>CM029436.1:54098172-55482259 GCA_017140255.1 Eucalyptus paniculata subsp. matutina | reverse complement strand
TATTTATTAACGTCCTTAGGATCGTTACCAATCAATAGTATTATTATTAGAAACTTCCGGGGTCCCTTCATAAGTTCAAAAGAAACAAGACAAAATCATAGAAACTGAGGGTATTATTATTACTAGGCACACTTAACTTGCTTGACAATATCCATCCGTGATTCTATTATAACTATTAATAATATATACATCCATATATAGACTTTAGACCATACTTTCATCCGATACAGTTGAAACTTTCAAGAGTCTGCAGTGGTCCGCAATTTCGAATGATTTGTTAATTTTGAGCACGGAATTAATTTTGTGGGCACCCCTGAAAGAGAGCACCCTGAATAATAATGCGATTCATTAGGCGGTGATTGTATCGGACGGTTCAAAGAGAAACGCGTTCCTCTGCGGGGACCATAATTCAAACGCTGCCGTTGAGCTGTTGTGGCTTTTGTCTTTCTCTCCTTCCCACTTGCACCGTCGTCGTTCATCACGATGAACAACATTGAATATGCTTCTCTCTTCGATGGTGTGGACCGAGATATTTAAACTAGGGGCGAGACGAAAAAGCCTCGTCGTCATGCTTCTCTCTTAGAACCGGGGGAGGGAGGGGCAGGAGCCGCCACTAGCGTACTTAGGTCCGCCAACGTCTGGCATCCAATGAAAGGAAAGACTACTTAAATTGGAAACTTAGCTTCTCTCTTTCTCTCTCTCTTTTGCGTGTCTTAAAAGATCTAGGAGTGAAACCGGGTCTAAGTTACTTCAACTCGTCCAGCTCAACTCATGGTTTTTCAAGCCTAGCTGGAGGTCTAGCTAAACTCTCGTGCATCTTTGTCGAGTCGAGGCTTGGGCAATTGAGCTCAAACTCTCCAATTCTCAACTCAAGTGGCTCGTGAGCCTAATCGAATTTCTACGGATTTTTTTCCATATTTAATAATAAATACACGTAAATTTCCTCAAATTTACACAATATATCCATATTATACAAGCTTTTAAAAGAACAAAAAGTTCAAGCGCGACCATGAGCTCTATGTCCTTCATAAATTTATTGTAATCAGGTCGAGTTCGAGCAGAAATTTTAATGGGTACGAACATCAAACGTGCGAGTCAAGTCAAGCTCAAAATCGGTACCGTATCACCTTGAATATGAATTGATTACATTCCTTGGGAAGAAAGGAAGCAGCTCGAATGACAGCCAGGTGCTAATCAATCATTCCACATTCCCCAAGACATCTCATATTTTTTTTTTTTGACGGAAATCTCATATTATTATAGTGGTAAATGTAGCTTTCGTTCGGCTCGTGAAGAAACCCCGCGTGTCGGAGCGTGACCGAAGCCCCCACTAGCAGGGCATGATATTTCGAAGAACAGGGAGGTTTCATTTGGAGACAGTTCATCCTACGTTGTCTCAATTATTACCAGTTTTCCGGCGCGTTAACTTGCGTCTCAGTTCATCGTCGCGTAAGCATTCTCTCTCTCTCTCTCTCTCTCTCTCTCTCTCTCTCTATATATATATGCATGAGACAGACCAAATCAGCTCAGATCTTCCATTGCGTTCTTCCTCGGTCTCTCTCTCTCTCTAGCAAAGCTTGTTCGTACATCATTCTTTGCCAGGTACGAAACATCGCAAAGAAGCGATGGGAGTGCTGGATCGTTTCTCCTCGACATTATGTTCGACTTCGAGCTCTCAAAGCCGCGGAAGAAACGCACCATGCAGGTTTCTTTCCTTCTTTTGCTCCTCCTCCCCTCTCCCTCTGCATTTCGATGATCTTTGGTTTCGTACATCTTGAGGAACCGTCGAGGTCTTGAGTGCGGCGTCAGACTTCCTTAGATTTCTTCAGCGTCTTTCTCTAACTGTATGGCCCCCGTCCTGGTTGTGAATTCGCAGACGGTTGATATCAAGGTGAAAATGGACTGCGACAAGCTGCGAAAGGAGAGTCCGGAACGCCGTTTCTTCCATGAAAGGTTTCCCCTCTCTCTCTTCTCTCTCTCTCTCTCTCTCTCTCTCTTTTTCTCTCTCTTCCCCTCGTATATACCGCTTATCATCATGGGCCAGCATCTCATATGGTTCATTCATGTATTCACCAATTACATGTCGCACTTATGATTTACGTCTCAAACGACCTCCGTCCACAACAAAGAATTAGTAAAATATATTGCAACATCATATTGAGATGTTGTGCTGTAGCTGATTTATCTTGGACAAAATTTACCGTCCATTGTTAGACGTCATGATTACTGAGAAAAAAATTATAATATCAATTCAATAAATCCGTGATAAACAAAATTTATTATACATGATACGACTAGGGTCAATTTTTCTTTTTATCCCTTGTGACTAACCCTACCTATATATTCACATATAGTAAGGTTAACAACTTTTTGAATATACTCAATTGGATCTAGCTGCTCACTATCGAGATTCAAGGTCTTCTTTTCCATCGCATCCAAGTCCACTTGCATATCTTCATATCACCTCCATTTCTTTCTTACATATCATCCACGCCAGGAAAAAGAAAAACAAACCTAAGCTTTCACTGATCAATTAAGCTGATTTTCCTCTTTTATAGGTGCGAAATCGGTGGAAGTGAACAGAAAGCAAAGCAAGGTGTCCGTGACCGGCTACGTTGAATCGGGCAAAGTACTGAACAAGGTGAGGAGCACAGGAAGAAGGCCGAGCTGTGGCCGTATGTGCCGTACAACTTGGTGGCGTACCCGTACGCCCCTCAGGCCTATGACAAGAAAGCGCCTTCCGGCTACGTCAAGAACGTGCCCCAGGCCCTCCAGAGCCCCAACGCTCCTGGCGAGCACTTCACCACCTTATTCAGCGATGAGAATCCTAATGCATGTTCCATAATGTGAACGATATACGAGACAAAAAAAAAAATATAGAAGAGGCAAAATTAGGGCAGCTACGTATTTCTTCCGTGTATAGAAGTTTCCTTTGGCTCGAGCGAGTTCCTGTTGTAGTTCGAAGTTTTTCGGTTTAGGTTTTAGAAGTTTAATGTAATTTTGTGTCTTTTGGTACCGTTTCATGGTTTCTAGCGTCGAAGGACAGATTTTTTTTTTTTACTAAATCTTGAATAATAAAAAGATATATAGGTCTTTTTCTGAGCAAAAGCAGCGATAGGTCTCGGGGCATAAAACGTGGCTAAGCGCTAGAATGCTTTTTATTCATGATTAAATTATATGAGACAAGGTTTCACGCAATTTCGTATTGATTAATGATTGGAGTACGAAGAGAGTGACGTGACAGACCTTGATGGAGATATTGGAATAGCATTAAAGCATGGATACACTGAGCTACAGCTGGTGGAGTTGTTGAGACTCGATCGACCTGCAATTAAGCCAAGCTACGTTTGGTAGAGATCCAAACTGAGTAGGAAAACTAAAAGTTTAGGGATTTGATGAAAAAGAATATGAAAATATATGGATGAGAAGTAGAATTTTTTTTTTTTTCAAATAGGATGTGAAAATTCCAATATGGAGATATCTATGAAAACATAAACTCTCTTATCCATAAAATTTTAATAGATCAATTAGGGCTCCATTTATTTAATGAAAAATGAATTATCTAATGAATATTTTTTTTTAAATATCACTTGCATCTTGTGAAATGTTAGTCGATGAATTTTTTCATTATTAACAATAATTACGTGTAAGTATTATCATGATCGATGGAAAATATTATTCTTTAATTCATTTTTTAGTGATGTAAAAGATTGGTTTTAAGAAATTATTTTTCAAATCATTTATTTTCTATGAAACAAACAAAATACAAGTTTAGAACATAAAGAAATTATTTATAGAGATACTAGAGATATCTCAATATAGATCTAATATATTTACTGAGCTATAGACATACAGTCCTACTGGTCATGAAGAAATTGACAAACATATCTCTCTTGCGATTAGATAGTCATACAATTAACTAGTTAACCCTAATCAAAAATTATATTAACATACCTATCTAACACAATTTATTGCATTAAAGTCATCATGATTGATCTCTTCACAAACTATAAAAAACCGCAGTAAAAATTTATTTTATTCGACATGTCCCTTCAAAATCAATTAATTGATAATGCTCATGAGTGCGATTTTCTACTGATCATCAAGGCCAATCTTCCAAAAGAGATGATATGTTAAAACAATATAATTTCTATTGGAAAATGGCATGATGGCGTGCTTATCTCTAATCAATACCAAAATTGGGAAAACGTGGAAGCCCGAGGGTTTTCCAGAAATGGCAACGCCATCCTCTTCTGTCCATAATGTATAAATGTACTTGACTTGATTAATGGTGATTATGTTTCTAGCCCCATATCGATCAAGCATTCTTTATTTGCCACGCCATGCGTGGAAGAGAGGATAAATTAATTGGATCGGATGACAATTGATTTAGCAATTCCTTTTTTTTCTTTTTTCTTTTTTGTGCTTTTTAACAATCTCTTTCGAATGGCGGATCAATTAGAATTCCTGCATTGCCACGTAGCAGCTATGTGTCACATGGTTGCCCCAATTCAATATGTGTATAAATCGCCTTATGACGTACATGGATACTTATCCTTAAAGTTTCTACCATTTCTAACTAGCTTATTGAATTGGAGTTCCGAGTAGGGAAGGCGTGAGAGCTAGCAAAAAAAAATAAGGAAAACGATTGTGTAATTGTGATGCTTGGGAGGATAGGCTTCATGTAGTTTTCGCTCTTATATAAATAGCAGGCAAGTAACACGTTGCAAGTCTTGATTAGACCAATTTAGATATAGAAGAAAGGGAAATCATTGCTCGGACCGAGTGTAAGTATCTGGGATCTATATATGTAGGTACCAACTATAATTATAATATTGTGGGATTTATGCATGTATAAATTCGATGGACTGTCTTAGATTCAATGGTTGCAATATATCTGAATGTGCACATTTGGTGTGTGTAATAACTTGGCCATGTAACTTCATGATCGAGTAGTATTAGAAGATTTTTACATTGATTGGATAAGAATTATGGATTTGGATAATTATTGCGCCCGGGGGGATTGCTATGAAAGGGAGAAGGGAGAAACGTAGATTTCTACTAGGGATGGAACGACGTGGTTTCTTTCAGCCCAGTCCAATAACCCAAAAAAAAAAAAAAGACTATTGATCTGAGCTAGCTTCCTAGAATTATTTAACACTTTATTAGGCCCATTGGACTATAAACTTTTGGGTCGGCTCGACTATTTGAGCAGGTCCAAATCAAAAAAGTTGGGCCCATCTTCATTGCCACATTTCATGCATTGGCCGATTAAGTTCATTAATTAATAATCACAAGTAAGGGTCCCGTGTGATTAAATTGAAAAATAACTGCTGAAAATTTAAAACGAGCTACATTGGTAGAGATACATAATAAGTAGAAAAATAAAAAGTTTAGGGAGTTGATAGAATAATATGTAAATATATGGATGAGAAGTCGAATTTTTTCGAATAGGATATGATAATTCGAACATGGAGATATCTATGAAACACTGTTTTACCAATAAATTTTAGGTCAAATATCACCCCCCCCAAAAAAAAGCCCTCAAAATCATATCTACTGTGATATAAATATCCTAAACTTTTTTTTTTATATTACCCAAAATCCTAAACTTGCCCATTGACACAAATAACCCTAACTTTTTTTTTTTTGTCATAAAAAATCCAAACTTTTACATGTGTGACATAAATATCATCTTTTTCAATTCCATTCGAGTATATTTGTCACATTGATACAAGTCCGATACTATTTATGACACAAAAATTAGGGTATTTATGTCGTAATGAGCAAATTAAGGTTTTTAGTGACATAAGAAAAATTCCACTGTATTTGTGCCACCATGAGCACAATTTGGAGGTTTTTTTTTTTTGGTATTAACTCTAAAATTCACTGGATCAAGTAGGGCTCCATTTGTTTTGCGAACAATGAATGTTTTGGAAAATATATATTTTTTATTTTTAAAAATGATCATTTGTATCGCTCGAAATATTAGTTAATATTTTTTTCATTATCAACAATAATTTATGTTTAAATATTATCATATGCAATGAAAATATTTTTCTTTAATTCATTTTTCTAAGCTATACAATCAATCAATCTTAAGAAAATATTTTTCAAATCATTCATTTTTCGAGAAATTAATACACCCTAAGTTTAGAACATAAAGAAATTAATCATGGAGATACTAGAGATATCTAAATATAGATCTAATATATTTATGTTCTAATATTGCCTTACAATTAATTAGTTCCCCTTAATCAACAGCCAAGTCAACGTACTTATCTAGAACTTTGATGGCATAAAAGTCATCATGATCGATCAGCTGTGAAAAGCACAGCTTAAATTTATTTATTCGACATGTCCTTTCAAAATCGATAATCAATAATGCTCGTCAGCGTGAGTTTCTACATATCATCAGGGCCAATCTTCCAAAAGGATGAAATGTTAAAACAAATTCTATTAGAAAAATGGCATGATGGTGTGCTTATGGCTAATCAATACCGAAATTGGAAAAACGTGGAATCCCGAGGGTTTTCCAGAAATGTCAACACCATTCTCCTCTGTCCCAAATTATATACACCGAAGACAAAGCCATTCTCAAATATACGATACTCAGTTGATTCTTCCCAAGAAAAAAATGAAGGGGCCAAATAAGAGAAATGCGCAGCACCCGAATCAAGTCTTGGTGAATCCCTGTAAAGTTGACGCTCTGCTTGTCCCCCCCCAAAATATATATATATAAAACCATTTTTAGAAAGAGAGTAGTAGAATTCACGATATGGTCAGTTTGGATTTGTTGTCGCACTATTCCTTCTGCAACCTATTGAAGGCATAACATGATGCGGAGTAGGGGTGAGCATCGGTCCAAGGTCAATCTGGACCGACCTTGACTAACCCAACTTCGTGCCGGTCCCTAGTCCGGTTCCAGGGAAACTGGGTCGGTCCTTGGTTAGAATTAGTGGATCAACATTTGCGCTTGGTCGATCATCGGTTCTAAAAATTCCAAGTCGGTCCAATCGGACCAACTTGAATATATATATTAATTATAATTTTTTTATATAGAGAAAACCTTAAAATAAACGAGCGTCAACAACATTAAACAACTCTTTAATGAGGAGTTTAAGTAATTTTACATTATTATTTAATAACTTAGATTTTTAATGTTTTTTACGGCGTCAATAGTCATAATTTACGAAAAAGGAAAATGTTTTTGTAAAGAGTCCCATGGCGTCCAAAAAAGTATAAACAACTCCTTATGGCATTCTCCTCTAGTTTTCGTTCTCTTTTGTCTTATTTGTCCTCTTAGTCTTCAATTTGCCAAAATTGACTTCTCCGCTTGCCACTCGACACTCGTCTCGCTCGCTTAGGGTTACTCGTGCCGCTCGCCGCTCGATGCTCGCTTGGCTTGTTGCTCCCCGCTCGACACTTGATGCTCACTTTGTTCAACGCTCACCCCACTCGACCCTCACCACTTGCCTTTCTTAGCTGACCTCGTTCGTCATCGAACTCATTGGGTCAGTACGGTCCTCAGTTGCCCTTTCAAAGAGTACAAAAAGTGAAATAAAAAAATTATTGGTTAGTCATAGGTTGACCTTGAAACTGGACTGAACCCATTAGATCGATCTTGTCCTCAATTGCTTTTTTAAGGAGTATAAAAAATGAAATAAAAAATTATCGGTTGGTATTGGGTTGATCCTAGAACCAAACCAAACCCACAGGTCGAGCCATTCCTCGGTCCCAAGCTCAATAGAGTTAGTCCTTGGTCCCAAAATTGAGGACCATCATTGTGCGAGTTAATCCTAGGGTTAGGGGGTGGACCGGCCCAACCTGAACCATGCTCACCCCTAATGCGGAGGGTGCCGCACTGTGTAGGCTGTTGAGAAAGAGAGGTGATTGTGGAAGACAGAAGAGATGTGTATATTTATAGTGAAAGGAAAAGGAAGATGTATGCGTAAAGAGGTTGTTTAAAAATGATATCTCCATTGAAATGGTTAGACCCCACTATCTTTATTGAAGCCTTACTCCCCTTTCACCGCATCGAAAGTCGAGCAAGAGAGTGACGAGGCGTGAACGAGCGTAAGATAATGATATGGCTTGTGAAGTGTGAAGGATTACAGGAAGACATAAGAGATGTGTATACATATAGTGAAAGGAAGGGAAAGACGTGTGTGGAAAGAGGTCGTTGAACATTGTTATCTCCATTGACGTGGTTTGGACTATACTATATTCATTGAAGCCTCAACCATCCATGATGTATAAATATACTTGATTTGATTAATGGTGATTATGTTTCTAGACCCATAACATATCAATCAAGCATTCTGCATTCGCCGTGAATGGAAGAGGAGAGGATTAAATTAATTTGGATTAGATGGCCATTGATTTGGCAACCGCTTTCGAATGGCGTATCAATTACAATCCATGTATTGCCACGTAGCATGCATGGGTCTCATGAGTGCCCCAATTCTATAGGTGAATCGCCTTATGACGTAATTAGGTAATGGGTATTTATCCTTGAGAGTGTTTTAGTGATTTGTACCATTTGTAGCTAGCTTATTTAATTGGACACCCGATTTGGAAAGGCTTAAGAGCTAGAGAAGAAATAAGGAGAATGATTGTGCAACAATGAAGCTTGTGGGGATAGGCTTCATGTAGTTTTTGCTCTCATAAAAATAGCGGGAATGTAACAAAATATCTCAGTTAGATCAATCAAGATATCAAAGAAAGAGAAATCATTACTCGAGACCAAGCGTAAGCATTTGGGATATATATGGTATCAGCTAGATATGGTAAGACTCATATATATAAATTTGACGGACAGTGCTAGTTTCGATGGTGCAATATATCTAAATGTCTGCACTCAATGTGATGTGTGTAATAATTTGGTCACGTAAATTCATGATCGAGTAGTAATTAGGGGATTTTACGTTGATTGGATAAGCATTATGCATTTAGATGACTATTGCGCGTGGAGGGAAAATTGCTATGAAAAGGAGAAACGTCGATTTCCACTAGGGATGAAATGACGTGGCTTTGTTTTATTTCAACTCAGTGCAATAAAAAGAAATCACTATTGAGCTGAGGCAGCTTCTTAGGAATAATTAACACTTTATTAGGCCCATTAGACAATATAACCTTTTGGACCGGTTCACTATTTGAGCAGGTGTAGATCAAAGAGTTAGGCCCATCTTCATTATCACATTTCATGAATGGTTGATTAAATTCATTAATTTTACATCACTACTAAGGGTCTGTTTAATAGCGCCAAAAATTTATGTACTGCATTTTAAGTGCTGATAATCTTGAGCGTTGCATATATAATTAAAAAGTTATTTGATGATAATTGAAAACTAATAGCCGAATATGATCAATTTCTTACCAAACATAGATCAATAATCGTCATTGGTAGGTTTTAGCAACATATTTGGCATATTATGATTGGGATCGATTATTTTTCTAATGCATTGTTTGGTGAGGCCATGGCTTAATTGAAGCTATTCTACAATGCCGTCGTGCTGTGAAGTGCAATGGCTATGTTTTTGGTGTCACATGTTTTTAGAGTAGCGGTACCTCAAAATTATGCGAGACAACTTCTGAAAAGTTGCTATAAGCAAATGCGGCTTTGAGATTGTTGCGGCTGTGAAGAGCTTCCCAAACACCTTAGGAAAACTACATCACTCATTATCACAGCTATGACTGTTGCGGGATAGTTGTGTGATAGCTAATATAAGCACCTAGAGGGGGGTGAATAGGTGTAAAAGCAATTTCTCATTATAAGTGAGCAGTACTAATTGACAATAGAAAGGAAATTCGTCTTTTGTTAACAAAACGAATTACAATTAAAGTAAAAGAGAGTAGAGAAGAGAATATGAACATAGAGATTATAGTAGTTCGGCTTAATCCAAGTCTACGTCCACTCTTCCGCACCGACCGGCCCTCATTTTGGATTCCACTATGAACAAAAGAGTTTACAATAAAGCTCTTCCTTGATTCCATAGTGTAGAGACTCTTCTACACTTCCTCAAGGTCTCTTAAAGATATAGACTCTCTTTTTGTGTACAAGATTTTGCTCAACAATTTAATTGACTAAGAACAATGAGCTTCGAGACTTTGGAATTCTTCTATCGCGCATACATTCGAACAATGGAACGTCTTCCTTATATACTCTTTTATGCCATCATACCCGTTGGCACTTACCAAAGGAATTCTTCCAATCTACCCATTGGACAGAATCAATTAGGAAGATCATTCGAGCTATTTAAGGAACATGACGATAGCCCATCAATCTTGCTCAGCCATACAATCAAGATCTCAGTTTCCATAAGTAGAACTTTCCAAGATTACTTCGCCAATCAACGAATCCAAAATCCCTGAATCAATCTAGATTTGAATAATGGATTCCGACTTGCTATATCCAGCCAAGAGATCTTTTCCGGTCGATAAAATCAAATCCTTAACGAAACATCCAAGTTCTGAATAAGTCTTCTTGACGAACTAGAAACTATCAGTGAGGATAGACTTTGAGTCTTGAGTCTGGTAGTCGGAGGTCTTTAGACTTTGATAATAGAGTCTGCAAATCTTCAAACTAGACTGATGGAAACATTTTGTCGAACTTCAAAACACTCAAGAAAGTTTTCTCCAACAATCTCCCCATTTTTGATGGTGACAAAACTTTTCCTGCAGATTTGGATAACTTTAACGCGCAAAATATTACTCAAGCAAATATGGATATCTCAAAGATAAATGGCTTAGTGATAATACTAGAATCTGCATCCACAAAAAGTATATTAGTCTTGTAAATGAACAAAGCCATGAGATATCAATAGTACTTAAGATAAACAAATGTCCAAACAGTCAAACCCAAATCCGGTCCAAATTCAAACAGTCAAACACAAAAGTCAAGTCAAAACATCATAAAAGTCAAGAGTTCAAAAGTTCAAATCAAATCTGCAAATCAAATCTGCACCACATCTCTCCCTCTTTTTGTCAGCATTAAAAAGGTAGAGATAGAAAGAGAATGGAATTAAGATTGCTTGGGAACACGAACAAGCTGAAAATCTCCCATTGGCTTGGACAATGTCTTTCAGCTTTTTCAAGTCATCCTTCAGTTGAGCCACATCTTCACCCTTAGCATTTGCTTGAACTTGAAGAACAAAGGCTTGGATTTGATCATGCAAAGATACTGAAGAGGCTTGTCCTGCATTTTGCAAGTTCTGTACTTCGTATCCCAGAGCATAAATCTTGCCTTTCATCTCCAAAAGAACATCAAGAATTCTGCGAAAGTTTGCTGAATTGTCTGTCTGAGTATTTGCTTCTGCACGATCAGACGGTGTATAGGCGGATGGTGGTAAATTAGCATGGTCACGCAGATTGGGCGATGAAACATCATGACCCTCCTCAGGAAATTGAGAGGCATAGATGTCTTCTGGATCTGCTGGAGAGCGGCTTACACCTTCACTGGTGACAGGGAATGAGGACATTCCTCTTTTCTTAGGATCTCCCCCTGTTTCCATGCCTTTAGGTGGAGAAAAGTGTTCCTCATGCTTTGCTTCCACTTGATCTCCTCTCTCCTCTTCTTCTTCTTCTTAAATTCTTTCCTCCTCTACATCTCTCTCTTCTGCTTCCAAATCTTCAGTCCTCTGTTCTGTCTCATCCATGTCTTTTTCTTTTCTCTCCGTTGATTCTGGAACAGAACGACTCAGGTTCTTCAATGCCATTGCAGAAATAGTGATATCATCATCATCCTCTTCATCCTCAATGATAAGAGCTCTTCTTTTCTTGGATGGAGCAACCATGGGCTCCTTCCCTTTTCTTTTTACAGCCGAAGAGATTTAATGAGACTTGACAGGGGTTTTCTCCTTGAATTTCTCCAACGCCTTATTGAGTTCCTTCAGACGCATTTTAGAAACCATTTTCAGTCCCACCACCATTTGATCACACGTTCTAACACAGAGAATCCAAAGAGGCTGAACGTTCAAATGTCTGAATAACTTGGTCATAAGAGCTGGATAAGGACGTTGACCCTTGTCCTTCACCACTGCCCTGTACCTGTGGAACATAATAGTGTGTGGAAGAGAGAATTTTTACCAGCATTGATGGCGTACATCAACTTTGCCTCCGAGTTTGAAATGTCGATTTTGAAATTGTTTGGTCCGAGGCGGTTAATCACAATTTTGTGAAGCAAAATGTTAGACGCATTCATTCTCACATAAGAAATCTTTCCTTCTGTCATTCTATCCTGAACAAGTTCCAACGTTGCATGAACAATAGACACATTGATAAGTTGATATCTCCCTCTTTCAACCCCAATCACATCAGCCAACATATTCATGTCCACCACATAGTCCTGATCTTGGACACTAAAAGAGAATCTATTCGCATCCAAAAAACTGAGATTCGAATAGAAATAGGCAACAAGTTCAGCATACGCTTCTGTAGATTCAGTACAGAACTGTTCCAGTTGAAGTAGACTAAATTTTTCCCGCAAATTAACATTTACAAAGTCAAGAAAATCAAAATCCACACTTCTAGGGTTTATCACCCCACGCTTCAGCAACTTAGAGTACAGTTGCTTGTATTCCTCCGATCGAAATAAATCCGTCCTTTTGCTTCGGATTTTCGTTGCAACACCCATTCTCGGTTTAAACTGACTGTACAACTCATCATCATTGTTCCCATCGGTTAATTAAATCCTCCAACCCGTGGATTACTTGGGATATTAGCAAAGACTTCTTCCGCCGACCCCATGGGGCAATTCCCAAACATTCCATATTTCGTAAGAAGTACTCATTACTATACCATTTGTCATTAAGAAACTCATCGATGTAGTTCAATGGAGTACCGCTCCTCTTCAAAGCACGGTAAAGCTTATGAGTAAAATAGGGTTTATGAATTCTTACGGGTTCTGCGCTTTCGATGATTTCTTCCTCTTCTTGATGTGCAACATCCTGAGGTCTAGATGCAGGAGATAGGCGCTGCTGAGAATGTTGTGGGCTCTGCTGCTGTCTAGGAGATTCTTCTTCTTCGGTGAGATCAAAGTGCGTAGGCCCCTCATGCATTTGATGTGGTCCCATGTTCGCGATCTTCGAAGACTTCATTTGAGATGACATCTTTCACAGTCTTTGAGAGATTCCAAACTTATTTCCCAAGAAAGATGAAAACTTTTTTTCGAGGATTAAACAAGAGAAGAAGACAGAAATGGAAGATCGATGCTTTTTTAGGGTTTTTGTGAGTAAAACGAAGAGAAATCGACAATATATAAGACAGTCGAAGAGAGGCATATGGAATGTCATAAAGAAGAAATATAAAGATACCTTTTTAAAAAATAACTGCCTTTTCAAAAATTAGATAACTGTCATTTTTAAAATTAACTTCTTTTTCGAAAAGGTAGGTTTGCAATAATCATGGAAATTGAAAATAGCAAAAATCAATTACGGATAGATGATCGTACCTTTTCGAGATTTGATCTGAGAGATAATAAAATAAAATAACTTACAGTCAAGAATCTTGATCATTCGAGACTGAAAGTCTTTAGACTTTTAGTGCTAAGTCTGAACTTCTTCAAACCTTAAAATATTGAGTCTGAAACGAATAACTTCAAATTGATTTTTCTCCAAAGGCTTTGTAAATATATCCACCAGTTGATTTTTTGAGTCAATAAACTGAATCGAAACTTTTCCATTTTGAACATGATCTCTAATGAAGTGATGTCAAATCTCTATATGTTTTGCTCTTGAGTGAATAATCGGATTCTTGTGAGATTGATTGCTTATTTGGTGTTGTCACATTTGATTTCGGTGCATGAATCTTCGATTCTAGAGTCTCTTAACTGTTGTTTTATCCACAAAATTTGTGAACAACAACTTCTAAGAGCTACATACTCTGCTACATACTCTGCTTCTGGCATAAAAAGAGCTACTGTACTTTGCTTTCTTGAAAACCAAGATATTGTCCTGCTTCCAAGTAGTTGACAGGTGCATGAGGTGCTCTTTCTATTAACTCTGCATTCGGCTAGATCTGCGTCTGAATATCCAAGAAGAATAAAGTCTCTATTTTTAGAATACCAGAGACCAAAGTTTAAAGTTGAGGCAATGTATTTGATAATACGCTTTGCAGCACTTAGATGAGATTCTTTAGGGTTTGATTGAAATCTGGCACAAATGCAAACATTAAACAAAATGTCAGGTCTAGAAGTAGTAAGATAAAGAAGTGAACCAATGATACTCATGTATAGCTTCTGGTCAACTTTCTTTCCTCCTTCATCTTTGTCCAGCTTCAAGGAACTTGACATTGGTATATCGGTCTTTTTGCAATTTTCCAGCCCAAACTTTTTGACAAGATCATTGGCATATTTTTCTTGATAAATAAAAGTTCCTTCCTTCAATTGTTTCATTTGAAGCCTAAGAAAGAAGGTTAGTTCACTCATCATGCTCATTTCAAATTCTTGCTGCATAGACTTAGAGAATTTCTTCTTACTGAGACTTCCATTAGAAGATCCAAAAATAATATCATCAACATATATTTGATCAAGCAGAAAACTTTTGCTTTCTCTTTTGATAAACAACATAGTATCTACTTTACCTTTGACAAAGTCATTTTGAATTAAAAACTTACTTAGTCTGTCGTACCAAGCTCAAGGTGCTTGCTTTAAACCATATAGAGCATTTTTCAGTCTATATATAGAGTCTGGTTTCTTTGGGTCTTCAAAACCGGGTGATTGTTCCACATATACTTCCTCATGGATAAATCCATTTAGGAAAGTACTTTTGACGTCCATTTGGAATAACCTGAAATTCTTATAACAAGCAAAAACAAGTAATAATCTAATTGCTTCTAACCCCGGTACTGGCGCGTAAGTCTCATCATAGTCTATCCCTTCTTCTTGCGTATATCCCTTGGCCACGAGTCTTGCTTTGTTTCTTACTACTTTTCCTTTCTCGTTTATCTTGTTTTTGAAAACCCATTTAGCTCCAATGATAGATTTATTTTTCGGTTTAGGAGTCAGTTCCCAAACATTATTAATACTGAATTGCCTGAGTTCTTCTTGCATAACTTCAATCCAACTTTCATCAATTAAAGCTTCTTCTATGCTTTTGGGTTCTATTTCAGAAATAAGAGTCACAACACTAAACTCTTCACGCCTTTTGGATCTTGTGCGAATTCCTTCATTAATATCACAAATTGAGATCTTTGGGATGACTGGACTTATGCTTCCAGTTGCTGGTTAATTTGTCAGATTGTTGATCTTTTTCCTCATTTGAATCTTCAACAATAATTTGTTGCTGGTCTTCTGAAATCTGAGCTGCTTCTGGAGATTTAGACTTTGTAGAGTCTGAAGCAGGTTCAGATTCTTCAAGTTGAGTCTGAATCGATTCATTTTGCATAAAGTCTTGGAATTTGACATTCATTGATTCCTCCACAGATTGAGTCTTTTTGTTGTATACTCTGTAAATTTTGCTAGTGGTTGAATATCCAAGGAAATATCTTCATCGATTTTTCTTCAAACTTACCAACTCGATCATTTGCATTTTTCAATATAAAACATTTACATCCAAACACATGAAAATATGAAACAATTGACTTCTTTTCTTTGAATAACTCATAGGGTTTTCTCCAGAATATGCCTTAGAAAAACTCTATTAATGATATAACATCTTGTAAAGCTTTGCTTCGGCCTAAAATCGTGAAGAGATGTTACTTTCAATTAAAGAGTTCTACCCATTTCTTGCAAAGATCTATTCTTCCTTTCCACAACTCCATTCTACTCACGGAGTATATGGAGAAGAGAACATATCTTTGAAAACAGATTCATCACAAAATTTTGTAAAGTCTTGATTTTCAAATTCACCTCCATGGTCTATCCGTATTCTTGAAATAACATACTCTTTCTCATTTTTGACATTTTTAGCAAACTTTTTAAAGTAAGAAAATGTTTTAGACTTACTTACCAAGAAATATACCCAAGTGAATCTTAAATAATCATCCATAATCACTAAACAATATTTCTTACCTCCAATGCTCTGAGTTCTAGTTGGTCCAAAGAGATCCATATGCAGAAGCTATAATACACGATTAGTGGAAACTTGATTTATTGGTTTAAATGAGTTTCTTACCTATTTTTCCAACACGCGTGGTGTGCATAGATCAGACTTTTGGTATGACAAATTAGGTAAATCACGAACAAGCTTCTTTGCTGAAATTTTGGCTATTTACTTCATGTTGATGTGCCCAAGTTTTCTGTGCCATAAGTTTGCTTCTTCTTGAATTGAGATTAGACATTGGGTTTCATCTGGTTTGACATCCAAGAGGTAGATATTTCCATGTCTTCGACCCGTGAAAAACTGAGAGGAGTCTTTACTGGTTCCTGAACAGATTCATTCTTGAAAATTGATTTTGAAACCGATGTCGCACAGTTAACTGACACTTAGCAAATTGTAGTTGAGTCATTCCACTAAGGAAACATTACTAATAGTGAGGCTTCCAATCTTTACAGTTCCGAATCCCACAATTTTTCCTTTGTTGTTTCCTCCAAATGAAACTTTTCCACCATTAACTTGAACGAGCTTTATGAAGCAATTTGAATCTCCTATCATATGCCTTGAGCATCCACTATCCAGATACCATTTTACATTTTTTTTTATAGTGACTCGCATTTAAAAAAGAGATTCAAGCTTTCTTTGGTACCCATATTTTCTTGAGTCCATTGGTGTTAGTATGATATACGGTCTTTGTCCATACTTTCTTAATAGATTTCCAAACCATAGAACATTCTTTCTCAAAATGATCTGAGCATTGCACTTGGAACATCTAAAAGCATTTCGACCTACTGGTTTTACAAAAGCTTTTTGGAAATGATTTTTGTAAGCATCTCTTGTAGGTCTTTGCTTAATTATTTTCTTTACTTTAGGAAAATCAATTAGAGGAATGGTTTCGCAATCATTCCCAAACCAGATTTATTGAAATAAGGTATTTGTGCTGAAATTTTTTTCTCAAGTTTCTCGAGATCCTATAGAAAATCTTTTAGAAATATTTGAGATGTCATTTTTCAATAATGCATTTTCTTTTGAAAGGTTGTCTGCATTTTCTTTCAAAGTATAAACACTTTTGTCTAAACATTTGACCATTTATTTCAAAACATTGTCCTATTGTTTTAGTGCAAAATTTTCTCTTTTAAGTTCGGAAATCCTTTTAAGAGATGTCTTGAGATTAAGACACAATTCATCAATGTATTTAGAAACTTTAGTAGGGATTTTCAAATTACTTACCTCAAATTTACTGTTTGAATATGAGTCTTGTCTCGGAGTTTGAATGCGAGTCATCTAGGACTTTGAATCGAATCGATTGTGCCATTAGACATATATTGACATAATCATCATCACTTTCTTCACATTCTGTAAATTTCTGCTTTGAGTGCCTTTCGATATTTCTCAACTTTTCTTTTCTTTTCTTTTTCCTCAGAAGGGGACAGTTGAGTCTAATGTGTCCATTTTTCTTACATTCGAAGTAGGCTACATCTCTATTAGATTCATCATCCTCAACAGACTTAATCTGTTGCTTTTGAAAAATCTGTTTCTTTGGATTGAATTTTCTCCCTTTTCTGTTTAGCTTTCTGAATCTTCTTATCATGAGAGCAAGCTCCTCATCATCTATATCGTCTTCAGAATCTGTAACATCATAATTATCATTAGATTTTAATGCAATGGATTTCTTACCTTTAGAATCTTCATCTTCATTGATTCGCTCCACTTCATAAGACTGAAGAGTTCCAACCAATTCATTGATAAAAAGTGGCATAATTCTTTGTGTCTCCCTTATTGAGGTCTTTATATGATTCCAATCCTTGGAGAGTCCACGCGATAACTTGTTTACTTTCATGGGATCAGAAATTTGTTGACCTTGATTTTCAAGACCATTCACGATCTCTGTAAAACGGCTAAACATGTCAGTGATAGATTCTCCTGATTTTATTTTGAAAGCTTCGTATTGACTGAGGAGAATGTTGATTCTGGTTTCTTTCACTCAATCAGTTCATTCATAAGTAATGTGTAATCTATCCCAAACTTCTTTGGCTGTAACACAAGAAGATATTATGTTATATTCAATAGGTGATAAAGCACAATATAAAGAATAAATTGCTTTTGCATCAAGAGCTTGTCTATTGGCTATCTCTTCCTAAGTCATTTTACTAGACTCAACAACTTCTTTTCCTCTCTCTAAGACAAGTGCAGCTTTAGGAATGATTCATTTGTCTACCACGTCCCATTCTAGAGGATCCTTTGATCTTAGGAATGCCTTTATCTTGTTTTTTCATATGTTGTATTCCTTTCCATCAAAGTAAGGCGATCTGGTATTGCTTTGCCCTTCAACCAGTTTTGGAGCCAACATACTAGCCATGGATCTTTAATTCTGAAGTAAAACACTTCAAATTAAGTGAGTACATAGGCTCTGATACCAATTATGATAGCTAGTACAAGCACCTAGAGGGGAGTTGAATAGGTGTAAAAGCAATTTCTCGTGATAAGTGAGCAATACTAATTGACAATAGAAAGGAAATTCGTCTTTTGTTAACAAAACGAATTACGATCAAAGTATAATAGAGTAGGGAAGAGAATATGAACACATAAATTATAGTGGTTCGGCTTAATCAAGCCTACGTCCACTCTTTTTTTGACCATCGTTGGATTCCACTATGAACAAAAGAGTTTACAATAAAGCTCTTCCTTGATTCCACGGTGTAGAGACTCTTCTACACTTCCTCAAGGTCTCTCAAAGATATAGACTCTCTTTTATGTAAAAGATTTCGCTCAACAATTTAATTGACTAAGAACAAGGAGCTTCAGACTTTGGAATTCTTTTATCGCGCATACACTCAAACAAGCTGAAACGTTTTCCTTATATACTCCTTTATGCCATCATACTCGTTGGCACTTACCAAAGGAATTCTTCCAATCTACCCGTTGGACAGAATCAATTAGGAAGATCATTCGAGTTATTTAAGAAACATGACGATAGCCCATCAATCCTACTCACACATACAATCAGGATCTCGGTTTCCATAAGTAGAACTTTCCAAGATTACTTCGCCAATCAACGGATCTAAAATCCCTGAATCAATCTAGATTTGAATAATGGATTCCGACATGCTATATCCAGCCAAGAGATCTTCTCCAGTTGATAAAGTCAAATCCTTAACGAAACATCTAGTTCTGAATAAGTCTTCTTCGACGGACTAGAAAATGTCAGTGAAGATAGACTTTGAGTCTTGAGTTTGGTAGTCGGAGATCTTTAGACTTTGATAGCAGAGTCTGCAAGTCTTCAGACTAGACTGATGGAAATGTTTTGTCAGCTTCAAAACACTCAATGAAGTTTTCTCCAATAAGTTGTACCAAAAAGCCCGTGGAGTCTTTAAAGTCAATGCTAATTAAGGTTGTCAAACAAGCTTAATCCCATCAAGTGTGAAATTTTTAATTTTCAGCACTTAATTAGGTAATAAAAAAAGGTTTTAAGCGAAATTTTGGCTTAAGGGAGTCCTTCAAGTCCATACTAAATAATGTTATCCAAAAGTTTAATCTCATCAAGAATGGAGTATTTGATTTTCAGCACCCAATTAGAATATCAAACATGCCTAAAAGATGCACAAATAATCAACCCCTAATTCGCATCGTGCAATTTGGTTCAGTCCAATTCCCATAGAAAACGATTTGGTCCTTGCTTCGAAAATTGGGAACCAACATTATGCGATCCGGATGCCGAATCAAACTAACCCCAAACTCCAAACTAAACACATTTTAGTTATGTTTGTTCTTTGCTTTGTTTTCAAGTGATTAAAATTTAGAGCACTCTGTTATGGATAAATGAGAAATGAATTCTATAATTCATGTTTTATGTTGCATGCTTTTTGGCAAGCAAAGATGTCTATTATTGCTTTAGCTTTCGTTTTGCTTGACTAAGGGATGAGTTGTATAATTCTCTATTGCTATTGATTTTTGTTTGTTTTTTCTCCATGTTTTACTTATTGCCATTTCGCTATTTAGTATTATGGTTATAACTATCATGTACTACTTTGAAAGGGTAAGTTTGAACATTCAAGGAGTAAAATAAATGAAGAAAAAAAATTAATAAATTCTCTGGACTGACCTAGAACCGGATCACAATGGCATGAGGCGAGGCCAATAAAAAAATCAATACTCTCTGCGTAGCTGGCCCCCCTGGCATTCAATGATTGATCAAATCATTTGTCGCGAGGCCAGTTTAATGAACCCTTTTCAAGTTAGAACATAGTCAAAAACAGGCATTTAATTACGAAACTGACTTCTATGGTCACCATTCCTGAGGTAGCGTCCAACTGATGGGTGCGGTCTCGACAAATTCGCACCACACGCGACTAAAAATAATATACAATATATATAACATAGATTTTTCTTGTCTTTTGCTTTCCCAGATTTCAAGGTTCTGTCTTGTGGCCTCATGCTCGGAAATATTTTATGCTCTCTTCCCTCCTTTTGACTTATGTGTGGCCATTATTCAAATGAAGGATGTTTGGTCCTAGTATGATTCATGTTGCATCCGGAGTTGTCATCCTCTCTAGTCTTGATCGGGTCACATCAGATCAGATGGATAGTACAACGGAAGAAATTAATTCCCATACTGTCAAGTAGTTTTCACCATAAAAATTAATCGAACAATCTCACTTTCACAAATCCTAATAATTGTAACCGTTTCTTTAAAAATTATTCACGGTAATAGGTAATGAATTAATTCATTTATCCTGAAGACATAAATCAAGAGAATCTACATATCCTTATAAAAAAATCGGTAGAAGGGTCTATGGCGTGAATCATTGTCTTGAAAATCGCTTGCAATTACAGGTATTCTTTATTTATTAATGTCCTCGAGATCATTACCAATCAATAGTATTATTATTAGAAACTTCCGGGGTCCCTTCATAAGTTCAAAAGAAACAAGACAAAATCATAGAAACCGAGGGTATTATTATTACTAGGCACACCTAACTTGCTTGACAATATCCGTCTGTGATTCTATTATAATTATTAATAATATATACATCCATATATAGACTTTAGACCATACTTTCATGCGATACAGTTGAAACTTTCAAGAGTCTGCAGTGGTCCGCAATTTCGAATGATTTGTTAATTTCGAGCACGGAATTAATTTTGTGGGCACCCCTAAAGGATAGCACCCTGAATAATAATGCGATTCATTAGGCGGTGATTGCATCGGACGGTTCAAAGAGAAACGCGTTCCTCTCTGGAGACCATAATTCAAACGCTGCCGTTGAGCTGTTGTGGCTTTTGTCTTTCTCTCCTTCCCACTTGCACCGTCGTCGTCCATCACGATGAACAACATTGAATATGCTTCTCTCTTCAATGGTGTGGACCGAGATATTTAAACTAGGGGCGAGACGAAAAAGCCTCGTCGTCATGCTTCTCTCTTAGAACCGGGGAGGGAGGGGCAGGAGCCGCCACTAGCGTACTTAGGTCCGCCAACGTCTGGCATCCAATAAAAGGAAAGACTACTTAAATTGGAAACTTATGGCGCGTTTAGAACGATTACGTTAGGAGGCGATTCGACAATAAATGATTATTTTTATTTTGTTTTAGGAGGCGATTCGAGTAAAAGAACGTGTTTGGTAAGCGTCTAAAATTTTTATTACGAAATTATTGCGTTTCCAAATTATTTTTTCTTTTTTTTTTCATTTTTTTTACCTTTTTTCCTTTTCTTTTTTCATTTTTTTTTTTCATTTTTTTCATTTTTCTCCTATTTTTCTTCTTCTTCTTGTGGCCGATCGCCGGCCGGCTGGCCGGACAGGCCGACGACCTCACCGAGTGTCACCGGCCCTCGCGGGGCCCTCGTTGGCGGCGTCCACGGTGGACGGGCGGGCCTCGCCGCGGCAGGCGAGGCCCGCGGCCACCGGTCGAGCTAGGGCGAGCCGGCGGTGGCTACGCGGGCCTCGCCTAGCCCCGGCGAGCCTCGGCCTCGCCTCGCCGGTGGACAAGCGGGCCTCGCCGGGGCTGGGTGAGCCTCCAGCGAGCTCGCCGGACCAACGGCCGGCGACCGGTGGCCGACGGCGAGCGGTGGTGAGCGGCGGCGGACAGCGGCGGGCGGCGACGAGCAACGGTCGCGGGATGGCGGAAGGAAAGAAGAAGATTTTTATTGTGTTGATTCTTTTTTTGATTCTCGGACGCAGAATCAACTTTTTTTTTTAATTCTCAAATCTACTCCAAAACTGATTCTGGGAACAAATTTGTTCCCGGGAACAAAATTTTTACAAAATGTGATTCTCGTCGCGGTTACGGAAACAAAAATCGAATCGAGTCAATGTTTGGCATGTTGCCAAACAGAGCCTTAGCTTCTCTCTTTCTCTCTCTCTTTTGCGTGTCTTAAAGATCTAGGAGTGAAACCGGGTCTAAGTTACTTCAACTCGTCCAGCTCAGCGCATGATTACTCAAGATCGACCCTTCTAATTTCAAGCCTAGCTGGAGGCCTAGCTAAACTCTCGTGCATCTTTGTCGAGTCGAGGCTTGGGCAATTAAGCTCAAACTCTCCAATTCTCAACTCAAGTGGCTCGTGAGCCTAATTGAATTTCTACGGATTTTTTTTCCATATTTAATAATAAATGCACGTAAATTTCCTCAAATTTACACAATATATCCATATTATACAAGCTTTTAAAAGAACAAAAAAATCAAGCACGACCACGAGCTCTATGTCCTTCATAAATTTATTGTAATTGGATTGAATTCGAACAGAAATTTTAATGGGTATGAACATCAAACGTGCGAGTCAAGTCAAGCTCAAAATCGGTACCGTATCACCTTGAATATGAATTGATTACATTCCTTGGGAACAAAGGAAGCAGCTCGAATGACAGCCAGGTGCTAATCAATCATTCCACATTCCCCAAGACATCTCTTTTTTTTTTTTTGACGGAAATCTCATATTATTATAGTGGTAAATGTAGTTTTCGTTCGGCTCGTGAAGAAACCCCGCGTGTCGGAGCGTGACCGAAGCCCCCACTAGCAGGGCATGATATTTCGAAGAACGGCGAGGTTTCATTTGGAGACAGTTCATCCTACGTTGTCTCTATTATTACCATTTTTCCGGCGCGTTAACTTGCGTCACAGTTCATCATCGCGTAAGCACTCTCTCTCTCTCTCTCTCTCTCTCTCTCTCTCTCTATATATATATGCATGAGACAGACCAAATCACTTCAGATCTTCCATTGCGTGCTTCCTCGGCCCCTCTCTCTCTCTCTCTCTCTCTCTCTCTAGCAAAGCTCGTTCTGTACATCAATTCTTTGCTCTCGAGAAACAAAACACAGTAAAGAAGATGGGAGTGCTGGATCGTTTCTCCGACATGTTCGACTTCGAGCTCTCAAAGCCACGGAAGAAACGCAAGCCCATGCAGGTTTCTTTCCTTCTTTTTTGCGCCCCTCCCTCCCCTCTCCTTCTGCATTTCGATGATCTTCGGTTTCGGTACATCTTGAGTGAACCGTCCGAGGTCTTGAGTGTGGCGTCAGACTTCCTTAGATTTCTTCAGCGTCTTTCTCTCTAACTGTATGGCCCCCGTCCTGGTTGTGAATTCGCAGACGGTTGATATCAAGGTGAAAATGGACTGCGACGGCTGCGAAAGGAGAGTCCGGAACGCCGTTTCTTCCATGAAAGGTTTCCCCTCTCTCTCTCTCTTTCTCTCTCTTCCCCTCGTATATACCGCTTATCATCATGGGCCAGCATCTCATATGGTTCATTCATGTATTCACCAATTACATGTCGCACTTATGATTTGCGTCTCAAACACGACCTCCGTCCACAACAAAAGAATTAGTAAGAAATATTGCAATATCATATTGAGATGTTGTGTCGTAGCTGATTTATCTTGGACAAAATTTCATACTGTTAGACGTCATGATCACTCAGAAAAAATTATAGTATCAGTTCAATAAATCCGTGATAAACAAAACTTATTATACATGATACGACTATGGTCAATTTTTCTTTTTATCCTTTTGTGACTAACCCTATTACCTATATATTCACATATAGTAAGGTTAACAACTTTTTGAATATACTCAATTGGATCTAGCTGCTCACTGACGAGATTCAAGGTCTTCTTTTCCATCGCATCCAAGTCCACTTCCATATCTTCATATCACCTCCGTTTCTTTCGTACATATCATCCACGCCAGGAAAAAGAAAAACAAACCTAAGGTTTCACTGATCAATTAAGCTGATTTTCCTCTTTTATAGGTGCGAAATCAGTTGAAGTGAACAGAAAGCAAAGCAAGGTGTCCGTGACCGGCTACGTTGAATCGGGCAAAGTACTGAACAAGGTGAGGAGCACAGGGAAGAAGGCCGAGCTGTGGCCGTATGTGCCGTACAACTTGGTGGCGTACCCGTACGCCCCTCAGGCCTATGACAAGAAAGCGCCTTCCGGCTACGTCAAGAACGTGCCCCAAGCCCTCCAGAGCCCCAACGCTCCTGGCGAGCACTTCACCACCTTATTCAGCGATGAGAACCCTAATGCATGTTCCATCATGTGAACGGCATACGAGACAAAAAAAAAATAGAAGAGGAAAAATTAGGGCAGCTACGTATTTCTTCCGTGTATAGAAGTTTCCTTTGGCTTGAGCGAGTTCCTGTTGTAGTTCGAAGTTTTTCGGTTTAGGTTTTAGAAGTTTAATGTAATTTTGTGTCTTTTGGTACCATTTCATGGTTTCTAGCGTCGAAGGACAGATTTTTTTTTTTTCCTAAATCTTGAATAATAAAAAGATATATAGGTCTTTTTCTGAGCAAAAGCAGCGATAGGTCTCGGGGCATAAAACGTGGCTAAGCGCTAGAATGCTTTTTATTCATGATTAAATTATATGGGAAAAGGTTTCACGGAATTTCGTATTGATTAATGATTGGAGTACGAAGAGAGTGACGTGACAGACCTTGATGGAGATATTGGAATAGCAATAAAGAATGGATACACTGAGCTACAGCTGGTGGAGTTGTTGAGACTCGAGCTACCTGTAATTAAGCCAAGCCCCGTTTGGTAGTGATCCAAACTGAACAGGTAAACTAAAAGTTTAGGGATTTGATGAAAAAGAATATGAATATATATGGATGAGAAGTAGATTTTTTTTTTCAAATAGGATGTGAAAATTCCAATATGGAGATATCTATGAAAACATAAACTCTCTTATCCATAAAATTTTAATAGATCAATTAGGGCTCCATTTATCTAATGAAAAATGATTATTTAATGAATATTATTTAAAAAAAATATATCACTTGCATCATGTGAAATATTAGTCAATGAATTTTTTCATTATTAACAATAATTATGTGTAAATATTATCATGATCGATGGAAAATATTATTCTTTAATTCATTTTTTAGTGATGTAAAAGATTGGTTTTAAGAAATTATTTTTCAAATAATTTATTTTCTACGAAACAAACAAAATACAAGTTTATAACATAAATAAATTATTTATAGAGATACTAGAGATATCTCAATATAGATCTAATATATTTACTGAGCTATAGACATGACAATCCTACTAGTCATGAAGAAATTGACTAGACCTATCTCTCTTGCGATTAGATAGTCATACAATTAATTAGTTACCCCTAATCAACAGTTATATTAACATACCTATCTGACACAATTTATTGCATTAAAGTCATCATGATCGATCTCTTCACAAACTGTAAAAAACAGCAGTAAAAATTTATTTTATTCGATATGTCCTTTCAAAATCAATTAATTGATAATGCTCATGAGTGCGATTTTCTACTGATCATCAAGGCCAATCTTCCAAAAAGATGATATGTTAAAACAATATAATTTATATTGGAAAATGGCATGATGGCGTGCTTATCTCTAATATGTTAAAAACAATATAATTTCTATTGGAAAATGGCATGATGGCGTGCTTATCTCTAATCAATACCAAAATTGGGAAAACGTGGAAGCCCGAGGGTTTCCAGAAATGGCAACGTCATCCTCTTCTGTCCATAATGTATAAATGTACTTGATTTGATTAATGGTGATTATGTTTCTAGCCCCATATCGATCAAGCATTCTTTATTTGCCACGCCATGCATGGAAGAGAGGATAAATTAATTGGATCGGATGACAATTGATTTAGCAATTAGAATTCATGCATTGCCACGTAGCAGCTACGTGTCACATGGTTGCCCCAATTCAATATATGTATAAATCGCCTTATGACGTACATGGATACTTATCCTTAAAGTTTCTACCATTTGTAACTAGCTTATTGAATTGGAGTTCCGAGTAGGGAAGGCGTGAGAGCTCGAAAAAAAATAGGAAAACGATTGTGTAATTGTGATGCTTGGGGGATAGGCTTCATGTAGTTTTCGCTCTTATATTAATAGCAAGCAAGTAACACGTTGCAAGTCTTGATTAGACCAATTTAGGTATAGAAGAAAGGGAAATCATTGCTCGAACCGAGTGTAAGCATTTTGTAACGACCTAGACCCGGGGCAGTACGGAGGGACGGACTAAGATTGCCTTGGCAGTACGCGGGCAAGGCTAAGGGCATTTCTCTTGTCCCACATTGCTTAGGGGGGGAGTCTTGGGAGCCTTTATAAGGCTTGGGTCCCTTAATATGTGTGATGCGTTTTAAAAACCGTGAGGGAAAAGATCGCGGCTGGGATGGCGATTTGTCCGCGCCAGGGTGGGTGACCCAAAGCAGACAATATCACACGGTGGAGCTCAGGTCCTTACAAATGGTATCAGAGCCAACTCCCGCAGCGTGTGGGGCCACAGCGAGGGCGCTGTGCCTTAAGGGGGGGAGAATGTAACGACCTAGACCCGGGGCAGTACGGAGGGACGGACTAAGATCGCCTCGACAGTACGCGGGTGAGGCTAAGGGCATTTCTCTTGTCCCACATTGCTTAGGGGGGAGTCCTGGGAGCCTTTATAAGGCTTGGGTCCCTTAATATGTGTGACGCGTTTTAAAAACCGTGAGGGAAAAGACCGTGGCTGGGATGGCAGTTCGTCCGCGCCAGGGCGGGTGACCCAAAGCGGACAATATCACACGGTGGAGCCCAGGTCCTTACACATTTGGGATCTATATATGTAGGTACCAACTATAATTATAATATGGTGGGATTTATGCATGTATAAATTTGATGGACTGTCTTAGATTCAATGGGTGCAATATATCTGAATGTGCACATTTGGTGTGTGTAATAACTTGGCCATGTAACTTCATGATCGAGTAGTATTAGGGGATTTTTACATTGATTGGGTAAGCATTATCCATTTGGATGATTATTGCGCGTGGGGAGAAATTGCCATGAAAGGGAGAAACGTAGATTTCTACTAGGGATGAACCGACGTGGTTTTGTTTCTTTCAGCCCAGTCCAATAACCCAAAAAAAAAAAAAGACTATTGAGCTGAGCTAGCTTCCTAGGAATTATTTAACACTTTATTAGGCCCATTGGACTATAACCTTTTGGGTCGGCTCGCCTATTTGAGCAGGTCCAAATCAAAAGAGTCGGGCCCATCTTCATTGCCACATTTCATGCATTGGCCGATTAAGTTCATTAATTAATAATCACAAGTAAGGGTCCCGTGTGATTAAATTGAAAATAACTGCTGAAAATTTAAAACGAGCTACATTGGTAGAGATTCATAATAAGTAGAAAAATAAAAATTTTAGGGAGTTGATAGAATAATATGTAAATATATGGATGAGAAGTAGAATTTTTTTCAAATAGGATATGATAATTCGAACATGGAGATATCTATGGAAACATAGACTCTTTTACCAATAAAATTTAGGTCAAATATCACAAAAAAAAAAAAAAAAAGCCCTCAAAACCATACTTACTGTGATATAAACTACATAAAATTATATATATTACCCAATAATCCTAAACTTGCCCATTAACACAAATAACCCTAACTTTTTTTTTGTCATAAAAAATCAAACTTTTACATGTGTGACATATATATCATCTATTTCAATTCCATTCGGAGTATATTTGTCACATTGATACAAGTTCGATACTATTTATGACACACAAAAATTAGGGTATTTATGTCGTAATGCGCAAATTAAGGTTTTTAGTAACATAAGAAAAATTGTAGTGTATTTGTGCCACCATGAGCACAATTTGGAGTTTTTTTTTTTTTTTTTTTTTGTGGTATTTAACTCTAAAATTCACTGGATCAAGTAGGGCTCTGTCTATTTTGCGAACAATGAATATTTTGGAAAAAGTATATATTTTTTTATTTTTAAAAATGATCATTTGTATCGCTCGAAATATTAGTTAATATTTTTTTCATTATCAAAAATAATTTATGTTTAAATATTATCGTATGGGATGAAAATATTTTTCTTTAATTCATTTTTCTAAGCTATACAATTGATCAATCTTAAGAAAATATTTTTTAAATCATTCATTTTTCGAGAAATAAATACACCCTAAGTTTAGAACATAAAGAAATTAATCATGGAGATACTAGAGATATCTAAATATAGATCTAATATAGCCATACAATTAATTAGTTCCCCTTAATCAACAGCCAAGTCAACGTACTTATCTAAAACTTTGATGGCATAAAAGTAATCATGATCGATCAGTTGTGAAAAGCACGGCTTAAATTTATTCATTCGACATGTCCTTTCAAAATCGATAATCAATAATGCTCGTCAGCGTGAGTTTCTACATATCATCAAGGCCAATCTTCCAAAAGGATGAAATGTTAAAACAAAATAGTTTCTAGTAGAAAAATGGCATCATGGTGTGCTTATGGCTAATCAATACCGAAATTGGAAAAACGTGGAATCCCGAGGGTTTTCCAGAAATGTCTACACCATTCTCCTCTGTCCCAAATTATATACACCGAAGACAAAGCCATTCTCAAAAAGTTGATTCTTCCCAAGAAAAAAACGAAGGGGCAAAATAAGAAAAATGCGTAGCACTCGAATCAAGTCTTGGTGAATCCCTGTAAAGTTGACGCTCTGCTTGTCCGGGAAAAAAATACACATATAAAAGACCCAAAGGAAAACCATTTTTAGAAAGAGAGTAGTAGAATTCACGATATGGTCAGTTTGGATTTGTTGTCGCACTATTCCTTCTGCAACCTATTGAAGGCATCAAACATGATGCGGAGGGTGCCGCATTGCGTAGGCTGTTGAGAAGAGAGAGGTGATTGTGGAAGACGGAAGAGATGTGTATATTTATAGTGAAAGGAAAAGGAAGATGTATGCGTAAAGAGGTTGTTGGACAATGATATCTCCATTGAGATGGTTAGACCCCCACTATCTTTATTGAAGCCTTACTCCCCTTTCACCTGCATCTGAGACTCGAGCGAGAGAGTGACTGAGGCGTGAGCGAGCGAAAGATAATGATATGGCTTGTGAAGTGTGAAGGATTAAGGAAGACAGAAGAGATGGGTATACATATAGTGAAAGGAAGGGAAAGACGTGTGGAAAGAGGTCGTTGAACATTGTTATCTCTATCGACGTGGTTTGAACTATACTATATTCATTGAAGCCTCAGCCATCCATGATGTATAATTATACTTGATTTGATTAATGGTGATTATGTTTCTAGACCCATAACATATCAATCAAGCATTCTGCATTCGCCATGCATGGAAGAGGAGACGATTGAATTAATTTGGATTAGATGGCAATTGATTTGGCAACCGCTTTCAAATGGCGTATCAATTACAATCCATGTATTGCCACGTAGTTTGCATGAGTCACATGAGTGCCCCAATTCAATAGGTGAATCGCCTTATGACGTAATTAGTTAATGGGTATTTATCCTTAAGAGTGTTTGAGTGATTTCTACCATTTGTAGCTAGCTTATTTAATTGGACACCCGATTTGGGAAGGCTTAAGAGCTAGAGAAGAAATAAGGAGAATGATTGTGCAACAATGAAGCTTCTGGGGATAGGCTTCATGTAGTTTTGCTCTCATAAAAATAGCGGGAATGTAACAAGATATCTTGGTTAGATCAATCAAGATATCAAAGAAAGAGAAATCATTACTCAAACCAAGCGTAAGCATTTGGGATATATATGGTATCAGCTAGATATGGTAAGACTCATATGTATAAATTTGACAGACGGTGCTAGTTTCGATGGTGCAATATATCTAAATGTCTGCACTCAATGTGATGTGTGTAATAATTTGGTCACGTAAGTTCATGATCGAGTAGTAATTAGGGGATTTTTACGTTGATTGGATAAGCATTATGCATTTGGATGACTATCGCGCGTGGAGGGAAAATTGCTATGAAAAAGAGAAACGTCGATTTCCACTAGGGATGAAATGACGTGGCTTTGTTTTACTTCAACTCAGTGCAATAAAAAGAAATCACTATTGAGCTGAGCTAGCTTCTTAGGAATAATCAACACTTTATTAGGCCCATTGGACTATAAAACCTTTTGGACCGGTTCACTATTTGAGCAGGTGTAGATCAAAGAGTTAGGCCCATCTTCATTATCACATTTCATGAATGGTTGATTAAATTCATTAATTCTACATCACTACTAAGGGTCCATTTAATAGCGCCGAAAATTTATGTACTACATTTTAAGTGCTGATAATCTTGAGTGCTGCATATATAATTAAAAATTTATTTGATGATAATTAAAAACTAATAGCCGAATATGATCAATTTCTTACCAAACATAGATCAATAATCGCCATTGGTAGGTTTTAGCAGCATATTTGGCATATTATGATTGGGATCGATTATTTTTCTAATGTATTAATTAAGCTGCCCCTCTCTTTCTTACTACATAAGATGTCCCAACACATTGGCATCTTGATATCCCAAGAACAAGAAAAATAAATTCTAAGGAATCCAAAGAATAGTGAAATTTAGACTCATTATTTGGTGAGGCCATCGCTTAATTGAAGCTATTCTACAATGCCGTCATGCTGTGAAGTGCAATGGCTGTGTTTTTGGTGTTACATGGTTTTAGAGTAGCGGTAACTCAAAATTATGCGAGACATCTTCTGAAAAGTTGCTATAAGCAAATGCGGCTTTAAGATTGTTGCGGTTGTGAAGAGCCTCCCAAAAACCTTATGAAAACTACATCCCTCATTATCACAGCTATGACTGTTGCGGGATAGTTGTACCAAAAAGCTCGTGGAGTCTTTAAAGTCAATGCTATTTAAGGTTGTCAAACAAGCTTAATCCCATCAAGTGTGAAATTCTTAATTTTCAGCACTTAATTAGGTAATCAAAAAGGTTTTAAGTGAAATTTTGGCTTAAGACAGTCCTTCAAGTCCATACTAAACAAGGTTATCCAAAAATTTAATCTCATCAAGAGTGGAGTATTTGATTTTCAGAACCCAATTAGAATATCAAACACACCTAAGAGATGGACAAATAATCAACCCTTGATTTGCATTGTGTAGTTTGGTTCAGTCCAATTCCCATAGAAAATGGTTTGGTCCTTGCTCTTGAAAATTTATCAATACATATATCAAAAAGATCTTCAACCATTTCCAAACACCTCATGGCATTTTCAGGGCGTTTGAGGATTCAATCATTTATCCATACATTTCTTACGTACCCATAGGTGTTATATTGAATTTGAATCAAATTTCAGAGGCGAAACATTTCCTTTGAATAGATGCGGTTTCAACTCTCTCAAAATGGAATCTATTCCAAACTTATATGCCATGGTTTCTTACCTCGACGGGATACAAATATAAGTGGCTCGGAAGAAGAATCACGTCTCCAGTAGATTCTATTTCATGTCTTACTAGATAAGTCACAAGGCCTGTCCTTCTTTAGGCCCAGGTCATCTAAAGGTCAAGATGCCGAATTAGACTAACCCCAAACTCCAGACTAAACACATTTTAGTTATGTTTGTTGTTTGCTTTGTTTTCAAGTGATTAAAATTTAGAGCACTTTTTTATGGATAAATGAGAAATGAATTCTTTAATTCATGTTTTATGTTGCATGCTTTTTTGGCAAGCAAAGATATTTATTATTGCTTCGGCTTTCGTTTTGCTTGACTGAGGGATGAGTTGTATAATTCTCCATTGCTATTGATTTTAATTTGTTTTTTCTCCATGTTTTACTTATTGCCATTTTGCTATTTAGTATTACAGTTGCTATTTAGTATTACAGTTCTAAATATCGTGTACTACTTTGAAAGGGTAAGTTTGAACTTTCAAGGAGTAAAATAAATAAATAAAAATCAATAAATTCTCTGGACTGACCCTAGAACCAAATCGCACTGGCATGATCGGTCTAGGGTTGGTTCCAAGATCCATAAGATTGATTTCAAGTTTCAAAATTCGGGAATCGACCCTATGTCGACTCGAAATTGCTCACTCCTAATACATAACCACAAGTACACCGGAAGATCATCACTTGCCTCTTTTTTCTCGCCATAATCTTCTCACAATTAGCCCAAGATTCTTCATCATTAGCGACCATCTTTTCTAGACCCAGTACAAGTGCGATAACATTATGGTCTAATCAAGGAATGGCACAAATACTTAATCTGTAATCCACATCCCCAAAGTGCTTTCCACGACTAGAACCACAAAGAGCAATCTCGATCTGGCCACTTTGAGCGCCTTCTGCCAACGAAGCACAAGAACAGAAAAATATATCATCACCTTAATCAACAAAGGTCTCTCGCCCCCATCATTTCACCTGAAAAGATGCTAAGTGGAATGGACATTCATCATGAGTTGAAGTTATAAGGAGCACTGCCACGAAAACAAAATCCAGTGACCAATCATGCTAATTTGAATCGACAGCTTCTGGACCGGTCCCACTACATGTAAAGATTATATATTGTGTCCACTTTTACATCAGGTTGTGGATGAGTTTGAATTAAAGTACAGGAAAGTTTTGTACTGTGTCTATATTCAATCTAAACACGATCAGTGATAGCTTGAAAAGGGAAGTGTACGTATACGGTTTTCTTATGTATCGTATTCCAGATTATAGAAGATACGGGCATCAGAGAGGAACCGAAAGCGGGAGTCGGTGGTGGCGGCGGCGGCCTTGGTGACTGCTAGATGTGCCTTAAAGATGAAAATATCTGTGTAGATATCTTATTAGGAAAGTTGAAGCCTAGTTTTCTACCTGAGAGAAAATGAGAAAGCTTTTCTGGTCCTAGCAATAATAGAAGCAGGTAGTAGTGGGGAGGGGGACCCCATTTCCAGGACTTCATTCTCAAGGTGATTGAGATCGTTCGACAGCAATCTTTTTTTTCTCTTCTTTCGGGGGAAAAAAATGCTCGTTCACATTTACATGATTCCATCGATCGATGGGCCATTTTCTCAGTGCGAAAGACTTTTCTCTTTGGTGATGGGAAATGGTTTAACTATTGTTTTCATTTGGAAGGACTTTTGTCTGTGCATTCTCAGCGTCCTGTGCAAGAGATCAGACAGGAAGCATCTGCTAAGTACCATATGAAAGAAATTGAGGACATTCGGGAGAAAAACAAAACAATAACAGGAACTCTTTTTCTGACTAAAGTTATGGTCCTCTTCCACCAGATTTTTTATCAAAGACACATGTGCGTGGCCATTCCTGTATCACCCATATGGAATCGAGAAAGATCTTGGTTGGAATTTTCATTGCTAGAAAGGCCGTTCTTCCCAAAAGTTCGAATCATTAGAAAAGCACGCTAACAGTAAGTACATATCATATTCCTTAACATTCACTAGTCACCGTAGTTTCATGATTCGATTCTTTTAAACTCCATGCTGCTATGGACAGGTACGTGCACTGAGTACCAAATCTAAGGATCGATCGGGTTCTTCTATGCGTTTATGGTTGTTGACCCGCATCACTTCTAGAAAGACTAGACATATTTTTTAATTTCACGATCTGTTCTTACATTGCATACGGTGGCATTCACAGGTCAACACCCCTCACTTGTTGTCTGGGAATATGTCCAAACCCCGTGGAGCCTAGCACTTAATGAAGCAGAAGTCGAGCATGCTCCTAGGTTTTGGCGTTTACTGAGCAACGCTCGATGCAAAGGCAAAGTCCCCATCCTAACATGACTTTTCAACGCATGAACTCCAGGAAGCAAAAAAGGTTTTTTCCTCTAATCAGCAGCATCAGAACCACATATTCTGGAAGCTCATCTTCTCATGTCCAAGGGCATATAATTGTTATATTAGCTTCTCACAGTTTTCAATACCTTAGTTTCAAAAGGGTCCAATTAAAATGGTTTATAAAACCTATCGCAAGCCTCGGCATCAATCAACGTTGTCCAAGATTTCACCAAAGTAGTTGTCCGTTTCGCTCAGATAAACATTGAGATTTCTATATGCTTTCTCGATGATATATGGACCCCTCTCGTAGTTAATAGCTACGTTTACCTGAGAAGTCCAGAAACTCTCAAGTGACGACAAAGAGATGGCTACAAACCAAAGATTCCTCACTCTATAGATTTCTGTAATTGCGAACAAGTCAAGAGCGGATTTGCGTTGGAAACGGGGTTCCAGTAATAGAAATTAACCACAGTGTATCTTGTCCTCATCTGAAAGAAAAAGAACACCAAGTTTTGCCGGTCTTTGGTTTCACCTACTTTTGCCGGTCTTTAATTTCACCTACTTCGGTTCGTATGTTTCCGGCAATTCTTGTTCTTTCCGTCTATTAGGGGAGGAGCAAGTTATGAAAGATGAGAGAGTAATTTATGTATTGTATCTCTCACCAATCTCAAGTCAAGCTCGTACTTCACTCTGTCGCATCACGTCTCCCCATCTCCGAGGTACAAATGCCGCGTGATGCTCGTTGGTTTGTGTTGAAAATATTATTGAAGATCCTGATTATGTCGATCCTAATTGTAGATTGATTGATTAGGAGAATTTATGATTGATTTAGTAAATAGGAAATTTATAATTCATTATATATTATTTCTTTTATCTCTTTCATTCTTACATTATAAATGGATCAATGTACTTGTATACAATCAAGCAATATATAGAAGAAATTTTCTTCATTTTCCTTTTCATTTTCTATCAGTTCGATCTGCAAACAGGCTTTCCCTTCTTGTGGATGCTGGTTGTTTTACCCTCTCCCTCATGGTCACTAGCGGTGATTAAGTAACATTTAATCTTGCGGATTGATCCCACCAAATTTCACAAGCATAGGAAAGAGAATCATTTCGAATATAGGACTCTCACCTTATTTTGGATATAGCTTTCTAAACAGTTATCCCATTAGTAACTTTAGTAACTCTTATGAAGATCATAATTTCTTCAACCCCCATTATGGGAGAAAATTGATTCGGGTTATTCAAGAGAGTTGCTCTATATTTTATTTTCCTCTAGCTACTAAGATCTCTAAGTCCGTTTGTTACATTGATGGCAAGACAACTTTGACTTGTAATGAGAAACGCCCCAAGTTTGAATAACTATCCCGTTGGGACCTATTCTAGATTGACTATGACCAAGCAAAGTAGTAGATCTGGAGAGATATAATATGTATAGTTTCAATCACCAGTTTATTTCTTTAGTGCTTTAGTCTTCATCAAAAAAAAAAAAAGGCAATATGAAAATTCTAGAGAGTATCCTAATCAACTTGAACGTGAAGGATAAGGAATGTCCGAAAGGAACTTTTCCATTTGTTTTATGAACTAGACAAGTTTCGAGACTTTTGTTTGACACACTAACAATGCAAAAGAATCGTTATACAAGCAAGATTCAAACGCCAGCACTTATGCAATTCTTAATTTTGGTAATTGCATTCACTTCATTGATAGATGAGAGTTTCCATTTCACGACTTCTCACATTAAAATAGTATTTTGCACTAGGTGTACCTTGCATAAATCCAAACTTAAGGCTCCATTTTAGTAACGTCCCTTTTTTTTCTATTTTTCTATTTTTTTTTTTGTTTCTTGAAATTAAAAAAAAAAATAGAAATTTGTTTGATAACGTCAGTTAATTTTTTGTTGGTAAAAAATTAGTTAATTTTTGTATTTCTCAAAATAGAAAAGTGATTAGAGAATAGATTTGGACATAAATAAAAAATAGAAAAAAGTTTCTTCTTATCCTTAGAAACAATTTTTTGAATAAGTCATTTTATTTTTTTTTTTTTTCTGCTTCCTTCTTCTAATTGGTCCGCTGCCCGCTGCCTACCACGGCCTAGGACTCAATCATGGTTCTCTTTTGTCCTCTGCTAGGCATCACTTTTTCCTGAGTTGTTTACTAAAGTTTGAGTCTCCCCTGTCCACTTAGTGATGGCAGAAGCACATGCGCCTACCAAGCAAGTACTAAAATTGGACTTAGGAAAGCTTATTTAGTCAATCACGGACATATTTAAATGCAAATCCACAAGAAAAACCTAATTTTCATTCGAGCATCATTACTTCAAAACTGAGCTGAAGTCCGTTAAAATGTCGAAGTATGACGTCCCTCTTTGATTTTTCATAGTCATGTTTCTTTAGGATGTCATCAATGTAAATATTGATTCATTCCAAAAAGTTTTGTTCAACGTGTGAATCGACTGACTGAACAAAGTAGCTAGCAATGAGAAACGATAAAGTTTAGACGCTTCTGGTCCCCTCGATCTAATTTCCCCACTCCGTTGGCCCAATCATCGACTTCTCCAATTATCGGACAAACCAGCGAACGGAACATGACAGAAACACTAGGAAAAAGGAAGAAAGGGAAAGGCATATGACAGGGTTGCACATGGAATATATTAAGAAGAGGAGGAGAATCAGTGCACACGCTCAAGAGTTCTTGAGCATGTCCTGATATCCTTCTACGGAGCCAAAAAGTCCTCCAACGCCATAAAGAAAAGAGTGCCAAAGATGAGAAGCACTCGTTCCATTTTCCCCATCATAAGTAGCTGATCCCAGCCCAAAAAAAAAAAAAAACTAAAGACTACCAATTTTTCTCACCACTTTTTCCTCCTCTCTCTCTCTCTCTCTCTCTCTCTCTGTGGAAGGGGTGAGTTGGGGGCATATGCATGATGCCCGGAGTAGTCGATCCAGGGAAGAGGACAGTGCTTTTCGTGCTGCTCATCATGATGAGCAGCAGTGTTCGGGCGGAGGACAGGCTCATCAACACCTCGAAGCTGGAGATGTTCGTGGACAAGCTCCCCGACATGCCCAGGGTCAAAGGTTTCGACATCGTGGACGGTGTTCCTAAGCCCAAATCTCTGGATATCGGCATGTACGAGACCCGCTGGGTAAGCAAGAAAGCACACTCTTTCACTTCATCTTCTTCCCTGCATCTCTCTCTCTGCAACTCTCTTGGGTGTTAGATTATACCCTTCTTGAGTTTCCTCCGATTCATCATGTTCTATGTTGGCATTCCATGATTCATAGAGTGGGGGATTTTCTCTGCATAGAGCCATCTTGTTTTCGAGAGATTCCAGTTCATTTGGGTCAATCTGCAAGAAATTCCAGATGTAAACAAGAGAAAGAGACCAAGAGACTCATTTTATATAGTTGCTAACTTCGGCTGCATGCTGCCCTGACACTTTCATCACACCCCCACGCAATCGGGTTTCAGATTTTCTGAAGCTATAAGACTTGTGATTTTGGTCTATGAACTCTTCAAACTTATATCCCCAGCAAAAATCCAGACCGGGCTTAAGGCTCGTTCAGTGCACCGCATGTGAAAGACTGACTTCTTTTCATTTTTTATTCTTGGTGGTCAGCAAATAAGGATTTCCATTTCGCTATAGCTCTTACATATTAATATATATATTAAACATTCTAATTAAGATAAGATTAGGACATATCTTTAACTAAAGTGGCGAATCATGATCATAAATTTAACTCGACTCAAATTCTACAGTATGCTGGAAGAGAGAGGAATCTTTCATGCACCCATATTTGTTATATAAATTGAGAAGATTCGGCGAATTATATGAAAACGAAGCGCCATCCCAAAAGCAATTGGTTCGGGTTCAATTGATCATTAGCATTAATAGCGTATTTAATCAAGATTATAATCATTCTTTCTGACTTCTGATCTTTAATTAATCAATGTTTTGTACTACCTTTTCGAGACATCTCCACCCTCCACTCTCCTGGCCGATTCTGTCCTAGCAACTAGAATTTTATATTGCTATAAAGTTTAATTTAAATTAAATAATTAATGGGCTGGAAGCTTTTGGGAAAATTAATGATCAATAAATTCGTGGGAGAACCCCAATTACATGTTAGAGAGACAATAATTTAATGTTGTCGGGTCCTAATCTTTTACAATTATTTTTTGATTTGTCATATAAAAACGTTTGCTTTTGCCTTTTTCAGAAATTCCACCGGGACGTCCCTCCGACCCCGGTGTTCGCCTTCGGCACCTCCCGGGCCGCCGCCACGGTCCCGGGCCCCACCATCGAGGCCCGCCACGGCGTCGGCACCTGCGTGACGTGGCAGAACTACCTCCCTTCGAAGCACATCCTCCCGTGGGACCCGACCCTCCCGACCGCCGTGCCGCGCACCCGGATGGGCGTCCCCACCGTGGTTCACCTCCACGGCGGGATCGACGAGCCGGCAAGCGACGGCCACTCGCACTCGTGGTTCACCGCCGGCTTCCGGGAGCGGGGGCCCAAGTGGACCAAGGCGAAGTACCACTACCACAACAGCCAGCACCCCGGGAACCTGTGGTACCACGACCACGCCATGGGGTTGACCCGGGTCAACCTCCTGGCCGGCCTGATCGGGGCCTATATCATCCGCCACCCCAGCGTGGAGTCGCCGCTCGGGCTCCCCGCCGGCGACGAGTTCGACCGCCCGCTGGTCGTGTTCGACCGGAGCTTCCGCGTGGACGGCTCCATCTACATGAACTCCACCGGGAACAACCCCTCCATACACCCGCAGTGGCAGCCGGAGTACTTCGGCGACGCGATCATCGTGAACGGCAAGGCGTGGCCGTACATGGTGGTGCGCCGCCGCAAGTACCGGTTCCGCATCATCAACGCCAGCAACGCCCGGTTCTTCAACTTCTTCTTCACCAACGGGCTGGAATTCGTCGTCGTGTCGGCCGACTCGGCCTACCTCGCGGAGCCCGTCGCGGCCAACGCGACCCTCGTGGGCCCGTCGGAGATCCTCGACGTGGTGGTCGACTTCGCCAAGTCGAAGTCCGACCACGCCGTCCTGGCCAACGACGCGGTGTACCCGTACCCGTCGGGCGACCCGGTCAACGAGGCCAACGGCAAGGTCATGAAGTTCCTCATCAAGAAGGACCCGGAGGCCGACCCGTCGAGGGTGCCGGAGCGGCTCGTCGAGTACCCGGCGGCGGACGCGTCGGAGGCGGTGCGGACGCGGTACATCGCGATGTACGAGTACACGACCGACGCCGACGAGCCGACCCACCTCTACCTGAACGCCAAGCCGTACGACGACCCGGCGACGGAGACGCCGCGGGAGGGGTCGACGGAGGTGTGGCGGGTGATCAACCTGACGGACGACAACCACCCGCTGCACATCCACCTGGGGCTGTTCCGGGTGGTGGATCAGACGGAGCTGCTCGACAAGGAGGAGTTCAAGGACTGCATGACGAAATCGAACGACGCGGAGAGGTGCCACGTGGCCGAGCACGCGCGCGGCCAGAAGCTGGCGGTGCCCCCACACGAGAAGGGGTGGAAGAACGTGTACAAGATGACTCCCGGATACGTGACGACGATCGTGGTTAGGTTCTCGTACATCCACTCGAATTCGTCGTACCCGTTCGACGCCACGGCGGAGCCCGGCTACGTCTACCATTGCCACGTAAGTACATCTACTGCCTAGCATTTCCATTTCGCCTATTTTCTCATCATTTATTTCCTTTTTCTCTCTCGTATATTTTGAAATTGTCCTAATCGAGAATTTTCAATAAGGAAAATTACGGTTTTTAGAGTCATATGATTCTTAAACTTTTAAATTTATTTAATGTGATTTGTAAATTTTGATTTAATGTGTAGTGTAGTCTATGAATTTCTAATTATTTTAATGTAATTTTTTTGAATTTTAGCTGAACATGCAGTGTTGCCTGAATTTTTAATTTATTTAATATTGTCATGAATTTTTTATACATATGGACCTCAAACTATATGAATTTGTAATGTTGTCTCTTATCTTGAATTAATAAAAAGATTACTTTAAATATTTATATATAATTTATGGAATATATTAAATATGTATAAAAAATAAATGATTTGCATTGAACATTAGGCTAAAATTTAGAAACTACATTAAACAAATTAAAAGCTTATAGATCACGTTGAATGATAAGTCAGAGTTCAAGAAGAATATGTTTCATCATCTCTTTTTGATATTACACGTATAGAATTATCACTTTAGAGAAAAGAGGAATAGAATCCGACATCAAGAACTAAAGTAGAGGTTGATCGTTCGAGGATCGGCACGTCGGGCAATGTAAGCCCCGCTTCGAACGGGACGCGTGCTTCGTGCGACCGTCGGCTTAATAGGCACATATTTTCATCATTCATTAGCGCGTCTCTCTCTCTCTCTCTCTCTCTCTATATATGTATATATAGATATTCAATTTATCAAGGAAGGAGGAATAAAAAAATCGAGGTTGAAAATTGTTGGGAAAATGTCATTGAAATTCGGGTCGGACCTAGCTGCGAGTCTGACACGACGAGTGGTTGAGAAGCTTTTTCCTGAATTCTCTTTACATTCTGCGTAGACAGAGTCCAGCGGATTGCGAGCATCGGCGTGCCTGCAGTTCACATGATGCCGGATTCTGACAGATTTGTCCTGTCCAATTCTAAAAAATTGAATATTGGTTTTAATCTCCGTCAATTTCGCCAAAAAAAAAAACGAATAATTTAGTAATATTTTCTTTATGTTTTGGTATAACAAGTAGTGCTTGAAATGGGCAGATCTTGGATCATGAGGACAACGTAATGATGAGGCCTCTGAAAATCATCAAATGACGAGAAGGCCCACTACATATCGCTCCAAAGAGGCCCAAGACAAGGTCAGCACTAAACTAGAAACCCCAATCTTATACTCACTCTTGAGACTTTATTTCTCTGTCATGATTATTTCCAAAAAATTATGTTTGGCTATCCAAATTTCTAATTAGAATAACCTGAATAGAATAGAATATAAAATCCGGAATTTTGTTATATCATATCCTCTATTTGGTGACATAATAATAAAATCGATATATTTACATCACATCATACATATCGTTTGGTATGTAGCATATTAATATAAACGAATCAAAAATTTTACAAATAGAGATGGTAAAAAAACTCTCACGATTCTCCTGTCTACTTTAATTTAATATTTTATTTTATTTTCCTCTTTTTAAATTAATATTTTTTATTTCTTTCTTCCCCTTCCATCATTCTCTAATAAAAATTTGTTAAATAGTAAATAAATACCAAAATGCCTAAAATATATAATAAATATATTTATATATTGAAATTATATTATAAAATAGAATTAAATTCAAATAAATAATTAAAAATAAGATTATATTAAAATGACTAAATTATTATTTTCATTTTGAAAAATAAAATATTATTTATATTGAAATATAATTTTAATTTTGTTAATTTAAGGAGTTTGTTATTTGAGAAAAATAATTTTTCTTTTATAAATATTAAAAATCCTATCCACATTTATCTCACATCCTCCATGAGATAATTTTATTATATCTATATCCAATTTTATCTTGTTTTAAACAGATATCAGACACAAAAATAGAATAAATTTGATAATATCTTGAATTTTATCTTGATTGTTAAACACAACTTAAATTGATATTTTTTTAAAAAAATTATCAAAAAATTTTAAACTTATTGGATTCGTGTCGATTTAATTATAAATATTTCAATTTAGCTAATTTTATCTTAACTATTTTAATGATTTACCAATTTGGTCATTTCAGCAATTTTAGCAAGAAATCATTAACGTAAATTCCCGCAATGCCACGTAGGATAATTGGTGATGATTGGTAAACTCTCGCTAGTCATAGATGATGGTCAATTGACACTCGCTAACCCCAAGCAAGGGTCGGCAACCCTTGTCAAGTTCACAAGGAAAAAATAAAAAAGAAATAAAAAGAAATAAAATCAAGAATTTTAAAAAAAATTATAAAAATTGTCCAGGTTAATGTTGACCTACCAGCTAGCCATGTAGGACACTTTGTATCCATGTCAGTAATTTTCTAGTCAAAATTGGCTAGAAGAATTAAATTATCAAATTATCAAAAAGTTTAAGACTAAATTAGTTAAATTGAAATGTTGCTTATTGAATTAGCACAAATACAATAATTTTAGAACTTTTTTTGATAATTTCAAGTATTTTGTTCCACCTTTTCTGCAATTTTCCAAGGAGAAATGACTGACTTGTATTCTATGGCAACATGCAGGATCAATTTTGGCCGCATGTATCGATGGAGGACATGTGCATGGATCATCTCCAAGTAAATAGAAAACGTAGCAAAAAAAAATGTCTATTAAAGGCCTATTTACGAGATGCGTATGCTGTCTATATACATGTAGTCTTCCTCCACTATTAGCTTAAGGCTTTGGGTTGAAAATTGTAATATGGTGTTGGAGTTAGGTTTTGTCTTGATTTATTTGTTCATGTGGTCTCGTGTTTGTCAAATTCCACACTATGTTATGTTATTTTGCACGTGAGATGAGATGTTAAAAGCATACTACATGGCCTGAGTTTATCTGCTCTCTAGGTATATATCTATATATGTATGTATGTATGTATATTGACTTAAAATTTTAGGTTAGATATTCTAACGGTGTCAAATTGGTGTAAGAGATGGCTATTATATGTATGTTTTTTGGGTCGCAAAAGTCGGAATATACGGAGAGAAAAAAGAGAAAAGATATGTGAAATCCGTGTGCATGAACGCTAAAAAAAAAAAAAAAAAATCTTAGTTATGACAAGTATGGAAGTAGTATTTACTTTCTGATAGTATGTAGCGTTCAAATTAGTGTCCATAAAGTAGCCGATAATTAGTTAATAATATAAAGCAATGTTATAGATATAATTTTTCATTAGCTAAAAAATTCCAATTTCTACCAATGAGTTTCATATAAATGAACTATTATTAACATGTAAATAGATAGAAATTCAATTGAACGATTCGCCAAGATAAACACTTTACTTGTTTTGTGGAAAGTCAGTAATTTAAAAAATGATTTTCTCGAAAATGATTGATTGTATTGTTTATAAAAATGAATAGATAAAAAATAGTTTTACTATCCACTTAAATAATATGTTTAGACATAACGTGTTGTTGATAATGAAAATATTTTTTTGACTAATTATTTCAAGTAATATAAGTAATCATATTTACGAAATAAGAATATTTTTAAATTATTCATTTTCCACAAAATAAACACACCCTAAAATAAAAATATAAAATCCTAGAGATTTTAGATGGTTGTGAGATTTTATTGACCTAGCGAGAATCTTAAACCCGAATTCAACTAATCAAATTACTAAAATACTAATATCCTTCTAGAATATACTTGGTTGTTGAGGTAATTATATGCTTTTGGGATGATTGCCTTGCAAATACCCTAATATTTTGCCCCGTTTTACAATCGAGTATCTTTTTTTTTTTTTTGTCCTTTTCAATTAATCACCTCAACTATATTCAAATGTAGACATGGGCGCAAACGTGACAAAATCGCCAGAGAAAAATGCAGACATGGGTGCAAACGTCTATGTAATCATCAACAGTTTACAGTAGCGTGTGATGCAGCCTCTTTTAATGATATAACGTTAATAGAGACATATTAAATTGCTAAGATTGTCCAAGAGGACACTTTCTCCGTTCTCATCACCCAGAATTCAATGGGAAATGTCATAATGGTTTCCGAGTAAGTCCACGTCAGCAAAAAAGCACACGATGGTTGAATTCTTACATTGTGACTTCTCCCGTTCCTTTTCATGTTTGGATTTGACCTTTCCCTCACTAATTTTTCACATCATTTTCTAAATCGTTTTACCGATTTTTGCAAAAATACATCGCGTTTTCTCATTTGTATTTTGGGGTTTATGTCAAAAGTTTAGGGTTTATGTTTTTTTTTTCTTTTTTTTAATTCATTTTTTGTCGCTGTTGTTTTTGATAAGTGGTTTGGGCCTTGGGGTTTATGACTTCAAGTCTACACGAGGATAAAGCGCGATATCTTAAACCGCCGAGAATTTAGGAGAGAGGAGAAGAGGCAGAGCAGAGAGGCAGACGAGGCACGTTCGCTCCCCTGTTCTCGCCCTCTGCCCCTTCCTCTCCCCCTCGCGAGCTCGCATGGAACGCAGCATACGTCGTGGCAGGGCCGCTTCTGTCCATCGCCTCTCCGGCCTTACAGAGTTAGCGAAGCGCTAACCAAGGTCAGGTCTCTGTCTCTCTCTCTGTGTGAGGTCTGTCTTGTGTTTTGTCTGCCTGCTATCCCTCCCGGAAAAGAAGATGGCTGGGGAAATTTCGCGACTTCGAAACTGGGTTTTGCCGTAGACGTTCGTTAGATGCTTTTCGGTGCGATTTCGGTGGACTCGTGGCGGAATTAGCTCGTGTTGATGAAATGGAGATGGCGGTTGCTCTTGTTCTTGGTTCTTTTGTTTACTTCTGCTCAGGCTAGTTTGTTTCTTCTTTGATTCTGTGGTGGTGTATGTATGGCTACAGTGTCTTGCTAACCAGCCGCAAGAATGGCAAAGGAATGATTTTTCTTTTTTTTGGGGGGGTGCTTTTTGTTTATGTACAGACTAGGACGACCCCTATGCCAAAGCTAATTCGGTCTATTTTTATTAGGAGATCGGTTGATAGATCACTTCAAGCGGAGGTATCAGCTGACTTACTCTAAGGAGTAATAAGAAAGCCACGAAGAGCAATCTGAGCGGTGGAAGAAATGGCTGTGCGGCTTAGCCGGCCATTTCCTTTGATAGGCAGCGGCGGCAGTTTCACGCCCAATTCCCGTCTATCTATGACAAAGCCACGCGAAATCTGCATGGCTTCATACCATCCATCAGTTAATTGGGCTAAATTGGTGTTCTTATTGCGATTTTCTTGATTGTTTGAGGCCGTAAATTGATTAACGTGAAGTGCCGATACTGTGCAGTGGAAGAGAGATTATACAAGTGTAATGATAGTGCCCACTGGGGTTGGCGCGTCCATTGGAGGATATGCCGGCGATGCTTTGCCTATTGCCCGCACTCTCTCTTCAGTCGTCGATTGCCTCATCTCTCACCCCAATGTACAGCTCTTTATTTTCTTCTCTACCTTATGTTTATTCTTGAGGGTAAGGTAACCATGTATTGTATAAGAGAGTGTGTGAACAGCTCTCTTGGGTGCACACGGTGATGCTCAGCATTCATGGTAGCTCTGTTCTTTGCTCTAGTTTACTTCTGTTGCAAATATGTTGATTGATCAAGAACATTAATTGATTAAGAAGAATGCTGCAGAATTGCCAAGCTGAAATTCTTGTGTGCCTGGTTGTATTCTGGTGGACTTGAATGGGAGCTTATGAAATTGTCAGAGGCAACTTGATCTATGCATCTGTTTTAAATCTCTGCTTTCGAGGTCCCATAAAATGGACAAGGAGTTAAACTGAAGTTTTTGATCTTGCTAAGACAACGGGACAGTTTTTCTCCCCTTAAAGGGTAGCACAATCCACTGTGAACATGAGTGCCATCTCTGTCATTTGCAACTCGGAACTACTCTGAGATCTACTTGCCTTATTACAACCATAGTGTGGATCGATCAATATGTTTTAAGTGGATCGACTAATTCATATGTTAGGCGCAGGTGAATCAAAGATAAACTCCTAGTGTATGGTAGCATGCACCTATTGTATGAATTGAGTCCAGGCACAAAGAAAGAAAAGCATGGAAATTTAAAAGAAAAAAAAATGAAGGAAGGAATTACTTATTTTTGGTAAAGTGCCTCCTCTACTTGATGTCCAGGGTGAATCTTGAACAGCAATACTGGATTCACTGGTTATTGTCAGATAAATGAATATTATTACAGATGAACAATCTGGTGAAAGTCATTTTATTGCCCGGTATGCCTTTGGGGCCCTTTGTCATTTAATTTGGAAGATGAGGAACAACATCCTCTTCAGGAGCCAAGTTCTGTTTGTGCCTGCCCTGCAAAAGCATCTCGTCAAAGCTGTGAAGGACAAGGCTATTACGTTCAGCAATGTGGCTGACACACCAAGGAATAGGAGGATTCAAAGAAGTTGGGGACTCAATCCCTCTATTTTCTCTTCAGGGGTGTTAGATCTTTCTTTGTAAACCTTGTTTGAGGGTTGCTGCTGTTTTGGTTTCCCCCCTTCCCCTTTTACTCTCGGCACCCTTCCACTCTTCATGACTTGTTTGTCACCAAGAGCGCAAGTTTTGTTGGTGCCGAGATCACTTTGCTGTAAAGTTCTTTTTGGTTAAAAGTCAATATTAATCTTACCTTACCAAAAAAAAAAAAACAAAACAATCTGGTGAAACAGTTCATGGGTGCTTATATTTGTTGGTTGCATATTTCTTTTTTGACTCTGCAATGATCACACATGCTGATGCATAATTTAACATGTCATTGCTCAACAGGTTCTTAATGCAGCAATGCTCTACTGGCCAATGCCTAATGTGTTATATGTTGAAGGCCATGCTCTTGATCAGTTTGCAGAAGGCTCATGGGCACTGCAGCCTGTTCACCAAAATAAGGTTCTAGTGCACTTCCTTTATCTTTAGAGCATCAGCCATCTTCTGTGTACTTCATGAACTGAATGTGTGGGACTTGTGACACACCAAAGGTTGGTCTTGTTCTTGATGCTGCAATAGAAGAAGAGCTTCGAGTTCGTCACTTACAAGTCGCTGATGCAACAAGAGCTTCACTTGGTTTGCCTGTTCTGGAATATATTGTCACGGATACTGCATTAGAGGTCTGACATTTTACTTTCTCTGAAATCTTATGCCGGTATAATGTTCTAATTTTCTTTTAACCTCTATATTTTCACTTTCCCCTACCTTAAAAGAGTCTTGTTCTTGGGGCACTCATTTAGCTTATTATGTGTAGTGAATTTATATTTAAGACTAATTTGATAGGTAATAGAGATTAAAGATGACAAAATTTTAGTAACTTTCACACATCACAAGACATTGGAACATGTGAGCCTTACTTTTTTTTTTTTGACATTTCGAAAGCACATTAAATGTAGCTTAGCCAATGCCCTAAGAGCACTGTTTTACAAAATGCAATGGTTTTTAAATGTGGATCAATGGTGCATTTGCTCTCATCGATCAGTAATTATATTTTGGTATACAAGCTTGCTATGCTTTAAAATTTATCTGTGTCACTTTACTGCGGAGTGTTTCTTGCCCAGTCTCCTTCAATTGCTTCTATGTTGCTTCATTTTATGGTATTGAAGCATCATCAACCCTTTTGTGATGGATATGACTACTCATGCTTTCAAGGATTGGCTTCCTCTTCATAAATTGTATTTTCAGGTGGAGAAATGGATTGATCCTGAGAATGGTCATTCTACTGGGAGGATCAAGCATCCTGGCGCACTATTGAGAGCTGTACAAACTTTAGTAAGCAGAGCAAAGGTAAATGCTATTGCTGTTGTGGGACGCTTCCCCGATGATGATTTGGATGACACGGATGATTATCGACAAGGGATGGTATGTATCAATTAATTGTGATTCCTCATTCCTTGTCTGATCAGCCAACTTCATTATAGATTATTTGTGTATGGAAATGATCTCCTCTGTAGCTTTACGGGCTCTTAACAGAGTACTTCTCCTCATCAATTGTCTACTCTGTTCAGGGAATAGATGATATAGCAGGAGTCGAGGCACTTATAAGTCATTTGGTGGTAAAGGAGTTTCAGATACCCTGTGCTCATGCTCCTGCTATGTCGCCCCTGCCCCTCAGCCTCTCTCTCTCCCCGAAATCGGCTGCAGAGGAGGTCAGTGCTTCTATGGAAACAATCTCTCTCTATCTGTTGGTGCGTGTGTGCGAAAGTAAGTGTATTGGTTGTTGGTGCAGGTGGGTCGGTGGCTGTGTACCCTGTCATGGACGCATGCACATGCATATAACGTTACCTTTACTTTATATGCCTGTCGGAAATATTGTGAATAATCAATTTCTTATGGACAAGCCAGAATATCTTAGTAGTGAAGTAGACAGTGTTTAAACTGCTGGCTCAGTGGATGCTATAATTATGACACAAGATCCACCAGAATAGAGAATGTCTAGCAACTTGTTCCTATGTTCTCAAAAATTCAAGAATGCTTAGATGGCCATTCTTGCAGCTTCTTCCATTCTTTTGTTCCTTCCAAAGAATCCAAATTAATCTCATGGGTTGATGGTGAAAATTCTCTTATCAAGGTTTCATCTTTGCATTCTAATTTATTCTGTTTCTAGCTTGAGATGAAGGTCAAAATCCTTCTCAGGGTTTTTTCTCGATTTCTATCTTTTCATAGAACTTTCAAAATGCTATGTCGGTTGGAGAAATGTCTCGTTACATTCTTATAACTTATAACCTTAGCTTCTGGAGACCATACTGGTCTTGGGCTGCAACTATATGAAACGCTCAGAGACTTTTTCAAAACATTATGGATTTTTGTGCATTTACAAGGGCTCATGCTTGTCTGATTCTTTGTGCTTAATGCGGGTCTATGTATATTTTTACTATCCTGAGTCATAATGTATGGGTTTTGTAGTTAGGATATACATTCCTTCCTTGCGTGCTTGCCGGGCTAAGCAATGCACCTCAGTACTTAGTCGACAAATCGGAGTTTATGGAGAAAAGGTGCATATTAAGCAGTGATGTTGATAGTGTTGTTCTTCCTATAGATGCTTGTGGAGGTGATGGTGCTCTTGCTTTTGCAAGAAGGAAAAAGAAGGTAATTGTACTAATGCAATACTGCTTTCTGCTAAAATTCTCTCCAGAGTTGTGTAAACAGAAAAGACTTGATCTCATTACTCAAAAGAAAAGGCAATCAGGTTACCTTGTATATAGCCAAAAGGAGTGTTATTCAAAATTTTTCTCTCTATACTTATTTCAGCCACTGATAATCGTTGTGGAGGAGAATGAAACAGTTCTCAGTGACACACCAGACAAGCTACAGATTGAAGCGGTATGAAACTGAAGCCTAGCTCATTCTCTTCTTTCATAATCTTTTGTGTTGAGATCCAATGAAACATTATGAGAAAAGTTTTATGCCAGTTGGATTGTCAACTGCCTTATTTTTGTTTCTCAAGAGATGCAATAACTGGATTAAAAGCTTCAAAAACACAGTTATGCCCTTCGGTAAGGGCTTCGTTAGTTAGGACTAAAAGGGTAGTTTTGAGACCCAATAATATCAATAAAATCATATCTCCATTGCTTTACTTATAAAGGCATATTAAGTTTGGGGCATCCGACACTTCTCCCTTTGCGGAAAATTTTACGTAAAGCTGGTGGACTCTTGATCTGTGACTTTCCCAATGGCTAATTCTATGCACTGATAAGTTGTGGAAACAAAGAAAAAAGGAAACTCTATGTGATGGCATCCTCTCTTCATGACTTACGATTATCTGTACCCACTGAAAAGCATGTGACAACGTCAATTGTCTGTACAGGTAAAGGTGTCTAATTACTGGGAAGCGATAGGTGTTATTGCAGCTCATAAGGCCGGCGTGCTCCCAGATGCTCTAAGGAGGAACAGGATAGGCAACATCTGCAGTGTTTCAGTTGCACCTCCTAACGGCAGTGCAGTTGCTAGTTTTGCCTCTTCTGCTTGATCTGATGTAGAGGCCTCATTCAAACGACACAGTTAAATGGTACGCACGGGAACTTCTTGATGTGCAAAAGGGATTTATGGCAAGAATCATGTAGAGGACTCATTTGCAATATAGAGTACTTTAGATTGACCAATAATGTCTTATTTTTTATCTTTTCGTCGGTGTTAAAGAGTCCTATACCTAAATAGATATTGGACCCGACGCTTTTGTGGTTGATCTACTCTCTCCTCCCTGTGGGTCACCAAGGTGGCCGACATTACTTGCTCCAAAACGAGGCTTTGGTGTTTGATGGAACATAAATCCGCTGGTCCACAAGTACAAGTGTACCACGTTGGTAATGGTCCTCACATTGTCACTTCAATGCCTTATCGACTCGTTTCAATTGATTGCTGGCTGTTGTAGCTGTCACTCACCGCCCAAAAACTGTGTATGATCCGGTCTCTGACTTTTGAGGATGCTATGCATTTCCTATGTTGCACGGCCTCGCCAAATGGTGCTCATCAGGGATTTCCTGGAGAACTCAACCTCTAAGTGATGTCGGTTAGTGGTTATTCATGAGGTTAGGTGCGTCCACGGGTTGTGTTCATCGGATCGCTAACGTGGAGGGACAGGTGCCGCTAGCTGCGAAAAAATGCAGTGTGCCAAACAGGGCTGGTTCTCATCTAGTCACGGGGTACATGCGACTGGTGCGATTTCCCTTTCTTGTGCTGGTGCTGGTAGTGGTCCATCTTCGCAATATGCACGAGAAGATCACGAATTTTGCTGTCTACCATGTGTTTGATGCAAAATTTCGGAAGCCAAAGTCTAATTACTCCAAAGCTTGCTTTGGTGGCGAATCTGTAATGCATATCCGATTTTAGACAGCAGAATCTCCATCTTTCCCTGCTTTTAGAAAACGTCAAAAAGGAATAAATAAATTTGAAAAAAAAGAAGAAGAAGGAGAAAACAGGCGACTTTGCAGGTCGCTTTCTCACCAAACGATCGTTGTAATTCCCACAAACCTCGACGAGTACTTTATACGACCTCTTTTCTAGTCCTTTTAACCCCTCATGATTGGAACATCATTCGTCTAACACCTTTGCAATCACGAGTTGGTTTTTATACGTTTTATTTAAATTATAGCCTTTTAATTTCAATTAATCATCACTGTCATAATACGTATGGTGCTCTCCCACATTTCCGAAGCTGGCTTTTTCCTTGATTGCCTGCTGACGGAGACATTCTTGACGGCACTGGATACGTGAGAGCGTGGTACATCCCATCTCTTAAATCGTTTAGGCTATGTCGGATTCACTAAATTCCAAGGACTCGTACGCATCGGGATCTTTAAGAATTTGTTCCCACTCTTAGGTTAAGCAGGTCCAACGGGACCGTCAAATTCAAGATCTCATATCATGAAGAACTTGTCCTGCCAACAGTACCTAGGGCCGCTTTGGAGAGAGCTAACTCAATCGTGGGTCTAATTCTTGTAACTTTTTGAGACATGGTGCTTAAAACTTGGCAGGTACACAATCCCATTGCGACTCCTGATATTGAAGGCGAGTCCCGCGACCAGTCTTGACAACCAGGGCAAGCTACTCTGACATCTCCTTGTTTTGGTAAAATCAGGGCGAAGCTCGTCCATAGTTCTCGGAGCACATTGAAATAACGAAGCAGGACGATCCCGATGTATAATTTTGCTTGACCGAACAGATTGGAGAGCTGTGGAACATTCATATTTGCCTCAAAGCCCGCACATGAGCTATACACATAAATGGCGCACTGTGATTGGCTGTTATGAAGTTGAAAACTACACACGAGAGCAAAATGTTGTGAATACCTAAGTGATTGGCTTAACCACAGGGGGGCGACGACAATTCGTTTGATAGGTGACTTGGAAGGTTTAGTGGCTAATTAGAGCAGATGACCATGGATTGGTGAAGCTACTCAAATGAGGTCATGGCAAGCAAGAAACCTACTCGTTTTCAGTGGTAGCTTCGGGTCCTTTCAGCGCCATTCGCAGCTGGACGGGAGATTGCCGAATCTCTAATAGTAAGAGATGGAGAAGGGGAGTATAAGCATGTTGCTGACAGAGCCATGGTTATCCGATTAACACCCCTTGATTAGCTAAAGAAAGAAAGGGACAACAATGCTATAATAGAGTGATCAGGTTGTCCGGACAAAGTATCTCTCGTTCGGAAACATCGCAACACAAGAGGGACCAACCGAAACAACCAATCAAGACCGGGGCAAGTAAAAGCAGATAAGGTCCTTATCCGCACAATTTCCTTTCGTCTTATTCAATTACACGTTGCACACGCATAATGACAAGAAAAGAAAAAGTGGAAAAATTCAAATGTTGGTAAGGTTAGTTGCATCTGCCGCTAGCACATGGGCAAGTCTCCCTGTCTTGCTCCGATTTGTTCCAAGTCTTATCTAAGCAGATGAGGATTGTATCTAGGGAAAATTCCAAAAAGGAACCTGAAGTGCCATTTTTTTTCTTAAATAAGGATCCAAAGTGGACTTTGATTTAAATAAATACCTGAAGTGATTTTAGTTGTTTCAAATAAAGACTTGAAGTGGTTTTGGTCATTTCAAATAGCGACCCAACCTCAAGGGTCACTCACTAGCTAAATTTTCCGACCAATTAAGAGTATTTTCGTCATTTCGCATTCCCTCCCCCCCCCTTTCTTCCTTTTTTCTTCCCTTTGTTTTTTTTTTCTTCTTATTCTTCTTCTTTCTCTTTGCTGGTCGCCTAGCCCTCGCTGACCGTGAGCGAGGCCACCCTTGCCAGATCGGTCTCACTTAGGGTCACGAGGGCCGACCTCACGGATGGCCCTTGGGTGAGGGTCGCCTTGCCTAGGCGAGGCCATCCCTTACCTGTGGCCCTCGCTAGCAAGGGCAACCATCGCCTAGCCCTTTGTGGGCATTGTCAGTGGCTGGCTAGCCACTGGTGAAGAGGAAGAAGAAGAACCAAAAAAAAAAAAAAAGAAGGAAAAAGGGGAAAAAAATGACAAATCACGAAAATACCCTTGACCATCAGAAAGTTAGGCCCTTATTCGCAAATGATATAATCACTTTACATTTATTTGAAATAAACGCAATTACTTGCGCCCTCATTAAAACAACATCCACTTTGCACCTTATTCGAGAAAAGAATTGGTTTTTGCGCCCTTATTCAAAACAATATCTACTTTAGGTTTTTATTTGAAAGAAAGATGGCACTTCAGGTCCTTTTTTAGAATTTTCTCTCGTATCTATAATCGGTGGACAAGTTCCGATTTCTAGGGACGGTACCTCTAAATCCGACCCGACAATAGTACTAGGACACGTAAATGACTGAGTATTGAAGATATCTTTATTCTGTATATTAAACTCGGCGCACTAGGAAGTCGAAGATGAACTTGATACGAATGGAATACGCACCGGAACAAATGTTTCCTGTTCTAGCCTTTTCCCCTTAGCATACAATACTTCCCCAAGTGACGATAAAATCAACAAAAGTCTGCCGCAAAAGACCCGCAATAAGCAGACAAAATTTCCTAGTCACCATTGATATGTTCGCTGGACAGACTTGACTTCACTTCCAGTTATAATAAGATCCAAACTAGACATGGGAGTAGGTGGTACTTAGGTCATAGTTAATCGACAATATGCATCCTAAATTATTCATTTCCAGCTCGCGCAGCAGCAGCAGCACTAGGGGCGCGATTTACGACAACCATTATGTTCGTAAAATAGTTTTAACGTAAATGATTTTTCTATTTCTATTTCTAAAAGTTCTAAACAAAAATAACCGTTTGATAACGACACAAAATTTCTACTCTAAAAATAGAAATTCGTTTCGATAACGACACAAAATTTCTTCCTTTTCGATTTGGCCATACGATAATACCGGACCTTTAATATAAAAAAATAAAAATAAAAATGATTTAGTAACAAAAAATAATGAATAAAATAAAATAAAATAAATCATAAAAAAAATAAAATAAAAATATCATTTTATTTTAAAATAAAATATAACAATAAATTTATTTTATTTATTCTATTTTATTTTATTTTACGAATAAATTTATTTTAAAATGAATACAAATAAAAGAAATAAAAAAAATTATTTGGCAAAACACTCAAGGCAAATAATAATAAATTTATTTTTAATAAAAATAAATTATTTTTATTTTTCATAAATAAATTATTTTTAATAAATTTAACATATTTATTTTTAATAAATTAAAAATAAAATGATAAATAAAAATAATTTATTTATTTTAATAAATTTATTTTTATTTTTAAATGAATAAAATGAATATATTTATTTTTATTTATTTTTATTTTTAATAAAATGAGGAGAGGCGGAGGAAGAGGAGGAGGCAAAGACGTAGAGAGATGAGGGGACCCACCGAAATTAGGGTTTAGTGAGAAATTATTTCGATTTCTCTTCCGTAAATCGCAAGTAGAAAAATTTTAAATTTTCCGATTTCTCTTCCAAACCTATTTTCCCGGAATGTAAATCTATTCTAAAAAAAAACCTGAATAGCGCTTATCAAGCGGATTTTCTTCCGTAAACGCGTGCGGAACAGTAAAAACTATTTCTAACAGAAATTTTGGGTTGTCATGCACCCCCTAGGTTTCAGCGGAAAGTCTCGCGATCCCTATGCGTATCCGCTTCCGATATTCTCAGTCAAACAAGAAAAAACCTTAAAATCGTCACGCACACACACGACGCAATGACACGGATGCACGCGCAGCCGAGATCATTCAAGACTGTCCGTGAGTCACGCCACGGGCTTTGAATTGATAGCATGGTGACATGCCATGCATGTAGGTTCTGTTGTCTTGCTTTCGTTTGTCCTTTTACACGAAAATGAGCAGATACGGGACCCAAGTCTGTCGGCCTGGAATCTGCAGCCGACCCTAGTAGTAATTTCCTAACTCTCTATGTTCTTTTTCCCAAGCGGCCAAGCGCCACCGTCGTCGTCGCTGCTTCTACACCGCCTACAGCCTCCGGCATTCTCGTCTCTTGCTTTCCGAATTCTCTCCGAACCGACGTCTCTCTCCTCCTTCTGCTGCTCTCTAAAAGACTTCCTCGTCAAGAGTCACCTCATTTCACCTCCACTGATGGAGACGACGTGGGCAACTCCGCTTTCGGGTAGGCGACACGTGGCTTTGTTGTCAGCATTCGAGACGAAATCACATGGTGGATCTTTTTCATTGGTTCGATGACGATCTACCTGAAAAAGCTGCCGAGAAAAGTAGAAACGCCATGATGAGAAGAACCCTAACATATCGGGGAAGTAAAATATATAACAAAGAAATTCGTCACCCTCGCTTTTCCCAAGTATAATCCGCTAAAACACAATGCTTATGAACTTACTTTGCGTTGTTGGGCCCATCAAAAATAGAATTACTTCGTTCAAATCCTTTGACTGGATTCGGTGAGTAAAAGATGCCAAATTCCTGCAGCATTCTAGCAAGTTTCATATTCAACTAGGCCAAAACGGAGGAGGATGGTGATTTCACTTGGCAATGAGTAGTCGTGCTATCAGCGTCTGAGGTTCCCTGTTCAAATCCCTACCGAATTTGTGCAAATTGCTCCAGGTCAAGGTCACTTGCACCGTGCAAAGGGCCTGTATCTGTCGGATTCATAAAGCTTGCAGAATATTTCAAATAGCTGAGCCTCTATGCTCGTGATTTGCATTATAGAAAAAGAAAGAGGTTGAAAGCACATAAATAAAAATAGTTCGAAAATAGAATAGCGATTAGAGACCCATACAAATGATGAATATTGAGGCCGATATAACCACAAGCGAGTTCCGAATGAGCTGTTTTGTGTCGGTATTATTAGACTCGTTACTCATTTAGGATGGAAAAATCACCGTCTGTTTAACCAAACACCGAGTGAATTCTATTCTTGTGACCCACTTTTTAAAATTTATGCTTGTTCAAACGCGCCGAAAAGCCTTGCAGCAGCTAGTTCCGGTCCCAATCATCAATATAACGTTAGCCTCTATGCTCGTGCCAGTTCTCATCTTTATCTGCAGTGAGGAAGGCGCGATTCTGACCGCCCTCGCCACAGACTTTGCGTGCGGAGTGGATAAGATTAACTTACGCCCATACACAGTCGCGGTCTGGTTGAAATTATTGGCAAGAGATGACCGGAGATTCCAAAGAGGAAAAAGACCCCACACAGCACAATTAGCTGTCGACCATTCGTCTTCCTCCTCCCATCACCAACGTCACTAGCATTTATCCTCTTTACTCGTTTTCCATTGGGCGATCTTATTGTAAAACCACCCCATGGATGGAAGGAGTCGACTTCAGGTGCAGAGCCTTGTCACCTTCCGGTCAATATAATGCCCTAAAACACCTTCCCCAGGTTCCAGCTTGCTTGGGCCTTTCGAAAGTCATGGATGGGACTCTTTGTGTGGACCCCAAGCTTGTCTGCTACCGGTTCCTCCATGTTATGAGTAGGGATCGGATAGGAGGGGTTAAAAATGGCAGTAAGTGCAGGATTCATCTCGAAACTCATTATGTTCGAGCTCTAGAAACTCTTAGGGCGCGCATGATAAAAATTCTGTTTTTCAATTTCTTTTTCTCTCGTTCCCTAACAGGTTTCAATGTAAACCGTTTAGAACGCATTCGATTTCTCTATTTTCAAAACGATTTCTATTCCGTAAATGAAATCGAAAAATTGTGAAATTTTTAACTTTCGTCAAATAGGAATAGAAATATAAATTTTTTTTCTCAACTTTTCAATTTAGTCCAAAATATTTTAGATCGCTAATATTGAAATAGAAATAGAAATAGTTAATTTAGTCCAAAATATTTTAATGATTTTTTAATATAATCATTCTAATCAATATTGATTGAAAATCTTAACCATTGGGCTAGATGGTGAGAATTGAATGAACAAGACTTCATTTGTTGCACGTAAGAGATTTTATGCATGGTAATAGTCAATTGGTCATATTCATATCTAATGTCTTTCTTCACCTACTCTTTCTTCGTGTAGATGGTGCCCAACGACTCTATTTGGCTAACTATTTTTTTAATCATAAACTTCATATTAAGGCGGTAAAAATGGGTCAAATCATTAGGGTTTCGTCCGATTTTTCTTTTATAAGGAAAAGAGATCTAATAAGAAATATGTTGTTCTTGTAAGAGTGTTGATGAAAATATAGATTTTGATAATAAATTTTTAAATAATCCTAGTGTTGATAATTTTGAAAAAATTGGTGACAATTTTTGAACACGGTGAGGATATTTTTAACAAAATTTGGAAAGAAATTGGAATTAGACTTGAAGTTAGGATTTTTTTTAGGAGATTAGACTATTATAATCATGGCTATCATTAGACTTATTTGATTAATGTGAAATCAATTTCGGCAAAAACATAACGACATATTCACTACAATTGAATTTCAATTTTTTTTTGCCACGTTGTTTATTTTTCGAAAGAAAATATTACGTAATAGGAAACGTAAGCACATGTAATATAAATTCCATGAAATTGTATTTTCAACTTTTCTAATGTATTAGTATTATTTCGACTATTTTTTGTATTTGAGGATTTTCTATATTGTTTTAGTATTATTTCGGCTATTATTTTATATTTGAGAATTTCCTATGTAGTTATCTAATCAATTTCTATTCCTAGAAATAGAAATTTTATTCTATTATCAAACGGATTGCATTCCAAATAGAAATTTTGAGTTGTTATCAAACGGGTTTCTTTGCTTCGTAAACTTATCCTAAGGGGAATAAATTGAGAAATCAATTTTGGCCGTAAATCAATTTCGGAATAGAAATTTTGTCACGCGCCCTTAGTGACTTATCTAATTGTTCGCACGCATCGATATTCCAGCATTTTCTAAGTTAGGTCCTTTCAAATTATATGGATTCATTAACTTTGTCAATCGTGGTTCAATAGTCTGTTAGGTCTTACTATCCACGCCCAAAAAATTTATAAAAAATTATTGAAAAAATATCCACGCGCCTCTAACCGTGCCACGTAGGACAATTGGTGTCTACATTCAAGATTTTCGGGCAAGATTAGTAAGACTAAATTAGCAAAAATGCAAAAAGATTTAGGACTAAATTGGTTCTATTGAAAGATTTATGATTAAATTAGCTCTAATGCAATAAGTTTATAACCTTTTTAGTACTTTGTCTGTTCGGTTTGATTTTCTGTATATCATATCGAAGTTTCAAACCAACCATTATTATTAATCCACGTGCTTGACTAAATTTTCTTCTGGCACCAATAGCTTGTATAGGAAAAATTCATCATTATCTAGTTTATGCTCACTGGCCTTGATTGGCAATTCTAAAGGCTTATTCTGTTCGAAACTAAGGGTGCGTTTAGAACTATTTTGTTATAGGGAATAATTTCTAATCGAAGTGATTCCTTTTTATTCCGCTCCCAAAAATAATTTCTAAGTATTTTAAGACGTTTGATAATTATCCAAAATTTCTATTTTCGGAATAAAATTGTGTTTAGCACCGTTGTCAAAATTTCTAGCTCAAATAATTTTCTTTTAATTTTTTAATAACTTTATAACTTTTTACTTTATTTTTTTTGTTCTTCTTTTCTTTCCTTCTTCTTCAAGCTCTAGCCAGCAACCTTGCTAGAGCATCGCCAGCCCTTTATGAGGCCATGCCTCGTTAGCTAAGCTTCACTGGCAACTAGGTGAGGCTTAGCTGGGCTTGGCCACCACTCGGCCAAGTGAGGCTCATCGGTGGCTAGGTGAGCCTCACTTGGCTCACCGATGGCTAGGGGAGGCCTGGGCGAGCTCACCAAACCTCACCTTGGCCTGGTGAGCCTCCAACAAGTTGTCGGACCTCGGCCAACTGGTCACTGGCGACTAGTGGCGGTGGATGACGGCGGCGGCAACAAGTTAAAGAAGAAGAGAGAAGAAATAAGAACAAAAAGAAAATAATAGAAGAAAAAAAAATGGGTTGGTTTGATTTTGGAATTGTTCTTGGGAATAAAGAATCAACTTTTTTTTTTTTTTTTACTTCTCGATTTTACTCCAAATCTATTTTTGGGAACAAATTTGTTCTCGAGAATAAAAAAATTTATCAAATTAATTTATGTTCCAAATCTACCATCGAGAATAAAAGAATAGAAATTTTCATTATTTGGCTGGTTGTCAAACGCACCCTAAACTGCTGGAGAGGAAGTGTGGGAACTGAGATTGACTGTTAATTTGTTCATTAGTAAAGAGATACGTTTTATTCTAAGACGGTAGGTGTAAATTGGATTAGGTGGCGGTAGATGTACCGCAAGTTCAAATCTTGGCTGCGGAGAACGACATTAATTGCATTTTACGCAATCCGAGAAAGAACCTGGGGGCGATGGTACGAATCTGGAAATTTTCTTTTGGTGGCTCGAGATTAATATACTTTAAAAGTGTCGTCGGCTCCATAACAAGTCATTTAAAGTAAGTCCGCAGTTCTGCATACTCCATTTTTCTAGCATTATGTGCAATGTACACTTCGCAAAATCGACATATTCCCTGTTAATTATGTTTAACCAATATCTCACGGCACCTTTTCACATGCCTCTTGGTACGCGAAAGATATTCGAGCGGATGAATGAGCAACCGATAAGCATTGACCAAATGGAAAATGGTGAAGACATGGGTCATGAGCCCATAACTAATGGGAAAGGAACCTTTCAAGGTTTAGGATTGGATGCTGAGTTAAAAACGAAAGGATAGCATGGCTGAATAAAGAGTCGATATGGTATCGTTTGTTCTTGTATATTCACTTCCACGGCTTTGGACGTGTCCTAAACAAACATTCATTATGTGAATTTTCATTTTCTTTGTTTGAACAAACAGTCTATTTCACAAAAAAATAAAAATCAAACCATCATAAAATGCACTAACAATATAAGCATACGCCTTGTTAATAAGTATCTTCAAGACAGTATAGGATCACGATAAGTAGTAATAATCCATATTGATACCCTTTGAAATTTGAGACAAGTTCCGTAAATTAACAATTATCCCAAGAGTAGAAGCTCCTTGCAGATGTAATCACATGAAACAAGCAAAGGAAATGAAGTAAATAAGCATAAGAAGAATTACCGTACAAGAGAGATTATCAAGAATTAACTTGCGGCAGGTGCTCTGAATTCTTAGACCATGTTAAATAAAATATAAAGAGAGCCAACTATGCATGTGTAGAGTATAATGTTCAACTTTCTCTCTCCATCCAACAACTCCGTCCCTCTGTCTCTCTCAGCTCAAATTGAAATGGATAACCTCTACATTAGGAAACAAATCTTTTAAAGATGATCCCATAACGCTCAAAAATAAAAAGTGGATGATTGAGAAGCCGGCTTTTTCAAATGCAACATATTCTAATTTCAATCCATCAATTAAGTCAACTCACCTTTTTAAATTGAAAGAATCTCTGCACATCTATAATTCTCCCCGAGCTACTGTTGACCTATCGATTGGGGGGAGTTTCGGGTCCTTTGTGATATGATGAAATCGCGAGAGACTACCATAGCGACTTCCAACTATCAAAGAAGCAGCATCATTGTGATTTGTCCACAATGCCCAAATAGTTGCTGATTATGATGACAACGATGATTCGATGGTTGTGGTGGTGAGAAGCGTTTTGACCTGTCGCTTAGAGAGAGAGAGAGAGAGAGAGAGAGAGAGAGAGTCTCCATATGATTTCATCTATCTGTCTTTCACGGACAGGCCAGGGCACGAGGAGCACGTGCTCATCGAGAAGTCAAAGGTCGGACCACATTGCTTTTTGGTACTCGCTCGTGCATGGGCTTTGCCGCTCTTGTACGTGTGGTTACAGTGCATGGCCATCTCATGCAGCAGCTCCTCCTTATAGGGTAAACCCCCTTACGAAGAGGATAAAGTCGTGGGAGGTTGAGATCTCAACGTACGCACCAAAACCCTTGGACACGCGTCATCCACTTAAAGAAGCCATGTCTCAGTCCATATCTAGAGAAGATCGATATGCGTGAGTATAAAGTTGATCGCAGTGAAAAAAACTCAAAAGTCTCTATGATATCAAATCATATGATTAAGTGAACAGATGTAATATTTACGCAATGCAATCCATGTAAAATTACTAGGTCATTCGAGGTGTTACCTCTTGTCTCAACAATGGCCTCCTTTTTTGTTTTGTTTTGTTTTTTTTGTTTTATCTAGTTTGATGAAAATCTTTTATAGAGCATTTGTTGAAATCGATAAATGAATTTCTGATTATTCAGAGGCGCTCTTTCGTGACGGGTGATAAATTATGAGAATCCAAACCACGTTTGTGCTTCTAGACACGCTTTAAGAAATACTTGTATTATAACAGTCAATATCTCTCTTTCACTACCAAGCGAAAATATCAACAAGCGATTCTTTAGAGGACTCACAAGGCCTATCCAATCAGTAATCCTCGATAGGTAGCTAGTGATCATTGAAAAATCAAAAGATGTACGGATTGATGCGAACTCGAGTGAACCATAGCTTTAATGGATCTTATATGGGGTCATATAATTTAACTTATGGTGTACTAAAATGTTATGAACTCGAGGCATCTCCTAGCCAACTGTCAATTGCGTACGATCATTTGTACAAAACCATGGACCATCTCTAAAAGGAGACATTTGACTTTACAGCGTGCGGCGAGATTAACATCAATACCTTGTATAGAGAGACTTGGACTAAGAACATACTTTCTCGTGCACTTAGTAATGGGGAAAAGTGTCAAAAAAGTCTTAAACATTTTATATTTATGCCAATTTAGTCATAAATCTTTTTACTTGGTGCTAATTCGGTCATTTTCAGTTAATTTTGGCCGGATTTTACTAATTGGGCATCGATCGGCTAACGTTGTATAATTAAGATCGATGTGGACAACTTTTAATAATATTGCCATATTTTTGAATTTTTTTCATTTTCATTTTCTATTTTTTTCCTTCTCCTCCTCCTTCCTCCAGCCAAGCAAGGCTCGCCACTAGCCAATCATCGAGGTCCGGCCGTGGGAAGGAGGAGGAGGAGAAAAAAAAAAAAAAAAGAAAAAAAAATTCAAAAATATTAAAATATTATTAAAAGTTATTCACGTTAACCTATTTAGGCTCCGGTCAACAAAATCCGACCAAAATTAGTCAAATGACTAAATAGGATAAATACAAAAAAGTTTTGGACTTTTTTTTAACACTTTTTCCCTTTAGCAATGTGAATACAAAAAAGGATCAAATCCATTTGCTACCAAAAAGGGTTATCAATCGCTTACGAATGTTCTAAATATCTTTTTTTTATCATCTGATTTCAATTTGCCCAAGCTACCAACCTCATTGATGAAAGCCATCTCAGAATTAACACGTGAAAAAGAAGAAAATCAAGTCAAACTTAGGCAAAAGCGACGGAAATCAAAAGGGGAGAAACTGGGCTATTCTTTTCGATGATGGCGTCATCCTGATTTCTTATATATAAGCTGGATTGACGTGATATATCTGTTTTCTAATTAGTGGCAAGATAGAAAGCCTCTCTTGATATGATGATATTCAGGTCGTTTCCATCACACACCTCGATAATCCTTGAAGTATAGGATCAGAGAAGAATATTGAATCTCATCTTTCTTACCCTGTCAAAGATGCAATGGCGATGATTTAGGACAAACTGACCTCGAGATGGGGTTAGATAGTCTTTCATGTCACTGCTAATCATGCAATTCTATCCATAAACCCAAGATTTGCAAAATTAACTAGTGTATAGCTAGTAATATGTGTGAAAGATAATGAATCTAATGTTGGAACGGAAAAAAGAAAGATTCGACTGATCACTAAGATCAATTCCATGAGCCTAGCATGTGTACGGAACTGAATCTAGACCGTTCGATCCGGCAATACTCCTGTAGGACCCACATTTTGATTATCCAAATTCCATATCTAGATTCTAGACTCAGCTCGATGTATCAACCACCCTCATGTGATAATTCCTCAGAGATATTTACCAAGCTAGACAATGCAAGAACCTAGTATGACTTCAAAAGTAGTACCACATTGGCCTCTCTCCACGTAAAGAATTGACCGATTGTTGGTAAGATTTTTTCAGTAAGCTTAGTACACGTACTGAACCAAATCTGGACCACCAAGTCTAGCGATATCCGTAGAGGACCCACATTTAAATGGTCCAGGTTCCATATTCGATTTAGCTTATACACCACGCTCGTGTAATAATTTCCGCGTCGTAATTGGCTAGGCAAGACAAATAACCTCGTACAAACTTCAGAAGTAGTACCACATCGGCTCCTCTCCATGTTACCTGGCACCCTGAGTAGAAAAGCAGATGGAGGAACGTGGGCCAACCAAAAGTCGCTATTCATCAAAGGCTGGGGGGTTCTGAATACAGCTAGAGACGAACAGGTGGTGGCCGTGGCGGTGGTGGTGGTGGTGGTGGTGGTGTAGTTGGATATTCTAGTACTTCGTTTTCGCCGCTGTGTCAGCCTGTGTCCCAGGTTATCCGTTTCCCCAAGCATTTCGGTGTCAGTAAACTAATCGCCTAAGAGAAGAGAAGAGACTATAATCATGCTGATTATCACTGGGGAGGGGAATTTTTATATTCGGGAAACCAGCATTCTGATTTTTTTCAAGACTGGTGGTTCTGTGGAGGTATCAAGTGCCAGTACTGACGGGCCAATTAGGGATTGGGGTCGGGTTTTCTTTATCATTTCCATCGTACTTCTAATTTCGGTCTTTATGTCGATGTCTCCCTCTCGTTCCATCAGATCATGAGGACCAACGATTGAGAGGGAGAAAGAAAAACATGCATAGCATGACAGATGCGCAAAGCGAACAGAGAGCGAGACCCTAAAATGTGCTGTCGCAGCGTGTTAATTTTATGGGATTTACCATGTGTATTCACTCATTTAATCTAATCTAATAAATGGAAGCGTGATTTGATGTTTCATGTGCTCCTTTCAAAGGGACGTGCGCATTTGGCGTGAATCCGTTCACATTAGAAACAGTGGAAGGTTCATGCGTATTGCTAGGCAACTGCCACGTCGACTTTTTCCTGAAAGATCGGCCACAGTTCAAAATACCTCCATCGCAGAGAAGAAAAAGTTTAGCATCTCGAGTCAGTCGAAATTATAGTTTGATGAATGATTGCAAAGTCCTTAAAAGTTTAATGAGTGAACCTCTTCTTCACCTTTCTGGTGGTTGAAAAGTCACGTGAGTTTTCCCTTCTCCCTAACTAGTTTTACTTAATCCGCTCGTTTTGTATCATACAATTAGGTTCTTCTACAAGGTACCAAACTATTATCTTGTTCACGAGATTTTGACACGTGTAGGTTTTCACTGAACATTCATGACGCCAAAAACCCCCCACAAATCACCAAGATTAACACAAACGACTTTCCACTAATTGCTGCCCTATTCAATTGAGCCGTCAGTGATCATCGCCAACCGCCGCCGCCGCCAGGTCAGCCAGCCAACAATGCCCCAACCAATCGAGTCGCCATCCCTACCGCCACAAGCCTGAACTCTCCCTCCTCCTTCTCTACCTCTCAACACCAGCCGCCTTGCCCTGAGCCATCACTACCCAAAGGTACTCCGTCATTGTTGAGGCCTCGACGGCGGTGATAGGGACTCTAGATTTGGGGCATGACCTCTAGATGTTGAGGCAACAAAGGCCTGTCATCGTCAACGAGTGAGCCGATCATCCAGTAGAAAGATTTTGATGATGATGAAACTTAAACTAACTATTTAATGAGTTGATTTAAGTGTGCAAAGGACTATATCTAAACCATAAAACAGTTAAAATCTAACTCTACAAGTAAATGAGACCAATTTCACAAAGTTTGAAAGCCGCAGAAGGAAAAATGTAGACCATTGTCATGATTTCGCAAAACAATCGAACTTGATCACCAGGCTCTTCGCTATGTAGATTTGACAACCATTGGAGTTTCTAAATTGAAGATCCAACTCATAGCAATAAATTGTGATATTCTAATGCCATTTATGTAAAAATCATGGACTAATTCGCTCGACATATTGTTGAGATGATAGGATCAAAACTAGCCATCGATAAAGGATGATTTGCCATCCATCGAAAATGATTTTCCATCCCGGATTTAAGGAATGTTTTGAACGTGTTTTTCGCGAAACTCAGCCTAGACTTTTCGCCTTGTATTAAGTGGACATGACTAGACATGAGCTAAATTGGAGAAAACTTGGCCGGAAGTCATAGTCGGAAGGGCAAAATCAAGAGAGATTCGGCATTTTTTGAGAGACTTTTGAGTCCGCCAGTCTTTTGAAAACTTGTAATACCCATTTGAGCGTTATTCCCAAGAGATAGCGAGAGCAACAAACCAAGTTGTAAATATGCGATAGCATTAGTTTTACTTAGAGAGGTGTTGCAAGAGATTTGATTTTACCTAGTGTCATTTGTAAGGAAATACTCAGTTGTGGTAGGTATTTTAAAATTTGTTTGTACGCAAAGAAATTCTTTTACACCATCAATGTATCAAGTATAAAGTCTCTTTCTGTGCCCTAGTAGAAAAGACTTATGACAAAACTATATGATTTTCTCGAGTGTCTTCTCGCATCACGTGTTCCTACTTAAAACCTTTTCCACTACGGCCAAGTATAATATATTTTATTTTTTTCAGCTGTTCTTTGTATGCCTTTTCCACCGCAGTCTTCTGTTGAATTATTGTGAATTTTCTATATTATCTGCGCTAGAGATTATTCCGTATACCATGGGCTGCTCCACTGCTATTGGGTTTTTCGTTTTTATCAGTAGGTGGACTTGGTTGTCATTATGGTTCGGTTTATGCCAATTTTTTCAACAAATAGAACGTGGGATTTTTAACAGCTGCCGAGCCAAGAGTTTTGAATATTCAAATGTTGTTTATACATCAATCTCGATTCGAGGTCTATGCTACTCTAGCAAATCGCATCCTTCTATGTAGCACTGCACGTATCGTGAAGAAAACTCCACCAAATTTTTTTTCTATCGGTCAAATTTCCACTAGGGCTAACGTTTTAATGCGTTACCGTATTTTCTAAAGGTGCACATGGTCCCGCCACATGGTGCAACCACATACGAGCTTTTAACTGTTATGACTTTCGTTATGGTTGATGAGTTCTTGAAGTTCTTGTAGGAATTGAGATCCCGGAAGCTCGTGAATATTTATAAATATAATTCGCATGAACAATAATTTTCTATCTTTTGACAGCATTGCTTATATGGAAAGGCGACTAGAAAATTAATTGATTATGCTAGTTGATTGCTTCAGGGGTCTTTATTTATAGCAACAAAATGTTGCGCCTACTAATTATGAACAACTCATTAATTTTGTTTATTACTAAATGAAAATGCGACGAAATTAACCTAGTGCATGAGTGCAATGTGAAAGAAAAGGCGTAAATGACGCCACCTTTTTCTTGACATTAGTTAAATTGGCAGAAACGATATAGCTTTAGATTATTCAATAGTAATGGTAAAAACAGCATGCGTGTGCACAAATGAATAAACATCCGGAAGTCATTTACGAGTTCCAGATTGATTTCAAACAAGAACCTAATTACTTCACCGCACATTACAGATTCATGTACTGCGTTCTTTTCCTGCCTATCTATATGTACGACGATGTCTTCGCCGTGCGTATGAGATGGGGGAAACCAAGATAAGACCGTTTGTTACGTTGTTAAAGTCACAGGCTCGGAACGAACAGGGGGGGAAACCAAAGGAACTATCAGTCAAACCCCTGGAAAGCACGTGACAGCTCCAACCCCCTCTCCTCCTCCCGCGTGTGGGGAGGTGTTACTCGATCGTTTGCGATCATCTTCATCTTCGCGTACGTGCTGGTCATTCGTGTCTGTTCGATCGACCGTACTGGGCATTTGTTTTGTCTTCATTTTCGTGCGGGGAGGGTCTTTATTCCCTTTGGTTCTCTCGCTCGTTTTGGATGATTTCTCATCTCTCCATCCACCCTTTCGACTAAAGACCAAAAAGTTTTTTGCGCCAGAAACGCAGGGAGAGGGAGAAAGAGGATGGTAGGGTTTGACAGTGAATGTGTTCCTGTGGTAGTTAGTTGCCGTTAAGTATGAGTCATTATCCTTCCCTCTCTCTCTCTCTCTCTCGCGTAGCCAAAACCACCGGTCAAAGTCAACCTCCCCTCCTCCTTACCATCCATATGGCAAGCACCTACCCTAAATATATATCCGCCTTGGCTCCTCTTTATCCCCTTGCCTTGTTCAACTCTCTCTCTCTCCCCCTCCTTCTACTGCGAATATCATATCCGAAGCTTTGGCTTCGACGACGAGACTCACGGAAATTAGAGAACCATGAGGAAGCCTTGCTGCGACAAGCGGGACACCAACAAGGGGGCGTGGTCCAAGCAAGAGGACCAGAAGCTCATCGATTACATTCAAAAGCACGGCGAGGGTAGCTGGCGAACTCTTCCTCAAGCTGCCGGTATTGTTCTTCATCCTTTCTTACATCCCACCTGTAGCGAAACATAGCACGGCGAAACAGCAAACGGAAATTGAATAAGAATAAAAGAGAGACAGATGGAGTTTCGCTAGGGGAATATATAACTGAGAATGTGAGTGCATTGGTCATCAGGTCTGCTCCGTTGCGGCAAGAGTTGCCGGCTGAGATGGATAAACTATCTGAGGCCGGACCTCAAGAGAGGCAACTTCGCAGAGGATGAGGAAGATCTCATCATCAAACTTCATGCACTCCTCGGCAACCGGTGCGTTTCTTTAAATACACACCATGAGTTCTCTCTTCTCTCGCCCTAATATTGCAAAAGAAATGCATTTTCCTACTCCTTTTAAGGGTACCATTAAACTTGCATATGTAATATAATAGGAACTATAACCAACGCATTATTGCAGATGAACGGAATAGCAGTAAAAAAGAACAAATTTTCCATGTCCATGAAATGAGTTTGGTATTTACAATTCGAAAGTGCAATTAATCTTTTCTTCTTTTAGTAACGAAAGGAGCTTTGTATATTTAAATTCAAGTTTTCCAGAATAACAGCTTGTCTGAAAATTTACGTCGATTTATATTTCAGGTGGTCGCTTATAGCTGGAAGGTTGCCGGGACGTACAGATAACGAAGTCAAGAACTATTGGAATTCTCACTTAAGGAGGAAACTCCTAAAGATGGGGATTGACCCCAACAATCACCGGTTGAACCAAAATCTCCCTCGCTCTCAAACCCCGGATGCCTCCGGCAGCACTTCCTCATCCAGTATGAAGACCAACATGACCCTGGCCGATAAATCCTCCAGGAGTGCTGGTGATCATCCTGAGGTGTTTGATGCGGAGAATGTTTCGGGAGATATCCCGCGTGACTTGCCTGATTTGAATCTTGATCTCACGATTAGCGTCCCGTCTTCTTCACTTAATAAAGTTGAGGAGGAGGAGCAAAATCCGTATGCTTCCAAGGTAGCAACCAAGGTAGCAAGGGACATCGAAAACGCCGAATCCCCCACTTTGCTTCTCTTTGCGTGATGACTCATTTGTCGCCCACCAATTTCTAGAAAATCCTGAAAGAGGTAAAAAGTACAAAGGAATACGCATGATGCGTGACTGCAGTTAGTACGCACGGACGATTAATCGCGTGACGCTCAATGCCTTTTCCCAAGAGCTAGAAAGCCAAATTTGTCGGAGAGTTAAAGCGACGATCTATGAAGAGGGATCGAGGAAGCACCGGCTCGACCGGCCAAGATAACCCATGGCTTATGCAATTTGAGAGGGGGAAAACGGCACATTTTTTGCTCAAATTATCATTGCAAGCGGAGCCTCGTGAATGTCACCCTGCGTAACGGGCGGAGATCGAGCGTCACCATTCAAAAATTGCTTCCCCTCAATCCTAGTAAAGTTGAGGACTGGATTTCCGAGCTGGAGAAATTCTATTTCTTGTAAATGTATTGTTTCACCACAGAAATATAGTTGAGAAACTGTAATCATCAGCATTTTTGTCGTTCTCCTTCTCCCTGTACGATTTGTTGTTTGTGTATTTAACACAAAAAATTGTGAGTGTTAGATCCTCGGAGTTTCTGATGAAACTTTTCATTGGGACAACAAAAGAGTACGGCAAAGTTAAAAAAAGATCAGTTCCAAAAGAAAGTAATCATCGGGACAGATCTACTCCATGTGCAGATGTACGTAGCATGATGAAACTGGCTAATTTCAGGAGGGTCCACAGATTTTACATATACCCTTACAAGTCTTAAACATAAGTCAATGATAGATCGCCGGGATTACTTTCTTGTTTTAATGATCAATTGGGATTACTATTGTCACCGGCCGAAAAAGTAAAATCGGATCTATCATGAGATCCATGGAAGTTCCGGGGATTACTTCCAGCCAGTTCTGAGACAAGTTCTCTATTGATGTGAGTTTTCTATATATCTCTACATCACGTACTTCGTGATTAATCGATCCCTCAACAGCAGAAACGAATCCTGATTGAAGTGTTATTTTTTTTCCAGCAAAACCTTTCCAGTGAGAGTTTTTTGCGAAAGTAATTTCACAAATTCATCGTACGATCCTCAAACCTTCAATGGACTACGGGCCTCCACATCGTCAATTCATAGTGTATGAAGCTGCTGCCGAGGATTCTTGGTTCATTCTTGATTTTAGCTGCCCGAAAAAGGAAAAAAAAAAAAAAAGGTTGAAACCGTGGTCCGTGATTGCCATTGTGTACTGAAATAGATGTTGGTAGTCCTTTGTATCAATAAGGTACTGTTGCATTTGAAAGTTTATAGTTGTGATGGGTAAATAATAACATACGTTCAAAAGATAGATGTTAGTAGGACCGTCTGGTCCAGAAAGGTAAACTTTTAGGGTTTCGTCAATGAAGGGAGAAAATTTCAGGCGCTGCCATTCGAAGCACGGTGTCCCTATCCACCCATGTCAATAGCGCGCGTCAAATGTGGAGTTTTGCATATCCTATGTCCCGGAATGATTGAAAAAAAAATTGCATTAGGCAATTGAATTGGGTAATCGGAATATCATTTTTGTAGCGAAATCATTAAATTCAAGTGAAGTTGCTATAACAGTCTTTTCGGAAAGGTCTATCACTAAACTTTGGGCAAAAAAAAAAAAAAAAGAATGACATCGATGTTTATCTATCGTGAAATATTAAGAAGTACTTGTATGTTCCCAAATCAGTTAGATTATATTCATGAACTCACGTCTTAATTTCACAGCCTAAATTTCGAGATAAACAGCGGGGGCAAGGCCAAAGATCCAGGCGGCACCACTGGATGCAACTCAAGCAAACGCAATGCTAGTTTCTTTGATTCGCTCTGTTTTTACATTTTGCGACGACGACTAAGCCCCGGTTACGAAAGAAGGTTGGGTGCTGTGGAGCTAACGTTGACCGGGACATGGCCGTCCTTAGAGGCACGGGAAGAGGGTACGACTGCATGCGGTGCCCTAAGCATTTCTGCATGGGGTTAGGTTTCGCGCAATGCGGTTGTTGGGTAGGTGCTGATAACTTCATGTCACGTAAGTGTGAACTTGAAGGAAACTTTCCGCTCAAGGACAAAAGGACTCGTTATCTAGATGCGCAAATCACCATCTTCCATTCGTTTCCGCACAGATCGAACCAAGTAAATTTCAAAAAAGAAAAAGCCATATGGAGAGTTAAAAGAATAGAACCCTAGATTCAATTGCACTTAAAAAATCATATAAATGCACTGAAAAGATCGGTGATAATAACGACTCCCGTTTTCTACTTTTAGGTGAAACTGCAATGAAAAGACATTTTACTAAATGGGTTACACAATTCTACATGTTCAGTATGTTTAAGGTCAGAACTTTTATTCATCGACGCGTAAAGATATATTGTTGGACCAATCTAAATAAGCCATTAATCACCAACCGTCACCGGTTTGACCTAGGGTGTGAATCACGGCATGTGCATCACATCACAGCAAAGAACCTCGAGTTCACGTTCTAGAACGAACGCGAATCAACATGCAACTTGCCAAGATGGGGACTTCTCTTCTAGGCTCTCTCTTCACCCCTGGAGGTCACGGAGTAGCCAGTGAAATTCCCCCGTGATAGTCGGCTCGAAAATAATCAAAGTCCCGGTCGTATTATATACGTAAAGAAAGTACTTACGTTTCATGTGGGTAATTCGTAAACCGATGAAACCGAGATCTCAATCTCAGTGGTGGCATAAAGACTTAAATGCGGCAAGTTCCGATCTAAAGCACCGTCGAGACATTCTCGAGTTGACCGTGCCGCTGGCGAGAGGACGCGCCCCATCCGTGTTTCTTCACGAAGGGTCAACGCTCGGATTTTGGATTTATTCTTCCCTCGATATCCGCAAGTTCCGTGGGGAATAATGGCCAACTAGGGGTTAATTTCTTTTTCTATTTAGAAGAAGACGAAGTGCTGTCGAGCAACCGTGTCTCGACGCTAGCTGTTAATCGATTTATTACCGTCTTTTGTGCCCAACAAAACTTCAAAGAACAGTGGAAAATTGCTTGTTTAAGCAAAACGATGGAAGATGAAGTCTCCTTTTCGAAATAACGCGGTCTAGGTCGTCGGTTATACATAAAAACCAAAATCACCTTTCTTGTTGAACTATTCTTACCACACACATCATGATTTCATATAATGGGTAGATATTGGCGATACCGGTGGCCAAATGCATCTACAATAAAGTGTTTTCTAGGACCAGTTTTGGATATTATACATTAGAAAACCTGATTACTTGGCGATTTTGATTTAGGTTATAAACACATATCTTGAATATTGTATCTGGTGCTAATTATAGCCCAATAATTTTTGGAATTCTGTGATTTATTATATCTTAGCTTATTGATGTGTATTTAATTTTGAATGCTTGTTCCACTCAATAAAAGAATTCCTTTGCCCAAGATGTAGAAAGCGAATTCTGTGAAAAATTATTTAATGATGATACAAGAGAGTGAATTTCCACCTATTGGATGAAAAGCCCCATGCAAGGTATAGGCATGGTACCAGCTAGAATGAGACAAACTTGTATAAAAAAAGGTGCTGTTTCTTTCTCAAACGACTTCTTTTATTGGATGAAAAGCTAGTGATACTGTCCTTTATTTCTACAAAAATACTGAAAGTGGATGCATCCCGTTCGGATCTGTCATGGGGGATGAGATCTATGGTTCAGATATCTCTTCTATCTAGAAAAAAGGCCAATCCTCGATGATTGGCGCGTCAGTAAGTCATTTTTTACTCCCTCTGCCACTTGTGAAGGATCTGTGAACAATATTCAAGTTAAGAGACGCTTGCTAATGATCAGATGATGATGACGACGACCACGATGATGCTAATGATAGTTCTCATTGTTTTTTAGGGCAGTTAGGATTGATTATAACTTAGAGTTCTTGGATGATGATGAACTATAGTGTTGGTGCAATTGACAAGTAGATGAAAGATTCTTATGCATCACACGACATGAGTAGCCCGAGGCTGTGGATCGGGATACTCGAGGGTAGGTGTCTTAGGATTTTCAAATCCTAGTTATGCATTGATGGTTGGTTGTGCTTGATTAGACGTCAATGGACAATCCACAACCAAAACCGTCTAAAACTTGTAAAAATAACTCTAGTTATAGCATCGGTATCATAGCCGAATTTCTCTAATTTATCTCCCCATGTTTAACTTTATGTCGACTAGAGGGTAATCTCTTCTGTAACCGGTTGCTCTAAATTCTCCGTATAACTCGGACAATCCTTGTGAGAGACGATCAAAGATCGAGACAGGAATCACCAGTCGATTTTGGGTTAGTGAGGTTGATGTCAAGAAATCATGATGAGCTAAACTAATGGAACTGAATTGAACGAAGATACAGTGAAGGAAAATGTTATATTGCAGTAAACCTATCATTGACAATGTCACTGCGTGTTTCTTGTTCCCTGATGCTACCACTTACAAGGACGGATAACTACATAACTGATTCTACACTGAACAGGCTTTGAAATTCAAAACAACAATAGCTCCTCCGGCCTTTGCGCAAACCTTCCCATTCTACCTTGACGTTTCTGAACTAATCATCTCTGACTTATGACCTGATTTTTCCAAGATGCTGACTTACTGTAGGATTCATGATTGGCAACATATACTCGGCCAAACTTATGCGGCGTACCTTTTCTACGGTCGGATTATTTAAGGTGTACCTTTTTTACTGGTCTGTTGCAATGCAAAGTCTGAGTTTATTTGAACACATAAAATCTGGGTACAACTGGTCAATCATCGGACACGGCATCAAGATCGTACAATAACCCTCTGAGAGTACTTGTGTCTTTTTCCGACGGCATGAAGCGTCACCAGCCAGCTCAGCCATGCCCTAGCAACCAAACTCTATTTCTGACGGTATTCGTTCGTAGATTCTTTGTTCTGTCGTTTAACCATGCATAGACTTTTCTTCTATGAAAAGGTCTGAACAGAAAGAAGAAAGCATCCCCCAACCGCCCTTCTCACATGAATCATTCATCCCCATCAGTTCCGACAACACAAACGTGATCCAAGAAAACGACTGTTCCTTCAACTTTAGGTCAGGAAAATAAAGAGGAACTCTAGATCATCGCCAGAATACTAATATATAGCGAATCACGCATCACTTCGAGAGAGGATTCAGACTTCCAATCAAGAATAAGTTAACCCCCGTGTTCGTGATCCACGAGGCTATTGCTTTCAGATCACGAAAGGAAACGCATACGACACAGCGAGATGGTAACCCCCGGTCTTGCAGGTATAATTAAATCAAGAGTAGAAGTTCGAAAAGTCGTATCGGAGGCGTGAGAAGCAAGTACGCATACGCATGTGAGTTCTTGTGAATGATGAGAGAGACGGAGAGGTTTTCTTTCCTTGCCTATTTTCGAACCAAATTTTCCTCCTACTTAGTTTTCTTACCTGCAAGTCTTCCCCCTGACTAGCTTCGTGATGCACGGTTGCTACTGTTTGGTGGTGTGCGTGTGCAATGTGCGGTCGCGAGCCTGCATGGTTGGATCTTGTGTAATTTCGGCTTGTCCAGCTGTGTACAGAGAGGAAAGATATCCACTTCCTCGCGTATTGACAAAGACGCATTCTGATGTATTAAGACCCATCGAATTTAAGCAACGCGACAGTAGGACTGCACCAAACGCTGCGTGCCTTTTAGGTTAACCAGGATTGACTGCATTCATGATGGCAGTGATACAATTAGTCTACGAGATGTTATCTTTCTTCTCTTACTTCGTTCAAACGAGGAGCATCCCACAAGCTACCCTACTTGAGGAATGCTTTCTACGGCTGACTTTGACAGACTCCGTGCACATTGGCAAAGCGATGAGCGGCAGCGCCAGGGTGAGCGGCAACGCCTCGGCAAGCCGCGATCGAGGGAAATTGGGGCCCTGGGCGCTGAGAGAGAGAGAGTTTTTGGGGTTTAGGTTTTATGAGTGCGATTTTTCTCAGAGCCTAAACGTACTGTACATGTTTCGACTTTTTCTGATGTGAAGTACTTTAAAACTTTTACGGAAGCCTTAAATGGAGATATAGATTTTTATTTTAACCTTTTGAGATTTCGATGATAATATAGATTTTGATGGGAAAGTTAGAGAATTTCAATCCGGCACGGAAATTTCCAAATATGTAAGCTTTTTTATATTTCGTAATAAGGGTCGGAGGAGTATATATAAATCTTAATATTTCTAGGACGAACTACTAAACCTAAGAGGATGAATTGATTCAAGCAGACCACGTATCTTTCACGTATGTCCATCTTCCCTTATCCTTCGCTATCACACATTGATATTTGATGGAACTGTTCTTCGCCCTTTCCTTCTGAGGTTGACTGGTCATCTCTCTCTCTCTCTCTCTCTCTCTCTCTCTCTCTACACGAAAAGTCACGAGCAGTTCCAGGAACGAGGAATCCATGGTTACGAGAAGATCCCCTTGAAATGTTGATAGGCATTTGTTCAATGGAAGACGCGGTCGGTCCGGGGGACCTACGTCACTGCTTTCGCAGGGTGACGCCTTTGGTGAGGCCACGCACTTCCTTGCGATTTCCTAAAATGGTCCCGCCCGACATGGCATGGAAAATTAAAACTTCGAACAGGATACTTCTTTAAGCGAAACGTCATCTTGGTATCATTTTCTTTTCCCTTTCAATAGATTGAAAGGGTTTGTTGAAACCTCACCTAATTAAAGGTGCGAAAAATAACTCAATTTCCTCTCTCGTTACGCGCTTTCGTTACTTTGTGTAAGTCAATACTTCACGTGCACTTTTAACTGTCCATTGCAAAAGATGAATTTCAACATTTTCAAGTTATTTGAGGATAGAATCGAAGTACTTCTATCGAAAATAAATATTCATTCCCTATATTATATAAGATACAATAGTGAATACATTGATTTATTGGTAGTTTGGTTTTGTTGCGAAGAAAGATTGATGGATACAGACAAAGTCAAATTAAAAAAAATATACTTATATGAGAAGAAATTTTCAATGAGTTGAAAGGAAGAATTAAAAAGAATTAATTTGGTAAAGGAAATCAATTTACTGTTTGTTGATACTCCTCGGACTAATTCTTCTTTTACTTTTTTGTGTCATAACTCTTCTTGTAATTTACTTTACTAAAATATACTAATGGGATGAGAAAAAAATACCATAAAAACAAAACTAAATTCTACAGAAGTAAGATAGTTTCGCGTATAGACAAAATAATAAGAAAACACACATAAAGTATTATAAACATTGTTAGCGATGCTTGTACAAATAAAAGATTGACAACTGCTGCAATAAGTGGCGGCCCTTTTTAGACACATGTTAGCGAAATAAAAAATTAATTAGGACAAAGAATTTTATATTAGTTATGTCGTTTGACAAATGATGTTAAGTTATGCTACCCACGTTTGACTTTCACATAATAAATGGATTCAAACAAAACGGAATGAACTTTTCAAATTTGAATTTTATTGCCAAAAAATATAAAATGGCCTATCAAGAAAATAGAATCATAATAACAAATAAAGATATAAACTCATAACATATATGAATTTACTGATTTGAAATGTATTAAAAAAATCCTATGGTCAAAATATAAGTTTTGAAATAAAAGATAGCGACATATACTTTTGTCTTTTATCAGGTTGAAAAAGAAATAAAGATTAGGGAATATAAGATCTTTTGTATGCTTAAAAAAATGAAAAGTGAAAAATGAGAAAAAAAAAATTACAAGCTAAAAAATAAGAACTACCTTCAGCAATATAATAGAAAAAGTGCCTCCAGGATATGAATTGGGCCGCAGTACTAGCCGGGTTATCATACGAGAATTAGCACGACCTTGGAAAGAATTGCAGCCATTTTCGAAAAGCTAACATGGGCTTTGCCTTGAACTTTTGACTTTCACATAATAAATAGATTCAAGCAAAATGGAAAGAACTTTTCATAATTGAATTTTATTGCAAATTTTTTTAATTAGTCTATCAAGAAAATAAAACCATAATAACAAATAGAGATATAAACTCATTACATATATGAATTTATTGAATTTTAAAACGTATTAGAACAAAAAAAAAAATTTATGGTCAAAAGATAATTAGGAAAATAAAACATAGGGACATATACTTTTGTCTTTGATCAGGTTGAAAAAGAAATAAAGATAAGAATAAAGAATAGAGAATAGAGAATATAAGACCTTATGTTTGATAAAAAGAATGAGAAGGAATAAATTGGTAAAAAAATGAAAAATGAGAAAAAGATTACAAGCTAAAAGATAAGACTTCCTCCCGCAAAATCTTAAAAAAGAAAAGAAAAACAGTGCCTCCAGGATATGAGTTGGGCCGGGCTCTCCTCCCGGTCCGGTTTAGAAACATGCTTAGCAACTCGGAAAGAACTGCAACCATTTTCAAAAAGCTAATATGGGCTTTGCCTTGAGTTGATGAATGGGCTTTAGACCCGAGGCTGTAAAAAGAGAGGTGGCATCGCCCATCAAAAGCTTCCCGTGCTTCATCAGCCTCAGCAGCTACTTTCTGTTTCTTGTGCAGGCAGGCTGATGGAAGTCGAGATCATCTGTTCATCGACCTCAAGCTTCTCTTCCCTCGAAGACAAGCCTGAGTTGATGCAGTACTTTGTTCTTTGTGCTCTGTTCGGCTTGTGGTGGTGGGGGGAGTCGGGAAATGGGTATTGGGCGAGATACGAGATATAGACATGCTCGACAAGGTTTTGTCATGAGACATTCTTTAGCTTGTATGTGTTGCCTCCGTTGCGTGGAATATATTGTCTAATGTGGAAAAGAAGAACTGACTTTAGATTTCCAAAGGGATGTTCCATCCGAGATACTGTTGACTGGGTCACTCCCATATGGAGAAAACCTAATGAATTGCAAATCCAAAACTTGAACTCATATGATAATACATATGGAGAAATATGGTTTCTTACTATCTTTTATGTGAGAATGTTAATTGAGACGCAATAATAAGAGAGAAAGAGAGCAGAAAATCTGGGTTGAGGGTAGTTTCTGATTTTATCAAACTGGCCTCAGAGGTCAATTCATAATCTGATTGAGGCGAGATTTGTCAACATGTTCGTGGATATTCTTCTCGAATCCGAACAATTTGATTTTCACTTGAAGCTCCCTATATCAGGTTTTTCATGGGTTGAACAAAACTTGTGTTTTTGGTAATATTTATCCTTTATCTTTTGTGAAATTCATGCATTTAACCAACCAAGAATGATGTTTTTAAAGTCATTGCTACTATGCACCTCCAATATTTACTCAAGAAGAACTTTATTCACCTAGTTTGGTTAATAGTGAAGATTTTTGGGTAAACTCCAATTCTTTAGTATTTTTATCTCCTTACACCGATGAAATTTCCCTTGTAAAAAACTTGCCTTTGTGTTTTTGTGCTTAGTATTTATATTGCTCTACTATATCATTTCCAATTAAGTTTGCACAAGAGAGGAGATTGCTTTGCTCCATTATGCTAATTTGATATTGTTTAGTTGTTACTGTTCTCCCAACAAATACGACGTCGCCATGGAGAAATTGTTTCTTATTGGCATGGCCATGCTTGCTTCCCTTAGCATCAAATGAAAGCTGTGAGGAGGACTTCTGTAATCCCGTTGGTGTTGTTTTAAGCAATCCTCATGAATCGCTCATGTTCTTTCTTCTGTTTCACTGCATTCTTGATGCGAGTAGCCAAGTGTGAAGCGGACTTAATCATCTCATCTCTTCGCCTTGTCTTGTCTGCGAGCTTACTCTTCTTTCGCTCCAATTCTTGACTTGCTTTCGCTAGTTGGACAATCAGCCATTCTATCTTCTCATTAAGATTCGCAATAAAAACCGAGAGCCGATCCTGTCTCGTAGTCCTTTCAGGAAAATTTTAAATAAGGGCCTTCGATAGAGTGGTTTTCTCAAAAGATGGTTAAGAATATAGACATTATCTCAAATAAGGTAAAGAAAGAAATGGACTAGAGTAGATCTTATATCAAATAAGGTAATGAAGTAAATGCAGTTTTCTCAAAAGATGATTTAGAGCATATTGTATCTCAATTAAAGGCATGAAATGTCCAACTTAATCACAAATAAGTAGGGGTTTTAGGAATCGAACTGAAAATAGGACCAAACTAAACCGAAAGATTCGGTTTTTGGTTCAGTTCAATTTTCAATTCAGTTCTCATTAAAAACCAATATCTTTTTATCGGTTCGGTTTTTATCGATTAACTGAGCCGAACCGAACCAAAAACCAATAAAATCAAATCTTCAGTTTTATTCTCTCCCGACGCTGAGTCCTCTCCTCTTGTGTCTCGTCTTGGTTGGCTTGGAGGTGCAACGGCAATGCCGATGACAACATCGACTGTGACGGCGACGACGGCAGGGATGGCGACTACGACGGCGATGGTGACCGATTGAGTGACAGAGCCCATTTCTTCTGCAAGTCTCTCCTTCGTTCCTCTTCCTTCTGCGATGACGACGACAACTAAGAAGAATTTGTAGCGAGCATGTCCTGTGCGTGCTGCTCTGGACTGAGGGGCCGCCAGTGGCTTTAGATCTGTGACACCTCTTACTTGATCAAATTAGTAAGATTCTCTTTTGATCGCTATGCGTTCATCTTCCTTTACAAAGATCTCTTTTACTCTTTTTCTTATTGATTGTGCAAAGTGGGAGCACAAACGTGGGTTTTTTTTTTTTTTTTTTCCTTTTTTCTTGCTTTGCTCCATTTGTTATGTTCTTTGAGATGTTTTCTTGGTAGGTGTTGAGGCAAAGGTTTTGTTTTTCTACTGCGATGCGAACTCTGATCTGTGCTGCTGCGTTGGTTCCGAGGAACACTCTGTCTGTCTACCATTTTTGTTGTTTTCTTTTTTGTGGATTTTTGTCTTAGCTGCTGTTGAGTGGAATGAGTGTTAGCTAATTGCTGCAATTGCGAATAGACTCTGTTAGCCATTTAAACTGTTCGTTTTCTATTTCATCTGCTCCAAATTGGCTTTTGGGTAGGTTGTAGGGATCTGCATTGGTGATTGCTGCCCTTTGGAATTGGTAAAAAAATTTGGGTTGCTTTTGTTTTCCCCCCTAATTGATGGGAAATCCCATTTGTAGTGATCAGAATCGAAGAACATCAAAGGGTTATCATTGACTGTACCTTAAATGGTTCTTGGTGCTCTTAAAAGAGAAAACCAAAAACAACAGAGGAATGTTTTGCGTAGTTTTAACAGTGAAGTATGTTAGTGTGTTAAAGTTGGAAATCGAAAAACCGAACCGAATTGAAATTTTGGTTTGGTTCGGTTCGAAAAAATTTTCTAACAATTCGGTTTAGTTCGGTTTTTCAAAAAAACCAAACCGAACCGTTGACACCCCTACAAATAAGGACATAAACTACTTGGTCAGCTTGTACAGGTGACCCCAGTGTGCTTATTCCAATAGTAACATCGGGGAGCCAAGAATGACAAAGACGATCAAAACGGAAAAGCTACGTAAGTGATATTAGGAAGAAAGTTGCACGTAGAAAAACCCTTGAAGAGCCTTAGCTTCAATTTGGTGTATCTTCAAATTGGGCCAAAAAAAAAAAAATTGCCCATGCTGTTGCCGCCTAAGCCACCAAACGACACCTTTTTTCTTTCAAATTTTTTACACAATTAGTTTGTGGTGACAAAGTGTACATATCATCTCTTGTTATTTTGGGTATAACTACGTCGATCATTACTTTGTTTCTGTCCGGTTGTTCGATGGGACACGAGTAGATTCATCCGATGGCTCATTCGGTGTAAATTCAAGATAATTGACTTGTTCCTGCAGCATTCATTTAGCTTCACCTCTCTCTTGTTGGCTGTTGGGATTGTTGGATTCCCTGAAACCGAATTCAACACTAAATCGAACCCCTAAACTTATGCGGAAGACGAGCTCGGGAAAAACATGTATCACCGATCCTAAAGCACACCACGGAATTGAGCATACCTTGTTAGCCACAGATTAAACACCGATGCCAATATGAGGAAGAGAAACCGGTCTTGTTCGATCCGATGGCGTGAATTAGCCTTGAAGGGAAGATGGATTCGCCTTTTGCTTATTGTTTTCTTTTTGGAGGGAGAGAGGGAGGAGGAACGTACGTTATGCCAAAAGGTACATTCCTCCCTCTCTTTTCTCCCTTATATACGTCCCATCCAAAAAAGAAACATACCCCTTCATCATATCCCTCCATCCATGGGCCCTAACATTGTGGGCCGGGCTTTTAGGCCCAACATGGGCGGACGGGCCAACTTAGGCCATCACATTAAATAAAACCATCATCTCCCACTCGCACATGGTGGGCCGAACAGGATTCTCTTTACCTCTCTTCAACATTCATACCGGTGAATAATCCGTGCGACCAGCATACTTTAAGAGTTCATAGCTATACATCTGTTAGGAATATATAGCAGCTCATAATGGGCATCACACTCTGAGTAGATTTAGTATGCAGTACTCTAGATCGATCAATCACATTTATATCTCTCTTGATCTCTTTTAAACAATGATATATATATATTGTATTCACAATTATGATTATCCCAAAGACAGTCATAATTGGTCGACCAATGAATACAAAACTATAATGTGATTCTCCAAATTCGATCTTCCTCTTTCCTTCAAACTCTCAATTTCAGTTCAGCTTGCTTTTCTAGAAATGTCCCATTAGATCGAATCAACTCATGACCATTGGCAACATCCTAAGATAGCAAACACTAAATAGAAATCTTGAGAATAAGTAAAAGTCATGATGACTAAAATTGAGGAACTCTTTTTCTCAAGAGTCTCACACGGCATAAAAGTTGAGATCAAACTTTTGCCACTCTTATTGGTCGTCTCATGCATACGTAGTATGAAATACATATTACGGTATTAACTCATTTCCCATGGAGCGTATGTCTACACCTTCAATACCGTACAGATGATAGTTCAGACATACTCAATGTCTAACTTGAGTTCACGTATCTACTCATTCATAAAATTCATCAGAACTCACATCTGGCATCATAGATAGATAAAGTAAAATATGTGGGTTATTTTACTTTCGGACATAGTAAATATCATGTCCTCATCTTAACACTCAGTTAAGGCGACTTATATATTTTAAGCTTGAGCTCTCGATTATCACCTAGATAATAAGCTTAAAAACCGTCTCATCTCTATTTATCACATAGTAAATAGAGGCGATTACCCGTGTGAGTGGGCCAATCTTATATTTGTCCGACATACTTTCTCAACTTAAAGTAATGCACTGAGCATTAAGATGCATAAAGATCAAACAAAGATTCATAGGCATTAATAATGAAAAACACAAGTTCATAAATGTGAACAACTCAGGGAAATTACAATCCAGTATATCAAACTTTACGCAATCCTAGAGATTTTATATGACCACAAAACACATCTCTAGGTATTAGCTTTGTCATAGGATCTGCTACCATTCTATGCGTAGATATGTACTGTAAGTTCACATCCTTTCGTGCAACTATATATTTGACAAAGTTATACTTGGTATCTATATATTTGGTCTTACCATGATATTTTGGATCTTTAGTGTATGCTATAGTTGCTTGGCTATCACAGTTAACCAATAATGGATTTGCAGCTTTCTTAATAACACCTAAATGATCCAAAAATCTCTTAAGCCAAACTTCTTCTTGTACCACTGCTGATAATGCCACGAACTCAGCTTCCATCGTGGACAAGGCTATACACGTTTGCTTCTTACTGCTCCATGATATGGCACCATTGTTCAGTAAGAAAGCAAATCTAGAGGTAGATTTTCTTTCATCTAAATCTCCTCCCCAATCAGCATCTGAATAGCCTTCAAGTCGCAGATCCTTTCCTTGGTAATTCAACTTGTAATCAGCAGTTCCCTTCAGATACCTCAGTATTCTCTTAATGGCCTTCCAATGTGCTTGACCTGGATTGGATTGATATCTACTCACCATTCCAACTGCAAAACATATGTCAGGTCTTGTACACATCATAGCGTACATCAAGCTCCCAACAGCACTAGCATAAGGAACATGTTTCATTTGTTCCTTCTCTTGTGGAGTCCTTGGACACAGTCTATGGCTCAATCCTTCACATTTTGCAATAGGAGTGTCTATGGGTTTACAATCTTGCATACGAAATCGTTCAAAAACCTTATTTATATATGTTTCTTGTGAAAGAGATAACGACCTCTTCGAATGATCTCTTAAAATCTTAACTCCAAGAATGTATGCAGCCTCACCCATATCCTTTATCTCAAAGTTGGAAGACAACCAACTCTTGACAGTATTAACAAACTCCATATTGCTTCCAGCAATTAGTATATCATCAACATATAATGATATGATCACAAATTGATCCTTAGATCTTTTGATATATACACAATGATCTTCATCAATCATTGTAAAATCATATGCCATTATGGCATTATGAAAACATATATACCATTGTCTTGACGACTGCTTAAGGTTATATATCGACCTCAAAAGTCAACATACCTTTTCTTCTTGGCCTTTCACTATGAAACCAGCAGGTTGTTCCATATATATTTCTTCCTCTAATTCTCCATTGAGGAAAGCAGTCTTTACATCCATTTGATGTAACTCAAGATCCATACTAGCCACTATTGCCAGAATAATGCGAATCGAGGTAAATCTCACTACAGGAGAAAATGTTTCTTCATAATCAATTCATTCCTATTGATTATACCCTTCGCTATAATGTGAGCCTTATGCCTTTCTATCGAGCCATCAGCTTTTCGCTTTATTTTGAGAACCCACTTGTTCCCAATAGCTTTGCGTCCTTTTGGAAGATCAACCAGTTCCCAAACTTGGTTTGACTTCATTAACTCCATTTCTTCTTCCATTGCATGAATCCATTTTTCCTTACTAGGGCAATTTAGAGCCTCATTAATATTTCTTGGCTCATCCTCATCTTGCGGAGCAATCATAAAAGTTTCCCCTTCAATGTCAAAACATCGACGGGGAATACTTTGGCGACTTGTTCGCCGTATGGGAGATTGTACACTTTGCACATCATTCCCCATTATGCTCCCACTAGGATTAGATAATGATGATGTCGTCTCATCATGTGGTTGTAATTGAGAATGAGTTGAATTCAATTTATCACTTCTCATATTACTCCCACTTGGACGAACTCCACTAATATCTTCCTCTATTTCGCCCTTCTTAGGAAATTCATCCTCTAAGAATGTGACATCCTGTGATTCAAATTCAGTTATACTCCCACTTTCCTGCTCACCTATGAACACATACCCTTTCGAGTGTTCGGAGTATCTTATGAAAATACTCTTCTTTCCTCTAGGACCCAATTTCCCAAACTTGTGAGAGGACTCATGAGTATAGGCAGCACAACCCCATGGCTTAAGAAAACTTAAGTCCGGTTTTCTACCTGTCCATAACTCATATGGAGTGGAAGTAACTGATTTGGAAGGCACTCGGTTAAGTATATAGGCAGCAGTTAACAACGCATCACTCCAAAAAGTGATAGGTAAGTTAGCATGCGCCATCATGGACCTAACTATTTCCAGTAGGGTTTTGTTTCTTTTCTCCGCAACATCATTTTGTTGAGGAGTATATGGAATAGACAACTGTCTTTCTATTCTTTTTTCATCACATAATTTTCTGAACTCATCAGATAAATATTCTCGACCTCGATCGGATCTCAATGCTTTTATTTTCTTGTCTAATTGATTTTCTACCAAGTTCATAAATCTTTTGAAACAACTTATTGCTTCAGATTTATGAGAAATCAAATAGACATATCCGAATCGAGTATAATCATCTATAAAAGTGATGAAATAAACAGCTCCATGCCTTCCTCTCACATTCATTAGACCATCAGATGTCAGAATGGATTAAATGCAGAGGAAATTCAGCTCTTTTACATTTTCCAAATGGTTTCCTTGTTGTTTTCCTTTCTAGGCAATGCTTACATATGGGCAAATCGACATTTTCAATGTTGCCCAACAAGCCCTCTTTGGCTAGTCTATTCATACGTTGTTGGCCAATATGACCAAGTCTAGCATGCCACACATTCACATCATTATCATATGAATTAGGAGACGTGAGAAGGGAATAACAAACATTTGCATTAACATAGTCAATATCTAATACAATGAAACCATCTAGAAAATAACCACAACCATAGTAATTTGTATCCAAAAACAAATCCACACCTCTATTATGGAAGTTCATATTAAAACCTAACTTGACCAACACTAAAACAGATACTAAATTCCGACGAATCTCCGGAGCATACAATACATCATGTAGGAAAAAAGTGCGTCCACCACGCATGTTCAGTTGGCAGGTGTCAATTCCTTTCACTTTAGCTCTGGAGTTGTTTCCCACATAAATCCACTTAGTTCCAGTTGATACTCGTCGGAATTCCACGAAGGATCCTCTATCCTTCGCTACATGGTCTGTTGCTCCTGAATCTACAGTCCACAAATGATTAGACTCAATTAAGAATACAAAACTCGACACATAAGCAAAGTTCTTAAAAGTACAAGGGGTGTATACCTTCTTTGGCTCACGACAGTCGCGAGCATAGTGACCCTTCTTGTCACAATTGTAACACTTCACCCTTGTAAGCTTTTTCATTCGAGGACGCTTTCCTCTTTCATGTTGGTTAAACTTAGGTTTCTTCCCTAAAGGACCTGCTTTCTTGCCTTTCCCTTTATCAAACCAGTTAGGACGTTTGCGCTTGGAGCTCGAAGCTCCATGTGAGCTAGAACCAGCATGATAGATTTCAGCTTCCGGCTTAGCCGCCAAGAGGCGGTCTTCTTCCAGCTCAAGATGACGCATTGCATCCTCAAAGGTTTTGATATTTTCATTATGGGTCAGGTGCACCTTCATATGCTCCCAACTCTGAGGCAAGGAACGAATCACTACTTGCATTTGCTGCTCATCAGTCAGGACATAGCCAGCATCTTTTAGCTCATTAATCATGTTTGACATCTTTCTAAGATGTTGTTTCATGGTCTGACCATGAGGCTTCTTATAAGAGTCAAACCTAATAGTGAGTTGCCCCGGTCTAGTCACCGAAGTATGATCAAATCTCGCTGCCAATGCTTCCCACATTTCCTTGGCATTCTCAAAACGCCTAAACTCTCGCATGACGTCATTTTCCATGCTGCTCAGCAATGTAATGCGAGCAAGAGAGTTCTTTCTTTTCCATACAACAAATGCTTCCTTATCTCTCTTGTGTTGTGCAGTGTTTCCTTCTTCAGATTCTACCATGGCCAAGTTAAGAGCTTCTAGTGCCTCTTGTTCTTCCAGCACATATTGGATTTTCATGTGCCAGATTTCATAGTTGTCGCCATTGAGCTTTTCACCTTTGTTCAGCTCGGCAACTATACTTTTTGTGGCTGAAACCATTGATCTGAACACATCATACATATATGCACAAATAATTAATGCCTATCATTTATGCATCCATTTTGCACAGACCCATCATATTAATGAACAATTTCAAGTAATGTTTCAGAATCAAAATGTCACTTTGTTTCCAATCATCCTCCAAAAATCATAACTTAAAACTATCATTAATATAATTGTCTTATGCAAAATAAATTCTATAAAGTTACAAAAACTTCTATGAACTACCCACAGCAACCAATAATAACAGAAAGCAAATAATATTTGACATCCAATAGAATAATAATGCTTTCACATAATACAACTAACATATCAGTTGCTACATCAACAACAATTAGGTAGTAAACATTACATAAGACGTTCACAAAGCACACTTAACAAAGACCAGCCTCTACATTTAACACCAAGTTAATACACCAACTTGGAAAGATCCTCTTTTATTCAATTTCTCGATCTTTTCCCTTGTAATAATCCAATAATATCCATTTATAAAATCCATCACAATTTTCCTATATGAAGCGGCTCTGTTAACATCCCATATGCGATTCAACACTCCCTGCCATTCTGGTGGAAGGGTGTTCATGAAAAATCGCACCATCTCAGACTGTGGCAAGGGACGACCATTCCATATGACATTTTGAATTTTCCCATTGACTTCAAGGACGTGATCAATTAAGTCACCACTCTCCCATCGATGATTAGTCAGCTCAGCTATCAACTTAGAAAGCATTTCCTTTTGTTCATCGGTAATTGCGCGAATAGGTGTGCGCAACCTAAGGGGAGGCATTGTTTTTTTTTTTTTGGAGGAAACCGGCTTGCGGCCGACAGCCGCGCCGTAAACCCCCGGGTGACACTCCCAGCGGGAGGTCCCACCACCCCCGAGTCACACTTAATACACCTAGCGCCTCCCCTAGGTTTTGAACCCTTCACCTCTTCGTTGAGGATCAGCAGAGCCTTATCCAGTGGAGCCACCACGGCCGGTGGTTCAGGGGAGGCATTGTTCCTGCAACAAATGCAGAACAAATAAGGGATCACATATAATCCACATAGACTTAATTGGAAAAAAGAAACACATTCTTTCTTCTTCTTCTTTTTTGTCAACGTTCAACGGTCGTCAACGATCAATGGTCAACGGTCAACAGTCGTCAATGGTCAACGATCGGGTCGCCGGGTCGGGCGAACCGGTCGGACCTGTTGGACCGGACGGACCGGTCGGATCGATCGGGCCGGTTGGGCCAGGTCGGTCTGACCAACCGGCGCGTGCCTTGCACGCGCACAGCTGACGTCATGATGATGTCAGCTGGCGCGTGACTCACACGCGCTAGTGACCGCGGACACGCATGTGCGTGCGTCGGTCACACGCGCCTTCCCCTGCGAATTGGCGCGTGCGTTGCACGCACCGAAGACGCCGGTTTGTTCCGGCTGCGTGTTGTGGCGCGTCCAGCGGCCGTTGGCGGCGTTCCGCCACTCGTCGCGATCGTCTCGACGAGCCCTTCCATCCTACGCCATCAAAAATCGATTTCGAGTTACAGAAACTCGAAAAAAAAAAAAAAAAATGGATGAACAGTGCTCGGGTGTCGGGATTTTTCACCCCAATCGGTGTCGGCCGATTAATTTCACAAAAAAATCAATAAGAAATCATTCATAAACATGAAAGGGGTCGGGAAAAACATGGAAAATGATCAGGAAACAAGAACTACGACTCTGATACCAATGTTGGGATTGTCGGATTCCCTAAAACCAGATTCAACACTAAATCGAACCCCTAAACTTATGCGGAAGATGAGCCCTGGAAAAACATGTATCACCGATCCTAAAGCACACCACAGAATCGAGCGTACCTTGTTAACCACAGATTAAACACCAACGCTGATATGAGGAAGAGAAACTAGTCATGTTCGATCCGATGGCGTGAATTGGCCTTGAAGGGAAGATGGATTCGCTTTTTGCTTACTGTTTTCTTTTTGGAGGGAGAGAGGGAGGAGGAACGTATGTTATGCCAAAAGGTGCATTCCTCCCTCTCTTTTCTCCCTTATATACGTTCCATCCAAAAAAGAAACGTACCATTTCATCATATCCCTCCAGCCATGGGCCCTAACATTGTGGGCCGGGCTTTTAGGTCCAACATGGGCAGACGGGCCAACTTAGGCCCATCACATTAAATAAAACCATAATCGGCCAAATTTCCTACGACCATTGTAGGTGATCTAGAATTGAGTCTCTGCCCATCAGAATGCTCCGCCAACCCCATGATGGTCTAGGCCCTTTGTTAGCATGCTAGAACTCCATTGAATGATAGTAAAGACCCTTAAAAAGTTGACTCCACAAAGAGGATGGGTTTTGTAGGAGACGCATACGCCGCTTTCCCAATAAGGCTTTATTAAAGGTAATGAGGTCGTGAAATCCAAGTCCTCTAATGTATTTCCTATGCTTAAGTACATCCCATCGTTTCCAATAGATACCGGATTTATTGCTATTATGCTGCCACCAGAATCTAGCCACTCTCTACTCAATATTTTTACATAAAGACACAGGAATCTTGAAAACAGACATGGCGTACGGAGGGATTGCCTGGATTACTGTCTTGATTAGTGTCTCCTTACCACCCTTGGAGATGAATTGTTCTTTCCAGCCTTCGAGTTTTGAGTTTACTCAACCCAAGATCCAAGCAAACATCTCCTTCTTTGATCTCCCCCAATCTAATGGTATGCCTAGGTATTTACCAGTCTTTGTCAACACGAGTATTCGAAGTTCTTGGGCTAGGTTTTCCTGTAGACGAACGGGACAGTTCTTACTAAAGAAAATACCAGATTTATTCCTGTTTACTGCTTGACCCGTTGCTAAGCAATATCGGTTAAGGATGTTTGCTAAGTTCTGACTTTCCTGTATTTTCCTGTCAAGGAAAAATATAGCATCATCTGTTAAAAATAGATGAGAGAGAGTACGACACCACCTGTTCAATTGAATGCATTTCAGATTGCCTATGCCCACAGCTCGATGAATAAGTGTTGACAGCACATTCGCCACCAAAATGAAAAGATATGGAGAGATTGGGTCCTCCTGTCTAAGACCCCTTCTCGAGTGGAAAGAATGTAGGTTTTTGCCATTAAGTCTAACATTGAGAGATGCGGTGGTGATGCATTGCATTACTAACTGAACCCATTTGGTATGGAATCCCAAGTGGAGTAGATAATCCTGAAGAAAGTCTCATTCAACTCGGTCATATGCCTTTTGCATGTCTAACTTCAAAACTGCATGAAATGTTTTCTTTTGATTCCTGATTCGGAGTTGATGTAAGACCTCTTGAACGACTAAAATATTGTCTTGGATTTGACGGCCACTGACAAAAACAGATTACTCAATAGATATCAGTTCAGGTAACCAAGGTTTAAGGCGGTTTGCGAGGACCTTGGAGATGATTTCGTATATAAAAGTACAAAGGCTTATCGGGCGGTATTGGTCTAGTCATTTCGGGTTCGGGATCTTGGGAATTAAGGATATAATGGTCCGATTAAACTCAAGTCGTATGACACCAGAGATGAAAAAAACTTGCACCGAAAGGAAAATATCTTCCTGGAGAATATCCCAATGATGTTGATAGAACATACCATTCAATCCATTCAAACCTGGCGCTTTTGTTACTCCCAATTGAAAGGCTGCTTGTCTTACTTCTTCACAAGTGACATCAGCTATAAGGGCAAAATTCATATCCCCCGTTACCACTTGTGGACATTGCATAAGGATTGATCCATAGTCTCGATGGCCTGTCGAGGTGTACAATTGTTGAAAGAAAAGGCTTGTCATATCCTGCAGTCTTCGTTGTTCTCAAACCCAAGTTAGATCATCATCCTGTAGCATAGTGATGCGATTGCGTTGCCTGCGTTGTATAGTGGTGGCATGAAAAAAATTTGTGTTCTTATCCCCTCCCCCCCCCCATTTTAGCTAACTAACTCGTGATCTCATTGCCCAATACTGTTCTTCCTCCTGCCATAGATTTTTGATTTTTGATTTAATACAATGAACCTCCACTGTATTATAACTGACGTTGGGTTGATTAGTGAGGTACTGGAGTTTCTATTTCAAAAGGCTAATATGATGGTATCTCTTAGCAAACCTTCACCGACTCCAAGTATCTAGAGCCACCGAAACAGTCATAAGTTTGGATAAAAGAGAGTGGACTGACCTTGGTTGGGAAAGCCAAGATTCAGCAATGACTAATCGGCACTCTTGATCTTGTACCCAAAAGGCCTCAAAGGTAAAACTCTGCTTTCGCTTGGTAGCTTTGGCATCCGTATACAATAAGAGCAGGTTATGATCAGAACCTAGGATAGGTAAGGCGAAAACTACAGCTTCCGAAAAGGTCAGTCGCCAATCAATTGAACATATAACTCTATCTAGTCTTTCTTTTACTAACTCCTCTCCATCCCGATTATTGATCCAAGTGAAAGCACAAACCTTGCTTTCAACATCCATAAGGGAGCAAGCATTTAAAAAATCACAAAAGGATTGCATTCAATAGTGGTCTGGTGATCGCTTACCAGCCTTCTCCCAATGGTAAAGGATTTTGTTAAAATCACCAATGCACACCCATGGTAAAGTGTTATAGGTGCTGATTTGATGCAGTTCATCCCATAATCGCTGTCTATGAGAATATATCGCTGGCGCGTGAAGACAAGTGAGGCGCATGGGTAGCCCATTGTCCACATTTGTGCATATCATGTCTATATAGTCCGAAGTCTATTTTTCTATAGTTATAGAAGCTCGCTCATTCCAATAAACCACCAAGCCGCCTGCTATGCCAATGGGATCTTGAATTAGACAGTTGGGGAATTTCAGTCTCTTCTGGATTCTCTCAAATACTGAACTCTGGTTTTTTATTTATTTCCATCAAGAACACCAAATGAGGCTTTTCCTAGGCCATAAGGGCTCGTAAGGCTTAAACTGTCAGGGGATTGTCCAACCTAACTGCTAACTGGGCCACGAAGGCCCATGGCAACCGAGGTCTACCCTTGAACTGGGCTCATTCCCCTCCCCCACCTCTGTTGGATATTCTCTGTACTGATATTCTGGACTATGGTGGCACCTTTGGTTAGCTAATAGATAATATTTCTATGTTTTCGACTAAAAAAAAAAAAAAAAACTTTTCCGCCCAAACAAGCTCATGTGGTGATTCTGCACGACAAAAGTAGTTACGTGTATGGTGACACTTCATTAAAGTAAAAATAAGGGCAAGGAAATGTTGGAAATAATATCATTCTGAAGCTACCAAATTAAACCGCGTCTTTAATTCACGATGAAACAACGTCATTCAGTACAAATCAATCAACCCCTCCCCCCTAATTTTTGCTCTAATCACGCGTCCTTCGTGCACCATCACCATTTGCCCTACCAGGTACACTTGATCCGATAGAAAAAGTCAACAGATGGGTACTTTCGTCCTACGAGCAAAGACCGATGCTTTTTCTATGATCGTTTTAAAAGTCAAGGGTATTTTTGATCCGACAACGGAAGTTAATGTTTTATTTTATTTTTTAAGCATCCGGCCTTCTCTTGTGGTTATTCTCGAAATTGGATTACGCGCGACGAGAGAACCTGCGGGTGTGAATGTAATCCATCACGCTCAACGGAATGTCAATTGGACACAATGCTAGGCGTCAAAGGTGGCAATCGCAATCAGTCCTCTAATGCTCGGGTTGCAATCAACTTATTGTGGCACTTTTTTAGACAACGACACTAGACAAAAGACATTAGATATTAACCACCGCCCGCAGTGGCCGAAATGGTTAGAGCTTTCTTCCCCACCGAGAAGGGAGGGGTTCGAAACCCTGTGTCCCCATCAAGGCGACTCACCCGGTTGAGTCTTTTGGTGGATTCGTTTCGCATTTACCCCGGCCCGCCATATGAACTATTGGACCTCAATCACAGAAGAGACGATCGTTCTTTTTATAGTACAAGGAGCTATTAAAATCTTCTTTTTATGTTTATACAATCTTTTTAACATTTTATGGTTCCTTTTTTAGTTGCTACCTCAAATTGCTGCGAGATGGAAAATCCAATGTGGCACTTCATGATCTTCTCAACATTTGTCGGAGTAAGAGGAAATCATCCAATCGATCTTAAAATTTTTAATTTTTCTAATTTAATTTTAAACATTTGCATGAAAATCCAATGCGGTCATTCCAATTAATTTTCGCAGAATCGTTGATGTGACGGTATGCTAAATTTCCAACAAAGTTAATGGAAATGGTTACACTGAAATTCTACGCAAACGTCTAGGGCTAATTCTTAGCTTGTATGTGTTGCTTATATTGCGTGGATTATATTGTCTAGTGTGGAAAAAAAGAACTGACTTTAGATTTCTAGAGGCATGTTCCATCCAAAGGTACAATGTCACCTATGGAGAATGGTTTCATATGGGCACGGTCATGCTTGTTTCAAGATAATTTTAAATAAGGACCTTCGTGGACCCATTTTTTCAAAAGATGGTTAACAATTAGATCTTATCTCGAATAAGGTGAAGAAAGAAAAGGTCCAAAGTGGATCTCCTATCAAACAAGGGTTTGAAACGAAGGCAGTTTTCTCCACAAAGGGCATAGAGCATATTGTATCTCAACTAAGGATTTGAAATGTCTAACTTGATCTCAAAAAAGGGCATAAGTTCCCCAGTCAACTTGTACGCGTGACTCACGTGCTTATTCCAATCGCAACATCAAGGAGCCAATAACGACGGACACAATCAAAATGGAAAATCTAAACCAATGATATTAGAAAGAAGGCTGCACTTAAAGAAGCCCTTGAAGAACCCTAGCTTCAATTTGGTGTTTCTTCAAATTGGGTAAAAAAAAAACAAAAAATCAAACAAAATTTTTGTGTTGTTGCCACCTTTAAGTTGGAATAATCACATGAGTCACACTTGCAAGTCGACCAGCAAATATTTGGTTGTCTGATGAGCTCAGACACTTATTTGAGTCTAAATTGATCACTTCAGCTCTTATCTACAACAATATCCACCATTGACCCTCTTTTGAGAAAATAACACCACTTTAGGCCATTATTTGGGATAATGTGTACTCCATGTCCTCTTTTGAGAAAATCAGGCCACTTCACGTCCTTATTTGAGACTAAATTATCCACTTTATGCGATTTAAAAATCCATTCTTGATCCTTTTTTGAGAAAAGGACCCAACTTCAAGCTCTTACTTGAAAATTTCCCTGATTGTTTCATAAGTTTGGAGTAACTTAAATTGAGCTTTAATTTGATACAATGGTGGTGTAAGAAGTTACAAAAGCAGGAATCCGATCGTTAAACGTACATAATTTCTCATTTTAGTTAATGAATTCGTTCTATTAGTATACGAGAGATTCCATTTCACGATTGTTTGTGTAAAAAATATACTTTACAATGGCGGTGTATCATTTATGATTTCATTTAAATTAGCCAAATGCCTCCGCATTTCTTATTTTTCACAAAACAATAAAATACAGATCAAAAATGAAAAGATGGATGAGAAGGTCATAAGCCACCAAATGACCCCGTTTTTTATTAAAATTCTTTTAGGCAGTTTTGGTTTGCGGCGACACTGTGCACGGCGTCTCTTGCGATTTTGGTACAACTACGTCGGTCATTACTTTGTTTATGGGGAAAAGTGTTAAAAAAATCCTAAACATTTTCCATTTATATCAATTTAATCATAAATATTTTATTGGTGCCAATTTAGTCCTTAATATTTTCACTTTGTGCCAATTCAATCTTTTTTTCGATTAATTTTGGTCGGATTTTGTTTGGGCATTGGTCGGCTAACGTAAAGACAATCTATTTAACGTTGACAACTTTTAATAATATTTGAATATTTTTTTATCTTTCTTTTTCTTTTTCTTTTTCCTTTTTTTGTTTTCCTTCTCCTCCTCCTTCCTCCAACTAGTCGCTGGACCTTGGCGACCAACCAAAGGTAACTGCTGGTGAGCCTCACCTACCACTAGCGAAGCTCGAGCCGACGAGGCCACCCTCGCAGCTTGGTGGACCTCGAGCTACCCTTGCCAGAGGTTGGGCAAGCCTCGCCACCCAACGGGAGACTGTCCTCACGGCCACTGGTGAGGGCTCAAGCCTCACTAGTGGCTGACGAGGCTCGCCGGCTATTGCCTCTAGTCAATCGCCGAGGTCCAGCAACTGGCTCGGTAATTGATTAGAGGAAGGAGGGGGGAGAAGGAAAAATAAAAATAAAATAAAATAAAATATTCTAAAATAGTAAAATATTATTAAAAGTTGTCCACTTTAGTGCCGATGTGCAGTAACGTTAGCCACCTAGTGCCTAGTCAGCAAAATCTAACCAAAATTAGCCGAAAATAACTGAATTGACACTAAGTAAAAATATTTATGACTAAATTGGCACTAAGTAAAAAGAATTATGATTAAATTGACATCAACAAAAAGTTTAGGACTAAATTGGTACCAATGTAAAAGGTATCAAACTTTTTAACACTTTTCCCTTTGTTTCTATTTGGTCATTACATTCCCAAACAAGCTCCTAAGTACAATGACACGTCATTAAAGCGAAAATAAGGGCAGCAAAATGTACGAAATGATGTCGTTCCGAAGCCACAAAGTCGAGCCGCATCATTAACCCATGACAAAATGATGTCGTTTTGTACAAATCAAACCCCTCCGCCCCCTAATTTTTGCTCATACCGATGCTTTTTCTTTGATTGGTTTGAAAGATGAAGGTATTTTTGAACTGATGATGAAAGTTACAGTTTTATTTTATTTTTTAAGCATCCAGCTTTCTTTCGTGGTCATTTTCGAAATTGGATTGGGTGTAATGAGAGAACTTGCGAGTGTGAATGCAACTCGTCACGCATAACTGAATGTCGATTGGACACAGTGCTAAGCGTCAAAGGTGGCAATCCCAATTGCAAGTCCTCTAAAGCTTGGGTTGTAATCAACTTAATGTGGCACTTTATAAGACAATGACACTTGACAAATGACATTAGTTATCTATGCTTGATGTAACTCGGGATTGACTGTACGACTGTACACTCATGTCGGTACGAAAAACTTGCCAAACTGCACAACTGAGGATACAGGCGGCATGCGCCTTATAAATGACCGACCTCAATCTCAGAAGAAACGAACCTTCTCTCTAATTGACCACTTTTTGAGTACATGGAGCTATTAAAATCTTTATTTGATGTTAATTCAATCCTCAAATTTTCAATTTTATCAATTTAAATATTTCTATGAAATTCTAATGCAATCAAATATAGTCATTCTCATCAATTTTCGTCCCGAAATCACTTATGCGATGGTATGCTCCATTTCCTAGAAAAGTTAACTGAAAGAGCTACAATGAAATTTCATGAAAAAATTTAAGACTAAATTTGACAAAATAAATAAATTTATATTTTAAATTGGTATTCTTACAATGGGTTTCGAATTGATTGAGTAATTTTCCTGCCAAAAGTCATATGATACGATATTTTGCCCCCCATTGTTCAACTTCATTCTCCATCGAAAAGTCCAGCAAGACTAACTGTACTCCCCCCAAAATTAAATTATTGAAAACCGATTGACAATGCATATGGAGCATGTCATATAATATTCACCCTCGCGTATAAGTCGACTTTTCATGTGAAAAGACAGAATGTGGACATAATCGCATCGATGCAAACACTCAATGTCAGGAACACGAGAGCGGCCGGCCAAATATAATTCCAAACAGAGGGTCGCAATTCAAACTTGTACCGCATGCTTAAATACCGAACGAGATGATCCATTACAAAAACGGGCATGTGATGTTGTAAATCAGATCACTCAATATGAAATAAGTCATACATATTTGTCAATCTTGGGCCGAATTCAACAAGCACGACAAGGAGGAATTGCACCTACAAGGAGACATTGCAATGCATTTCTGGCAATGGCAACGTGGATTTATTGACTTGTTCCTAGGGCATTCATTTAGCTATGCCTCTCTTATCGGTCAATTGCCAAAAACAAAAGAAAAATAAATATATAATAATAATAATAAGACCATGAACTTATATCTGCAGCTCAAAAAAAAAAAAAACGTATATCTGGAGGAGAAAAATAACCCCACTTCTCAAACCGACAAAAAAAAAAAAAAAAAACACCAACCTCTTATCGCCGGTTAAAAATATTCACTAGTTAACTTTTCTGTCCAAACATGCTCATGTGGTAATTCTACACGGTGAAGGTAGTAATGCATACGATGACACGTCATCAAAGCGAAATGTACGAAACAATGTCGTTTTAAAGCTACCAAATTGAACTGAGAAAATATTAGGGACGTCTTACGTTCCAGCCTGGCAAACAAGAAGGCGGGTGGGAGCGTGACACGTGTCCTCATGGGACCCATAAGGTCAGGCGCCATCTTCCGCTCCTCGATCTCGACTCAACGCTTCTTTCTCTCTCCTCTCTCCCAAATAACTCGGCTGGTGACTCGGCTCGGCTAGCAAAAAAAAAGAAGAAAGGACGGGTAATAAATGCGCAACGCTCCCGCTTAAATTTTCTCTTTCCTCACTTGAATTTTTTAGGTTTTGTCTCTCTTTCATGAAAGAGTAGACAGAGAACGAACTGGTTCCTCAAACCTTCGCCTCTGATTGTTTCCAACACGGAGATCGAGCTTTGTGCTCGCGTTGGTCTCTCGGCAACTTCTGGGCCTCCGTCCGACTGCTTCCCTCCGACGAACTCACCATCAACTCTGACTCCGAGCCGCCACCGCTGCTGATGGCGTCCTCCGTCTCTGGCATCTACTCATCCTTCCCTCCCTCAGGCCGAAGACGCCGCTAGCCTCTGTCGCGAAGCTGTCGGCCTCCGGCAAGAGGGAAGCGACCTCGGTCTCGTTCCTGAGCAGCGCCAGGCTCCCCGCCGTCGACCGGGTGTTGTCCCTATCACTGGCCCGATCAATCGCGAGGGAGATCTCGGTGGACCTGGGTAGGGCCGACAGCACGCGAAGAAGGAGAGGCACGGGCTAGCGGGCTAGAGAAGGATTCTCGCTCTCTGTGGACGAGGTACGTGGACTGGTTACACCAGCGCTGAAGCTCTTGAACATGAGCCAAATCAGGTTCACGGACGAGATAGAGCCTGGGTTCCAAGCCGTGTTCAAGGCGATGGAGGAGTTGGGGAAGGGCGCGATCGCGAACCGGGCTCGGACGAGGGCTGCATGGTCGGGCACTACTGGTTGAGGAAGTCGGAACTCGCGCCAACCCGGTTCCTGAAGGTGCAGATTGAGAGCACGCTTGACGTTGTCTGCAATTTCGCTGCTGACGTGGTCAGCGGTAAGGTCAGTTCTAGAATTCCGGTCGTTGTTGCTCTCCGTGTGGTAAGAGAGTCTGTAGTTCCCTGCGTTTTTTTTTTCCTTGGGAATTGGTTTGCTGTCGTAGATGCCTGTGTCAGTTTTTTAGTAAATGCCAGCATTGTCTTAGTCTCGAGGAAGCGCGAGACCATGTATGGAAATTTCTTACTCTGAGACACAGTAATTTCAAAATTTTCTTCAGGTTTTCCGATTAATGTCAGCATGGATTTCGGTTTCTAATCATTGGTTTTCTTTTAGTGTGCTTAGCCGATTGCATTGGACACAGACGGATTGATTGACTTGATTATGTTTGACGCTTAATTTGTAGATTAAGCCCCCTCCTTCTTCTCCCTTGGATTGCTTTACTCAAGTACTTTCAGTTGGAATCAGAGGTTCAGCTCTTGGGTCACGGTTTGTTGCAAAGGCATTGGCCAAGTGTAAGGAGTGCTACAAGACCGGGGAAGATCTTTGTTTCGTATGTGTTTGCCTCTACGTACTTGGGCTAACATTTTAGTCGACAATCATGGATATTGAGTACACTAAGGATTGCGGTTGTGTCGAAGAATCTATCTTGGGTAAATGTGTTGATGCTAAGTGGCAGCTGGGCGGGTTGAGTTGCGATAAAGCGCTTATGATGTTAAATTAACAGATTGATCTTTGTTTTCTTGTGATAGGAAGCAAGATGCATGGATTTTCTATTCATCTGGTTTAATTATGTTGTGCTGCGGATGCTTCCTAACCCTTTGCTATTGATTAAATAAGGTTTTGTCTTTCCTTCTTGTCAGTTCGATAAGCTTAGTGACACACAATGCCAGCCGGAGTCATAGTTGAAGTTCATCATAGAGGCCTGTTATATAGGTTATTACTTAATTCAACTTAAATATGATTTATTTGATTTTCAGTTTGGAATGTAAATATAGTTGTTATATAGGTTAAAATCTGATTGAGTGTTTTTGATTTATTATCCTAACCTGCTTCTGTGAAACTAAATTAGGCTGCTCCTTTGATGTTTGCAGATAGTTGAGTGTAGGCGAGTGCTCAAGTGGACATATGCATATGGTTATTATCTACCAGAATATGATCATGCTAAGAAACAGTTTTTTGAGTATTTGCAAGGTTTGTATTAGAGAGTAGAATTGTGGATAGACAATGGCCATGCATATCCTTCTTGTTTTCCTATTTACTTACATGAAATGGTTTCTTTACCAGGCGAGGCAAAGTCTGGATTGGAAAGGCTTCATCAGTGTGAAGAGAAGAAACTTCACAAGTTCCTTAGTGATGAGAATCCTTCTAGTAACTTTAATGACTTCCGCACCAAGTTAGCTAGACTTACCAGGTATCTTCTTGTCAGATTCAATTTTCATAATTACTCAATTCGGCTCACGTCCAAGAAAAAGCCCTAGCTCCGGTGCTGGTGTAGCCAATCCACATACCTCATCCACAGCGAGCGGGAATCCTCCCCAGCCCTCTAGCCTGTGCCTCTCCTTCTTCGCCGCGCCGTCGGCCCTGCCTAGATCCACCGAGATCTCTCTCGCGACCGATCGGGCCAGCAACAGGGACAACACCTGGTCGACGGCGGGGAGCCTGGCACCGCTCGGGAACGAGACCGAGGCCACCTCCCTCCTGCCGGAGGCCGATGGCTTCGCGGCGGAGGCCGGCGGCGTCTTCGGCCTGAGGGAGGGGGAGGACGAGCAGATACCAGAGACGGAGGACGCCATCGGCGGCGGCAGCGGCTCAGAGTCAAAGTTGATGACGAGTTCGTCGAAGGGAGGCAATCGGACGTAGGCCCAAGAGTTGTTGAGAGACCAACGCGAGCACAAACCTTATGCTCGATCTCCGCGTTGGAAACAGTCGGAGGCGAAGGTTTGAGGAACCAGTTGCGACTAGCGGGGCTCTTGGAGGACGCAACGTGCCAGAGGTAGATGACCAACGAGGCTTTTTGGAGAGACGGAGGCGGAGGGGGTGGGATGTGTTGAGAAGGAAAACAAAGGAAGTAAGTGTAGTCGTTCTATGTCTACTCTTTCACGAAAGAGAGACAAAACCTAAAAAATTCAAGTGAGGAGAGAGAAAATTTAAGCGGGAGCGTTGCGCATTTGTTACCCGTCATTTCTTCTGCCAACCGAGCCGAGCCACCAACCGAGTTATTTGGGAGAGAGTGAGAAGAGAGAGAATGGAGAAAGAAGCACTGAGTCGAGGAGCGGAAGATGGCGCCTGACCTTATGGGCCCCACGAGGACACGTGTAGTGCTCCCACTCGCCTTCTTGTTTGCTAGGCTGGAACGCGTCATTTTATCGTTTCGTACAAATCAATCAATCCCCTCTCTCCTCCTCCTTAATTTTCGCTTTAATGACGCGTCCTTCGTGCATTCATCACCATTTGCCCTACTATGCAAACTTGATCCAATTGAAAAAAGTCAACAGGTGGGTTTTTTCGTCGTACGAAAAAAGACCGATGCTTTTTCTATGGTCGTCTTGAAAGTGGAGAGTATTTTTGACCCGGCGATAGAAGTTACGGTCTTATTTTATTTTTCAAGCATCTGGTCTTCCCTCGTCGTTATTCTCAAAATTGGAATCGGCGCACTATGAGAACCGGGCGAGTGTGAATACAATTGATCGCGCATAACGCAATGTCGATTTGGACACGAAGCTAGGCGTCAAAGGTGGCAATCCCAATCGCAGTCCTCTAATGTCCGAGTAGTAATCAATGTAATCTAGCTCTTCGGACAACGACACTTGACAAAAGACATTAGTCACCTACACTTGATATCACTTGTGGTTGACTGTATGACCATATATTCATGTCAGTACAAAAAAACTTTACCAAATTGCCTGTCGGTAGTTTGTTTTTTTGACGACCTGTCGTTATATAGTTGAGAATGGAAAAATTATCAAAAAAAGTCATAAACCTATTATAATTATGTTAATTCAGTCCTAAACTTATTTTTTTGACCAATTGAATCATAAACCTTTTACAATTATTCCCGATCAGTCTATCCAGCACCAGCGGCCTTTTTTTAATAATATTTTATTTTTTGAAATATTTTATTAATTTTTTATCTTTTTTTCCTTTTTTTCTCTCTCTTTTTTTCTCTCTCTCTCTCTCTCTCTCTCTCTCTCTCTCTCTCTCTCTCTCTCTTTTCCTTCTCTCTTTTCCTTCTCCCTCTTACTTCTTCCTCCCTCCTCCCTCCTCCTTCCATTGGTTACGAAGATTAGCCAGATCCGGCAGGGTTTCGCCTCGGCGTCGTTGGGCGCGAGCTCATTGACTGGCAAGGGCTCGCCCTGCCCGTGGCTGAGCGAGCTTGCCTAGTGACACTGACGACGAGGCGAGCTAGCCCGATCGCTGAAGACAAAGGAAGGAGGAAGGGGAGAAGAGGAGGAAGGAGACTAAGGGAGAAGAAAAGAGAGAGAGAGAGAGAGAGAGAAAAAAGATAAATAATAATAATAAAATATTTCAAAAAAAGAAAATATTATTATAAAAAGGTCGCTAATGCCAGCCTGCCAATTTTGGTCGGATGAACTAATCGGGACTAATTGTAAAAGGTTTAGAACTCAATTAATTAAAAAAAAATAAGTTTAAGACTGAATTGACACAATTATAATAGGTTTATGATTTTTTTGGTAATTTTCCCAGCTGAGAATACTGTTGTATAAACGAACCTGTTCTCCAATTGACCTTTTTTTTTCCTATACATGGAGTTATTAAAATCTTTCTTTGATGTATATAAGATCCTTTTTAAAATGTTATTTCTTAGTTGTTACCTCAAATTACCATGCGATGGAAAATCCTATGAGGCACCTCGTGATCTTCTCAACCTTAGCTAGAGTAGAGGGGAAATTGTCTGATCAAGCCTAAATTTATTGTATAAGATGCTAATTTAGTAATAAATTTTTCAATTTCATTAATTTAATTATAAACCTTTGCATGAAACTCTAATGCAACTATTTCAATAAATTTTCACTTGGAAATCACTTATGTAACCATATGCTCGATTTTTGGTGGAAGTTGACCAAAAGGGCTATATCAAAATTTCACGCAAAAAGTTTAGAGCTAAATTAACATAATTAAAAATCATAGGCTTTGAATTGATATATTACCATAGGTTTATAATTGATTGGGTAATTTTCTTGCTAGTGTGATATGATTTGATTTTTTCCCATGTTGTTCAACTTCATTCTCCATTGAAAAGTCCAACAACTTCCAATGGATGTGTGATAGACTAAGGTTTCATTTGGTAACGTTTCTTTTTCTTTCAATTTCTGTTCTTTTGTTCCTAAAACAAAAACAAAAAAAATTCATTTGGTAATGTCAATTAATTTTTATATTCCCTGGATTATAAAAATGGGCAGGAAATAGATTTAGAATAGAAATAAGAAGTAGAAAAAAGTATTTTCTTGTTCTCGGAAACAATTTTTAGAAATAATTTATTTTCTATTTTCTTTTCTTCTTCTTTGCCGGGTACCACCCCCCACTGCCGCTTTTCGCCAACCGTAGCCGATTGCCACTACCGACCAACCATTGTTGCTCATCGCCGATGACGACCATCACCACCCATTGCCGATGACCGCCAACATCGCCACCCGCCAACTGGTTGATTGCCGCTGCCGGCCAACTGCTGCCACCGCCACCAACTACTGCCAACGCCCACCAACCGTTGCCGACGACGACCATTGCCCTTCACTGATGACCGCCAACGACGCTGCTCGCCATCACCAACCGCCACCGCCAACCAATAGTTGACCAGAGCGATCGGTAGTGGTAGGCAACGAGTGGCGGGGTGTCATCGGCAATAATCGGCAACGGCGACGATGGGGGCAAGAGTAAAGAAGAATAAGAAAAAATTAAAGAAATTCTACATTACAAAAAAATTTGTGAATCGTACCAAACGCATTCCTTTTTCTTTTTTTTTTCCATTTCGAGAATAAAAAATTTGTATAATTACCAAACAAGTTCTTTGAGAAATTGTTCCGGGGGATAGAAATACAAAAAGACTATTTCTGAAAATAAATTGTTTCCCGAAATAGAAATATTACCAAACGGGCCTAAGTGTACTCCCCCAAAACTAAGTTGTTGAAAATTGATTATTAATGCATATAGAGCATGTCATATAATGTTCACCTTCGCATATAAGTCAGGCTTTTCATGCGAAAAGACATAATGTGGACATAATCACATGATGCAAACAATCAGTGCTAGGAGCACGAGAGCAGCCGCCAAATATTATCCAAAAATAGAGGGCCACGATTCGAATTTGTGCAATGCGCTTATATATCGCACAAGACAATCCAAATCAAAAACGGACGTGGTGCAAATTTATCAATCTTGGGCCGAATTCAGCAAGCGCGATAAGGAAAAATTGCACCTACAAGGAGACACCGGAATGCATTTCTTGCAATGGCAACGTGGATTGCATCGACAAATCGGTTTTGCCTTGCTCCTGACGTTGTCCCTAGCATCATCAGTCGAGGGTCTTTGACTCCGTCTTTGGGAGAATTGAAGATTATGTCGATGACAAGTAGACCAATCCAAACGGCGGAAAGAGGAGTAGTGTTTACTCTAAATGACTTTGCTTAATCATAATTATCTTCTGCTTACCGAAGGCTTCCTAAGCAAAAATCAATGGCAAGTGTCGGGGCAACAATCGCCATTAAGATGATGTTGGGTACGACTTGGGAAGTGGGGTTGTTGATGGAGTAAGTGCGTGCTCCGGTCTACATCATTATGTTGAGCATGTCTTGTCTCCCGTCTAGGATATTCGACCCAAATTAAGTTTTGATACCTGAATTAAAATTTGTGGCGACTCAATTTTAGAAAAGAAAAATGAAGGTTTAGTGTTGATAGTAGAGGGCTAGGGCCATATAAATATCGTAAAGTTTTAAGTTGAGATAATAAGGGTTCTAAAAAAAAAATTGAGTCGTCTTTTGTAATTCATGAATTTTCATAGTGTAATTTGCTTCTCCTCTACCCGTGATTTTTCTCGGAAAGATTTTCCATGTAAATCTATGTGTTCTTTTATATTTTTTGGTTTTAATTTCATTGTAGTTTCTGCAGTGCTCGTGACAAATTATAACTATAGTCACCATCATCAAAGTTTTACGAAGAATTAAATTCAAATTGTCAGCCAAATTTCATTTCCATGAGCGGATTAATCGAAGTAAGACAAGCTCTTAATTATTATTAGGAATTGATGGGACAACATTGTGTGACATAGGATGCTTAGTTAAATGGGACATGGGACATGCACATGATACAAAGTGGTTAGCTTATTTAAATATATCCATTGTGATCCTACCAGCTCAATTAGAAAATAAAAATTCAGTAAAAGAACTTTGGTATGTTCAGCATTTTCCTTTTTTTCATGATGTGTATTGGCAACGATGACATAGTCTAGGAGATCACCACAAATCTTAGAAGGACCTTCCAAGGCCGATGTGTCAAAATCAAAATGTTAAGTCATAACATTGTCTATGTTCCCTAGGTGCATCTTATAGTCGGATATTGAATTTTAATTTTGACTATTATGGCTCTTTTTAGTGATCAATGCGCTCTTTAGAACTCGATTGATTCATCATATAGAAAGACTGATGGAGCAACAGCGTGGCGATGACGCCACTCCAAACTAGACTCCACTCCCGTGCCACGTGCTCAATATGTTAGGACCATGTACGAAAACTAGTAAGATCCTCATTAAAATCATCAATTAAAAAAAAATCAGAAAATTTAGCTTGTCAAGGGAAATGCAATCGCGATCAAGATCACCTACCCCTGGTCGTCATCTCATGCAGCACCTCAATCATCCTTTGCCATCATGCTCGGAAGCACTCGATCTTCGCCAATTTTATCGAACGTGACCACACATTGTTGAAAGGTATAACCATGACTACAGATAGAGATCCCAGCATATGCTCATCGCTAATAATGATGCATGATTCAGTAATTGGCTGCCAACTTTCACTTGGACGCAGTCACAATCTATTTTTGAAGGACGAGTGCGTGATCATCTCCGCCAACCACGCTTTGAAGATATAACCTTGATTATTGGCTTTTGATTTGTTTTGAATGACGACTTAACGAAACTTCCTATAGATCTTTCCATTTGATTTCAATAATGAATCAAAAATTTCTTTCAACGGAAAGGAAAGAAAAACAATGTTTGCAACACAATCATCGCCAAAATGTGCACTTCATCCCCTCAAATTCCTATAGCAAAACCTCGCACCGTGTTTTCCTCTTCCTATTATTCAATGTATTTTGAACCGGCGAGTCATAATTAGTTCGGCACCGAATCGATCTCGCGACCAATGTCAAAATCTGTACTTCGTTTATATGGACCCCAACCAACGGAGATGGCGGTCCGAACCGCGCCAAAACCCAGCTGTCATCGCTTAATCTTTTCCCCGCTAAAATCCCCCTGATTGATCCGGGAATTATTGTTGGGATTTGATTCCCCTCGGTCCGGACGACGAAGCGGAACAAGAATAGAATTGTTGATGAAATTGACTTTTACCTTCCGGCGCAAGAGAGCGCGACCGATTGGCTCGCGACCTGCGCCAGGAACATCACGACGCGGTCCGAATCGGACCAAATCATTCCTTCGTGCTGTCGGCAGAACAGGCTGGGGACGGGTGCTCCACGGGGGGGCGGGGGAGGTCAACTCCACATCGCCACCCCCACGTCTTTTTGCTGCACTGTCTCCCTCCCATACCAACTTTTCCTTTGACTTCCACTCGAACTTTTCGCATGATGAGGAGGTCCAAGTACTCCCCTCCCTTACCTTACCTTCCCTTCCCTCGCGCCGAATCAACAGCAGTTTCTCTTTTTTTAAAGGGTTTCCGTTCCTGACTTTCTGCTTTCTTTATTTTGAAGGGCTTGAGAGGAGAGGGTTTTCTCCCCATTGCAGATTCCCCCCGCCACAAGAAAGTCTCTCTCTCTCTCTCTCTCTCTCTCGTGTTCTTTTCGCTTTTCTCTTTTGGGGTGGGCCATTTGGGGGTTTTCTTTTGTGTTCTTTGAATTGAAAACCCTCCAGAGCCTTTGCCCGGTAATTAAAAAATTCCAACTTTGTTGTGAAACATTGACTTTAGATGGGGCCTCAATTTTAATCCTAACTTCTTTTGTCTCTCGAGAAAAAAAAAAAATAAAGAACTTTTGGTCGGGTCCCATATAATAGCACTGAATTTTTTGGGTGCGCTTGCTAACGTTCTCAGAAATAATTTCTACTCAAAAATAATTTTTTTTTTTCATTTCTATTCCTAAAAAAAGTAGTTTTTTTTTTTCTTTTTTATTTCTGTTTTAAATTTATTCTCTAACTACTTTTCTATTCCAAAGAATAGAAAAATGAACTAACGATATCAAAAGAATAGAAAAATAGAATAACATGATGGTTACCAAATAAATCTTTAATAAGTACCAAATCTAGCCCGTGCCAAATTCGTTGTCCTTGATTTTCTTCTCTTTGGGGTTGAATGAGGGAGATGAAAGGACTAAAAAAATGGAAAGACAAACTTATAAAATAATAAAGACGACGCGGAATGATGCGTTGGGTCTTTAACAATAACATTGAACTTAAAAAAAAAGAGGGGGGCCGAATTTGGATACCGATGGAAAGTAGATACTTTTTTATAAGATTAAAAAAAAAAGTCACCCCAAAACTAAAACCCGACCTTGGTGTCATTTTTTTAAGGAATTTGACCAATAAAAAAAGCATAAAAGCTTTACAATTTATTAGCTGGCCTCCATGATCGTGGTGACCAACAGAATTTGCGCTTTCGAGAGAGATAAATAATTCAATGACCCAATCAAATGAAATTACTATGATCCAAGAGAAAGCACGGGTCTCTATTCGGACACTAGAAGCGTAACCTCGATTCCATTTGGACATCGAGTTACCTTGACTTCAAAGCGAAAATGAGGACATTTCCGGACGATCCGATGATCTTTGGAGTGAAAATTGTTCAAGCATTAGGACGTAAAGTGTGGTTTTTCCAAAAACTTCCAAAAGTACAAATTATACGTATTCTAAAAGCAGGGGAGCATTTAAAAAACCTTTTTGTGGGAGGTCCCTTTTCCTTTTCCTTTCCATTGAAAGGAACAGCAATAGCACCCTAGGGATTTAGGTGCATTGCTTGGACTCGAGATAACCTGAAAAAAAAAAAAAAAGTGCAAGCAAGACCACTATTTTCGATTGTATCATTTTGTCCATTTTCGGAAACGCCCTTCTTTACAGCCTAGCATGCCCAAAAGGACCCCCCCCTCCCCCTTTCCTTCGTGGCCTACCATTCACAATTTGTTAATTGCAAAAAAAGAAAGAAATTCACTCTTTATGACGTATCCGAAAATTTATAGGATCGGTGCGGACTCTTATAAAATCATATGAATGCGTGGTTTAATATTTAATTATTCTGATAGTCTCTCCCTCATATTTAGTCAAATCTTCTTGTCTAGTACCTTTTTATACCATTTGAGATTCCGTAAGATTATTGTCAACTATTTTAAAATTTTACACTATTAGATGAAAGTATGATTTATTATTTAAATATTTAAAGACTATTTACACTTAGTCCGGTCTTTTTGCCTAGTACTATATCGTGTAGCTACGATTGTTTTATTTGAAAAATAAATTATTTAAAAATATTTTCGTAAAAATGATTGTTTATATTGACTTATAAAAATAAATGAGCGAAAAATGTGTTATCATTCATCAAAATATTTAGATGAAATAATTATTGGTAATGAAAATGTTTTTTGTTAACGATTTATTAAGGATCATTTTTCGAGAAAAAATATTTTTCAAATAATTTATTTATTTGTAAACAAAGAAAGCTTATGTATTATCAGTGACTTCGAAACGCTATCAACTAATAATTATTTTCTGTGATGGTTCGTGGAGGTTCTCTTCTATCAAATTGTTCAATATAGTGACGAAAGATCGCTTGTCTTTCGCGAGGCCGCTCGACGCAAGCGTGTCTCCGAACAAGCCCATTCCTCCATTGCCTAGTTAGGGACGGAATGGAGCCGACGGTTGCGAGTGGTGTAAAGTAATTATGACCCAAATTCGGAAAACTTTTTTTAAAAAAAAAAAAAGAAAATAACGAGATTCTTCTTCTTCTTCTTCTTCTTTTTTCCGGGCCGAACGGTTTTATTTTTTTTAGGCAATAATCCAAAGCCACATTGATTTACAACTGTCATCCTCTGTCGTCTTCTTCCTCCTCCTCCTCCTTCTCGGTTTCTCTCCTCTTTCTCTCCCCCCCATCCTCCCCGAGATTCTCTCTCTCTGTCTTCTTTCTCTCTCTTCTGAAAACTCCATCACTGGACTGCGCATTGTGAATAATATAATCAGCCCATCTCGTCATTGTGCGCAGAGAGAGGGTCCGCCATTTCAAAACCCGACCTTGTCCCTGCCGCAGCTTCCTCCTCTCGTCTTTTTCCCCAGACCGGAGACGGAAACTAGCGCCGCCGCAGCTGGAGCTCGCCGGCAGTGGAGAGCTCCGGGGAGCAGGGGAGTGAGAGAGCGGAAAGGTGAGGCCTTGTGTTGGAGCCCATGGCCGGCTCTGCCGCCGGAGACCTGCTGGAGCTCGTGCGGGAGATCGTGCGCGGCTGCACTTGCGGCGCCGGCGGCGGTGGCGGCGGAGGCGGAGGAGATCTGTTCAGGAAGGACTGCACCGATCTGGTCCGCAGGATCTCCCTGCTGACGCACCTCTTCGAGGAGATTCGGGACGTCAAGCCCTGCGAGCCCGACGCAGCAGCGGGCCACGGCGGCCGGGACTGCTGGTCGTGCGACCTCGCGCTCGCGCTGCGGGCGGCGAAGCGGGTCCTCTCCGTCGCGCACGACTTCGTTAACTCCGCTTCCGCTTTCGTGAGTCGATGATGCTCCTCTCTCTTGTTTTGAATTTTACGGCGGGTTGCATTTTCGACTTCGGGTTTGGTAATGTGGTTGCTTGTTGCTACGAATCGATGCGGTCGATAGTGTAGCGTTCGAGTTGATAGATCACTTTGTGGTGTGGTACGGTGGGAATGCAGCATTTTTCGACATTGTTTGAAAGATGCGATTTCATTGAATTACGAGGATTGTTTGACTAACTGGGTCTGATTTGAAGACATTGGAGGATAAAGAGAGGCAAAATCAGAGTAGAATCGAACCTTGGCCACCGCTTGATAATGTCTTGCCGAATACTTCCGATTAGGGGCGGTTTATATGATCTGAAGAGAGGTGAAAAGATTTCGCAATTATGTGTTGGAGGCTATAAATGGGTGCTGAAAGCTCTATTGAAATGAAAAGAATTAGTTTTGAATTGCAAAGCGCTCTGTATATACATAGGAAGATATATCGGCTGATGTTTGGTATAATCAAAAGCTTATGTCGAAGTGTTTTTTTTTTTTTTTTTTTTTTTAATATTTTAAATTTTGGTTTAATGATGGAGAAAAGGTGGCTGTCTGTATGCTATGCATTTGCTGCAAATCATTGTGGATGAACCTTTTCGATATTTTCAAGTTTTCCTTGGCCTAATTTTGGGTTCGAATACTGCTCTGCAAAAGCTGGATTTGATCTGATTGATAACAAGTTACTCAGTTTGTGCAGTTTGATTCCCTATTTTTTTGCTAATTTCGTTTTGGGTTTGTAATGTTTTAACTGCATGCTGTTGTTAAACTAGCTTGGCTCTTGCTAGGCTGGTGTTGTATGTCTTGATTCTTCTCTGAAAGTGTGGTACTTACTGATTTTAAGGAGGGGGAAGCAAAGAAAATCGCATTCCAATTTCAGTGCGTGACGTGGTATTTGGAGAAAGCCCTAAGAAGCCTGCCATATCATGAGTTTGATATCTCCGAGGAAGTACAAGAACAGGTATCACTCAAGAAATCTGTGGTGCTTCTGCTTTTTCCTAATCCATCTGTTTTCCCTGAAGTTAGTTTCTTTTGATAGGTTGAATTGGTCAGAGCTCAGTTGAGAAGAGCTGCAGAAAGGTATGGGCCTCTGAATTCAAAAATGTTGTCTCGGGCCTTATCTGAGCCATTGGAGGTAGAGTCTGATCGAATGAGAGTGCAATCAAGCAGCCGCACAATGGGAACACTGCACATTGAGAATATTGGTAACATTGATCATACAGTTACGGCAAACACGAGCATTGCCCAAGCAAATGACCTTTCCAAAGATGATTGTACAGACATCATGGAAGGGCTCACAATTACTTCCTCATCATTGGAGGTTTGTCCATCAAATGCTCAAGATGAAAATAGGAGGGACCAATTGGGCACTGATCAGAGCAACCAACCAGAGGAGATAAAGAAGACCAATGCAACTTCTATACCCGAGGATTTTCTCTGCCCAATATCATTGGAATTGATGAGAGATCCTGTGATTGTAGCCACTGGACAGGTTTTCTTCTGTTCCTTTTGTGACCTTTACCTCACTGATTTTATCATGCGGGATTTCTGAGTCGCTTTTTCTGCAGACATATGAAAGATCATACATACAAAGATGGATAGACAGTGGCAACCTAACTTGTCCAAAGACACAGCAGAAGCTCCAAAATCTAACACTGACTCCAAATTACGTCCTGAGAAGTCTAATCAGCCAGTGGTGCACAGACCACAACATTGAGCAGCCAACAGCTTTAGTCAATGGAAAAATAAAAAACAGTGATGGCTCTTTCCGTGACATCAGCGGCGATATAGCAAACATTGAGTCTCTGGTCCGGAAGCTCTCCAGCCAGTGCATTGAGGAGTATCGAACTGCAGTAACAGAAATTCGATCACTATCCAAGAGAAGCACTGATAACAGAATACTGATAGCAGAAGCGGGTGCTGTTCCAGCTTTGGTCAACCTGTTAACATCCGAAGACGTGACAGTACAGGAAAATGCAGTCACTTCCATCCTTAACCTCTCGATATACGAAAACAACAAAGGGCTGATAATGCTTGCGGGTGCTGTTCCTTCTATTGTCCAAGTCCTAAGAGCTGGAACCATGGAAGCTAGAGAGAACGCGGCAGCGACCCTCTTCAGCTTGTCACTTGGAGATGAGAACAAGATAATAATTGGCGCATCTGGGGCTATTCCTGCTTTAGTTGAGTTGCTTCAGACAGGTAGCTCCAGGGGGAAGAAGGATGCCGCAACTGCGCTATTCAACTTGTGCATATACCAAGGAAACAAAGGTCGGGCCGTGAGGGCAGGGATCATCTCGGCACTGTTGAAGATGCTCACAGATTCGAGTCACTATATGGTTGACGAAGCTCTGACCATATTGTCCGTTCTTGCTAGCTGCCAGGACGCTAAGGTTAGCATGGTAAAGTCCAGCACGATCCCTGTTCTTATCGATCTTCTAAGAACCGGTTTACCAAGGAGCAAAGAGAATGCGGCTGCGATACTGCTATCCTTGTGCAAGAGAGATAATGAGAATCTTGCATGTATAGGGAGGCTTGGTGCCGTCATACCGCTGACTGGCTCGCCAAGAGCGGCACAGAGAGGGCTAAAAGGAAGGCCACTTCATTGTTGGAGCTCCTCCAGAGACTCAACAAACTCTAACCGCGTGGGGTGTTCTCGATACTGACGAGTTGTTTACTTGGAGATTTGGAAATTCTTTCTCTTCTTTCATTTTCCCTCGAAACCGGGCTTGAACTGACAAGGAAGGGGGGCATTGAGGTGACATTTTCGATCTCATCGCTCCCCGTCTCGTTTCTTAACTGCGCGAAATGCGCAGAAAGTGTTCATTCAATATGTTGGTTGTTGTGATTATTCTTTTGCTTCGGATGTCTTACGAAGTGCAGATCTTTTAATGTACTCCTAAGTGGTCCACCAATAATCTTGATATGGCCGTAAATACAGGCCAATATGTGTAAAATACTACATCTATATTGTCCGCACCGCTGGCTGTGTGGTCAGAGTTTGCAACATGGTTGCTGATCATTTTGTTGTACGGGTCGAGATTAAGATAATGAAAAGGTCCATGGATTGCGAAAATCGCCACCTAAGCCCGAGACACGTTGTGTTTTACCAGTTTATGCTGGCTGCACATATACTGAAACGGGATGAATACCTACTCCCGTTGAAAATGAGCCAACTTGCATGAATTAATATCTACCAATTTTGGATAGTTGTATCTGGGGAAGTCCGCTCTCGGTCAGTACGGTCCTCCATTTTAGACTCTGCTCGCGAGGTGAATACTTTCATTTTCTGTTCTCATCTTCAGGCTCCATCCATCTCGGACTTGGTCCCCAGTCCATCCATCCATCTCGGACTTGGTCCCAGTCCCTCGCAGACTTCCTGATCGTCACGGTTTCAAATTCGAGCACCATTCTATATAAATTTCCTGAGGCTTCTTTATAATTATAATCAGCGAAAGGTCGCGTGTATTTTTATGTTAGACGCTAATGATTCGACGTAGAAACATATGAATTAATCGAGTCGATGGGTTTGGATATGCCATATCCGTCACATGGCAACGAGAGTTAGCAGCATTTTTAAAGCCTTTTACCAGATCTTGAATTGGCGATGGTCAGACCACGTTTCTGTGACTTGACAATCAGCTTCCGTACGGGATTGCTGTAGCTATTGTGCTTTGAAATGAAGAAACGAGGCAGTTCCGTTCTCAACTTGCTCTCGGTGTCTCGGGTCACCATTATAATTATGTGTTAAAAAAAGGAGAAGAAAGAACAAATTTTGTATGTGAAAAAAGCCCTTTTTATTAGTTAAAGACCTGGAGAGTTGGTAACCTCGGATCAACCAAGTGGCAAGAGCGTTCTCACGGTTGCAACCCTGCTTCTGGTCTTGAGTGGGGGCTATGGCGACCGGTTGTTGTACTCATTTTTCTTCGTATAATCTGTTAATGAGAAAATTGTTCAAAAAATCCTAACAAAAATCCTAATGTCCGTTCGATAGTCAAGATAAAATTTAGAATAAAAAAACCTAAGAGAGCTCATCTTCTTTATATGTATCCTATCCTGGAACCTGGAATCAAACAACTGGTCATAGATTAGTGTGTTATGCGCGCCGCCATTAGCCCCCACTACTGATCGAATCCTTAGTTGGAAGTCTAGGATAAAATTTATCGATCCTCTGCATTTGATGTCTACTTAAGATAAAATAAAGTCCGGATATAAAAATAATCGATCCAGGATAAAATTATCTTATCGAAGATGATATAAAAGTGAAATATAATTTTTCTCAAATAACAAACTTATTAAATTAATAAAATAAAATTATATTTCAATATAAATAATATTTGAATTTTAATATAAGAAAATTCAAAATAAAAATAACAATAATTTAATTTTTAATATAATATTATTTTTATTTTTATATTCAAATTTATATCTATCTTATAATATAAAAATTCAACTTGCTCTCGGCGTTGCAAGGTGCTGTCTTTGATCACCATTATAATTATGTTAAAACCAGGAGAAGCAAAAGTAAATTTCGCACATGAAAAAACCTTTTTTTTATTATTCAGACATCGATTAGATTTAAAGACCGGGAGGGTTGGTACAACCTCCCCTTGGATCAACCGTGGCAAAGGCGTGAGGGATCGGTGCTTATGTGGAATGAGAATGTGGATGTTAAGATAAATTCGAGTTCTAAGGAGCACATGGATGTGAGAAAACGAGGATCCCTCTAGTATGGCACATTATGGGAGTTTACATTCATGCATGCTTCCACAGACTTTAAGGAGAGACTTCTATTGTGGCAAAAGGATTAGGTATATTCACTCCATCAATCAACTTCCATGGCTTTGTGTAGGGAACTTTAATGAAATTCTATAGTTAGAGGAAAAAGTTAGGAAGATGGGAAGGTGATCAACATCGAATAGCGCGCTTCGAGACGTGCTTAGTAATTGCTCCTTAATGGATATTGATACTCAAGGATGTGCTTTTACTTAGGCCAACAATAGAGATTGTGACAACTTAGTGAAGAAGAGGCTGGATAGAGCCTTATGCGCAAATGGTGGAGAATTACTTTTCCAAATGCGAGAAACGGTGGCCTTCCAGCGTGTAGGTTGAGACCTGGCCCACTTTGTTATCTCGTTGCATCCATTTTGGGATAGAAGGAAGGAATTCAAGTTTGAAGCCTTTTGGATGGAGGAAGAAGAGTGTGGGGAGATTATTAAAAGCTGTTGGGGAGGAGGACTAAAGACTTACAAAACATTTCTCGTAAAAATACAGATGTTACTAAGGAATTGGCAGCGAGGAGCAAAAACAAGTTTTCTAATGCCTCTCTCAAATTAAGTCCCAAACAGAAACTTCGAGATCACAAATGGGGATTTTTAATTTTCCAGCAAAGTGGATAGTCAAGAAATTAAAGAGAATATTGAGCGGCTTTAGCGGCATGAGGAGATGTGTCGGGGTATGAGGTCTTGGATAAATTGGCCTCTGATATCGGGTGATAGGAATTCAAAATATTTCATGCCACTATGGTTCAACGAAGACAATGGAACATAATTTCTGTATCAGGCCTCAATGAAGACAATTGGTGCGGGGACCACAAGATATTGAAACAACATAGATGATTTCTATTGTTCTCTATATGAATCACGAGTCCAAGAGATTTTCAACCATTTTGGACATGTGCCCAACTATAGTGACCATGGAAATGAACAAAAGCCTCTTAGTTTCTATTTCTACTTAAGAGGTTAAAGAAGCGGTTTTCTAGCTAGGCTCCCTAAAAGCCCTTACTGCTGGGATGGGTCTTAATGACAATTTTATCGGCGTACCGGGAAGAAATCCAATTTGGATGTGCTAAATTTGATAAGAAACTTCTTTGAATCGGGTGAATTTGACCCTCTACTCAACAACTCACATGTCTCTCATTCCAAAAGTAAAAAATCCAGAAAGTATTTGTCAATTCAGGCTTATTAGTCTATGCAACTTCAGCTATAAAATAATCTCCAAAGTGTTAGCAAACAGATTGAAACCATGGCTCACTAAGATAATAGTATGTGAACAAAGTGCCTTTGTTAAAGGACGACAAATACAAGATAACATTTTTATTGTTCAAGGGGTGTTGCATTAGTTGAGAATCAAAGGAAGAGAAAAGAAATTCCAGGCAATCCTTAAACTGGATATGAAAAAGGCTTATAATAGGGTTGAATGGGATTTCTTAAAAATGAGTATGTTAAAGATGGGGTTTAACGTAAGATGGATTGAGTTGGTGATGACATGCGGTCCACGGTGACATTTAGTGTCAAAGTCAACGGCGATCAAACACGATATTTTACACCCACACGGGGACTACAACAAGGAGATCAATTTGGGTTAAAATCTTATTTTTCATATTGATGGCTAATGTGTTTTCTTGGATGATGCACAAAGATGGGAGCATCAAAGGAATAAGACTGAGAATGGTGTATTGCCCTACATTGTCTCACCTATTATTCGCGATGATGCTATAATTTTTATGGATGGGACGATCAGAGAATGTCAAAATTTGGCCAAATCTTAGGATCAATATTGTTGTATGCAACCGATCGTGTCGATCCAACAAATCAGAGTGTTTTTAGCGAGGGCTACTCTTTTGAGCTTAAAGAAATATGGCAAATGAGTTATGAGTGCCTATTATTGACAAAACAAGGAAATCCTGGGAATTGATCCGATTAGGGACAAACAAAAAGAAGATGTTTTCCTAAATTATTGTAAAGTGATTACGTTAAGCTTCAAGGATGGAAATAAAAGTTATTGTCTAAAGTTGGCAAAGAAATGTTGATAAAGGTTGAGGTACAGGCTTTCGCTCAGTATCTTATGTCGAAATTCAAAATTCCTATCTCAGTTTGTAAAGCCATCGGAACAAAGGATTGCGGCTTTCTAGTAGAAACAAAATGATTCTAAAGAGGTATGTGTTGGAAGAAATGGGAAGTTTTGAAAGGTAGAAAAGATGAAGGAGGTCTCGACTTTAAAGACCTAATTAATTTCAACAAGGCAATGTTAGGAAAACAAACCTGGAGACTTTCTCAATGACCATCAGCCTTATGGGGCCAGATCCTTAAAGGAGTCTATTATCCAAATGGGGACTTATGGAAGGCAAAAATAGGACAACGACCGTTTTGGGGTTGGCGCAACATCCTAATAGGTCGAGACACTATTGAATCGGAGGTAAGGTGGATTGTGGGAGATGGGAAAAGCATTAACATTCCATGAGACAGATGGCTTCCAAGGAGAGTGATAGGAGGTCCGGCGAATAAAAATGATCCTGAGACAGTTGCTGAATTAATGAACAATGAAAGGAGATTATGGGACGATCCTAAATTTCGAGATCTATTTGACGAACAAGTCGTTCATGAAATTCTTACAACTCCAATCAGCACACACCCATAGCAAGATAGGCTAATTTGGACGGGGAACAAGTCAGGCTCCTACTTAGTCAAAAGTGGCTACAACAGGGTATGTTCATTGACTAATTTTCCTGACCCAAACAGAGCAACAACTTCCTATCAACCGCCCAGATCCTTATGGACTAGGTTATGGAATACTCCAATCCCCCTCAAAGTAAAGTTTTTCCTGTGGAGCATATGCCAAAATGCAACCCCAACAAAGGATAATCTCTATAAAAGGTGAATATTACCTAAACCCCTGTGTCCCCTCTGTTTTCGGCATCCTGAAACAGTAGAACAACTGTTCTTCCTCTATAAAAGGACTTGACAAATATGGAGTGACCCGCGCCTCAACATCTATAACAAAACAATCTCAGTTACTCGGATGGATAAGTGGTTTGCAGAGTTTGTTGCAGCAAAAAATGATTTACCCTCAGTAGATATGGTGGCAAGAACGATCTAGTTAATTTGGAAGCTTTGAAACGACTACATCTTCAGATCCCAACCTCCCAAAACCGAATACATAGTCAATCTGGCCCAAGCAGAGGTTCGGGCCTACTCCAGATGGATTCCGAGCAAAAAGCAGCAGGAAACCAGCAGGCCAGATTCATTCGAGATCTAGACAGCGCCGAACAGCAGCAGCTTCAAACTCAACGTGGATTGTTCTTGGATGAAGGGAGAAGAGAAGAGTTCCGTCGCTGGAATCATCCGAGACTTGAACGGCCTGCTGATTGACGGATTCACCGCTGAGATCTATGCTGCGTCTCCCCTGCACGCCGAAGCCCTAGCGATCCTGCACGGGTTGCGCTTTCTGAACCGGAGAAGAAGAAGTCACGTGGAAGTTCAGTTCAGGGAAAGTAAAGGGGAAGTACAGAGTGACAACCGTGCACTTGTGGAGGCAATTTCGGGCCGGGCTGAGGTTCCATGGGTTGTGACCAGTTTACTTATTGAAAGAAGAGATATTCTAAAAAATTTACCTCTTGTCAAGCTCTCCTATTGACCGAGAGAAGCAAACCACGCTGCCGATTGGTCGCGAAAGCACATCGCCTCAAATGCCTATAAAAAAAATTGGGTAAATGCACCTCCCCAACCTCTTGTGAGTATTTTATGTTCTGAAGCTAACTTATCATCTACTTGTAATCCTTGCTTTATATGAATGAAAGACTTATTTCAGACCAAAAAAAAAACCCACTTAGAGTAGACATGGCTCCCACCGGCAGGTCGGCGACTGAAAATTAACATCGACACACCGATTCTGGAAGGAGCGACGACGGGTTCAATCTCCGGCAGCCCTTTTTCTATCTTTTCCGCGTTCTCTCTCTCTCCTCTCTTTTACTCGCACGAGCCACCCATCTTTCATTTCCTTCTTTTTGCTTTTTGACTTTTTCACCTTTTTTTCTCTTTTATTTATTCGAGTTAGCTGGTCCCCACAGAGGCGGACCCGACCAACCAAAATATCCAGTACAATCCCTAAAAAGAAAGCATGGCCGTCGATTTGATTGTCAAATGACTTATCAAACTTAACGACACCATTGGAAATTTACCGACTTTGAAATAAAAATAGGGAATAACCACCTTCTCTGAAGTTTTACAAGTATGGCAAATAAATTGCCAATGCTATAGTAGATCTCGCAGCATTGTACTAAATTTGTAAGCTTCAATTTCTGCTCCCTCTCCTTATCATTTTGATTTTTTTCATTTGCTGATGATCTCTAAATACTCTTTCTCAAAGTTCCTTTTTCATGTGATGAAAATACAACTCATTCTGCGTTTCAACTCAAATCGGTTGGTTGAAACAAGGGAGCCAAATAGGAATGTTTGACCAGGAGTAGTTAATTAGGATATTTCATATGAACGTAAAATTGCTACCTTAAAGAAAAAGAGGAGGGAGGTCAAGGATGCGGTTTAATAGTTAGGATTTTTTCTAAATAAAGTTTCTGAGCGGGTCATTTCTTTGATATGTGAATATGACATGGTTGAGAGTCGTAGAAGGTGGCCGCGACAACACGTCATGAAAAAATATAGGCAGTGGTTATACGAGTAACAGAATCAAATGATATGGGACGGTGAGGAAATAGTTGAATCGAGTTGTTTATGGAGGCCTATAAGGACAAACCACAAGTTAAATGTAGCTTGCCACCAAGTGCCTGCAACAAGAAAAATTGAAGCACATCGGCGTTCTTGAGATCTATCTCTTAACTAAGTATTGATCCTAAAAAAGCTAGCAATGGTGCCAAAATTATTTGTATACATGGAAGAAGTGATTGGACTAAGAGAGAATGCAATTGTCTAGGTGAGAGACAAACAATGCGAATGATTATGTGTAAACACTTGGAAGCGTGGTTAATAATTTTGGGGAGCATGTGTCTAGTGCGCTATGTGCACAAGGTGTGAGAATGGTTATTGGAAGAGATCTAATAATTATTTAGTCTATAGTGAGATAATCATAGAAAGAATAGAGTCCACGCTATACAAAGTCCTTGGCATTTGCAATGTTGGCTCAATTAGTGGATATCAACCTGATTGGGAGCTAAAAGAGAAGGCATATCCTAATTGAAAACTCTAAGCTCTATAAGTTTCTTGTTACAAATATCAGTTTAATTGTATATGAAAAACAAATTTTAAATAAAGGGCTAGTTCTAGAAAGATCGATATTTTTACATACATAAAATAGCACTTCACCGCCTCTTTTATATATTTGGACCTAGCAATATGGATTGCGTGTCAAAGGTGTCAAATTTTGTAGTACCAGTCATGTGACTTGCAAGCCTTGTCAATAATTTAAAGGATTTACTAAGGACAAAGAAAAAAAATCATTATTCTTGAATTTTTTTATAAAGTAACTAGAGATGGATTGTAAAGCTTAACACTTTGTAATTTAGTTTTTGCCATTTGTTGGAAGATATGCCCGAAGATCTGAAAGATATGCCGGAATTTGATTTGATTTGATTTGATTATAAAATCAATTAGGGATTAGATAGAAATATTAAATTGATTTGTAGAATATTTCATTGCCTTTTCTTTATGTACATCTTGTATTATAATTACTAAATGCTGTAAATTGATTACATGTGAAGAAATACAAAAGATTTCTCCCTAAACTTCGTTCGCTTCTTGCTTCCTTTCGCTTTCTTTCTTGGTATTAGAGCACCAGGCTCTTGACTCCGCTTCCGCACTGATTGCCTTCCAAATCCCTTGATCTGCAAGGCAAATCAATACTTTCTTACGAAGGAATCATTTTTCGGTAAAAAGGAAGAAGAAGCAGAGGCAAATTCTTACCATGACTCACCCAAGGAATTTGCCCCTTGCCACTAGTGTTTCATCCACGGGATACACCACACCAACGGGAGATACGCAAGGCCACACCTCTGGCACGATTCTTGTAACCCAACAGCAAGTCCAGGCCCAAGGCATATAGTGGCAACTCTTCTCGACTTAGTCAAATATGGGGTAGCCCATTCTAGGCCATCCTTACCAATGGACACCTTATCCATGGTACATTGGGCCAGGCCCAAATCCATCATTGCTGGGGGTAGTGAGCTACCAGAGTAATGTCCAGGCCGACGGGAGCCCACCAGCCACAAGTGGGGCAAGCCCATCCGTCGAACCAGAACAGTTTGGCAGGTCAGGTGAATTGGGTTTGGAAACAAATCCCTACTCGGGATTTTTTAATGCGGGTCATGGAATTGGGTCTAGCGGATTAGGTATAGGGACGAATCCCTACCCGAGTATCTCACCCGGGTTTTTACCTTTTCTGCTTGCGGCCGTCACTGGCCGACCAGAGCCCGTGTCAACCGCCGATGGCCTAGAATTACAACTAATTAGTCTACAATTGACCGGGCTAGAAAACTACAACAAATGGTTGCAGGACTTTCGGTGAGCTCTCATAATGAAGGACAAAGACGGTTTCCTCAACGGGACCGTACCAATTCCTTGGACGAGCAACTAGCCAGACACTGGAGAAAGTGCAACCACCTCATTTGAGCATGGATTGGCAACTGCATTTCTCCAGATGTTGTAGCCGGCCTTCCATTGACGGAGGATTTGAAAAAGATGTGAGACAACATCAAAGAAATGTATGGGAAGTTAGATCAAGCAAAGATTTTTTCTCTCATGTAGGAACTCAGCGAACTCAAGCAAGGAAATATGACGGTCACGGCTTGTTACAACAAGCTCTCGTCACTTTGGAATGAGCTCAAAGTCGTGGAGGAAAAGCTCGAGGGACTAGCGGAAACCCTAAGACAATACAGATCTATGAAGGAGAGGGAAAAATCCACTCGGTTCCTTTTGATTCTGAACGAGATGTACCTAACTTTCTGTTTGCAGATTCTGGCAATGGATCCGGTGCCTCCCCTCGGATGGATCTTCTACTTAGCTGTCCAGGAAGAAAGCTAGTGGCTCACAACTCCAAAGCATGCACGAGGAATCGACAGCATCGCTCTTGCACTCCACGGCGAGCAGCGAGATTCGAGTGTCAAGACCCTAGCCCAAGAGAGAGAGAGAATCGAGAGGGGTGAGGGTTTTCCTCTAGCGACGATAGATCCCTTAAAAAGGACAGCATCAACAGTCCATATCCTCCTTAGTGATCTGACGGTCTGCAAGGGCCTAATCTCTTAATTAAATTAGACGATGGATATAATTCCATGATGAAGGCATTCGAGGGCCAAATTATTTTTGCATCTTCAAGGAATTTTGGCCAAAATTCAAAAGGGAGAGGTAAACTATATTGCAAGCATTGCAAACATCCGCATCATACAAACATAATTGTTGGAAACTACATGGAAATCCATGATAAAAAGGGAAAAAGAAAGAATATTTTGTAACTTACCAGGTCACTGGACCTACTGATCTAAATAGTGACCGACCCATTACTTATGGGCAATATCAACAATTGATGCAGACGTTGCAAAATGTTGACATCGCAAATAAAGGAGGAAGTTTTACAGGTATATCTCACCGCCTGATAAATTCTATTCCAAGAAAGGCATGGATAGTTGACTCAGGAGCAAATGATCATATCATTTGTGATACATGATTTTTTTCCGATATGCATAAGAAATTAGATACACCTATTTTTGTGCAACTTCCAAACGGGAATATCACTCATGTCACTTTGATAGGCACTGTTCAACTGAGTCCCCAAATTACCCTTCAAAATGTTCTTGATGTCCCACAATTTCAATTCAATCTTAGCTCCGTGTCCAAAGTTTGCAAGGAAAATTCCTGTTGAATATTTTTCGATTCTGACACCTATTTTTTTCAGGCCCTTTCGATTGGGAAACTGATGGGCTTGGGTAGTCTTTCCAAAGGATTATATTTCTGGACCTATTTTCCAGGTCATTTTGATTTGACTTCAATTCCCTGAATAAATTGTCATTGTGTAATGTTACCGCCAATGATAAGAATTTTCTTATACATTTGAGAATGGGTCATAGTGCTTTTTTTCCTTGCTCTAAATGTCATATATGCCCCCTCGCAAAGCGTTTCGTACACTTTTTCCTTCCAGTAGGAATTATTCCAATAATATTTTTTCATTAATTCATGTGGACGTCTGGGGACCTTATCACATGCCACATCATGATGGTTCACATTATTTTCTCACAATCGTGGATGGTCACTCTTGTGCCACACGGGTATTTCTGATGCAGTCCAAAGCTCAAGTCCCCTTTCATCTAAAAACGTTTATCATTCTGACCAAAAATCAGTTTAGGAAGTCGATTTAGCGAATCTGCACTGATAATGGGAAAGAGTTTTTTTTAACCAGGACTGCAGTTCACTTTTCTTGTCCCATGGCATCTTACATGAAAGCTCCTACATTTATACTCCACAACAAAATGGGGCGGTGGAATGTAAACATCGTCATCTATTGGCAGTCGCACGAGTACTGAAGTTTCAAAGTCTATTCTAGAGAATTATTGGGGAGATTGTGTTCTTACTGCAGCTTACCTCATCAACCGCATGCTAGCTCGGATACTGGCTGGTAAATTGCCTTTTGAATTACTTTATGGAAAAAAACCAACACATGATCATCTAAAGATTTTCGGTTGTCTATGCTATGCCAAATCTATGGGACCTCGGGAAAAAATGAGTCCACGTGCTAGGCGATGCATATTCATGGGTTATCCCAACCTATAGAAGGGATATCGTGTTCTCGATCCATCGACAAGAGATTTTTTCGTGAGCAGGGATGTTATTTTTCACGAAACTGTCTTCCTATTTTGTGAAACCACAGAGGATTTGAGTGTCCCAATCAATTCCCATCATTTCTTAAACGAGTAAAGTGTATCTCTTGAATATTTTCTCATAGCACCTCCGAACCAAGCTATTCATTCAACTTCAACTTCACCTAACCAGCTGCATCCGGAGGAAGCAATGGAAAGTATGCCTATAGCTCAACTCAATATGGAGAATGATTATGATGTTCTGTCAGAAACCAATATTGAAGAAATATCTCCTCCTCCACCACCAACGAATCATCCACGTTGTCCGAGGTGAGCCACACGACTACCGACATGGACCAAAGATTATATTTGTGCCTCCCTTAATTCGCTAGGTATTAACTATCCAATATCTTCTTATGTCTCTTTTGATAAGCTTTCGCCGGAACATAGATGTTGCATTAGTCGCATATTCGATGAAAGGGAACCATCTAGTTATGATGAGGCAGAGATCCACGGTGGCAACAAGCTATAGTGGTAGAATTACAGCCATTGATTGATAATCATACTTGGGAATTAGTCAATCTTCCTCCAAACAGAAAGTCCATAGGATGCAAATGGGTTTATAAAGTCAAATATAGAGCAGATGGATCCATTGAGCGTTACAAAACTCGGTTGGTGGCCAAGGGATATACTCAATGAGAAGATTTTGACTATCACGAAACCTTTTCTCCAGTCACTAAGATGTCACAATTCTCTCATTCTTATCAGTTGCAGTAATTCATGATTGGTTGTTACACCAAATGGACATCCACAACGCCTTTCTTCATGGTGACCTGGATGAAAAAATCTACATGGATATTCCTCAGGGCTTACGAAGACAGGGAGAGAATAAAGTATGTTATCTTCGCAAATCCCTTTATGGATTGAAAAAAGCCTCCAAGCAATGGTACGCCAAGTTTGCTAATGCTCTCACAAATGCAGACTTCAAACAATCCAAGTACGACTATGCCTTGTTCACATGGACTAAAGGTACGCTATCTATTTATTTAATGATATATGTAGATGACATCCTCATCATGGGAAATGATGAAGTTGCAATAAAGAATCTTAAGAAATATTTGCATACCACATTTCATATAAAAGACCTGGGAGCACCAAACTATTTTCTTGGGATTGAGATTTCTCGATCTCACTAAGGAATTTCCCTCATTTAGCGGAAACTTGTATTGGAGATCATATTAGAAGCCGGTTTATCAATATGCAAGCCAGTAGTTATTCCAATCGAGCAAAATACCAAATTAATTGCAACGGATCATGTTGGGGGAATATCTCAAAATGATGATCTTGTACTAAAAGATCCGACGACGACAAGTTATTAGAAGCTCATTGGAAAACTCATATACCCGACTATGACCAGACTCGATATATCATACGCAGTGCAAAATCTCAGTCAATTTATGCACAACTCGAAGGAATCTCATATGAATGCTGCTCTAAAAGTTGTGAAGTATTTGAAGAAGTGTCCAGGACTTGGAATACTTCTATCTAGAAGATGTAACATGGAAATGATGGCATATTGCGATGCAGATTATGCAACTTGCCCTATGAGTCGAAGATCCATCACTAGGTTTTGCATTAAACTGGGAGACTTTCTTCTTTCATGGAAAACCAAGAAGCAAGCAACAGTTTCTTTGTCTTCAGCTGAAGTAGAATATTGGGCCATGGCAAAAACTACATGTGAAATTGTGTGGATACGAGGTTTGCTTAGGGACCTCGGAGTACAACTGAAAGGGCCAACAAAGCTATTTTGTGACAATGAATTAGCCCTCAAGCTTGCAGCAAATCTCATAATGCATGAAAGAACCAAGCATATAGAAGTGGATTGTCACTTCACTCAGGAGAAAATTCAAGAAGAGATAATCGAGATAAGAGGGATTGGAACCGGTGAACAACCTGTAGACATCTTCACCAAACCCCTATGTCAAAGACAATACGCATATCTACTAAGCAAGCTAGGCATCTTGGATATCAAGCCACCAGCTTGAGGGGGAGTGTTGGAAAATATGCCTGAAGATCCGGAAGATAATGCCGGGAATTTGATTTAATCTGATTTGATTATAAAATCAATTAGGGATTAGATAGAAATATTAAATTGATTTGTAGAACATTTAATTGCCTTTTCTTCATGTACATCTTGTATTATAATTACTAAATGCTGTACATTGATTACATGTGAAGAAATACAAAAGATTTCTCCCTAAACTTCGTTTGCTTCTTGCTTCCTTTCGCTTTCTTTCACCGTTAGAGTTGAATTGAGTCTAATGCAACCAAGCATATATATTGTATTGAGTTGAGCGTGAGTATGGGATTGAAAAAGCTAAATTGTCATGTCTTCAAGATAATTACACGATCTATCCTAAAATTGTTATAATGAAATTCAAAACTATGAAGGTATAAACTCTTTAATTGAATCAATGTAATCTTAAACTTATCAAAAAAAATGCAATAAAAGATTTTAGCTAAGTCCTGTCGAATTTATCTAAAATGGCACTTCAGTCATTTTTGGCTGTCAAAGTATAACGGCAATACCGTGACATGATTTAAGCACTGAACAAAGACATAAGTCAATAGGCCTTTTTTTGTTTTTTTTGTTTTTTTGGAATTTAATGCTCTCACTTGCGCTTTACTGTAAGCCAATGTACAAAAGAAAAAAAGTGGGAATCCATCCTTTTCCGGAAGTAGATGCCCTAGTGGAATTACCACTCGTCACTTCCATGTCATCAACGAGGCTATCCAATCATTCATTGTCTCGTTAAAAGATGATGATCACGTGCTTTTGTCGGCCGGCGCTCAGGGCACCTACATCTCCATAATTTTCTCCCTTTGTTTGTTTGTTGATGCCATAGCAATGAAAAATGATAAAAAAAAAAAAAAAAAAAGCTCCAAACCTATTGATACTAATTTAATTATAAACATTTTAATTAGATTAATTTGATCATAAAATTTTTTACATTGATATCAATTCAGTTCATCTCGATTAATTTTGATCGGGCATTAATGTGGACCAACGCGACATGACAATTTTTATTTCTTTTTATTTTTTCTAATCTTTTTCATTAATTTTTTCCCTCTTCTTCCTCATTGGATTGCTTGTAGTGGTTGACGAGGGTCATGACCCTAGGCAAGGGTCACGAGTAAGATGACTTCTCCCAGATTTGGGCGAGGCTAGCCTCACCTTGGCCTTGTCGTGGCCGAAGGACTGCTCTATTGCCTTTTGATTTGGATTTTTCTACAATCTGCGTGAACTCACGAAAACAAATGGGCTTGAAACATAAGTTCAAAAGAAAATGGGTATGTAGATCTTGGAGTTGTCGATTGCTTGTTGAAGCAATGCGTCGATCCTTTCACCGACACGTAGTTGTTCAATCTCGAAAGACACTTATTCCAACATAAGTTAAGCTATGTTAGAGGTAGTCACTGAGTCTAATTCGAGTGTTAGGTCCTCTAAAGCTTAGAAACACTTGATATTCGCTCCCCCATGACGTCCTTGCGTCTGAGCTCACCATAGCAGTAGCTGGCACTGCTTGGTGGATCCCTCTCTTTCTCTCTTTCTCTGACTGGATGTTCTTAACAAAGTGATGGAGTGGTTATAAGAAAACCAATTTAAATGCCATGGGTCTACAAGAACATGGTTGAATCAGAAAGTCACAGTATTTTACTACGACTACGAAGACCATAAAATCAAATGCTATTAGTCCATGAGAATCGAAGTAAACAAAAGACCAAATTGCTAGGTGAACATACCATTCGAATTCTTAAAATATTATGAAAATAGATGAAATTGACTGACGATAATATGGACGCGCGGACCCTTGGAGTGCCTTAACTTTGGCTAAAGGGACACTTAAGTGCCATAACTTATGAAAGATACACTTAAGTGCCAAAATCGGAGTAAAATGGATTACTTGAGTGCCAATCCGGCCAAAATCTGGCCAAAATGTCGACGTGGCACTTTTCCGGCAAACCGAGCTCAAAATGACACCGTTTTGTACGCTGATGTGGCCAAAACGGCATTATTTTGGCTGATGTGGCAAAATAAAATAAAATAATTAATTAAATTAAATTTATTTAAAATATTTAAAATTAATAATTTTAAAATTAAATTTAGTTAAAATATTAAAAAATTAATAATTAAAAAAATTTAAAAAAAAGGAAGGAAGGCGGGAGGGTCGGCCCGGGGTCGCCGGGGCCTTGGCCGGGGTTGGCGACCCCCGGCGTGCGAGGGCGAGGGTCGCAGCCCTTGCCCATATCCGACGAGGGTTGGCGGCCCTCGGCCGCCTTGGCCGCCGCCCGCTAGGGGTCGCCCGGTGGGTCGTGGCCCTTGGCCGATCGGCGAGGCCGGTGACCCTCGCCCAGATCCAGCAAGGGTCGGCGGCCCTCGCCCGGCCGGGCCAAGGGCCACCGTCCGCCAGGGGTCGCCCCAGCTGGCGGTGGCCCTTGGCCTGGCTGGGCGAGGGCTGCCGACCCTTGTCGGATCTGTGGCGAGGGCTCGCAAGCCCTTGCCGCCGGTCAGTTGTGGTCGCCGACCCTTGGCCAGGGCTCGGCGACCCCAGCCGACCCTCCCCCCGCCGTCGCCGGGCCTTCCCGGCGATGGCGGGGGTGGCTAAGGGCTAATCCTCGAGCCGCCTCCCCACTTTCCTTTTTTTTATTTTATTTTATTTTATTTTTTTTAAATTTTAAATTATTAAATTATTAAATTTTAAATATTTCAACTAAATTTAATTTTAAAATTATTATTTTAAATATTTTAACTAATTTTAATTTAATTAATTTTTTTTAAAATTTTTTTTACCACGTCGGCCCAAAACGACGCCGTTTGGCCGCGTCGCGCCGTGCAAAACGATGTCGTTTTGGGCGCGATTCGCGGAAAAACGCCACGTTGGCGTTTTTGGTCGACTTTTTGGAGTGGCATTTCAAGTGATCCGTTTTTCTTCGAATGTGACACTTAAGTGTACATTTCGTAAGTTATAGCACTTAAGTGTCCCTTTGGCCAAAGTTATGGCACTTGAAGCGTTCTTTTGCCCGATAATATGAGGAGCCTGTTACTGTGGAATTTGTAGATGCAATGAAAAAAATGTTTGTTGAGGGAGAGGGAAGGTGGAATAGATATTTGGGAAATGCGTATTCCACAAACGCGTATTCCACGCACAACATAGCCGGCTTGTTCTGTTTAACTTAAATAAACAAATAAAGAAAAAGATCTCAAAAGATCTTTTTAACTTTAACTTGAACTGTTCTGATTGGACCTTTTCTGTTCTGATTGGACCTTTTCTGAACTCAAATCTACGCACGACGGTTCCAAGTTGCAGTGTTCAATTGAAGTTGATACTAATCTACTCGCTCTCCTTATTATGTTAGATATTTCATTTGTTGATGATCTCTAAACATGGTACGCACAGAAGCGCTCTATAATTGCTATCGAGACATGCCCTCTGTTCTCTTTGCTATCGACTCGAATCGGACTATATTGAAAGAGGAGAGGGAAATAGCAATATTTGATCAGGAGTAGCTGATTAGGATTTTCATTTGAGCATAAAATTATCAACTTAAAAAAATGGGGGAGAACAAGGAATTTGCTGGACAACATTTTTGACTGGATCATCCCTCCGATAGGTGAAGACGAAATGGCTAAAAGTCGTAGAATGTGGCTGCGTCAACACTTTCGAGGCAATAATGGAGTAGTTCTGGGAAAGGCAAGCAAAATGCTTTGGGCCGATGAGGACACGACTGGGGCAAAAATGATGTTTTCTCACGACGACGGAGACCATGAAATCATGTGCTATTGGTCGATGAGACAAAAAAATCAAAGATGCCGATGAGGACGCGACTGGGACAGAAATCATATTTTTTTCACGATGACGAAGACCATAAAATCAAATGCTCTTGGTTGATGAGACAAAAAATCAGAGATGTGGCTGACGCAAGCTTTCGGGACTGAGTGCAGGGTCAGTCAAAGGAAAGTGCGGAAAATTTCCCTTAGTTGATGGATTTCCGAAATTATTGATACAAAGTTCGAGAGAACCGGCAACATTTCATCAACCTAATGTAGAATCAATTTCTTCCCAAGATTAAATGGACCAAAATCGACTCAACCCCTGTAATAAGAGGCAATATATTCCCGCAATATAACCTCGTAATGAATAAAAATAAAGCCAAAATGATAAAAAAAAAAAAAAAAACAGACAAAAGCAAACGCGACAAGTTTACGTGGAAAATTCAATGCGAAAAAAATCATGGACGATTCAAAATTTTTTACTAATCTCAAAAAATAGTAAGATACATAGAGGTTCTTCTTTAGTAATATATTAGAGATTCAATATCAACAATACACTGACATTTCGTCACTATAGAAGCATATTAATATGTATGAAGTAAGAAGCCCTAATCGTGATTGGAGAAATTTGAGATAATTTAGAAAAAGTGTTCAATGAACAAAACTGATCGACAAATGAAACTAATGGACTCACCTGTCTCAACTCATCTGTCTCGGTCTTATAACAATATATTGAAATTTAGGTCAATTTCGACAATATTTGGCCTTCGATTCTAGACTGGATGTCGCAGCCCTTTTCCCCGTCTTCTCCGAATAAGCAGCCCGCCTTTCTTTTCCTTTATTGCATTTTTGACTTTTTGACCTTTTCTTTTATTTATTAATGTTAATCGGGCCCCACACAGGCAGACCCAGCCAACATTAATATCTAGTACATTTGATAAAAGAAAAGCATGACTGTCAATTTGATTACCAAATAACGTATTAATAACTTATCAATGCCGTTAGAAATTTACCAACTTTGAAATGAATTAAAGAATAACCAACTCTTTAGAAATTTTACAAGCATCGTAAATAAATTGCAAACACTATAATAAGTCAATTTATAAACTTACCAACTTCTACTCACTCTCCTACCACTGCCCGTGGTGGTCTAGTTGAATAAGAGCTCCCATGATCCTTTGCCAGAGGAGAGGAGTTCGAATCCCGCTGGCCGCACGGGATCTTAAGTGCGATGTCGGGGTGGTGGGTCCTTCGCTAGCGTTGCCCCAAGGTTTACTCCCTGTTACCCTGGGCCTGTCGGGCTGTCCGTGTTGGTACGGTGTGCGAGTTCCCTGGGTCAAAAAAAAAAAAAAAAAAAAAAAAAAAAAAAAAACTTCTACTCACTCTCCTTATCATTTTGATTTTTTCATTTGTTGATGATCTCTACATACGCCCTCCAAATGTCTCTTTTCCGTGTGATGAAATGAAACTCATTCTGTGATCGGCTTGAATTAGATGGTTGAAACAGGAGGGTTGTTTTTGGAGGCCTATGAGGACAAACTATGAGTAAAACATAGCTTGTGATTGAATGCTTGCAACAAGAAAAATCGAAACACATTTAGTGTTCTTGAGATCTATCTCTTTGCTGTTTCATTATAACCTATTTAGTTTTGATCCTAAAAGTTAGCAAGGGTGCCGAAATCATTTGTATACACACGGAAGAAGTGGTCGTGCTTAGAGAGAATGCAATTGTTTAGGTAAGAGACGAAATATGCAAATGATTATTTGTAAACACTTAGAAGTGTGGTTAAATAATTTTGGGGGAGAATATGTCTACCGTGTTGTGTGCACAAGGTGTGAGAACGGCTATTGAAAGAGATCTAATAATTATTTAGTCTATAGTGAGATAGCCGTCGGAGGAGTTGAATCCGCGTAATACAAAGTTCTTGGCAATTGCACTATTGGCTGAAGTAGTGAATTTCAATCTAATGGGGCTGCTAGAGCTAGAAGAGAAAGCATATCCTAATTGTAACTCTATAAATAGCTTTTGTAATTTCTTTTTTTCCCTAAACTCTATGAGTTTCTTATTGCAAATTAACAGTTTAATTGCATATAATTTTTTTTTTAAAGTAAGTTGCTGGTTTTAGAAACATAAATATTTTTATATGTATAAAAAAACACTTCACCCCTTCTTTTATGTATTTGGGCCTAACAATATGGATTGCCATGTCGGAGGTGTCAAATTTTGTAATACTACAGTAATGTGACTTGCAAGCCTTGTTAATAATTTAAAGGATTTTACTAAGGACAATGAAAAAAGAATCATTATTTTTGAAATTTTTTATGAGAACTTGAGATGGAGTTTGAAGCTTTACATTATAATTTAATTTTTAATATTAGAATTGGATCGAGTCTGATGCGAGTATATATATTGTATTGAGTTAAGTGCGAGCACGAGATTGAGAAAATCGAATTGTCATATTTCCGAGATAATTGCATAATCTGTCCTAAAATTATTATACCGGAATTTCAAACCTATCAAGGTATAAAAATTTTATCTGAAATAACGTAGTCTTAAACTTACAAGGGAAAATGCAATAAAACATTTAAGCTAAATCTCATTGAATTTATCTAACGTGGCGTTTCAATTATTTTTGACTATTTAAGTGTAACGACGACAACATGACATGATAATACGACGCTGTTTTTCTTCCGATTTAAGTGCCTGATAGAGAAATGTCAATAAGCTTATTTTTGGAATTTAATGCTCTCCCTTGCGCCTTATTGTAGGCCAAGGCACGAAATAATATAATAGGAATCCATCCTTGTCCGAAAGTAGATGCACTAGTGGAAGTATTGCTTGTCACTTCCATGTCATCAACGAGGCTATCTAATCATTCATTGTCTTGGTAAAAAACGATGATCACATGCTTCCGTTGGCCGGCAATTAGTACACTGATAAGCTGTCATCAAAATAGGATTGCATCTCCATAATTTTATCCGTTTGTTTGTTGATGCGATGGTTAAGAAAAATGGTCCGTCTATGTTGCTTCTTTTGGCTTTACCTAATCTCCTCCATTCAAAAGATGTTCTAATTTCCAATTTAGCTTTTGACTACGATGACCAAAAAAACAGATGCTATTGGTCCATGAGAAAAACTAATGTTGGCTGATGAAAAGCTGGAGTACTATTGCCTATTTAGAGCACATAGATATTTTGCTTTACTTTTGGCTCGGATGATTAAATAATACAATCAAGAATGGAGATGGAACTATAGCACAGAAAAGTACATTTCATTAAGAGAATGATTTAAAATACATTTCATAAAAATAATTAAATATATTGCTTATAAAAATAAACCAATTAAAAATTAGTTTACCTTCTATGAAAAGTATTAAGACATAAATTATTATGAATAATAAAAATTTTTTTCTTATTAAATAATTACTTTGAGTGATATAAATGATTGTTTTTAGGAAAAAATTTATTGAATTATTTATTTTTTGCGAAACAAAAAAAAGTCTAAATTACCAAATTGATTTAGAAATTCTTTTCTTAGGTTGGGGTCGGAGTGGAATTCCATGTTCAATTATTCTCACCGAATGAAGCCCATCTCTTAAAATAACATATATGTATTTTAACATATATGTTGTACGTGTAAGGAAGGGAATGCATCTCCAATTAATGTATACAAAGCGAATAACGGAAAACTAGGGATAGAAACAGGATAAAGAACCACATAAGATCCTTGAACATTTTTCCGATTATTGTCCTCTATTTGATTTTACGGTTTGGGATTCCTGTCATGATTCCATGACCTTTAACCAAATATTGCATTAAGTGTTTTGAGGTGTCAGCGTGGATAATCTTCCAATCACTTATAATCTTCCATTTTGCGAGGCCCATCTCTTCGGCCTAGGTGCGTTTGGTTGCATTTGGAAAGCCCATTGGGAAAATGCAAAGCGGTTTAGCTAAAGGGCTTTGGAGGGAATGCAAAGATTGTTTGGTAAATTCTGTTTTGAAAAGCAACTTTGAGATAAATGCTGTTTGGTAAAAAAACACATTTAGAAAGCCCATTTGGTGATTAATCTAAATATTTTAATTTTTATTTGTTTAAAATTAAGAAAATAATGTTTGTAACATTTTTAATTTATATTTGATAACAATTTTAAAGATGTTGTGTAAACAATTTTATTAAAATTAAAATTCATTTTTTTTTACTAAAAGACATCAAATAGAAAAAATTTACGTGCTCTCTTTCTCAATTAAAATAAAAATACTTTAATTACAATAAAAACATAATAACATATGCTTTGAGGAAAGAGTTCATTATCCTTAAAAATTACACATATCCTTAATTACTTCATAAATGCATAGCTATTTGGTCACGTAAACGTGCCATATCAGATGCTACATCATCATTTGAAGCATTACCCTCCCCATTTACATTATCAGGATCAATTGTATATAAATTGGGATCCAAATCTACTCTAGCAAAATGTGTATCATTCAGGGCATTTCTTCGTATATAATTGTGCAAAGCCATCGTTGCTATCACAATTTTTCACTTGCTTTGTATATGGATAACTTGGCATGCCCTTTAAAATTTTCCACTTCTTCTTCAATACGCCAAAAGCTCGCTCAATTTCTGATCGTAGTGAGGAGTGAGCACGATTGAACACTTCTTTATAACCTGTCGGTTGAGGACCTTGTTGAAACTCAAGTAAATGATATCTAACTTCTTTATATGGCCCCAAATAACCTGTGGGATTTGGATATCCAATATCGACCAAATAATATTTACCTACACAAAAAAAAAATTGTAAATTTAATCAACATATAACACATACGTATATTAATGCATAAAAACTATTAATTAACTAACCTTTTGGAAGATGAGGAAATTGTAAATCATGTCTCCGGATGGCTTTATAAAAGATACGAGTGTCATGAGTTGTTCCCTCCCGACCGGCCTACACGTAAGTAAATTCCATGTTAAAATTACATACGGCCATCACATTTTGCGTCGGTGTTCCTTTTCGACCAATAAAACGAAGCTGCTCACTCGTAGATACAACCGCTGGAATATGAGTACCATCTATAGCTCCAATACAATCCTAAAACAAGAAGAAGAATATTATTTGATTTATATTTAATTCATATTTTCTATTGTATAATCATAACTTACCTTAAATTGTGGAAAAAATCTTGTATTATTCCTGATCTTCTTTGGAACTTCCTTGAATTGTCGATCAGATGGTTGGATCAAATCTGCTCCCATTTGACATACTTTATCCAAAACTAAGCTAAATAGCCTGGATATGGTTTCCCCAGAATGCTGAAAGCGCTCTTGTGCTAACCTATTACCTATATTATGTCCTATAATATGAAGAAATAATCCTAACATTTCTGCAACATCAATATTTCTAGTTCCTTTTAAACCATATTGTGTCACTAAATCATTCATTAAATTCTTAAACACAATTTTATCCATTCTAAACATTCGATAAAACCTTTCTGGATTAGCATCTATATCCATCAACTCTCTCAACCATGCATTTCCTGTATATGATGAGGTCATGCACGGTATTTTTTCACCATATATTGCTTGATAAACACTAACACCGCAAGTATGTGCAGCTACACAAAATTGCCAATATTCTTCTTCCTCTTTTTCATGGTTTTCCCTTTCAGAATAGTCATCCATAACTAATCAAAGTAACAAAATAGAATTAGAATAAGATATATAATGAATTATTTAAATCATTCATCAACAAAAAAACACTTATCATATATATGTATGCAAACTCCATTTGATAAAAAAACACCAATTAAAAACAACTCTGATAATGTAGCATAAATATATCTCATCAACTAATACAAATAAGTAGTGCAAATATATATTACATTACAATAACATTACACGTGAAAAATATAAATAGCAAATATCCTAATGAGCCCTACGTTGTGCGAACTTATACTTGAGCCACGTGACTTTTTCTTGATCATCATCTAAGTTCATAAAGATTTGCCTATTTTCTTTCCTTTACGAAAGATAATCTAGTGCAAAAAAATATAACTCTTGATTTTGCTTTATCTCAGGTATAGCTTTCAACGTCTCCATGAGTTCCTTGTAAGGATCAACGTCTTTGGCATAACTTCTACTTTCAATAGCTGAACAAATCCTCTCCATTTGCGATGCTAGCTTATCAGCCGTACTTTTCTTTTGTTTCTTTCCTTGAGATTGCCTCACCGAACTCTGTGACGTTCTTTTATCACTTCGATGTTGGTCACTGCTCTTTCCACCCACATCGTCCTCTATATTATCATCAGTAAATCCTACTCCCGCTGAACCACCAATGTCAAATTGTGTGGCGACAACATCCTCATCAATAAGTAAGCCTTGTGCAGGATTCCATGTGATGCTCCCAGTGGCAACAGTATCTCCAAACATTCTATCCAATAAAACTTGAAGATCTGGATGTATGCCTTTCATCCTAAAAGGTCTAACCTTAGGATTTTCTTGTTGTAATAAACATTTTCATGAGTTTTATAGTAAAAAGATGAACTTAAAAAAAATTAATAAAAGAATGGGAAAAACCTGAATTTTCCTCTCCCACCATTCATCACTTGCATCAATGGTATTCTTTTTTGGATCCCATCCTAATCCAGTTTCCTTAAGAACCAATGTCCTCCATCTTTTCCAATCTTCCTTCAGATTATCCCACTTACTCTTCATTTGACCTTTATCATACTTTTTGCCCCTTAGGTCCTCAAACTTCTTAACTATAACGGTCCATCCATCCCTTTTGTTGTTTGCAGGACGATTGCCATTGTCAATTTGTTCAACGCATAACTTACAAAATGTTTCGACATCTTCAGGACTCCAAAATGCCTTTTCCTTTGATGAACTTGCCATCTACTAATAAATGCAATATAAACGAATGCAGATGAGACATGTGGTGTGGACTTCATACTTAGTTCACCATTTAAGATAGCTTTCAATCACCAAACATCAAGTAAAATCGACACCAAATATCAAGGAACATGAATACACAGCATAGATATGTTTTTTTGAAACCCCAAAAGAAACAGATAGAATTAGGACTAACCTTTTTGACTCTAGAAGAAGAGATTGCTGTTTAGAATCCTGGATGAGCTTATCTCCACCTCTTGAGCAGTGTATCTGTTTTTTTTTTTGAAAAGTAAGCAATTGAGTTCAAATTACAAGTATTCGGGCTAGCAATAACTACATAAAAGTAATAAAGATGATAAGGATCCATGGGAAGAAGAATATAAATATCCAAAAGAAGAAAAACAATAAAGGTGATAAGGAAGATCAGAAGAGCATCAAACTCAATTGTGAAAACAGCATCATTAACTTCTAGGAAATCAAACAATTATAAGATACTGACACAACCAATGGAGATCAAATTGCAGAAATGCACAAAGCATGCACAACAAATGACTAAGAACCAAAAGCAGAATTAAGTTATCTAGGTAAGAAAACAAAAGGCAGTATTTAGTCAAATTACAAACCTCCCAAGAGCAAGCAGATTGCCAAAAGTGAATGTGATACCAAATTTGATTGGATGGAAGAAAACAAGCATAGACTGCCAAGGCAAAAAATGATATTAGAACTAATAAGACATAGAAATACACACGACAAAAACGAAATAAGAACTACTTTTTTTATTCTCATGAACATCACATGTTTTAAATATCCAATCAGGAAAACATATATACATGGTGCCCAGTGCTTGGTCCAAGTTATGGATAGAAAAATCTCTCTTTGTTCTTTTTCCTTGAGAATCCCTAACAATGTACAAAAATCCTGAGTAGTACAGTTCCAAGATATAATAACTTCTTTTTCTCTGGTTTCTCCTTTTCCCTGTACTCACTATTTCTTCCATATGGCATTGAAAGTTTGGACCTTTTAAATGACCCAATTAGTCCCACCAGGTCATAGCAGTCCCCAAAAGCCACCAAAACTTATAAATCACCAACGTAGGACGCCTAAGAGGTTAGCTTGAGGGAACGTGAGACAGGATTTTATAGAGTTAATTGCATAAAGGAATAGCTTCTTGAAGCCAAAAGGACTTTTCAGCATTTTTAAGACTACAGTCATGTCATATGACATGAAAGCAGCGTGACCGTGTATCAAAACACCACAAACATCCAAGAATCCTGCCATGAGCTTTGCAGTATTAATAGAGTGCTAACTAAATGTCTATAAGAAAACATAGAGCTTAGCTGCTTAATAAGTCCTTTTCAAAAAGAAAGACATCTGAAAATTTGTAGCCAAAAAGAGCATTCATTTCTAAGGCAGCTTCTCCTTTGCATAGAAAAAACGCATTACTTCCACAGGTGAATCTCTTGCCCTATCCTCAAAAGAGCCATCTAGACACCAAAAAGCAGTTTGCACTCCACAGTCACAAATGCCATTGTAGAAGTCGACCAAGATTGATCTTAGTTGCATTTGCAATTGCTAAAGCATGTTTACCACCAAAATACCGACTAGGGCCACAATCATGACCACAATCACGACTGCGATCACCATCTCAGTCTCTACCTGAACCTCAAGAAATAGGGCACGGACGAAGGGCTTACCGGTTCGGCCGGCTCGATGGTGCCGATTGGAAGGAGTCGTCGGTGGAGCTGGCGCGCGGGCGAGGTGTCGACTCAAGCTCTGCCGCTCTAGGTCACCGCTTTCCCTTGGACTCTCTGTCGCTCGAGCAAGAACTGGTATCACGAGGGAGGAGAGAGCGACGGAAGGGGAGAAGGGGAGGAGAGAGTCGGAAGGAGTCGTCGGTGGAGCTGGCGCGCGGGCGAGGTGTCGACTCAAGCTCTGCCGCTCTAGGTCGCCGCTTTCCCTTGGACTCTCTGTCGCTCGAGCAAGAGCGGTAGCACGAGGGAGGAGAGAGCACGGAAGGGGAGAAGGGAGGAGAGAGTCGGAAGGAGTCGTCGGGGCGGGCGGAGTGTCGACTCAAACGCCGCTCTAGGTCGCCGCTTTCCCTTGGACTCTTTGTCGCTCGAGCAAGAGCTGGTATCACGAGGGAGGAGAGAAGCGACGGAAGGGGAGAAGGGGAGGAGAGACGACGACGGGAAGGGGAGGAGAGAGGAGTGCGGATGAGCTAGGGTTTTCTTTTTTGTTTTCAAAATGGACAAAAGTGGGTTTTCAACAAATTTTTGAGGGCAAAATCGACAACTTCAATTTTTTCATTAATTGAAGCCTTCAGCATTCCGAAAATGCTGAAAGCTCAAGGCTAGTCTCCACCAGCCTTGGGCTTTCAGCATTCCCAAGGGCCAGCTTTCATTTGAAAGCTCCTTGGGAATTGGTTGCCAAACGCCTCTCTTTGGCTGAAGGAGCTTTGGGGGCTGGATGGGCTTTCTAAATGCCCATCCAAACGCACCCAAAATGTTAGCATTTCAAAATCATGCATGATAGGAAGCCACTTTTGTGGGGAATTTGTTTTCTCTCTTAATTTTCCAAGGCTAAAAATGAATTTGAAAATTGCTCATCCCGGTCCAACTCTTTATCTTGAGAAAGGAGTGCGGTCCTTGACATTGTCCAGATGAAATACGCCTTTTCTTTCGCTGTGCCCCTCTTCTCGATGACTTGCCCTGTTTTCTTGTTTTGCACTTTCGGTTCTGTTTCTGTCACCGGAAGCGAAATCGCTATGGATTAGACGGGCCTGACTAAGTTTTGAGCGCTCCGTATGCTTCTGAACCTCGAAGTGAATGGGCAGTGATGTCACGATGATTACGACCTTTGTTGCCTTTTTGCAGCTTTTTCTTTTGCCCTTTTTCTTTCAGTCGAGACCTGACCGCTTTCTAGGTTTTTGCCGGTTGATCTACCATTTCACGCCATCCCGGCGACTTAGTTCAGAGAATGTCAAAGTTTTAACGGAAGACGGTGACGAAGCTTGTTCTTTTAATGGGGGAAAAACATTCCTCGTTCCCCATAAGAAGAACACAGTAAAGTGATTACGGAATTCACGGACAAGAACGGCCCGAAAAGCCTGCTTCGGCCTTTCCTTAGACCACTTAGCAAACCTTTGGCATGGCTGAATCTTTCCGTATTTTCCGGGGCACAACTACTATTTTTAGCCAAATTGGGGAAGAACCGAATATATAGGGAGTACTTGATGGTTATTGCTTCTTTGAGTTTAGGTTGATTATTGGGGATTTCCTGAAGTAACTTTTGTTTCCGATTCTAGTTAATCTCCAGCTTTGTTGATGACTTTCCACTCCATTGTACTAGTTTTAGTCCTTTGAGACTTTGATGACCTTACGCCATCAATTACGGATTAAGGTTTCCAAAAGTGAGGATGGCAGTGAATCTTGCTCCACATCATTATGAACGTCTTGCTCTGCTATTGAAGTGGAGCAGCAATTATCATGTCCTCACGCTGTATCTTAAAACAGAGTGGTTAAATGGAAGCATGGAGACATTAAAGAGTTGGGACTTTCACTGATGTTTCCCAACCGTCTTTGTCATCACATATTCCCAACAAGTGCAAATTCTGGTGATAAGTACAAGCAAGTCACCTAACTATTTCATCGCGAGATCCTTTGGATGTACATCTCACATTCATGTCAATAAAAGAGCGAGCAGAAAGTTAACCCAAAGGCAAAGACGTGTATTTGATGGTTAATCTTGTGAGCATAAAGGGCATCGATGCCTTTTTTTTTCCTATGATGAGAAAAAATGGTCATTTCTGGTTATGAAATTTTTGACAAGAATCATTTTCACTTTATCACTTTAGCCTGGTCTACTACGGCATCGTCTCCTAATAAATCATAAGGTAGTCCACTTGAAGAACCTTCGGATGCATCGAATGTAACCTTACTTCCAACAAGTCCAACTTACTTTATTTATGCAAGTGCTGAACAAGCTAATTAAAATAATGAAATCATTGACCTCTTTTAACTCCAACTATGCCATCAACCAATCCAACTGATTCTTTTATGTGCATCCAATTAGTTGGTAGCATTTATTCTAGAATTTGCCAACGTAGCTACTAATGTGTATACCCACATAAGCAAATGTGGTTCCGTGACTGAGTTAGATTCTCATATCAAATACTAGTAAAATCTAATTGACTAGGATGGCTCAATTGGTTCGATTCAAGTGGTGCAACTACGTTAAATTGAACTAAATGAAAATTCAATGATCAAATTAAACATCGATAAATATTGCATAACATTGAACTCATAGAACATTTTCAGTCAAGTTTTCGAGAAAATGAAATGAATACAATCTAGGCTTGATTTTTACCATTGATATCATGCATTTTCCAATAAAGTGAACGGGATGAAGGCCCTGTTTGTCTACTTCCCTTTTGACGTTGATCAACTTTTGTTTTCTTTAATGGTCAACTATACCAACCAGATCAAATCACCTTTTTATTTTTTTTTTTTATTGTTTCTTGATTCCCTCCTTAAAATATAAAATTGTCGTCTTCGATAATCAATTCCTCAGTCGAGATTATAATACCGTTTTTCTTCTTCTTCTTCTTCTTCTTTTTTAATCTTCAGATAAGTAAGTAAAAATCATTGGTTTTTGTACCTTATAGCATCGGTGTAAATTTTCTAGCGGCGACGTCTTCCCCTGAAGATCCAAACCGATAATTTACAAGATAAGAAAGCAACGTCCCTCCCATTTAGAATGCTTCGTTATCGTTCCATTTCCATCTCTATAAGCCCGAGATGTCATGTTTATCCGATGAGAAGCGGTCTTCTTTCAAGGCATTGGAATCATTGTGGCCCCGAGCAAGGGTCACGCGACAGACTCGGGAGTCCACAGAGATCGAAAGAAAATTAAAAGAGAGTGAGAAAACGATTGTGATGGTAGATCAAATCAGGGGGGAATGCTTAGAATTCCGCGCGGACCCGATCATGGCCGACAACGACGAGGTAGTGGAGTTGCTATTACGTCGTTTTTTCCACGTTGTCTTTTGAATATTAAGGCCTTTGCTCACCGTGCTGCGCTTCTAACTCTAGATGCTCGCGTCGCTTCCTCGCTTTTTGGGTCCCTAGTCTCAAATTTATTGCTTTGCCACTAAGAAAAGCTCCTGCACTCCACCGGTCAAGAACTTGGTTTTCGTCATTACGGGTACGATTCTACTTACTCGATTTCATTGTCCTGATTAGTTGGGGACAGGCTGTTTTTTACATTGTTCGGACACGAGTCATGAGACCATAAGAGAGATATAGATAAAGACAGAGCAGCACGAGGATTAAGACAAGTAGGTTTTTAATTTGCACATCCAAGACAAACGATTACTTTAAAGTTATTTTTTCGATGTTTTAGAATACTCAAAAAGAGAAATGAATTGGCTGCGGATCTCTTTTACTTTAGCTGGGTCGGCTCTAAAATATATTTTTGTGGACTTGATTGTGGACAATAGTGTAAATGTTCGTTGCCCAATCAAGGCTGTAACTCCATTTCGTATGAAAAGGTATCGTATGGCCTATAAGTCACATGTTGAAATTTTGTTCAATAATTCACACATCAAAACTCATAGTGAGATCTATTCGATTAATGACTGATATGATACTGTTTTGTATAGTTTGTGAAGCATGCAATAAGTTCTCCCCTGATTGTTTTTCTCGGTCCCCCACCAGAAGTTTATCCCTTTAGACTCTGAGTCGTCAGACATGCGCTATGATATTTTCATAAAAAAAAAAAAAAAGACATGCTAGAATAGTGGTGTTGTAGGTGCTCGATATGTTAGTTCTTCACATCAAATATAGCCATGAAAAGAGTAGAACTTCACATTTTTACCAGACTTTTGGCAACATCTTTTAATTAGTCAGAGGGCAAAGCGTGAAAAGGGAAAAACCAGACAAAGTGACTTTGTTCTATAATCAGGGTGTGTCTCATATTGTACAAGTATTTGCGCAACTAATCCAAACTACGCTACAAGGAAATAGAAAAAAACGAAGAAGAAGCAATCCGTTCATTTTTTGTGTTTGTTTCCATTGAATCCTATTTCATCGTATCACACCATGTTTTTTAATATTTAAGAATCATTGTCTACATGTCCGTGTAGGTTTGAGATAACCATTGGTCTCATAGTCCTAGGGTGGGGCCATTTAGGATTAGCCAGTTGAGAATTCCTATACGTACATGCACCAGGTGCACCAAAGATGCAGTTAGCGATTCTCTCGAGAGGTTCCGAGACAAGGAGCCCGAATTACTAGGCCTAAAGAGAAAAATACAACAAAAATGAAAGAACTAAAGAAAAGAGCCCAAAAACGTTCATCAAAATCAAGCTTAACCGTTGAGCTCGGATCCGAATGAAAGGCCGATCCGTTATTGAGGCCCGCCCATCATTTCAACGGGCCCGCCCATCATGTTCAACGGCCCCTGAACATCGAACGAGAAGACGCTGCGCGATTGGGCCACTCTCTCTCTCTCTGTGGACTGTTGAAGCTCGTTCCGTTCTGCTTGGAGCTTCATCTCCGGCGATTCGAGCTCCTCGATCTCCCGAAGCGATTCGCCGCGAACAGGAAAATGAGGCACCGGCTTTTCACCATCGCCTCGCGGAGTCGCGGCAGAAAGCAGTCGTCCCCGCTCGCCTCGCGCTCGTTTTCGCGGCTTAGCTCGCAATCGGATCGGTGCGTGCCGGTCATGCTTCGACTACGCTCGTGATTTTCTCCGATGTTCTCTTTTTCTCTTCTTCTTCTTTTTCGTCCGTGATCGAATCGACCATCGTGGTTTCGTCGTGCAGGCCTTCGTTCGGCATCGCCTTCGACATCGACGGCGTGGTCCTCCTCGGTCACGCTCCCATCGGCGGTTCTCCGCGCGCGCTCAGGAGATTGTACGACGATTCTGGTAAGGCTTTCGCCATCGCTTGCTGATATACCTGCGGGGCTTATGTCGTGCTGGTGATCTTGCCGTTTTGCGTATGTTCTACGTTGCGAATGCATGTCTTTTTTCGCTGATTGCTACCGAATTTTCTGATGATGTAAGGGCGGGGGATATTGAGATTCGTATCTGCTATTTGATAGCCTGCTATCACTTACTTTACGTTCTACATCTTTTCAGGAAAGCTGAAGATACCTTTCGTGTTCTTAACAAATGGTGAGTGTTCGTGATTGGTAGACTTCAATAGGTCCTAGTCATCGCTTTAATATGTTAGTAATTTTGCTATTACATTTCTCACTTTCTATATGTGTTACCAAATGTGACCGTTCAATAGAATCATCACCGGTGAGTGCCATGATATAATGGTCAAACTAAAGTTTTCAAGTTGCGTGCTGGACATCATATGCTTATTGTGGTTGATTATTTACTTATCGGCAAATATTGGTACTTTTAAGATCTAATACTAATCGTCTTGATGATTTTGAGATTGCTGCTATCTTATGTTTAAGTCATTCGAGCAATTTGAATCTGTGACGCCTTTTGAGATGCCCTTACCTATGATCGTTCAATATGTTACTCCCTTGAAATAAGAAATTTTGCTTGTTAATTCCTGATGAAGAAGCGATAATTAATTTTTACTGCACACTGCTAATAGCAATGGCCGATGCAGGAGGTGGCTTTTCTGAATCCAAAAGAGCCCAGGACTTAGGTCAACTACTAGGAGTCAACATTTTACCTTCACAGGTAGTTCGTCTCTTTTGCTACAAAATCTGCTTGCCCTCACGATTTTGCTTGCTATCAGGTCCAGAACTACTTTGTTTAATTTTTCTCTCATATTTTGACCAAGATAATTTGCAGGTCATACAGGGCCACACACCTTTTAAACAACTGGTAAATAGGTAAGGATTTGTTGGATTATCTCCATGACCAATGTCCAATGAGAAATGTGGCATGCTAATGTAAATCAGGACTGAGCATTTTCGATAACATTTGCTTTTTTCATCTCTCTCGCTCATGATTATTAAAATCTGGGATCGCAAAATAAAATATTGTGCATGTGTATTATTAGCTTAGTAAGAATTCTCCTGTACAAGAATTATTTATAAGTACACAATTTTGTAGGTTCAAAACTGTGAAATTGGACTTTATTAAATGTGCACATCTTGTATGTGTACGTGGGTATCAAAGAACACATCTAATATCTTCATCTCATGTGCTTTCTTCTTGGAAACCAGGGAAATGCACTACATATATTATATCATATGAATTGAAAAGACATAGAAGAGTGCGCATGCATGTACTAACTATTCTAAGAGAATTCTGAATAGGCTTTTCTGTTTACTAATGAATATGCTTCTCTATTTTATTCATCTGTTTCCTAATTGAGGTTTTTGCACAGATTCGAGAACGAACTTGTCGTTGCTGTTGGCAAAGGAGAACCTGCTGCTGTGATGTCCGAATATGGATACAAGTAAATATTTTTACAACTTCTCTAGGTTTGCAAATGTACCCAGCAATGTCTCAATGACTTGCTTGTGCATGCAGGTGTGTGGGTGGGGGGAGGGGAAGAGAGATATAGCTTGGCAATAGGGATAAAGATATGTATTTAATAAAACTGATATTGATGGTTATTACTTTAATGTCTAGGTAATACATAGGAGCAAGCAAAGTTAATAAAAAGCACTCAAGTTCTCAGGGACTTGAGTAATCGCAGAGGAGTCCTCTCCTTAATTCATTTTAGTTGTCCGTGTTCAATACTTTTTCACCTAGAATGCGAATTCCAACAACTTGGTTCTCTTTTATTTCTCTCCGGTTGACCCTCTTTCTGGTTGTACCTTTTCTATGCAGAAATGTCCTATCAATTGATGAGTACACTAGCTACTTTGATGCTATTGATCCACTGGCACCATACAAGAGATGGACAACTAAGCCAGACATTGACCAGAATAGCACTTCCAATGAGATGGCGAAGAGAAAAATTGCTGTACAAACACAGAGAGTTCAGGCAGCATTTGTAGTCAGTGATTCTGTTGATTGGAGCAGAGATATTCAGGTTGTGACCACTCTAATGGATATAGTCCTTTCTTAGATTATCTAATTCTGCTGTTGAGTCCATACTGGGCTTTTAGTCACGCGAGTTCTAAATCCTTGAACTGATTATCAAAAGACTCTAGGCTTTGTTTTGTTTGTTCAGTAACTACTCTGCAACTTTAGTTGTCATCTTTTTAGAAGTCTAGTGGGCGCTGAAATATAGTTTGAAAGAAGTGATAAAATGGAGTGTTATCATCTGTCTATCTGTCTGTGTACTTCAAAATAATTCTGTGATACTCAAGTTTGGGTTTAGGTGCTCTGTGACATATTGAGAACTGGAGGGCTTCCTGGAAAGGAGACTGGAAAGCAACCGCACCTGTTTTTTGCAAATGATGACCTAGAATACCAGGTATGCTATGCCATTTGTGATATGAGGTGCAATCTCGAGTTTTTGAAACCTTAGTGGAACTAAAGACTGGCTGATGACTAGCTGACAAAGTGTAAAGGCAGGCTACTTTTCCTGCTGAACGTCTGGGTATGGGAGCTTTCAGGATTGCATTAGAAGCAATCTATAACCGGTAATAGTGAGGTTTCCGCTTCTCAATGGTTAGTTCTGCATGGAGTTTGATATAATATTCTCCACAAAAAATTGAAGATTGGCCCATAAGATCCTTGTGTAGGCCTAATTTGCCTCAATGCAGCATAGCGACATGCATTAATCTTCAATCTTATGTTGTGCATTGTTTACTTGTCCCTGTTCTGCAGAATACATCCCATTCCTCTGGCATATACATCATACGGGAAGCCAAATCCATTTGTCTTTGGAAATGCTGAGACAATGTTAAGGAATCTTATGCCATCTTTGTTAAGCAACCTAGATGTGGAGAATACTACAAACTCTGGAATTTGTTGTTTCAAAACCCTATACATGATAGGGGATAATCCAAAAATTGACATTAGAGGTGTACAGCAGGTATATTTCTTACCAAAAATATATAGTTTATTATATCAGTGAATTTATTTCGAAACGTAATCACTGATACTGCCAACAACTCCTTCAGGCAGGAGATCCTTGGTTTTCTATATTAACAAGGACTGGGGTATTCAAGGGAAAAGATAATCATTCAGAGTTCCCTGCTGACTTGGTGAGTATTTGTAATATTAACAAAATTTACACATCTCTGTCTCTCTCACTCTTCGTATGTATGTTGGGGTGAGTTGATGGTAGGTTCCTACACATGCAAGTCGTGTTCATTCCAGCTTGTTCACTTCTTTGGTTTAGAGATTTTATATTTGTGTTCCTAGTGGAAAGTCATGGTTGAGAATGCAGATCTTAGATTCCAACAGGAAAACATTAAGAAGTATAGTACATTGTGCAATCACTTAGGCCTTGTTTGGTTCACTTTGGAGTAAGAAAAGGAAATGAGATCCCATTGCAACTCATCTTCGGATGGTTTTATGATTGCGGGATCAAATTACCTAGGTTATGGATTCTCTTTAAAATGCAGAATTGGATTGCTCAGGTAGAGGTGGTACTGGAATTCCTAGAAGAGGAAAACATTTGCGAACTCTACCCACTCAGTAGTCTGAGCTTCATCCTCTTTAAATCCTACAAAACCAGAACTCTCTCTCTCTCTCCCTCCATCCATTCATCATCTTCAAATCCTTCCCACGTGAGTTTCGCCTGCCTCTTGATTCTATAGCCCTCACATCCCTCTACTAGGCAAAATCCTTTCTCTCTCTTGCCATTGTGAAACTTGTTTGGATTCTTTATGGAGACATCAGCGACAAGCATCATGTTGGCTTTTTTTTTTTTTTTTTTTTTTTTTTTTTTTTTTTTTTTTTTTTTTTGGGGGGTGTGGGGGGCAATAAAGTTCCATTTACCAACTCGGCTGAGTTGCTGTCACCCCATTTGCAGTTCTTGTGATTGGTGTTTGACTCAAAACACAAAGAGGATAAGAAATAAGAATAATGGCTTAAGGTAACTTCTGTGCAGTAGTTCGAAGTTCATAAAAATGGCTCCATCTTCATCACTGTGGATTTTGTGCGAAAAATGCTTGACTTTCAAGATTTTGATGAGTTTTATATAATCGGTTCATAAAAATGCTTGTGTGAACTGTAAAATCATTTGGAGGACAATGATCGGGAAATTGTTGAGGGATCTTATGTGGTTCTTCGCTCTATTTCTATCCTCCGCTTTGTACATGTTGATTGGAGACACGTTCCATTTCTGACATGTTTTAACCTCATTTGGCAACTCACGTTGGACATTTCCCTCTTCACTGGTAATTTGAGACCGAACAACAAAGAAAAAAAAACAGAAAAGAAAAACCCACTCCTAGGAATTTGATTGCTTAGAATGGGATTCCTTTTCATAATTGCATGGCCTTAAGTGTTTGAGGTGTCCCATACTTACGTACCTTGATTTGCTATGCTCTGGGTGATCTGTGAATTCTAACTTGGTTGGATGAAACATGACTGAGCGAACCCTTTCCCCATTCAGCCTAGCGAAATGTCAGTATTTCAAAACCATGCACATTTTTTGTGGGAATTTGTCTTCTCCCTAAATTTTCCAAGCTTAAGATTGAATTTGAAAATCACTCATCCTGATCGAACTCTTTTTTGTTTACCTATGCAGGTCGTGGATACTGTTGAGGATGCTGTCGACTTTGTCTTGAGAAAAGAGTGTGGTTCTTGACATCACTTAGACAAAAGATATCTTTTCTTTCCGTGGTATCTAAACAATTGTCACTTCTTTGGAAGCCAGTACAATCTTCCATTCTGTGTTTTCCCTATCATAAAAAGTAACTACCATTAGCTAGTCTTCTATTGATTTTGCTCATCGTGTATGTATGACGTTCCTCAAAGGCAGTCCACATCCCGTTTGACTTAGGTTAGATCAAATGGGTAATTTATGGTTCTTACTCTTTTCTCAATGCATGCTATGTCGATTACATGATTTTTGGGAAAGTATCCCGATGTTCTTTGTTACGTGTATATGAGAATTGTAATTGGCAAATCTGAAACTTTCATGGACCCTTACCAAACGGGGCGATGTTTGGATCTCCAAATTCAGCCGTAATAGACGGACCTCATGTTGCATGAGATTAGTTTTAGATTGGATGGCTTGATGCAAAACAAATTCAGAATGGAAATTGGTTTTAAGCAGCAACGAAATTTCCTCGATGGAAAAGATACATAACTTATGAAAAGAGAAAATAATAGTAAGGGAACAGATACATAGTTATCTTGCCCGGTTGATCCAGCGCCTCAGAACTTCAGAACAAGCTGATCGTCTGAAGGATATGACGCAGAATTTTTCCTTCTTCTCACCGCCCTTATATATTCAGTAGCCTTGGAACATTAGGACTTGCCTAGGATGGCTCCTAGGTTTCCCCAGTGATTTATCCAATGCAACGTGGAAATCACTAAAAGGATCAAGCTCGGTCCTGCAGTTTTGGAGAAATTATTATGCATCCACAATCCAAACACACTCTCTTGAGGATAAATACTATTGAAAATTACTATAAAGATCTGGAGACCTAAATACAGCAAGGAGACCTAAATACAACAATTTGAGTTCACGCTGGTTCCAGCAAGTGATCAACAAGTGATCTATCATTTTTCTTCACTCTCTTACATCATTTGAACTGATCCAATTATGCAGCCAAAATCCCCTCAAAGAAAGATCTTGCAAATCATAAGAACCACAATTGCTTTGGTTTATACATTCCTCTTAGTCTCAACTTTGGGGATAATTTTTTTGCTCAAATTTGGTTGCGTCTAATACTGAAATTGAGATTTTGGGCCAAATTTAAACAAAAAATAAAACTATAGGTCATTGCTAAGACTGAGACCGAAACATAGACAAGTCAAATTGTAAGGCTTGATTGAAATAACCTCATAACCATAGGCATAAATTTTAGTTCGCCGCTTCTTAATTTACCTTGAAGATAAAAAATGAAGTTGACACTGTAATTGGTTTCTTAGACATCCCGCCATATGTCACCATGGTTCCTCCCCGCCTGAGAACAAAACTAGATTAGCTCTCTTCAAAAAGATAAGGGAAGCACTCGACACAAATTTAACACCTGTTGCACCTCAAAAATTTCATCACCGAGGAAGCAGCATTACCACCAACGCAGTTTAATCCAAGGGCAAGTTCTTTTAGATCACCCTAGTACAAAGTCAATAAGATGTAGATGAAGAACTCAAGTGCTAATGGCCAAAAATGGATGCGTCCATGCATAACAATATGGTAGAATGGGTTAGTGGATGGATGGTATTAGTAGACTCTTGACATTCTTTACTTCTAATTGGCTCTCAATGAATACTTCTTCAGCACCAATTTTCTTCGATGCCTCTTTTGCTTCATCAGAGCCAGCTCTGTCACAGGAAAAAGATGGTCACCAAAGCACAGTAAAAACCAAATCTAGTTATTGATATGCAGTGCTAACTGCTAAGTTGGAAAAGAAATCAAGAATTCTACCAAATTCGTCCTCAGATGTCAAGCACCACGAAGTGTTTTCTAATCTCGTTTGTGTCTCATCGTAGAATTGAGAAAAACGAAGGAAAATTTCATTCAAAGGAAGTTGCAAAATAGAGAGAGGTCTTGGATCTACTAAAAGAAGTTCCACCAGCAACCAAAAAAGATGGCATTACCAATCCCCTACAATATGATGATCTAAATATACAAGCAATCAACATCTAGAACACATGATGACTGCAAAAAAAGTAGAAGCAGAATCAACAATAACAAGTCACTTCTGATAAGCAATGCAAAAACATATCTTTTCACTTCACACTACAATTAACTGCCTTTGTCTTCAGTAGATTCAAAAAGCAACTCCTTCTAGTCTTTCTGCACATTTTACCTCATCACAAAACCTCATCTTTATATTGGGAGATTGAAGGGTGTTAGTTGATTTACCTAAACCAACCTAAAGTACTGTCTTGTTTTCTTTGGTAAATTCAATATCATAAGTTTCTCAAAATGCCCTCATAACAAAACCATTATGGCATGCCAATGCATGTACTAATGCTCAGTTAGCCACATAAAATCCTGCCCATTGTAGCCCCTACCTAGAGTTAAAATTTCCTCGAATCAGTGATCACACTCTAGTGTTACTTCAAGCTTAAATGGTCAGCTATAGTAACACAAGCTAGATCCACTTCTCCCTGTTATTCGATGCAAGAGATCAATCAATCACACCACCTTCCAAAAAACAAACCTGAGATACCAAAATGCTAAATATTGTGGCACATTTTCGATTTGTAAATTGATATAACACTACCACAACCAAACATAATCAATAAATTTGTGTATCTGGCAATTGTTCATAACTTCTAGTCCATCAGCAATCCTCATAGTTAAAATAGGAAAAGACAGAGTTGCCACAAGTAATTCAGTACCCAAAGAGTTCCAACTTGTCATCACAAAGCTTGAATTTCAGATATAATTTGGGTTGCACAACCATCCAAAGCTACTTCAGAAGCTAAGTAGACAAGGAGCTCAATGTGTAACAGAAAAAAAAAAAAAAAAAGGCTTGCTAGAAATGATTAAGGCAGATCACTAGAAAGAGAAATGAAAGCAAGCCCACACATACCCTTGCTATCTAAAGTCTACACAAAGGTTTTAAACAACAATAGCTTGACAAAAAAATATATCGTGTCAAGGTTACTGAAAACTTTCGAAAGTATATAGTGTCAAAGTTACCAAAAGCTTTCAAAAGCTATGAGGATAAAGTTATGTATCTAATAAAATTGATATTGAAGATGTCTAGGTAATAAATAGGAGCAAGCAAAGTTGATAAAAATCACTCAAGTTCTCAGGGACTTGAATAATCGCAGAGAAGTCCTCTCCATAAATCTTCTTAGTTGTCTGTGTTCAACACTGTTTCACCCGGAACGAGAACTCCAACAACTTGATTCTCTCTCTCTCTCTCTCTCTCTCTCTCTCTTTTTTTTCCTCCAGTTGACCCTCTTTCTGCCTATGTCTTTTCTATGCAAAAACATTCTGTCAATTGATGAGTACACTAGCTATTTTGATGCCATTGATCCACTAGCACCGTACAAGAGATGGACAACTAAGCCAAACAATGACCAGAATAGCACTTCTAATATGATAGGAAAGAGAAAAATTGCTGGAATACAGAGAGTTCAGGCAGCATTTGTGGCCAGTGATTCTGTTGACTGGAGCAGAGATACTCAGGTTGTGACCATTCTAGAGGATCTTGTCCTTTCTTAGATTATCGAATCCGGCTGTCGAGTCCATAGTGGGCTTTTCGTCACGCGAGTTTTAAATCTTTGAACTGACCATCAAAAGACACTAGGCTCTGTTTGGTTGTTCAGTAACTACTCTGCAACTTTAGTCATCTCTTTTCAAAAGTCTAGTGGGTGTTGACATCTAGTTTGGAAAAAGTGATAAAATGGAGTGTTATCATCTACCTATTTGTCTGTGTACATTAAAAAAATTCCGTGATACTCAAGTTTGGGTTTAGGTACTCTGTGACATATTGAGAACTGGATGGCCTCCTGGAAGGGGGGCTGGAAAGCAACCGCAACCTGTTTTTTGCAAATAATGACCTCGAATACCAGGTAAGCTATGCCATTTGTGACGCCAGCTGCAATCTTGAGTTTTTGAAGCCTTGGTGGAACTAAAGACTGGCTGATGACTAGCTGACAAAGTGTAGAGGCAGGCTACTTTTCCTGTTGAGCGTCTGGGTATGGGAGCTTTCAGGATTGCGTTAGAAGCAATCTATAACAGGTAATACAGTGAGGTTTCAGCTTCTCAATGTTTAGTTCTGCATGGAGTTTGATCTAATATTCTCCACAAAAAATTAAAGTTTACATCAATGCAGCATAGTGACATGCATTAATCTTCAATCTTGTGTTATGCACTGTTTACTTGTCCCTGTTCTGCAGAATACATCCCATTCTGCTGGCATATACATCGTAAGGGAGGCCAAATCCATTTGTCTATGGAAATGCTGAGACCTTGTTAAGGAATCTTATGCCATCTTTGTTAAGCAACCTAGATGTGGAGACTAATACATACTCGGAATTCGTTGTTTCAGAACACTATACATGATAGGGGATAACCCAAAAATCAACATTAGAGGCGCACGACGGGCATATTTCATACTGAGAACTATATTTTATCATATCAGTAATTTTATTTCCGGACATAATCACGAGTACTGATAACAACTCCTTCGGGCAAGAGATCCTTGGTTTCTACATTAACAAGGACTGGAGTATTCAAGGGAAAAGATAATCATTCAGAACTTCCTGCAGACTTGGTTGGTATTCGTACTCTTAACAAAATCCAGACATTTCTCTATCTGTCTCTCTCATCTCTCCTTGCATGTACGTTGGGGGTGAGTTGATGGTAGGTTCTTAAGTAAGCGAATCATGTGCATGTTCACTTCTTTGGTTTAGGGATTTTAGATACATGATCCTATGGAAAGTCATGGTTGAGACTGCAGATCATTGATTCCACCATGAAAAGTATAGTACATCGTGTATTCACTTAGGACTTGTTTGGTTCACCTTGGAGTAATAAACAGGAAATGGAATGCCATTGCAGCTCATCTTTGGATGGATTTATGATCATAGAATCAAAGTACCTAGTTAACAGATACTCCTAATGCAGATTTCGATTGCTCGAGTAGAGGCGGTACTTGGATTCCTAGGAGGAAAAAACATTCACGAACCCAACACGCTCGGTACTCTTGAGCTTCATAAATCTTCAAATCCTAGAAAGCCAGAACTCTCTCTCTCTTTCTCTCCATTCATCATCTTCAAATCCTTCCATGGGAGTTTCGCCTGCCTCTTGATTCCATGGCCCTCAAATTCCTCTCCTAGGTGAGATTATTTTTCTCTCTCTCTCTATTGTGAAACTTGTCTGGTCTGTTAATGGAGACGCCAACTACGAGCATCACGTTGGCTTGAGTGGGGATATAAAGTTCCATTAACACACTTGGCTGAGTTGTTGTCACTCCATTTGTTCTCGTGATTGGGTCTTTGACTCAAAACACAATAAGGACAAGAATATCACAATGGCTTGAGGTAACAGCTGTGAAGTAGTTTGAAGTTATGTGGGAATGGCTTTATCTTCATTGTTGCAGATTATGTGTGAAATGCTTTACTCAAGAGATTTTGAGGAGCTGTATGTAATGTGTTTGTGAATGAAATGATCATTTTAGATGACAATAATCGGGAAATTGTTGGGGGATCGTATGTGGTTCTTCATTTTGTTTCTATCCCTAGTTTTTCATTAGCCACTTTGGATATGTGGATTGGAGAAATATTTTACACATTCCATTTCTGACATGTTTTTACCTCACTTTGCATCTCACATGAGACATTTCTCCTTCATTTGTAAATTGAAACCAAACAATAGAGAATGAACCCCACATCTAGGAATTTTATTGCTTAGATTGAGATTCCTTTTCATGATTCCAGGTCAATGAACCAAACATGGCCCCAAGTGGTTTTGAGCTGTCAGTGTGGATAATCCTCCCATACTTACATACCTTGATTTGATATACTCTAGGTGATCGGTCAATTCTAAATTGGTTGGATGAAACATGACTGAACCTTTTCCTTCTTCAGCCTAGCAAAATATAAATATTTCCAAAATATGCCCAATTGAGCAACTTTTATGGGGAATTTGTCTTCTCTCCAAATTTTCCAAGGTTAAAAGTGAATCTGAAAATCGCTCACCTCAATTGAACTCTTTTATGTTTACCTATGCAGGTCGTAGACATTGTGGTGGACGCTGTCGACTTTATCTTGAGAAAGGAGAGCGGTTCTTGACACAAAACATGCCTTCTTCTTCCTGTGGTAACTGAACATTATCAGTTCTTTGGAATCCAACACAATCTTTCCATTCTGTGTTTTGCCATGTCTTAATTAGTGACTATTAGTCGCTAGTCTTCTGTGTATTTTGCTTATTGCGTTTCACGTACGTCCTTCCCCAAAGGCTGTCAGCATCCCATTTGAATCAAGCAGAATTGAACGAATAATTTATGGTTCTTCTTGCTCTTTGCTCAACTGATGCGATGTCAATTACATACTTGATTTATGGGAGATGTCCCAATCTTCCTTCCTACATGTATATGCAATGTGATATAATTGGGACAATTTTCCATGAATGTCGGGATATCATGTTTATCCGATGATAGACCTATTAAAATGAGTTATAAGCCTATTTTTTTTTTTTTATAATTATATGAATGACTTAAATTCAAAATAATATGGGTGTTACATGAGTTCATAATTTACTCTCACTTTGGGTATGAGTTTTCTTAATTAGGTTAAATATGGAAGTATTTTACATTTATAGGTCAAGTCAAATATGAGTGAGGTCGAGTATGAGTCACTTGATTTGTATTGTATAAAACTAAGTCAAAATGAATAAAATATGTCAATTTGAATTGGATAATTTTTTTATGAGATTCAATTTATGCATTTGTCGGATCTGTCAAACGGTCTTTTCTTGTGGCATTGGAATCTATATTGCGACGCAAGGGTAGCGACAGATCCGAGAGTCCAAAAGTTGGGGGGCAAAACGATGTGATGGCGAATCAAGACAGAAGGATAAGATTCTAAACACACACGATCGTGGCCGACGGTGACGAGACGACGGACTTTGCCATTACGTCGTTTTTCCCACGTTTCATCGTCATGCTTCCTGATCCTGCTCTTGTCGCCGATGAAGGCGTGACCAGACATTACAAGTTCAATGTATGCACATATCGTCCTTGAAACTATTTTTGAAATGAGATTGTATTCTACACATGAACGGTGTATGCGATAGGTCCATGAACTGGCGCAATGACAATTCCTGTTGCGATCTTTTCTTTCTAAACACATGAAAATGTGTTTGGCAGGCCATGTTGCAAAACGTAATGCGTTCATGCTACACCAAAAGCATGGTCACTATAAATGGGAAATTTTGGGGCCCACGAGTCATTGCCATGAAAGTGGTTAACCGTGTCCCGAACAACATCTCAATTCACTGGTATGACAAATTGCACTGAGTTGATAGCCCACAAACCATTGTTGATTAATGTAGTCAATAGAGAGGCACTATAATAGTCTAATCCAAGGCTGGTGTTTAACTAAGAGAATTGATTTCCTTTTATGTGTTTCTACGCAAAATAGGCATCGAGTTCGACAACTTCGGTCAGGATGGGTAGATGGTCCTGCATATGTGACTCAATGCCTGATACAAACTGATCAAAGTTATGTGTACAGCTACACCATTGTAGGCCAAAGAGGCACTCTTTGGTGGCATGTGCATATATCATAGCTACGATCAACTCTCTACGGTCCTCTGACCATCCTTCCGAAACATAATGCTTCTTATCCATTCACCAAACCTCACAAAGAAGTCCCCATCATCTTTAGGAATGCATTAGAGATTAGATTGATTCGAGCTCTATGTTGTTTTGCATTGGCTTTCCTGATCACCAAGAATTTAACAAAGAGTACAAACATTCAGGTGAATGGTTTAATTTGGATCCTGAGGAATTCAGCATTCAAGCCTCGAGAACCAGTGGAGGACCTAATGCTTCTGATGCCTATGCCATCAATGGACTTCCAGGACCATTGTATAACAGCTCTGCCAAAGGTACCGCGGCTTGCATTATGGATTATATTTCCTAAAAATCTCATTTCCATGGAAACTCTGAAGGCATACAATTCATGATTCATGAAATAAATATTTGACTAAATTAACTCCTACAGATACATACAGGCTCAAAGTGAAGCCGCAAAAGACCTATCTTCTTCGCTTAATCCATGCTGCACTTAATCATGAGCTCTTCTTTGGCATTGCAAACCACACACTCATTGTGGTCGTAGCTGATGCTATTTATTTGAAACCATTTGAGACCGAGATGCTCCTAATCCCCCTGGACAGACAACAAATGTCCTCAAGACAAAACCACACTACCCAAAAGCCACTTTCCTCATGACTGCAAGGCCTTATGGGAGTCGTCTTGGTACATTCGATGACTCTACCGTCACTGGCATTTTAGAATATAAACCACCCCCTAACAATCCTCATCGGTCTTCTTCAATTAAGCAACATCCGCTCCATAAACCGACCCTCCCTTCTTTGAATGACACTGCCTTTGGGACAAATTTCACGAAGAAGCTCCGGAGTCTAGCAACCACACAATTTTCCGCCTATGTCCCTCGGAAGGTTGACAAAAGCTTCTTCTTCACAATCGGTCTCGGAACTATTCCATGTCAAGGCAACCAAACTTGCCAAGGACCACATAGGACAATGTTGAGTGCTGCTGTTAACAATGTATCTTTCACAATGCCGACCACTGCCCTCCTTCAAGCACACCGCACTGGTCAATCGAACGGAGTCTACAGCACAGACTTTTCGAGCTACCCGAAATTCATATTCAACTTCACTGGGACCCCACCCAACAACACAAATGTGGGCAAAGGAACGAAATTGGTGTTCTTGCCTTTTAACATCAGTGTTGAGCTTGTCATGCAGGACACGAGCATTCTTGGTGCTGAGAGCCATCCCCTTCACTCGCATGGGTTCACATTCTTAGTTGTGGGACAAGGATTTGGCAATTTTGACCCAAATAAGGACCCTGCAAAATTCGATCTTGTTGACCAAATTGAGAGGAACACCGGGAGTGTGCCTTCTGGGGGTTGGGTTGCCATAAGGTTTTTAGCTGACAACCCAGGTGCTTAAGAAAAACGTACATAATGCAATTGCAATTACTCTGTCATTTTTATGTTCGAGCTCGAACGGCCATGGGGCCACGAGCTTCGAAGCTTGGCATTGGCCACTTGCAACCACCCGCGAGCTTCGAAAGTCGAGGTCAGATACTTAAGCCAAACTTCGAGATAAAGCAGTCATGGCGGCTGCAAGCTTCGGAGTTTGACCATGGAGGCTTGTGACCACCCGCGAGCTTTGAAGGTCGAGGTCAAGCTTCAAGCTAGAGCGGTCATGGCAACTGTGAACTTCGAAGCTTGGCCATGGCGACTTGTGACCACCTGTGACTTTCAAAGCTTGATTTTCAACTTGCTTCGAAGCTTGGCCGCCGTGGTGGTGGCTTGCGACTACTCGTGAGCTTTGAAGGTCAAGGTCAGACCCTCGACCAAGTTTCGAGCAAAGAGTGGTCATGGCAGCCGTGAGCATTGAAGATTGGGCATGGCGGCTTGCTACCATCCGCGAGCTTCAAAAATCGAGGTCAGACAAGCCAATGGCGACACTCGTTTTCTAGACAAGAAAGTACTGTTCTTCCTTGATGAATAGTGCAAACTTTTTTATTTTTTCATTTTTCCCTTTTCTTTTTCCAATGTGGCGCTTAAGTGGCACCACATGAAAACCATTTGTCCCTAAAAGTGCCATGTTGGATCCATGTAAGCGTTTAAACGGTTATTTTGGATGAAAGTCTAACGGATGGTAAATGTATCACAATAGACATAGTTTGGGGTTTTTGGTATCCACAAACTCGTTGCTTCCCATTAATTTCTTCAAAAAGAATAGCAGCCCAAATTCATCGTTGGCATTGTCTACAATACTTTTTTTCCTGTGGAAAGGATTTGCAAAGAAGGGAAATGTTGCATGATTTCCTTAATTTTGCTTACAAACTTAATTTGCTGTGGTCCTCACGGAAGAGCATCTTTTTCAAGCATTTGTCATAGTAGACTTACAAACTTTTTGATTTATGAGACAAAATCTCGAAGTTAATTTACAATACGAAGGAATGGTTGAACCTACTTGTGGAAGAGGTTTTCATTAGGAAACCTTTGCAATTCCTCAACAATATAAGGACCAAGATAATAAGTTTCATCTTTAAGATGCATCTTAAGAAATTCAATCTCTTTTTGGGCAATAATCATCTTCGTTTGAGATAACATAATACCATGCTTTCGCACTAGGTTTGCAAATTGGGCTAATAATTTGCAATGAAAATCCTTATCTGGACTATAAAGGAGGACATCGTCAATGTAAATTTGAGCATTAGCTAGGGTAAGCTAGAAAATTCTGCACATAGCCTTTTGAAACAACGAATGAGCTGTTTTTAGGCCAAAAGGGAGCATTGTCCAGTAGAAATGATGATTCGGACTGCAAATCCTAGTTTTGTTTCTGTCTTCAAGATGAATTCCCTACTGTCAAAAGCCAGCTTTAAGATCAAACTTGGATTATAATTTTGCTTGGGTGAGACTAGAGAATAATAAATTCCAAATGTGGTAGAGCAAACTTATCATCTTGTAAAAATTGATTAAGAGGCTGATAATTGATAACTAGCTTCATCTTTCCTTTATTCTATTATGCTCGCTTATTAACATAGAATGCTTCACAAACTCATTGAGAATCTAAGGACTCAATTAACCCTTGATGCAGCAAATCCAAACATTCCTTTTGTGCTAATAGCAAATATTCTAGATTCATTCCAAAGTGGCTTGCTTTGGTGGAATTAACATCCTTATTTTTCTTGAAAGGAAGATTGATGAAGAAATTGAGATTTTTCCACAAAGGGTTAGAGCATTTTTAGATAAAGTCTGAGTGAGAATTTGCACATACCCCAAAAAGGGTTTACAAGATTGGATCCAAAATACTCATCTGAGTGGTGAAAAATCTTTGGATGTCTAGAAATTCCTATAACTGCCTTTTGAATTGTAGTTCATTAGGCATAAGTTTAAGTTTAAGAATTTGCATAAAGATATCCCAACTAATAATGATATTCTTTTTCTAGTGAGTTAGAGTCAAGGATCTTGGTAGTAATAGAATACTGGGGAAGGAACTGCACGGTGATGAGTTTACTTTGTACTCTTGTAGCAAAGATATCTTTAGAGGCAAAGTTAAAATTCTTGAGTGTATGACGTTCAATATTTTTCTAGGAGTATCTTTGTATCATGAATAGAAGCATTGACTCCAATATCTATGAGGGCAATAAGAGAAATAGGCCTATCATACTTAGATGCATATATTTTATTAGGAAAATATGGGAGGATAGAAGAAGTGGGTACACAGAGATCTTAGATTGTGGGAGGTTTAAGAAGAAGAATACCTCTTCTTTAGGTTCTTTTGACGAGCTTCCAATGTCATTAGTCTATGACCACGTATGGATAGCACATAGAATATGCTTAGTTGGTTCATCTTCCAGGGAGAAGACTGACTCAATATCATCATCCTAGAGTAATACTCCAGTTTGCTTCTCTATCTTCTGGATTAAATGGGAATTTCTTCCTTTAACTTTTGGACAATTCTTGGTAAAATGACCTTTCTTGTTGCAAATGTAAAACCTGTCAGATTTTCGACGCCTTCTTGAAGAGTTTTGTCTAGAGCATCTTTTTCGCAAAAATCTTCATTTGTGCCTTTTCTTTGTATGTCCCAAAGAGAATCTTTTGAAATGTCTTTATTTATTGCATTGATCCCCACAAGAAGGATCATCAAAAGAATCTTTCTTTAAACACTTGATTCTTAATTCAGGCTTTTGACAAGCCCAATCAAGCTACTTATTGCTCTTGAGATAATTTCTGAAAGCCTTACTACGAATGTAGAGACTATCAAGGGCAAGATGTATCTCCCACTGGAGTTCTCCAAGAGGAACATTGGCAATAATCTTTTGTGTATTTTGGATGGATCTTTCCACAATTTGGCCAATCTCTTTTGGAATAGAGGCCAAAAATACCTGCTTTAGGTTGGAATTAGCTCCAAGAGTATAAAATAGTTTAAGCATTTTTTGGAAATGCTTATTGAGGTGCTTTCTTTGTAAAGAGCAGCACTTTTTTTTTTTTTTCAAAAAAATTCTCATCTTATAAGCTCAAGAAGATTTTCTGGTTTGACAATAAAGAATTGGTGGATAACCTAGATCATAAAATGAAAATCTGTTTGAAGTAGAAACATCATTTGATCCTAATCATAAATAGTTTTCCACCAATCTTCTAAGCTTCCAATAAATTTGCTCATGAACTCGGTTAGTATTTCATACTGATTTTTCAAGAAAAAGTGCCTTTGTGTTGAGCCAAGCATGAAATTCTTGCAATCCATCTAGCCATTTAGAATATGGAATATCATTGAGTGCGAAGTAGTATTTTGAAGCCGAAAACTTCTATTGAGGATTTGAGTCATGAAGGCATACTAATTCTAGCTTGGATGAATTTGATTCCTTTTCTCTTCAAGAGGATTCGCCATATAGATAGCAAGCACATGGGATGCTGGTGTTTGTGGCTCAAAGGTTGAAGTATTTTTGAAAGAAAAGGAATCCGATTCTGAGGTTGACTCAAAGATATTTTGCTTGGCGAAGTCAAATGCAGCAATAGTTGGCATTTTTATTTGTCTTGATCTCGTAGGTTAAGGTTCAAGTGGATTTGAAACCACATGAGAAGAGGGAGGTTCTAGAAAAGGTCCAGTTAGAGATCTCGGATTTGTCAAGATCTAAAAGTTGGAAAAATAGTCAAAAAAAGTACTAATTCTAGTGTACAGCTTTCAATTCAGTTATAAACTTTTCAATTTTGCCTATTTAGTTATAAATATTTTGACTACTTGTCGATGTAATTATTCTAATCAATTTTGGCCAAAAGTTGTTGATGTAGACACCAACCGTTTTATGTGGCACAATTGACGATGGCCATTAGGTTAGCGATTCCCGGAGGGATATGTTGGCAATAGTCGAAAGATTTAGTATTGAATTGGTAATTCATTAAAATGTTTAGGACTAAATTGATAAAGTTAAAAAGTTAACGGTTGAATTTGTTGCCATACAATAAGTCAATGAATTTTTAGACAATTATTCCCCTAAAACTCTCACTACTTTTATCAGCTATTTACGAATTTTATATGGTGCAAGTGACAAAAAAGAGAGGAAAAAACAAACCACTCATTCAATTCGTAGTCCGAAGTGCGCAAAAAATATCATACTTTTACTCCAATGGAGATGATTTCTTGCAAGGCCACATCAATTGCTTCAATCATTGAAGAAGCCCATCTCTTTTTTATTACGAGTGTCCCAATCCTTATCCAAATCAAAATCTCATTTAATTAAGATAATAAGAGTCAGTATGAGGAAAGAAGAGTAAAGTGCATGTTAATTAGCCCTTCTTTAGCCGCCTCTTTTGAAAAGGTGCATGAATGAATCATGACAACGACTCTAGTGAAAGAGGGCAAGTGCTACATACTTATAAATATTAGCAAATGCATGCATTATCTTGCTCAGGCATACAAAGTCAGATTCAGCTTCCATGCATTCGCACACACGTTCACCTTTCACCTACAAACGCATTAAGGACACAAAGCGACCCCACTATATAGGCAAATACAGATTCAATCCACTCCATAAAGTTGCACCCCCTTTGGATGTTTATTAATTTCTTGTGATTGTGGGAAGGCGTTCCAATGTAGACTTCTCTCCGCGGGGTCAACGGGCCCAATACTGGATGACATGACAAGAGATTCAACGTAAACTTTCCATGACCCGTTCCATGTGTTGAAGTGGGTTCTTCTAAGCAGGTTCTCCCTCACAACACTAAAACCAATAGGTAAGTGCTTAAATGGAAGCAAGTGTTTCTTTTTCTATTTGCGAGATTCATGATAATCAAGCCCATGTTATTAACCTACTACTGCATTTGAAAATGGGGAGAATTACCAAAAAAGTCCTAAACCTATTGCAATTGTGCCAATTCAGTCATAAACTTTTTTTTTTGTCCAATTTAGTCATAAACCTTTTATAATTGTGTCAATTCAGTCCATCCGGCCAAAATTGGCCGGTTGGCGCTGACGTGGATGCCGGTGGGGGACAGCCGGCCAGCGCAAGGTAATTTTTTAATATTATTATTTTTTTTTCGATTTTTTAAATATTTTTAATATTTTTTAAATATTTTATATATATATATTTTTTGCCTTCTTCTCCTTCCTGCCGGCCAGAGGTGAGGGTCGGCGAGGTCAGGGCAGGCCGAGCCTCGCTAGATCTGGTGACGGCCGCCTCGCCAGCCACTGGTGAGGGCGAGGGTCGACCTCGCCTAGTGGCCGGCCAGGCTGCTGTCGCCATCACCACCTTCGCCACCTCCCTCGTCCCCTTGATCGTCAGCACGATCTCCCCCTCTAAGCTCAAACGGCCCTCCCTAGCCATGACCGTTGCCAAAACCCTGTTCCAACGCCTCTGGACCGACGAGGATGAGATCGAGCTCCTCCGCAGGTTCCTCGACTACACCACGCAGTGCGGCAGGGCCTCGCCCTCGCTAGTGGCCGACGAGGCTCGGCCTCGCCCAGCGACGGCGAAGGCCGCCTGGCCGTCGCTAGGTGAGGCTCGGTCTCACCCAGCCATGGCGAGGTCGAGCCTCGCCAGATCTAGCGATGGCCGCCTTGCCGTCGCTAGGTGAGGCTCGCCTCCGCCAGTGGCCGGCGGGGTCAGCCTCACTGGCCCTCACCTCTGGCTGGTGTCTGGCCAGAGGAAGGAGAAGAAGGCAAAAAAAAAAAAAAAGAATTAAAAAGAATTAAAAATATTTAAAATTTCAATATAAAATATATATTAAAAATATTAAAAATTACCTTATCGGGCCGGCTGTCCCCCACCGGCGTCCATGTTAGCGCCGGCCGGCCAATTTTTGCCGGATGGACTGAATTGACACAATTATAAAAGGTTTAGGACTAAATTGGACAACAAAAAAAGTTTAGGATTGAATTGGCACAATTGCAATAGGTTTAGGACTTTTTTGGTAATTCTCCATTCGAAAATGCTCTCTTGCTATGAAACAAATGTTGTCTTCAATGCTTTCTGAGTCATGCGCTTTTAAGTGGGCTTGAAGCTACACTCTAGTTCTAGGACAGGAAGCTAACTTGAGTTTTTCTTTGGATTAATATCTTGAAAAACTTTAAACTAGTACATTTATGATAAATTTACCAAAAAATAATTTTTTGATAATGAAAAATCCTAAATCGATATACATGTGATAAATTTACCCCAAATGACCACAAAAAACCCCCAAAAACTTGTGACAAATTTACCTCAAACTAGTTTGTTTGACCGCCAAAAGCCTTAAACTAGTATATTTGTGACAAATATATCTTTAGCTAAATTGGATTACTAAAAAAAATATAATATACAACTGCAAATAGAGAGTCAAATTTCGAACTAGTATATTAATCAATTGTCATGTGTTATCCAACTCATTAATTTGATAGTAAAATTTAATGAAAACTGACGGAGGTAAATTTGTTACAAATATAGCAATTTGGGATAAATTTATCAAATGTGTATGTATTTAGGATTTTTTGTGGTCATATAGGATAAATTTGTCACGTGTGTCATGATTTGGGGTTTTTCAGGGTTTTAATCATTTTTCTTTTTCCATCATCATTTGCTTAAGCAAATTTAAAAGTTTAATTTACACTTTGCTTATTTGTTTTGTTTTGTTTTTTTGTTGGTTTGGTAAATATAAAGGGGTTGAGCACGTAAAATGTCACCTAACAACTAGACAATGCATGGAATCAAGAAAGTAACACACATAAACAATAAAAAGGAAGTTATTACTCTTTCTAACATTTCTTGCTTACTTCATGTGACTAGGGTAAGTTAAATACCACAAAGTAAAATGATTGAGTGACAATATTTAATCTGCTGTGAAAATAATAATCTATTATAGAGTACAAAAAACCAAATAACAAATAATTATAAATTGTTATAGGGCCCACTTCTTCAAAAATTTGTTACTCACAATAAGTTATTATTCTCATAATAGCCCAAAGACTATTATGTTAGTAAAACCCTATCACAAACTAAAGACATGCCAAAAAAATTGTCCATGTTGGCATTGGACATGTCATGTAAGATAGTCGATAATCATGTTAGTATTTATTGGCCAAAATTAGGCGGAAGGATTTCATTGACAAATTACCAAAATGCTTATGACTAAATTGATCAAATTGATGATAGAATTTGTATATATATATAATAGATTTAGGACATTTTTAGTGCTTTCCTAGTCAAACACAACTCTGCAAAGGCACAAGTCATTATTCTATACCTTTCAAAATATGAATCCCATCAACTAGTGCATATATGTGTGACCCCTTCCTTGATGCAATTTAGGAAACTTCTTCAATAAGGAATTTTAATCTAGATACTTCTATTTTGGATAAGTGTGGTGGGATTAATCTAATAATTCAGTTTAACAAACCGATTTACATCCTCCAATTAAATTGAGTTCATACATGAGCTCTAATTGAAGAAATAATTATCAGTTATGAGAGGACAAATGTTGATCATCGTGTCGACATTAAAAAAAATTGTGGTTGATGAGCAAAATAACAATAGAAGTGCTAAAAGTTGTGTACGATACTTATTTTAGTATAAAAAATTTTCGTTGGATCATTTAAGTTCTAAATCATAGAAAAATGACTACTTAATTGTCAATGGCAAAACAATTGGGGTGTGTCTCAATGGCCATCCTTTCCACTTGGGAAGGGGGAGGTGAGGACTCGAATCCTCATATTCTCAGGGGGATTGGGGTGATCACGATTTAATTTCAAGTGTGGGTTTTAATTCATATGCCCTGTAAAGAGGTAAGGCAAAAGTCTAAGAGTGAGAGTTAGAATAGAAATAAAAAAAAAAAAAAATTGCCAATGATGAGAAATTCTAGCCAAAGATAATATGTGGCTTTTATAAATGCATTTTTTTATATGACTTGGCATATTGTTCAAAAAATCCAGCTCACGTGGCATACTTGTTATCGAAGTGACCGCTTTTCTAAAAATGACTAGCATTGAAGTAATCACTTTAAATAAAACTTGGCATTCAAATGATCGTTATTTACAACTTTCAGCTGAAGTTTTTAAGGTTTATATGTTGATTAGGCATGCTGGTGAGCCATGTAGGACGGAAAAATTAATAAAATATGGCCGCATTGGATTTCTAGTAACTTGAATTGGAGTTAGCACTTAAGTGATCTTTATTTATTTATTTAAGTGGCACTTCAGTGGTTTTAAAAAACTTTTGACTTTAAAATGAGCACTATACATGACTTGTAGCTTTTCTAATGTTCTTCTCCCATGGTTGATGACTTTATAATTCTCTTGATCTTTGTGGATGATATATTTATAGTTAGAAAGAACCTGACTAGAATTGATAACTTAAATTAAGTGCTTTCATATGGAGGACCTGGCATGAGCAAAGAAAATATCGGATATATAGATTAATCAATATATCATTTAATGTCAAATACAATCTAGATTAAGTCATAATTTAATGAAAGCTAAAATAATAATATCAAGTGAAATAAGACTAAAACAAAAAGCTGGAATGTCATATTACTTTCGACATTATGTCTAAATGATTTTAGAAAAGGTCATAATAAAATATGACAATTACTAAAGAGACCTAAACTTAAACAATAGCAACATTTGAATGAATTAATTTGAATATAGTAATAATATTAATATAAAAAAAATTTACTATGTGATTTTCTCTTTGTATCACCATTTATTCAAATTAAACACACTTATGTTAGTAAATTAATTTTTAAGGTTTATAAACTTGCATTAATACTACTAAAAACTTATAATAAACTTGTGCCAGAATTACCCCAAATTATTTTTCTTATAATAAAAAACTCTAAATAGGTACATTCATGCCGCATTTATCTCAAATTGGAATGTCTACGCCAAATTTATCCTCGCAAAAGCCCTAGATTTTTCACAATGTGGGGTAAATAAGACGTGGTTGTACTAGTTTGAGATAAATGTACGAGCTTCAAAATTTAAATAACACAAAAGTTAGTTTGCGATTAATGTGATACATGTGTACCGATTTAGAATAAAGACAAATTTAGCTTGATATTTCGATGGACATGATTGCACGTCTATTTTTAGAAAGTTTCGTTTCTTGGCTACAATTTTGGAAACAACATGATACGAGGATGGAAAATAATCATCTGACAGCACCGAAACTACTTCAAGCTTAATGGCGCCGTCACCACCACTAATTTTCTTGTGGAACCAGGAAACTTGTATACTATGAAATAATAGATAACTACAAGAAAATGCACAGAAGCTTCCACATTACTGTCCTTCGGAAAAGATCCGTTGCGACAAGGACAAGCTTAGGGAGCGTTTGGTAACTATTTTGTTCTAACAATTTCTGAAAGAAAAGTTAACGTTTTTGGTAATTCGCACAAATTTTTTTATTTTGGAATAGAAAAAGAATAGAAATGTGTTTTGTAACTACATAAAATTTCTATTTCAATTCTATTTTTTTTGCCAAATCATAGAAATTCTATTGATTAATTATATTTATACTAAGTAATAAACATATTAACTAATCAGATTTTTATTAAATAGTAAATAATAAACTATAGTATAAACTATAAATATAAATACTAAATAATAAATTAAAATACAAAATTAAATATATATTCTATATATAGAAAAATTTCATATCATACTTTAAATCATTTTTTTTTTCTAAATAATTTTTTTAATTTTTTCCTTTCTTCCTCTCCTTCTTCTTCTTCTTCTTCTTCAAGGTGGCCGGTCGCCGGCCTTGGGACAACCAGCGACCGGCCAAACGAGGGCTGGCGACCTCACCGAGCGTTGCCAACTTTCGGCGAGGTCGGCCCTCGTCGACCAAGCCTCGTCGGGGTTGGGTGAGACTTGCCTAGCCACAGGTGAGGCTTGCTTCCGACAAGTTCGCCGGACTGGTTGCTAGCGATCGATGGTGGTGGGCGGCGGATGGCAGCAAATAGCAACCGCGACGGTGGCAGTAGATGAAGAAGGAAAGGGAAGAAGAAGAAAAAAAATATGGGCTTGATTCTTAGATTTGTTTCGGAACAAGAATTAATTTTTTTTTTAATTCTTAATTCTGTTCCAAATCTACTTCCGGGAATAAAAAATAAAAATTTGTTCTCGAGAACAAAAATTTTACCAAACATGATTATGATCCAAAATTACTCCTGGGAACAAAAGAATAGAATCTGGCACTGTTTAGCCATTTACCAAACAGACCCGTACTTGTCCGTACCAAAGGAGATTCATGGTTTATTGACAAAGTGTCGTTTGTGCCCTTAGGACCATGACAATTGTAGAAAAGGACTACTATGCCGATAATGACTCATCCTGGAGTATCCCACCACGAAATAATGTTGTTGTTGGACGATGCCAAATTCAGGATAAATGAAGGGGGGAAGTAATAGTAGCTCGGGCAATTTTGTAGATAATTTAAGCAAAAATTGAATTCTAGAATAATAATAGATTTTTCTATTTCTAATTTTTAATGATTTTTTGAAAGAAAATACGTGTTTGATAATGACCAAAATTTTTATTCTTGGAATAAAATTTCATTTGATAATGACACAATATTTCTTTATCTCGAGTGGCGACTGCAGATGGCAGTAGCAATGGCGAGCGGTAGACAGTGAGTAGCTAATCGACTAGTAAAGAGGATGAGCGATAAGAATAGTTTTTATTTCTTATTTCTATTCCATAAATGGAAAACTAAAAAAAAAAATTACTTTTCATTTATATTCCAAACCTATTTTTGAGCTAAAAATTTGTTAGAAATGAAAGATGAAATTGTGTCACCAAACGGATTTTTGTTAAACAAGTCTGAAATAGAAAAATAATTTTGAAACAAAAATAAAATAATTGTCATGTGCACCTTTATTTTTCTTTGCAAGAAAACTCTGTAGTTTTATGCAAGTGATGAGTTTACAAACATATTTTGAAACATCAATTCGCACTAGCAAAGAAGTAGTTCTTCAAAAAGAGGGCGGTACTTTATTAGAAAAGAAACACTTATTTGATCACTTAGATCGAGAAGATTATATGACCAAAGTGTGAGAGCGAGATGATTGAAAATGGAATTTAATAGGATATAGTATAACTCAAAGGGTCGAAGGAGGTGCTTATGCATACCTTATCAAGAAGAATTGAGCAAATCGGTGAGTGATGTTATTAGTATAATTCTCACACAACCAGAAAAGAAGTATGAATTTTCATTAGATGGCCTCTTTTTATAATGGCTGTCTTCTATCCCCCCTCAACTTGTCAACAATTTTTTCCTTTTTAAGTGAGGATTTACCTAAGAAGGGATGATTGAGAAACAAGTGAATTGGAAACATGATAATAGGGGTAAGTACACTATCAATGCCAAAAGTTGTGTATGGTACTCACCTTAGTGCCAAAAGTTTCCATCGGATCACTTAAGTGCCAAATTGGAGAAAAAACAATTATTTTGGTGTCATTGACGAGAGATTCCAGCCAGATTAATTACGAGGCTTTTATATTTTTTTAAAAAAAAAAAAGTACGATGGCTCTTAAACAACGTTGTTTTTCATCTTCCTTAAGAAACGACATCGTTTTTCATCCTCTTTAAGAAACGATGTCGTTTTGCCATCATACATAGACATCCTCACAAAAACGACGCCGTATAGCTCATATGGGGATTGAAATTAGGGTTTCTTTGTCATTCGCCGCTCGGCCACCATCGTTCGCTCGCCATCGCTCGGCCACTATCGTAGTTGTTCAACCAGGTGAGCGAGGAGAGGCTGAGATTATTACTCAAGCAAGAAGTGGCAAGAATAATAAGAGGCAAGGGTGGAGGAGGAGGAGGAAGAAAAAGGGGTTGAAGGTGCCGCTGTTGGTGCGCTGCTGTAGGTGCCGTTGTTGGTGTGCTGGTGGTGGTGCTGGTGGTGCTGCTGATGTCATTGTTGGTGCCGCTATTGGTGTTGTTCTTCGAGGAAGAAGACGACATGCCTTCTCTCTCTCTCTCTCTCTCTCTCTGGGGATTTAGGGTTCTAAGTTGGGGGAAAGATGCCAAATAGCGTTGTTTTGTTGTTTGGATGTTGATTGTACTCTCCGACGAGCCACGTCAGCTTCAAAAATTAATAAAAAAGTGCAACATTGGATTTCCGACCAATTTGAAAGGTGTTGACACTAAAATGATCGTTTTTCAAATTTGTTGGCACTTAAGTGATCCAAAATAAAATTTTGACACCAAAGTGAGCGTTATATACAACTTTTGACACTAATAGTGTACTTACCTTCATGATAATAACATAACAATTTATTATGCAACAAGTCTTTTTCCCATTCCCTATTCCCAAGTAAAAGAACTCAATGCAATAGTATGTTTTGGACCACAAAAATCAAATAACAAATAATTATAATTGTCATAGAATCTACTCCCTTAAAAATCTATAACTCATTACAAGCTGTTATTTTCACAGTAGTCCAAGCTTTTTTTATTTTTATTTTTTAATTTTTATCCTATCTCTAAAAACATCAAACCTCTACCCATATAATGCTTATATCCTTCATCACAATTTTGTCCTAAGATTGCCTTTTAAAAATTTGACGTCCTATTATTAAGTTTTTGTTGAGGACTAATGGCGCTGGTGTGGCGCAATGTGAGCGCCACATCAGAAGAAGATTGAAAAGAGAAAGAAAAACAAAGAAAGCTATCCGAAGAAAAAATGAAAATTCGAACCAGAGGACAAAGAGAGATTACAGATGGTCGGGGTTGTTTAAAGGACGTCGCCGCCCGTTTCGGCTTTGCTGGCAAGGACTGTCGGACCCCATGGGCCCTCAACGAGGGTCGGCCGACTCTCACATGATTATCGTTACCCAATTGTAGACACCTTGCCCAGTTTTGGACGTGCCCAAATCAGATAACATCCTCCACAGCTAGTCCCCGGCACCCCGCCTCTTCATCTTCCCTTCGTCCGGGCCTCTTTGCACTCTTTGAGCTCGACAGCGTGGCGGAGCTTGATCGCAAATCTGAGGTTGGGCTCAATGTGCGGCAAAGCTCATCCCCTAGATTTAAGTTTGAGCTCCTTGCCACGAGCGTAGCTTGACACGCAATGTTAGAATATTTCAATAATAAATCACGTTTTTATCTAATATCTAAATCCAAGATTGACCTTGAAGCCATGATGTCATCGAATTCGAGTGGCATGTCAGAGCTTGCCTGAGATGCTGCTTGAGCACGAGACTACAGCAGAGTTCATGGTCCTTGAGCTCAACGGCCGTGGAGAATAGAGAACAAAGAAATAAGTTGTAGGTATATAGAAAACAAAGAACCAAGAGGGAGAGACGAGTATCATCGGGGTTGCCTTTGACCAAAGAGGGGGTGGGCGGGCGACGGAACGATGAGGGGGGCGGTAGGACGGCAAGGGCAGTGGAGGCGGGAGTTGTGGGGTGTGGCGTCTGAGGGCCCTGTATCGAATGTGATGCTACATGCCCTTGCAGTGGAGTTGTATCTACTCTTTCTAAAGAGAAATACTACGTTCTTCGCAAATTGAAAGCATGTTCGAGTTGTAAGAAACCGGTTTTTCTGTTCGACATCAGCACATATTGCTCTCCCCTGTCCTGTGCCAACTTTTTCATCTGCTTTGCTTCAACCATAGACAACAAGTGTCAAGGTATCCACGCAAGCGCTGGCTGACCCTCACTGATGGCCCGAAGTGGCTGACAGCTCTCGCCAGCGAAGTTGGAATGGTGGTGGAGCCCCTTCAACACCCCTGACCGTCAGCAATCTCTCTCTCCTCCGGTTCGAATTTTCTATTTTTTGTTTTGGTTGGTTTTTTTAGTTCTTCATTTTCATTTTAATCCTTTTTCTGATGCGTTGTTCACATGGCACCACCCCGGTGCCACTTTTTTCTCGAAAAACATCGATAATATTACACCGGATCCATGCAAGGAAAAAAAAAAAAAAGAGAGGTATTAGCATCACCGGGAGCATAATTTGAGATTTCTATTATTGCGACATTCTTGATAATCAAGCTCGCGTCGCTGACGTATGACCCATCACATGCAAAAGATTCCTCTTATTCATTTGGACTGCACGCGAAACTTCTCACTTCCTACGAAGCAATCGTCGTCTCTGCTGCTTTCTGTTTCATGCGCTGTCTAGTGGGCCTGGAGCTGCCCTATCGGTCGAGGACAAGGAGCAAATTGAGAATATTCGCTAACACCTTTCCGCGAGGTAGATGGACATCAATGACCTTGGCGCATGACGAAGCGCTGCTGAGGCTACGTGACGTCACCAGGGTTATTTTGGAGAACACGGGAAGAGGGCGGTGCCACTTTTGCTTGTTGCTCGGAAAAAGAAATATAAAGCACCGTTCCGCAAAGTAAGACGGGGCAAAAGTGGTTAGCATAATTTAAGATCCCTATTGATTCGAATAATTTAGATCCCTATCCCACTACAGCGAGATTAGAGACCATAGATTCCCCGTCTTTATAAATTAAAGTCTACACAAAATTAATTTACATCTAGAAAAATAAGAATGTCCCACAAAGAAAGATTCTCATATTACATAGCGAATTTTATAGAAAAGTGGACTTGCCTTTGGGTCAATGGAGTCGAAGCAGCAGTGATGGATGTTAAAGGCAAAAATTTCCCGGTTCCATCAGAAGATTCATGGTTCATGACAAATGGGATCCAAATTCCCTCATAATCCCAAATAAGAGTTGATACCACGAAAATAGCAAAGTAGCACATGTGACAATTACCTTCTTCTACATATCTTTCTTATTTTTCAACTTGGTATTGGAGTCTTCAATCCTGTAAAAACCGGAGTGCACCAGGTGCAAATAGTTAAATATAAGAATGTGGAAAAAGGGAATAGTGTATATTTTGATATATTACATCAGTCATTTATAGGCTCTGTAGAGACTATCAAAGGTGATATTTATCAATTAAGATATGTACAATCAAAGAATGATATTCTATAAAAAAATCTTAATTGATATAAATAATCAACAATAATATCATAGTTGTCCCTAACATAGGATAATATTCTATAGAAAATCTTAAGAATCTCTAATATAATATCATTGATAATTAGAATGTAATAATAAAAAAGATTGCTCTTATTCGAAATGTCTCGTGATCTTAAATCATTCTTGCGCTTTGTGTAATTATCAGGAGTAACGCTATGCCTTGTTTCCAATACTTTTTTATTATTGTCACAATGTGATTGAGCTTGAGATCAGAGTAATGTCACTTTGCCCAGCATGACAAGTTTGGCTAGAAGGGTAAGGAGGTCAAAAGTGGACTTTCACGTCACTCTAAACTTGTTTAAACAACCGATGCTATGGAGCTGTTCCAGCTTTTTTATGCAATAAACTATGCATTTTTACTACCAAGTTAGCTAGGAACACTTGTTTATATATACTCTAAAGAGATTGGTCATGCTATATCCACAAGCAGCTCAGACTACATCCACAAGTTTTCTCCACTTTTACACCCATCTGTTTCCTCTGTTCTGCTAAAAGAGAAGTGAGGTTGAGCAGAGAGAAAATGGGTGCTTCTTTCCTCCAGTCATGTCCCCTCGCCGGTTTCTTTCTCGTCGCATTATTTGCCTCATGCGTTTAATTCCATCGTTCTAATTTGCTGGCGACGTGGCTGTTTTTTAATATTGTTTGGACAGAAGTCACGTGACCACAAGAGAGATGTGGACAAGAATAGACCAACACGAGGACTGGGGTTAGTGGTTTTTTTATGTGTCCATCTAAGACACTTTTAAGTTCAGGACGACCTTAGAACGTTTTCCTACGTTTTTAGAATACTGAAATAGAAACAAATTAACAGTGGGGTCTCTTATATCCTTAGCAGGTCGGCTCTAAAATAAGTTTTTGTGGACTTGATTTTGGATAGTAGAGTGAATTTTATTTTTCAGATCACTTCTATAACCCCATTTTGCATGAAATGTTACTGTATGGTCTATATATCTCATGTTGAAACCCAATTCAACAATTGATCCCGTGGGCTCATAGCGAGATCTACCTTGATTAATGATTGAGATGATATTGGATCACACATTTTGTAGAGCATATAATAATTTCTCATTTCAAACCTTATTGTTTTTCTTAGGCCTTCACCAAAATCTTATTCCCTTAGACCATATTAGTCAAACACGTGTATCATTTCAATGGGCCTAATTCCCAGCTCCTGAACATCACACATGAAGACGTGATCGAGCTTGGACTGTAGGTGAAGCTTGCCTCGTTCTTCCTGGACCTTCATTTCCAGTGGTTGCTTGCGACCAGCCAGAGGAAGAAGCGAGTGAAAAGAAAAAAAAAAAGAAAGAAAGATAAAATGAAAAGAAAAAAAGGAAAGAAAGAAAATAAAGTATTAAAAAAAATATAGGAATAAAAATCGAAAAAATATTCAAATATTGTTAAAAATTATCCGACGGTGCCCCGTAAAACACACTGTTTTCATTTTAGTGCTGAGTAGCCAATTTTGATCGGACGAACTGAATTGATATAAATATAAAAAATTTAATACTCAATCGATTAAAAAAATATTTATAATTGAATTGCACAATTATAATAAATTTATAATTTTTTTTATATTTTTTCCTATTTTGACACGTGAATAAAATTTCCCAACTTTTTGATGAGATGCTTCAATCATTACACTACATCCTCAAAAAAGAATGGTGATGTATTTGTTAAAACACTTACCTAACCTACCGAGCCAGCTCACTTTCCAGCAATTGGACTTTTAATTCTCCATCGTTCTCTATATTTAATTCTATGTTTAGACTTTTCAACTAATGGTGTCCCGTTAGTTGGTTAGTTTTGAAAATTATTATCTTTCAGCAAAAAAAAAACCCACCACGTGAGGGAGGGAAGGAGGGAGGAAGCATCGTGGGGCATATATAAGGCTGTTCTCCACCAGGCGAAAATTCTCACTTCTTTGCAGGTTGCGTTAGCATTGGCGCAACATTATTCACCGATTTGCTCGGTTCTTCTTGTGAAGGTATATGTGCAAGCACCTACTTCCACTTGTATTATATCTCGCTGAATTATGTGTTGAATCATTTTGATCTCTCACTCAGATCATACAATCAATTCATCATGATAAAAAGGTAAATTGTCTCTTGGATTGATGCTTCATAATATGTTTGTAGACTCAATGCTCGCATTGAACTAATTCCACAGAGTTTTCTTGATGGAGAACAATAACTATCCACAAACTTATCCGAGTTTCCAGTACTTTCCACCTCCATCGGCATGGATCGATCCGAATTCTGTATCATCCAATGACAATAACACCCCAACGTGGGTTATTGTTGGTTTAGTCATTGTTGCCATCATGCTTTGTGGTTTCCTTTTCTATTGCATCCGGTGGCGGGGACCGCAGGGGCCGCAGGGGGAGAAGGGGCAGCAAGGGGAGAAGGGGCAGCGGGGCCGCAGGGGAGCGGGGAGCTTTGTGGAGGGGCCGCGGAGGGGCCGAAGTGGCGGCGGGGAGGGTGGCGATAGTGGCGGCGGGAAGCCATTTTTATTCATTTATTTGTGAGAAGTGCAAGCATGGAGGAGTATCTGCCTTTTTCAAGTACAAATGCCCTGACCGTGGGCACTGGATTGGGCGGCCTGTCTAATCTAGACAATAAATGAGACAGAAATTATACTAGTCTTTCTTATCTTATTGTATGCTTATGAATTTAGAAGATTCTATTTATGTTTGTGTGTGAAACTTAAATGATGCATGGTGATAGATCGTCTACTCTACTATACAATGTTGGAGATTCAATACAATGAATAACTTTTGTGTTGGAGGGTTTTTTGAATTTCTTCTTATAATAAATGAGCAGTTTTATGGTCATCGATAAATAAATTTTTGAATTATAACAAATTATAACTATTTGCATTTTTTCGTAATTTCTATACAAAATGTCATAAATCGACCAATCAATCCAACATACATAATAAAAGAGTTCCGGCTCTTGGTGGAGAACCGTTTGACAGATTTGCTCTATTATTGCCTCATATTCCGAAGAGTCATTGGAACTAAGTCAGCTGGTGATATAGGCAAAATAGAACAGACTATTTTATTCGATTTTTTGGGTGGGCTTCGTACTCCAATCTGTACGGGGGGGGGAACTATTAATCCCTACTTGAAATGAAGTGCTGAGGAAGGACATATCCAAGAAGAGTTCCGTGAGTGAATGGAAGTGCAGTTGTGACATATAATCCTGAGAGTCTGACGATCAATGGATGAGACGACATCAATTGTTTCTCATAGGATCCAGCTAGCATAACGATTCCTTAATTTATATCGGTGTTGTCGTGGCTATGGTTTTCCATTGCCAAAAGATGGAAATCGGAAGAGCAAAAGGAGCAGTGGGATGGGATCCTTATAGTTTATCTAAAGAAATAAAATCCAACTGATGATGCCTAATAAAACCCCACATTGCCTTTTAGTAACTTCCATTGTTCATCAATGTAATTAGGCTTAGCCTCGTAGCCTCTAAGGGACCATGTGCTAACTTGCAAGAAATCAAAACCAGTATCTTGTCTTTCCATGTACTATAAACTTCTTTATGATGCAAAAAACAGAGAAGTAAAAAGATAAACAATTATCAGAAAATTATCAAGCTTAGACATTGCACTACTAGACAACCACACCACCAATCAAACACGAGGCTTGATAGAGTCGGAAGATAAAGCAATCGAATAACATGACCAGGGTATGCATAAGGTACAATATATGATTAGGAAAAATAGAAAGAAGCATCCTACGTAACAAGTCAAATGAGTAGAATCGAGTTCAATTTCTAGCCCTATATACAGCACAAGGATTTGAAACCAAATTTTGTTCACATTCATGATTCAATGTCAAAGTGTTGATTTCAAGTTAGACTTTGTGTAGAAAAACTACTTCAACCAATAAATAGCTCGATTTCATCTTTATAATTTTTTTGTTAAATGAAATAACTTATCTTATAGTCTTTAGGGCATTGACCCCACTAAAAATATATGATAGTTCCATCCCTGCATGCTGACAAGTATGATGCGAGTTGTCTTCAAAATTTCACGAACCTCCTCCGAAACATGAACATATCCAATCAAAGCACGACTCCTGAAAAATAAAACTGCAATCAATCTTGCAAGAAAGTTTTAAAAAAAGAAAAATTGGAGCATCTCTTCTTATCGTGCCCCTGGACGAAACCGATTTGGACGAACCCCGCAGTAAACATCCATTTCTCAGATCATAATGTAACACGAATTGAAGTGTTATTGACTGGGGCAGTTCTGGGAAAAGCAAGTAAAATGTTTGGGCCAATGAGGACACGACTGGGGCAGATATCATATTTTTCAGGACGACAAAGACCATGAAATCATGTGCTATATTGGTCAATGAGACAAAAAAATCAAAGATGCTGATGAGGACGCGGTCGGGACAGAAATCATACTTTTTCACGATGACGAAGACCATAAAATCAACGACGACGAAGACCATAAAATCGAAGACCATAAAATCAACGACGACGAAGACCATAAAATTAAATGCTTTTGGTCGATGAGACAAAAAAATCAAAGATGCCGATGAGGACGCAATTGGGACAGAAATCATCCTTTTTCACGACGACGAAGACCATAAAATCAAATGCTATTGGTCAATGACACAAAAAATCAAAGATGTGGCCGACGCAAGCTTTCGGGACTGAGTGCAGGGTCAGTCAAAGGAAAGTGCGACAAAATTTCCCTTACTTGATGGATTTCCAAGATTATTGATACAAAGTTCGAGAGAACCGGCAACAATTCATAAAAAATTAACCTAATGTAGAATCAATTTCTTCCCACGATTAAATGGACCAAAATCAACTCAACCCCTCTAATCTCGTAATGAATAAAAATAATGCCAAAATGATAAAAACAGACAAAAGCAAACACAACAAGTTTACGTGGAAAATTCAACGCGAAAAAAATTATGGATGATTCAAAAACTTTCACTAATCACAAAAAATAGTAAGATGCACATAGGTTCTTCTTTAGTAATTTATTAGAGATTCAATATTAACAATATATTGACATTTCGTCACTGTAAAAGCGGATTAATATATATGAAGTAAGAAACTCTAATCGCAATTGGAGAAATTTGAGATAATTTAGAAAAAGTGTTCAATGAACAAAACGGATTGGCAAATGAAACTGATGGACTTGCCTATCTCGACTCATCTGTCTCGGTCTTATAACAACATATTGAAATTTGAGTCAACTCCGACGATATTTGGCCTTCGATTCTAGACCGGATGTCACAGCCCATTTCCTGTCTTCTCCGAACGAGCAGCCCGACTTTCTTTTCCTTTATTGCATTTTTGACTTTTTGACCTTTTCTTTTATTTATTAACATTAACCGGGCCCCACGCAGGTAGACCCAGGCAACATTAATATCTAGTACAATCGATAAAAGAAAAGCATGACCGTCAATTTGATTGCCAAATAACCTATCAATAACTTATCAATGCTGTTAGAAATTTACCAACTTTGAAATGAATTAAAGAATAACCAACTCTTTGGATATTTTACAAGCATCGTAAATAAATTGCAAAAACTATAATAAGTCAATTTATAAACTTACCAACTTCTGCTCACTCTCCTCATCGTTTTGATTTTTTCATTTGTTGATGATCTCTAAGTACCCCTCCAAATGCCTCTTTTCCGTGTGATGAAATGAAACTCATTATGTGATAGACTTGAATCGGATGGTTGAAACAGGAGGGTTGTTTTTGGAGGCCTATAAGGACAAACTACAAGTAAAATGTAGCTTGTGATTGAGTGCTTGCAACAAGAAAAATCGAAACACATTGAGTGTTCTTGAGATCTATCTCTTTGCTGCTTCATTATAATCTATTTAGTTTTGATCCTAAAAGTTAGCAAGGGTGCCAAAATCATTTGTATACATATGGAAGAAGTGGTCATGCTTAGAGAGAATGCAATTGTTTAGGTAAGAGACGAAATATGTGAATGATTATTTGAAACACTTAGAAGTGTGGTTAAATAATTTTGGGGGAGAATATGTCTACCGTGTTGTGTGCACAAGGTGTGAGAACATCTATTGAAAGAGATCTAATAATTATTTATTCTATAGTGAGATAGCCGTAGGAGGAGTTGATTCTGCGCAATACAAAGTTCTTGGTAATTGCACTATTGGCTGAAGTAGTGAATTTCAATCTAATGGGGCTGCTAGAGCTAGAAGAGAAAGCATATCCTAATTGAAACTCTATAAATAGCTTTTGTAATTTCTTTATCCCTAAACTCTATAAGTTTCTTATTGCAAATTAACAGTTTAATTGCATATAATTTTTTTTTTTTTTTAAATAAGGTGCTGGTTCTAGAAAGATAAATATTTTTATATGTATAAAAAAACACTTCACCCCTTCTTTTATGTATTTGGACCTAACAATATGGATTGCCACGTTGGAGGTGTCAAATTTTGTAATATCACAGTAATGTGACTTGCGAGCCTTGTTAATAATTTAAAGGATTTTACTAAGGACAATGAAAAAATCATTATTTTTGAAATTTTTTTATGAGAACTTGAGATGGAGTTTGAAGCTTTACACTATAATTTAGTTTATAATATTAGAGTTGGATCGAGTTTGATGCGAGTATATATATTGTATTGAGTTGAGTGTGAGCACGAGATTGAGAAAACCGAATTGTCATATTTTTGAGATAATTGCACAATCTCTCCTAAAATTATTATACTGAAATTTCAAACCTATTAAAGTATAAACTTTTTAACTGAAATAACGTAGACTTAAACTTAGAAGGGAAAAATGCAATAAACCATTTTAGCTAAATCTCAATGAATTCATTTAACATGGCATTTCAATTATTTTCGACTATTTAAGTGTAATGACGACATCATGACATGATAAGACGACGCAGTTTTTCTTTTGATTTAAGCACCCGATAGAGAAATGTCAATAGGCTTATTTTTGGAATTTAATACTCTCCCTTGCGCCTTATTGTAGGCCAAGGCACGAAAGAATATAATGGGAATCCATCCTTGTCCGAAAGTAGATGCACTAGTGGAAGTACCGCTTGTCACTTCCATGTCATCAATGAGGCTATCTAATCATTCATTGTCTCGGTAAAAGACGATGATCACGTGCTTCCGTTGGCAATTAGTAAAACACGATCAGAAATTATTATTTTTTATTCTGTTCCCAAGAACAATTTCTAAGCATTTTGCCATTTAAAATTTTTTTATTCTAGAATAGAATTGCATTTGGTCCATAATTTTCCAAATCAATTTCTTTTAATTTTTAAATAAGTTTTTTACTTTTTTTTTTTACTTTTTTCTTCCTTTTTCTCCTATTATTCTTCTTCTTCTTCTTTTGGCGGGTCTCCTCCATTCAACAGAGTTAAAAAAAAATGGCCGGCGACTCCTCCATTCCGGAGCATGTTCGAATTGGCGAGGCTAGTTCGTCGGCCGAGCCGCACCGAAACCGGGGAGGCCTACGGCCATGCCATTGGGCCAGGCCCACCGGCCACCGGCGAGGCTCGCCCAACCCCGCCTGGCCATCGGCGAAAAGCTTGGCCCCGGCGAGCTCACTAGACCTCGCCTTGGCCTAGCGAGCCTCCGGCGAGATATTTCGGCGACGAGCGGCGGGCAATCGCGGGATGATGGTAGATGAAGAAGAAGAAAAGAGAAGAATAAGAGAAAATAGAAGAAGACTTGATTCTTCTATGGAAAATATTTGGATTTATTCCTGGAACAAGAATCGACTTTATTTATTTATTTATTCTTCGATTCTACTCCAAATCTGTTCCCGAGAATAAATTTGTCCTTGGGAACAAAAATTTTACCAAACACAATTCTGTTCCTAAAGTTAAAATTTTGCTCCTAAAACAAAAAATCGATCGCCCATTTGTTGAGATGGTTACCAAACAAGCACTTAGTACACTGTTAAGCTGTCATCAAATAGGATTGCATCTCCATAATTTTATCCGTTTGTTTGTTGATGTGATGGCTAAGAAAAATGGTCTGTCCATGTTGCTTCTTTTGGCTTTACATAATCTCCTCCATTCAAAAGGTGTTCTAATTTCCAATCTAGTTTGACCACGGCGACCAAAAAAACAGATGCCATTGGTCCATGAGAAAAACTAAATGTTGGCTGATGAAAAGCTGTTAAGAGTATAATTGCCTATAGTTCCATCGAGAGTGAAGATGGAACTATAGCACATATGTAAAGGGAGTGTATCCTTGACTAAGAGAATGATTTAAATTACATTTTTTAAAAATAATTATTTATATTGTTTATAAAAACAAACGAACTAAAAATTTGTTTACTCTCCACGGAAAATATTTAGACATAAATTATTATGAATAATAAAAATATTTATTATTAAATAATTATTTCGAGTGATATAAACGATTATTTTTAGGAAAATATATATCAAATTATTTATATTTTGAGAAACAAAAAAAAGTCTAAATTACTAAATTGATTCAGAAATTCTTTTCTTAGGTTGGGGTCAGAGTGGATCTCCATGTTGAATTATGCTCCTGAATGAAGCCCATCTCCCAAAATAACATATATGTTGTACCTGTAAGAAAGGGAATGCGTCTCCAATCAACGTATACAAAGCAAATAATGGAAAACTAGGGATAGAAACAGGATGAAGAACCACATAAGATCCCTTAACATTTTCCCGATTATTGTCCTCTATTTGATTTTACGGTTTGGGATTACTTTCATGATTCCATGACCATTAACCAAACATTACATTAAGTGTTTTGAGGTGTCATTGTGGATAATCTTCCAATTACTTATAATCTTCCATTTTGCGAGGCCCATCTCTTCGGCCTAGCAAAATGTTAGTATTTCAAAATCGTGCATTAGGAAGCCACTTTTGTGGGGAATTTGTTTTCTCTCTAAATTTTCCAAGGCTAAAAATGAATTTGAAAATTGCTCATCCTGGTCCAACTCCTTTATCTTGAGGAAGGAGTGCGGTCCTTGACATTGTCTAGACAAAAGATGCCTTTTCTTTCCGTGGTATCTGAACAATCATCAATTCTTTGGAAGTGTCAAATTCTTTGGAAGCTGACACGATCTTTCCATTCTGTGTTCCCTCAGCATCCCATTTGAATTAGGTTAGATCAAATGAAGAATTTATGGTTCTTCTTGCTCTTTTTCTCAATCCATGCCATGTTGATTACATGATTTTTGGGAAGTATCCCAATGTTCCTTATTACGTGTATATGAGAATCGTAATTGGCAAATCTGAAACCTTTCTGGACCCTTCCAATACCAAGCAAGCCGATGTTTGGATCTCCAAATTCAGTCATCATGTTTTGGCAGAGCATGAGATTAGTTTTAGATTGGGAGGCATGATGCAAAACAAATTCAGAATGGAAATTGCTGAAAATAAGCAGCAACGAAATTACCTCAACAGAAAAGATGCATAACTTATGAAAAGAGAATAATAATAACGGAAAGGGTCAGCTACATCATAGTAACACAAGCTCAAGGTCCACTTCTCCCTGTTATTTGATGCAAGAGATCTCAATCAATCACAGCAGCTTCCAAAAAACAAACCATGCCAATGCAGAGATACCAAAATGCTAAATATTTTGGCACATTTTCAATTTGCACATTTTCAATTTGTAAATTGATATATCACCGCCACAACCGAACACAATCAACATATTTGTGCATCGGCAATTGGTCATAACTTTTAGTCCACCAACAACATTCATAATTAGAACAGGAAAAGACAGAGTTGCCACAAGTAATTCAGTCCCCAAAGAGTTCTAACTTATCATCACAGAGGTTGAATTTCAGATATAATTCAGGCTGTGTAACCATCAAAAGCTACTTCAGAAGCTAAGTAGACAAGAGCTCAATGCATTCCAAAAAAAAAGAAGGGGGGCTTCCTAGCAATGGTTAAGGTAGATCACAGAAAAGAGAAATAAAAGCAAACCCACACATACCCTTGCTATCTAAAGTCTACACAAAAGTTTTAAACAATAGTAGTTTGACAAAAGTTATGTGGTATCAAGGTTAGTGAAAGCTTTCAAGAGAGCACTTGTCCCTGATTATGTTGATGCTATGGATGCCACGGGATTTTGCAATTTGGATGAGGCATCGACCCACCATACTCGTAGCCCCATTTTGCACAATCGAATCCCCTAATGATCACAGCTAATTAGGACAACTTAGGATAAATTGCTTATGGTGAAAGTTAGGGGACAGCTAAGAGACTCCTGTACTGTCTATATACCTGGTTCCAAAGAGGTGAAGTCTTCAAGCATTCTCAAAGCGGTCGGAGGATTAATTGAAATTGTTGCAGCATATTCAATAGGAGAATTCTTATCAATTTTTTGCCATACACTCTAGTCTTTCACAATGTAAGTCTGCCATGTCCCTGAGCACAAAAACTATTTCACATTTCAGCACACTCAAATTTACAATGGGCTAAGTGCTAGGCACATATGTTTTGCATAACAAAACAAGTCAGTACTAATGGAATGCAAAAGTATCTTTTATTTAAGATGACAATCACTAAGATGTTTATAACAGTTTCAATCTTTCTTTTGGTTGATATTTCACTCGTTTCTGTTCTGCATCTAATCAAATTAAACGTTAAACATGCTGCATCAAATATAGAAGATTATATCCTTTGGTTGAGTAAGAAATTGTTCAGAAGTGATCAACTAGATGAGCATGGCTGATGCACAATTAATCTGATATCATTTTAAAACTTAGGTAATATACTGAAAGAATGTTTTACCAAAAGAGAGTGGAGATGGAATGACCAAATCGCCAGAAGAAAGATCCTTCACGGCAAAGCCAACTAAGTGTACTTCGCCAACTCCTTCACGTCCTCCGACTGCGGGCAGTTGTGGCCTCACCGGATACACACCTAGATCAAAGTTTATGCATGAATTATCAAATAAACCTCAAGTGAAGTAATAAATAGTACATGGATGAATTACAATCTGACTTTGTAACTAAATATCAATATTCCTCAGGAACTGGAGCAACAATTGTCAAAGTCAAACAGTGAAGTCATAAAAGATGCATTAACGGCCTCAGAATCTCGCAGTTAGACTTTTATTGTCTTCCAATATGTCAGCAACCGAAGAGAAACTCATCCTGACATATAATCCCCTCGTAGATCAAGTCCATGCGTGAATAATGAGCAAGAAGGCACCGACCGCAAATGAGGCATGAATAGGACATTATCGCAAATCATTTTAGTTTTTATCGTGAATTCAGGTTACTTTCTAAGGATGAAGCGAAGCCTAAAATCAAATTTATAGTACACAGAAGCCATCACAGATATGTCAGTAGCCTCGAAGTCCCCGAAACATCGAACTCCGCCGCGATATGCTCAGTCCACCATAAAAAACAGCCCAAAAACGTTCACCAAAATCAAGCTTAACCGTTGAGCTCGGATCCGAAGGAAAGGCCGATCCGTTATCGAGGCCCGCCCATCATTTCAACGGGCCCAATTCACGGCCCCTGAACATCGAACGAGAAGACGCTGAGCGATTGGGCCACTCTCTCTCTCTCTCTCTCTGTGGACTGTTGAAGCTCGCTCCGTTCTTCTTGGAGCTTCATCTCCGGCGATTCGAGCTCCTCGATCTCGCGAAGCGATTCGCCGCGAACCGGAAAATGAGGCACCGGCTTTTCACCATCGCCTCGTGGAGTCGTGGCAGAAAGCAGCTGTCCCCGCTCGCCTCGCGCTCGTTTTCGCGGCTTAGCTCGCAATCGGATCGGTGCGTTCCGGTCATGCTTCGACTACGCTCGTGATTTTCTCCGATGTTCTCTTTTTCTCTTCTTCTTCTTCTTCTTCTTCTTTTTTGTCCGTGATCGAATCGACTATCGTGGTTTCGCTGTGCAGGCCTTCGTTCGGCATCGCCTTCGACATCGACGGCGTGGTCCTCCTCGGTCACACTCCAATCGGCAGTTCTCCTCGCGCGCTCAGGAGATTGTACGACGATTCTGGTAAAGCTTTCGCCATCGCTTGCTGATATACCTGCGAGGCTTATCTCATGCTGGTGATCGTGCTGTTTCACCTGTCTTCCAATGTTCTACGTTCCGAACTGATTGCTACCGAAATTTCTGATGGACTGTAAAGGGCGGCGGATATCGAGATTCGTATCTGAATCTCGATATCTGCTATTTGTAAACTGCTATCACTTACTTTATGTTCTACATCTTTTCAGGAAATTTGAAGATACCTTTCGTGTTCTTAACAAATGGTGAGTGTTCGTGATTGCTTAAATGTGTTAGTAACCTTTACTATTACATTTCTCACTTTCGATGTGTGTTAGCGAATGTGACCGTCGTTCTATAGAGTCATCACCGGTGAGTGCCGTGATATGATGGTCAAACTAAAGTTTTCAAGTTGCATGCTGGGCATCATACGCTCATTGTGGTTGATTATTCAGTTATCGGCAAGTATTGGTACTTTTAAGATCTAATAGTAATCGTCTTGATGATTTTGAGATTGCTGCTATCTTATGTTTAAGTCATTCAAGCAATTTGAATCTGTGACGCCTTTTGAGATGCCCTTACCTATAATTGTTCAATATGTTACTCCCTTGAAATAAGAAATTTCGCTTGTTAATTCCTGAAGAATCGATAATTAGTTTTTACTGCATTCTGCTAATAGCAATGGCTGGTGCAGGAGGTGGCTTTTCTGAATCCAAAAGAGCCCAGGACTTAGGTCAACTAGTACAAGTCAACATTTTACCTTCACAGGTAGTTCGTCTCTTGTGTTACAAAATCTGCTTGCCCTCACGATTTTGCTTGTTATCAGGTCCAGAACTACCTTGTTTCGTTTTTCTCTCATATTTTGACCAAGATAATTTGCTGGTCATACAGGGCCACACACCTTTTAAACAACTGGTAAATAGGTATGGATTTGTTGGATTATCTCCATGACCAATGTCCAACGAGAAATGCGGCATACTAATGTAAATCAGAACTGAGCATTTTCTATAACATTTGCTTTTTTTCATCTATCTCGCTCGTGATTATGAAAATTGCGAAATAAAATATAGTGCATGTGTATTATTAGCTTGATAAGAATTCTCCTGTGCTTTGTTCTTGGAAACTAGGGGAATGCACTACCTATATTATATTATATGAGTTGAAAAGACTGAGAAGAGTGCCAATGCATGTACTAACTATTCTAAAAGAATTCTGCGTAGGCTTTTCTATTTTACTCACGAATATGCTTCTCTATTTTATTCATCTGTTTCCTAATTGAGGTTTTTGCACAGATTTGAGAACGAACTTGTCGTTGCTGTTGGCAAAGGAGAACCTGCTGCTGTGATGTCCGAATATGGATACAAGTAAATATTTTGACCACTTCTCTAGGTTTGCAAATGTACCCAGCAATGTCTCAATTACTTGTTCATGCATGCAGGTGTGTGGGTGGGGGGAGGGGAAGAGAGAGAGGCAATAGGGATAAAGATATGTATTTAATAAAACTGATATCGATGGATATTACTTTAATCTAGGTAATACGTAGGAGCAAGCAAAGTTAATAGAAAGCACTCAAGTTCTCAGGGACTTGAGTAATCGGAGAGGAGTCCTCTCCATAAATCATCTTAGTTTTCTGTGTTCAATACTCCTGGAACAAGAACTCCGACAACTTGATTCTCCTTTTTTTCCTCTCCGGTTGACCCTCTTTCTGCTTATATCTTTTCTACGCAGAAATGTTCTGTCAGTTGATGAGTACACTAGCTACTTTGATGCCATTGATCCACTGGCACCATACAAGAGATGGACAACAGAGGCAGACATTGACCAGAATAGCAGTTCTAATGAGATGGCGAAGAGAAAAATTGCTGTGCAAACGCAGAGAGTTCAGGCAGCATTTGTAGTCAGTGATTCTGTTGACTGGAGCAGAGATATTCAGGTTGTGACCACTCTAATGGATCTTGTCCTTTCTTAGATTATATAATTCAGCTTTTGAGTCTGTACTGGGATTTTAGTCATGCGAATTCTAAATCTTTGAACTGATTATTGAAAGACACTAGGCTTTGTTTTTTTGTTCAGTAAATACTCTGCAACTTTAGTCATCATCTTTTTAGAAGTCTAGTGGGCGCTGAAATAAAGTTTGAAAGAAGTGATAAAATGGAGTGTTATCATCTATCTATTTGTCTGTGTACGTTAAACTAATTCAGTGATACTCAAGTTTGGGTTTAGGTGCTCTGTGACATATTGAGAACAGGAGGGCTTCCTGGAAGGGAGACTGGAAAGCAACCGCACGTGTTTTTTGCAAATGATGACCTAGAATTCCAGGTAAGCTATGCCATTTGTGATGTGAGCTGCGATCTTGAGTTTTTGAAACCTTAGTGGAACTAAAGCTGGCTGATGACTAGCTGACAAAGTGTAAAGGCAGGCTACTTTTCCTGCTGAACGTCTAGGTATGGGAGCTTTCAGGATTGCGTTAGAAGCAATCTATAACAGGTACTAATGAGGTTTCACTTCTCAATGTATAGTTTCTGCATGGAGTTTGATCTAATAATCTCCACAAAAAAATTAAAGAATGGCCTATAAGATCCTTGAGTAGGCCTAATTTGCCTCAGTGCAGCATAGTGACATGCATTAATCTTCAATCTTATGTTGCGCATTGTTTACTTGTCCCTGTTCTGCAGAACACATCCCATTCCGCTGGCATATACATCATATGGGAAGCCAAATCCATTTGTCTATGCAAATGCTGAGACCGTGTTAAGGAATCTCATGCCATCTTTGTTGAGCAACCTAGATGTGGAGAATACAATAAACTCTGGAATTCATTGTTTCAAAAGCCTATACATGATAGGAGATAATCCAAAAATCGACATTAGAGGCGCGCGACTGGTATATTTCATACTGAGAATTGTATTTTATCATATCAGTAATTTTTATTTCCAAACATAATCACTAGTACCGATAACAACTCCTTCAGGCAGGAGATCCTTGGTTTTCTATATTAACAAGGACTGGGGTATTCAAGGGAAAAGATAATCATTCAGAGTTCCCTGCGGACTTGGTAGGTATTTGTAATCTTAACAAAATTCAGACAATTCTCTCTCTGTCTCTCACATTTCTCCTCATATGTACGTTGGTGTGAGTTGATGGTAGGTTCCTTAGTAAGCAGATCGCGTGCATTCCAGCATGTTCGCTTCTTTGGTTTAGAGATTTTAGATATGTGATCCTAGTGGAAAGTCATGGTTGAGACTGCAGATCATTGATGCCACCATGAAAACATTCAGAAGTAAGTACATTGTGTTATCACTTAGGCCTTGTTTGGTTCACTTTGGAGTAAAAAAAAGGAAATGGAATCCCATTGTAGCTCATCTTTGGATGGATTTATGATCATAGAATCAAAGAGCCCAGTTAACAGATACACCTAAAAATGTGAAATTGGATTGCTCAAGTAGGGGGGGTACTGGGATTCCGAGAAAGAAAAAACATCCAGGAACCCAACCCACTCAGTAGTCTTGAGCTTCATCATCTTCAAATCCTACAAAGTTAGAACTCTCTCTCTGTCTTTCTCCACTCATCATCTTCAAATCCTTTCATGTGAGTTTCGCCTGCCTGTTAGCCCTCACATTACTCTACTAGGTGAAATTATTTCTCTCGCCATTGTGAAACTTGTTTGGTCTATTTATGGAGATGTCAACCACAAAGATCACATTGGCTTGGGTGCGGACATAAAGTTCCATTTACACACTTGGCTGAGTTGCTGTCACTCCATTTATTCTCGTGATTGGGTCTTTGACTCAAAACATAATAAAAATAAAAGAATATCACAATGGCTTGAGGTAACAGCTGTGAAGTAGTTTGAAGTTACATGGGAATGGCTTTATCTTCGTTGCTGCAGATTTTGTGTGAAATGCTTGACTCTTGAGATTTTGAGGAGCTATATCTAACGTGTTTGTAAAATGTTTATGTGAACTGTATGATCCTTTTAGATGACAATAATTGGGAAATTGTCGGGGGATGCTGTGTGGTTCTTCATTCTGTTTCTATCCCTAGTTTTCCATTATCCACTTTGCATTTCACATCGGACATTTCTCCCTTCATTCGTAAATTGAAACTAAACAATAGAGAATGAACCCCACATCTAGGAATTTGATTGCTTAGATTGGGATTCCTTTTCATGATTCCATGGCCATGAACCAAACATGGCCTCACGTGGTTTTGAGCTGTCAGCGTGGACAATCCTCCCTTACTCATATAGGTTGATTTGCTGTGCTCTGGGTGATCTGTGAATTCTAATTCGTTGGATGAAACATGTCTGAACCTTTTCCTTCTTCAGCCTAGCAAAATGTTAGTTTTTTCAAAATATTCTCATTTGAAAGCCACTTTTATGGGGAATTTGTCTTCTCTCCAAATTTTCCAAGGTTAAAAGTGCATCCAAAAATTGCTCGCTCCCAATTGAACTCTTTTATGTTTACCTATGCAGATCGTGGATACTGTAGAGGACGCTGTCGACTTTATCTTGAAAAAGGAGTGCGGTTCTTGACACAAAAGATGCCTTTTTCTTTATGTATTGTCTGAACATCATCAATTCTTTGGAATCTGACACAATATTTCCATTCAATGTTTTCCATATCTTAATTAGTAAGTATTAGTCGCTAGTCTTCTGTGTATTCTGCATATCACGTTTCACGTATGTCATTCCCAAGAGGCGGTAAGCATCCCATTTGAATCAAGTAGCATTAAACGAACAATTTTATTGTTCTTGCTCTTTTCTCAACCAATGCGATCTCGATTACATACTTGATTTTGGGAAATATTCCAATCTTCCTTCTTACATGTATATGCAGTCTCGTTTCCCGTGACAAAATTGGGACAATTTTCCATAAATGTGAAGATATCATGTTTATTTGATGGTAGAACTATCAAAATGAATTATAAGTCTATTTTTTAACCCATATGTTATAAGTTGAGTTATTATATGAATTTGTTATTTTGTAAATAGGTTATAAATGGGTTTGGAATGGTTAAACCCAAAATAATATAAGGGTAAATGATTACACAACTTATCCCATCTATATAACTCTCTTTTTATCTTTTCATTCTCACTCAATTTTGTATTCTCACTTCAATTTTAGTATGAATTCTTAAATTAGGCTTAATATAATAGTATTTTAAAAATATGAATCGAATCAGATATCAATCAGATTGAGTATGAATTATTAAATTTATATTTTCTGGACATTCATCAAAATGGGTAAAATATGGACGGAAGTGTCTTCTTTTATGGCGCTAAAGTCATTGTGGACCCGCAAGGTTCAGCGACTAACTCGAGAGTCCAAAAGATGGGATAAGGAAAACGATGTGATGGCGAATGAAGCCGGAGGGATTAAGATTTTAAACAGAAACGATCGTGACCGACGGTCCTATCACGTCGTGTTTCCCACGTTGTCTATGATTTGAGGCCCTAGCTCACTGTGCTGTGGTTTTACTTTTGTCCCTCCTGTTTTCATTAATTCCATCGTTCTAATTAGTTGGCGACAGGCTGTCTTTTTGTGTTGTTTGGACAGGAGTCGCGTCACCATAAGAGAGGGATAGACAAAGATTAGACCAACACGAGGACTGAGATTAGTAGTTTTGATCAGTCCGTCAAAGAGAGTTTAAGTTCAAGAGGATCTTAGAACATTTTCCATCGTTTTTAGAACACTCGAAAGAGAAACGAAATGGCCGTGGGTCTCTTTCATCTCTAGCAGGTCGGCTCTAGAATAAGTCTTTTTGGAATTGATTTTGGATAGTAGCGTGAATTTTGTTTGTCAGGTCACGCCTGTAATCCCACTTTGCCTGAAAAGAATGTCAAAACCCGATTCTTTTTTTTTTTGTTTTTTGGTCAGAATCAAAACCCGGTTCAACAATTGATCACGTGGGCACATAGCTAGATCTACTTGATCAATGATTGAGATGATATTAAGTCACATGTTTTGTAGAGCATATAATAATTTCTCATTTCACACCTAATTGTTTTTCTTAGCCCTCCACCAAAATCTTATCCCCTTAGATTGGGAATCATCAAACATGTATCATTGGTCCCGAACATTGAACGTGAAGACTTGATCGAAGTTTAGACAGTAGATCAAGCTCGCTCTGTTATTTTTATAGCTTTCATTTTTAGTGATCGCCAGTGACGAAATTTAGATAAAGAAAAGGAAGTAAAGAAGAAGATTAAAAAATAAAAAAGAAATATTATTAAAAATTATCTATGTTAATATCGATGGTGGTCAACGTCCACGTTAGTATTGGTCGGTCAATTTTAATCGGATGAATTGAATTGATATAAATATAAAATATTTATGATTTTTTTTGAAAATTTTCTCACTGTTTGGGTCGTGAATGAAATTTCCCAACTCTCTGTCCAGCTGTCTTCAATCATTACATCTACATCCTCACGATGACGTATGGTGACGCATCCACTAAAACACGCACCTAGCCCACCCATATGGCGTAGGGCATAATACAGAGAGCTATCACTACGTCGAGGCCACCTGATGAAAGTTCTCGCTTTGTAGGTCGCGTAAGTATTGGAGCAACAACATCATTCACTGTTTACTCGGTTCTTCTTGTAAAGGTATATGTGCAAGCACCTACTTCCACTCATATTATATCTCGCCAAATTCCATATTGAATCATCTCAATCTCGTGCTCGGATCATATGATCTTCTCAATTCATCATGATTAAAAGTTAAATTGCCTCTTGAATTGATGCTTTGGAATATTTTGTAAACTCACCGCTTGCATTGAACTACCTCAACAGAGTTTTCTTGTTGGAGAACAAATCCTATACACAAACTTATCCGAGTTTCCAATACTTTCCTCCTCCTACTCCGTTGGCATGGATCGATCCGAATTCTGTATTGTCCGATGACAATAAAACTCCGACGTGGGTTATTATTGGTGTAGTCATTGTCGTCGTCATGCTTTGCAGTTTCTTTTTCTACTACATTCGGAGGTGAGAGGAGAAAATCCGGAAAACAATGACTCTGGCTCTAGCCCCCAAGAGGCCGCAGCCCGAGCCGCCGAAGAAGCAGGATCCATTGACGATAACAATCCCGAGCTCAGTTTATTGTCCGGAATGCAGGTATATAGAAGCAAAGATTTATTGTCTCACTAGTTTGCCCTTGGTGTAGGTATACGTCAAGGCAAAATGTAGGGCATTCAGGCTAAAAATGAGACAGGAATTGCAATAGTTTTTCTTATCTTATTTTATGCTTATGAATTTCGAAGCTTCTATTTATGTTTGTGTGCGAAACTTGAATGATGCACGGCAATAAATTATTTACTCTATTGTATAATGTTGGAGATTCGATGCAATGAAAAAATTTAGTGTCGGATGGTTTATCGAATTTCTTTTTGTAGTACATGAGCAGTTCTATGATCATTGATAAATTCTCGAATCATAACGAGTTATAATTGTTTGCATTTTTTCATAACTTTTGTACAAAATGTCGTAAATCGACTACTCAATCCACATATGTGATAAAAGAGTGCCTGCTCTTGGTGGAGTACCGTTTGACAGATTTGCTCTATTATTGTCTCATATTCCTAGGGAAGTCATTGGGACTAAGCCACCTGGCGATACTCGCAAAATAGAATAGACTATTTTGTTCGCATTTTTGAGTGGGCTTCGTACTCCAATCCATACTGGGGGAACTACTAATCCCCATCCGAAATGAGTTGCAGAGGAAGGACATCTAAGAAGTGTTTCGTGAGTTGCGGAGGAAGGACATCTAAGAAGTGTTTCGTGAGTGAACGGAAGTGCGGTTGTGACACAAAATCTTGGAAGTCCGACAATCGATAGATGAGACAACGTCAGTTGTTTCTTGTAGGATCCGGCTAGTGTAACGGTGTTGTGTGGCCACGGTTTTTCATTGCCAAAAGGTAGAAATTGAAAGAGCAAAAGGAGCCGTGGGATGGGATCCTTCCAGTATATTAAAAGAAATAAAATTCAAGTGATGGTGCCGAGTGAAACACCACATTGCCTTTTTAGTAACTTCCATTGTCCATTGATGTAATTAGGCTTAGCTTAGCCTCGTCGCCCCCATGGGACCATGCACTTCCTTGCAATAAATCAAAACTTCTTTATGACGCCAAAAACGGAAAAGATATAAGATAAACAATTATCAAAAAATTATCAGGCCTAGACAATGCTAAACTAGACAACCATGCGAGCAATCAAATGCCAAACTTTTGATAGAATTGAAAGATAAAGCAATCGAATGGCATGACTGGGCTTTGCAGAAGGTACATCATATGATTAGGACAAAAAGAAAGAGACGCCCTACGTAACTAGTTAAATGACTAGAATCAAAATTTTTAATAATCAAGTTGAATCGAGTTCAATTTTGAACTTTAATATTGAGTTGAGCTTGAGTTTTGGGGATTTGAAACTGAATTTTGTTTATTCATGATTCAATATCAAAGCATCGATTTCAAGTCAAATTTTGCATCAAAAGAAAAAATTTTAAATAATAGCTTGAAGTGACTATTTTATTGAAAAAGTATCTACAGTAAACATTATATTAAATAAGAGTCGAAGTAACATATTTAGTCTCAAATAAAGGTCTGGCTTTACCAACTAACGAAACCTTGTCCACATCCAAGGGTACTCTTGTCTAAGTACTTTTTATATTTTTATTTTTCTCCCTCTTTGTTTCATGTTTGTGTTTTCTTTTCTTTCTTCTTCTTCCTCACCCCCTCTCGCTCTGCCTCGCATCCGCCTTTGCCGCCATCATCAGCCACCTCTCTCTCTCTCTCTCTCTCTCTCTCTCTCTCTCTTTCTCTCTTTCTGCCATTTGTCGTTATGATCAAGACCAGCTTTTCTTCGGAGCAAACCATTACAGTAGAACCGAGGTCGTTAATGATTCTAAGTTTCACTCCTCGAAATTGTTCGAAGAAGATTCCACAAAGCCAAAGCAGGCGAGCTTACAAAAATACGATTCCTTTATCCCAAGATTCAATGCAAATTTTTATCCGATTTGAGCCGCTTCCTTTGAGGCAACCCAAGGGCCCCAAAGATGTTCGATGAAATACCTGAATGGGTCTATTTTGCTTTAACAATGGATAATTTTCTCATGTCATAATGCCATTGTCCAGGGCTTCCATATATTAATTCGCTCAACGAGAAGGTGCTGATCACAATAGGAATGGGCACAGAAGACTGCTACTTTTGGAAGCAGCTATGCAAGGCGTTACTAGGCACATACATGCTCACTGGCGTCGTGTGGCTCAACAACGAAACATCACCCCTAGGTGGTGCACGCTAAAGCCTTAGCCGAAGGAAAAGAAAGATACGTGTGGAAACAATTTATCTAGGCTATAATAAGCCATGGAAGAATTCACTAATAAGCACGTATGATCGAAATCCATTGGGCTCGAGGGATTTGTTGAAGCTGATGAAGATGCTTGTAACTAGAGAACAAGAAGTTTTGAGGAAGAAGCTCAGAAGCCGTGATTTAGGATGAGGAATGAAGTCATTGTGGAGCTCCAAGAAAAAGGGCATTATATCGAGTGAATTAGGAGCGTGGAGAACATGTTATGAAGGAAAAAGTACTATGAGCAAATTGGTAGCGTTGAATTTGCTTATTAAGTTTGAGCACTCTGTGGTCGGCCTCTCATTTTCCTTTTCGCATCTTCACTCTGTTTGCAATCAGTTCTATTAATAAAACTTCGTTGACGTCATCTGGATCCTGATTTATTTGGCTGTAGCCTCGCCAATTGAGTTGAGGAGGTTTTTGTAAGATTAAACTAAGAAAATGATTTGGGTCACTATCAACTAGTATTAGAATATCGTTTTACAAAAGTTATTGTCCGGAGAATATTGCTTCAGCAAGAAGTGAGCCAATATGACATTTTTGCGATATACCAAAACCAAAGGCCACGTATTAGAAAGCATTCATGGCAAGTGCCTTAGAGGCCAGAAAAGCTCGGACCATGGAGCAAACCACACTATTGAACCAGACAGTTATCTTGACCGGTAGTAATTTTCAATAACTAGTGGCAAACGTGATATTTAGCACCATTTGAACTATGAGATTTGTACTTGGCATTGATTTTTTTTCCAGGACGATGAATTGCAGAGAATAGAGACAATGCACTGAATATAATAGACTCAAGCTTTACATTAACTTCAACAAGTAAAGAGTTGGCGAGACAGTTTCACAGAACGCTTTTCAGCGGACAGCCTACATCCTTTCTGATTCGCTTCTAGAAGTTGGTCGCAAGCTGTTGTAAATGTTATGCCTATATGATTATCGTGCACTCTTGTTCCTAGCAATAACACTACAACTCCTTTTAAGCCTATAGCTAATATCATTACCAACTGATTCATCTTCCTTGCAACATCTTCCCTGCCAAGACTCCGCAACCACCTCTTTGTCCAACTCTCTGGCAACGCAACTTCTCCCTTCAGCGACATCTCTTCTCTCACCTTCAATGTGCATCAAACTCGATGTATCCTAAGTCTTCTGCAAACCCAGCAACTGCAATCCCTATTTTGCTCAACAACTTATTGGCATCAGGCAATTTGATATACTGAAGCTCTGGACAATGGTATAATCACATTAGAAATTTGAAATCATCCATTGTTAAAACATAATAGACCCATTCAGGCATTTCAAACGTCTGTAGGGGCGTGTGGGGTGCCTCAAAGGAAGAGGCTCAAATCAGACTGAAATTTGCTATGAATCTTGAAATAAAGGAATCAATTTTGTAAGTTCACCTGCTTTTGTTTTGTGGAATCTTCTACAAACCAAATTGAGAAGTGAAACTGAGAATCTCCAATAAGCTCGGTTCGGCTGTAATGACTTGCTTTGAAGAAAAGCTGGTGCTGATCATACAACGAGATGGCAAAGAGAAGGGGGCTGATCATGGCGTTGAAGAGGATGTGAGGCAGAGTGAAAGAGGCGTGAAAGATGCGGAAAGAAAAAGAAAGGAAAGAAAGCAAAGCATGAAAGGAGAAAGAAAAAATGTACTTGGACGAGGATGCCCCTATACGTGGACAAGGTTTGGTTATTTGGTAAAGCCAAACACTTATTTGAGACTAAATAGACCACTTGAGGCCTTCATTTGAGACAATCCACTTTGGACCTTCTTTTGAGAAAACGGCTCCACTTTGAGCACTTATTGGAAATTTTCCCCCAAATCAGTTAATAGCCCAATTGCATCTTTATATATATATATATATATTTGTTAAATGAAATGCCTTATCTTACAGGCCTTCGGGCATTGACCCCACTAAAAATATGTGGTAGTTCCATCTCAGCATGCTAGCAAGTATGATGCGAGTTGTCTCCAAAACTTCATAAGCCTCCTCCGAAACATGCGCATATCCAATCAAAGCATGACTCCTGAAATATAAAACCACAATCAATCTTGCAAGAAAGTTTCGACAAAGGAATAAGATGATAAAATTATGCAGTCAAATCAACCAGTAATACATATCAACTAATGTCTATCATGTTTAATCTCTTTGTCAATGTATAATATATGCAAGCACATAGAGAGAGGCTCTTCTAAATTCCTCTAAAGATACTGATGAAAGTCAAATATGTAGGTCAACTGCGTTTGTTGAGATTGAAATACAACAAATGATCTATTTATAAAAGGAACAAGTCAATCTCTAGGAATTAACGAAAGAAATTATGTACGCGGATTATGCACATCAAATCATTCCATTCTCTCACATCATCAAATGCAAACATTTTTACATTGAAGCAACATTCACCTGGTCATTAACTCATCCCCTACCTGGTACATGAGATCAATAAGATATTCTATGTGCTTGATGCCTAATCTGCCTTAGATAAAAGCTTCCAAGATAGAGAAACATGTTATTACCAAAAAAATGACCAAGGCTAGTTATAAATCAATAGATAAGCCTTTTCTCCTCTTCCCCCCCCCTTTTTTAATCTAGCGCAGTTATCGAAGAAGGATGATGAAACAAAATGTTTTTGATGAAAACTGATTTTGTTCCCAAGCCAGCTAAATTAAGAACTTTTCAAGTACACAATCGACTAAATTATTGAAGAAGTTAATATCAAGAGTCAACCTACGCATCAAAAGTTAAATGAGTGGCAGAGATTGACTTTACACTTGCCTGAAATAAAATCTTCATGATTGAAAAAATAAATACCTGAGAGATCAACTACTTTAATTCCTATTTAAGTGATTTAATCTAATTGTAAAAAATAGGGAGAATGCAGAAATACATCATCCACCAATTAGATTTCCATTGCTTTTTTTTTTTTTAGAATAAAAAATCTTAAGCAATAATTAAGGAAGAGACAAATGTGTGCAGGTAATATGCACGACACGAGTTCAGTTTTCCTCACTAACCGGTAGAAACAATTCATGTTGGCGCCAACAAACCAAGTTTTGGCTCAAACCTTACTAGCTCCATGAGGCTAATTGGATATTTCATGGGTATGACATGCACTGAATATATGAATTCCCTCATGACACAACAAAAAATAAAGAAAAGAAAAATGAGAAACAATGTCATAGTATTGAAAAATTACCAAGCCTAGACAATGCTAAACTAAATGAACACCCCACCAATAAAACATCAGGTTGGATAAAGCCGAAAAAACAAAGTAGAAAAAGGATATTACAAGTGTTATAACTTTTATATAATGCTCACTCGAGTGCCATAACTTATATATGGCATTCACTTGAGTGACGAAACATTTTAAAAACGTTCATCATGATTGTCATGTCACATCGGATTTTTGGCACTCGGGTGAACGTTTCTAAAAGTTTTTGACACTTCAGTGATCGATTGAAAGTTATGTTACTCAAGTAAAGACTTATTAGAAGTTATGGCACTTAAGTGGTTGAAAAATAAGTTATAGCACTCAAGTGAGCATCGTACAAAAGTTACGACACTTGTGGTGTTCTTAGCCCAAAACAAAGCAATCAATGGCAAGGCCATGCTTTGGAAAAGGTATAGTTTTTTTTTTTTTTTTAATGAATTACTCATGGATACACATTTCAAGTTCACAAAGCCTTATCATATTAACTATGTCATCCAATTGAAAATTCTCTTAGTAAAATCAAGTAGAAAAGCCTTCCCTCCTCCTCTTTCCCTCTTTGTTGTTTATTGACCTGAAGTTTCTCTTCTATTTGAAATTGTACATGCATACAAATGTTTTATCAGGTCAGGTTCGATAGATCACAACCTCAAAACCTCCAATATTGGTACTTGTCGATTCAACTAGTAAGTTTTGTGCATACCATAGATGATTGAGTAAAAGTATGGTACAAGTTAGAGTGAGAGAGAATCATCATATGTAACAAGAAGTTAAATGAGTAGAAGAAAATACACTACTCCACATAAGTTAAACTTGGTGGACCACATGACCTATGCTCTAAGAGTGCATCCTTTACATACAATGAGCAAATTGTCTATGACACGTGAAAAGACGTATGAAACATTAAAAAGAACATTTTTAAATAATAGCAAACTGAACAATGACATTTCTTCTGGATTACTGAGGTTCTTCCACTTATTTGGATACCAACCGACCTTGTCCCCAAGCTCGTCCAAAATTGAAACTTCCTCATGGATGGAAAGGAACGGAAAAAGGGTAAAAGGAGTAGAAAATAAGAAAAGAAAAATGAGAAAACACAATCGGAAAATAAAACTTGCTGGTGGGCCAAAATAAAAGAGATCAAGCTGTATGCATCTTTATCTGTCAATGACATCTTCATTGGTCCGATAACAATATGTAAACTAAAACATCAAATCTCTTTTTCAGTTAATCAAATGTTAACTCCACGATAGAGAGATGGTTCTTGCGAGACTCACCTTATGGTGTTTGTAGGACTCAAGGAAGCCCCGAAAGTCTTTCCTCCAACCGAAGATTAGCATGTGGCAAGTATTCGGCAATTTCTTGCTCGACACATCAATCAACATTTCCAACGATCTGCATCCACAAACTTGTAACTCATCCAAAAACTCTAGATCGTCAAGGCCCTTGACAACCTGTAGTTGATGGTTGTGAAAGATTTTGAAAGACTTGAGGTTCTTTAAGTTTGACAAACCACCAAGACTTTGCACATACCAACAGTTATGAAGTTCGAAGCATTCCAATGATTCCGTTGTACCAACAATTTGTATCTCAAGTATCTTATTGCAGCCCCCCAGAATGAAACTTTGCAATTTATTTAAGGCTCTCAATGGAACGATTAGTCTCCCTTCACGACTAATCAACTCATTAGCAGACTCGTTGTTATCAATCCCAGCTTCCCCCACATAAACTAGCCTTTTGACTAGACTCATTTCCTCAGCCGGTTGCTGGCTTTTCTCTCTCGCTGAAGGTGAGTTTCCCTCTATCCCTTCCGGTGGTAGCTTCCGTATTCCATTACCTAGATTGCATGTGGAACATGGCCATTTACATAGTCTCTCCACCTGATTAATCAAATCCCATTTCCTCTCTTTGAGCCCTAAAAATGAATAAATTGATTTCTAAAACCCTAATATGGCTGTTCCCACTATTCTAGCAAGCGTCTTCGGTGATTTATAGAGCTCCCTTCATTCCCAACTCAATCCATCTTCCCAACAAAATCCCTAACCCTCCCCGACAACCCAATCTTAGCTTCACAGAGTTTTTCTTGTATTTCGGCAAGACGATTTTCATCCATGGAGGGTAACCACGAAAACCAACTCAGATTGTTGGCGCTTTGTAAACGGATGGGGGACTTATGGACCGCGGATGATATCACGAAGCTGAATCTCACCATTCCTGAGGTACACAAATAGATTGATGAGTATCTGTTGTATGGGAAATTATTCTCAAAACCTAATGTAAAGTTTCAAGCATTTTGGGCTACAATGAAAAGGGCTTGGAAATTAGAAGATGTTAAATGTGAGGTGATAGAACCGGGTCTCTGTGTCTTCATATTTAAATCAGAGGTTGAGCATAAAAGAGTATTACAGATAAGCCCATGGTCGTTTGCAAGTAATTTATTAGTTTTATAGGAAGGTGATCCTACCGTTCCCAAGCACTGTTATGAATTCACATATTGTTCATTTTGGGTGCATCTTTTGGGGCTTCCACGCGCTGTTCTATCAGAGGAGTGTATTCGGTTGATTGCTGGAAAAATGGGGAAGATAGAGGAAGTTAAAATTGAAGCTAGAAACAATAGTTCATGCAAGATAGGAAAAGTAAGAGTGAAATTGAATCTACTTTGCCCACTCAAAACTGGTACTATTATTCATGTGGGAGATCGAAAGCGGTGGATTGATTTCAAATATGAAAGATTACCACACTTTTGCTATTCCTGCGGTTATATAGGTCATTATGTAAACTATTGTCCGAGTTTTCCATATGAAGAATCAGGCATTCCTCAAGATAAACCAGGTTGCTATGGATCTTGGTTGAAAGCAGAGGCGAAGGACTTAAGCCCTTGCTGGAATACTTTCTATGGAGAGATTGATTTTACCTTAGAAACAAATGATATGGTTCCTAAGACTCCTATTATACCATCAGGGGATGATTCGAACAGCAACACTTCTACAGATTGTAGTCAAACCATAGTGCTTTATCACCCTGCAACACAACCAACACCAGAAATATTAACATCAGAAGCACTAGTTACTCAGAAAAAACGAAAGAGAATACAGCAATTTTTGGAACAGTAGGGAGAATCTATATTTCATGATATAAGGATGGGGAAACAGGTGACAGCAAAAACTGGCCCAAAGAAACAAGTTCCTAAAAAGTTAAAACGCTTTTCGCCTTATGAGAAAATGGCTTCTTTGACAACTCTTGTTGATATGGACAAACCCCTGGATACACCAATTCAAATGTGGGAAGGTAGTACAGCAGGGGCTTTGGTGGCTAGCCTTAATAAGCCACTAAGGAAGCCATGAAGGTGTTGTTGGAGAAAACTTCCTCATCTGTTTTGAAGTTGACAAAACGTTTCCTTTCATTAAAGTCTGAAGACCGCCAGATTCAAGATTTAAAGTCTGTCCTCATTGATAGTTTCTAGACCGACGACGAAATCTTATTCAGATGCAAGTTTATCCTTAAAGATTTGATCCGTTTGGTTGAAGATTATCTCATAGCTGGAGATAGCATCTAAAGATCTATTATTCTTTTTGAAATCAATACGAGTAAATTGGATTCGTTGATTGATGAAGTATACTTGGAAGGTTCTACTTATGGAAACCTAGATCCTGATTGTATGGGCGAGCGGGATTGGTGGGCTATCTTCACATTCCTTAAGTAACTCGAGATCTCCCTAATTGATTCTGTCCAACGGGTAAATTGGAAGAACTCCTTTGGAAGGTGCTAACGGATATAAAGGCATGGAGGAGTATAAAAGGAAGATGCTTTAGTTATTTGAGTGTGTGTGCGATAGATAAATTCCAAAGTCTGAATCTCTTTGTTCTTTGCTGATTCATTTGTTGAGCGAAAAGTTGTACTCGAAAGAGAGTTTAGACATTTGTGAAACCTTGAGGAAGTGTAGTAGAGTCTCTACATTGTGGAATCGAGGACGTGATACTGTAACGACTCTTTTGATTCATAGTGAAATCTAGACGGTGGGCTATCAGTGCGGGAGAGTGGACGTAGACTTGGATTAAGCTGAACCATTATAAATCTTGTGTTCTTATTCTCTTCCCTGAACTCTTTTGTTTTGCTCGTAACTCTATTTAACTATTAGAGTCTATTTTTCTTGCAAAGTCTATTTTCATCTAGATTCGATTAAAAGTAAAGTCTTATACTATATCTTGCAAAAAGTTATTTGTGCACCTATTCACCCCTTATAGGTGCTCATACTAGCACTATCAGGTGTTAAGCTAGAACTGTCAAGGTTTAGACTCTCCCTTGACAGTCCAGCACTTAAGAGCCTTAATGGCTCGAGAGAGGCCTAATCTGGTTTTTCTTATGGAAACAAAGAATCGATATAAAGTGGTGGAGATTATTAAAAGAAGACTTAAGTTTTCCTCTATGTTTGCTATTGATCCAATTGGATTAGGAGGAGGTTTGGCCTTATTATAGGATGAGTCGATGCATATTACTATTGAGTATAGCTACCAAGAGGTGATTGAACTCTCATGCAGAGATGTTGGAAATGGATTTCAAATTAAGATATATTTCCTACATGCGCCTACTAATTTCCAAGAGAGAGTTTCGCTTTGGAATCTACTTCGAGCTAGAAATGTCACTACAACATCACCTTGGCTATGTATCAGGGACTTTAATGAAGTATTATACCATTAAGAGAAGGTGGGTCAACAAGTAGTGGAAAGATTCAGGATGACAGCTTTTCGGGAATTTGTTGACACCTGCTCTCTAATAGACATTGAGAGTAAGGGTTGTGCTTTTATGTGGACAACTAACAGGGAATGAGATGAGTTAGTTAAAAAACGCCTTGATAGAGCACTATGTAATCTAGAATGGATGCTTCTCTTTCCTAACGCTGAAGCGTTTATATATCCAACCATTGGTTCGATCATGGTCCTCTTCTCCTATGTATAAATTCAGTTGAACCAGAAGAAATAGAAATTATTCAGACTTGAGGCCTCTTGGTTAGATCACCCCGAATGTGAAGTGTAGTGGACAAGGCTTGGAAGGCAGAAATTGGGCATCAAGTGAATATGGTTAGGAAGACTAAAAAGATTGCTCAAGATTTAAGACAATGGAGCCGGAAATCCTTCCAGAATGCATCAAAACAGATTGACTATCTCAGAAACCAGCTGACTCAGATTATGAACACGGCAGATCAAAAAGATATGGGAAAGGAATACACTACCATGGTTGAGAAAATTGGTACTCTTTGGCGTCAAGAAGAAATGTATTGGGCTATTAGATCCAGAGTTAATTGGTTAAAGTGGGGCGATAGGAATACTAAATTCTTTTATGCAACGACTATTCAACGGAGACAAAAAAACAAAATCACCATGTTAAGGCTTGAGGAGAATGTTTGGAGTCGTGATCCTTAGATAATTAGACAGCATATTATAGGCTATTACAAAGATTTATATACATCAGTGGGGTCCCGATTCTATCAACCAGTCTTAAAGCAGTGTCCACTGGTTGTTTCTGAGGAAATGAATGAGACCTTAACAAAAAAAAATTAATAGGGAGGAAGTTCAGCAAGCTGTATTTCAAATGGGAGCAACTAAAGCCCCTGGACCAGATGGTTTGAGTGGTATTTTCTATCAAAGTCAGTGGCATATCATTCAAGATGATGTATTTAAATTGGTGGAATCTTTTTTCAATGAAGGAGCCTTTGATCTTGAGTTGAACGAGACCTATATCACACTTATTCCCAAAGTAGCAAACCCCGAAAGTATAACTGAATTTCGACCTATTAGCCTGTGTAATTTTAGTTATAAAGTCATTACAAAGGTCTTAGCGAATAGACTCAAACCTTGGCTCCCACTTCTTATCTCCCCAGAACAAAGTGCATTTGCTGGAGGTTGGCAAATACAAAACAATATCTTTATGGTTCAAGAAGTCCTCCATCAGCTAAGGGTAAAAAAGAGAAGGCGAAAATTCCAAGCTATGCTGAAGCTGGATATGCAGAAAGTGACAGAGTTGAGTGAGACTTTCTATGTGATTGTATGAAGAGGATGGGATTCAATGATAAATGGGTGACCATGGTCAGATTTTGTATCTCTTTAGCTAAATTTCGTGTCCTACTTAATGGCGAACCTAGCAAAGCTTTCAATGCAACAAGAGGTATAAGACAAGGTGACCCCCCCTCACCTTATCTTTTCATTATAATGGTCAATGTCTTATCCCACATGGTGAATAATGCTGTAATGGATGGAAGTTTAAAAGGAATCAAGCCGAATCCTCATTGTCCTACTCTATCTTGCGGATGATGCCATTTTCTTCTTGGATGGCACAATTAGGGAAGCTCAGAACCTAGCCAACTTACTGAATTGCTATTGTTTTGCTTCTGGCCAATCAGTCAACCTCAATAAATTTGGTGTGTTTTTCGGGGCAAGCTGTCCATAGGAATTAAGAAGAAATATTGCATCTGAATTGAGGGTTCCTATATTGGAAAAAAAATGGAAAATACTTAGGGATACCATCCGATTGGGGCCAAACTAAAAAACAGATGTTTGATTGGATCACAACAAGGGTCGAAAGAAAACTGGAGGGATGGAAGGAGCAATTAATATTGAAGGCGGGTAAAGAGGTGCTGATTAAGATGGTTGTCCAAGCATTACCACAATATGCCATGAATATCTTTAAAATACCTATCTCTATATGCAGAGCAATTGAAAGGAAAATCTCAGCTTTCTGGTGGAAGCAGAATGCAAAACAAAAAGGTATCCATTGGAAGAGTTGGGATTTCTTGAAGATGAGGAAGGAACAAGGAGGAATGGGGTTTAAAGACTTAGTGGAATTTAACAAGGCTATGTTGTGGAAACAAGCCTGGAGATTAAATCAAGCTCCAAAGGCCTTATGAAGCAGAATTTTTAAAGGCCTCTACTTCCCTAATGATAATCTATGGACTGCAACAAGGGGGGCCAGACCATATTGGGGTTGGCAGAGTCTCCTCATAGGCCGAGATGCCCTGGAATCTAATATGAAATGGGAGGTAGGGAATGGCAAATCTATCAATTTAAGGGAAGATCGTTGGCTAATGTTAGGCAAGATTGGAGGACTGGCGAATCAAAACGATCCTAAGCCGATGGTAGATATCATAGACCCCATTACGCGTGCATGGAATAGTCAACTCATAAATGCTCTCTTCGATAGCAATATTTCAGAGGAAATCCAAGTAACCCCCCTCAGCATAATTCCCAGACCCGACCGTCTAATCTAGACAGGGCATAACTCGGGGCATTACAAAATCAAAACTGGATACCATAGATTACGAGAAGCTAACGCAACAACCACAGTAAATCAGTCATCCTCTTCATACAAGGTTCCAAAATGTTTATGGATAGAAATATGGAATCTACAGAGTTATCCCAGAATCAAACATTTTATGTGGAGTCTATGCAATGAAGGTCTTCCTATCAAAGCCAATTTACACTGGAAAAACATCATACCTGAGCCAAAATGCCCCTTTTGTCATCAATTTCCAGAATCATCCGAGCACCTCTTCATGCTGTGTCAGTGGATAAAAGTAATATGGTTAAATTACAGCGTTGACATAGATGTCTCCCCAACATCTATCACACGAACTGATAAATGGGTAAGTGATTACCTACTATCTGGGATTTCGGCATGCCAAAAGGCAATCTTTGCACATCTTCTCTGGCTAATATGGAAGGCTCGCAATGCTCTGTTATTTCAAGGCCAAAAACCAAACCAAACTCAGATAATCAGCGAAGCCTTCCTCTCCCAGCAGTTATACGAAAAATGGAATCCACGAAAGGAAGTGATTACCTCTGAACAGAATATATGGGTACCTCTAGATCCAGGCTCTTTGAAGTTAAACGTTGATTGCTCTTGGCAAGGAGGGAGATCAGAGAGCTCTATCGCCAGAATCTACAGAGGAGCACACGGGGTTTGCATCGCTGGTTTTGCACAAAAGATTCGCGCCTAATCGGCTTGTACAGGCAAAACCCTAGCTATTCTTCCGGGGCTCGTGTGGTTGAAGCAGTTTCGAAGTGATCTAACAGGAACAAGTCCAGATGCACGAACTGCCCTGCCTGAGTACATCTCCAGCGATTGTCTTCCAGCGGTGGACTCTATCTTGGGTCGACAAGAAACTCCCTGGGCTTCTCTTCCTCATGTACTCGATTGTAGACAATTGATGGCCCAAATGGAAAATGTCTATTTGCTGTTTGAACCGGGCCAAACAAACCAGGCAACTAATTGGATCGCAAAATCCCTTCAAGACGGGTCTCTTCCTAGTAATTGGGTCTCCAAGCCTCTGCATGATCTTTATCTTATTTTATGTTTAGATTTTTGTACTACTTGTAATCCACCATCTTAGTATGAATCAATGAAGTATTTCTAACCAAAAAAAAAAAAAAACTAGCCTTTCAAAGGACTTGCATGATTCAATAGACAATGCCTCCAGTGATTCTAACCAACGAAATTGGATCTCCACTAGCTCTTGACAATCCTTCACCTCAACATCTTTCATCTTCCTCATGCTTGATAGCCAGAGATTCTCGAGGGGTACACATTTTAGCACGCACAACTCCCTCAAATTTGGAAGCTGAACCCCTTCTAGTTGAATTTCCTGCACTAAAGACTTAAAGAGCTCTAAACATGACAAATTTCTCAGGTCCAGAGAGAGTGACATAGTTGAATTTAAATTATCAAGGCGTAGCTTTTGTAGAGACAAGGGAAGCTGCGGAAAGGATTATAGGTCAAATCCGTGCAAATCAAGTGTGCTTAACAGGGTAAGGGAAACCGGCTTGGTAGGAGGAGGGATATTGTAAAGTCTCAAACTCAAGTTGGTTAGTTTGGATAACCACCCAATCCACCATAACTCATTGGTATCAATTTTATTTCCTCCTTCTCCCATATCGTGTAGATACAACTCAACCAAATTAGTCAATTTCGAAAGATCTGGGATTACCCCCAATGAATTGGATGACACATGTAAATGGGTTAAACTTGCTAGAAGAGTTAGCAACTCTTGAATTTCATGACATTGCATCAACTTCAATCTTTGCGGGCAAGGAAGCATGCTAATGGTCTTTGGAACTTTACTAACAAATGCATCTGATAAATCTAGGATTCTTAGAAAGGGTAAACTTTTGATTTCATAAGGAAGTTGACCTTTTAAACTGGGACTATTGACTTTAAGCACGTCCGGATTCTCAAGCATTCCAATATCACTAGATAACTCCCATGAATTTGCTGAAACTAAGGTTAACAACATAGCTTCAAAATGCACCTCTCGTAATGATTTCAACTTCCATGTGAAATTTGGAAGTTTTGTCATCCAACAACATTATGCATAGAAGTATTGCAGATTCACCAGGCCCCCCATTTCTTAAGGCAAATCTCCACGTAAAATGCAAAAAGAAATCCTTAGCTCAATCAGACACTTCAACTTCCCTATAGAACCATCAATTTTTCTCAAATTTGCACAACATTTGAAAGTAAGCCTCTTTAAATTCAAGCATCCAGAGAAGTCCTGTGACGGCCCAAGCGCCGGGGGGGGGGGCACGTCTCCTATCCCACATCGCTTAAGGGGGAGTCTTGGGGCTAGTTTATAAGGTTTAGGTCCTATAATCTGTGTAACGCGTTTAACGTACGCTTCTGCTGCGCTGAAAACAAAGTTGTGAGGGAGGGTGGGCCAGTAGGCCATGCCTCCAAAGCAAACAATATTATGGCTTGGGAGAGGGAAGACCCGAGGGATGGCCCTCTGCCCCTGCGTAATGCGTTTCACGTACGCTTCCGCTACGCTGAAAACAAACCTGTGAGGGAGGGTGGGCCGGGGCCCATGCCTCCAAAGCGGACAATATTATGGCTTGGGAGAGGGTGGCGTAGTCCACGAGCCTCTGCCCCTGCATGACGTGTTTTAAAGCCGTGAGGACTCATTGTCCAAAGTGGACAATATTACATAGTGGGGCCCGAGTCGTTACAAATAGTATCAGAGTCGACTCTCGACCGTGTGTGGGGCCACAGCAAGGACGCTATGCTCCCAAGGGGGGGAGAATGTGATGGCCCAAGCGCGGGAGGGGGGGCGTCTCCTATCCCACATCACTTAAGGGGGAGTCTTGGGGCTAGTTTATAAGGCTTAGGTCCCTCTAATCTGTGTAACGCGTTTCACGTACGCTTCCGTTGCGCTGAAAACAAAGCTGTGAGGGAGGGTGGGCCAGTGGGCCATGCCTCCAAAGCGGACAATATTATGGCTTGGGAGAGGGAAGGCCCAAGGCCCGATGGCCCTCTGCCCCTGCGTAACGCATTTCATGTACGCTTCCGCTACGCTGAAAACAAACCCGTGAGGGAGGGTGGGCTGGGGCCCATGCCTCCAAAGCGGACAATATTATGGCTTGGGAGAGGGTGGCGTAGTCCACGAACCTTTGCCCCTACATAACGCGCTTTAAAGTCGTGATGACTCAGTGTCCAAAGTGGACAATATTACCATGAGGACTCAGTGTCCAAAATAGACAATATTACACAGTGGGGCTCAGGTTATTACAAGTCCGGTGTTCTAGTTATTTCGTAACACGCTATAAGAGAAAAAAACTTTCAATTTTCTTGCCATCTGTCAAAATAAACGCAATAAATGATTAAATACTACTTTCAAAGAAAATATAATAGAAATAAGCATATTACACACCTTGACTAAGCTCTGTAGATTCGAATCATCTATGAAGTCATTGTCTAAAAATTGAAGAACGAACACACTTTTTAAGTGCACCACACTCTTTAAGTGCACGGTGGTTGGCTTAGATTAAGGATTACTCCAAAAAAAATCAGCTTAAAGTGGTAAGACCACTCACAAAGTTACCAACGAAGGTTCCCCCATTTAATTTGAGGTACTTTAGACGCTCAAACCTTCCAATTTCTTCACTTTTTATATTGACATCAAGATAGCCTTGCTGTAGATCCAGATCAACCTTGCTGTAGATCCAGATACAATGCTTCAACATTCTTCATCTGCAAAATGAGAGCAAAAAAAAAAAAAAAGAGTGGTATTTAATATTCTCTTTCAAAGGAAAGGATTAAAATGGGAAAAAGAAGAAAGAAAAAAGAGCATGCTGAAGTAGAGTAAAGGATTTTCTATTAGAAAAAATATGAGGTTTCTCCTAAGGTACTTTACCTCCTTTGTGGTTAATGTATCAAGGATCTCCTTGCAAATCCATAACCTACTAAGCTTTCCAAAATTCGTTAGATTTTCTTGGCGAACAATTTCTCTTCCAAGATGTTTGAGTTGATCATGCATCCAAAACTTGTTCTCTTTTATTTTTATTAAAGACATTCTATTGAGGACATTGACCCCATCACCTTGGAGAAGCCCGCGATCTTCCTAGAAGTAAATTGCATTTGTCTTATCCTCACCAATGAAAAAGCATGCAATATCCAAGAAAATTCGTTGTTGCTCGACACTTAAGGCATCATAGCTGATCTTCAACTTTTCAAAAACACCCTTGTGAGGTGCTTGTCTTAACTTGTCCAATGTTTCTTTCCATTGTTCTCGTGTTTTTCAAAAAAGGAGTGAACCAATTACTTCAAGAGCCAACGGAAGTCTCCTTGTAGCAGATACAACTTCTCTTGAAAGATCATTATAATCATCTGAAGACAAGTTGCTATTCAATGCATGCCTACTGAAAAGCTCAAGTGCTTGATCAATACTAATCAACTCCACTTCATAATATAAAATTCCATAATTTAGTTTATTAATTTGCAAAACATGTTCATCCCTATTTGTAATCTGTATCCTAGATCCTGAACACAAAGTCTTGTTTCCAACCAATATCTCCACTTGTTCGCCCTTATCAACGTCATCCAATACAATAAGGACTCTCTTATTGCAAAGTGCGTCTCTAATTCTCTTAATGCCATTGTCAATTTCATCATTGTGGTTTTTTCCTGCACGAACGCCGATGTTCAATAATAGCTTTTTTGGCAACTCAGCTAAGCCATTAGCACTTGATGATTTTTCTCGTACATCTTCAAGAAAACAGCAATGCTTTCCAAATTGAAAAGAGAGTTGGTTGAAGACAACCTTGGCAAGAGTCGTTTTACCGATACCCCCATGCCATGAATTTGAATGAGGCACACATCGTCAGAGTTGACATCTAGCAATTCCTTGACCGCTACAACTCGATTTTCAATTCCAACTAAACATTCAGTCACCCGTCTATCTTTTGTCTTCAACTTTTCCAAGACCTCCTCAACTACAAATTTGATCAGTTCACCATAGCTGGCACAATGGAAAACCATTTTAGTTGGGGCACAATGCTAAATCATGATTACCTAGCTAGAAGTGATATTATTCAAGCACTGAATAAACTACACAATAATTGGCCAAATAATGGACCCTTAACGATCTAGAAGTACCGTCCAGAAAACAAAAACAATTCAGAAGTGATCTTCTAAGAGTCCATATTGGACATTAACATCACTCCGAAACAGACTTAGTGCAACGTATGTACCATGTCATGAACCGAAATTTGGACTTGATTCCAACGTGAGTTTAGCAACAACATTCACACAAAATAGACGTATAAATATATAAGTATTTGGAAATTTCATTTTGTCATTTATGTTTGAGTGACCGCCATAGAAGCTGAACGTGTTCATGAGAAGAAATGTTTAACGTATTGAAAAATTTATTATTAGATAGAAACATGCATGGCATTTAATTATTATCCCATTCTTTTTCCTCCCAATGCCCACAATCAAATGTTAATTTAGCTACCTAGCTATTAATTTCATTATTTGCCCATAATAGAAGATGACCTTGTTAAGCAGTTTCACATTTATTGACAAATGTAGCATAGGTTCATCATTTAATCTCACCTCAATCATATTGGAGTTTTTATGCTTATGATGAAGGTTCAGGAATATTGGAGAAACAAGCATCTCGAAAATAGTTAGCTTACCCTTTCTTGGCTTCCCACCCCTTTATTGCGCCAACCACCTTGAGTGCCTCTCTCCATGCATTTACTTGCTCCTCACTCAACTTTCTCTCACGTTCCAAATTGAGTATGGCATCATAATACAGCGGAGTTTTCAACTTAACATCATCAGGTTCCACGTCATAGAAAATAGGTAGGATCACTTTATCACCTTATGATTTGGAGGTGTTCTCCACAATCCGTGCAAGCTCAAGGAGACACCATTGGCTTGAAGCATAAGTTCGAGAGAAGATGGGTATGTAGATCTTAGAGTCGTTGATTGCTCGCTGAAGCAATTCTTTAATCCTTTCACCAACACGTAGCTCTTCGTCATCTCGAAAGACGCAGATTCCAACATCAATCAAACTATGGTAGAGGAAGTCAGTGAATAAATCGCGAGTGTCGGGTCCTCTGAAGCTTAGAAACACTTGATATTCACTCCCCCACGATGTTCCTGCATCTGAGCTTGCCATAGCAATAGCTTGCTCCGCTTAGCAGATCTCTCTCTCCCTCTCTCCCTCTGACTCAACATTCTTAACAAAGTAATGGAGTTGTTATAAGAAAACCAATTTAAATGCTAAGGGTCTGTGAGAACATGGATGAAGCAGAAAGTTATAGTATTTTACTTCGAAGACCATAAAATCAAATTGTTATTGGTTGATGAGGACGGAGGTAAACAAAAGACCAAAATTGCTGGGTGAACATACCATTCGAATTCTTAAAATATTCTGAAAATATTTGTATAGAAGATGAAATTGATTGACCATAATATGAGGAGTGTATTTCTGTTGAATTTGTAGATGCGATTGAAAAAAAAAATGTTTGTTGAGGGAGAGGGAATGGTGGAATAGATATTTGCGAAATGTGTATTTCAAGCACAACGTAGCTGGCTTGTTCTGTTTAACTTAAATAAGTAAAGAAAGAAAAAGAGCTCCAACCAATGCAAGTTGAACTGTTATGAGTGGACCTTTTCTGACCTCAAATTTGCACACAATACTTCCAAATTGCAGTATTCAATTGAAGTTGATACCAATCTACTCACTCTTCTTATTATGTTGATTTTTCATTTGCGGATGATATCTAAACATGGTACGCACAGAAATGCTCTATCATTGTTGTCAAGACAACCCCTCTTTTCTCTTTTGCTATCGACTAAAATCAGACTATTGAAACAGGAGAGAGAAATAGCAATATTTGATCAACGGTAGCTAAGTAGGATTTTCATTTGAACTTAAAATTAATAACTTAAAAAATGGGGACAATAAGGAATTTGCTAGATAACATTTCTGACTAGATCATCCCTTTGATAGGGAAATATGAAATGGCTAAAAGTCGTAGAATGTCGCTGCATCAACACATTTCGAAACCACTAGGATTCTCCCTAGTGGCCACCCTTTCAACATGGAAGGGGGAGGTGAGGGGTTCAAATCCCCACCTTCTCAGGGGAGATGGGGTTGGGACGCGTAAGTTTCAGGAGTGGGTTTCGACTCCCATGCCCTGCAAGAGGCAGGGCAAAAGTCTGAAAGTGAGTGTAGAATAGGAATAAAGTAAGACTGACGACAAAAAAAAAAAACACATTTCGAGACAATAATAGAGTAGTTGTAGGAAAAACAAGCAAAATGCTATGGGTCAATGAGGAAATGTTTGGGACAGAAATCATATTTTTTGGCGACGAAGGCCATAAAATCAAATGCTATCAGTCGATGAGACAAAAAGCCAAAGAATGTCTCGGATTGATAATACTGGGGCAGAAAAGATGGGATGATGCAAAACTCAGAATCTTATTTGATGGACAGATGGCGAGTGAAGTTTTAGCTGTGCCACTAAATCCTCAGGCCACACACATAAAACAATATGGACAACTACTAAGGAAGGCATTTATTCGGTAAAGGGTGCATCCCATCAAATCAGAGACAGAGAAAAAACATTTTACTAGCTACATCCTCTTTTCAACCACCCCGCACTGTATGGAGCCAAATTTGGCAGATGCAAACTCCCCCAACAGTTCGAATGTTCCTATACGGCATATGCCGAAATATCATTCCCACAACGGAGAACCTATACAAATGGAGAATCTCACCTAGCCCAGCCTGCCCTTTCCACACTCAGGAGGTGGAATCATTGGAGCATCTCTTCTTAACATCCATTTCTCAGATCATAATATGAAGTGTGGCTTCAGAATCTTCCATGGCAGACAAGAAAGGTCTCACCTTTGAACTGGTAACTGTTATCCTTCGGTTTATTTGAAAGGCGAGGAACAATTTCGTATTTCCACGTCAATGCACAAGCCCGGAATCCCTGATCGGCTCGGCCAACGCAATGCTTCGCACTTTCGGCAAACGGAATCGACAAAGTTCGAAACTTTCACAAGAAATCAACCCACTTACAGCAGACATGGCTCCCACCGGCAGGTCGGCGACTGAAAATTAACATCGACGCGCCAATTCTGGAAGGAGCGACAACGGGTTCAATCTCTGGCAGTCCTTTTTCTATCTTCTCCGCGTGCTCTCTCTCTCTCTCTCTCTCTCTCCCCTCTCCTCTACTCCATGCGCAAGCCACCTATCTTTTTTTTTTTTTTTTTTTTTTTTTTTGATGACTCAGGAACCGTCATACAGTCGACAGTTAGCGGCGTAAACCTGGAGCGACCCGTTGGGACCCACTCCCACGGGCCGTAGGTGAGTCGCGCAATGGGGGTGAGAAATTTTGAACCCTTCCTTACTGATTGAAGGGTAAGGGGCAAACCATCTCGTCCATCACGGGGCGGGTAAGAATCCAATTGTTACGAGCTGCCCATCTTTCATTCCTTCTTTTTGCTCTTCTGACTTTATACCTTTTTTTTTTTATCTCTTTTATTTATTAATGTTAGCTGGTACCACAGAGGCGGCCCCAGCCAAACTAAATATCCAGTACAGTCCATAAAAGAAAGCATGACCACCGTCAATATGATTGTCGGAAGACTTATCAAACTAAACGAAACCATTGGAAATTTACCGACTTTGAAATGAATTAGTGAATAACCACCTTCCCTGAAATTTTACAAGTATGGTAAATGAATTGCCAACGCTATAGTAGGTCTCGCAGCATTGTACTAAATTTGTAAACTCCAATTTCTGCTCCCTCTCCTTATTATTTTGATATTTTTCATTTGCTGATGATTTTTAACTACTCTTTCTCAAAGTTCCTTTTTCATGTGATGAAAATGAAACTCATTATTTCGTCTCAAATCAGATGGTTGAAACAAGGGAGCGAAATAGCAATATTTGACCAGGAGTAGTTAAGTAGGATATTTCATATGAACATAAAATTGCTACCTTAAAGAAAAGGAGGAGGGAGGTCGGTGATGCGGTTTAATAATTAGGATTTTTTTCTAAATAACGTTTCTGAGCAGGTCATTTCTTTGATATGTGAAAATGAAATGGTTGAGAGTCGTAGAAGGTGGCCGCAACAACACGTCACGAAAAAAAAAAAAAAAAATAGGCAGTGGTTATACGGTAAAACAATCAAATGCTATGTGACGGTGAGGAAACGGTTGAAACACAGAGTTGTTTATGGAGGCCTCTAAGGACAAACCACAAGTTAAACGTAGCTTGTCATCGAGTGCCTCCAACAAGAAAAATTGAAGCATATTGAGCGTTCTTGAGATCTATCTCTTTACTAAGTATTGATCCTAAAAGCTAGCAAGGGTGCCAAAATTATTTGTATACACACGGAAGAAGTGATTGTACTAAGAGAGAATGCAATTGTTTAGGTGAGAGACAAAGTGTGCGAACGATTATTTGTAAACACTTCGAAGTGTGATTAGTAATTTTGGGGAGCATGTGTCTACCGTGCTATGTGCACAAGGTGCGAGAATGGCTATTGAAAGAGATCTAATAATTATTTAGTCTATAGTGAGATAATCATAGAAAGAGTCAAGTCCACGCTATACAAAGTTCTTGGCATGTGCATTGTTTGCTCAAGTAGTGGATTTCAACCTAATTGGGCTGCTAGAGCTAAAAGAGAAGGCATATCCTAATCGAAACTCTAAACTCTATAAGTTTCTTGTTACAAATTGCCAGTTTAATTGCATATAAAAAACAAAATTTTAAATAAGGGGTTGGTTCTAGAAAGATCGATATCTTTACATATATAAAAAAGCACTTCACCCCCCCCTTTTATGTATTTGGAACTAGCAATATGGATTGCCGTGTCGAAGGTGTCAAATTTGGTAATGCCACAGTTATGTGACTTGCAAGCCTTGTTAATAATTTAAAGGATTTTACTGAGGACAAAGAAAAAAATCATTATTTCGGAATTTTTTTGTTAGAACTAGAGATGGATTTCGAAGCTTTCGTTTAGTTTTTACCGAATCTGATGTAAGCATATATGTTGTATAGAGTCAAGCGCGAGCATGGGTTGAAAAAACTAAATTGTCATGTCTTCAAGATGATTACATAATCTATCCTAAAATTGTTATACCAAAATTCGACATAGTCTTAAACTTATGAGAAGAGAATGCAATAAAAGATTTCAGCTAAGTCTCATCGAATTTATTTAACATGGCACTTCAGTCATTTTTGGCTGTCCAAATACAACGACGTTCTAAAAAAAAAAGTACAACGACAATAGCGTGACATGATTTAAGCACCCGTCAAAGCGATAAGTCAATAGGCCTTTTTTTTTTGGGGGGTGGGGGGGAATTTAATGCTCTCACTTGCGCCTTACCATAGGCCAAAGCACAAAAGAAAAACGTGGGAATCCATCCTTTTCCGAAAGTAGATGCCGCAGTGGAAGAAGTACCGCTTGTCACTTCTACGTCACTTGCGCCGGTCCAACGACGAAGACCACAAAATCAAATGCTATTGGTCGATGAGACAAAAAAATCAAAGATGCCGATGAGGACGCGACGACGAAGACCATAAAATCAAATGCTAAGGACGCGATCGGGACAGAAATCATACTTTTCCACGACGACGAAGACTATAAAATCAAATGCTATTGGTTGATGAGATAAAAAAAAAAAATCAAAGATGCCGATGAGGACGCGATCGGGACAAAAATCGTACTTTTTCACAACGACGAAGACCATAAAATCAAATGCTATTGGTCGATGGGACAAAAAATCAAAGATGTGGCTGACGCAAGCTTTCGGGACTGAGTGCAGGATCAGTCAAAGGAAAGTGCGGAAAATTTCCCTTACTCGATGGATTTCAAAAATTATTGATACAAAGTTCGAGAGAACCGGCCACAATTCATCAAAAATAAATCTAATGTAGAATCAATTTCTTCCCAAGATTAAATGGACCAAAATCGACTCAACCCCTATAATAACAGGCAATATATTCCAGCAATATAATCTCGTAATGAATAAAAATAATAGCAAATGATAAAAACAGACAAAAGCAAACACGACAAGTTTACATGGAAAATTTAATGTGAAAAAAATCATGGACAATTCAAAAAATTTTACTAATCACAAAAAATAGTAAGATGCACAAAGGTTCTTCTTTAGTAATATATTAGAGATTCAATATTAACAATATAATAACATTTTGTTATTGTAAAACCGGATTAATATATATGAAGTAAGAAACCTTAATCGCGATTGGAGAAATTTGAGATAATTTAGAAAAAGTGTTCAATGAACAAAACCGATCGACAAATGAAACTGATGGACTTGCCTATCTCGACTCATCTGTCTCGGTCTTATAACAACATATTGAAATTTGGGTCAATTCCAACGATATTTGGCCTTCAATTCTAGACTGGATGTCGCAGCCCTTTTCCTGTCTTCTCCGAACGAGCAGCCCGCCTTTCTTTTCCTTTATTGCATTTTTAACTTTTTGACCTTTTCTTTTATTTATTAATGTTAACCGGGCCCGACACAGGCAGACCCAACCAACATTAATATCTAGTACAGTCGATAAAAGAAAAGCATGACCGTCAATTTGATTGTCAAATAACCTATCAATAACTTATCAATGCCGTTAGAAATTACCAACTTTGAAATGAATTAAAGAATAACCAACTCTTTGGAAATTTTACAAGCATCGTAAATAAATTGCAAACACTATAATAAGTCAATTTATAAACTTACCAACTTCTGCTCACTCTCCTTATCATTTTGATCTTTTCATTTGTTGATGATCTCTAAGTAGCCCCTCCAAATGTCTATTTTCCGTGTGATGAAATGAAACTCATTCGGTGATCGACTTGGATCAAATGGTTGAAACAAGAGGGTTGTTTTTGGAGGACTATAAAGACAAACTACGAGTAAAACGTAGCTTGTGATTGAATGCTTGCAACAAGAAAAACCGAAACACATTGAGCGTTCTTGAGATCTATCTCTTTGCTGCTTCATTATAACCTATTTAGTTTTGATCCTAAAAGTTAGCAAGGGTGCCGAAATCATTTGTATACACATGGAAGAAGTGGTCGTGCTTAGAGAGAATGCAATTGTTTAGGTAAGAGACCAAATATGTGAATGACTATTTATAAACACTTAGAAGTGTGGTTGAATAATTTTGGGGAGAATATGTCTACCGTGTTGTGTGCTTAAGGTGTGAGAACAGCTATTAAAAGAGATCTAATAATTATTTAGTCTATAGTGAGATAGCCATAGGAGGAGTCGAGTCCATGCAATACAAAGTTCTTGGCAATTGCACTATTGGCTGAAGTAGTGAATTTCAATCTAATGGGGCTGCTAGAGCTAGAAGAGAAAGCATATCCTAATCGAAACTCTATAAATAGCTTTTGTAATTTCTTTTTCCCTAAACTCTATAAGTTTCTTATTGCAAATTAACAGTTTAATCGCATATAATTTCTTTTTTTAAATAAGGTGCTGGTTCTAGGAAGAAATATTTTTTATATGTATAAAAAAACACTTCACCCCTTCTTTTATGTATTTGGACCTAACAATATGGATTGCCATGTCGGAGGTGTCAAATTTTGTAATACTACAGTAATGTGACTTTCAAGCCTTGTTAATAATTTAAAGGATTTTACTAAGGACAATGAAAAAAAAATCGTTTTTTTTTTTGAAATTTTTTATGAGAACTTGAGATGGAGTTCAAAGCTTTACACTATAATTTAGTTTTTAATATTAGAGTTGGATCGAGTCTGATGAGAGTATATATATTGTATTGAATTGAGTGCGAGCACAAGATTGAGAAAACCGAATTGTCATATTTCCGAGATAATTGCACAATCTCTCCTAAAATTATTATACCGAAATTTCAAACCTATCAAGGTATTAACTTTTTAACTGAAATAACATAGTCTTAAACTTACAAGGGAAAATGCAATAAAACATTTTAGCTAAATCTCATTGAAATCATCTAATGTGGCGTTTCAATTATTTTCGACTACTTAAGTGTAATGACAACAGCATGACATGATAAGACAACGCTGTTTTTCTTCTGATTTAAGCACCCGATAGAGATATGTCATTAGGCTTATTTTTGGAATTTAATGCTCTCCCTTGCGCCTGATTGTAGGCCAAGGCACGAAATAATATAAGGGGAATCCATCCTTGTCGAGGCTATCTGATCATTCATTGTCTCGATAAAAGACGATGATCACATGTTTCCCTTGGCCCGCAATAGTACGCTGCTAAGCTGTCATCAAAATAGGATTGCATCTCCATTTTCTCCGTTTGTTTGTTGATGCAACGGCTAAGAAAAGTGGTCTGTCCATGTTGCTTCTTTTGGCTTTACATGATCTCCTCCATTCAAAAGGTGTTCTAATTTCCAATCTAAGTTTTGACTACGACGACCATAAAAACAGATGCCATTGGTCCATGACAAAAACTAAATGTTGGCTGATGAAAAGCTGTTTAGAATATAATTGCCTATTTAGAGAACAAAGATATTTTGCTTTATTTTTGGCTTGGATGATTAATTAATACAATCGAGAGCGAAGATGGAATTGCAGCAGCACAGTTGTAAAGGGAGTGTATCTTTGGTTAAGAGAATGATTTAAAATACATTTCATAAAAATAATTATTTATATTGCTTATAAAAATAAACGAACTAAAAATTTGTTTACCTTCCACGAAAAATATCTGACATAAATTATTATGAATAATAAAAATATTTCTTATTAAATAATTATTTCAAGTGATATAAACGATCATTTTTACGAAAATATTTATCGAGTTATTTATTTTTTGAGAAACAAAAAAAAGTCTAAATTACTAAATTGATTCAGAAATTCTTTTCTTAGGTTGGGGTCAAAGTGGAATTCCATGTTGAATTATGCTCACCGAGTGAAGCCCATCTCTTAAAATAACAAATATGTTGTACATGTAAGAAAGGGAATGCATCTTCAATCAACGTATACAAGCGAATAACGAAAAACTAGGGATAGGAACAGGATGAAGAACCACATAAGATCCCTGAAAATTTTCCTGATTATTGTCCTCTATTTGATTTTACGGTTTGGGATTCCTTTCATGACTCCATGACCATTAACCAAACATTACATTAAGTATTTTGAGGTGTTAGTGTGGATAATCTTTCAATTACTTATAATCTTCCATTTTGCTAGGCCCATCTCTTCAGCCTAGCAAAATCGTGCATGATAGGAAGCCACTTTTGTGGGGAATTTGTTTTCTCTCTAAATTTTTCAATTCTAAAAATGAATTTGAAAATCGCTCATCCCGGTCCAACTCCTTTATCTTGAGAAAGGAGTGCGGTCCTTGACATTGTCTAGACAAAAGATGCCTTTTCTTTCCGTGGTATCTGAACAATCGTCAATTCTTTGGAAGCTGACACGATCTTTCCATTATGTATTTTCCCTCTGCATCCCATTTGAATTAGGTTTGATCAAATGAAGAATTTATGATTCTTCTTGCTCTTTTTCTCAATCCATGCCATGTTGATTACATGATTTTTGGGAAGTATCCCAATGTTCCTTATTACGTGTATATGAGAATCGTAATTGGCAAATCTGAAACCTTTCTGGACCCTTCCAATACCAAGCGGGCCGATGTTTGGATCTCCAAATTCAGCCATCATGTTTTGGCAGAGCATGAGATTAGTTTTAGATTGGAAGGCATGATGCAAAACAAATTCAGAATGGAATTGCTGAAAATAAGCAGCAACGAAATTACCTCAACAAAAAAGATGCAAAACTTACGAAAAGAGAATAATAATATTGGTTAATACCTTGAAAAACCCTAAACTGGTATGTGACAAATTTACCCGAAACTATTTTTTGACCACCAAAAAAGCCCAAACTGATATACTTTTGACAAATTTATCCCAAACTGGTACACTTGTGACAAATTTATTCTCTGTTAGTTTTTATTAAATTTTATTATCAAATTATTAAGTTAAATGACATGTGACAGTTGATTGATATACCAATTTTGGATTTTACGCTCCGTTTGTCACAGTTTACAATTTTTGTGATTTTTTTTTGTATTAATCCAATTTAACAGAGGGTATATTTGTCACAAATTTACCAGTTTGGAGTTTTTTGCGGTTAGATAAATTAGTTTAGGGTAAATTTGTCATAAATGTACTAGTTTATGGTTTTTTATGATTAGTCAGGGTAAATTTGTCACGGATGTACCAATTTGGGGTTTTTCATGGTCAAAAAAATAGTTTGGGTAAATTTGTCACAGGTATACCGATTTGGGGTTTTTCAAGGTATTAACTCTAATAATAACGGAAAAGATACATAGTAATCGTGCCCAGTTGATCCAGTGCCTCAACTTCAGAATAGCTGATCATCTGAAGGATATGACGTAGGATTTTTTGATCTTCTCACTACCCTTAAATATTCAGTAGCCCTAGAACTTCAGGACTTGCTTGGGATGGCTTCCAAGTTTCCCCAATGATTTATCCAATGCAATGTGGAAATCACTAAAAGGAACCAGCTCCATCCTACAGTTTTGGAGAAATTCATATGCATCCACAGTCCAAGCACACTACTTGAAGATAAATACTATTAGAGACACTATAAAGAAATGGAGACCTAAATACAGCAATTTGAGTGGTGGTTACCGAAGACATACTCGTATTTTAACTTCCCATCCTGCACTAGCTCGAGCAAGTGATCTATCATTCTTCTGCACCCCCTTACATCATTTGAACTCATCCAATTATGCAGCCAAAATCCCATCAAAGAAAGATCCTGCAAACCATAAGAACCATTGTCTCATTGATTTATGTACTCCCCTTAGTCTCGACTCAAGGGATAATTTTTTTCGCTCAAAGTTGGTTGTGTCAAATATTGAAATTGAGATTTTGGGCCAAATTTAGACAAAAATAAAATAAAAGTATAGGGCATTGACCAAGACCGAGACCGAAACGTAGACAAATCAAATTGTATGGCTTGACTGAACTAACCTCCTAACCATCGGTGGAAAATTTAGTTCGCCGCTTCTTAATTTACCTTGAAGATAAAAGATGACGTTGACACTATAATTGGTTTCTTAGACATCCCACCATATGTCACCATGGTTCCTCCCCGCTTGAGAACAAAACTAAATCAGCTCTCTACAAAAAGATAAGGGAAGCACTAAACACGAATTTAACACTTGTCACACCTCAAAAATTTCATCACCAAGGAAGCAGCATTGCCACCAACGCAATTTAATCCAAGGGCAAGTTCTTTTAGATCACCCTAGTAGCAAGTCGATAAGATGTAAATAAAGAACTCAAGTGCCGATGGCCAAACATGGATGTGTTTCATGCATGAGAATATGGTAGAATGGATTAATGGATGGATGATATCAATAGACTCTTGACATTCTTTATTTCTAATTGGCTCTTAGTGAACAATTCTTCAGCACCGAGTTTCTTCAATGCCTCTTTTGCTTCATCCGAGCCAGCTCTGTCACAGGAAAAGGACAGCCATGAAAGCACCATAAAATTCAAATTTAGTACTGATATGCAGTGTTAACTGCTAAGTTGGAAAACAAATAAAGAATTCTACCAAATTTGTGCTCAGATGTCATAGCATGAACTAATAAGCTGGCTGAGAGAGCCCCACTAAATTAATGCGTCAAGCACCACAAAGTGTTTTCTAACCTATTTTTGTGTCTCATCACAGAATTAAAAGAAAAGGAGGAAACTTTCACTCCAAAAGAAGTTGCAAAGCAAAGAGAAGTCTTAGATATACTAAAAGGAAGTTTCCACCAGCAACCGAAAAAGATGGAATCACCAATGCCCAGCAGTATGATAATCTAAACATACCAACAATCGACGTCTAGAACACATGATGACTGCAAAAATAGTAGAAGAAGCATCAACAGTAACAAGTCACTTCTAATAAGCAATGCAAAAAGATCTCTGTTCAATTCACACTACAGTTAACTGCCTTCGCCTTCGATAGATTCAAAAAACAAGTCCTTCTAGTCTTTCCAAAGACATGTTACCTCATCACAAAACCTCATCTTTATATTGGGAGATCAAAGGATGTTAGTTGATGTACCTACACGAACCTAAAGTAGCTTTTTATTTTCTTTGATAAGTTCAACATAATCAATTCCTCAAAATGCCCTCATAACATAACCATTCTTGCATGCCAATGCATGTACTAATGCTCAGTTAGCCACATAAATTCTTGCCCATTGTAGCACCTAGCCAAAGATTATAATTTCCTCAAATCAATGATCACACTCAGTGTTACTTCAAGCTTAAAAGGGTCAGCTACAATAACACAAGCTCAAGGTCCAATTCTCCCTGTTATTCGATGCAAGAGATCTCAATCAATCACACCAGCTTCCAAAAAAAAACCTGAGATACTAGAATGCTAAATATTTTGGCATGCTTTCAATTTGTAAATTGATATATCACCGCCACAACCAAACATAATCAATAAATTTGTGCATATGGCAATTGTTCATAACTTTTAGTCCACTAGCAACATTCATAATTAGAATAGGAAAAGACAGTTGCCACAAGTAATTTAGTCCCCAAAGAGTTCCAACTTGTCATCACAAAGGTTGAATTTCAGATATAATTCAGGCTGTGTAACCATCAACAGCTACTTCACAAGCTGAGTAGGCAAGAGCTCAATGCGTTCCGAAAAAAAAAAAAAAAAAAAAAAAAGGGCTTCCTAGCAATGGTTAAGGAAGATCACTGAAAAGAGAAATAAAAGCAAACTCACACATACCCTTGCTATCTAAAGTCTACACAAAAGTTTTAAACAACAGTAGTTTGACAAAAGTTATGTGGTATCAAAATTACTGAAAGCTTTCAAGAGAGCACCTATCCCTGATTATGTTGATGCTATGGATGCCACGGGATTTCGCAATGTGGATGAGGCATCGACCCACCATACTCGTAGCCCCATTTTGCACAATCGAATCCCCTAATGATCACAGCTGATTAGGACAACTTAAGATAAATTGCTTACGGTGAAAGTTGGGGGACAGCTAAGAGACTCCTGTACTGTCACTTTACGTTCTCCATCTTTTCAGGAAAGTTGAAGATGCCTTTCGTGTTCTAAACAAATGGTGAGCGTTTGTGATTGGTTGACTTCGATAGGTCCTAGTAATTGCTTTAACGTGTTAGTATTTTTTGCTATTACATTTCTCACTTTCGATGTGTTACCAAGTGTGACCCTTCAATAGAATTATCACCGGTGAGTGCTTTGATATCATGGTCAAACTAAAATTTTCAAGTTGCGAGCTGGACATCATATTCTTATTGTGGTTGATTATTCACTTATCGGCAAGTATTGATACATTTAAGATCTAATAGTAATCGTCTTGATGATTTTGAGATTGCTGCTATCTTATGTTTAAGTCATTCAAGCAATTTGAATCTGTGACGCCTTTTGAGATGCCCTTACCTATAATTGTTCAATATGTTACTCCCTTGAAATAAGAAATTTCGCTTGTTAATTCTTGAAGAAGCGATAACTTGTTTTTACTGCACGCTGCTAATAGCAATGGCTGATGCAGGAGGTGGCTTTTCTGAATCCAAAAGAGCCCAGGACTAAGGTCAACTACTAGGAGTCAACATTCTACCTTCACGGGTAGTTCATCTCTTGTGTTACAAAATCTGCTTGCCCTCACGATTTTGCTTGTTATCAGGTCCAGAACTACTTTGTTTCGTTTCTCTCTCATATTTTGACCAAGATAATTTGCAGGTAATACAGGGCCACACACCTTTTAAACAACTGGTAAATAGGTAAGGATTTGTTGGATTATCTCCATGACCAATGTCCAATGAGAAATGTGGCATGCTAATGTAAATCAGGACTGAGCATTTTCGATAACATTTGCTTGTTTCATCTATCTCACTCATGATTATTAAAATCTGTGATCGTGAAATAAAATATTGTGCATTTGTATTATTAGCTTAATAAGAATTCTCCTGTACAAGAATTATTTAAAGGTACACAATTTAGTAGGTTCAAAACTGTGAAATTGGACTTTATTGAATGCACACATCTTGTATGTGTACGTGGTTACCAAAGAACACATCTAATATCTTCATCTCATGTGCTTTCTTCTTGGAAACTAGGGAAATGCACTACCTATATTATATTATATGAATTGAAAAGACATAGAAGAGTGCGCATGCATGTACTAATTATTCTAAGAGAATTCTGAATAGGCTTTTCTGTTTTACTAACGAATATGCTTCTCCATTTTATTCATCTGTTTCCTAATTGAGGTTTTTGCACAGATTCGAGAACAAACTTGTCGTTGCTGCTGGCAAAGGAGAAACTGCTGCTGTGATGTCCGAATATGGATACAAGTAAATATTTGAACCACTTCTCTGTTGGGGTTTCATGAATCATGTATAGGTAAAATTAACATAAAGAACGCAGCGGAAACAAAGATATATTTTATACATAATTCTCCTAAGGCGTTGTTCGTGCGTTTTAATCAAAAATCTGAACATAAAAGGGAGTTAAACGAATTACCTCTCGAAGCGCGCTTTGAAACAAGTCGGTCCGGATGTTCTACAGTTCAAGTCCCACAAGCGTCGGACCTCTAGTTTAGACACACCAACAACGAACGTCAAACGGAAGAGAGAACTTTCGGATATTCACCACGATGATCGTGCTAGCAATCACGTGGAAACAATCCGTCGTATTCTTGATGTATAACAGTCACGGCCCAAACGAGATAATGCTCTTCTTTCTTGCGTCTCAAAGACACAAGAACACGCACACAATTTGCTCTCTGTTTTCAGCAAAGCATCACTCGTATGTCTCTTAAAAACACAAAATGCACGCCCACAGAAAAATCTCTCTACGTTGCAACCTTTTTGCAGCCTTTCTTTTTAATATTTATACACGAATCAACAACGGTTGCCGATCGTGGGATCAGCAACTATTGCTGATCCTCATTCTCATGCACGATCGAGCACGATCGTGCATGAACGGAACGGTCAGCAACCGCTGACCATTTATGCACGATTTCGTGCATGATGGTCAGCAGTTGCTGACCATCCATGCACGAACAAAATGCGTGTATGATGGTCAGCGGTTGCTGATCATCATGCATGAATTCGTGCGTGCATGTGCACGTATTTGTGTGAAGTGGTCAGCAAAAATTGCTGACTATTTCCACTTTAATTAATTAATTAATAATTAATCAATTCCCTTAAAAATAAATAAAAAATAATATAATCCTTATATGTACAATTGGGGTACGTTAACATATATCCACTTGGGACATGCGTGTGCATCATATGCAAGTAGACTCGTGACTATAATACAAATTAAATTAAATCTCATTTAATTTAATTTCAAATCGACTCAATTCGATTGTAGTAATTGCAAACACATTTGCCATTATATTTCTCTCTTGTTCCACGTTATCTTAATTGTTTATGATGTGTGACATCCATAGGTTTATCACTAAGCTGGTAGTAAGACTTGTACTAACACATTAGTACTCCCACAAGAATTAATTGTCCCGATTAATCTTTGGGTCTTACAAGCCATGATTGACATCTAGCAATATGTCATGGCTACCCAAATAGTGTGAATATTTTAAGAACATAATGAACCTGTCAGCTTTGGCTACAGTGTAATTCAATTCTTCTGTCTTACTATGTCCCGATCAAACAAAGACCATGGAATATTAGTCAAGTCATTAATTCGATCATATGCACAAATCTAATTGACATGCATTTTATTTGAGACATAAACAATTTATTCTCAATTATAACCCCGGCCGAGGATTTCAATGCAGTGTCACAATTAGATCGCATAGGACATCATTATCATACCTTGCATATAACAAGGAGACAGATTCCATATTGCGCACACGTGTAACTTCGTATATTAACGAACTATGACCATCAGGTATAAAAACATATCAACGACCCGGCATTATGTGCACCCGTGAACCATAGTTGTTCAATACACAAGTTAACACTGTGCCTAAGATCTAAGGATTATTTACACAAGACTAAAGCATGAACAATTAGACATTGACCACGCTAAAAGCTTCCATGTCGCTAATCATTCCATATGCGTCACGTTCAATGAATTTGTCTAATACAATCACCTGTGTCATAATACCCAATGACATGTAACTCATCATTCCCTTAAGTATCTAATACTTAATGGCGAAGTTAAGAATACACCGGTCTCAACAGGATTATTAATATCCACTCAATAATCCATCGACTGGGAACGATTTAAAGATTCAGTCTAACTATGAACCCGTCACATATATTCTTGACGTCTCAAGAATAGGTCTAGTTGCAACTGATCTTATGGAATCATTCATCAATATAAAATAATTGGACAAATGAATGAATACGTCATTGCCATTAATTAAATAATAATAATGAAAGTACAACTAAAATCCCTAATATGTAACTATTACATAGTAGCTTTAGGGCATTACATCCAACATTCTCTAGGTTTGCAAATGTACCCAGCAATGTCTCAATCACTTGCTTGTGCATGCAGGTGTGTGGGTGGGGGGAGGTGAAGAGAGAGAGAGCTTGGCAATTGGGATAAAGATATGTATTTAATAAAACTGATATTGATGGATAGTACTTTAATGTCTAGGTAATACATAGGAGCAAGCAATGTTAGTGAAAAGCACTCAAGTTCTCAGGGACTAGAGTAATCGCAGAGGAGTCCTCTCCTTAAATCATTGTAGTTGTCTGTGTTTTCAATACTGTTTCACCCAGAACGCGAATTCCAACAACTTGATTCTCTTCGATTTCTCTCTGGTTGACCCTCTTTCTGGTTGTATCTTTTCTATGCAGAAATGTTCTGTCAATTGATGAGTACACTAGCTACTTTGATACCATTTATCCACTGGTACCGTACAAGAGATGGACAACTAAGCCAGACATTGACCAAAATATCACTTCCAATGAGATGGCGAAGAGAAAAATTTCTGTGCAAACACAGAGACTTCAGGCAGCATTTGTAGTCAGTGATTCTGTTGACTGGAGCAGAGATATTCAGGTTGTGACCACTCTAATGGATCTTGTCCTTTCCTAGATTATCTAATTTGGTTGTTGAGTCCATACTGGGCTTTTAGTCACGCGAGTTCTAAATCTTTGAACTGATTATCAAAAGACAATAGGCCTTTGTTTGTTTGTTCGGCGACTACTCTGCAACTTTAGTCATCATCTTTTTAGAAGTCTAGTGGGCGCTGAAATATAGTTTGAAAGAAGTGATAAAATGGAGTGATATCATCCATCTATCTGTCTGTGTACATTAAAATAATTCTGTGATACTCAAGTTTGGGTTTAGGTGCTCTGTGACATATTGAGAACTGGAGGGCTTCCTGGAAAGGAGACTGGAAAGCAACCGCACCTGTTTTTTGCAAATGATGACCTAGAATACCAGGTATGCTATGCCATTTGTGATGTGAGCTACAATCTTGAGTTTTTGAAACCTTAGTGGAACTAAAGACTAGCTGATGACTAGTTGACAAAGTGTAAAGAAAGGCTACTTTTCCTGCTGAACGTCTGGGTATGGGAGCTTTCAAGATTACATTAGAAGCAATCTATAACAGGTAATAGTGAGGTTTCCGCTTCTCAATGGTTCGTTCTGCATGGAGTTAGATATAATATTCTCCACAAAAAATTAAATATTCGCCTATAAGATCCTTGTGTAGGCCTAATTTGCCTCAATGCAGCATAGCGACATGCATTAATCTTCAATCTTATGTTGCGCATTGTTTACTTGTCCCTGTTCTGCAGAATACATCCCATTCCACTGGCATATACATCATACGGGAAGCCAAATCCATTTGTCTATGGAAATGCTAAGACAATGTTAAGGAATCTTATGCCATCTCTGTTAAGCAACCTAGATGTGGAGAATACTACAAACTCTGGAATTTGTTGTTTCAAAACCCTATACATGATAGGAGATAATCCAAACTCTAGACATTCTTTACTTCTAATTGGCTCTCAGTGAGCACTTCTTCAGCACCAAGTTTCTTCAACCCCTCTTTTGCTTCATCAAAGCCAACTCTGTCACAGGAAAAAGACCGTCATCAAAGCACAGTAAAAACCAAATTTAGTTACTAATATGCAGTGCTAACTGCTAAGTTGGAAAAGAAATCAAGAATTCTACCAAATTCGTCCTCAGATGTCATAGTAGGAACTAAAGAGCTAGCTGATGAGAGCCCTGCTAAATTAATGTGTCAAGCACCATGAAGTGTTTTCTGACCACTTTTGTGTCTCATCATGGAATTAAGAAAAACGGAGGAAAATTTCACTCCAATGAAGTTGCAAAACAAAGAGAGGTCTCAAATCTACTAAAAGGAAGTTCCACTAGCAACCAAAAAAGATGGAATTACCAATGCCCCCTGCAGTATGATGATCTAAATATACAAGCAATCAACATCTAGAACACATGATGACTGCAAAAATAGTAGAAGCAGAAGCAACAGTAACAAGTCAATTCTAATAAGCAATGTAGAAACATATCTTTTCACTTCACACTACAATTAACTGTCTCTGTCTTCAATAGATTCAAAAAAACAACTCTTCCTAGTCTTTCTGCACATTTTACCTCATCACAAAACCTCATCTTTATATTAGGAGAGTGAAGGGTGTTAGTTGATTTACCTAAACCAACCTAAAGTACTATTTTATTTTCTTTGATAAATTCAACATCATCAGTTGCTCAAAATGCCCTCATAAAAAAACCATTATGGCATGCCAATGCATGTACTAATGCTCAGTTAGCCACATAAATTCCTGCCCATTGTAGCACATAGCCAAAGTTAAAATTTCCTCGAATCAGTGATTCACTCTGTGTTACTTCAAGCCTAAATGGTCAGCTAGAGCATTACAACCTAGATCCACTTCTCCCTATTATTCGATGCAAGAGATCAATCAATCACACCACCTTCCAAAAAACAAACTTGAGATACCAAAATGCTACATATTGTGGGGCATTTTCAATTTGTAAATCGATATAACACTGCCACAACCAAACATAATCAATAAATTTGTGCATCTGGCAATTGTTCATAACTTCTAGTCCATCAGCAACCCTCATAATTAGAACAGGAAAAGACAAAGTTGCCACAAGTATAATTCGGGCTGCACAACCATCCAAAACTACTTTAGAAGCTTAGTAGACAAGGAGCTCAATGCATTCCCAAAAAAAAGGCTTGCTAGCAATGGTTAAGGCAGATCGCTGAAAAGAGAAATAAAAGCAAGCCCACACATACCCTTGCTATCTAAAGTCTACACAAAAGTTTTAAACAACAATAGTTCGACAAAAGTTATATGTCAAAGTTGAATAAAAATGGTGTCAAGTTTACTTAAGCTTTCAAAAGTTATAAGGATAAAGTTATGTATCTAATAAAATTGCTATTGAAGATGTCTAGGTAATACGTAGGAGCAAGTAAAGTGAATAAAAATCACTCAAGTTCTTAGGGACTTGAGTAATCGCAGAGAAGTCCTTTCCATAAATCTTCTTAGTTGTCTGTGTTCAACACTGTTTCATCCAAAATGAGAACTCCAACAACTTGATTCTCTCTCTCTCTCTCTCTCTCTCTCTCTCTCTCTCTCTCTCTCTTCCTCCAGTTGACCCTCGTTCTGGTCGTGTCTTTTCTATGCAGAAAGGTTCTGTCAATTGATGAGTACGCTAGCTACTTTGATGCACAAGAGATGGACAACTGAGCTAGACATTGACCAGAATAGCACTTCTAATATGATAGGAAAGAATTAAATTGCTGTGCAAACACAGAGTTCAGGCAGCATTTGTAGTCAGTGATTCTGTTGACCGAAGAAGAGATATCTAGGTTGTAACCACTCTAAAGGATCTTGTCCTTTCTTAGATTATCTAATTCAGCTGTCGAGTCCATACTGGGCTTTTTGTCACGCTAGTTCTAAATCTTTGAACTGATTATCAAAAGACACGACACTTTGTTTGGTTGTTCGGTAACTGCTCCGCAACTTTAGTCATCATCTTTTTAAAAGTCTAGTGGGTGCTGACATCTAGTTTGGAAAAAGTGATAAAATGGAGTGTAATCATCTATCTGTCTATCTGTGTATATTAAAAAAATTATGTGATACTCAAGTTTGGGTTTAGGTGCTCTGTGACATATTAAGAACTGGGGGGCTTCCTGGAAGGGAGGCTGGAGAGCAACCGCACCTAGTTTTTGCAAATAATGACCTCGAATACCAGGTAAGTTATGCCATTTGTGACGCCAGCTGCAATCTTGAGTTTTTGAAGCCTTGGTCGAACTAAAGACTGGCTGATGACTAGCTGACAAAGTGCAAAGGCAGGCTACTTTTCCTGCTGAAGGTCTGGGTATGGGAGCTTTCAGATTGCGTTAGAGGCAATCTATAACAGGTAAGATAGTGAGGTTTCAGCTTCTCAATGTTAGTTTTGCATGGAGTTTGATCTAATATTCTCCACAAAAAATTAAAGAAAGGCCTATAAGATCCTTGTGTGGACCTAGTTTACCTCAATGTAGCAAAGTGACATGCATTAATCTTCAATCTTGTGTTACGCATTGTTTACTTGTCCCCGTCCTTCAGAATACATCCCATTCCACAGGCGTATACATCGTATGGGAGGCCAAATCCATTTGTCTATGGAAATGCTGAGACCGTGTTAAGAAATCTTGTGCCATCTTTGTTAAGCAACCTAGATGTGGAGAATAATACATACCTAGATGTGGAGAATAATACATACTCTGGAATTCGTTGTTTCAGAACACTATACATGATAGGAGATAATCCAAAATCGACATTAGAGACACACGACGGGTATATTTCATACTGAGAATTGTATTTTATCATATCAGTAATTCTATTTGCGAACACAATCACCAGTACTGATAACAACTCCTTTAGGCAGGAGATCCTTGGTTTTCTATATTAACAAGGATTGGGGTATTCAAGGGAAAAGATAACCATTCAGAACTTCCCATGGATGTGGTAGGTATTTGTACTCTTAACAAAATCCAGACATTTCTCTATCTATCTCTCCCATCTCTCCTTGCATGTACGTTGGGGTGAGTTGATGGTAGGTTCCTAAGTAAGCAAATCGTGTGCATTCAAGCATGTTCACTTCTTTGGTTTAGAGATTTTAGATACGTGATCCTATGGAAAGTCATGGTTGAGACTGCAGATCATTGATTCCACCATGAAAACATTCAGAAGTCTAGTGCATCGTGTAATCACTTAGGCCTTGTTTGGTTCACCTTGGAGTAATAAACAGGAAATGGAATGCCATTGCAGCTCATCTTTGGATGGATTTATGATCATAGAATCAAAGTGCCTAGTTAACGGATACTCCTAATGCAGAACTGGATTGCTCAGGTAGAGGCGGTACTGGGATTCCTAGGAGGAAAAAACATTCGGGAGCCCAACACGCTCAGTACTCTTGAGCTTCATCATCTTCAAATCCTACAAAGCCATCTCTCTCTCTCTCTCTCTCTCTCTCTCCATTCATCATCTTCAAATCCTTCCATGGGAGTTTCGCCTGCCTCTTGATTCCATGGCCCTCACATTCTCTACTAGGTGAAATTATTTCTCTCTCTCGCTATTGTGAGACTTGTCTGGTCTGTTAATGGAGACACCAACTACAAGCATCGCGGTGGCTTGGGTGGGGATATAAAGTTCCATTAACACACTTGGCTGAGTTGCCGTCACTCCATTTGTTCTCGTGATTGGGTCTTTGACTCAAAACACAATAAGGATAAGAATATCACAATGGCTTGAGGTAACAGCTGTGAAGTAGTTTGAATTTACGCGGGAATGGCTTTATCTTCATTGTTGCAGATTATGTGTGAAATGCTTTACTCAAGAGATTTTGAGGAACTGTATGTAATGTGTTTGTGAAATGATTGTGTGAACTGTATGATCATTTTAGATGACAATAATCGGGAAATTGTCGGGGCATTGTTTGTGGTTCTTCATTATGTTTCTATCCCTAGTTTTTCATTAGCCATTTTAGATATGTGGATGGAAGAAATATTTTACACATTCCATTTCTGACATGTTTTTACCTCAAATTGCATCTCACATCGGACATTTCTCCATTCATATGTAAATTGAAACCAAACAATAGAAAATGAACCCCACATCTAGGAATTTGATTGCTTAGATTGAGATTCCTTTTCATGATTCCATGGCCATGAACCAGACATGGCCTCAAGTGGTTTTGAGCTGTCAGCGTAAAAAACCCTCCCATACTTACATACCTTGATTTGCTATGCTCTAGGTGATCGGTCAATTCTAAATCGGTTGGATGAAACATGATTGAATCTTTTCCTTCTTCAACCTAGCAAAATGTCAGTATTTCCAAAATATGCCCAATTGAAAGCAACTTTTATGGGGAATTTGACTTCTCTCCAAATTTTCCAAGGTTAAAAGTGTATCCAAAAATCGCTTACCCCGGTTGAACTCTTTTATGCTTACCTATGCAGGTTGCGGACACTGTGGGGGACGCTGTCAACTTATCTTGAGAAAGGAGTGCGGTTCTCGACACAAAAGACACCTTTTTCTTTCTGTGGTTTCTGAACATTATCAATTCCTTGGAATCCAACACAATCTTTCCACTATGTGTTTTTCCATATCTTAATTAGTGATTATTAGTGGCTAGTCTTCTGTGTATTTCGCTTATTGTGTTTCACATATGTCGTTCCCCTAAGGCAGTCAACATCCCATTTGAATCAAGCAGAATTAAAGGAATAATTTATGGTTCTTCTTGCTCTTTTCTCAACCTATGCAATGTTGATTACATACTTGATTTTTGGGAGATGTCCCAATCTTCCTTCTTACATGTATATGCGATGTGACATAATTGGGACAATTTTTCATAAATGTCGGGATATCATGTTTATCTTACGGTAGACTTGTTAAAATGGATTATAAGACTATTATTTTGATTTTATGAATAACTCAAATTCAAAATAATATGGGTATTAAATAAGTTTATAATTTACTCTCACTTCATTTTGGATTTTCTAAATTAGTTTAAATATGGAAGCATTTTAGAAATATGAGTCAAATCAAATATGAATTAGGTTGAGTATAAGTAACATGATTTGTATTGCATGAAAATAAGTCAAAATGAATAAAATATGTTAATTTGAATTTGACCATTTTCGACTAGATTCAATTTATGCATTTGCCGGGTCTATCCAGCGTCTTTTGTTATGGCATTGGAACCATCATTGCGATGTAAGGGTAGCGACAGACTCGAGAGTCCCGCAGTTGGGGGGAGAAAACGATGTGATGGCGAATAAAGTCGGAGGGATAAGATTCTAAAAACACACGATCGTGGCCGACGGTGACGAGACGACGGACTTTGCCTTAACGTCATTTTTCCCACGTTTCTTCTTTAATTCCACCGTTCTAATTAGCTGGCCACATGGCTGTCTTTTAATATCGTTTGGACAGGAGTCCCATGACCATAAGAGAGATGTGGACAAGAATAGACCAACGCGAGGACTGAGGTTAGTGGTCTTTTGATGTGTCCATCTAAGACAATTTAAGTTCAGGAGGATCTTAGAACATTTTCCTACGTTTTTAGAATACTCGAAATAGAAACGAATTGACAGTGGGTCACTTATATCCTTAACAGTTCAGCTCTAAAATAAGTTTTTGTGGACGTGATTTTGGATAGTAGAGTGAATTTTATTTTTCAAGTCACGTCTGTAACCCTGTTTTGCATGAAATGTTACTGTATGTTCTATAAATCTTATGTCGAAACCCAGTTCAACAATTGATCCCAGGGGCTCATAGCGAGATCTACTTGATTAATAATCGAGATGATATCGGGTCACGCATTTTGTAGAGCATATAATAATTTCTCATTTTAGACCTGATTGTTTTTCTTGGCCCTTCACCAAAATCTTACCACCTTAGACCGTGAATAGTCAAACACATGTATCATTTCAATGGGCCTAATTCCCAGCTCCTAAACATCGCGCATGAAGACATGATCGAGTCTGGACAGTAGTTGAAGTTTTCTCCGTTCTTCCTGAAGCTTCATTTCCAGTGGTCGCTGGCAACTAGCCAGAGAAAGAAGGGAGTGAAGAAAAAAACAAAAACGAAAGAAAGAAAAAAGGAAAAAAAGAAAAGAAAATATAAAAAGAAAAATAGGAATAAAAATTGAAAAAAAAATACTACCATATTACTAAAAATTATCCATGTCAACATCGACATCGATGGCCTACGTAAAACACCCGTGTTCATTTTAGCATTGAGCAGTCAATTTTGATCGGACGAATTGAATTGATATAAATATAAAAGATTTAAGTACTCATTTGATTAAAAAAATGTTTAAATTAAATTGGTACATAATTATAATAAATTTATAATTATTTTGATAATTTTTTGGGTCTTTGGCACATGAATGAAATTTCCTAGCTTTTTGTCCAGATGTCTTTAATCATTATAGTACATCCTCAACAAAGAGAGGTGATGCATTGATTTCCCAGAAGAAGAATTGGACTTGGGGCGTGGGTTTGGGGCTCCTTGATTAAAACACTTTCTAACCCACCCCCACACCCCCATAAGAAAAGCATTGATTAAAACACTTTAAAACCCCCACACCCCCATAAGAAGGGGGGTGGTGGACGTGGGGCAGCATTGATTAAAACACTTTACCCAACCTACCCATAAGAAGAGAAGGGGGGGTGTTTGGGGCAGCAATAGAGAGTTATAGGGACGAGGAGGCCATCAGGCGAAAATTCTCACTTCTTTGCAGGTCGCATAAGCATTGGCACAACATCATTCACCGATTTGCTCGGTTCTTCTTGTGAGGGTATATGTGCAAGCACCTACTTCCACCCACATTATATATCGCTGAATTCCGTGTTGAATCATTTCGATCTCGCGCTCGGATCATATGATCAATTCATCAAGATAAAAAGGTAAATTGGCTCTTCGATTGATGCTTCATGATATGTTTGTAGACTCACCGCTCGCATTGAACTACCTCCACAGAGTCTTCTTGATGGAGAACCGTAACTGTCCAAAAGCTTATCCGTTTGCAAACTCTTTCCTCCTCCATCACCATGGATTGATCCGAATTCCATATCACCCGATGACAATAACATTCCAAAGTGGGTTATTGTTATTTTAGTCATTCTCGCCACCAACCTTTCGGCTCTCCTTTATTACTGCATCCCGCATACGAGGCGAAAGCGGCGGCAGTGGCGATGGCGGTGGCGATGGCAAGTGGTTGTGGCTGTGCGAGAAGAAGGTGGAGCACGGGGCAAGGGCTGCGCACCCACCCGGGGCCGCACACAGGGGAGAACCAGGGGAGCAAGGGCCGCACCCGGGGCCGACACAGGGGAGAAGGGGGAGAAGGGGGAGAAGGGGCACATGCACCTACGCAGGGGCTGCAGGGGCTGCAGGGGCCGCCGGGGAGTGTTGGTGCATTGCGGAAGGAGTGTCGGTGGACGGAAGGAGTGTCAGTGGCAGCTAGGGGAGTGTTGATGGCCGTGAGGGCGGCAGCAACAACGAGGGCAGCGGAGGTGGCCCGGCAGAGTGGGGGTGGTAACGGCTGCGGTGGGGCAATTAGCCAGCACGGATGGCCCATTTATTTGTGAGAAGTGCAAGCATGGAAGAGTACCAACTTTTTTCAAGTACAAATGCCCTAACTATGGGCACTAGACGGAGCGGCCTATCTAATCTAGACAATAAATGAGACAGAAATTACAATAGTCTTGCTTATCTTATTGTATGCTTATGAATTTAGAAGCTTCTATTTATGTTTGTGTGTGAAACTTGAATGATGCACGATGATAGATTGTCTACTCTACTATACAATGTTGGAGATTCGATGCAATTAATAACTTTTGTGCTGGAGGGTTTTTGAATTTCTTCTTATAATACATGAGCAGTTTTATGGTCATCGATAAATAAATTTTTGAATTATAACGAATTATAACTATTTGCATTTTTTTTGTAATTTCTATACAAATTGTAAATCAACCAATCAATCCAACATACATAATAAAAGAGTTCCTACTCTTGGTGGAGAACCGTTTGACAGATTTGCTCTATTATTGCCTCATATTCCGAAGAGTCATCGGAACTAAGTCAGCTGGTGATACCAGCAAAATAGAACGGACTATTTTATTCGATTTTTTGGGTGGGCTTCGTACTCCAATCTATACAGGGGGAACTATTAATCCCAACTTGAAATGAAGTGCTAAGGAAGGACATATAGTGTTCCGTGAGTGAATGGAAGTGCGGTTGTGACATATAATCCTGAGACGACATCAATTGTTTCTCATAGGATCCAGGTAGCATAATGATTCCTTAATTTATATCGGTGTTGTTGTGGCTACGGTTTTCCATTGCCAAAAGATGGAAATCATAAGAGCAAAAGGAGCAGTGGGATGGGATCCTTATAGTTTATCTAAAGAAATAAAATCCAACCGATGATGCCTAATAAAACCCCACATTGCCTTTTTAGTAACTTCCATTGTTCATCGATGTAATTAGGCTTAGCCTCGTCGCCCTCTAAGGGACCATGCGCTAGCTTGCAAGAAATCAAAACCAGTATCTTGTCTTTCCATGTACTATAAACTTCTTTATGACGCAAAAAAACAGAAAAGTAAAAAGATAAACAATTATCAAAAAATTATCGGGCTTAGACATTGCACTACTAGACAACCACACCACCAATCAAACACGAGGCTTGATAGAGTTGGAAGATAAAGCAATCGAATGGCATGACCAAGCTATGCATAAGGTACAGTATATGATTAGGAAAAATAGAAAGAAACATCCTATGTAACAAGTTAAATGAGTAGAATTGAGCTTTTAATAATGGAGTTGAATCGAGCTTTTAATAATGGGGGCGTGGTGGGGCGTGGGTTTGGGGCTGCCTTGATTAAAACACTTTACCTAACCCACCCCCACACCCCCATAAGAAGGGGGGGGGGGTGGTGGACGTGGGGCAGCATTGATTAAAACACTTTACCCAACCTACCCCCACACCCCCATAAGAAGGGGGGTGGTGGACGTGGGGCAGCATTGATTAAAACACTTTACCCAACCTACCCATAAGAAGAGAAGGGGGGGTGTTTGGGGCAGCAATAGAGAGTTATAGGGACGAGGAGGCCATCAGGCGAAAATTCTCACTTCTTTGCAGGTCGCGTAAGCATTGGCACAACATCATTCACCGATTTGCTTGGTTCTTCTTGTGAGGGTATATGTGCAAGCACCTAATTCCACTCACATTATATATCGCTGAATTCCGTGTTGAATCATTTTGATCTTGCGCTCGGATCATACTATCAATTCATCAGGATAAAAAGGTAAATTGGCTCTTGGATTGATGCTTCATAATATGTTTGTAGACTCACCGCTCGCATTGAACTACCTCCACAGAGTTTTCTTGATGGAGAACCGTAACTGTCCAAAAGCTTATCCGTTGTGCAAACTCTTTCCTCCTCCATCACCATGGATTGATCCGAATTCCATATCACCCGATGACAATAACATTCCAAAGTGGGTTATTGTTATTTTAGGCATTCTCGCCACCAACCTTTCGGCTCTCCTTTATTACTGCATCCCGTACGAGCGGCGGCGGCAGTGGCGATGGCGGTGGCGATGGCGGTGGTTGTGGCTGTGCGAGAAGAAGGTGGAGCCGGGGCAAGGGCTGCAGGGGCCGCCAGGGGAGAAAGGGGAGCAAGGGCCGCAGGGGCCGCAAGGGGAGAAGGGGGAGAAGGGGGAGAAGGGGGAGCAGGGGCTGCAGGGGCTGCAGGGGCTGCAGGGGCCGCCGGGGGAGTGTTGGTGCCTGCGGAAGGAGTGTCGGTGGCCGCGGAAGGAGTGTCAGTGGCAGCTAGGGGAGTGTTGATGGCCGTGAGGGCGGCAGCAACAACGAGGGCAGCGGAGGTGGCGGCGGCAGAGTGGGGGTGGCAATAGCTGCAGTGGGGCAATTAGCTGGCACGGATGGCCCATTTATTTGTGAGAAGTGCAAGCATGGAAGAGTACTAGCCTTTTTCAAGTAGAAATGCTCTGACTGTGGGCACTGGACGGAGTGGCCTGTCTAATCTAGACAATAAATGAGACAGAAATTACAACAGTCTTTCTTATCTTATTGTATGCTTATGAATTTAGAAGCTTCTATTTATGTTTGTGTGTGAAACTTTAATGATGCACGGTGATAGATTGTCTACTCTACTATACAATGTTGGAGATTCTATGTGATGAATAACTCTTGTGTTGGAGGGTTTTTCGAATTTCTTCTTATAATACATGAGTAGTTTTATGGTCATCGATAAATAAATTTTTGAATTATAACGAATTATAACCATTTGCATTTTTTCGTAATTTCTATACAAAATGTCATAAATCGACCAATCAATCCAACATACATAATAAAAGAGTTCTTGCTCTTGGTGGAGAACCGTTTTACAGATTTGCTCTATTATTGCATCATATTCCGAAGAGAGTCATCGGAACTAAGTCAGCTGGTGATACCGGCAAAATAGAATGGACTATTTTATTCGATTTTTTGGGTGGGCTTCGTACTCCAATCTGTATGGGGGGAAATATTAATCCCAACTCGAGATGAAGTGCTGAGGAAGGACATATCCAAGAAGTGTTCCGTGAGTGAATGGAAGTGCGGTTGTGACATATAATCCTGAAAGTTTGACGATCAATGAATGAGACGACATCAATTGTTTCTCATAGGATCCAGCTAGCATAACGATTCCTTAATTTATATCGGTGTTGTGGCTACGGTTTTCCATTGCCAAAAGATGGAAATCGGAAGAGCAAAAGGAGCAGTGGGATGGGATCCTTATAGTTTATCAAAAGAAATAAAATCCAACTGATGATGCCTAATGAAACCCCACATTGCCTTTTTAGTAACTTCCATTTGTTCATCCATGTAATTAGGCTTAGCCTCATCACCCTCTAAAGGGACCATGCGCTAACTTGCAAGAAATCAAAACCAGTATCTTGTCTTTCCATGTACTATAAACTTCTTTATAACGCAAAAAAACAGAAAAGTAAAAAGATAAACAATTATCAAAAAATTATCGGGCTTAGACATTGCACTACTAGACAACCACACCACCAATCAAACACGAGGCTTGATAGAGTTGGAAGATAAAGCAATCGAATGGCATGACCAAGCTATGCATAAGGTACAGTATATGATTAGGAAAAATAGAAAGAAACATCCTATGTAACAAGTTAAATGAGTAGAATTGAGCTTTTAATAATGGAGTTGAATCGAGCTTTTAATAATGGGGGGGCGTGGTGGGGCGTGGGTTTGGGGCTGCCTTGATTAAAACACTTTACCTAACCCACCCCACACCCCCATAAGAAGGGGGGTGGTGGACGTGGGGCAGCATTGATTAAAACACTTTACCCAACCTACCCCCACACCCCCATAAGAAGGGGGGGGGGGGGGTGGTGGACGTGGGGCAGCATTGATTAAAACACTTTACCCAACCTACCCATAAGAAGAGAAGGGGGGGTGTTTGGGGCAGCAATAGAGAGTTATAGGGACGAGGAGGCCATCAGGCGAAAATTCTCACTTCTTTGCAGGTCGCGTAAGCATTGGCACAACATCATTCACCGATTTGCTTGGTTCTTCTTGTGAGGGTATATGTGCAAGCACCTAATTCCACTCACATTATATATCGCTGAATTCCGTGTTGAATCATTTTGATCTTGCGCTCGGATCATACTATCAATTCATCAGGATAAAAAGGTAAATTGGCTCTTGGATTGATGCTTCATAATATGTTTGTAGACTCACCGCTCGCATTGAACTACCTCCACAGAGTTTTCTTGATGGAGAACCGTAACTGTCCAAAAGCTTATCCGTTGTGCAAACTCTTTCCTCCTCCATCACCATGGATTGATCCGAATTCCATATCACCCGATGACAATAACATTCCAAAGTGGGTTATTGTTATTTTAGGCATTCTCGCCACCAACCTTTCGGCTCTCCTTTATTACTGCATCCCGTACGAGCGGCGGCGGCAGTGGCGATGGCGGTGGCGATGGCGGTGGTTGTGGCTGTGCGAGAAGAAGGTGGAGCCGGGGCAAGGGCTGCAGGGGCCGCCAGGGGGAGAAAGGGGAGCAAGGGCCGCAGGGGCCGCAAGGGGAGAAGGGGGAGAAGGGGGAGAAGGGGGAGCAGGGGCTGCAGGGGCTGCAGGGGCTGCAGGGGCCGCCGGGGGAGTGTTGGTGCCTGCGGAAGGAGTGTCGGTGGCCGCGGAAGGAGTGTCAGTGGCAGCTAGGGGAGTGTTGATGGCCGTGAGGGCGGCAGCAACAACGAGGGCAGCGGAGGTGGCGGCGGCAGAGTGGGGGTGGCAATAGCTGCAGTGGGGCAATTAGCTGGCACGGATGGCCCATTTATTTGTGAGAAGTGCAAGCATGGAAGAGTACTAGCCTTTTTCAAGTAGAAATGCTCTGACTGTGGGCACTGGACGGAGTGGCCTGTCTAATCTAGACAATAAATGAGACAGAAATTACAACAGTCTTTCTTATCTTATTGTATGCTTATGAATTTAGAAGCTTCTATTTATGTTTGTGTGTGAAACTTTAATGATGCACGGTGATAGATTGTCTACTCTACTATACAATGTTGGAGATTCTATGTGATGAATAACTCTTGTGTTGGAGGGTTTTTCGAATTTCTTCTTATAATACATGAGTAGTTTTATGGTCATCGATAAATAAATTTTTGAATTATAACGAATTATAACCATTTGCATTTTTTCGTAATTTCTATACAAAATGTCATAAATCGACCAATCAATCCAACATACATAATAAAAGAGTTCTTGCTCTTGGTGGAGAACCGTTTTACAGATTTGCTCTATTATTGCATCATATTCCGAAGAGAGTCATCGGAACTAAGTCAGCTGGTGATACCGGCAAAATAGAATGGACTATTTTATTCGATTTTTGGGTGGGCTTCGTACTCCAATCTGTATGGGGGGAAATATTAATCCCAACTCGAGATGAAGTGCTGAGGAAGGACATATCCAAGAAGTGTTCCGTGAGTGAATGGAAGTGCGGTTGTGACATATAATCCTGAAAGTTTGACGATCAATGAATGAGACGACATCAATTGTTTCTCATAGGATCTAGCTAGCATAACGATTCCTTAATTTATATCGGTGTTGTGGCTACGGTTTTCCATTGCCAAAAGATGGAAATCGGAAGAGCAAAAGGAGCAGTGGGATGGGATCCTTATAGTTTATCAAAAGAAATAAAATCCAACTGATGATGCCTAATGAAACCCCACATTGCCTTTTTAGTAACTTCCATTTGTTCATCCATGTAATTAGGCTTAGCCTCATCACCCTCTAAAGGGACCATGCGCTAACTTGCAAGAAATCAAAACCAGTATCTTGTCTTTCCATGTACTATAAACTTCTTTATAACGCAAAAAAACAGAAAAGTAAAAAGATAAACAATTATCAAAAAATTATCGGGCTTAGACATTGCACTACTAGACAACCACACCACCAATCAAACACGAGGCTTGATAGAGTTGGAAGATAAAGCAATCGAATGGCATGACCAAGCTATGCATAAGGTACAGTATATGATTAGGAAAAATAGAAAGAAACATCCTATGTAACAAGTTAAATGAGTAGAATTGAGCTTTTAATAATGGAGTTGAATCGAGCTTTTAATAATGAAGACCATAAAATCAAATGCTATTGGTTGATGAGACAAAAGATGCCGATGAGGACGCGATTGGGACAGAAATCATCCTTTTTCACGACGACGAACACCATAAAATCAAATGCTATTGGTCGATGAGACAAAAAATCAAAGATGTGGCTGACGCAAGCTTTCGGGACTGAGTGCAGGGTAGTCAAAGGAAAGTGCGGAAAATTTCCCTTACTTGATGGATTTTCAAAATTATTGATACAAAGTTCGAGAGAACCGGCAACAATTCATCAAAAATTAACCTAATGTAGAATCAATTTCTTCCCAAGATTAAATGGACCAAAATCGACTCAACCCCTATAATAACAGGCAATATATTCCCGCAATATAATCTCATAATGAAGAAAAATAATGCCAAAATGATAAATTCAGAAAAAAGCAAACACGACCAGTTTACGTGGAAAATTCAATGTGAAAAAAATCATGTACGATTCAAAAACTTTTACTAATCACAAAAAATAGTAAGATGCACAGAGGTTCTTCTTTAATAATATATTAGAGATTCAATATCAACAATATAATGACATTTCATTACTGTAAAAGCGGATTAATATATATGAAGTAAGAAACCCTAATCGCGATCGGAGAAATTTGAGATAATTTAGAAAAAGTGCTCAATGAACAAAACGGATTGTCAAATGAAATTGATGGACTCGCTATCTCGACTCATCTGTCTCGGTCTTATAACAACATATTGAAATTTGACTCAACTCCGACGATATTTGGCAGCCCATTTCCTGTCTTCTCCGAACGAGCAGCCCACCTTTCTTTTCCTTTATTGCATTTTTTACTCTTTGACCTTTTCTTTTATTTATTAACGTTAACCGGGCCCCACACAGGCAGACCCAGCCAACATTAACATCTAGTACAGTCGATAAAAGAAAAGCATGACCGTCAATTTGATTGCCAAATAACCTATCAATAACTTATCAATGCCATTAGAAATTTACCAACTTTGAAATGAATTAAAGAATAACCAACTCTTTGGAAATTTTACAAGCATCGTAAATAAATTGCAAACACTATAATAGGTCAATTTATAAACTTACCAACTTCTGCTCACTCTCCTTATCATTTTGATTTTTTCATTTGTTGATGATCTCTAAGTACCCCCTCCAAATGTCTCTTTTTTGTGTGATGAAATGAAACTCATTCCGTGATCGACTTGAATCAGATGGTTGAAACAAGAGGGTTGTTTTTGGAGGCCTATAAGGACAAACTACGAGCAAAACGTAGCTTGTGATTGAGTGCTTGCAACAAGAAAAATCGAAACACATTGAGTGTTCTTGAGATCTATCTCTTTGCTGCTTCATTATAATCTATTTAGTTTTGATCCTAAAAGTTAGCAAGGGTGCCGAAATCATTTGTATACACACAGAAGAAGTGGTCGTGCTTAGAGAGAATGCAATTGTTTAGGTAAGAGACGAAATATGCGAATGATTATTTGTAAACACTTAGAAGTGTGGTTAAATAATTTTGGGGGAGAATATGTCTACCGTGTTGTGTGCACAAGGTGTGAGAACGGCCATTGAAAGAGATCTAATAATTATTTAGTCTATAGTGAGATAGCCGTAAGAGGAGTCGAGTCCGCGCAATACAAAGTTCTTGGCAATTGCACTATTGGCTGAAGTTATGAATTTCAATCTAATGGGGCTGCTAGAGCTAGAAGAGAAAGCATATCCTAATTGAAACTCTATAAATAGCTTTTGTAATTTCTTTTTCCCTAAACTCTACAAGTTTCTTATTGCAAATTAACAGTTTACTTGCATATAATTTTTTTTTTTTTAAATAAGGTGCTCGTTCTAGAAAGATAAATATTTTTATATGTATAAAAAAACACTTCGCCCCTTCTTTTATGTATTTGGACCTAACAATATGGATTGCCATGTCGGAGGTGTCAAATTTTGTAATACTATAGTAATGTGACTTACGAGTCTTGTTAATAATTTAAAGGATTTTACTAAGGACAATGAAAAAAATATATATTTTTGAAATTTTTTATGAGAACTTGAGATAGAGTTCGAAGCTTTACACTATAACTTAGTTTTTAATATTAGAGTTGGATCGAGTCTGATGCGAGTATATATATATTGTATTGAGTTGAGTACGAGCACGAGATTGAGAAAACCGAATTGTCATATTTTCAAGATAATTGCACAATCAATCCTAAAATTATTATATCGAAATTTCAAACCTATCAAGGTATAAACTTTTTAACTGAAATAACGTAGTCTTGAACTTACAAGGGAAAATGCAATAAAACATTTTAGCTAAATCTCATTGAATTCATCTAACATGGCGTTTCAATTATTTTTTACTATTTAAGTGTAATGACGACGCTATTTTTCTTCTGATTTAAGCACCCAATAGAGAAATGTCAATAGGCTTATTTTAGGAATTTAATGCTCTCCCTTGCGCCTTATTGTAGGCCAAGGCACGAAAGAATATAGTGGGAATCCATCCTTTTCCAAAAGTAGATGCACTAGTGGAGGTACCGCTTGTCACTTCCATGTCATCAACGAGGCTATCTAATCATTCATTGTCTCGGTGGGAATCCATCCTTTTCCAAAAGTAGATGCACTAGTGGAGGTACCGCTTGTCACTTCCATGTCATCAACGAGGCTATCTAATCATTCATTCTCTCGGTAAAAGACAATGATCACATGCTTCTGTTGGCCGGCAATAGTACACTGCTAAGCTGTCACCAAAATAAAATTGCATCTCCATCATTTTCTCCATTTGTTTGTTGATGCGACGGCTAAGAAAAGTGGTCCGTCCATGTTGCTTCTTTTGGCTTTACATAATCTCCTCTATTCAAAAGGTGTTCTAATTTCCAATCTAGTTTTTGACTACGACGACCATAAAAACAGATGCCATTGGTCCATGACAAAAACTAAATGTTGGCTGATGAAAAGCTGTTTAGAATATAATTGCCTATTTAGAGCACAAAGATATTTTGCTTCACTTTTGGCTCGGATGATTAATTAATACAATCGAGACTGAAGATGGAACTACAGCACAAATGTAAAGGGAGTGTATCTTTGATTAAGAGAATGATTTAAAATACATTTCATAAAAATAACTATTTATATTGCTTATAAAAATAAATGAACTAACAATTTGTTTACCTTCCACAAAAAATATCTAGACATAAATTATTATGAATAATATAAATATTTCTTATTAAATAATTATTTTGAGTGATATGAATGATCATTTTTAGAAAAATATTTATCAAATTATTTATTTTTTGAGAAACAAAAAAAGTCTAAATTACTAATTTGATTCAGAAATTCTTTTCTTAGGTTGGGGTCAGAGTGGAATTCCATGTTGAATTATGCTCACCGAATGAAGCCCATCTCTTAAAATAACAAATATGTTGTACGTGTAAGAAAGGGAATGCATCTCCAATCAACCTATACAAACGAATAACGGAAAACTAGGGATAAAAACAGGATGAAGAACCACATAAGATCCCTGAACATTTTCCCGATTATTGTCCTCTATTTGATTTTACAGTTTGGGATTAATTTCATGATTCCATGACCATTAACCAAACATTACATTAAGTGTTTTGAGGTGTCAGCATGGATAATCTTCCAATTACTTATAATCTTCCATTTTGCGAGGCCCATCTCTTCAGCCTAGCAAAATGTCAGTATTTCAAAATCGTGCATGATAGGAAGCCACTTTTGTGGGGAATTTGTTTTCTCTCTAAATTTTCCAAGGCTAAAAATGAATTTGAAAATCATTCATCCTGGTTCAACTCCTTTATCTTGAGAAAGGAGTGCGGTCCTTGACATTGTCTAGACGAAAGATGCCTTTTCTTTCCGTGATATCTGAACAATTGTCAATTCTTTGGAAGCTGACGCGATCTTTCCATTTTGTGTCTTCCCTTTGCATCCCATTTGAATTAGGTTAGATCAAATGAAAAATTTATGGTTCTTCTTGCTCTTTTTCTCAATGCATGCCATGTTAATTAGATGATTTTTGGGAAGTATATCCCAATGTTCCTTATTACGTGTATATGAGAATTGTAATTGGCAAACCTGAAACCTTTATGGACCCTTTCGATACCAACCGGGCCGATGTTTGGAGCCATCATGTTTTGGCAGAGCATGAGATTAGTTTTAGATTGGAAGGCATGATGCAAAACAAATTCAGAATGAAAATTGCTGAAAATAAGCAGCAACGAAATTACCTTAACAGAAAAGATGTATAACTTATGAAAAGAGAATAATAATAACGGAAAAGATACATAGTTATTGTGCCCGGTTGATCCAGTGCCTCAACTTCAGAATAGCTGATCGTCTGAAGGATATGATGCATAATTTTTTGATCTTCTCACTGCCCTTAAATATTCAGTAGCCCTAGAACTTTAGGACTTGCTTAGGATGGCTTCCAAGTTTCCCCAATGATTTATCCAGTACAATGTGGAAATCACTAAAAGGAACCAGCTCCGTCCTGCAGTTTTGGAGAAATTCATATGCATCCACAGGCCAAGCACAAAGGCACTATAAAGGTATGGAGACCTAAATACAGCAATTTGAGTGGTGGTTACCAAAGACATACTCGTATTTTAACTTCCCATCCTGCACTAGCTCGAGCAAGTGATCTATCATTCTTCTGCACCCTATTACATCATTTGAACTCATCCAATTATGCAGCCAAAATCCCCTCAAAGAAAGATCCTGCAAACCATAAGAACCATTGTCTCATTGATTTATGTACTCCCCTTAGTCTCGACTCCAGGGATAATTTTTTTGGCTCAAATTTGGTTGCATCAAATACTGAAATTGAGATTTTGGGCCAAATTTAGACAAATAAATAAAACTATAGGGCATTGACCAAGACCGAGACCGAAACGTAGACAAATCAAATTGTATGGCTTGACTAAAATATCCTCCTAATTATCGGTGGAAAATTTAGTTCGTCGCTTCTTAATTTACCTTGAAGATAAAAGATGAAGTTGACACTGTAATTGGTTTCTTAGACATCCTACCATATGTCACCATGGTTTTTCCTTGCCTGAGAACAAAACTAAATCAGCTCTCTACATAAAGATAAGGGAAGCACTAAACACGAATTTAACACTTGTCACACCTCAAAAATTTCATCACCAAGGAAGCAGCATTGCCACCAACGCAGTTTAATCCAAGGGCAGGTTCTTTTAGATCACCCTAGTAGCAAGTTAATAAGATGAAAATAAAGAACTCAAGTGCCGATGGCCAAACATGTATGTGTTTCATGCATGAGAATATGGTAGAATGGATTAATGGATGGATGATACCAGTAGACCCTTGACATTCTTTATTTCTAATTGGCTCTTGGTGAACACTTCTTCAGCACCAAGTTTCTTCAACGCCTCTTTTGCTTCATCAGAGCCAGCTCTGTCACAGGAAAAGGACGGCCATGAAAGCACAATAAAATTCAAATTTAGTTACTGATATGCAATGCTAACTACTAAGTTGGAAAACAAATAAAGAATTCTACCAAATTTGTGCTCAGATGTCATAGCATGAACTAATAAGCTGGTTGAGAGAGCCCTACTAAATTAATGCGTCAAGCACCACAGAGTGTTTTCTGACCTCTTTTTGTGTCTCATCACAGAATTAAAAGAACAGGAGAAAAATTTCACTCCAAAAGAAGTTGCAAAGCATAGAGAGGTCTTAGATATACTAAAAGGAAGTTTCCACCCGCAACCGAAAAACATGGAATTACCAATGCCCAGCAGTATGATGATCTAAACATACCAGCAATCAACGTCTAGAACACATGATGACTGCAAAAATAGTAGAAGAAGCATCAACAGTAACAAGTCACTTCTAATAAGCAATGCAGAAAGATCTTTGTTCAATTCACACTATAGTTAACTGCGTTCACCTTCGATAGATTCAAAAAACAAGTCCTAGTCTTTCCAAATACATGTTACCTCATCACAAAACCTCATCTTTATATTGGGAGATTAAAGGATGTTAGTTGATGTACCTACACGAACCTAAAGTACCTTCTTATTTTCTTTGATAAGTTCAACATAATTAGTTCTTCAAAATGCCCTCATAACAGAACCATTCTTGCATGCCAATGCATGTACTAATGCTCAGTCAACCACATAAATTCCTGCCCATTGTAGCACCTAGCCAAACACTATAATTACTTCAAGCTTAAAAGGGTTAGCTATAGTAACACAAGCTGAAGGTCCACTTCTCCCTGTTATTTGATGCAAGAGATCTCAATCAATCACACCAGCTTCCAAAAAACAAACTAGAGATACCATAATGCTAAATATTTTGGCACATTTTCAATTTGTAAATTGATATATCATTGCCACAACCGAACATAATCAACATATTTGTGCATCTAGCAATTGTTCATAACTTTAGTCCACCAGCAACATTCATAATTAGAACAAGAAAAGACAGAGTTACCACAAGTAATTCAGTCCCCAGAGAGTTCCAAGTTGTCATCACAAAGGTTGAATTTCAGATATAATTCAGGCTGTGTAACCATCAAAAGCTACTTCAGAAGCTAAGTAGACAAGAGCTCAATGCGTTCCAAGAAAGAAAAAAAAAAATAAAAGGCTTCCTAGCAATGGTTAAGGCAGATCACAAAAAAGAGAAATAAAAGCAAACCCACACATAACCTTGCTATCTAAAGTCTACACAAAAGTTTTAAACAACAATAGTTTGACAAAAGTTATGTGGTATCAAGGTTACTGAAAGCTTTCAAGAGAGCACCTGTCCCTAATTATGTTGATGCTATGGATGCCACGGGATTTTGCAATTTGGATAAGGCATCGACCACCATACTCATAGCCCCATTTTGCACAATCGAATCCCTTAATGATCATAGCTGATTAGGACAACTTAGGATAAATTGCTTACGGAGAAAGTTGGGGGACAGCTAAGAGACTCCTGTACTATCTATATACCTGGTTCCAAAGAGGCGAAGTCTTCAAGCGTTCTTAAAGCGGTCGGAGGATTAATTGAAATTGTCGCAACATATTCAATTGGAGAATTCTTATCAATTTTTTGCCATACACTCTGGTCTTTCACATTGTAAGTTTGCCATGTCCCCGAGCACAAAAACTATTTCACCTTTCAACACACTCAAATTTACAATGGGTAAGTGCTAGACATGGATTTTCTGCATAACAAAACAAGTCGGTACTTATGGAATGCAAAAGTTTCTTTTATTTATGAAGACAAATACTAAGGTGTGTATAACAATTTTGATTTTATTTTGGTTGATATTCCACTCGTTTCTCTTCTGCATCTAATCAAATTTTCGCCAGGTTGAAAATGTTAAACATGCTGGAGCAAATATAGAAGATTATCCTTTGGCTGGATAAAAAATCATTCAGAAGTGATAAACTAGATGAGCATGGCTGGTCCACTGTTAATCTGATATCACTTTAAGACTTAGGTAATACTGAAAGAATGTTTTACCAAAAGAGAGTGGAGAAGGAATGACCAAATCGCCATGAGAAAGATCCTTCACGGCAGAGCCAACTAAGTGTACTTTGTCAACTCCTTCACGTCCTCCGATTGCGGGCAGGTGTGGCCTCACCGGACACACACCTAGATCAAAGTTTATGCATGAATTATCAAATAAACCTCACGTGAAGTAATAAATAGTACATGGATGAATTATGATCTGACTTTGTAACTACATATCAATATTCCTCAGGAACTGGAGCAACAATTGTCAAAGTCAAACGGTGAAGTCATAAAAGATGCATTAGCCGCCTCAGAATCTCGCAGTTAGACTTCTATTCTCTTCCAATATGTCAGCAACCAAGATAAACTGACCATGACATACAATCCACTCGTCGATCAAGTCCATGGGTGAATAATGAGTAAGAAGGCGCCGATCGCACATGAGGCATAAATAGGACATTATCGCAAATCATTTTAGTTTTTATCGTGAATTCAGGTTACTTTCTAAGGATGAAGCGAAGCCTAAAATCAAATCTATAGTACACAGAAGCCATCACGGATATGTCAGTAGCCTCGAAGTCCCCGAAACATCGAACTCCTCCGCGATTTGCTCAGTCCACCATCAAAAACAGCCCAAAAACGTTCACCAAAATCAAGCTTAACCGTTGAGCTTGGATCCGAAGGAAAGGCCGATCCATTATCGAGGCCCGCCCATCATTTCAACGGGCCCAATTCACGGCTCCCGAACATCGAACGAGAAGACGCTGCGCGACTAGGCCACTCTCTCTCTCTCTCTCTCTCTCTCTGGACTGTTGAAGCTCGCTCCGTTCTTCTTGGAGCTTCATCTCCTTTGATTCGCCGCGAACGGGAAAATGAGTCACCGGCTTTTCACCATCGCCTCGCGGAGTAGCGGCAGAAAGCAGCCGTCCCCGCTCGCCTCGCGCTCGTTTTCCCGGCTTAGCTCGCAATCGGATCGGTGCGTTCCGGTCGTGCTTCGACTACGCTTGTGATTTTCTCCGATGTTCTCTTTTTCTCTTCTTCTTCTTCTTCTTCTTTTTCGTCCGTGATCGAATCGACGATCGTGGTTTCGTTGTGCAGACCTTCGTTCGGCATCGCCTTCGACATCGACGGCGTGGTCCTCCCCGGTCACACTCCCATCGGCGGTTCTCCGCGCGCGCTCAGGAGATTGTACGACGATTCTGGTAAAGCTTTCGCCATCGCTTGCTGATATACCTGCGAGGCTTATGTCGTGCTGGTGATCTTGCCGTTTCGCGTATGTTCTACGTTGCGAATGCATGTCTTTTTTTCGCTGATTGCTACCGAATTTTCTGATGATGTAAGGGCGGGGGATATTGAGATTCGTATCTGCTATTTGATAGCCTGCTATCACTTACTTTACGTTCTACATCTTTTCAGGAAAGCTGAAGATACCTTTCGTGTTCTTAACAAATGGTGAGTGTTCGTGATTGGTAGACTTCTATAGGTCCTAGTCATTGCTTTAATGGGTTAGTAATTTTTGCTATTACATTTCTTACTTTCGATATGTGTTACCAAATGTGACCGTTCAATAGAATCATCACCGGTGAGTGCGGTGATATAATGGTCAAACTAAAGTTTTCAAGTTGCGTGCTGGACATCATATGCTTATTGTGGTTGATTATTCAGTTATCAGCAAGTATTGGTACTTTTAAGATCTAATAGTAATCGTCTTGATGATTTTGAGATTGCTGCTATCTTATGTTTAAGTCATTCAAGCAATTTGAATCTGTGACGCCTTTTGAGATGCCCTTACCTATAATCGTTCAATATGTTACTCCCTTGAAATAAGAATTTTCGCTTGTTCATTCTTGAAGAAGCAATAATTAGTTTTTACTGCACGCTGCCAATATCAATGGCTGATGCAGGAGGTGGCTTTTCTGAATCCAAAAGAGCCCAGGACTTAGGTCAACTACTAGGAATCAACATTCAACCTTTACGGGTAGTTCATCTCTTGTGTTACAAAATTGCTTTATAAACTTTAATGTCTAGGTAATACATAGGAGCAAGCAAAGTTAATAGAAAGCACTCAAGTTCTCAGGGACTTGAGTAATCGCAGAGGAGTCCTCTCCTTAATTCATTTTAGTTGTCTGTGTTCAATACTGTTCCACCTGGAACGCAAATTCCAGCAACTTGATTCTCTTTTATTTCTCTCCATTTGACCATCTTTCTGGTTGTACCTTTTCTATGCAGAAATGTCCTGTCAATTGATGAGTACACTAGCTGCTTTGATTCTATTGATCCACTGGCACTGTACAAGACATGGACAACTAAGCCAGACATTGACCAGAATAGCACTTCCAATGACATGGTGAAGAGAAAAGTTGCTGTACAAACACAGAGAGTTCAGGCAGCATTTGTAGTCAGTGATTCTGTTGATTGGAGCAGAGATATTCAGGTTGTGACCACTCTAATGGATCTTGTCCTTTCTTAGATTATCTAATTCAGCTGTTGAGTCCATACTGGTCTTTTAGTCACGTGAGTTCTAAATCTTTGAACTGATTATCAAAAGACACTAGGCTTTGTTTTGTTTGTTCAGTAACTACTCTGCAACTTTAGTTGTCATCTTTTTAGAAGTCTAGTGGGCACTGAAATATAGTTTGAAAGAAGTGATAAAATGGAGTGTTATCATCTGTCTATCTGTCTGTGTACTTTAAAATAATTCTGTGATACTTAGGTTTGGGTTTAGGTGCTCTGTGACATATTGAGAACTGGAGGGCTTCGTGGAAAGGAGACTGGAAAGCAACCGCACCTGTTTTTTGCAAATGATGACCTAGAATACCAGGTATGCTATGCCATTTGTGATGTGAGTTGTAATCTTGAGTTTTTGAAACCTTAGTGGAACTAAAGACTGGCTGATGACTAGCTGACAAAGTGTAAAGGCAGGCTACTTTTCCTGCTGAACGTCTGGGTATGGGAGCTCTCAGGATTGCATTAGAGGCAATCTATAACAGGTAATAGTGAGGTTTCCGCTTCTCAATGGTTAGTTCTGCATGGAGTTTGATATAATATTCTCCACAAAAAATTAAAGATTGGCCCATAAGATCCTTGTGTAGGCCTAATTTGCCTCAATGCAGCATAGCGACATGCATTAATCTTCAATCTTATGTTGTGCATTGTTTACTTGTCCCTGTTCTGCAGAATACATCTCATTCCTCTGGTGTATACATCATACGGGAAGCCAAATCCATTTGTCTATGGAAATGCTGAGACAATGTTAAGGAATCTTATGCCCTCTTTGTTAAGCAACCTAGATGTGGAGAATACTACAAACTCTGGAATTCATTTTTTCAAAACCCTATACATGATAGGAGATAATCCAAAAATCGACATTAGAGGTGCACGGCAGGTATATTTCATACCTAAAATTATAGTTTATTATATCAGTGAATTTATTTCGAAACGTAATCACCAATACTGCCAACAACTCCTTCAGGCAGGAGATCCTTGGTTTTCTATATTAACAAGGACTGGGGTATTCAAGGGAAAAGATAATCATTCAGAGTTCCCTGCTAACTTGGTGAGTATTTGTAATCTTAATGAAAATTACACATCTGTCTCTCTCACTCTTCCTCGTATGTATGTTGGGGTGAGTTGATGGTAGGTTCCTACATATGCAAGTCGTGTTCATTCCAGCATGTTCACCTCTTTGGTTTAGAGATTTTATATCATGTTCCTAGTGGAAAGTCATGGTTGAGAATGCAGATCTTAGATTCCACCAGGAAAACATTAAGAAGTATAGTACATTGTGCAATCACTTAGGCCTTGTTTGGTTCACTTTGAAGTAAGAAAAGGAAATGAGATCCCATTGCAACTCATCTTCGGATGGTTTTATGATTGCGGAATCAAATTACCTAGGTTATGGATTCTCTTTAAAATGCAGAATTGGATCGCTCAGGTAGAGGTGGTACTGGAATTCCTAGAAGAGAAAAACATTTGCGAACTCTACCCACTCAGTAGTCTGAGCTTCATCCTCTTTAAATCCTACAAAACCAGAACTTTCTCTCTCTCTCCCTCCCTCCCTCCATTCAACATCTTCAAATCCTTCCCAAGTGAGTTTCGCCTGCCTCTTGATTCTATAGCCCTCACATCCCTCTACTAGGCGAAATCCTCTCTCTCTTGCCATTGTGAAACTTGTTTGGATTCTTTATGGAGACATCAGCGACAAGCATCATGTTGGCTTTTTTTTTTTTTTTTTTTTTTTTTTTTTTTTTTTTTTTGGGGGGGGGGAGCACAATAAAGCTCCATTTACCAACTCGGCTGAGTTGCTGTCACCCCATTTGCAGTTCTTGTGATTGGTCTTTGACTCAAAACACAAAGAGGATAAGAAATAAGAATAATGGCTTAATGTAACTTCTGTGCAGTAGTTTGAAGTTCATAAAAATGGCTTCATCTTCATCGCTGTGGATTTTGTGCGAAAAATGCTTGACTTGCAAGATTTTGATGAGTTTTATATAATCGGTTCGTAAAAATGCTTGTGTGAACTGTAAAATCATTTGGAGGACAGTGATCAGGAAATTGTTGAGGGATCTTATGTTTTTCTCCGCTCTGTTTCTATCCTCTGCTTTGTACATGTTGATTGGAGACACATTTCATTTCTTACATGTTTTAACCTCATTTGGCAACTCACGTTGGACATTTCTCTCTTCACTGGTAATTTGAGACCGAACAACAAAGAAAAAAAAAGGAAAAAGAAAACCCACTCCTAGGAATTTCATTGCTTAGAACGGGATTCCTTTTAATAATTGCATGGCCATGCAACATGGCCTTAAGTGTTTGAGGTGTCCCATACTGACATACCTTGATTTGTTATGCTCTGGGTGATCTGTGAATTCTAACTTGGTTGGATGAAACATGACTGAGCGAACCCTTTCCCTATTCAGCCTAGCGAAATGTTAGTATTTCAAAACCGTGCACATTTTTTGTGGGGAATTTGTCTTCTCCCTAAATTTTCCAAGGTTAAAAATGAATTTGAAAATCACTCATCCTAATCGAACTCTTTTTGTTTACCTATGCAGGTCGTGGATACTGTTGAGGATGCTGTCGACTTTATCTTGAGAAAAGAGTGCGATTTTTGACATCACTTAGACAAAAGATGCCTTTTTCTTTATGTGGTATCTAAACAATTGCCACTTCTATGGAAGCCGGTACGATCTTCCATTCTGTGTTTTCCCTATCATAAAAAGTAACTACCATTAGTTAGTCTTCTATTGATTTTGCTCATCATGTATGTATGACGTTCCTTGAAGGCAGTCCACATCCCATTTGAATTAGGTTAGATCAAATGAATAATTTATGGTTCTTCTTACTCTTTTCTCAATGCATGCGATGTCGATTACATGATTTTTGGGAAAGTATCCCAATGTTCTTTGTTACGTGTATATGAGAATTGTAATTGGCAAATCTGAAACCTTTATGGACCCTTACCAAACGGGGCGAAGTTTGGATCTCCAAATTCAGCCGTAGTAGATGGACCTCATGTTACATGAGATTAGTTTGAGATTGGATGGCATGATGCAAAACAAATTCTGAATGGAAATTGGTGAAAATAAGCAGCAACGAAATTACCTCAACGAAAAAGATGCATCACTTATGAAAAGAAAAAATAATAAGAAGGGAAAAGATACATAGTTTTCGTGCCTAGTTGATCCAACGCCTCATAACGTCATAACAAGCTGATCGTCTGAAGGATATGACTCTTCAGACGCAGAATTTTTCCATCTTCTTACCGCCCTTATATATTCAGTAGCCTTAGAACTTTGGGACTTGCTTAGGATGGCTCCCATGTTTCCCTAGTGATTTATCCAGTGCAACGTGGAAATCACTAAAAGAAACAAGCTCGGTCCTACAGTTTTGGAGAAATTCATATGCACCACAATCCAAACACGCTATCTTGAGGATGAATACTATTGAAAATTACTATAAAGATATGGAGACCTAAATACAGCAATTCGAGTAGTTGTTACAAAAGACGAACTCGTATTTTAACTTCCCATCACGCACTAGTTCCAGCAAGTGATCTATTGTTCTTCTGCACTCTGTTACATCATTTGAACTGATCCAATTATGCAGCCAAAATCCCCTCAGAAAGATCTTACAAACCATAAGAACCATTATTGCATTGGTTTATACATTCCTCTTAGTCTTAATTCCAGGGATAATTTTTTTCGCTCAACTGAAATTGAGATTTTGGGCCAAATTTAAACAAAAAATAAAACTATCGGGCATTTCCAAGACTGAGACCGAAACATAGACAAGTCAAATTGTAAGGCTTGACTGAAATAACCTCATAACCATAGGCAGAAATTTTAGTTCGCTGCTTCTTAATTTACCTTGAAAATAAAAGATGAAGTTGACACTGTAATTGGTTTCTTAGACATCCCACCATATGTCACCATGGTTTCTCCCCGCCAGAGAACAAAACTAAATCAGCTCTCTTCAGAAAGATAAGGGAAGCACTCCACACAAATTTAACACTCATTGCACCTCAAAAATTTCATCACCGAGGAAGCAGCATTGCCACCAACGCAATATAATCCAAGAGCAGGTTCTTTTTGATCACCCTAGTACAAAGTCAATAAGATGTAAATAAAGAACTCAAGTGCCAATGGCCAAAAATGGATGTGTCCATGCATAAAAATATGTTAGAATGGGTTAATGGATGGATGGTTCCAGTAGACTCTTGACATTCTTTACTTCTAATTGGCTCTCGGTGAACACTTCTTCAGCACCAAGTTTCTTCAACGCCTCTTTTGCTTCATCAGAGCCAACTCTATCACAGGAAAAAGACAGTCATCAAAACACAATAAAAACCAAATTTAGTTACTGATATGCTGTATTAACTGCTAAGTTGGAAAAGAAATCAAGAATTCTACCAAATTCGTCCTCAGATGTCATAGCAGGAACTAAAGAGCTGGCTGATGAGAGCCCTGCTAAATTAATGTGTCAAACACCATGAAGTGTTTTCTAACCACTTTTGTGTCTCATCATGGAATTAAGAAAAACAGAGGAAAATTTCACTCCAAGGAAGTTGCAAAACACGGAGAAGTCTTAGATCTACTAAAAGGAAGTTCCACCAGCAACCAAAAAACATGGAATTACCAATGCCCCTTCAGTATGATGATCTAAATATAAAAAGCAATCAACATCTAGAACACATGATGACTGCAAAAATAGTTGAAGCATAATCAACAATAACAAGTCACTTCTGATAAGCAATGTAGAAACATATCTTTTCACTTCACACTACAATTAACTGCCTCTGTCTTCAATAGATTCAAAAAACAACTCCTTCTAGTCTTTCTACACATTTTACCTCTCACAAAGCCTCATCTTTATATTGGGAGATTGAAGGGTGTTAGTTGATTTACCTAAACCAACCTAAAGTATTGTCTTATTTTCTTTGATAAATTCAACATCATCAGTTGCTCAAAATGCCCTCATAACAAAACCATTTTGGCATGCCAATGCATGTACTAATGCTCAATTAGCCACATAAATTCCTGCCCATTGTAGCACCTAGCCAGAGTTAAAATTTCCTCAAATTAGTTATCACATTGTGTGTTACTTCAAGCTTAATTGGTCAGCTAGAGTATTACAAGCTAGATCCACTTCTCCCTATTATTCGATGCAAGAGATCAATCAATCACACCACCTTCCAAAAAACAAACCTGAGATACCAAAATGCTACATATTGTGGGGCATTTTCAATTTGTAAATCGATATAACACCACCACAACCAAACATAATCAGTAAATTTGTGCATCTGGCAATTGTTCATAACTTCTAGTCCATCAGCAACCCTCATAATTAGAACAGGAAAAGACAGAGTTGCCACAAGTATAATTCGGGCTGCACAACCATCCAAAACTACTTTAGAAGCTTAGTAGACAAGGAGCTCAATGCGTTCCCAAAAAAAAAAAAAAAAGGCTTGCTAGCAATGGTTAAGGCAGATCGCTGAAAAGAGAAATAAAAGCAAGCCCACACATACCCTTGCTATCTAAAGTCTACACAAAGTTTTAAACAACAATAGTTCGACAAAAGTTATATGGTGTCAAGGTTACTAAAGTTTTCGAAAGTATATGGTGTCAAGTTTACTGAAAGCTTTTAAAAGTTATAAGGGTAAAGTTATGTATCTAATGAAATTGCTATTAAAGATGTCTAGGTAATACATAGGAGCAAGCAAAGTGAATAAAAATCACTCAAGTTCTCAAATACTCGAGTAATCGCAGAGAAGTCCTCTCCATAAATCTTCTTAGTTGTCTATGTTCAACACTGTTTCATCCAGAATGAGAACTCCAACAACTTGATTCTCTTCTCTCTCTCTCTCTCTCTCTCTCTCTCTCTCTCTCTCCTCCAGTTGACCCTCTTTCTGCTCATGTCTTTTCTATGCAGAAACGTTCTGTCAATTGATGAGTACACTAGCTACTTTGATGCCATTGATCCACCGGCACTGCACAAGAGATGGACAACTAAGCCAGACATTGACCAGAATAGCACTTCTAATATGATAGGAAAGAATAAAATTGCTGTGCAAACGCAAAGAGTTTAGGCAGCATTTGTAGTCAGTGATTCTGTTGACTGGAGCAGAGATATCTAGGTTGTGACCACTCTAAAGGATCTTGTCCTTTCTTAGATTATCTAATTCGGCTGTCAAGTCCATATTGGGCTTTTCGTCACGCTAGTTCTAAATCTTTGAACTGATTATTAAAAGACACGACACTTTGTTTGGTTGTTCAGTAACTGCTTTGCAACTTTTAGTCTTCATCTTTTAAAAAGTCTAGTGGGTGCTAACATCTAGTTTGGAATAAGTGATAAAATGGAGTGTTATCATCTATCTGTCTGTCTATGTATATTAAAAAAAATTCTGTGATACTCAAGTTTGGGTTTAGGTGCTCTGCGACATATTAAGAACTGGGGGGCTTCCTCGAAGGGAGGCTGGAAAGCAACCGCACCTGTTTTTTGTATATAATGACCTCGAATACCAAGTAAGCTATGCCATTTGTGATGCCAGCTGCAATCTTGAGTTTTTGAAGCCTTGGTGGAACTAACGACTGGCTGGTGACTAGCTGACAAAGTGCAAAGGTAGGCTACTTTTCCTGTTGAACGTCTGGGTAGGGGAGCTTTTAGGATTGCGTTAGAAGCAATCTATAACAGATAAGATAGTGAGGTTTCAACTTCTCAATGTTTAGTTCGGCATGGAGTTTGATCTAATATTCTCCACAAAAAAAATTAAAGAAAGGCCTATAAGATCCTTGTGTGGGCCTAGTTTACCTCAATGCAGCAAAGTGACATGCATTGATCTTCAATCTTGTGTTATGCATTGTTTACCTGTCCCTGTTCTGCAGAATACATCCCATTCCACTGGCATATACATCGTATGGGAGGCCAAATCCATTTGTCTATGGAAATGCTGAGACCGTGTTAAGGAATCTTATGCCATCTTTGTTAAGCAACCTAGATGTGGAGAATAATACATACTCTGGATTTCGTTGTTTCAGAACACTACACATAATAGGAGATAATCCAAAATCGACATTAGAGGCGCACGACGGGTATATTTCATACTGAGAATTGTATTTTATCATGTCAGTAATTTTATTTATGAACACAATCACCACTACTGATGAAAATTCCTTCAAGCAGGAGATCCTTGGTTTTCTATATTAACAAGGACTGGGGTATTCAAGGGAAAAGATAATCATTCAGAACTTCCCGTGGCATAGTAGGTATTCGTACTCTTAACAAAATCCAGACATTTCTCTATCTGTCTCTCCCATCTCTCCTTGCATGTACGTTGGGGTGAGTTGATGGTAGGTTCCTAAGTAAGCGAATCGTGTGCATTCCAACATGTTCACTTCTTTGGTTTAGAGATTTTAGATACGTGATCCTATGGAAAGTCATGGTTGAGACTGCAGATCATTGATTCCACCATGAAAGCATTCAGGAGTATAGTGCATCATGTAATTACTTAGGCCTTGTTTGGTTCACCTTGGAGTAATAAACAGGAAATGGAATGCCATTGCAGCTCATCTTTGGATGGATTATGATCATAGAATCAAAGTGCCTAGTTAACGGATACTCCTAATGCAGAACTGGATTGCTCAGGTAGAGGTGGTACTGGGATTCCTAGGGAGGAAAAAACATTCACGAACCCAATACGTTCAGTATTCCTGAGCTTCATAAATCTTCAAATCCTAGAAAGCCAGAACTCTCTCTCTCTCTCTCTCTCTCTCTCTCTCTCTCTCTCTCTCTCTCTCTCTCCATTCGTCATCTTCAAATCCTTCCATGGGAGTTTCGACTAACTCTTGGTTCCATGTCCCTCACATTCCTCTACAATGTGAGATTATTTCTCTTTCTCGCTATTATGAAACTTGTTTGGTCTGTTAATGGAGACGGCAACTGCGTGCATCACGTTGGCTTGGGAGTGGATTTAAAGTTCCCTTAACACACTTGGCTGAGTTGCTGTCACTCCATTTGTTCTCTCGATTATCTTTCGCCTGCCTCTTGATTTTTGGGAGATGTCCCAATCTTCCTTCTTAAATGTATATGCGATGTGACATAATTGGGACAATTTTTCATAAATATCGGGTTATCATGTTTATCTGATGGTAGACTTATTAAAATGAGTTATAAGACTTTTTTGATTATATGAATGACTTAAATTAAAAATAATATGGATATTAAATAAGTTTACTATTTATTCTCACTTCATTTTGGATATAAGTTTTCTTAAATTAGTTTAAATATGGAAGTGTTTTTAGAAATATGAGTCAAGTCAGATATTAATTAAGTAGAGTATGAGTAACGTGATTTGTATGGTATGAAAATAAGTCAAAATGGATAAAACATGTTAATTTGGCCATTTTCGACTAGATTGAATTTATGCATTTGTCGGGTCTATCCAGCGTCTTTTGTTATGGCATTGGAATCATTATTGCGACCTAAGAGTGCAAAAGTTGGGGGGAGAAAACGATGTGATGGCGAATAAAGTCGGAGGGATAAGATTCTAAACACACATGATCGTGGCCGACGGTGACGAGACAACGGACTTTGCCTTCAAGTTGTTTTTCCCATGTTTCATCTTTAATTCTATCGTTCTAATTAGCTGGCGACATGGCTGTCTTTTAGTATCATTCGGACAGTTTGGCTCTAAAATAAGTTTTTGTGGACTTGATTTTGGATAGTAGAGTGAATTTTATTTTTCAAATCACGTCTGTAACCCTGTTTTGCACAAAATGTTACTGCATATTCTATAAATCTTATGTCCAAACCCAATTCAACAATTGATCCCGGGGGCTCATGGCAAGATCTAATTGATTAATGATCAAGATGATATCGGGTCACACATTTTGTAGAGCATATAATAATTTCTCATTTCGGACCTGATTGTTTTTCTTGGCCCTTCACCAAAATCTTACCACCTTAGACCGTGAATGGTCAAACGCATGTATCATTTCAATGGGCCTAATTCCCAGCTCTTGAACATCATGCATGAAGACATGATCGAGTCTGGACAGTAGTTGAAGCGCTCCATTCTTCCTGAAGTTTCATTTCCAGTGGTCGCTGGCAACTAGCCGGTGAAAGAAGGGAGTGAAGAAAAAAACAAAAACGAAAGAAAGAAAAAAGGAAAAAAAATATAAAATAAAAATAAGAATAAAAATCGAAAAAAATATTACAATATTACTAGAAATTATCCATGTCAGCGTTGATGGCGCCATGTAAGACACCTCGTGTTCATGTTAGTGCTGGCCGGTCAATTTTGATCGGACGAACTAAATGGACATAAATATAAAATGTTTAATACTCAATTGGTAAAAAAATTGTTTAAAATTAAATTGACATAATTATAATAGATTTATAATTATTTTGATAATTTTTTGGGTCTTTGGCACATGAATGAAATTTCCTAGCTTTTTGTCCATATGTCTTCAATCATTATAGTACATCCTCAAAGAAGAGAGGTGATGCATTTGATTAAAACACTTTGCCTAACCCACCCCAGAAGAAGAGGGAGAGGGTGGGTTTGGGAAAACAATCGAGAGTTATAAGGACGGGCGATGCGTTGATTAAACACTCTACCTAACCCACCTCGTAAGAAGAGGGAGAGAGGGGGGGCGTGGGTTTGGGGCAACAATCGAGAGTTATCAGTACAAGTGATGCATTGATTAAAACAATTTACCTAACCCACCCCATAAGAAGAGGGAGAGAGGGGGGCGGGGGTGTTGTGGGTTTGAAGCAACAATCGAGAGTCACTCTCGACGAGTGATGCATTGATTTTAACACTTTACCGAACCCACCCCATAAGAAGAGGGAGAGGAGGGGGGTTTGGGGCGGCAATAGAGAGTTATCAGGACGAGGAGGCCACCAGATGAAAATTCTCACTTCTTTGTAGGTCGCCTAAGCATTGGAGCAACATCATTCACCGGTCTGCTCGGTCCTTTCTGTGAAGGTATATGTGCAAGCACCTACTTCCGCTTATATTACATCTCACTGAATTTCGTGTTAAATCATTTCGATCTCGTGCTTGGATCATATGATCAATTCATCACGATAAAAAAGTGGGAAAAAATCATGAAAAACTCCAAACTTTGCCCAAAGTGACAGATTTACCCCAAACTTTTTTTTGTCACGTGAAAAATTTTGAACTTTGCCAACCATGACACATTTACCCCAAACTTTTTTTGTAACACAAAAAATCATGAATTTTTGTCGTGTAACACATTTACCCTAAACTATAAGGCATTTTGGTCTTTTTACTTTTTAAATTTTCTTTTCTTTTCTTTTCCTTCTTCTATCTTCCCTCCGCCAGCCATGGCGGGGCTAATGGAGGGAAGCTGGCATCCAACGAGGGCTACCCTCCCCGACATCGGGTGAGGGTCACCCTTGCCCGGCTGGCCAGGGCCGCCCTCACCGGCGTTGGGAGAGGGCGACCCTTGGCTAGGTCAAGCGAGGGCCTCCCTCACGCCCTTGCCTAAGTTCAATGAGGGCACCCCTTGCCAAGCCCTCGCAAGCATCGAGCAAGGGTGACCATAGTCGACCCAAGAAGAAGAAAAAAAAAAGGAAAAACGGAAAAAAAAAAAGAAGACAAAAATGCTTTTAATTGGGTAAATGTGTCACAGTTTGAAAAGTTTGGGGTTTTTCACGTTACAAAAAAAAGTTATGGGTAAATTTGTCACTTTGAGCAAAGTTTGGGGTTTTGATGGTCTTTTCCCTAGAAAAGTAAATTGCCTCTTGAATTGATGCTTTACAATATGTTTGTAAGTTCATCGCTTGAATTGAACTACCTCCACAGGGTTTTCTTGATGGAGAACAATAACTATCCACAAACTTATCCGAGTTTCCAGTACTTTCCTCCTCCATCAGCATGGATAGATCCAAATTCCGTATCGTCCGACGACAATAACACTCCGACATGGGTTATTGTTTGTTTAGTCATTGTTGCCGTCATGCTTTGTGGTTTCCTTTTTACTGCATCTGCAGGCTAAAGAAAAATCCACCACCACCGGGGCCGCAGGGCCGCCGGGGCCGCCGGGGAAGCAGGGGCCGCAGGGGCCGCAGGGCCACCGGGGCCACCGGGGCCGCCGGGGAAGCAGGGGCCATCGGGGCCGCTAGGGCCACCTGGGCCACCGGGGTTGCAGGGGCCGCCGGGGCCGCAAGGGGAGAAGGGGCCGCAAGGGCCACAGGGGCCGCCGGGGGTGTGTCGGTGCCCGTTGGGGGAGTGCCAAGGGGCGTGCCGGTGGCTACCGGGGTAGTGCTGATAGCCATGAGGGCGGCAGCAATGGTGAGGGTGGTGGAGGCGGCAGTGACAACGGCAGCAGAGTAGGGGTGGCAATGGCTACGGTGGGGCAATTAGCCGGCACGGATGGCCCATTTATTTGTGAGAAGTGCAAGCATGGAAGAGTACTAGCTTTTCTCAAGTAGAAATGCCCTAACTATGGGCACTGGACGGAGCAGCTTGTCTAATCTAGACAATAAATGAGATAGAAATTACAATAGTCTTTCTTATCTTATTGTATGCTTATGAATTTAGAAGCTTCTGTTTATGTTTGTGTATGAAACTCGAATGATGCACGGTGATAGATCGTCTACTATACTATACAATGTAGGAGATTTGATGCGATGAATAACTTTTGTGTTTGAAGGTTTTTCAAATTTCTTCTTATAATAAATGAGCAGTTTTATGGTCATCGATATATAAATTTTTGAATTATAACAAATTATAACTATTTGGATTTTTTCGTAATTTCTATACAAAATGTCTTAAATCGACCAATCAATCCAACATACATAATAAAAGAGTTCCTCCTCTTGGTGGAGAACCGTTTGACATATTTGCTCTATTATTGTCTCATATTCCGAAGAGAGTCATTGGAACTAAGTCAATTAGTGATACCGGCAAAATAGAACGGACTATTTTACTCTTTTGGGTGGGCTTCGCACTCCAGTCTGTACGGGGGAACTATTAATCCCTACTCGAAATGAAGTGCTGAGGAATGACATATCCAAGAAGTGTTCCGTGAGTGAATGGAAGTGCGGTTGGGACAGAAATCGTCCTTTTTCACGACGAAGAAGACCATAAAATCAAATGCTATTGGTCGGTGATACAAAAAATCAAAGATGTGGCTGGCTGACGCAAGCTTTCGGGACTGAGTGCAGGGTAGTCAAAGGAAAGTGCGGAAAATTTCCCTTGATGGATTTCCACAATTATTGATACAAAGTTCGAGAGAACTGGCAACAATTCATCAAATATTAACCTAATGTAGAATCCTTGACCAAAAAAAAAAAAAAACTAATGTAGAATCAATTTCTTCCCAAGATTAAATGGACCAAAATCGACTCAATCCCTATAATAACAGGCAATATATGCCCGCAATATAATCTCGTAAGGAATAAAAATAATGCCAAAATGATAAAAACAGACAAAAGCAAACACGACAAGTTTACGCGGAAAATTCAATGCGAAAAAAATTATGGACGATTCAAAAACTTTCACTAATCACAAAAAATAGTAAGATGCACAGAGTTTCTTCTTTAGTAATATATTAGAGATTCAATATCAATAATATAATGAGATTTCGTCATTGTAAAAGCGGATTAATATATATGAACTAAGAAACCCTAATTGCGATTGGAGAAATTTGAGATAATTTAGAAAAAGTGCTCAATGAACAAAACGGATTGACAAATGAAACTGATGGACTCGCCTATCTCAACTCATCTGTCTCGGTCTTATGACAACATATTGAAATTTGAGTCAACTCTGACAATATTTGGCCTTCGATTCTAGACTGAATGTCGTAGCCCATTTCCTGTCTCCTCCGAACAAGCAGCCCGCTTTTCTTTTCCTTTATTGCATTTTTTGACTTTTTGACCTTTTTCTTTTATTTATTAACATTAACCGGGCCCCACACACGCAGACCCAGCCAACATTAACGTCTAGCACAGTCGATAAAAGAAAAGCATGACCGTCAATTTGATTGCCAAATAACCTATAAATAACTTATCAATGCCGTTAGATATTTACCAACTTTGAAATGAATTAAACAATAACCAACTCTTTGAAAATTTTACAAGCATCGTAAATAAATTGCAAACACTATAATAAGTCAATTTATAAACTTACTAACTTCTGCTCACTCTCCTTATCATTTTGATTTTTTTCATTTGTTGATGATCTCTAAGTAACCCCTCCAAATGTCTCTTTTCCGTGTGATGAAATGAAACTCATTCTATGATCAACTTGAATCAGATGGTTGAAACAGGAGGGTTGTTTTTGGAAGCCTATAAGGACAAACTACGAGTAAAACATAACTTGTGATCGAATGTTTGCAACAAGAAAAATCGAAACACATTGAGTGTCCTTGATCTATCTCTTTGCTGCTTCATTATAACCTATTTAGTTTTGATCCTAAAAGTTAGCAAGGGTGCCGAAATCATTTGTATACACACGGAAGAAGTGGTCGTGCTTAGAGAGAATGCAATTGTTTAGGTAAGAGACGAAATATGCGAATGATTATTTGTAAACACTTAGAAGTGTGGTTAAATAATTTTGGGGGAGAATATGTCTACCGTGATGTGTGCAAAAGGTGTGAGAATGGCTATTGAAAGAGATCTAATAATTATTTAGTCTATAGTGAGATAGCCGTAGGAGGAGTCGAGTCCGCACAATACAAAGTTCTTGGCAATTGCACTATTGGCTAAAGTAGTGAATTTCAATCTAATGGGGCTGCTAGAGCTAGAAGAGAAAGCATGTCCTAATTGAAACTCTATAAATAGCTTTTGTAATTTCTTTTTCCCTAAACTCTATAAGTTTCTTATTGCAAATTAACAGTTTAATTGCATATAAAAATAAATTAAATAAGGTGCTGGTTCTAGAAAGATAAATATTTTTATATGTATAAAAAAACACTTCACCCCTTCTTTTATGTATTTGGACCTAACAATATGGATTGCCATGTCGGAGGTGTCAAATTTTGTAATACTACAGTAATGTGACTTGCGAGCCTTGTTAATAATTTAAAGGATTTTACTAAGGACAATGAAAGAAAATCATTAGTTTTGAAATTTTTTACGAGAACTTGAGATGGAGTTCGAAGCTTTACACTATAATTTAGTTTTTAATATTAGAGTTGGATCGAGTCTGATGTAAGTATATATATTATATTGAGTTGAGCGCGAGCACGAGATTGAGAAAACCGAATTGTCATATTTCCGAGATAATTGCACAATCTTTCTTAAAATTATTATACCGAAATTTCAAACCTATCAAGGTATAAAATTTTTAACTGAAATAACGTAGTCTTAAACTTACAAGAGAAAATTCAATAAAACATTTCAGCTAAAACTCTTTGAATTCATCTAACATGGTGTTTCAATTATTTTTTACTATTTAAGTGTAACGACGACAGCATGACATGATGAGAAATGTCAATAGGCTTATTTTTGGAATTTAATGCTCTCCCTTGCGCCTTATTGTAGGCCAAGGCACGAAAGAATATAGTGGGAATCCATCCTTTTCCGAAAGTAGATGCACTTGTGGAGGTACCGCTTGTCACTTCCATGTCATCAACGAGGCTATCTAATCATTCTTTGTCTCGGTAAAAGACGATCATCACATGCTTCCGTTGGCCGGCAATAGTACACTGCTAAGCTGTCATCAAAATAAAATTGCATCTCCATTATTTTCTCCGTTTGTTTGTTGATGCGACGGCTAAGAAAGGTGGTCCGTCCATGTTGCTTCTTTCGGCTTTACATAATCTCCTCTATTCAAAAGGTCTTCTAATTTCCAATCTAGTTTTTGACTACGACGACCATAAAAACAGATGCCATTGGTCCATGAGAAAAACTAAATGTTGGCTGATGAAAAGCTGTTTAGAATATAATTGCCTATCTAGAGCACAAAGATATTTTGCTTTACTTTTGGCTCGGATGATTAATTAATACAATTGAGAGTGAAGATGGAACTACATCATGATGTAAAGGGAGTGTATCTTTGATTAAGAGAATGATTTAAAATACATTTCATGAAAATAATTATTTATATTGTTTATAAAAATAAATGAACTAAAAATTTGTTTACCTTCCACAAAAAATATCTAGACATAAATTATTATGAATAATAAAAATATTTCTTATTAAATAATTATTTCGAGTGATATGAATGATCATTTTTAGGAAAATATTTATCAAATTATTTATTTTTTGAGAAACAAAAAAAGTCTAAATTACTAAATTGATTCAGAAATTCTTTTCTTAGGTTAGGGTCAGAGTGGAATTCCATGTTGAATTATGCTCACCGAATGAAGCCCATCTCTTAAAATAACAAATATGTTGTACGTGTAAGAAAGGGAATGCATCTCCAATCAACGTATACAAGCGAATAACGGAAAACTAGGGATAAAAACAGGATGAAGAACCACATAAGATCCCTGAACATTTTCCTGATTATTGTCCTCTATTTGATTTTACTGTTTGGGATTCCTTTCATGATTCCATGACCATTAACCAAACATTACATTAAGTGTTTTGAGGTGTTAGCGTGGATAATCTTTCAATTACTTATAATCTTCGATTTTGCTAGGCCCATCTTCCATCTTCCATTTTGCTAGGCCTGTCTCTTTGGCCTAGCAAAATCGTGCATGATAGGAAGCCACTTTTGTGGGGAATTTGTTCTCTCTAATTTTCCAAGGCTAAAAATGAATTTGAAAATCGCTCATCTTGTCCAACTCCTTTATCTTGAGAAAGAAGTGCAGTCCTTGATATTGACTAGACGAAAGATGCCTTTTCTTTCCGTGGTATCTGAACAATCGTCAATCCTTTGGAAGTTGATACGATCTTTCCATTCTGTGTTTTCCCTATACATCCCACTTGAATTAGGTTAGATCAAATGAATAATTTATGGTTCTTCTTGCTCTTTTTCTCAATGCATGCCATGTTGATTACATGATTTTTGGGAAGTATATCCCAATGTTCCTTATTACGTGTATATGAGAATCGTAATTGGCAAATCTAAAACCTTTATGGCCCCTTCCGATACAAAGCGGGCCAATGTTTGGATCTCCAAATTCAGCCATCGTGTTTTGGCAGAGCATGAGATTAGTTTTAGATTGGAAGGCATGATGCAAAACAAATTCACAATGGAAAATGCTGTAAATAAGCAGCAACGAAATTACCTCAACAGAAAAGATACATAACTTATGAAAGGAGAATAATAATAACGGAAAAGATGCATAGTTATCGTGCCCGGTTGATCCAGTGCCTCAACTTCAGAACAGCTGATCGTCTGAAGGATATGACGCAGAATTTTTTGATCTTCTCACTGCCCTTAAATATTCAGTAGCCCTAGAACTTCAGGACTTGCTTAGGATGGCTTCCAAGTTTCCCCAATGATTTATCCAGTGCAATGTGGAAATCACTAAAAGGAACCAACTCTGTCCTAAAGTTTTGGAGAAATTCATATGCATCCACAGTCCAAGCACACTATCTTGAAGATAAATACTATTAGAGACACTATAAAGATATGGAGACCTAAGTACAACAATTTGAGTGGTGGTTACCGAAGACATACTCGTATTTTAACTTCCCATCTTGCACTAGCTCGAGCAAGTGATCTATCATTCTTCTGCACCCTATTACATCATTTGAACTCATCCAATTATGCAGCCAAAATCCCCTCAAAGAAAGATCCTGCAAACCATAAGAACCATTGTCTCATTGATTTATGTACTCTTCTTAGTCTTGACTCCAGGGATAATTTTTTTCGCTCAAATTTGGTTGCGTCAAATACTGAAATTGAGATTTTGGGCCAAATTTAGACAAAAAAATAAAACTCTAGGGCATTGACCGAGACCGAGACTGAGACCGAGACCGAGACCAAGACAAATCAAATTGTATGGCTTGACTGAAATAACCTCCCAACCATCGGTGGAAAATTTAGTTTGCCGCTTCTTAATTTACCTTGAAGATAAAAGATGAAGTTGACACTGTAATTGGTTTCTTAGACATCCCACCATATGTCACCATGGTTCCTCCCCGCCTGAGAACAAAACTAAATCAGCTCTCTACAGAAAGATAAGGGAAGCACTAAACATGAATTTAACACTTGTCACACCTCAAAAATTTCATCACCAAGGAAGCAGCATTGCCACCAACGCAGTTTAATCCAAGGGCAGGTTCTTTTAGATCACCCTAGTAGCAAGTCAATAAGATGTAAATAAAGAACTCAAGTGCCAATGGCCAAACATGGATGTGTTTCATGCATGAGAATATGGTAGAATGGATTAATGGATGGATGATACCAGTAGACTCTTGACATTCTTTATTTCTAATTGGCTCTCAGTGAACACTTCTTCAGCACCAAGTTTCTTCAACGCCTCTTTTGCTTCATCAGAGCCAGCTCTGTCACAGGAAAAGGACGGCCATGAAAGCACAGTAAAATTCAAATTTAGTTACTGATATGCAGTGCTAACTGCTAAGTTGGAGAACAAATAAAGAATTCTACCAAATTTGTGCTCAGATGTCATAGCATGAACTAATAAGCTGGCTGAGAGAGCCCTACTAAATTAATGCGTCAAGCACCACAAAGTGTTTTCTGACCTCTTTTTGTGTCTCATCACAGAATTAAAAGAAAAGGAGGAAAATTTCACTCCAAAAGAAGTTGCAAAGCAGAGAGAGGTCTTAGATATACTAAAAGGAAGTTTCCACCAGCAACCGAAAAAGATGGAATTACCAATGCCCAGCAGTATGATGATCTAAACATACCAGCAATCAACGTCTAGAACACATGATGACTGCAAAAATAGTAGAAGAAGCATCAACAGTAACAAGTCACTTCTGATAAGCAATGCAGAAAGATCTCTGTTCAATTCACACTACAGTTAACTGCCTTCGCCTTCGATAGATTCAAAAAACAAGTCCTTCTACTCTTTCCAAATACATGTTACCTCATCACAAAACCTCATCTTTATATTGGGAGATTAAAGGATGTTAGTTGATGTACCTACACGAACCTAAAGTACCTTCTTATTTTCTTTGATAAGTTCAACATAATCAGTTCCTCAAAATGCCCTCATAACAGAACCATTCTTGCATGCCAATGCATGTACTAATGCTCAGTCAGCCACATAAATTCCTGCCCATTGTAGCACCTAGCCAAAGATTATAATTTCCACTTCTCCCTGTTATTCGATGCAAGAGATCTCAATCAATCACACCAGCTTCCAAAAAACAAACCAGAGATACCAGAATGCTAAATATTTTGGCACATTTTCAATTTGTAAATTGATATATCACCGCCACAACCGAACATAATCAACATATTTGTGCATCTGGCAATTGTTCATAACTTTTAGTCCACCAGCAACATTCATAATTAGAACAGGAAAAGACAGAGTTGCCACAAGTAATTCAGTCCCCAAAGAGTTCCAACTTGTCATCACAGAGGTTGAATTTCAGATATAATTCAGGCTGTGTAACCATCAAAAGCTACTTCAGAAGCTGAGTAGACAAGAGCTCAATGCGTTCCAGAAAAAAAAAAAGGCTTCCTAGCAATGGTTAAGGCAGATCACAGAAAAGAGAAATAAAAGCAAACCCACACATACCCTTGCTATCTAAAGTCTACACAAAAGTTTTAAACAACAGTAGTTTGACAAAAGTTATGTGGTATCAAGGTTACTGAAAGCTTTCAAGAGAGCACCTGTCCCTGATTATGTTGATGCTATGGATGCCACGGGATTTCGCAATTTGGATGAGGCATCGACCCACCATACTAGTAGCCCCATTTTGCACAATCGAATCCCCTAATGATCACAGCTGATTAGGACAACTTAGGATAAATTGCTTACGGTGAAAGTTGAGGGACAGCTAGGAGACTCCTGTACTGTCTATATACCTGGTTCCAAAGAGGTGAAGTCTTCAAGCATTCTCAAAGCGGTCGGAGGATTAATTGAAATTGTCGCAGCATATTCAATAGGAGAATTCTTATCAATTTTTTGCCATACACTCTGGTCTTTCACAATGTAAGTCTGCCATGTCCCTGAGCACAAAAACTATTTCACCTTTCGACACACTCAAATTTACAATGCGCTAAGTGCTAGGCACAGATGTTCTGCATAACAAAACAAGTCAGTACTAAGGGAATGCAAAAGTATATTTTATTTAAGATGACAATCACTAAGATGTGTATAACAGTTTCAATCCTTCTTTTGGTTGATATTTCACTCGTTTCTGTTCTGCATCTAATCAAATTAAACGTTAAACATGCTGCATCAAATATAGAAGATTATATCCTTTGGCTGAGAAAGAAATTGTTCAGAAGTGATCAACTAGATGAGCATGGCTGATGCACAGTTAATCTGATATCATTTTAAAACTTAGGTAATACTGAAAGAATGTTTTACCAAAAGAGAGTGGAGATGGAATGACCAAATCGCCAGGAGAAAGATCCTTCACGGCAGAGCCAACTAAGTGCACTTCGCCAACTCCTTCACGTCCTCCAACTGCGGGCAGTTGTGGCCTCACCGGATACACACCTAGATCAAAATTTATGCATAAATTATCAAATAAACCTCATGCGAACTAATAAATACTACATGGATGAATTATGATCTGACTTTGTAACTACATATCAATATTCCTCAGAACTGGAGCAACAATTGTCAAAGTCAAACAGTGAAGTCATAAAAGATGCATTAGCCGCCTCAGAATCTCGCAGTTAGACTTTTATTCTCTTCCAATATCTCAGCAACTGAAGAGAAACTCATCCTGACATATAATCCACTCGTAGATCAAGTCCATGGGTGAATAATGAGTAAGAAGGCACCGATCGCACATGAGGCATAAATAGGACATTATCGCAAATCATTTTAGTTTTTATCGTGAATTCAGGTTACTTTCTAAGGATGAAGCGAAGCCTAAAATCAAATTTATAGGACACAGAAGCCATCACAGATATGTCAGTAGCCTCGAAGTCCCCGAAACATCAAACTCCTCCGCGATATGCTCAGTCCACCATTAAACAGAAGCTCAAGACAGGTCAAACTCGAGCGAAACAGCAGTAACGCAGAAGAAACGCTAACCTTCGATGCTGTTGATGTCGGAAGGATTGATAGGCGCGGCGAGCATTCTGACGCACACGTCATTCTCCTTCACCAAAACTGGCGGAACCTCCACCACTCTGCAACAGAAAACCAAAAAAAAAAAAAAAAAAAAAAAAAAAAATCCGAAGCTCCTCAGTAACGCCAACAGCACAATGCACGAGCACACGCAATCGGAATCACGCACGCTCAATCGGTGGATTAGCTGAGCTCTCTTCTGACCTGGTGACGGCGTCCGGGGGACCTTGCTGCTCGTACACCACCGCCCTGGACGGCGGCGACACGAGGGCGGAGAAGGCCCTGACGATGCCTAGGGCTCGGGCCGAGTGAGTCGGAGCAGTGGAGAGCTTCGGGAGGCGACCGAGCAGGGATAGGGATTTCGTCAGTGCTCTCGAAGACGCTGTTGCTCTCGCCACCGCCGCCATCTCTCTCCTGCTCGCTATCACCGATCAACTCTCTCTCTCTCTCGATCGATCGGTGTCACGGATCGACTCGCTGGGTGGCTGCACCAGTTCTCGCACCATCGACGAGCATTTTAAACAGAACTAAAGAGGAGGAGGAGGAGGAGGGGGAGGAGGATATGAAATTATGAAGTTATAGTGTCCTTATCAAATTTCCAGAACGGCATTTGACCCGAAAAATTAAGAATTCCAGAGCGCTCCATTCGGTGCGAGGTTTCGGTCGGAACCGGGTCGGAACCGGGTAGGACGCTATCCATGCCCTGGGAGTTGGAAGAAATAAATAATCACTCGAGTGGGTGTGGCCTTTTTTTTTTTTTTTTTTTTTCCTCCTTTTAAATTAAATTTAGATATTCAAAAATAGCATGTGCAGTTGAATTTCATGAGAATCTGATTGGATTTGATAGTTCGAATTCATTTAGGTACATTAGTAAGTTCACCTTTCAATTTTTTGAAGTTTCTTATTCTCATCCCCTCAACATAACTTAGTTTACTCGTGGTGATTGCTCCAAATATATTTCTAATGCCCGTCAATGCCACATTAACATGATGCTCTTCCAAATCACTGAGATTAGAGGAGGATTCTTACTTTTTTTTTTTGGTCATGAGGTGGATTAAGGGGGCTTCTTTTTATGTTTCTTCAGTAAAGGTTTCTCCTAGTAAACATGTCATGGTCGTACAGTCAAAAAATATCGTTCTTGCTCCCACATCGAACTTCCCTTCCTTTGAACATTAGTAATAACCCGACACATCCATAGAACTAGCCAATGTTTGTTGGAGTTAAAACCTTCCCTCAAGGAAACTTCTCTCTCCCAATCTAATCTAAGGGATTTGCTCTCACTATTGTTGCTTTCCTTTTTGTTGTCATAGTGAATAAATTTACTTGTAACTACAAATTTTGGGAGAACATCGTCATCAGTCAAGCCAGCAAGATGTGCAAGACATGGTTCTATGACTTTTCCAAGATTCGGTGAAAACTTTCCTCTCTTTATTTAGGCGTAGATCTAAATTTGAGAGCATTTCTCTTTTAGTCTAAATCTAGTTCTTGGAGTTTTTTAAAAGAATTCAATTTGTTGTGCGTTATTGTTGTTGTTGTTTCCATATGATGATAGTATTGAGAATGTCGAATCTAGGTGCATAGTACAGGCCATTATTTTTGGAAGAAAAGATTTCAGCATATACCCATCACTGATGGTTTCGGTGATCGGTCGTTGATTATTTTTGGATGCTATAATAGATTTGATCTTTTGAGAAGAGAGCATGCTTAGAATTACAAGCCCTACTCTTTTGTTTTTTGAGGATTTTGTTTGGTTTTGCAGCCCTTTTAGGATTTATTTTGCTTGGAAGAACTTTCTATGTTTCTCTCGTGTTTGATTATAATAAATGAAGAATTTTTTTTAACCCAATAAAAAAGTTCGGTCACCGGTCGATAACTTACGTGATTAGGATATTAGCCGGTGTCCCCTTCCTAATGCGTAGTAGCTCCTGGCCACATGGAGACGTCTTAAGGTCATGCGACATATAAAACACGCCATGGTGGGAAAACTTGTATCAAAGTCAAATGAGCCTGGACGAGCGAGTCCCTGTAGACCCAGCTCAGCAAACCAACTACCCGTACCTGCCTAATACTAGTATTCTATTTTACGGAAATCTTTATCATATGCTGTTAGACGGAATAAAAAAGGAAAAAAATAAAAACAAAGTCAACGACCCCGCGTGGGTCAGCATTCTTGGGGAGCCCAAGGCCTCCTTTCGGCCCGTGAACCCGGCTCGGCCCACGGTCGATCCGACGGAAGCAGAGAGACGGCATACGACGCGTGTTGGAATATCCCACGTGCAGTGCGAAATCGATCGCCAGCGTTGACCAAAAAGAAAAAAGGAAAACGAAAATCGATCGCCACCTTCCAACAGTTGGCGAGGCCGGGAACTAATAATGATAATAATAGACAACGTGTCAATTATAGTGCAATCAACTCTGAATGCAGCAAAATATGGCATAGAAAAAAAAAAGGCTTGAATGCAGCAAAATACCTTTTTGGACTCATTAGTTGGTATAACAAAACAATTTTGATTAAAAATGAAAAGTAATACCATAATTTGATTTGTCATTAGAATAGTGACATAGATAAAAAGATGACTTATGTGATTCTCGAAGAATCGGAACCTTTCAAGTGTGCAAATTAGGAAAAGATGATGAGTGATTGCCAAAAATCAAGACCACGAATGTAATAAGTTCACCCCCTTCGGCAAGACGTCAAATCCAAGTTTTTTCTTTATATCTACATCTAGAAAATTCATTTCTCATCTCAAGCTCTAGGCATAGTTTATTTCTTTAAAAAAATAATACAATTTTGAAAAAAATCGTCCACGATGTCATTTCCTAGAAAATAACAATATTTTTTTTTTATATTTAATTGAGATCTAAAGAAGAATTGAAAAATATATTTCATCATTTTGAAAGGAAAATTTGATTTGAATATTTCTAGAGATACATACTATTTAGGTGTTAGTAATTAACACACGAGTTGAAGACTAAGCACAAGTACTAGAATCCTGAGTCAAGTCCATCAATGATGGACTCGACCTGAGGAAGAGCATTGGCATCAATCTTGCATCCATAGAAGCCCAAATCAAGAACACGATCAAGAACACAATGCTTGGGTATGTGAGGTCAAGTGCGGTACCTCGAATACAAGCGTGAGGCCCCGTTGAAGTATTTGAGCATGGACACTGATGTCCTAGCCCTGGTTTTGATGGACTCATGCATTGGCGCTAGAGACCTAGGCACCAACATCGAGGTCCCAAACTAGGTGCTAAAGACTTGATTTTGGATGTTAGGGACCTAGAATGAGTGTTAGGCTTTGTATGCTTAAATTCATGGTTTCTAGTCCAAATATTTATATAGTTATATTGTGAAAAATGATTTTCGATTTTTTAAAAAGAAAATTATTATTTTTTGAGTTCAAGCATAGATTTTTTGTTGACCATGAAAATGTCCTTCATTAACTCATTTTCTTAAACAATTCAAGTGTAAGAAAACAAAGAAATTGTTTTTATCAGAATATGTTTGCAAAACAAATAGAGCATTATTATACTTAAAATAAATAATTTAGAAAATATTTTCTTGAAAATAGTTTTTTGTATCATTAACAAAAATCAACCAATGAAAAATATTTTCACCATTCACAAATATATTTAGATATAAATTGTCATTGATCATGAAGATATTTTTGTTGATTAATTATTTGAAGTAATACAAGTGATCATTTTTAGGAACATATTTTTAAAATTATTAATTATTTGTGAAACAAATTAGACTCTAATCCCTAGAATATAAACTTAGTAATAACCATTTTCTAAAAATTGACTAGAGCATTCAAGTTTATATAGTATAAGATAATTTATCTTTCTCTTGCAAGTGATATGAAGGAGTTGGAAAAATCTTGGAAAAAAGTAGTATTTGTCGGGTCAATTCTCAGTACTTTTTTTTTTTTTGGAAATTCTAACTCATCAATTGTTCGTTCTCGCAGTGTTTCACTTGAAAAATTACCGTAAACATGGAAATGGTTAACCTACGAGACATCCGACGTCATGAAAAACAACAAAATTCAAGCTCAGATCATTTTCGACGTGAAAAAAGGTTTTTTGCTTTATTCAAATCTTTCGTTCTGAATGCAAAGAAGCTGATTTAAAGAGATAACAACTGTCTGTTCAAAAAAAAAAAAAAGAGAGAGATAACAACTGGAAAGAGTTCGCCCCCAAGGTCTATTTCCGTTGTTAAAATTAAAACTTGCCCCGCAAGCGCGTCTGGTCAAAGAACCGAACGGCAAAATTTAAAACAGAAAAGCAAAAATAAGTAAAGAAAAAAGGAAACCGTAACTTTCTCGGGACTCGATCACCTGCTCCGCAGGTCCATCCAAAGGCTCGCGAACATCCCCTCGCCTTCGTGGATGCTGCCTAATCTATTCAATAAGCGAAACGCGGCCCGCAAGCGGACGTCAGCGATGAGCTACGTGTTTCGAAATCGGACGGCGGGCGAGTGATCTCCAGTACGTTCGTCACTGGCCGTGGGGGGCGAAACCGGGGAGCACGGAAGCTTCGGACTCCGGAGGGACAAAGATCTGGTGCCGACTATCTCGCGGGCAGACAATGACGAGGCAATCATCGGGAGCCACGTCATCGGGCGCGTCGCTCGGGGGACACGCATGAGACGTGGCGCGGTCTCAGTGGTTCCTTGGCGAGGCGATCCTGTTCCCGTGCAGCACCCTGACAAAACCCCAAATGGGAAATCGGCAACGCACGAATGAACATAAAAGCCAGCGAGCTGGCCCGAATTCCTCTTAACTCTGTCTCTCCTCTCTCTTTTTCTCTCTCTTTGTCTCTCTCTCTCTCTCTCCTCTTGCTTGTGCCTGGTTTGCCTTGTGGGTCTTTCGTTCTGTTCCATTTTCCGCTGATGGGTTGTTTTCGCTGCAATGGGGCATCGGTTCTTGGGGAAGACACTGACTACGATCGCAAGAAAGCGAGCGATCAAGCTCGTTCAGGTACGGTTCTTGTGTTTCCGGCGACGATCTGGATGTTGAGTTTCGTCGGCATTGTCGTTTTTCCGGCGATCCTTCTGCTCCAGGACAACCGCTGTTTGAGTTTTGAAGCTTCCGTTTCGATCTTTCTCATTATGAATTCCTGTTTCTTGGGTTCGGCATTGTCTCGATCAGTAATCCGATGTTTTTGTTTTGGTTGTTATCGAGCTATGTTGTTGTTATTGGATCAAGAAATGGTCTTTTTCCGGGTCCAGAAAGGGATTGATCGTTCTTCTCAACCTAATGTCCTAGAATGGTACATTCATAACCGAATTCGGCTGAATTCTGTTTATTGGAATTCCCCATTTCCTCGTTTCTTCACTTAGTGATTGCTGTTCATTGTGTTTACAAAGCACTCCCGTAGCGATCCCCTTCATTTAGATGTATATAGAAATCGTAATTGATCTTTTGTCGTGCCGCATTTTGTTCTTTAATTGCTTGCCCCTCCTCAATACTTCAATAACTATAAGCTTGAGTTTTGCTGATAAACAGTCCATAAGCTTTTCGTCTAGTACTCTGAAATTTGCTTCTCTTTCTTCTTTTTGGTTTGTCTTCTCCCTTTCTCTGATTTATGCTTGTCTATTGGGTTGGCAGAAAAAACCAGCAGCAGTCCTCGTGGAAGCAGAAAGGTTTTGGATGTCAAAAAGGAGGACCTCTCTAACCTCTCCAAGAGCAAACAGTTAAATTCAGAGACGGATGGATTGGATTCAAGCGATACCACTAATGATGGGAGAACCAGCGCAACACGTGCTCAAACATTTACTTTCAATGAGCTTGCTGCTGCAACTGGCGATTTTAGTTCAGACTTCTTTATCGGGGAAGGAGGCTTTGGCAAAGTATACAAAGGGCATTTGGAGAAAATCAATCAGGTCAGTTCTGAGATTTTATCATTATTCATATCTGGACAAAGGATGATGTCCGTGCCATTTTTTTGTCACATTTGATAGGGTCACTGATTTCATGTTTATCAACCATCATGTGCAGTATGTTGTTTGGCAAAGATTTTGAAGTGTATTACCCCTTTGACTAAGCTGGAGCTTTATGAGTGTATTCTGCAAAATGAGAATTTGGTTAACTTAATCTGTTTATGCAGGTTGTAGCCATCAAACAACTTGACCGAAATGGACTTCAAGGCACCAAGGAATTTGTTGTGGAAGTGGCAATGTTAACTCTAGTTGACCACCCTAATCTTGTTAAATTGATCGGCTTTTGTGCCGAGAGGGATCAGAGGCTATTGGTTTATGAATACATGCCACTAGGATCGTTGGACAAACATTTGCATGGTAAGAGCTTGCACGTCACCTGTCTGCTTTCATAAATTTTCCATGATGGGTAACCCGTGCTGTCTATCTAAGAAGCTATTTTAGTATTTTATGAATAACCTTTTTTTTTTAATCCAATTTCAATTAATGTTTTACAGACCTTCCACCCAGTAGAAAGGGACTTGATTGGAGTACAAGGATGAAAATTGCAGCTGGTGCCGCAAGGGGTCTTGAGTATTTGCATGACAAGTTGAAAACCCTATTATCTACCGTGATTTAAAATGCTCGAATATCTTACTGGGTGAGGACTATCATCCCAAATTGTCAGATTTTGGCTTAGCTAAAGTGGGTCCGAGTGGGGACAAAACCCATGTTTCTACAAGGGTTATGGGGACATATGGATACTGTGCACCGGACTATGCCATGACTGGCCAATTGACATTCAAGTCAGATATCTACAGCTTTGGGGTTGTTCTTTTGGAGATCATCACGGGGAGGAAAGCATTTGATCCAACTAAAGGTCCCAAGGAGCAAAACCTTGTTGCATGGGTGAGATAACACTGTCATTATTGTTTTTTTACTTTAACTGCGTGAAAAACTTTGCTTTCTGCTGGGGCAATATTGAAAGAATTATTCCATCCCTATTAGCACAAACAACTTACTTCTTATGACTTGACTTCCTTGTCGAACAAGGATATCTCCTTTGCTCATTGTGTCGATAACATGCCTTTTCTATTAATTTACTTACCTTGTCTAAATAGAGCTAAGCTTTTGCCGTCAGTAGCCAACTTTGAACCTTCACACTTCTAGAATTCCCACAGTACCTCTTGTCTATACTCAGAGCATCTTCTAGGCCCTTCAGTTACTGCAGTCCCCTCTTCTTAGTAGCCCCAGTCTGGAAATGTATGCCTGTGCATTTCTTCTTTTATTTTCATTAATCAGCTAGCCATGCATCATTTCCATAATTTCATCTTCACCTTACCCTTTTTCCTCTGGATGTGCACCAGGCCACCATTATGCTAGTCAAATAAGAAAACATGGAATGTTATTTTCCCTTCTATTTGTATGTTCGATTTGTGAAAAAGAATCCAGCAGAGAAGATGTTTGCCTAAGTTCACTAAATCTGATTCTTATTGGAAGAAGGACGCATCATGGTGCTGGCAAGAGACTTGTGCTATTGGAGATATCTGCATCCTTATGGAACAATCATGGCTTTTTTCAATTTCATCGACATAAGTCTATTCAATGAAGACGCATAAGGCTAGAATACTAATACGCTATGTTTGCGAATTTTTGCAGGTGCGCCCCCTGTTCAGAGACAGGAAGAAGTTTTCGCTGATGGCTGACCCAATGCTTGAAGGCAGGTATCCCTTGAGAGGATTGTACCAAGCCCTAGCTATTGCTGCAATGTGTGTCCAAGAACAGCCTAACATGCGACCTGCCATAGCTGATGTTGTCACTGCCTTAAGCTACCTTTCATCCCAGAAATATGAACCTAGTAACCGCAACATCCACAACACCGACAAAAATCTTCCTCATTCAAACACAACGATGAAGAGCAGCGAGGACATAAGCACAGGTCACAGATGGCCCAAGAAGGATGAAGAAGTTGGTGGAAGTTAAAAAAGAAGTGCTTAAACTTTGGCGATGTCCATATGAAAAAATTACCCAGTTATCGATTTTTCAATTGTGCAGATAGCAGGTGGTAACTATATCATAGTAGATGTCGTGTAGGTTCAAGGGAATTTTTTTCCCTTCGGCTTCTCATCCAATGTAGATTGAGTTGAGTTCAATTTTGTCTGAAGATGGATGCCTCAGTGTAATGACAGGTCGATATCTTAATTCATTGTGAATTCATTTCTATCTTTTTGGTGTTTTGTCTAAAGATGGATGCCTCAGTGTAATAACACGTTCAAATCTTAATTCACTGTGAATTCATTTCTATCTTTTTGGTACTTCGATTTGCTAAGGCAGTGAGGCCTTTCAAGTGCCTCGGCATGTGTTGCGTTGTCTGTGGCTGCTCTGCAATCTGATCAGGAGAAACTTGATGCTTGCAGATGCGGGATGCTTTATATCGTCGGGATTAGCAACTTGTTCCATAAACAATTTTTCCAAAATTATAGATTTATTTCTGGAATGGAAATCCAATGTTGATAAAATTATTTTATTTTTCTATTTCTGAAATAGATTTTTGTTTAGAAATAGATTTGAAATAGAAATCGAAGTAAATTTTTTTTCTTTTCTATTTCTAAAATAGAAATGAGAAATAAAAAAAATAAAATAAATAAAAATGAGAAATAAAAATTATTCTATCCGTTGTCGTTCAACCAGTTGTCCATCCATTGCCGTCGACCACCATTCGTCGTCACCCTAGTCACCGCCACCTTGGTCATTGGTTGCTATCGCCATTGCCACCGCTGCTAGTTGCTAGTCATCGGTCTGCCGACCACTAATGGTCACCACCGTCCAAAAAGAAATTTTGTTGTTATAAAAAATTTTTATTTTTGGAGTATAAATTTTATGTTATTATCAAATTGATATTTTTTCTTAGAAATTCATTTAGGAAGAGCAATAGAACTTCTAAAAATCAATTTCTGGCCAAAATGGTTATGTACCTAAAAATGTTGAGCATCTGGTCCTTGTTTCACATTGTGAAGTCTTCCAAAGTTATGGGACTATTTTACCGAGTTTTTTTTTGAGAGAGTTATCTCGTGTCCCTAGGTATTTAGAACATCTTCTCCACAACATTGGAGCCACTTTGGCTCATCTTAAAAGCAATTTCATTCAGGTCAATTGATGGAATGAACTAAAATTATATATGATCAGAATTTCAGATATTGATAGCCGATGATGAGGCAAACTATGAACAAAAATTTCATTCAGAATTTCAGATATTAAAAGCCAATGGTGAGGCAAACCATAGTTAAAATTAACCATTCCAAGTAAACCATAAAAAAGAAAAAAGAAAAATCACATAGTAAAAGTGGATTAAAAAAAACCCAAAATCACATAAGTATAACTTAAAAGCAAATGGGTTAATGGAATGAACTAAAATTATATATGAAAATTTCAAATACGATGATGAGGCAAACTATGAACAAAAAATTTTATTCAGAATTTCAAATATTAAAAAATCATAGTTTTTTTGACTATAAAAATTCTAAATTTAAAAATCCAAAACTAATTTTTTGACCACAAAAAATCCAAATTTTTACTCCTAAATTTTTGACTATTTTTTACTTAAAAACAAATTTATTTCAAAACATTCAATTCGCAGACACTTCAAAAAATTTACCAAAAACTAATTTATTCAACCAAAAAAATTATAAATTGATAAATTTGTGATAAATATAATTTCGTTAAATTGAATTAATATCACAAAAAACCACGAAAATGGTACAAAAATTAAAAACAAATAGTAAAATCTCAAATTTGGTACACCAATAAACTATTACGTGTTATCCAACTCAGTAATTTGATAGTAAAATTTAACATAAACTAATAGAGAAAATTTATTGGTTTTGAGGTAAATTTATCAATAGTATATCAATTTAGGATTTTCGGTGGTCAAAAAATTAATTTTGGATAAATTTATTATATTTGTACTGATTTAGGATTTTTTATGGTGTTAATCCTTTAGAAGTTAGCGTAAGTAAGAGTTGCAGTGCCGACAAAATCATGTGAGAGTGAGACCTCCGTGCCCCTTTGTTTATATTTTAAAAAATATAGAGGGTTCAAGCCCATAAGAATTCTAGGCCGACATTGTTCATTTTCCATCCAAAAAAGAGACGGAAGGGGTGATCAGTGTGGGCAAATCCTTGGATGGTACCACAAAGTTTCACATTCGTCACGTAATATTTGATTTAAATTATGGTCACTACTCATTTTGAGCAAGTCTATTATAGTGTTGGTGGGAGTAGAGCCAAAATTATCCTCCGCCATGACACGGGCAAACGTAAGTTCTAATCAAATCAAGGGTTCTTGAATTCGAGAAGCAACCGGAGGATTCGAACCATAATCGGGCGAGAGTAAATTCTTATATCATTAGGTCAACTAGAGCGGTGTAGACATTGCTACTGGTTAAATTAAAGTGGACAAGAAATTCAGAGCTAATTCAAGCTATTGAGTTCACAAGCATGTCTTTTGGAGTTGCGCTGTTTCTAAGCAAATGTTTTTCATGTTTCAACTCGCATCTAGTGATTCCATCTATTACTAAATGTGAAAATTGAAATATTCTTTTGAGAGAAAACTAAAAAGGTTTGCACTAGATGTCGAGTTTTAATCTTATTTACCGAAAAGAATTAGTTCATGATCTCACTGATTCAATCGAAACTTATCCAGAAAAAAAAAAAAAAAAGCCAATGAATATGTAGACTACGTTGCATATTTAATCTCTCATTCCAACCAATGAAGTTAAAACAGAAAGAACAGTAACGTCAAATGCTATTCAAGATCACGTGCACGGCACGCTCAAGAAGTTTCCCGCCTAAGGAACGCTCTATTATGAGCGCAACGAACTGAAACCAACTTACCTACCTGACCCCAGTTCTCTTCTCAAAGGAGTGAGGCCAACACCAGAATCCACATTCCATATCCACCGGTTAAGATTCTTCTCTCTCTCTCTCTAGAAAATGCAGCAGAGAACGACGGGCTCATCCCGAGGACCTGATCGGGACGACAACTTTGTCGATGTCGAGGCACAACTGGAAGTGAAGCAATGGCAGTCTTCTTGGAGAAGAAGAATGGAAGACATAGACCAGCACCGACTTCCCATTTCCAATCGCGACCCTCACGACATCGGCAAGAGAGAGACCGTCCAATCCCGGTTTGCCGGGAAGTGGATCCACGTGATTCCTCTGATCGTGTTGCTCTGCTTGTTCATTCTCTGGTGGTTCAGTTACCCTGGTGAGCCTTCAAATCTCTCCGTGAAGTTCAAGTACTGGTCCAGTATTCTAATCTCTTTGGATGTTCGTGATGTTGTGCTCTTTTACCTTAGCATTTTACATCTGGAGATTTTCTTGATCTGGTTAGGCGTCAATCTCGTCAGTTTCTTGTGCTGCTATGTCACATTTCTTGTGATACAAAAATTGCTTTGTTTGGCTTTCCAAGGGAACATGCCTTTGATTTTATTTCCCAGAATTTTCCCAAATCAAGTTGCCTCAAATGATTTTATTTTGTTCTCCAAGTTTCTCGCGAGACTTTGGGGCAGGTTTCTTCTTTCCTTGATTGATATGCAACTGAACAGAAGCCAAAATTAACTCTGTTAAGGATACCGATATATGAAGAATCTTAATGTGCAATGCAGTGTCCATTGGCATTCGGTCAAAATTAGATACAATATGGCTAAGTATGCTTTGTTTTCATGATAAGGAAAATTTGCTTGATTTTTTTTCTTTTGATGAGAACAAGAGGCCTTAGATTCCTTTTTTTTGAGGAGCAGTTTCTGTATAAATGTCTCCCATTGACAGTGCATGTGGTGATCAAAGATGGAAGACTAGTGGCAATACATCGAATTGAGATTTCACGGGAATTCAATGAGACTCACGCCGATCTTGCACTACTCGCATCAGCCAGTTCACCTGGAGCATGGAGTTTTCAGAAATTTACCAGGACTGATGTGACAGAAGCTCCAAATACCAACCAAAGGTACTTCTTTTAATTACATCAAATGGTCAAATTAGGTACCAAGTGGCTCAATCAGAATCTGTTCTCATTGGTGAGGATCATTTTCTTGATAACTCAGTGGGAATAATCCCTTTGCTTTTCATGGTTTTCTGTTCTCCACTGATTTGTTTCCCATCAACAGTGGATTTGGTGATCAACAACGGAAGAGCCGTGGCTTGACACATCAAGTCGAGATTTCAAGGAGATTCAATGACACTCTCGTAGATCCTGCACTACTGGCATTGGCTGCTTTGCCTAGAGCATCGAATTTTCAGAATTTTACCAGGACTAACGAGACTGAAGCTCCAAAGGCCAGCCAACGGTACTTACTATAGCTATTGTGCCTACCGAAGGAAAATACATCAGACTGCTCTCTCCCAAAATTTACCTGCAATATGTGATTCTTTGAGCTGGTTCCCCAAACAAATATCCGAGGATCTAAAAATGTTTACATGTTGCTTCCGGCTTGTATCACAAAAAAATACCTGCTCTTTTTTTTTTCCTCATCCATGTTAAAGGAAATAGCAGTCTTCACTTTGCATCTAGGAAAAAAATGACCAAGCGTTTTTGAATACATGTCACTCTTTCGATCTTTCTGAATTCTGATCAACACACAAATTGCAGTGACCTGTGTTGACTATTCAATGATTACTATGGTGTTGCTTTCGTGGGATGTCTTCTGTGATCTTATAATCTTATTGCCAAATACCTCGATAGATCTTGTACGGATTGAAAGTGAATGCAGAGGTAATAAGTTTGCAATTTCTTCTCTTATAGCTGCTACGTACTGCTGATCTCGCCATTCCGGCAGTTGCCGACCCATATGTACAAAATTGAGCTCTTCCGTGATGGCAGAATCCTACAACAGTCCCGCCTAGGTGACTGCACAAAAGGATAAAACTCAATTAACATATGAACTCAAAATGATAAAAGTGCTAGAGATGTATAAATAGACACTCATATACTTTACATTGATAGGGTTCATAAGCAAAGTGCAACAGTTCATGCTTCTCTCTAGATAGCAGAAAAACAAATTCTTACTTTCTGCCAACGATTACTATCTGGCCGTTTTAGGACTACAATAGAATTGATATTTTCCGGCGAATCCATCTTCCACCTACAACTTGGATTCTGGGATCTTTTTGAGAATAAATCCCAAGAGTTTGCTTCTTAGCTCTGTCGTACTTAACGCTGTTCATGTAATAGATGAACGGCTTCTGACACGGATGCTTCATCACTGGCCTTGTGTTGAAAGCGTATGCAGTGTAATCTGCTCTCCGGTACCAGTTGAGGAATGTCCTCGTGGGCATCTCTAGCTCTCTTGGAGAAATTACTCCCCTTATAACTTGAACCACATAGCCCCACGAAACCGAGATGGACCATGATCGTCTCTTATCATAGCAAATAGACTGTTGCATAATGCTGGCTGAGTCATGCTTGACAGATTCAAATAGGTGCCGAAGAGCTCTGACTCGGGTCATGTGTGGGAATACCGGTTCTACAACATCGAGATGGTGAATCGACACAAGTGGTGTTACTGGATGTGCTCCCAGAAGGCCTAGAAGATCTCCATACACATCATACTGCAAAAAAAATTACCAGACCACTAGATCACTCTTCCTAGAAATGCACATTTTTTTCTTGAATCTATCTTACACAGACAACAGCATTAGCAAATCTGCAGAGAGAGTGCAATGTCACTTTTCTCTCTTTCCTTGAGGTTCGTTTCAGCATCATACAAACATCGTTTATTTCTTGATGGCTAGCTCATCAGAGAAGACGGTTCTTAAGGCCCCGAGATCCAACCACTAGGCATATTGATACTTGTCTACATAAAGTGGAACTACAATAAAATTAAAGTACCTGATGAAATCCAGGTTCTTTGGTGAGCGGTACTCCTAATTCGGCCATACAAGCCTGCATTCTATCATCACTACCATACAACCCAGGATACCGCTGAATGCACTTGTCCTGCATCTTGGCCAATTCCACTGCCAGCGGATAGCTTATTGCAAAACCGCCCCCTCCATAGGCCATTGCATAGGAGAAGTATATGTTCTGAACATGACTCTCCGACGAGCTCCCAACATAATAAAACTGCCTGTGATCATACTTTGAAAGTATCCTCACCACATTGTCCACTATAAAAACCGTGTCATCGTCCCCCATCACGAACCACCTCACGTCCTTCATCCCTAACCTCAGCGTCTCTGAAATTACCCTTGAGATCCTCAGTGCCGCTCTCTGCCCCTGCCGGTTCGTGTACTTGAATTTAGACGTGTCCCCGGAGATCCTAATCTCGGGAAGTGGCTCATTCCTCCAAGTCCTGACCCTCTTGTCCAGCCAAACCACACCTCTGGTCTCCTTAGGCCTCCACCATAGCTTTATGTATTCTTTCCTCTTTTCCCACAGATTTGATGACGCGGCGATGCCGAAGGCGATGTGTTTGATCTCGGTGTCGAATCGTGGAGACCCCTCGGGGAGACTAACAACGGCTTTTGAGGATTCTCCTCCTCCTTTTTCTCCCTTTTCTTCCTTTTCTTCCTCGTGTAGGCGAAGAGTGGAAGAGAAATTGTTGACGGCGGCGAGATTTTCTTCAGAGGAGAGGTCGAGGGAGAGAGAGCATCCATGGTGGTCGTTGGAGAGGAGGAGATTGGAGGAGTAGAGGATGTAGAGCATGGAGATCATGAGGAAGAAGGTGGTGAGGAGGGTCTTGAAGCCTATTAGAGGTCTCATGCTGTTGTCGGCCGGTGTCGGTATTCATTTGTTCATGAATAAATTATCAATCTTTGGCATTCGTTTCTTCATGATGAAAGCCTGCCAGATGAAGATGGCGTTGTTCGCTTGCCAAGGTTTCGGTGGTGGGGAAAAAGAGTAGTTGGCGGGAATGGAGGTTGGACTGAGTCAGAGAATTGTTCGGATCTCAGAGAGAGAGAGAGAGAGAGAGAGAGAGGGGTAGGTTTGACTTGGGCCTGAAGCTTTTGCAGAAAGGCCCATTTGGGTTTGGAAATGAAGTCTGTGCATGATGAAATGGTTAATTGGCTTTGCACCGAATGGGCGGGACCGGCCCGAACCATTTACGCCAATAGGGATGCTGGGGTTATTTTTTGTCTATAGATTGCTCCACGTCATCGCAAATTCCACTTGAAATTGAAATACCCTTTTCTCTTTTCCAGCATTAGGAGGACACAGTTACATTCAGACATCATTTCCTTTAACACGGACGGAGAATCTTCTCTTGCGTTTCAGGATAAAAAGCAGAGGCTTGTCTGTAACAAAGTTGAGAACTGCTTTCTTAGTGGGGGGCAAATATTCAGGGAATCAAACCGAGGAATATGGCAGGAAGCATCCTAAGTATTTTGAATAATGGCATAATTTGGTCTGGTAGATGAAAAATTTTACTCTTTGCCAATCAAATAGATTTTTAAGTAGAGATTGAGCACGATCAATTTTAAGGTATCACAACATGTACAGACAATTTCATGTCTTAGCAGCAAAAATAAAGAAGGCATGATAACCCTGGATATTATATGGTTTGGCGAGTCGATTCCCGGACTTTTAGATTTCATCTAATCACGAACAAGGGTTTGGTTCAATTTAGCTCGATCTCACGAGCCTTGTCCGAAGTCCGAAACCCACGAGCACCGCACGTGTCAGCAATCATGGCTCCCTCCCTCCTTTCCACACTCAACTCACCTCACCGGAGAAATGAGGAAAAAGAAGGATCGCTTTTCAGAAGGTGGCAAATGATCAAATCTTCTCCTTGTCCCCCCGTCTCTCTTTAACCAATAACAAAAAGATAATCTCCATCTCGCGCTCCTCCCCACCATCCCATCACGCTCCCAGCTGCTACTGCTTCATTTCAGATCCAAGAACCCTATTCTTTACTTTCCTTTCCTTCCCTTCCTTCTTGGATTCTCCCTCTCCCTCTCCCTCTCCCTCTTTCTCTCCATCTCTCTGCGCCATTGCTGGGAGCGCATTTCAAATTTTCAGTACCGCTTTCTCTCTCCACTGCCCACCAAGAAAAAGGTAAACAATAACTAAAGTGGTCTGTCTGCCCATCACCAAGTTTCTTGCTTTTTGCGAAACAATGCAGCGGCTTTCTTGAATTCTTCGTCCTCTTCTCGGCTCGGTCAATTCTTGTTTGGATCGGTCCAAGAAAGTCTCAACACCCCTTTCCTCTTTCTCTCGCTCTCGCTTTCAATGGCCGCGGAGGATGGGCTCAGATCAAGAGAGGTCTCTGCAATGATAAAGCAAGGCTTCATCCCCAGCCAGGCTCTCTCGTTCTCCCCTTCAAGACCCGTCACCACCAATGCTTCTTCTCTGGCGAGAGGACCCTTTCACTCCCCCTCCTCTTCTCCTTCCAAGACTCTCTCGTCTCTTTCCCCACCCCACTTCTCCGCCTCCACCTCCTCCGCCGAGCCGGCTCAGCAGGTCCTGACTCGCCCGACTCTCTTCGAAATGATGTCCCAGGAACAGCAACGCCTCGAGTCCTCCAATGCCCTCAAGTCCAGGTTGTGGAAGATCCTGTCCAACGCGCCGTTCGTCAACAGCATTGTGGCGAACAGCGTCGAAAGTGATGGCGATTTGGGTTTTGGATCGGGTGATGTGAGGCTCACGGTGGTCTCGCGGGACGGGTTTAGCGTTTCCATGGACGTGCACCGGCGGGTTTTGTCGGAGAAGAGCCGGTACTTCGCCGAGAAGTTGAGGCGGGACCGGGGGGTTTCCATTCCGTGGACATTGAGATTAGCGAATGTGACGATCTCGAGGTGTATGTGGAGACGGTGGTTCTGATGTACTCGGAGGATTTGAAGAAGAGATTGATTGGAGAGGGCGTTGATAAAGTTTTGGGTTTGCTCAAGGTAAGATCTTTCGTACTCGATCACTTAGCAATATACTGGATGTTGGTTTAGTGCAGAATACTTTTGAGTATATTTTATGCGGTGGAGTGGTTTTGAATTAGGCTTCTTTGGTTTGATTTTTCATTGAGATGGTGCGAGCCACTTGGTTGTGTTAGGCTCAGTGGAGTGCGTGTTGGGTTATTACCACTTTGAAGCCTCAGTGAGGTCAGGGCATGATGGTGCTTTCATCTGTTGTTGCCAGAAGTGGAACGCCTAGTAATATATACTCTTCTAATTGCTATTTTAGAATGACACTACTAGTGGAACGCCTCTCCGTTCTTTTGGTGTCGTATTGTTCATGATAGTATTTCTTTTTTTTTTCCCATTTTCTTGTGTCATTCTCTTTGTGTTCCGTTGCTTGAATGGTATTATTTTGTTTCTACTGAAGAATGCATCCTTGAGATCATCTTCGAAGGCAAGAAGTTCCATTAGTTGTTTCCATTACCTCTTCCATGACTGTTCTGACTATCCCCAGGTTTCTGTATTGCAAGACAACATAGGTCACTATTCTGTCCATTCTGGTGTTGAAGAAGAATACCTATGTTATGTACGACTATAATATTGTGAAGGGAATCCCGAGATCTGCTATTCGATTGATGCCATCCTAACCACACTTTAGTTGGCAGTTGTTCATATTAAGAAATATATCGGAAGAAAATAGTTGCAAAAGGCTTGTCTTAAGAAATGAAAATACAGGAGAGTAAATTCAACAGGTCATTCATTTTAAGAATGCTTAGAGCAGAGCACGAAGAACCACTTCTTTCTTTCTTCTTAAAACCTGCCTCTGATATTCTGCTCTCTTGCAGGTATCTTCTGCTATTATGTTTGATATCGGGATAAGTGCATGCTTGGAGTATTTGGAAGCTGTTCCATGGTCCAATGATGAAGAAGAGAAAGTTGTGTCTCATCTTAGGCAACTTCAGCTTCATGACTCAGCGGCTGAAGTTCTGCACAGAGTGTCAGCTGAGCCATCCACATCTTCAAGAACAGATGATATTTTCTTAAGACTGCTGAGTGGGGTTTTACAGGCTAAGGATGATAAAGCTCGCCGAGAAATGAAGAGCTTAATTTCACGGTTGCTGAGGGAAGAAGCATCTGATTGCAGTAGTGATATTGATGTCTCTCGAGACAGTCTTTATCATCTTTGCCATCGATGTCTTAGTTCACTTATTCTATGCTTATCTGAAGCTGCAGGGCCTGATGAAAAAAAGCGAGATCGAGGGACTTTGATGGCAGAGATAGCCCGGGAGGCTGACAATATGCACTGGATTGTTGAAATTCTAATTGACAAAAATATGGGAGATGAGTTTGTGAAGTTATGGGCAGATCAGAAGGAACTTGCCATTCTTCATTCAAAAATACCTACCGTTTATCGACATGAAATTAGCCGAGTAACTGCACAACTTTGTGTTGCAATGGGGAAAGGACTTATCTTGGTGCCAAAAGACACTCGGCTTTCTTTGCTCTCTACCTGGCTTGAAGCCCTCTATGACGATTTTGGATGGATGAGGAGGGCTTCAAGATCGATGGATAAGAAGCTACTTGAAGATGGTCTTGGACAAACGATTCTGACCCTTCCCTTGCCACAACAGCAAGCTATTTTTCTCAATTGGTTTGATAGATACTTAAACAAGGGTGACGATTGCCCTGATATTCAGAAGGCATTTGAGATTTGGTGGAGAAGAGCTTTCATAAGACAGCATGGTTCTGAACCGAATAGTTCTCATTTGCAAATAACTGTATGTGGATACCCAAACTGAATAAAGCCACAAATAATCAATTGTACATGCAATTTTTTCAGTCCATGTCTGTTTTGCCTATTATTTGATTTAGTTGAGATTCGTAGGATGCTGAGGATAATTTTACATTAATGCCACGTGGGGAGTTGAATTCGCGGACATCTTTTAGAAGCAAGAACAGATACGGAGGCTTGTCAGGTTTATCAGAAGTTCCATTATTCTCAATCTGGGTTAGAAGCAACCTTGATTTGGAGTTCAAACAACGTTTATTTAGTCCACTTATCTAAATTCTATCAGTTAGTCCTTAAATTGCTGTCATCATTCTTTGGGGCCCTCCTTGACACTATTAATCAAGTTGACCAAGCTGCTTGGTCAACTGTCAAATTGACGCAGTTGTTCAAGACTAAAAGGGGCATTAATCATCTGATTCGAACTCCGTGCCCTATAGGGCCACAAATTCATTACAAATATGTTGCGTCCACGCATCTGGACCTGATTTATATTTCTTGTTCGTCTCGTCTCCAAAGTAAGGTGAGACTCATCCTTGTGGCCGAAATGAAAAAAGGGTAAGAAACAAAGGCTTATCCTTCACCTACGTGTTACATCATAGCCTGTCATTATAGCTTCTTCCATCGAATACAAGCCTACATTTCCATAAATTAATTATTCTACTAGCTAGAAAGGATTATTTTTCCCTTTGCCTTTTCCTCCATCTCCCTGTATGCTGGCCAAAAAATTCTGCGATTGTTTTTCTAAACGGAAACCAGCCTTCTTGGAGTCATCTGCAGACCATATAAAAATTCCATGAAGTTTCCGAAGGCGTTTGAGTCGGCCACATGCCTCAAAGAAACCTTTTGCTGGGGATAGACCCCCACTACCATCAGTACCGAAGCTCACCAACACCTTTCCATCTCTGTAGTTGCAGCTCTGATCCTCGAAATACTTCATAAACTGAGAAACTGTAGTTCCTTTATCATAGGCATAGAATTGAAAATTGACGTAGTCTATGAGATGCCCATACTTCTTCCACAGAGCGAGATAGTTTGACTGAACAGTGTCATCATCGTAAGGTGCTATTGAGGCGAACGACACTATCTTGTTCTGTTTTAGGTGGGTTAAAAGTTGACCGATACACTCTGCAAATGTGTCTGGATCTGAACTGAAGTGTTCGTAGTCAATATCAATGCCATCCAGATCATACTCCTTTGCGATTTTGTGAGTGAGACGACGGCATTGCTGACCCACGAATTGATCGACTTCGGAGCAAAGTGAACGTGTGTGTTCTCGCCTATGGTGTCCCCCCCAAGACTCATAGCTACCTTGACACTTGGTTTACGAGCCTTAATAGAGGCAATGGCAGAAGGGCCGAGATTATGCTTATCCCATTGGACACTGAAATTACCATTTGAAGGGGATAGTGAGGTTGAGTAATCTATGGCGAAAGAGAGAATGAAGTGGAATTCGACGTCAGAATTAATCGGAACGTCAGAAAACTTGACATTCTTTCCTTCTGCTCCTATGTATTCCCTAAAGAGCTTTGAGTTTCCTGGGGCAGCATGGATTATTGGGACTGCGAAGAGAAAAACTGGAAAAATGAGAGGTAGTAGAAGGGTTTTTTTCATTTCCATGGATGTTGGATGGGGTCATTCTGTTTTCTGATGGGCATATATATAGAGAAACAAGCAAGGGTAGAATAATTATCTGTTAACAATGCATTCTTGGCTTTATTGTGGTGTCACATTGTTATCTCAAGAATCCATTTTTGTCTCTCAGTGCATTCAACATTGTCTGATGTGCTTGAATTTTGATCCGATCAAAAGGTGGAGGATTTGTCTTCACGCTCGTGTCTTTTGATGCCTATAGGATGACCAGATTCAGGATTCCCTTTGTGACGGCCCGAGCGGCGGTGCGCGGGGAGGAGGGATGGCGGTGCGTCCGCGCCTCGGTCCCCGGACGTGCGCAAGGAAGGGATCCTCTCCCTCTTGTCCCACATCGCTTAGGGGGGGAGTCCAGGGCCAATTTATAATGCCTTGGGTCCCTTTAATTGTGTGACGCGTTTTAAAGCTCGTGAGGACTTAGTGTCAGCGGGACAATATCACACGATGGGACCGGGATGTTCTGATGGTATCGGACGGCCGACTCCCCGACGGCGTGTGGGGCCAGCGGGACGCTGTTCTGTTAAGGGGGAGAGTGTGACTGCCCGAGCGGCGGTGCGCGGGGAGGAGGGATGGCGGTGCGTCCGCGCCTCGGTCCCCGGACGTGCGCAAGGAAGGGATCCTCTCCCTCTTGTCCCACATCGCTTAGGGGGGGAGTCCAGGGCCAATTTATAATGCCTTGGGTCCCTTTAATTGTGTGACGCGTTTTAAAGCCGTGAGGACTTAGTGTCCAAAGCGGACAATATCACACAGTGGGACCCGGGATGTTACCCTTTGACAGCCAGATACTTCTAAACAGTTCACCTGTGCCCTTTAACATTGATTTCGGGCGTATGGAATTGTTCCTTGCTGTTTGGGTCTCTTTCCTATGTTTGATTGCGATGAGAAATGCATGTCTGTACCTCGTCTCTGTTTTATCTACTCTTGGCATTTTCAATTTGACCCCTTGTTTTTTGGAGGTGCCGAACTGGACCACCCGTTTCCAAAATCATGCGGTGTCTTGTATAGTCAGGTCGGCTCAGTTTCGGAGGTGCGCTTGTTTTCATAGAAACTGCATTTCATTTTATTTTTGTGAAAGATGAAGAAACAACAAAGTAACATAGTGTTTGTCCTGGGCCTTGTTTATAGGACGGCGAGTAATACGTATGTGATCCAAACCTTGTGCTTTTCGGCGTAATGACGGGCAAAGACGGATTGAACATAAGGATAATGATGCCTTTTTTAACAATTATTATTTACAGCTTGTTAATGTAGCTCTGAGGCTAGAATGCCTAGATCTTTTGGTATAACCATGGGTAATACTTTTGTCTTGGTTCAATTGATTCTGCTAAAAGATGTGAAGGCCTTGTTTCGTTTCTCTCGCCCTGTCTACTTTTGCCACGGCTGTCCAATTTTAAGCAAAGGTGCATCAAGTCATTTTAATCAAAAGAAGTATGCAATGTGTTGACAGTTTGAAACGATTTTCTTTTTTATCTTTGCAATTTAATGCATGATTCAAAGTTTTCTTTAGGGGGCTTTTATAAATTCCCGAAGATCTATAGTTCAAGATTTTGTCTTGCTGTGTTGTCCCAAGAATCTGCCGGCCAGCTTTCGGAAAGACAATACTCTCAACAAACAAAACGCCAACTATTTGGGACCATTCAAAAAGGCACAGGATTATGCAATCTCTGGGAGTAAACAAGATCGCCCACCTAATGCAACAAGAAATATTATTCCAAGTCTAAAATCCTTCAAAAGGAAGCAGCAAAAGATTGTACAGTAACATGCGTAGGAAATCTGACGTATCAATGTTTGTTTATTGATTGATTATAGGCTAAAAGATGCTTTCAACAAGAGCTTCACTCGCTTCAAAAGTGTTATCTCATACATCTATGTTCAAGATGGAGCATACTTGAGGAGTTTTCCATGAAAAAGATGGGGAGAGAACTAAACGGTGGATCGAATGGACATTATTGGGCAAAGAGATCTGAAAAATGAGCTACAGATAATTTTAAATTTCATTGGTTATTAATGGAAATTTTGAACTGAGGCTTGAAAAAACACTGTTCCAATTCGGATGAAGCTCTGTCAGGTGCTGGCTTGATGTATTGATGGCCTTCCATTATTTAAGGGATACTGCGGTTTAGTGTTAATTCTGAAAACTTTATTCAAGTTTAGCTGTGATTTTCTGACCCAATGGGCCATTATATAGTCGAAATTCACTGTGAATAAGAGAACAGCAGGAATCTTTCATAATCTGAAAATATTATTGAGCCTCTTTGCAATGCAACTTCAACATGCAGTGATTACAAAAATTATTCCCCCTCTATTCACCTCTTTGCTTAGCCCTTATCACACAAGAAAACCCAAAGTTATTGAAGGATTGGCCTATCCCAATTACCTAGCCAGTTAAGAAGGCCAAATATATGTCACAAAATAGAATCAGCAAAACCGAAAACAGAGAAGAAGGAAAAGCATTGAGCTAAAGTCAATCCAAAAGATAGAATGAGACGTCTCTCAACACTTGGGAAGATCTGCAGGTGGAGGGAGCAACTTCTGATTGGGTAGCTTTCCATCTAAGACAAGCCATGCCATCTTCAAGCCCCAACTGGTGTGAACTTCCAAATGGCAGTGCATGAACCACACCCCTGTATGATGATCACTTTCATTAGCATCCATCATTAAAAAAGAAAGTGTAAAGTTAGGCCCGATAACAGACCCCATATGATTCTACCATGTTCTTCAGAAACAAAAAAATGACAGAGCAATTGCAATTGCATTATGTATGTTTTTCTTAAGATGATTCTCTCACCTGGGTTATCAGCTAAAAACCTTATGGCAACCCAACCCCCAGAAGGCACACCCACAGTGTTCCTCTCAACTGGATCAACAAGATTGAATTTTGCAGGATCCTTATTTGGGTCAAAATTGCCAAATCCTTGTCCCACGACAAAGAAGTTGAACCCGTGCAAGTGAAGGGGATGGCTCTCAGCACCAAGAATGCTCGTGTCCTGCATAATAAGCTCAACACTGGTGTTAAAAGGCAAGACCACCAGTTTTGTTCCATTGCCCACGTTTGTGTTGTTGGGTGGGGTCCCAGTAAAGTTGAATATGGACTTTGGGTAGTTCGGGAAGTCCGGGCTGTAGACTCCGTTCGATTGACCAGTGTAATGGGCTTGAAGAAGGGCAGTGGTCGGCAGTGTGAAAGTTATATTGTTAACGGCAGCAGTAAACATTGACCCATTTGGTCCTTGGCAAGTTTGGTTGCCTTGACATGGAATAGTTCCGAGACCAACCGTGAAGAAGAACCTCTGGTCAACCTTTTGAGGTACATTGGCGGGAAATTGTGCTGTTGCTAGACTCCGGAGCTTACTTGTAAAATTTGTCGCAAAGGCTGTGTCGTTCAAAGGTGGGAGAGTCGGTTTAAAGAGCGGAAGTTGCTTAATTGAAAAGGATTGATGAGGTTCCTTAAGTGGCGGTTCGTATTCTAAAATGCCGGCGACGGTAGAGTTGTCGAATGTACCAAGACCAGTCACATAAGGCCTTGCAGTCATAAGGAAAGTGGCTTTTGGGTAGTGGGGCTTTGTCTTAAGAAGGACATTTGTGGTCTGTCCAGGGGTTATAAGGAGTGTCTCGGTCTCAAAGGGTTTCAAATAAATAGCATCTGCTTCGACTACGGTGAGTGTGTGGTTTGCAATGCTAAAGAAGAGCTCATCATTAAGTGCAGCATTGATTAAGCGAAGAAGGTAAGTCTTTCCAGGCTTCACTTTGAGGCGGTATGTATCTGCAATATTTCATTTGGTGAAATATTTGCTCCATTAGTTTTCAATTGTATGTTTCTCAAATTTCTATGGAAATGAGATTTTCACATAATTCACAATGCAAGATGTGATACCTTTGGCAGAGCAGTTATACAATGGTCCCGGAAGTCCATTGATGGTATAGGCATCGGAAACATTAGGTCCTCCACCGGTTTTTAGTGCCTGATTAATGATTGCCTCGGTATCTGAATTAAACCATTCACCTGAAATTTTGTAGCCTTAGTTAGATTCTCAGTACATAGAAAAGTAACATTAAAGTAATGTTGAGCTTGGATCAATCTCATCTCTAATGCATTACCAAAGATGATGGGGATTTCTTTGTGAGGCTTGACGAATGGGTAAAAGCATTATGCTTGGGAAGGATGATTAGAGGACCGTAGAGAGTTGACCGTAGCCATGATATATGTGCATGCCACCAAAGAGTGCCTCTTTGGCCTACAATGGTGTAGTTGTACACATAACTCTGGCCAGTTTGTATCGGGCATTGAGTCACATATGCAGGACCATCTGCCCATCCTGATCGAAGTTGTCGAATGCCATGCCTGTTTTGTGTGAAAAAGAAAGGAAGGAAATTAATCCTCTACAACAGCCTACGACAAGACTATGACAGTGCCTCTGTTGACTACATCAAGGCCAAGGGCTTGGCTTGATCCCGTGTCATCTCCTGGTCGGAGTAACCTATTGGCAAAGAAGCCTCAAAACAAGAGAAAAAGTAGAACCTAGGACTAGGCTAAGAAAGTGCCTCTCTATTGACCACATTAATTAACAATGACTTGTAGGCTATCAACTCGGTGTAATCTGTCATACCAGTGAATTGAGATGTTGTTCGGGACATGATTAACCACTTCAATTAGAAGTCGATCGCCTTCCCTGGCAACGACTCGAGGGCCTGGCCATTTCCCATTTACAGTTACCATACTTTTGGTGTGGCACAAACGCGTCACGTTGTGCAACATGACCTGCCAAACACAAATTAACATGGTTATAAAGAAACAATCTCAATAGGAATTGTCAACATACAAGTCCATGTATAGATTGTATACACGGTTCATGAAAAATGATATCAGGCATGCGGCATGTGCATACATTGAACTTGTAATGTCTGGTCATGCCTTCACCAGCGACAAGAGCAGGATCAGGAAAGAAGCATGAGGCAAATAATGCGACGAGAAAGAAACCGGCAAGGGGACATGACTGGAGGAAAGAAGCACCCATTTTCTCTCTGCTCAACCGCACTTGTCTTTTAGCAAAACAGAGCAAACAGTTGGGTGTAAAAGTTGAGAAAACTTGTCGATGTAGTCTGAACTGCTTGTGGATTCAGCATGATCAATCTCCTAGAGTATATATACGCAAGTGTTCCTAGCTAATCTGGTAGTGAAAATGCATAGTTTATTACAAAGAGAAGCTGGCACAGCTCCATATCATCGGTTGTTAGAACAACTTTAGAGTGATGTCAAAGACAATCCACTTTTGACCTCCTTCCCCTTCAAGTCAAACTTCCCATGTTGGGCAAAAGTAATATATTCTTGTCTCATATTTAGCAAGAACCAGTGACCAAATATTGAATCTAACTAGTAAATTTGAGGTTGCTGCTTTGCTATCTGTGGAAGGTTTTGATTGTTGTCACATCTCCTTCCAAATTCCATATTTTGCAGTAGTAAACTCTCACCCTCGAGAGAATATCTTTAGTTGATCAGTCAGAAGTTAGTAGCCAGAAGTTTATTTCTTGGTGGAAATCTGAAAGTCGATCTTGAGAACGTTTTCTTCGTTACATATATAGTATTATACAATGTTTACTAATTAGCTATTTCTTGAGAGCAAAGCAACTTGCTATATTGAACCACAAGAGAATCACTGAGATAAAAATCTTAAGGGGGGATGATGGTGAAGATCAACATCAAGAAAGAATTTGACATAACCGCACAGATTGAACATCAAGAATGGATATAACCTGCGCATGAGAGGTGACAATTGACCTTACGTCGACATAATTACGGCTAGATTTTCTTTTGACCACCGTCATTATGGTTTTAGGTTGTGTATAATCCAGGCTGTTTACTGAATGTAAACTCAGTAGATCAAGATTGAAGCATGCATGGCAGGTCCTCGGATTGGGACGTATACTAACATTTTTTGCTGTTCAAGGCCGGCTTAACGTGGTCATAAAGAAACAACAGGGTGCAGCCATCAAAGCTGTCGTTTTAATAGTTAGATGGGGGGTTTTGTGGACAGTCTATTTTCGTTTTCATAGGGTAACAGGTCATGGATGAATAGTGGGACAACCTAAGCGGACACGATTTTGGCTCAAGCAAAGGAGCAAAGTGCTGTAGCTTCCATGCCAAGGGTATCATATGCCATCTCACATGTTCACGCATTGCATTGAAAAATCTGCTGAAAAGTATTGTCTGGCATGTAGAAGAAGGAGGTCTTACTTTGCTTTCATGGATCGCCACGATATATGTGAAATTGACAATCTAATTGGACCAACTGGTCTCGCTGTTACTGATCTGAACCCTATCACCTACCCCCCTTCTGGTACAATCTCTCTTTTTCATGGGGTTGGAGGATATCCCTTTCCCCAAATCCAGGCTCTTCTACAGTATCCTTGCATGTTCCCAATATTAAAATACTGTCTCGCATGGTTTGATGTCCCAATTGATGCAAAGATCCTTAACTTCTTCGTTATGACCCAAATTTGCGTCCTAGTAATTTCGCAGATTTTAGTTTGCATAGAGATGTCATGTTGGACAGCTCTAGTATACTCCCGCAAGAGGATTGGTTGTGAGTATAATCAACTCACAGATAAAAAAAATAGCGAGTTAGGGGGTCAATTTACAAATGAGTAGTCAATTAGCATGAGGATTGTCAAATTATGGGGAAACTTATCTAATTGGTCATAAGTTTATTGTATAAGTGTCAATTCAATCTAAATATTTAATTTTGTCAAATTTATTTTTAAACCTTTATGCGAAATTCCAATAAATTCCTTTTAGTCAATTTTTCTCCGAAATCGTTAACATATCAATCTAGTCATTGCCAATCGTCCTATTTGGCATACCACCACATTAGTAATTTCAAGGGAAAATTGTCCGAAGGGAATATATTGGAATTTCCATAAATATTCAAGACTAAATTGATAAAATTAAAAGGTTGAGAATTGAATTGACATCTATGCAATAAATTTTGGACAATTTATCTTCAAAATATTTACCATATATTTCAATTGTTTGCTTTGGCAGGAAAAAAAGTTGAGCTAGTTCTTGTCATGAGTGCGAATTATGAACATAGGAGTTTTGCCACAACTTTGATTCAACCAAGAGTTTGTTTAATAAGAAAAGTGACGTTGCTATACATGTCGATCGTGGTTTAAAGCTTACGAATTCAATCTGACCAGAAATGGAGTTTGCCAACTGACTTGTTCACGAAGTCTCAGCTAGTTACGTGACTAAGAACATATTGAGTTTCTGGGAAACCAGAATCGACAGGTTTTCCAAGGTGATGTTAATATTCATTTTCATGAGTAAAGCGATTTTTCAATTAAAAGAAGGGCTTTAAACTTTAACACGATCCGATGAATGTGAATAAAAAATAGCGAAAGATACTTTAGTCTCTGATCAAGGGAGAACTAAACCAGAAGAGATCTAATGAAGCATAAGTGATGGTGAAGGAACTAGCCAGTTCTAAAGATTAAAGTGCCCAAAGAGAACATTTCGCCTTTGTACGTTCGAGAAGGAAAGAATCTGGGTGTTCTCTTTTCAGGCTGTACATAAGTCGAGCAGGCGGTGCTCATGTTTCGGACTCGCGAACATGGCCATGGAAGGATTAAGAAGGTTCTGCAAATCATGGTTCTTCACCGGCTGCGTCCTCCTGTTCGCTTTAGCAGCTGCAGGAAACGAAACCCGCGCCTCCCAAAACAAGGTAAAATTAGTTCACTGCGTGTGTGACGTCAAATGCAAAAGCCCACTGCAGCATGGGTAAATCTAAATCCGAGGAGTTCGGTTTTACGTCACGTCTTCTTGATTGCAGAACAACTGCACCTACGCCATAACCATAGAAACCACGTGCGCCGACGGGGCCGAGACCTCCAACCACGTGGCGGTCCGGTTCGGCGACACCAACTCCACTGACATCGTCGTCCGTCGACTCAATGCCAAGCCTTTCCGCACCCTCGATCCCCTACAGCCCGATGGTCCCCTGGACGACGTGCCCCAGAAGGCGTTCCGAGCCTGCACGGTGGACGAGTTCCGCGTCGTCGGCGAATGCGTCGAGTCGCCGGTCTGTTACCTCTACTTGAAGCTCGCCGGCAGCGACGACTGGCGACCGGGGTTCGCCAAGGTCCAAGTCCTCGAGGGACCCCATTTGAGCTCCGAGTACTTTTACTTCCGTCGATATTTGCCGCGACGAGTTTGGCACGGCTCGGATTCCTGCCAGAAGGAGGTCACTCCTTTTGGAATTAAGAGCAAAAGGAAGGGCTTGGCAAGGAAGAGAGTTGTCGTTTGAAAGAAAGGAGTTGTGTACCGTTGGACATTCTTGTTTGTAAATTATGTGCAGCTTCTACGTTTCTTTTATCAGCTTGTTAGAGCAAAAATAAAATTGTAATGTTCAACGTAACAAGCTTTAGTTAAATAACTAACCCCTACCAAAGTTTGTTCACTGGCAAAAAAATTGTGCTTATACCAAATCCCATGTGAAGTATAATTTTACGGTTGGTCTTTTAATGATCACCATGCATTATTATATCATCCTATTTGGTTCTTGTCCAAAGTCCTTGGTTAATGTAAGCCCATGATGTCATTTTGGATCCTAAAAGGAAAAACTTGCGGATCCAGAGCCAAATCATGAGATGTTTTTCTTGAGGATTAGAAAGCTCGTTTAAAAAAGTAATGAATCCCGAAATCACGAAATACTCCACTAACTTTATGAGCCAGATAAGATCATTTATATGGGAGACATGAATTACCAAAATACTCAAAACATAAGCGGTTTGGTTCCATGAAAAGAGAGATCACCTCTTACTGGTTTTGGGGGGCCATCACCTCATCTTTCCAGGCAGTCCAAGTAATGTTGGGAACCACTTTTGTCTCTGGGACAGTGAACTGTGCTCATCAACCGAGACTGTCCCGGAGAGAAGACGCATGTCTGACTGCAGACGACACTGTCCGGATGCATTCATTCTCGGCACACTGATGGGCGGTTCATAAGCAAATCAGGAAACTGGGAAACATGGATTCACGTGCGTGTCGGAGCACGTGAATGCTCATAACTTCGATCTGTTCCATCACCATTAGTGTCGTCTCGGGCAACGAAGATTCTTTGTGTCGCCCCGTGGATTCATACGATTCGTTTCTACCCATTCATCTCGAGCTATAGTAGAATGAGGCAGAGCCTTGATACATTAGATGATTAGTCATAGATATTTGAAAATTGGATCTCGCCGGATAGACTCTTCTCCATTTTCCATGCTTGGATTTTCTGGTATTTCCATTTTTGCATTACAAGTGAGGATTCATGACACTACACGATAACATAATTTTAACATTATATGAATTTATTGAGGAGAAGTTGAGCTCAAATACTATATTACTCAAAACTAAATACGAGTTGATGACGTTTTGCTTTTATTTTTGTGTGTGAAAGTTACATTTTTATCATGTTGAAATATTATTAATAAGACACATAATGACGTAAATAACCGATGTGAATATGCATATTAGATTTGAAAATCTGGTTAAAATATTCATGAGCTTGACTTTGACATAGCAACTCAATTGCACGAGTTCACATGATCGGTGCGATTTTAATTGATTCCATGGGTGTTTTTGCAAAATCTATTTCCATGATTATAAAATTAATTATTCTAACATTTTTGGACAAATATGGTGTTTGATACATCTTCAAAACTAAAAGTGGAGTAATAGGAATAAACATGCGAAACTATGGAAGAAGGTTTATTTAGTTCTAATATTTCTGTAAACTTTATTAAAAGGGTCATTGTGTACAGAAGTTCATATACAAATTGAGCTCTTGAAAAGAAACTACAGGAAAAAATATTAAGGATCAACACCGGGTTGGAACGAAAAACCGGTTCCCCCGGTCCGACCGGACAAGTCACCTTACTGGGCCTTCGTCATCCTGTTCACTGGGCTCTAAACGTTATCGGAGTGCTGTCGTTGCAGAGAGAAGGCAATGGCTATGGAAGCTGCGGTCTACACCAATTTCTGCGGATGCCCCCGGCGTAATTCCGTCGTCATCCACAGCCGACGACCCACAAGTACCGTCAAGGGTTTCGGACAAAACCCCATCATTCCGACGACGACGAGGATAAGGAGGTCATGTCGTGTTTTCGCTGCTAATAGTCCCAAGAGTGACGATAAAGGTTCAAGCTTTGGGGACTCTTACATCTCCCAGGTTACTCTCTCCCTCCCTCCCTCTGAACTATATTTGCCACCGGACTTTGCAATTGCGCATAGTTTCTGAAAACTCTAGAATTTATGTTGTCTGAAGTGGGTTGTTTTTTCATTTTTCTTTTGGGGGGTGGGCTGTAGTGGCCGGCTAAGGTCGAAATTATCTTAGTATAAGAAATTTGAGGCCAATTGGGAATTGTGGCGATTTGAATTTAAGGTTGTAATTTCTAAATTTGTAATTGCAGTTTTGTGAGGTGGGAGTTAGTTTTGTTAGCTGAAACAGAGAGAGAGAGAGAGAGAGAGAGCAGGAAAAAAACTGACCGCTGTATGTCATGTTCTTGATTGAAAAGTAGCTACAGTTTTTTCGGTTCAGTGTCCGAAAGAGGTAGGAATTTTAAACCTCCATCACTACTTTCGCTGTGAGAAAGAGGCCATCTTGGCGAGATCCTCCCTGTTATGGCATTGTTTTTGAGAAACCCGGGTTCGAATTTCTATGCGTGCAGTCTACAGCCCTAAAAGAATGCTCATGGCCATTTGATCATTCCAAATTTCGCCCTTTCCCCCTGACTCCACGACTTGATAACTCTTGCGCTTTGGTACGGATCAGACAGAACCCATTATCACATTTGAAAAGAATTATCTAGGCAAGTTGGGTTACTGTTAGTTTCAATTTTAATAACCGAAGATATGTATGCGATGCTACTATACAAAGAGGTAGTGCCATAAACTGATTATGTGGAGGAGAAAGGGGGGCGGTAACGGCGAAGGAAGCATTCTCATAGGACAACGGGAAGATTAGAGATGAGAGTTCCTGCTGTACATTTACATTAACTATTGTTAGCTAAAGAGTGACTGAGAACGGTCAGTTAAGAGGTTTGTCCGAGGCTCTGCATAGTTTCTTGCCGGCCTGGGTGTACTGTTTTCCCAGAGCTCGACATCCCTTGACAGCATAAGGTGCTTGGGCTTTCTTTGAAGGGAAGGACTTGGAAAGTACTGAAGTTCTTTATGCTGTTACATTCAAGGTCGAGCATAATATAGAAAACCAGAGAATCATTTTTTTGTTGGTAAGGTGGCTCAGCTTCTATGGTCAAATGAAAATAAAGTTTGAACTAGTCTTCCATTAAATGTGGTAGGTGAAATGCAAGTCTATGAAAGATAAGATAGCGAACAACAGACAATTTTTAGAATTCATATAAGCATTTGATATTCATCTGTTAAGCTGCATTTGATTCTAATTATAATTTTCTTTTTGCGGTGTTAGCAGGAGGATTTGAACTATCTTTGGAAATTAGGAGCTGGTTCTATTGCTGGGGCTGCTATAATAAAGTATGGCAGCATCCTTTTCCCTGAGATCACAAGACCCAACATCGTTGAAGCTCTAGGCATAATATCGACTCCTGTCATTGTGGCTGTATTACTCTTGATCAAGGAAAGTCGGGTCGAGCCATGAACCTAAAGAGCATGTGCACTTGAGTTGGTTTTACCTGCCTTTTGTCCATTGAAATTGAGTCAGGATTCAGGAAGTCTACTTTCTGGGTTTATAGATCTACCATCCTGATTCTGTGGATTGCCATGACTTGTCCCGAATGCTTATTGACATATAAAAAAAAAACACAGGATGACCATGTATAATTTTCCTATTCATCCATCAGTTATACTCAGTGACACGGGAATACAAACAATTTTTAATCTGAGTATTTATCTTTCATAATCCCTCCAATTCTGTAGGTACAGATACAGAATCTTATATCTGTTGAAAGGGCATGCTCTATTCTCCCGTTTTCTTCTTCTGGTTTCCTGAACCGTGAGATTTGTTGTTAATTGTTCCCAGGGATCTCCTGAAAGCACAAAACGAAACCCAAAATATTTGCAGCTCACTTCTCGTTGTCATTACGTTGGGAATCAAAATTTTGTCGCGAGTGGAACCATCTTCCTCCCTAGAGTTTAGGGTAGCATAAACCTCAGTCTAGGCACGACTGTTGCGCGCTTGGACTTACTTACTCTCTCAAGTCAAATCACTCTCGCATTACCCACCTGCGAACGTATCTCGCTTGCTCCCATCGCTCTCTGCATGCATGTTCTTTGACCTGCTCTTGGACTTCTACTTTTGTTTCTTCGAAAAACCTTGAAAACAGTGCATTTCATTCCACGTATTTTTCGTGGAGGGCGTATATTAGGAGGCTAGAACACGCGAAGCCTTTTGTATGCTCGCGAAATGACGTCACCCTTGGGGGGTAGGTACGACGGACAAGTATGACTGAGCTACATAAACGTACACTGAGGAAGAGAGAGAGAGAGGGAGAGAGAGAGAGAGCCAAATGATGATTTGATGCTACAAGGGCAGCGAGATAGGATTTAGATTAGACCACTCCTTATCCATCACGTTGATGGGAAAACAGGTGACTTGGAGAAGATTATAATAATTTCAAATTAGGAAAGAACAAAGAAAGATCTAATCCTGATAAGACTATCCAATCATTTTTGGGGTTTTGTTTCTGTTCATTTTTCTCTTCATTTTTCCCGTGCCGCTCTCCTTCCAAAATGGCAATTAATATGAAGAGGGACTAGACAGTTTAAGCAAACAGTCAGAAGTTGTACACTATATACAGAAAATGGCAATTCAAAGTCTTCTCGTGTGTTCTTATCCCTCTCAGATTTCGTATCTTCCATCACGTATTGTCCTATGGTGTCTCCAGTTATCTCAGTCCTTGGCTCATCTATTTAGGTAAGAATGTGATTAATTTGAAAATTTGTGAGTAAGTCGTACATATTGAGACCTATTGGAACTTGGGATAAAAAAAATATAGAATATCGTACCCTTATCCTTATTTTGTACATGACTCTTTTCTTATTATTTCCTTAACTTTAGAATCAGGTTTTTATTTCTTTCTATAATTAACGATATATATTATCGGGTGTCACTATCTTTCTTTTTAATGGTCTAGAAATGACAGAATTGTGAAGTACAAATTCTAGGTGACATGAGAAGATTTTGGCTATGTGTTATGTGTTCGAACAACACGTTAGTAGATCACTATAAATAAGGTAGAATTCTAGTTGTTGGATGAGCAGGCACTTGGCCTTTGAAAAGCCAACATATATGATAGGCAATTGACGTCCAACATGCACTTGCTTTTCTTTGTCAGTCTCAAGTCCTAACATAATCTCTACATGTTAGACCAGAATTAATTCGCCCTCCTCGATCTAGTACAAGCTATCATCCGGTTCAGGGCCATACCAAAGCATTTGCGAGGGATGTGCGAGTTGAAAGTTGCCACGCCACTTAAGATGGATGCACTTGTACTGAGCTGTGGAAACCAAATAGATATTTCAGAACATCTTGGAGCGCAAAGTTTCTCTTATTTTGCCACTCGGTCGCTTGCTTAAAGCTGACCACGCGTTTCATGAGGAAAAGCAGACGTGCTATGATAATTTAAGGGCTCTTGATGTGCTGCATAACATCCTCTACCCAGCTCTCTTGTATTTGTTTGTATGAAGCCAAAGGAGAAACTTATGTTATCTTACTTTGGTTGTATATGCTGCTGAGTTTATGATGTGGCTGTAGAGATTGACAACTACTTTGTAAATGCTTGAAGTGATATTTAAATTGCAACAACTAATTATCCTTCAAGAAGTTCAACATGCAGTGGAGAAAGAGAGAGAGAGAGAGACTTTTAGCGGCCCCCCATCAACGTGCATGAGCGGGACCTCCTGCAGCGGTGAATCCGGTAAGAGTCAGACAGACCTTGAATTGTTAACGTCAGGACTACATAATACAGTAGTCAAAACTTGGACCCATGCATGTCTCATATAGAGAGAGAGAGAGAGAGAGAGAGAGAGAGAGAGAGAGAGTAAATGGAAAAATGGACCGGTTAAACAGTTTGGAAGCCGTAATGAAAACAGGAAATGAGATCAAACCACATATCAATCATAAATATTAGAGACAGAGAATTAGAGATCGTCATCTTTCATTGTAACTTCATATCACATAAAAAATCTTTTACCATGAATGTGTATACACAGCCTTTTCTTATTCCCCGGGCAGGTTTTGAGTTTGCATTTAAGTTAATTCAATGAGATAATGCAGTGAGGCTCCTTAATACACTAATGGGAGTCCCCTCAAATCAAGACATCAATACTCAAAACATATACTCATTAACGTTTTTATAAAAAAAAAAAAGTAGCATTATCGTTGATTAAATTTTTTATAGTGATATATTCCTAACGTTAGGTAATATCTAGTTCAATCTTGAATAGGCTTGTTCTATGCATGAAGATCAAACACATATACAAGATGCTGATATGAATCTAGCGTCAAGTGCTAGCTTAAGTGGTTTCAAATTTGGGATTTGCAGATGTCCTCTACCGCATGTTTCATCTTCGTCTCATGCATCAGCGAGAAAAGAAGAATAGTTGTGTGCCCTCAGCACATGTAAGCTTAGTGTGTGTGAGCTACTTGGTTTAGCGGGCCCATGCGAGATTCATAAGATCGATATGCTCAAATGCGTCGAGTTCACATGATTAAACTACATACGAGAATTGATCATATATGAGCTGATAGTCCCTCAAAAGAAAGGGTGAAGGGTGAGGAAAAAGGAAAAAACAGGGAGACAATGAGAATTGGGAGCAGAGAGAGAGAGGGACACTTTGTTCAAAGCAAAATAGCAAACTCTACTTTTTGCTTTCCTTTTCATTTAATTTGATACAAGCCTCTGATCCCCCAACTTACTCTTTGTCTGCTTCATTCTGCTGAGAAAGTTAATAATAGGGTTATGATGATACTATCATCATTCAATTACACCTCTCTCTCTCTCTCTCTCTCTCTCTCTCTCTGTGCATGGAAATTGAATCTCCACAGTGAAGGCCGCTCTGAGAAGACAAACTTATAACGCCCTCTTTTTAACCTCTCTTTAGAGGCCTTCTCTTTCTCTTCAATCCTACTTGTCCCCCGCCTGAATTACCACCATAATTCCTCTCAATACCCATAACCCGAAAAAACCTAGACTTTTGCAGACGATAACATGTCTCCTTCAGCTTCAACGAGGTGGTGCCCAACACCAGAGCAACTGATGATCTTGGAGGAGATGTACCGGAGCGGGGTGAGGACGCCAAATGCAGCTCATATACAGCAGATCACAGCCCACCTCTCCTTGTATGGCAAGATAGAGGGCAAGAACGTGTTCTACTGGTTCCAGAACCACAAGGCCAGGGACAGACAGAAGCTCAGGAGAAAGCTCTCCAAGCAACTCCAAAACAACCCCCACTGCCAACTTAACAACAGTCTTCTTTATAATCATCACCATCATCCTCACTATGATCACCAACACATGATTATGAATAACCACCACAATTATCACTTCCTGAGCTTCCTTCATCCTCAGTCCCCTCCTCCTCCTCCTCCAGCTACTTCTACTGACCTGCAACTTGCTTATTATAACCCTACTTCTACCTTGATTACCCAGGTAAATACCCTCTTGGTTTCAACAGTTCGATTGTTCAAAAACTTACTATGCAGATTTTAAGCTTCTAGTGTTTCTTGCTAACTAATTATTAGTTGCACTTTAAGCATAGATGAAAGAAGGGTGTCTAATAGCATAGAAAAAGTAGAGAGAGAGAACTGCTTTCTACCTACTAACTGATACTCCTAGCTAGCTAGGGTTTCAATTTTCTGCATCGAAAGCTCATGCTGAAACATGTTTGAGGTGTATAAGCACTAGATTGTGATGTGATTTTGTTGTTCAGTTTGCGGCTGGGCATTGGTGTGCCTCTTTTCACCGCAAAGGGTTATCTTGTAGTTTTGTTGGCTTTTGGGGTCCACTGGTCAAAACGATAAACAATTCTCTTGTCATTAGGGAGGCTTTGGGGATGCAACAACGCAGGTGATGAATATTGACAAATGGACGGCAGAAATGTCGGAGAAGACGACGGTCGAGATGGAGAAACTGTCAAAGAAAATGTACGGCGACCTCAAACCAATGACGATAGGGGCAGAAGTGGTTTCAACCCTCCCCGTCAGTCTCTCGAGACCAGCCCTCAAAACTCTAGACCTCTTCCCAACCAGGGCGACCAATCTCAAAGAAGAGCAGAACAATCTAGAGCTGAGCATCTAATTCCCAACCATAGTTTTCATTAAAAAAAAACAATCGGCATCCACCATCTTAACTGTTGAATTTGATGCATCTGATTAGATTTAACAACTGTGTTCAATGGCATGATGGATCACGCCGATCTATAAAAAAAAGAAAAAAAAAATCTCAAATATTAGCTGTACCTCCCTTCCTCTCTCTGTCTCTAGATAGGGTAGGGTTTCCATGTGTAATGCGACTTTTCTGTTGGTTTTTTGGTTTCTGTGATGTATTCTGTGAACTCTAGAATGAGAAACATCTCAATTGTCTAATGAGTAATGAATAAGTAGTGCAGAGTCTTTTCTGTCCCACTGCTTAACCACTAACCAATCACTCACTCACTCCTCTATTTCTGTCTTAGTTTTACCCCTGCATGCATGCTCTGCTTCTTTGTATCTATCATTAAAGGTTTTGTCACCATCCACTCGTTAAAAGCTGCTGTCAAAAGTAGAAGACTCGGTACTGTTGTAGTACTCGGGACTACACATGGCGATTTATCCATACTTTGAGGTTTAAATTTATAAGGATCTTATTTTGCATTGCGGTATATTGGCAGGGCGATAAAATAACTCGGCGAGAAGTCTTTAGAGGAGGAATCGATGAATCAACATCCCAGAGAAAAGTTTGGTTATGCAGATGTAGCATCTGCGTGACTATGGGCCCCAATAAGTGATTATCATCGGATGAGAAAGATATAATACGTCACTACAACATTTTTGTCCCAAAGAAAAATCAATAATAGTATAGGGCGATGAGAAATAACTATCTCACCTTGTGTCTCCCCCTCCATATGAGTGTGTGCTAGTCAAGTAAGCAATGCTAGACATAGTAAATTAGTTTGACAAAAATTGATTTATTAAGTGATGTATTAGATTGTAAATGGCCCTTTAAACAAGTGAACTATATTCAGAAATCAATGACACAGCCCAATACATCATCTAGTTTACTGATTTTGTAGATTTGGTCTTAGTAAGTTTAGTATTTTCCTGATTGTGCATCGGTTTGTTGCTTATTTGTTGATAAGTATAGATGAAGGCGATTCTCAATTTCTCCTTTAGATGGCGCTTTATCTAGATGGTAATAGTCAAAGAGATGTAAATGGTGAGTTTAGTAGATAGTTGGTCTAAAGGGATCACCTCCAGATGTTCCTGAGACCAATCAAATTAATTCCTAAATGGTCTTTCCACTTATTGTGAATATTCACCGTTTATAAAAGGTTTGATAAGGAAAACGTTTTTAAGCCACTAGAGTCGAAATGCATCAACATATACACTGGGATGAATACGACGACTATCTACCCAATTTTGAAATGCAGGTGTAATTGTACAATTAAAGATGGGTGATTTAAGTATTAAATTTTCTTTTGTGTTAATACCACAAAAACCTTAAAGCATGCCAATTGCAATAACAATACTCAAAAAAATAAATTGTCGTAAAAAATCAAAAACCATAATTACTGTGATATTGATACTGTGAATTTTGTGTTACCAAAACTCCTAAATTTGTACCGGTGTGACAAAAATTACGCTCAGTCTACCTAAAAAAAAATCATAAACTATGCCTATTGATGTTACAGTGAGCAAGAATCAGGATTTTTAGTGGAATTTTCCCCTTTTCCTTATTGGTAAAAAAAAATTGGAAAAAAACTCTATTTGTGAGTTCATGAGCCCGTGCTCGGGCTCATTGATGATAAAAATGTTTTGGTGGTCGAAAATTACAATCTCAAAGATGGTCGGTTGTATAGAAGACACTATTGAGCTTAAGAACTTCGAATGGAGTTGAACCGAGTGCCGTCTAGTGTCCACTCCACAATGATCGCTTATAAACGATGCCATTTTTCAAAATTCCATTCGCTTGTCTTGCCAATGTTTGTCTAGTGACAATCAACCTAATATATAATATCTTATCAATTTAAAACATGTCAGGATACATCATTCGAAGACATAGGGAAATAGATTAACTCAAAACCTGTTTGATAGCCATCAAAGCCATGTATATATATATATCGAACCTCTAAGTTTCTTATTAAATTCTTGTGTTCATAACTTTGCTTTGAAATATTGAAACAAAAAATGTATGTTACTTACTTTTTCTTTAAAATCTCCTCATCTTTTCTGGGGAAAAGTGCCAAAAAAGTCATAAACCTTTTGGTTTTGTGCCGATTTAGTCCTAAATCTTTTTTTGGTGCCGATTTAGTCCTAAACCTTTTTACGTTGTGCCAATTCAGTCCTTTTCCGGCCAATTTTGGTCGGATTTTGTTGACTGGATGCCGGCCGGTTGACGTGGCTAGATCGGCGTTGACGTGTACAATTTTTAAAAATATTTTAATATTTTTAAATATTTTTTATTTTTTTTTTTATTTTTTATTTTTATTTTTATTTTTATTCTTTTCTTTTTTTCTTTTTCTTTTTTTCTTCTCATCTTCTTCCTCCAGCCGGTCGCCGGAGTTGGGCGACCGGCCAGAGGCGACGGCCGGTGAGGTCGACCTCGCCGGCCACCTCGCCAGTGGCCGCGAGGCTCGCCCTCGCCGGATCTGGCGAGGATCGAGCCTCGCCCATGGCCGGCGAGGCTCGACCTCGCCAGATCCGGCTCGCCACCTAGGCCGCAAGGGGCCTCGCGCCGAGCGGGCGAGGCTCGGCCTCGCCGGATCTGGCGAGGGTCGAGCCTCGCCCATGGCCGGCGAGGGCGAGCCCCGCCAGCTCGGCGCGAGGCCAGCTGCCTCGGAGAACCTAGGAATCACAAAACCCCCACCCCCGACGAATCGCCGCCGCGGGAGAAACAGGCGAAAATCCGGGGCCGGAGCTGCGCAACCGAAGACACCCCGAGCTCCCGTAAACCCTAGAGACGACGACGACAACGACGATGAGCGGAGGAGGGAGGAAATTTCTAGGGCGAGATTGGGATCGGAGAATGGAGCCGGGGAGGAGTCCAGCTAGCCTCGCGCCGAGCTGGCGGGGCTCGCCCTCGCCGGCCATGGGCGCTCGCCATGGGCGAGCCTCGCCACCCAGGCCGGGAGGGCGGCCTCGGGCCGGGCGGACGAGCGAGGCTCGACCTCGCCAAATCCGGCGAGGGCGAGCCTCGCCGCCCGGCGTGAGGCTGCCCTTGCGGCCACTAGCGAGGTGGCCGGTGAGGTCGACCTCGTCGGCCGTCGCCTCTGGCCGGTCGCCGAGCTCCGGCGATCGGCTGGAGGAAGAAGATGAGAAGGAAAAAAAGAAAAAAATAATAATAAAAAATAAAATATATTTAAAAATATTTTAAAATATTTAAAATATTAAAATATTATTAAAAATTGTACACGTCAGCACCGATCAGGCCACGTCAGCCGGCCGACGTCCAGTCAGCAAAATCCGGCCAAAATTGGTCGGAAAGGACTGAATTGGCACAATATAAAAAGGTTTAGGACTAAATCGGCACCAAAAAAAGGTTTATGACTAAATCGGCACAAAGCCAAAAGGTTTATGACTTTTTTGGCACTTTTCCCTCTTTTCTGTGTAGTATAGGAAAAGTAAATAACATTGTAATAAGATTTTTATGCTCCCCAAAAATAGCCAACTTGAAGGGAAATTTCACCTTCCGATTCTCCTAAGAATTTCATTAAAACAAATTTATGTACTATTTAAGCGAAAAGCAGTCCCACATGATTAAAGAAGCTAATTAGTGACAATTCAAATTAATAAAAAATGTCAATTCAATATTTTCCATTAACCAAATTAATGGAGTTAACGGAAGATTTTTTTTATCATAAGTTAACAAAAGGATTTAATTGTATTAATTTAACAAGCATTAGACTTTATTGCACTTTTTTGAAATTTTTAAAGCTTAATTATACTTTTACAACAAATTTTAGAACTCAACTTAACAGAAAATACACATTTACACCAAAAATTTTAGAGTGTGCCCATTGCAACATCACTACTCAATACTTTCTTTCGTCATAAAATACCATATAATATGCCTATTGTGACACCATTATTTCATTTACAAAAAAAACTTTAAAGTATGCGAATTGCAACATCACTACTTGATACATTTTTTTTTTGTCGTAAAATACCATCAATTATTATGTCACAAAAAACCGCAAACTTATATTAGCGTGACAAAAATTACCTTTCATTTACTACAAAAAATCCTCAACTTTATCATAAAATACCATTGGAATATTTACACAAAAAATTTTAAAGTATGCCCATTGTAACATCACTACTCAATATGTTTTTTTTGGTCATAAAATACCATAAAGTATGCCTACTATGACACCAATATCTCAATTACACAAAAAACTTTAAAGTATGCCCGTTGCAGTATCACTACTCAATACTTTTTTTCTATCATAAAATACCATAAACTATGCCTACTGTGACATCAAAACCTAAATTTTTATGTCACAAAAAACATCAAACTTGATTGCCTTTCATCTATTGCAAAAAATCCTAAACTTTGTCTATTGGTGTCATAGTGGGTCAAGTTTAGTATTTTTGTGCTATTTTTCCTTCTTTTCATTGGTAGAAAAATGAGCAAAAGAAGAATTTATGTTTGGGTTCATGGGCTTATGCTTGGGCTCATTAACAAAAAAATATCTGGTGATTGAAAATTACCAACTCAAGGTTGGTCAAACATATACAAAAGACTACTAGGCTTACAGACTTGGACAAGAGTTTGGGTTGAGCTCCGTCCAATATCCCCTCCATGATGGTTAGGGATGAATATGGTCTGAGTGGACGGTTTCCATCTTGGAATTGAAAACAGCTCACTAAGAACCGATTTCAAAAAATTGAGTTCAAGACTTGTCCATTGATTCCATGAATCCACTTGGGAACCAGATCGCTATTCTAGGCTAGTTTCCTAGTGGGTTCGTGAAGCTGGCCCACAATCCCTACAAAATTGCATTTATCAATTAATATCATGGTGAATCTAGTTTCTATTTAGAACACCAAAACTTGTTCAACCTTATATTCTGATTGAATTGCGAGCCATTGATTTTGCTTAAGGATTGAAAACTATAAGGTGGAACGAATAGACAATACTAGCTAAAAACTTAATTTCTTCAAAGGTTATGTTGTTGTCCTCTTAAGATTTCCTAACACCGGAAACATGTGGAGATTAGACTCTATGTTAAAAGTCCTAACCTTCACAGAAGTTGAAACCTTAATCATTTGATCCTTTTTTTTTCAATGTCAACGTAATTTAATCATGAGAATGACTGAGAAGAGACTTAATTATACTCTTAAAACGAGCAGTTGACTCTTAATTTCGTATGATTATGAACATCTCCAATTAGTTCTCTCCTTTCTCTATGTTTTTTTTTTTTTTTTTTTTTTTTGGTTGAGAAAGCAAGTAAATATATTATTAGAATGAAAAAAAAAGAGTAAGATATTAATCTTATTACACACCCAAGAGACAAAATTAGTCAATAATGTCTAATAACTACAAGTACACATATTTGTACATTAAGTGTATATTTACCAGTTCGATCCGGGTGGGTGGGTAGGCAGGCAGTTTTATGCTTAGAACTAGGAATCAGACTGATACTCACCAATTCCACTAAATTGGAACTAGGAACTAGATCGGCCCTCATGTGAACCATCGGTTTCGATCCAGTTTGGCCTAGTTTTGAGTGGTCTAGGCAGCTCTTGGTTTTTTTGCACACCCCTTGCCGTCATTGGGCGAGGCTCACCTTCACTAGTGGTCGACGGGGACAAGCCTCACCATTGGCCGACTGGCACCGGCCAAGGGAAGGAAAAGGTGGAAAAGAAAAGAAAAGAAAATTTAAAAATTTTGATAAATAAATAAATAAATATTTAAAAATTATCATGTCAACTTTCACCAAACAGTAGGCGTCCATGTCAGTCTTAGGCCGACCAATTTTGGCCAAATAGACTAAACTAGCACAATTGTAAAAGTTTAGGACTAAATTGGCTTAAAAAAAGTTTAGGATTGAATTGATACAATTACAATAAATTTAGGATTTTTTGGATAATTCTCCCATGTTTGTTGTATATTCTCTTATTTTTATTGGCAGCAAAATGAAAAAAGAACTCTATGTCTCGGTTTCATGGGCTTGTGTTTGGTCTCGTTGACAAAAAAGAAAGCATTTATTGTCAGAAATTACAATATCGAGATTGGTAAATTGTACACGCAAGACTACTCGGCTTAGAGACTTGGAATGGAGTTTATGTTGGGCTCCGTCCAGAGTCCTCCCCTCCATGATGGTCTTTTTAAACGATGCAATATATCAAACCAGCGGCTTTTTTTAATGACAGTTTCCCTCATATAATTTCATTATTACTTTTAAGACATGTAACCATACCTCATCATGTGTATCTTTTAAAAGTGATTTAGATATTAAAAACAAGATCATTTTCAAATTTTTTGATAGCCATTTGATGTCTTCATCCCCTCAATCATTTTCTTAATTCACTGGAACTAGTAGTTTCTCATTAAATTGATGGTTCTTCATATATTTGTTTGGTTACATTCAACAAAATGTATGTAAATAAACTTATATTATGCACTAACTGATTTTTTTCTTAAAAAATCATCGTTTTTTCTTGAGCTTTCTCATATATTTTTAAACATACGAGTAAGATCATAGGAAAAGTAAAAAAACCATCATAATAAGAACTTTGTGCTCCACCAAAAAACCAACTCGAATGGAAATTTCTTCAAATTCTCCTGAAAATGTTTGTTCAATCTTTTTATGTACTATTGAGATAAAATATAATCCCACTCATTAAGGAATAGATTGAATAACGGCTCAAGTTAGATATAATTTTCCCGATCATGCACAACTTAAGTTAATTTTTTTTTAACACAGACTGAATTTTTAGTTCAGTATACATTAAAGAAGTTAATTTCCAAAGATTATTTAAAAAAATATATCTAGAAAATAATTTGCCAAATGCCAGACTATATATCTTATTTATCTTTTCCATTTCCCTATCTCATGAAAATAGAATTTTCATATTAAAAAAGATAGCACACGAGAGCGGCAAAACGACGTAGTAGGCTACGCTTGACTGCAGAGAGGATCGTCCCCGACTGCGAAACCTGACTCGGCTGTCTGGCCGAGTTGACTCGGTGACTCGTCTCTTCCTTCTCTCTCACCGAACCCTCTCTCTCTCTCTCTCCACCTCTGAGCACACGCCTCCTCTTTCCACTTCCCCTCTCTCTCTCTGTCGCCGGCCCTTTTCAGTCTTTTCGCAGCCCCCCCAATCGGACGGCCCTCGCCCCTCCACGTCCCATCGCCGTCTTCATCTCCTCCTCATCGGACTTCACCATCGTCCTCATCATCTCTCTCTCTTTCCCTCTCTCTTTCCTTCTGTATATCCTTCTGTAGGCGCCGCAGCCCACGCGTTTTTTTTATAATTGACCGCCCTTCGTCTAGGGTTTGCTCGCATTCCGGGTTCGACGCCGCAAGCTTCAAACTTCCGGTATCCTCCGCCGTGAATTCGGCATCGTCTCCGATCAGGTACTTCTTTTAATCGAGTTTTTTTGAGAGCTTTTTCCCTTTTTTATTTTTCCTTTTGGGTTTTCGTTGCCGGTCGTAATTCGGTGTTTTTTTCGACGTTTCTGTGCAATAGTCAGTTTGTGTGTCCTTGATCGACTCTCGGGTTCGATTTGTTGGTCTTTAGTCCCTGGGGAGTTGCGATTTTTGAACGTTGGTTTTGCGTTTTCTTGCCGCAGCCGGGGGATGGTTTTGGCTCCAGATTGGCAGAGCTGAAGTGCTTTTTGGGAATTTGTGGATGGTGGGTGGGGTTAATCTTTGGCTCGGGCGGTTATTGGGTGTGATGGGTCATGGCAATTGAGAAGAATAGTTTCAAGGTATTGCGGTTCGATTCGGATTTTTCGCCTGTCAGTAGGGAGAGTATGTCGAGCGATGAGGATGAGATTCAGCATAGGAGCTCAGCTGCCGAGTCCGATGAGGATGATGAGTTCGATGATGCCGATTCTGGGGCGGGATCCGACGATTTTGATTTGTTAGAATTGGGCGAGACTGGGGCGGAGTTTTGCCAAGTCGGGAGTCAGACGTGCAGCATTCCCTTCGAGCTGTATGATCTTCCCGGATTGGAGGATATTCTATCTGTCGATGCGTGGAACGAGCTGCTCACTGAGGACGAAAGGTTAGGCCTTACAAAGTATTTGCCCGACATGGACCAAGAGACGTACATGCTTACCTTGAAAGAACTCTTCACGGGCTGCAACATTCATTTTGGTAGCCCTCTAAAAAAGGTGTTTGACATGTTGAAGGGAGGTTTGTGTGAGCCAAGGGTTGCCCTTTATCGGGAAGGATTGCATTCTTTTCAGAAGCGGCAGCACTACCATCTTGTAAGGAAACATCAGAACTGCATGGTAAGTAATTTATGTCAGATAAGGGATGCATGGAAAAACTGCAGGGGTTATAGTATCGAGGAGAAGTTGCGAGTCCTAAACATAATGAAGACTCAGAAGAGCTTGATGTCTGAGAAAGAAGACATGAATAGTGAACCTTCGGGAAGAGATGACTTGGGTGAAGCAATGTGGAGTAAGAAGGGCAAGGATAGAAAGATCTCACAGAAACTGGGTCGTAATTCTCCATATATGGCAGCTCCAACTTTTGAATATCCCTTGCAAGAGCAGGTGGTGGCTCCTCAACGAACAAAAAATCCTAAGGGGACACTGAAGTTGGGACGTTCAAAGACAACTTCAGCAAAAGAACTAGCAGGCGGCTTTCCTTCTAGTGACCACAGTCCTGATTATAGGGCTGGTCCATATGGTTCAGTAGTTCCTTCTCGTCTGACTAAGGCAGCAGGGTTTGGTAAAGGGGCCGGCCTCAGAAAAAGAGACCAGATAAGAGGCGATGATGAAGCTGAGGATCCTATATTTGGTGCAGGTCCTCGAAGAGATCCAAGCATCTCTAGGAGTATGTTGATAGACAAGCCTCCATTTGTGAAAGTTGGAAAGAAGCGCGATTTTCTTAAAAGTGATGATTTTACTGCTGACGGTTTTGTGGGTTTGCCTCTGTCCTCCAAGGGTGATTTGCATATCTATCGGAGGAGTAAACCTATTGGTCAATCTCCAGTAATGAAGACATTAGCTGTAAAGTCGCCTAATCTGAAAGTTTCCCGAGACTATGCCAAAAAATCCATCTACCTTGAAAATATTGAGAATTTCGCTGCTGAAGATCAGAACAAGTCTGTAAAAGGCCGTGGTCGACAACCGCCGTTTAAAAGAAATCGAGCGGACTTTTCTGGTCACAGGACTAAGGGAGAAGCTTTGCCTACGGATTTGCAGTTTGATGAGGGTAATGCTAAGAGCAAGAAGTGGAGTGCAGTGAGGGAATCCCCTGACATTAGTTTGAAACCTCCAACAGATTATTCACCAAGTTTGAACCATCGGTTCTTACCATCTGATGTCAAAGGAAAGTTTTCTCAGGGAAAGGGCAGAGGGAGTACTAGAAAGAATAAGGGACTGGATATGGCAGTGTTGAGAGGCAATAGCATGGGAGTCAATGGTGAAGTCACCGAGTCAGACTCATCAGATCTCTCTGATGATGAAGACAGTGATCCTTTGGTGGGAAGTGAGTTTGCTTATCCAGGTGGTTTCATGGATGTTTCCCATTCTGCTGGGGTGAAGTCTGTGATGTATGGTAAAAGGGAGAACCTTTTTAAGGATGACGTGGAAGAAAATCCACAGCCATTTGAGGGCAACATGCACACATATAATAACTTTGGTGATCGGGGTGAAGAGATTTATATCCCAGAGGAAGAAAGCTACTCTCTGAAAGCAAAGCAGAAGGGTAAGATGCAAGATAACATGTCTGTACAGAATTCTGCTAGAGTCATGGATAGTGGATATTTCTACGGTTCTGTTGACGATGATAGGAGAAAATTCCATGCCAAGAATGGACGAATGCAGGGTGAACCTGGTGAGAGGTACAACTTATCGTCATTGAAGGCATACCCATCAGGGGGGAAGCAAAGAGCTGATGTGAGCCATGGTGATTACATTGTTGAAAGAGAAGATGAAGTAGCAATGGAGCAATGTTTTTCACCAGATAATGACTTGTATCAATCTGGGAATAAAGGTAAGAAAGCTGAAGCATATTTGAATGATCATCATGAAAGATTACCGGGCACTTTCCCTGGGTCCAACTCATTGAATAAGAAGCGGAAAATAAAGGAGGATGTTGTGTACAGGGACGATCGAAATGAGAATGGTGGCTTGCAAACTGACGTTCAGCAGCAAAATGACAATACCAGTTCTGTAAAGAAACGAATAAGAAAGAAGCCAGATGCTGATAATGGTCCTTCAGAAAATGAAATTGTGGAAATGCCCATCATGGAGACAGTTGTTACAGATGTAGAGTTTGAGAGCAAACCAAAGAAAAAGACATTTACTTTGATCACGCCAACGGTACATACTGGCTTCTCATTCTCCATAATACATCTTCTTTCAGCAGTTCGAATGGTGATGATTACATTGCTTCCGGAAGACTCCATAGCCGTTGTCAAACCTATGGAAGATCAGAACGGAGAACATGAAGGTGGGGACAATGAGCCACTCTCTCAGAAGAGCATGGCTACCAGTAACTCAGAGCATGCTGCAGATGGTAATGTTCCTTCTCTTACCATCCAGGAGATTGTGAATCGCGTGAGATCAAACCCTGGGGACCCTTGTATTCTTGAGACACAGGAACCACTTCAGGATTTGGTAAGAGGTGTTTTGAAGATCTTCTCATCGAGAACAGCACCTTTAGGGGCCAAGGGCTGGAAGGCACTAGTAGTGTACGAGAAATCCACAAAAAGTTGGTCCTGGATTGGCCCAGTGTCCTTTAGTCCATCGGATCATGATACCATTGAGGAAGTAACTTCTCCTGAGGCTTGGGGCCTGCCACACAAAATGCTTGTCAAGCTTGTTGATTCGTTCGCAAATTGGCTTAAAAGTGGTCAAGAAACCTTACAACAAATAGGTAGTCTTCCTCCTCCACCTTTGGCCTTGGTGCAGTTTAATTTGGATGAGAAGGATAGGTTCCGTGACCTTAGAGCCCAGAAGAGTCTCAACACTATTAATCCAAGTTCGGAGGAAGTGAGAGCTTATTTTCGTAAAGAAGAAATCTTGAGGTACTCAATTCCTGACAGAGCATTCTGTTACACGGCTGCTGATGGTAAAAAGTCTATTGTTGCTCCTTTGAGAAGGTGTGGTGGTAAGCCAACATCAAAAGCCCGTGACCATTTCATGCTGAAACGTGATCGTCCTCCGCATGTTACTATTTTATGCCTTGTAAGAGATGCTGCTGCCAGATTGCCTGGAAGTATTGGCACCCGTGCTGATGTTTGTACTTTGATCAGAGACTCCCAGTTTATCGTTGAGGATGTTTCTGATGCGCAGGTTAATCAGGTTGTTAGTGGAGCACTGGATCGTTTGCATTACGAACGTGATCCTTGTGTACAGTTTGATGGTGAAAGGAAACTGTGGAAGTACTTGCATAGGGAAAGGGAAGAAGAAGATTTTGAGGATGACGGTACATCATCTACTAAGAAATGGAAAAGGCCAAGAAAAGATGCTCCAGAGCAATTTGACCAAGAAACAGTGACTGTTGCTTACCATGTACCTGAGGATCAAATGGGATTTGATTTGTGTTCAGATCTTAATGCTGAGCCATCTTGTGCTGAGGATGACAGAGCAATTGAGCCTGTGTGCGATGACATGAGACAGGATGTAGATGATGACATATGCAATGCTACTGAGCAAGCAAATATCCATCATGGTCCATCAATGGGATGGGAAAGTCTGGACTTCAATCCGACACAAGAAAATAAATTGCTGTGTCAAGAAAATTCCACAAATGAAGATTTTGATGATGATAGTTTTGGGCCAGATAGGTCAGTTGGACTCTTAAGTTCTGGCTTGTTTTGAGGAATATGTCAGGTACTTTTTGTTGTCAGAGTGCCTTTATCATTGAACAATGCAATATCAGATTATATTATGTAGTTTAACTCAACGTTACTGTAACCAATTGGTCTACGTGTATATTGATTAAGAATTCCCATTCCCCGTTCTGTTGCTTCTCTCTCTCTCTCTCTCTCTCACTTGGTCTCTCTCTCTCTCTCACTTGGAGTGATTGATGTTACAACGTTTCTCAAATTTATCCTATGAAGGAGCCAAATTGGCCTCATTTTTAGCGTCTAAGTTATGAGTATGTATGTGTGTGTTAACTGAATGATGTCAATTGGAAAAAGTTGTATTTTTGCTATATTGCTGGTAGTGTAACCTGTGAGGCCTTTCTTGCATTTCAAACCCATTATTTTAGATTTAGCATCCTGAGGCATGGTGAAGTTTTTTGGCATGTTGTCTAGAAGCAAGTGATTTACCATCCTTTCTTCATATGCAATCTTGCGTGGTGCCTTTGTGCAGTTAGTGTACTTGCTGTTGCTTTGGGGTTTACGTAATAAGGCAGTCTCTGATGCTTTTGCAGCCTTCAGTTTCTCCATTGCTGAGAAGCATGGTCTTTGCCATTGAGGTTGGTTGTTCAGTGACGGTGCAAAACTTGCATGTTGATCTATATTAGTTTCTGGAGTACCAGAATAAGTTGTTCAAGCTTACAGCTGTCCTTATACACCTGATCTTATCGATAATTTTGCTTCTCTCTGACTTGTTTATATGATTACTTCCAGCCCACTTCCAAGTCGACAAAGGTTGACATGTTACATTCATGATGAGAAGCTCATGGTATTCGACCGCTTGCGGAGAGAGTTTAACCATGTAAATATTTTTGTCATTCTTAACATGAGATCATTAGGGGGACAAGGCGTAGTTTATTATCGCTTTTGTTGTTAACATGAGGCAACTAGGGTTATACAGAAACTTTGAAGCTCCCAGATTTGCATGTGTAGTTTGTTAGGAGATTCTCCATTATGCACAGCAATTTGAAGGACGGAGAAACCTCGTCTTGGTAAAGGAAGATAACTGTTTAGTATATGCCATTTGTAGTTATGGTAAAGATGAATGTTTAGACGCCTTGTCTTGGCGCCTCTGCATTTCTTCCTGCACTCAGTTCACATCCTCAGATGTCCACTGCCATGAGTTGCAAATGTAGCTTGCCTGCAAATTTTAACCAGGCAATGCTGATTTATTCTACATTGATTACGAATAGCTGTTTGTCAAAAGGTTAACGAGACAACAGTGAACATGTTATTTGTCTTTTTGAGGTCTTTCTTTACCATTTCAGTTGGTGTGATACTGTGATCAGATTGGAGGGACTGCCACTCTGGAGATTTGCTCGTTCCTTTTTGAGTGGAATCTCTTGTCGCACTGGCTGAAAATTTGTTATGTCTGGTGGGGAGGGCAGGAATTTTACGTTCATTACTTGTTGGTCGAGACACTCAAGTGTCCCAAATACCAACTCATTTTGTTAAAAAAATAAAAAAGAAATTTCGTGCCTTCATAACGGTCGATCATGTGGGGTGGTCCCTCTCCATTGGGAATATAGAATTGATTGCCTTTGAGAAAAGTCTTTGACGTTGCTGCGCAATCGCATGGATTTCCGCTTTGTTATTTTCCCTTGTCAACAACGGACGAACCCAGCAAATTGGTTCCATGTGAATGTAACGCTTAAGAGAAGCCGTGCAAGCAAATTGAAAAGAGTAGTGTGAATAATCCACTAAAAACGCCGCGTATGCAAGAAATCCTTGCTTGGAATCACCTACTAGTTCTAGATACTACATACGCACAGGAACTGGTATTTCCTTGTGCATCAAAATTGAAAAAGAACATGCTGGTACATACTCCTTTTCCAACAAGGAGAAGAAAATTATAGGACTAAACAACAAATGAACTTGGTCTGTAAATCAAAGGGAAAAAATGAAAATTTTATATACTATATACACACACCCCCAATCATCAACATCCTCTTCCCAAGCTCCTCAGTTGATTGCCGTAAGTGGGAGTCTGGAGTCTCTTACTGATTGTGCCGACTCATTTAACCCCAGGACGTGCTTTATGTCTCCGTTTGCTTGCTTTGAAGATTTCATATCCCAGAATAATCTGAGCAATTCCTCAAAAGCAGGAGTTCGCAGTTCTTCAATGGACGCGATGGTGGGTAAGTTAAACTGTCTACTTCTTGGTGTTGAGCAAGTCGGTTCATCCACCTGCTCACAGCGAGTGTTTAGCCGGTGAATTAGTAAAAAGATGGCCAAACATACCTCGTGTGTTACAAATGCACTGTGTAAACATGCACAGAACTTGCACCGATTTAAAAATAAAAAAACATCCACAGAACAAAAATTAGGACGGACTCCCACGCGCTTGCCTGCACGAGGTGCACAGGCGGCTTGCGCGGGCGTGTGCATGCAGAGAGAGAGTAAACAATGAAACCTACCTCATATTCCTCGAGAAGACATTTCCCTGAATCTTCCGTGATCCCCAAAATTTTGTCATAGTGGCCACCCTTCAATTCCCTCATATGCCCATAGCAAGGGGCAATTACAGATTTGAGGTTTGCACATGCATCTAGGTCAAGTTGTAGCGAATCTGCAAAGACGAACCCTCACTATGAATGATTAATTATCTAGAGGGCAGAAATGGCTTCAGTGATAGGAGATGGTGCATTCAAGAAAATTAAGACTGACCATTGGTTGACGAAAGTATGTCACTGTTTGCAACATCAACACCACCAAGTGTCGCAGACAAGGTAGAAGAAAATTGAGCACGTAGGTTTTGATTGACTTCGACAGCTTTCCTGATGAGAAAAGCACAAAAATGCCAAATAACGAATCAGGAGTTTGTAAATGATTTAGAATGACATTGTTTCCAGGAGTAGGTTTACCTAACAATGGAATCAACGGAAGCAACATTTCTCTTCTCTAGACTGATCAAAGATTCTTGGGCATTCTTCCATTGTTCTGCACCCATTTTTGTCTTTGTAAAGCTGCATGGCCAGTTGCCCGTTAGAGATACTTAAAAAGACACAGAAGCCAAAGCCACCGAATGTAAAGTAGTTTTAGCTTCATTGAGCCATACCAGTTCTGGAGCACCTCCTCCAGAGCCTTTTTCCCAACTTCCACAGCAGAGTTGTCCTCAATATATTGTGACTCTGTCTTTCCCATGTGCACGGTCCATTCTGCCTTCACAGTCGAAGTGGAATCTACCATAGTTGACATTTCTTCTTGCAGTTTGGCAGCTCTGCTAGTTGCACTCTCCCGAAGATTTTGCACAGCCATTTGAACCTGTCAATAGAGAATCACATGTTTGATACTTGTTGACAAGTAAGAGCATGCTTGAAGAAAACAAGGTCCTTCCATGAATAGTACCAGTCTTTTCTTCCTTGCATTTGAACTTGCAAACAGCTCTGCCACTTTTTCTAGCATTTGCCTTTCTTCGTTGGCAGCACATTCCTATAAGCACCACAATGGAAGTAATATTAGTGGTATTCAGGTGGTTTTCTGTTTCTTTAATATCGATGGAACCTTGAACGTAGTACATTAACCACCTCAAATTTCTTCTCAAGTTCAGACAGCTTTTGATCATTTACGGTTTGCGCATCTTCCACGATCTGGTTTAGCTTAGTTGCATGCATGTCTAGAGTCTCAAAGAAGTTGACTGTGATTTTAGAAACTGATCTTGCAGTTTCCACTGCTCTGGCGTGTGCCTGTTCCATAGAAATTAGAAAGAAAGATAATTTAGGATTACAAATTTGAAATATTGAAGGTAATTGAGAATTGAAGCATAAGCAACAAAGTAAAAACCTCGCGTTGCTGCTGTGCATATGATATCAGCATCTCCTCTTGTTTGAGAAGACTATCATGAAGATCATTTAGTAGTGTATCAGCCTCCGAAGCAATTCCTTTGAAGAGCTGCACCATGCAAATGAAGGTTAATCAGATCACAGTAGACAATAGGAAGGTGTAATCCAAGAAGGCAATTACGGAGTAGATAATTACTTCTTCAAGTCGACATGAGTGCTTAGAAACCTCAGAATTGAGACTTGAAAAAGTGGATCGAGAATTTTCATCAAGCTCCCCATCTATATTATCCAATGCTTTTACACCAGAATCATACACTTCTCTGAGTCGTCCTAGTCGTTTTTGAAGTTGTTCAGTGACCTACAAATGATCAAATGCAATGTTACTCACTTAGCTCATTTACAATGATGAAGAAATTATGTGTTCGCCCAGTTAGATCTAACCTCTGATTTTGTTGACACGAAGGACTGCATATCTTCTTCCATGTTCTTCAGTTGATCCTCTTGATGTGTCACAGAAGCGGCCACAGCCTTATGCAATGCTTCAAGCTGTTGACTGAGCTGGGATTGAAAATTCTGGATGAGTATTCTGTTTTCATCTTCAATTTTGTCCTTGCGTTCTGTAACCAATGTCCCCAGTAAGCACAGTCTATGTTACAAGACTACAGAGAGCAATGAAGTTAACTTTGACACCAACCGATTTTGGCAAATAAACCGGAAACATCTGATGCGGCATTCTCCAACTCTGCTCGTATCTCAAATGCACGATCTACAAGTACTCTTTCTGAAAACAGACAACGAATAGTATTTGAAATGCTAGCACATAAAAATTGACGGCACATTATCAGAGCTAGAAAGCCTTCAAATGAAATAGACACAACTGCTCTAATAGAACAAAGACAGGTTTTCTAAAGCACGTATGAAGAGGAGAGGATTTCCCTTCAATAAATTTTGACTGTTGTCTTGATGTACCTTGGTAAAGTAACTTTAGCAGATTAACAATTTTTCTATTGCAGATTTTCCTAATAAAATAAGATTGACAAATAAACCATTCTAGGTTTATTTTAGCTTAAAGGATTGAAACTTAACTGAACTAGAAAGTGGATGCTCAATCATACATAATCATCTAGACGAGTGCATTCATCAAATGCAGGGAGATGATACATAATAGGAAGCAAAGAATGGATAACAGATTGCTCATTCAGACAAATGACCCATCTCAATACAGATTTTCAGTCGTAAAGTTTACTATGTCCAGATAACTAAATAAAAGAGAATGCTTTTTCTTACCAGATTTAAGGAGATTTGATATAAGAAATTCCTTCTCTTTTATTGTTGCATTTGCTTGTCTGTGCTTCTCCTCAAGGTCAAAAAGTGAATGTTCAGTTTCCTCGAGCTTTTTCTGTAGTTGAACCAGAAAATCAAGTCTTGAATGGGTCAAAGCAATAAGACATATATTGATTCTATGGAATAAAAGATAAATGCATGATACCTCAGTTCTTTCAAGTTTATTGCTCGTCTCTGCAGCCAAAAGTAGCTGAGAATTGTAGAGCTCCTGAACCTCCATAAGTTGCTGCACAGATATCAAGACCCATGTATCTGTTTAGTGCCATCAGACTGCATTTAATGATGCTGCAACACACCTTTGATTGAATACCAACCTTCTCTTTAGATTCTGTTTTGAGTTCCATCCGTTCTATCTTTTCAGCCATAGCCTGAGAGATACAGAGGACCAAGTTAATCACCATAGAATTTTTAGAAACACATATCTTTGTAATGGAAAGCACGCTTTACAGAATAGCGGTGCAGTTTTATGATGAGAAGCACAGACCTTTTTTTCAGCCTCTTCAAGAAGATAGCGGTCTCGTGGTATGTAGATTCCATTTTTCTCTCTTGCAGCATATACCTCTAAATGAACATATGAAAACATATGTTTAGTCAAACATATTATTCAGCAAGTCAATCATTTATAATAGTATGCCTTCAGCAATATAAAGGATCGTTTCTGGAAGAGCATTAAAGTAGCCTACCTTGCTTAAGACGATCAATTTCAGAGTATAGGTCCTTGATCACTGCAGATTTCATCATCTTCTGATTAATCTGAAATTGAGCCCATCCAAACAATTATGCGAGTGGAAATTATAAAATAAAAAAACTAAAGCATTTTATTATAAAAATCGAAGAATGAAGATAATTACAATTGACCATTTTAAATTACGAACCTCAGGCTTATTCTTGATATTTTTCGCACGATGTGCATAATCTAAAGTGCTGAGTGTCTCTTCCAAGCAGTGGATGGATGGTGATATCGTAGCAATGATGCATGTCTTTGTTTTTCCTCCAAGGGAATCCCTCAACAATCTTGTGAGTTTACTATCCCTGATACATCAATCAATGTCTTCAGTGACTTGGGCTGCTAACTTTCAAAAAAACAGAAGCTCCTGTCATACATCATATCCCTCACACTCACCTATATGGAATGTGACCAGAGTGCTCAACCAGTGCATTAATAACTCGTCCGAGTGTTAGCAAGCTTTTGTTGATTTCCCCAGCTTCCCTTGCTCTGCCCTGCAAGAGTAAGCCCCTTTACCATGCCGGATAGGTTTGTATAATCTTGCATTGCATACAGAGTATAGATTGCTGTACTGCTCAGCAAAGCTTGGCAATTTATATCATAAATTGTGGAAAATATTTATATCTTCAAGTGGAATCTTTCATTTTGCTTTATGGTAAAAGTGTTATCTATACATACCTCTCTGGCCCCAGAACGCGAAATGTTCTCAGAACCAGCTAGATCAACTAGATTTAACTTCCCACACTTAATCATCTCCTCTCCCTCTGGAGTACACTCTTTAATATGGATTGTAATTGAAAATATGGAGTGTGAACGACTGCTTTGCTTGTTGAGAAGAGTCTCAGCTGTGCGCCGCTTGGCAGAGCCTTTCTCCAGTATCTTGTAGATCTCATTTGCTGAATACACTATCTCTTCTTCTAAGCCTCTAACAAATACACCTCCCTTCCCATCTTCCATAAGAGCTATGGGTTTCTTAGACTTGTCGTCGGTGAACTTGGAACATTCTTCAGGAGCTAACAGATCTGTAATCTCCTCATTGTACAGCTCTAGGAACGTAACTTTCATGCTGTATTCTGCATTTTGTAATTCCAGTATATTAAAGATTTGCCTGACTGCTCTAGGAATAACCCCCGCATCAACTGGGAAGTCTCCATTCTACAAAACATGAGAGAAAAAATCAGAAAGAAGTTGAAAAAGAAATCCACATATTTGTACTTTCACCAGTCGTGCTCAAGGCTGAACCTTTTTTCTGGCACCTCCTTCCATTGTGTATGTTTTCCCCGTTCCTGTCTGACCATAGGCAAAAATGGTGCAGTTGTAACCCTCAAGCACTTCAAACACAATTGGCGACACAGATTGATCATACAAGTCCTTTTGCTGGGACGTGGGACCAAATACCTGCGAAAGGAATTAGTAAACCTCAACGCTAGGACAATGTACATATTCACTGTATCCTGCCACAGTGTTCAGCTGCAGGTCAGAACATTAGAGGTCAAGGGGAAGAATAGATCATGTAAATTTTGAAGCAGAGGTAAATCCTCCGGATATGTAATTATTTTTCCACAAATTTCAAGTAACCGAACGAAAAAGCTAATGGAAATCGCATGCATGCATACACGGTTGTCCACGACTAGAGTGTGAACCCACGCATAGTCAGAGAAGCGGAACCATTAGCATATCTCTGTTTTTGCAAACCTTGTCAAACATGAAGGCTCTATCAATCTGCTTATTGGCTATATTCTGGACGGCAGAAACCTCTCTCCTGCCCTCATTACATGAGACCACCACTGGCGTATGTAATCTTAACTCATCATCATTCATTGGCCTACAAAAGCAGACACAAGAATCCGCAGGACCGATCACTGAATTGTCCACTTTGTCAGCTATTGCTGAGGCAAGAGAGAACAAAATCAAATCTAAAAACCCACGAGCTCGAATGAACTGACCTGCAGCGCACTATAACCTGCACGTTGACACCCTTCTCCCTATCATTCTTACTGCTCGAATTGGAGTCGGCCGAGCGCAGATCCCGCGACGACTTATCGGTGGACCTCGGAGTCTGTGCCGGGGACAGCGAGACCAGACCTCCCCTTCTCTGAGCAGAGTCCATACCTATAATGTCGTCCGAGGCACGAATCACAACCTGGTTCCCAGCGAGTCAGCTCAAATGGACCGGAAAATCCTCCTCCTAAAAGCACCAATCAAGTCAAACAACTTACATAGCAAATAGCACGAAGATGAATTTGAAAAAAAAAAAAAAAAAATGAACACTTCAATGAAGAAGGCCGCGAATCAGCGCAATGCGCGTAATCTAAGTGCTTAATCTGAGGTCCGAAGCGATTCTAAGTTAGAATCTCAAGCTCAAACGATCCAAAGCGATGAGCATCAGCTCGCGGAGTCGATCAAGCTCTCTAATCTACGCGAATCTCCATCCGCGAACACCGCCATTGCTCTCGGACAGTGAAAACGACGATGCCGACCGGAAGCCGAAGCATCGATCTACATCTCACCGGACAGAGCGGGAGGATTCGCGTATCGGAGCTAGGCGCGATTTGCCATCGTACGACCGGATACTCGGGCGATCGGAATCTAAGAAAAAGCGGAGGCGAACGAAAAAGTCAGCAATCCGAAGACGAGGAAGAAAAAAGGACTTACTGATTACAGCAATGGCCGGACGGCGAGCAGCTGGTGAGCTCCCGATTCGATGTTGCGGAGGAAGAAGAAGAAGAAGAAGAAGAAGATGGAGAGAGGAAGAGACGAAGAGTATGAGACAGTGAAGGTGTATGTAAATGGCGATGGTGTAGAGAGAGAGAGAGAGAGGCAATGGCGTTGTGAGCGTGCGTAATGCAATATATGAAATGATGAAATGATAGAGAGAGAGAGAGAGAGAGAGAGAGAGAGAGAGAGAGCTCAGGAGGAGGAGGAGGAGGAGGAGGGAGGAGCGGACGGCATTTGACGGCCGGTGTTGACGGCGTTAGGCGCGATTGTTATTTTCGTATCCGACCGTTGAAGGGCCTTGGACGAGAGAGACAGAGAGAGAGAGAGAGAGAAAGGGGAGCTTTTTAATCAATTTTGAAAATTTTTGAAACCCAACTCGACTGGATAATGCCCTCTCGTGTTTTCCTTCGCATTTCAAATTTTTAACCCCTCTCTTCACTGTTAAATTTACATCATGCTTTGCTTGATGGTACAAAAAATAATTCACAAAAAACCCAAAATTGATACAATTTATGATAAATTTCATTTTAAACTAATTTTTGGATTATCAAAACTAAACTAATACATCATTGATGAATTTATCTCAAACTAATTTTTTTATTACCAAAAACCTATAATTAATATATATATGTGATAAATTTGTGCTCCATTTATATGAATTTCCAGTTCAACAATTTTATGGATGCCAATGAAAGGTAAATATATCACGTGTATTCTAATCTAGGATTTTTGATAACCCCAAAACTAATCCTTTAATAATGTTTGTTTATGTGTAGTATGAGTCCGAGCCTTTCCTATGAATAAGGAAATGTGGGCCCTAGTGGATGAGCGGGTCCACTGGCAGTATTGAGATCGTCGTTATGTATGGACAGGACAGGGACAACCCTGTTTTGGTTCGGAAGAGTTCTCTTTTCGATAATTTTTGTCTTCGAAAATCCGTAAGACGATTGACCATGTCTTGAAGACAAGTTAAGGGGGTTTGGAGTGTCTTCCAAAACTGGCTAATGCTGAATGGGAGGACGAATTCCCTGACCAAAAAACAATAAATAAAATATGAGGAAGAATTCATCTTTTGTAGGCCCATAGCATGTACTAGAATCAGTGAGAAAAATCATTTGAAACTCAAGCATGGCATTTATACCGGATCCAAGAGAGGGTGCTCACAAGAAACAACATGAATGCTGTGCATTTCATTGAAAGCTCTCGAGGCTAAGGATCTTCCGTTAGCAATGCTTTGACCACATAATTTATATAATGTATCTGCTGGGCTAGTAGCTTTCCGGTTGGACAGGGGAACAGAAAAAATGCAGCTTGGACCCACTTTCTCATGTGCTGTGTACATAGTGCATAGATTGTGTACCTAGAGAATTGATTGCGAATAATGCACGGATCACAGCGTCTTTCGACACTCCGCCGTCGAAACTTGAGACACAAGAATCTGCAATGACAGACCAAGTGACTAATGTTGCAACAGGGGTGAAGTTTCGGATTTCTCGAAAGATTTCGAGATCGTTTGAAAACCCATAAACCTAACGATTACATTGAAACTCGGCGATCGAGAGGAGGCGAAGCCCACGGCCAGCCCAGCTTGAGGTCCACAGGCGTAACCCTTGTCAAAAAAATATCTGATTTTTTTTTTTTTTTAATAATGGCTCTGTTTCTCTGTTAAGAGTAGATTGTAAGGCAGTGGGTGAAGAAGCAATTTTTTCAGTGGAATAGTCCAGAACCAAAGCAAGTGTAAAGTGGTGAGGAATTGGGTGATTGGGGGAAAAGGAGGAACGGGTGGGGATTGGGGTGTGGTGGCAAAGTTGCCCCACGTGATAAAGAGTGATGGTGAGTGAGCACATGATCTTGGAGCCTGCTCGATGCCTTTCTTTCCATTTCTTTTACATTTTTTTTTCTATTTTCTGGAGTTTCCCTTTGGCATTTATATAATTTGCTTACATAGTAAGTGTGCCAAAACTTCTTTGGCAGCCCTCACTTTCCTCTGGAATTCAACTGTCACTGCCTCATCTTCTAGTAGCTTCACAGCCAAAACAAAGCAGCACTGTCTTTTGACAGTTCTTTTTCATTTTAATGGCAGAGACAAGCATTGGCTACCTAACGAGCAGTTGCTTCTGGCATGATTGCGGAACTGGCAATGTGTGTGCACAAGTCCCTCCGGGGCTCTCGGTTAGCTCAGGCTTAACAGCAAAAAGTGACCAATTTGCTTACTTTTCCTCTCGATTAAAAAATAATCAAAGCATGTCAGCAGAAAGTGGTTCGCAAGTACTGAATATATGCACCGATCAAACCACTCGAGGCCCGCCAGATTCCATGAATATCAATGACGGATAGAGGAAAAATGGTGAGGGACACTGACCCTTTTTGACAGATTGGTGTTTGGTGCAATTTTTACCTAATCAATGTCACAAACAATCTACGAAATTTCTGTGTCTCTCGCTCGAACCGAGTATGGCGATTTTCGTGTCCTGGATAGACGTTTGTTAGGCATGCACATGACAATTGGGAAATTTCTTACCCATCATTCTTTCCTCATGTATACTCCAGTCGTAGGCTCAAGAAGAGGTCACCTGGTCAGCATCAGTCTCGAGTGGGGCAAGGACATGAAGCGCTTTCTGTGGCTACCACATGGGGATTCGCTTGAGCCGTACTCCATGTATCATGCAGCGTATGCTTCACTTCACTCCTTTTCAACTTCGCATCGCGAACTCACAACTCACCGAAGAGGCACTTTCACTGACGATTCCCTCGAAAGGGGAATCGATTCTTTCCTCCCAAAGTTCATTGCTGCTTCGTCAAACTCCTTTCAAGTCTCCTTTAGGGAGGAAAACCAAAAGAAAAAATGAAATAAAAAGAAAGCAGACATAATACAATGTTCACTCGACCGCGCATGTGAAACCAATACGACCAAGTCGTTAGGTTTGGCAAGATCACATCATCCAATGACCCACACGAGTAAGATACATGTTAACATTTGAACTAAGCGATTGATGAAGATTGGATTGGTGAGAACTCACATTGATTAATCCAACTTGTAGCAAGAGAAAGGGGGAAAAAAGGGAATGGCGAATCAATTAAAGAACTATAAAAGTATCCAAAGCAGTGAGTCCCAATGTAATTATGCGAGTAACGTGTGATTAATGATGATTAGCCACTTTGGAATGTGACTAGGCGGTTGTATTTATTGGACATGGGCCAGAGCTGGTCCACCCGGAGTGTTAGATGTGGGCTCTTAGGAGGACCTAAAAGATGATGGGCCAACACTTACTGTATGTAGAGAAAAGCATGGGAAAAATCTTCAACATAAGAAAGACAAAAAAGAGAATGGAAGAAGAAGAAATGAGCAATTTTTTTTTTACTGTCTTACCAATGATTCGATCTCTTCCAAGAGATCCGACAAGATCGAAAATCGATCCAATGGCTGCTGACGTTGAGTTTTCTATACTACTGAGGTTTTTCTATTGAATTGGATTGTAAAAGACATTGATATGATATTGAGAATGAAACTGACAAAATCAAAACTAGGTAACTTGAGAGCATTAAATGCCTAAACAATTAACAGAGCAAATGAGTGTGAGCTTATGTGTAACGACCTCACACTTCTATCTATTCAAGAGCGAGCAAGTCCTTCCCAAATTTTATGAAAGTACCTCCTTTCAAAATGAAAATGATGACGATAATCGTCTCTGACTAATTTTCTTTTGATGCACCAACTGAACATTTTGCTATCTCTTCGCAAAATAGGCACACCCCTTAGACTTTGAAAACTTGTGAAGCATAGTACACAAGTATCATGTATAAGCCACAAAAATGGCACCCCAAAACTTCATAGCTAGAATTTAAAATATAGTAACAAAGAAAAAGATATTTGCACACCTAATTTGAAATCCATCATCCTTGATGCAGAATGACGATGATCTAAAACTCAAATATTTCTCTTTTATTATATGTTGTATAGCCGGTTCAATAAATCTTTTTATGTGAGGTTATTTTTGTATTAAGGTTAGAAGAGAAACTTGAACATTTATATTATTTTAAGCCATATGCTCTCTCTCATCAAAAACTAGATTTAGTTGGCCCATATAAGCCAGTCTTATATTAGACTAATTAAGAATATGTCTATCTCACCTTATCAGTCTAATCCCATAATACAATAAATTCAATTTCAATTAATGTAACTTACATCATAAAAACTCTTGCATCCAAATGTGAAGCACATCTGTTCATGGTCCGTCAGCAAAAGGCATGTGCAAGAACAGTTGGTTTTGCTCGGTCTCACCAAGGGACCTTTGACCTTACTCAGTACGACCCCATCCCGAACGAATTATTCTCTTTCAGGAAGATGTTCGGCCGTCCGGTCCAAAAAATGTCCTGGACAGTGGCCACCCCTAGCTTTGTCATTTTCTGTGTTGCCAGGATAACAAATGGGCTGAGCTTTTCTTGGTGTTTTGGTAGATGACAGCCTTCTCGAAACATCAGAAGCAAACCGCAAGCTTTCTGTCTTCTTTGCATCCCGTCATCGTAACCAGATTCTTGAGTCATCGATGAATGATGATTAAATGGCCAGAATATGCCGCTGAATTCGGCGTCAAGATTCAAGATGCTTTCCACTATTGACAGATAAAAGCTAGAAAGTCACGAAGGAATCTGTGTCGAGACTTGGTTTCTAGACAGCTAGTGGCCAAGAAAGGTGCTGATTTTGGATATCGCTGGGCGGCTAATACTAAAAGCAGCTAAACGTTCTCAAGGATGGAATCAGCCGATACGTTCAAGTCCCCCTGACTATATAAAGCATTGCAGATGATGAACTGGTCGTGAGTTCAGAGAGTGTACACGGAGCAAATATGGAGTTCCGCAGTGCCCTCTTCGCACTCTTTTCTTGCTCTTTATATACACTACCAATGGTGAGCAAGCTCTACACCATTGGGACATAAGATGAGAGGAGTTTGGGTTATTAGATTGGGTTTTAGTTCATGCTTTCTATGTCTTTTGTTATGGCCAGGTTGAATGAGTTCAACCGGATTTGATTTTGCCAATCCCTACAATAAGTGGGCACTTACGGCAACTAATGATGATTATTCGCATGATTAGCGCAATGAAAGAATGATCTGCCAGGTCATGTGACTGAGGTCTACAGACTTTTAAAACTCGAGCAACTGAATTTGCATATTTACTCCTAATGGTTTCTGCCATTCTTTTTGAATGCTTCATTTATCATTGAACTGGTGATTTGCAGCCGCCAATACCATGCTCTTCCGTGAGTACATCAGAGTAGAGTCAGATACTATCCAACTATCTGACGTCCCCGTAAACCCGGAAGTCGAATTCCACTTCATCCTTGCCTTTGCAATCGACCATGTGAGCGAAGACAACCCTTCTCCAACCAATGGAAAGTTCAACGTCTTCTGGGAAACCAACCATCTGATTCCCTCAGCCATCGCTTCTTTCAAGCAGAAACATCCGAAGGTCAAGTTTGCCGTGAGCTTGGGTGGAGAGATGGCAAGGCCTTCTTCGACCCGAAATCCACAAACTCCTGGGTTCAGAATGCCATATCTTCGTTGACAGGGATGATAAAGGAATACCACCTCGACAGAATCGACATCGACTATGAACACTTCAAAGCAAGTCCTAGCGTTTTTGCAGATTGCATCGGGGCAGCTTGTAACAAGGCTCAAGAAAAGCAGGGTAATCTCATTTGCATCAATAGCTCCGTATGAAGAAATCCAAACCTATCACCTAGCTCTGTGGAAGAAATACGGGAGTTCCATCGACTACATCAACTTCCAATTTTACGCATACGACCACATCGGTGTTTCAGAGTTCCTGGTTTACTACAAACAACAAGCTTCTAATTTTGAAGGGGGGCAAGTCCTGGCCAGTCTCATGAGCAAAGGGGGAGGAGGACTGCAACGTAATGGAGGGTTTTTCCAAGCCTGCAATGAGCTGAAGAGCCAAGAGCTGAAGAGCCAAGAAAAGCTAGAGACATTTTTTCACATGGTGTGCTGATGATTCGATAGGCAACCACTTCCAATTTGAGAAGCAATCACAGCAACTGTTGGCTGCGTGACCCCGGAGGTTCTTTTTCTATTTTTCATTCGCTTTCCTCGTACTTGCCCGTTCAAGGCCGGTTCACAGGACACACTCCGGGTGTGCACCTGAGTCTAGGCAAGAAAGAAAATAATTATCGCAAGCGCCAAGTCTAGGCAAGAAAAAACTCTAATTTTTTTAGAAACACGAAACCACCTGTTATCAGCTGTGCTTAAGCTGCATGCTGACAGTGACCGCCTATTTTGACCAGCTTGATATTCATGTAAAGTGACAGCCTAAGTATGATCAGGAATGAAATAAATCTTCCCTTACTATTCGAGACACTGGTAACTATTTCATTACAAAACCTGAAAAGGAGAAGATTACCCCCTGCATAACAGATCATTTTGGAAAACAGACCCAAGTTTGGCAACAGACAGATTAAGGCATGAAGTCGCGGCTTCTAAAGGAAAAACAATGAGAAAACAATACTCGAACCGCATGTAACCAAAGAAAATAGGAGCTTGGCCCCCAAAAAGAAATTGATGGATCCCAAATGAAAATGGAAGATTCATCCAGCCAAATCAGTTCGAAAATATTTAGGCATAAACAACGTGAAGCCAAAAAGGCGAATGTCATTTTTACATTCAAATGCTTCGATGCTAAGTCCTAGATTCAAGTCCTTCCTTTAGTAATGGAAAAAGATTAATCTAAAAAGTCTATATCCTTTAGATGGGACTCAGCGACGATGAAAACGTTGAAACCACATCGTGCGGGAGCCAGGTACTTCGGGAGCCTACCCAACTGGCCAATGGAGACGAATGAATGGTTTAGTTCCAAAGCTTAGATTCAACATTTCAGGCTCAATCAAATTGAACCAAACTGAACCGCAAATAGTTGTGTATGTGTGTATCTATATAAAGCGAAGCATCAATCAAGCTTCAAGAGACTGCCAAATTGACCTACCGCACAACCAGAACATGGGCAAAATAACTCGAAACAGCGCATTGAAACAACTTTCTTCAGCTTTGAGGAGGAAAAAAAAAATCCAATCACATATCTTAAAAACCTTGAAAGATGAGATTGGGGCATCTAGATGTGTTCTAAGAAAATGCTACTGTTTAAACATATGGCAATGTTAATGTCCCAAAAAAAAAAGAAAAAGAAACATATGACAATGTTGTCATTGACAATAATGCACTCAGCGTGCAATTTGAGCTCCCATTGCCATCTTAAACAGGAATGGAACCTTCAGCCAGGGAAAAGTCATTCTTAACCTATGGCTGGGCCAAAATTCCACTAATCCCATTTATACATTCTTCTTTCCCACGAATCTTACTCTGCTTTCTGTTTATAAGATCTTTGTGCACCTGAATACCGCCATCCACTTGTGCACCTTCCCACAAACTTGAGAACTTCATCAATTAAAATCACAGGCAAAGCAACAGCCAACACCAGAAGCCACTCGTTCAGGCTGAGAGGAACGATGCCAAATACTTGAGCAAGGACCGGCACGTATAATATCAAGAAGTGCAGGCCAAATGAAACAGACATAGCCAGAAGAAGCCAGGGGTTGACCCATGGCGGCATACTCAGAAGGCTCCCATCCTCAGAGAGGGCATTAAGGGAATTGAACATCTCAATGGCAACCAAGACAGAGAGGGAGAGAGTCGAGGCTTTGATTTTTCCAGCATGGAAATATTCACATGGATCTGACTGATAGTCAAATACGCTAGACCCAGCAGTGAAAGGTCTGACCGAAAAGCCTTCCCAAGAATGGCACTGGCCCCAATTAGCAAGCTGTGAGTAAGTCACAAGGCTATGGCCATCTCCACTCAAATCAATGCCCAGGAATGTGTCGTGAGTATACCAGATGATGAATACGCCTACTGTTGCAATCCCAACATAGAGCCCAATCACCTGTGGCAAACCAATTGCAAGGAATATGATGGAATTCGTATATTAAGCTGCAGTATAATATACATAAAAATCAAGGGCACATAATTCAGAAAAAAGAGCTCATACCAGATAGCGGAACAATATCCAAGCATCGATCAATGAGTCGTCACTTCTTCTTGGTGGCTTCTTCATAATATCTTTATCTGGAGGGTTAAATCCCAGGGCTGTAGCTGGCGGTCCATCCGTAACAAGATTAACCCAGAGAAGTTGAACAGGGATCATGCCTTCAGGTATGCCCAGTGCTGCAGTAAGGAAAATAGAGGCCACCTCTCCAATATTTGACGATATCATGTACCTGACATTTTCATTTAAGCAAGAATGATAAGTCGTACTTTCATCTAAGGATTAATTAATTTTCAGCTTATACATAATGGAGTTATAGCATGAACTGATTATGTGGATTTACATAGACAAGAAAGGTCCATGCCCCCACAAACCTCAGCTGTCTCTTGACAGCTTTCCCATAAAATAGCAACAAGATTAATTATCTAATGTGTAGATATTCCATATGATCAACAGCCACTTCTACTTATTTCCTAAGGTTTTAAGGTACTGTTAAAGGTAATTTGAAAAGAATTACGAGAAGAGAAAAGAAGTATCCATGCAATATTCTAGCCCTCTTTTGTTGGTTCTTTACTAGCAAAGTTGAAGGCTTACTGCCCATTTTTTTTGCCTAACATGTGCCTTAGTATTTTTCAAGCCTCCTGTTTATATGACTGACTACCAGCTCAATTCTTTAAGCAGGGACTCCCGTAAAAAAGCGGCATCAATGCTGCTAAGCTAATTGTAGATCTAACATCCTTACTGCACAAATGCATGTGCGCGCACCCAAGTATTTGTGTCTTAAGACAAAAGTAGAATGTAAGTTCACAACTCGTGCAAAACTAAAGTGGGAATAAACCTGATGAAAGCCTTCATGTTATTGTAGATCGACCTGCCTTCACCAACGGCAGCTACAATAGTGCTAAAGTTATCATCTGCCAGAACCATATCAGAGGCTTCTTTTGCCACCTGGAGTGATTCCACACAAAGTAATGTAATAAGAACTTAGAAAAATGAAAAAATACAAGACCAAAAGATCATCAGCTAGCTGTTAATAATTCCAGCTAACTGATTAGCACAGTGTAAAGCATCAAGCCAAGTTTGCAGGGCAACAAAAACTAAACTAGGCAGTGCAGATCAGGCATTATTATGGTCCAGTTCAAGGTTAATATGAGATAAGAAAGTAGAAGCTCCCCACCAAAAGGCTGCAGTCTCCATATTAACGTCATGGATGGAACAGACTGAACAATTCTTAGCTAGCATATGCCTACCATCCCAAAGTGTTTTTTTTTTTTTTTTTCCCTCTCTTTTTCCTGCTTGAATACCGTTCACAAAGTTGATCACTCATTCTATGTTGCACATTTACCGAGCCACTGCACATCACACACCATTTGACACTTCTGCTACTCAGTAAACTGCATTAACCGTCGTCACAATTTGAATGTTGTCAACCCTGGAATAATTTTTTATCAAATTACATTTTATGATGGCAAAAATACAAAAGTAGTACCTCTGTTCCAGATATGCCCATTGCAATACCAATGTCAGCCAATTTCAAGGCAGGTGCATCATTGACACCATCACCAGTCATCGCAACTACTTCACCATCTTCCTTGAGCAACCTCACTATTTCTTGCTTATGCCGTGGTTCAGCCCTTGAAAACAATAGCCCTCCACTTTGTCTTAGATGTTCTTTCTTATGAGGATGAACCATAAAATCTTTTCCTGTTAGACTCCTAGAGCTAATGTCTTCATTAGATCCAAACACACCAATTTCACGACAAATAGCTTCAGCTGTCTCCTTGTTGTCTCCAGTAATTACCATGACACGTATTCCTGCTGCTTTGCAGTCCTCAATTGCTTGATGGACTTCCCTCCGAGGAGGATCCTTCGATAACAAGTAAACAATTAAAGTGTCAAGCTTGTGAATTTATGTAAACAGAAAATTTGAAAAATATTCACCCTAGAGCAACTAAGGAACCAAAGCATAAATGTGTAGCAAGAAGGCCACCTTACCCTTAGCCCAACGAAGCCAACAAAAACGAGATTACTCTCAATTGAAGAATAGTTGTTTGGATTAAGTAAAAGGTTATGAGCCGGGTGATCTTCATCACCATTGTAAGTAGCAAACTCAGGGAGGTCATCCTTGTATGCAAAGCCTAGACAACGCAGTGCGCCGGTTGACATTTCATTGAGGCGTTTTAGAATTTGATCCTTGCCATATTGATCCAACTCTACCACAGAACCATCAAGGAGCTGAACAAAGGAGCTTCTTTCAAGAACATATTCCACTGCACCCTGTCAAATCTCAATAAAATAAGTAAACCACACAGAAAATGACAGATGAGTGTTTATAATGTCCCCATCATTTTCTATGCAACAGTAAGTATATGACAGCATTCCCAACAAAGAGGGTGGGTGCATGAGATAAGCCTCCCCCTCCCTTTTTCTCTCTATTCTCCCCAACAACTTCGTCACAAAATTAACACAGAACATGTCACACCAGCTAAAACCTACAATTGTTAGTCTACAGGGAAAACTAAGTAACAGTTGCAAGAATATGGATGCAGCAAAACCAATATTCTCCTTGACACAAAAGTATTCAACCTAACCAAAGGCTCTCCTGTGAAATCCATTTGGCAGATCCTTGATGTGCAACGATGCTTTCATTCATTGTGTATTTTCCTTTAACAGCAGAATTTCACATGCTTTCTCATTTTACTTTTAAAACAAGATCGTCTTTCTCAAGTTACTGAACAGAGAAGTGGCAGCATAGATTTTTAAACCATACTAGACACATGGAAAGCATATAAGACTTAGCATCTAGCCAGATAATAATACTGACACTTGTAGAATAAATTCATCATCCTCCACATATTTCCAAGAGAGGGGCATTCGAGGGCTTGAGCACAATCTAATTATATGATTTCATGAAGGAGCACTATTCTTTTATCATTGTCTCCTTGGGGGAGACGGTGATCTCCAAAACACAGAAAGATTGCAATACCTTCACAAGCAGCGTCTTTTTTGCAGAGCTTGAATTGGCAATAACCCCCATGGATTTTCGGTCACGATCAAACTCAAGAGTAGCAATCCGTTGTTCAAGTTCATTCCAAAGTTGGCAACAACCTTATAAAGGACATTTTATTGAAATTGTAGTAAGAACAGAGAATGTCTCAGTGCCCAAAAATAGATCAAGAAACCATCAATAAAATGATGAGAAAACATACGTAGTTTATCCCCATGACCAGAAGATTCACCATCCTCATTGCCTCCAGGAAGTCCCATTTTCTCAACCAAAACCTGTTTTGAGATAGAAACATGGCAGTAAGAACCTAAAAGACAACTATACAATCTCCAGAAACTGTATTAGCCAATTCAAGCAAAGCATGTTTCCCCAGCAAACCACTAGTTACATGAAGGTGGAATATCCAACAGCGATGCCTTGTTTTTATTTTTTTTATAGTGGAAAAGAAAATAGAATTTCCCAATCATTTTCCAATTAAAGTTGAATCCCCAAATTAAAATGAATTCAGAAATTTTGCAAGTTTAAAGATAGAAAAAAATTGCCCTGTACTTAATCCAATTCTGCTAGAACAGATTTGAAGCAAGAGAAAGAAAGCTTGTAACAATAATGGATTCTTCTAAAGTTTCACCTTTAGTGCTGCCTCGGTGGGCATTCCACTGGCCACAAAATGATTTCCAGCTTTTTCTACACCAGCATCATTGCAAACAGCAGCAATCTTTGCAATCATTTGGAGATTGGCATCCATCCGTCCCATGGGCCAGTCCTGAATTTTTCCATCAAAAGGATCATAGGTTGTCCCCTCCACAGTGAATGACCGCAGATTACCCGGCTGAGTACCCATAGCAACAAGCTTTGTCACTGACATCTGATTGGTGGTCAGAGTACCTGTTTTATCAGAGCATATGACAGTCGTACAACCAAGAGTCTCGACACTAGGCAATTTTCTGACAAGAGCATTCTTTTGTGCCATTTTCCGCGTGCCAAGAGCCAAGCATGTCGTAATAACAGCGGGCAAACCTTCAGGAATTGCAGCCACTGCCAAGGCAACTGCTATCTCAAAGTAATACGTGCACTTCTCAAAGGAGAACTTGAAATTTTTAGGCCACCCATCCACATATTCCCACGTAAGAAAGTATTTCACATTAATAAGCCACACGAGTGCACAAATCACTCCAATTATTGATGTCAAAGCCTCTCCAAACTCATTCAGCTTTTTCTTTAAAGGGGTATCCTCCTCACTTTGTGAGGCTTCGTGGATTTGCGAGTGCACCTTACCTAACTCTGTGGTCATTCCTGTCTGCGTAACCAAGCAAATACAATTCCCATTCACAACAGTCGTCCCAGCAAAAACCATACACTTCTTTCCCTGAATATCTGAATTCTCCGGAACTGCTCTAGCAGTCTTGCTAATTGCCTCACTCTCTCCGGTGAGGGATCCTTGTTCAACCCTAAAGGTTGAGCTTATAAGAGTCAACACCCGCATATCAGCAGGAACTTTATCACCAACCCTCAACTCCACAATATCGCCTGGCACGAGTTCCTTCGCGGGCAAGTTTGGCATCTTCTTTCCATCCCGAATAACGGTTGCCTGCTCCGATTGGATCTCTTTCAATGCCTCTAGTGCTTTCTCCGCATTGCTCTCTTGCCAAATTCCAACAATGGCATTCACAATCAAGATCAAGAAAATCACAAGGGGCTCCACAAATGCAGTTATTTGCATCTCTCCACCTTCCTCACCATCCAACCAAGCCAAAACGAACGAGACCACAGCAGCAGCCAATAAAATCCTAACTAAGGTGTCACTGAATTGATCCAAAATCAGTTTAAAAATCGAGACACCCTCATGTTTCTCCAACTCGTTGTACCCATAAATCTTTCGCCTCTTTTCTACTTCTTCAGACGACAGTCCGTCGCGACGGTTAACTTTGTATTTCTCTTCACACTCTTGCGGGTCTTTAGACCATGCTGGAAAAACTTCTTGGTCGGATGACGGAACATGGGAACTTTCTCCCTTCCCGTAGTTTTCACCTCCTTTCCCCATTGCTGATCAGTTTCTATCGATTACTTGAAGAAACTTAAGCAAACCGATTATGTCCAATTTGATATGGAAATTTCACAAGGAACCAACGTTATCCATGGCAACAATCATTACCTGTCCACAAAAAATCAGGATCAGAATCGGCAATTGCTGGAAACATCTAGCAATCTGAGGAAACGGAAACATGAGAACCCAAAAAAAAAAAAAAAAAAAAGGCCAGCCTATTGTATGACAGATCCGGAGCACTTCTCCAGCACCTAGGCACACTTTCTTTCATAGTGCAGAGAAAAGAAAAAAGAAAAAAAGAACTCGTCAAAAGGAACTGCTGATTACGAATAACGATGAAATGCACTAGCGAATTCAAAAGAGCAAAGTCCAAGGCAGCCGAAACCACACTAATGCTCCGGCTATAAGCGGAACACATCGGCACGTAGATAGATAATAGCCACTCTCAGGCGACAGCACACTACTCGAGAGAAAAACCCGACCAGACAATGCACTCGCCACAAAAACGACGACGAAGAACCCGAGAAAGAGACCCGAATCGAGGGAGATCTCCCCCGCCCGGCTTCCCCCCCAGAAAAGCGGACCTTCGAAGAGAGCGAATCGACCGGATTTCACCTTAGGGTTCCGAGATCTGCTCCGAATCGAAGCGAACGGATAAGAAAAATCGGCCCGCTGGTAGAAACGATCGACCGCCGAAAACGACCCCCCGAAAACGAGAGCGAGAGCGAGAGATTACCGATCGGACGACCCCACCAGAGAAATGGGGAAAGAGGAGAACTCACGCGGAAACCGCCGATACGGCTGCAATAAATTCACTCCCCTCCGCGGAACCGACAGAGCAGCACAGTCGCGAGCGGATCTGGAAGACGACGACGCCGCCGCCGCTCCTCTCGTAGGGACCAAATAAAAAACAGGCTCACTCCTGCTGCGCACCACAGACGATCGCTCTCTGAAGGGGCGAACGATGGATTCCCTTTGGCTTCTTTTCAGTGCTCTATATAATTGCTTCCCCCTCTCTCTCCCGCACCGCTCAGGTACTCCCTGTGGAAGCGTCTGGATCCCTCGCGTGGGCCGGCCAATAGGGGGCGCCACGTGGTACGGATGACGTGAAGCTCCTTTCCCTTCACGGCTCTGTTGTGGGTTACGGGGAGTTCTGGTGCGGGTGCGTGCGGCGGCGTACCACGGATTCGCATGAGGGGCGAGGGGCAGAGAGGGGGGCATCGAATATAATTAAATACGCGATTAGGGGGATAATTAATTGTTCTTAATTAGGGATTAAATTAATTGGTTAGACTTTCACGCTTTGCGGAAGGTTCGTGGAAGCCCCCCTCTCTTCCCCCAGGCTTGATGGAGAACGGCCAGGGGGGCGGCTTTTTGCAGCTGCGGGCATCCCCACCGTGGACTCTCGGCATATTCCCTCTACTTTATGCTCGGTGCGTTTTATTTTATTTTTTTTATTTTATATCACTATTCACGTTGGACTTTGCCTAATTTTATTTTTGACGGACGGGTCTCAAAAGTTTAGGGGATCGCTGATGAGTGGATCCGCTGGACTTTTCCTTTTCAGTGGGGAATGACCTTTTATGCTACGCTTGGAATCGTGGTGAGGGGGGAAGAGAAGAATTGCTGAGTGGGGAACCCCCCACCATCCGTTTGAATTTCGAGAATTTCCCTAAAATTCTCTCCCTCTCTCCAGAAAAGAGCAATTCCCTCATTTTCCTCGGATTCCCAAACAAAGCGTTAGGCTCCATCGGAATAGGACTGAAGCTGTCGAGATCACGCAACCATTCTTTGTTTCATGTGCCAATCAACTGTGTTTTTATATGAATTAGTCACGTTCAATACATTAATTTAAAATAATAAAACTCAAAATGATATAGATGTTAAATGAATTCATAACTTATTTAGACCCAATTAATTACGATAACTCTCTCCTTATCTTCTTTTGTTTTTAATTAATCTTGCACTCACTTACTTACGCTCTCACTTTAGTTTGGTATTTTTTTTTAAAATTGATTTAATATTAAACTATTTTAGCAATATAATTCGAATTAAATATGTTTTTAATATGGATATGGGTCATTAGATTTTAATTATATGATTCAAAATAAGTTAAATTGCTCAATTTGAATTGGATCATTTTTTATTTGCTACAACCCACTTGTTTTGACGGGGGATCTGGTGATGGTGCTCTTGAATCAATGGTAATTGTCTTTCTTGTAAGAAATTGATAACATTCCACTTGGTAAAAATCATATCCATTTATGCACGTAGGCGATCATTTATGCAAGTCTCAATCGTGGGCAAGAATTTCATCTTCATTAACCAAAGGTCGGATTTATTGAGTTATCAAAGGAAATACCATACGAAGTAGAAGATTCAATTCCTCGATTCACACAAACTTTCAAGAGTCCGTGAATTCTTTCTTTGCTTGCCATGCCTCAATTAGCATTGCATACGTAGGCCCTCAATTATATTCTTCCGAGCAAAACTACTTCTCACTTTAGAATTTTAGGGTTAATATATAAAAAAATCCAAATTTAATATATTTATAATAAATTTATCCAAAATTAATTAATCCCAAACTTGTGGATTAATTTTTGATGACTTAAAACCCTAACTAATCATTTATGACAAATGTAAATTTGTCATAAATGAAATATAAATTGGATTAATAAGTATACTTGTAACAAACGAAAGATAAATTCCAAAAAGAATACCTATCAATCGTTACGTAGATCATTCAATTAAATAATTTGAAAATTAATATTTAATAGAAATTATAGATCATAAATTTGTTATGTTTATACCTATTTGGAGTTTTTATTAATAAAAAAAAAATATCGTGATAAATTTATCATAATTATATCAATTTGAGGATTTTTTTTTTTGGTGATATTAATATCAATGTTTAGCTAGTTATCTCTATTTTTGCTTAAAATGGCGAAGGACCCTACGCAAGCCCCGAAAGTCTCCCCGGGCTAGTACCTCGAACCAATTCCATGAGTCGTGGTAAAGTCAAGCGGGGGGTAAAACTCGTTCAACACGTAAAATTTGGTCGATAAAGTAAAACATCTTTAAATCATGTCACGTCATGTCGTGACTTTTTGCCAAAGCCTCTTGAGGCGTCGTCCTTCGACGTGACCCGAAAGCGGTTGACGAGCACGCAAAGAATTCATGCCGATCCTTGGTCGTGTCGCGGGTTAAGGGCGCGACTGCTCAAGCTTTTTAGCATCTCGAACCGTTGAATTGTCATCGAAGAGCAGTAATCTGGGGCGTACGAGGGGGCCACTCGCCCGTTGCTTTAGTCTGTTTGCTTTCGTCCGCTTCTCTGTGGCGGCGGTAGACCGCGCAACCCCTACGTCTCCAGAAAAAGTCACTGAGGACGAGAAGTTTCCCCGAAGGAGAAGAGAAGGAGAAAAACCATCCCCTTCGTTTCCGGTCAAAATCGATGAACGAACAAAAGTCAAGTATGCTACATTCGTTTTGAAAAGTAAGGAAACCCATTTCACGTGATTTCAAGTGATCTTACTTGTTTGCGCACATAGTTTTTGTAGATATTCTGTATATGATAAAGAGAAAATTACCCGATTCGATTATGAACTTATTATTTGGCTGCCGATTTAATTTTAAACTTATTTTTAATATTGAGTTTAAAAAGTTTTAATTTGATCCAGTTTTTATGATATTTCATGTAGTCTTTTTGTCAAATTTAGATCGGAAAATTTTGACATAAAGAACAATTAGTGTTGATCATTTTATGCGACGTGATACTATATTTGGAAAACTTGACCTTTGCAATGGTGTTTAGCTTGAGCCCTGGAATCTTGCGGCTCAAGCTCCATTGTGATAGGGAGCTCTCGAATCAGGTTCAACCTATTCCTGAGGGTTTGAAAGTGGAGGTTCTGAGTGGATCATCATTCTTTGAAGTTAAAGACCAGCTGTTCTCAATTGAAGCCAATGGGTCGAGTGAGATCCGGACCGTGAATTTGAGCCGTGTAGGACACAATTTTTGTGGTTGATTATGCGAACAAAAAGGCAAAACCTGGACGAAGCAACTAAATCGGTGTTTTCTATGTTCGTTCTCTTCCGTCTTTAATTTTGCAGTAACCAAATGAGCGAATCGAACTCATTAAAATGAGCTCTTTTTTTTTTTTTTTTTTTTGGAAGTTGATTTTTCGTTTTGTCGAACCATGATGCGTCTCTGCTGTCCACAGAGGAGCTCCAACAGCGCCACCACCAACTCGACCTTCTTGGAGTCTGCCAAAAATGAAAAAAAAAGGGGTCGACAATAGCCAAATGCAGAAGAGATCACCGTACGAAGGAGAAGCTTCGGCATGAGAATTGATATAAACTCACTCCCCACTCACGGCAAGCCAAACTAGGAATGACATATGGAAATTTGACTAATGAGGTGGAGGCATACGCGAAAGGAGTAAAACTTGACTTTGATATTATGTTAGAAAATCTAAACCAAAACTTGCCCTCCCTCCCCCATTTTCAGTATTTTCAAATGAAAATTGATTGTAAAAATCATATTGCAATCTCACGAATATATTTAGTGCAACATTGGCAAAACTGAAAACTTTATAATTAAGTTGGAATATATATAATAAGTTTATGATTAATTGGATAATTTTCTCAAAAATCAATCCAAATTGGTTTATACATCATGTTGCTAATTCTTGTCGATTTGAACAACTATACGTGCAATACATCCCATTAGTGAAGTTCACTTTGATCGATTCATCAATCGAAATCAAATAGTCATTAATCACAAATTATTAGATTAAGTTATTTCTTCCATCGACTCGTAACAATGAACTAGATGAAGACGCACACATGCACCTACATGTGGACTAACACGTACGTACGCACATGTATTATGCCAAAATACATTCAAATATGGGAATCACTCTTCGATTTGAAATTTTTCCGAAATGATAACAGGGAATTGTGAATCTCGAGGCGTAATGGTCTGGCAGATGCCTTTGCTTGTCCGGTCCGTTCGCAGCAAGTCAGACGAGCAGCGGCCCTGCATTTGGCCCTTTGTTTCCTTTTCTTTTGTTTGTCATATCGGTCCCCTTTTTTTTATATTGGTACGAATGGAGGACCATCGAACCAAGTACCAATTCCGAAAAATGAATGACCCAACTACCTTTATGCACGAGTGAATGAAGGTCCTAAGCAAATTAGTTGGAGAAACATTCATTGAAGGGGTCACTCAACCGTGCCGCACACCGAGTCCTATATATCGGTACATCCGATTGAAATTCGCCGGACCAATTCATGAATGAACTTCTTTCAAATCAGAAAGTCCCATCTTGTTTAGCTAAGTGAGACCCAATTCAAATTCTCGCGCGCAATCGACTCGATTTTCACCAATAAATGCAAAAAGCTACATGGTCAAGCACGTCCCCGGCGACTCATTGGAAAAATAATAAAAAGATCACGGGCCCGGGCAAGAGGACGAGCACGAGCACGGCACGGGCAAGAGAAATAAGTGTCGAAAGACTGGATGACCTTTCACATCTTCTCGTACGGTATTTATGAATTTGGTATGGGCAAACGTGTTAACTTGAACACATCCATGACTCCCTATGGTTCAAGAAACCCCACCGAGCTTTCTTCCACGCATCATCTTCCGACCGCCGAAGGCCGTACAGTCCAGAGCAAGTTCCACGGCTCGTCACGCTGTCTGAGGAACCAGGCGCCGCGTGGCATCTCTGCTGGGTCAGCGGGAAACCATCGCCCTCGTCATTGGCGATCGAGCTCAGATCGCTGTTTTGTAATTGCAAGTGTATGGAGGGACAGAGTCAAACTCCAGATTCCCAAAAACCTCGCTGTGCTTGCCAGCCGGTGCGTCACATTTGCACAAGGCCCAATGCGGACGAAGGTTCCGTGAAGCTGCCCAGAGGCCTCGATGCGATCTCTGTCTGATCTTTTCTGGAATTTTATAATGCTGGGGTTGTGACGAGGGGGGGCGGCTTTGGACTTGTAAATGAAAATCCAAGATCGGATCAGACTTTATTGCTCCAACCTCACCAATTCCCACGTTCAACGGTCGTGTCGATCCGCTTATATTGAAATAAGCGCGATCCGGAATTAATTACAAGTAACGTAAAACTCAAATCTTAAGGTCAGCACGTGGAGTGCCTTACTGAAGATGGCATCTCTTTGTCCGGCCCGTCTGCTAAGACAGTGAAGCCCAATCCGCAACCAATTTGGGGCGTCCGCCTTCGAGCTGAGCCGGGCTTTTGGATTAGTTGCCAAGAGTAGGAAATTGATGGGTTTCTAACTACTGACGGATTAAGACGTGAAAATATTGGGTAACACATCAGATTTGCATAAATTCACTGAACGCTCCACACGTGTTATCAGCGGTCTCACATTGCAGAAAATTTCAGACTTTCTCCCTCCCTTCTCTCCGTTGCTTTTTCTCTTTTTTTTTTGGTGACCCAGGAACCCTGAATAGTCGGCAGCCAGCGAGCAAACCTAGGGGGACACGTAAGCGGGAGGACCCACCACCCCCGGCGTCCCACTTAAGACATCACACATCGCTTCAGTCTCATTGCTTCGCAAAGGCTTCGAACCTTGTCCCTCAGGGATAAATGACAAAGGCTCTACCATTCACATTGCAACGGCCGGTGATTTTTTTCTCATTTTTTTTTGTTGCCGTTACTTTTTTCTCTCAAGTCTTTCGCTAACTCACTACATTCTCTCTCCTTCGTAGCAACCTCACTCTCTCTCTCTTTTCCCATTGTCGTAGACACCGAAGAAGAACCTCAAACGCCGATCGTGAATCCATCCCTTCTCTCAATCTCGTCCACGATACCCTCGACGATCACCTCCAGGTCTCGCCGAGCTCTTGGGAAGTAGCGGATCGTCCGGTCGAGCATCTTGGAAGCTTCACCTCCTTGATTCTGAATTTTGAGGCCTTCGACGACCCTTGCTCTTGCTGTAGCGATCAACGCCTTCGCTTACGATTTTAGGCCACCATGGCCACAAGCTTGAAGCCCAAGTGGCCATTGCCACGAGATTACGAGATTGAGGCCAAGCTCGAAACGTGAGCGGCCAAGACTGCCCAAGCTTCGGGTTCGAGGTTGAGCTTCATGACCAAGGTAGCCAGCTTGGGCCATAGCCCAAGCCTAGGAGGACACAACAGGAAAGAGGAAAAACAACAGCAACTACTAAACACACAGAGAGAGAAAGTAACGGAGAGAGTGAGGAGACAAGAATCTAAAATTTTTTGTGGTAAGTTCTGTGCTTGGAGAGACTTGAGAGAAAAAGGAACAGAGAGAGGGGAGAGATTTTTGCGATGTGTCAAATTTTCGAGTGTACTACCTAAGATTTAGTTAATGGATTACTAAATCTAACTTAACTCAGGCTCTCTCTCAAGCTCATACCAATTCGCGACATGTAAATGATTTTCAATTATGAGTCACCACTAATCTATTTTCTCATTATTTTACTTTTACGAACCAGAGATTTTGGATACGGGGATTTGACTATGTTAGATTTCTCTAACGCTCTTTCAGTACCTTTCTCTTTTATTTTGAAAAATGTTTGGCAAGCAGCTTGAATTGATTTTAACTTATTTCCCTAACATGTGAAATTATCATGTGGGTGCACAAACCACAAATTTAACACCGTGTTGTTAGATCAGAATCCACATCAGCAATCCTAAATATGATTTTTAATTAATACGCAAACATTCAATTTTTGTTTTCACTTTATTTAATGAGAATCTAATATATATGCAATGCAATGTTACTAATCTAAAATGAAATGACATGACATGGCAATATGAATTAAACTATATGACATGAGGAAAGTAATTTCTAAAGAAATGCAATAATTCAATGTGCAATCTTAATTAATCAAATGACCTAATTCTAATGATAGGCAATTTCTAATTAAATGAACCTAACAAAAATCACTAAATGACATGCATTTCATGAATCTAATTCTATATGGCATGCGCATGATATTTCTATTACTAAAAAAAATGCAATCTATTCTAAAAATTGAAACTAATTTATCCTAAGACCTTTTTTGTATTTTTTCATGAAATTCGAAATTAAGAAAAATGAAAAAATTACCTAGCTAGATTAAGATTCTATCCAATTTCTATCCAATTTAAACTAAGGATTAAGTCATACTAAATCTTAATTTAAACTAAGACATTATCTTAACCTAGCGATCTCTAACCTAGGATGCAATCTATCTAAAAATCGATCTAAATTTAAAATGAAACATGAAATTCTATTCTAACATGCATGATGATTTTTGTGTGTGTGTGTGTGTGTGTTTTTTAATGAAAATTCGTAATTAAAAATCACTAAAAAAACTAACTAAAGTGAAAAACTAAAGTGAAATGCCACCTATTCTAAATACATGCATCTTTTAAAAAAAAAAAAAAAATCTAACTAACCTATCATGCAATCAATTCTAATCTACATGGGATGCAAATGCAATTTTTTTGTATTTTAAGGATAAATAGAACAATGAAAAGATAAACATCAAATCATGGTCATCAAAAATGCTATCCACCATTCGAATTGAAATTCAAACTTGATTATTTTGCTAATAAAATCGATAAATTGATCTTAAGCCTTAATTTTACTCCCGCGTGAATAATTATTCCATCTAAAAGCATTATAGATAGAATAAAAATCTGTGCGGTTGCGAATTGGATGCTACAAATCCTAACTGGGAATCAAATATGCACGTAAGATATTGAAAAGCATGCATTATTTAATAAAGTATCCAAATCAAATTTAGATAAAATAATTACCTAATTTCGTAAATAATGTTACCAAATTTGAATCGAATGGAATCCGCTCAACATATGATCAGCTTCTTAGCGGTGTAACGCTGATGGTTCATGGATGATTTGTGAGATCATGTACGGACTCGCAGCTCGGGACTAGAACAACTTCGTCGTCAATGGTGCATGATGATGGGTCCCTGATTTGTAATGTTGCTTAGATAGCTTTTCCAAACTTGGATGGATGATGGGTCGCAATCGACCATGCTTCACGGCAGCCGTCTTGCGAATAGCGATTCACGGTGGCGGGTGGCAGGTGTCTCAGCGCGGCACAATAACAGTTCGCCACGCTTCAGGGACGGCGTGACGAAGGGCCTGGTTCACGGGGGTGCAGCAGGCAAAGGGGTTCCGTGCGGATCACGGACAGCGGTGGTTCAAAAATGACAGGCCGCTGGTCGTCTCGGTGGGTCTTCTCCTTTGGCACTTTCTGCATGTTGAAATCGTCTCCGAGGGTGTAGGGAAGCTCTCCTCCATCTCCAAGTTTTCCTCCTTTGGCCTTTTCTTTTTTATTTGCGGGACATGCGGATGAGGTGTCCATGAACGTGGATCTTCACGGTGGTAAAAAAAAAAGCTCATGAAGACTTCATGAATCATGACTCTCGAATGTGTTGGGCTTGTCAATCGTGAATTGTGAATTCCTCTGAGAAGGAAAATCCTCCCTTTCGTCTTCTTTATTCTTTTCCCTCTAACTTTCTCTCTCTCCCTTCTGCTCACATCCTCACCTCATCAGAACGAGGACAAAGTCCTTTGTTGTCCTTGAATTGGGTTTTGTGGAACACAAGGCGTGTAGGGAGGCAAAGCTCCTCGCTGGACTGGACTTGCTGGCGTCACTGGATGACCACTGGACCGAAAATCTTTGGAATTGCTGTGGGGTCTTGCTTGGAGGCTACGAAGGTCGTCGAAGACTGATGTGTCGCTGCAGCGGACAATCGGTAGCAGGGTTAGCGTTGAGGGGCAGCCACGAACTCAGCAAAGTCACGGCCGTGAAGGGGTCTCGACCGTGACTCCTTTAGCTCTCTCTTTCACGTATGTTTTCTATATTGTGGCCGTATATTTAATGTGTGGCCCCCAAAACCCTACGCAAACAACTTATTTAAATGTCACTGATTGAGATTTCAATTTTTCCAAATCAATATCCATGAAAATTCTTTTTCCAAATGCAATATTTGCTTTTAATTTGAAATCTCAAAAAAATAAATCCGTAAAATCTCCTAGGATAGGGCGCCTATTCTTTCTTTAGAAATTGCCATCGATTCATAAATTAAAGTTTCTAAACCATCAATTCGAACTCATCCATCACCTACCAACGATGTAATGCAAATTAAAAATAAATGCACCTAAAACTATATACTATGTGATTAATTATTTTTTCAGGGATAAAATTAACCCATAATTTTTTAATGCGATAAATGAGTAAAAAGGTTGTCAAAATTTATGTGTCAACAGGTACTCAACATTTTCTTGATTAAGACTGTGTTTGCTTGAAATTTTGGGAAAAGTTTTGAGGAAATGGACAAAAATTTGGTTAAATCGGTTTGTAGAAATACGAGTTTTCTGATAGGAAAATAATGTTTGATAAAGTGTGATTTAAAAGTGAGTTGAAAAATAATTTTAGTTTAAATGGTGTTTGGAAAAAGTACACTAATAAATGGATTTTTCTAAAAAAAAAAAAAAAACTAAGCTCAAACCCTTTACTAAACACCGATGAGCTAGATTTGGCATTGGTGGCAACCTTAGGTGACCCTAGCAAGGGTTGCTTAGAATCATGCAACCTCGGTAAGAGGTCGCCAACACCTAAGGGGGTGCATGATAACCATTTATTTCTGTTCCAAAAAACAAATTTTTATTCCAGACTTGATTATGGAATAAAAATCCATTTGATAAACTTATTTCATTTTTCTAGTTTTGAAATAGATTTTTGTTTTAGAAATAAATTTGGAATAAAAATCAGAAGTATAAAATTTTCTATTTCTCTATTTCTGAAACAGAAATAAGAAATATAACTTTTTCTCATCGTTCATCAATTGGTCATTCATTTGTCGTTGGTCGCTACCACTGGTTACCGATCACATCATTGTACTGCCGCTGATCCATCACCGTTTCGAAAGAAAGAAATTTTGTATCGTTATCAAACGAATTTCTTTAGAGTAGAAATTTCATATCGTTATCAAACGGTTATTTTTGCTTAGAAACTTATTTAGAAATAGAAATAGAAAAATCTATTTCTCTTCCATAAATCAATTTCTGGCTAGAATGATTATCATTCGTGCCCTAATTTGCTCACTGGTGGTCATATTTGGCATTGCCAGTGACGTTGCGTAGGTAGAAATTAGTGAGGGTAGCAAGGAGAAAATTGAAAGAAAAATTGTATTAGCATTCTGGAAATGTTAGGGCCCAAAGCTCTTACGGACTTGATTTTGGTTAAAAGACTTAAGCTCTCTAAAAAAACTCGCCAAATGCTTTAACATATGGGCAAGGGCCTCTGAAGGCCCAAAAGCCTTTAGCAACGTGGTTGCTAAACGTAGCCTAGCACGATGTATCGCATTGGCGTAGCATCAAAGACACCAGAGGGGCCCGTCGACCTAAATTTTAGAACGTAACTTGCTTGAAAGACTTTGAAACTCGGAGAGTGATATCGGCATGCAGTTTATTGTTTAAATGATTTTCTTGATTAAAAAGCGTACTTGAAAAATATGAAATAGTGGTAAAGTTTTGCTAAGACTAAAGTGACGTGATCTCTTCTATTACTGAAATTAAAAATATCTTGAAATCGGTACTTTCGCGAAAAATTGATTTTTCATTGCTAGAAGAGTTTGTTGCTGGTGGTGCTCTTGCCCGAGAGAGAGAGAGAGAGAGAGAGAGAGAGAGCACGCACACGATAAAAAACAGAGAGAGGGCTTGACTTTTCTGCACGTCCAAGGTTGTATTCTATTCAAATTCAAGACACGAGCTTGTTGCAGTCATTGTCGATCTACAAGGTCGTAGCTTCAAGGAAAGCTATGCTTGCTCTTAGAAGGTGATAGCACACGCTATGTAGTTTGGAGTTTGTGGTGTGGTGTGGTGGCGTGTGGAAGAGGGAGCTTGTGCTGTTGTAGTCTGTGAATCCCTTTCTTGTTGCTTTCCATTAGTTGCTGCGGTCGTCGTTGGTTGCCTTGATTGCTAGACCCTATATCACATAGATGCTTCCAGATAAGTGGGTTGAAAGCAAGGTTTGGTGAACACCAGACGTCTCTGAAAAGGAAAACTTGAGCGTGACGGCATCGTCACTCCTCGGAGAGTAACTGTGCTGCCCCCACCATAATTTTTCTCAAGTAAAATGGATTCTGTGGGTCCCATCTTTTGGCAATGGAAGACCGTGGCCACAACGACACCGTTGCAAATCAAGGAACCGTTATGCTAGCCGGATTTCACGAGAAATAATTGATGTCGTTTTCCAACACCAGGTGGACATGAGAAGTTTCTTGTTTACTCTGTTACGAGGGTGCATCTAAGGATTCTCGAGTACTGATCCTCAATCCCTCGTGACCGTCGGATAAAAAAAATCCCATCCATTAATCATTGGACTTTCAAGGTTTCGTGTCACAACCGCACTCCCATTCACTAGCAGAACACTTTCTACACATGTCCTTCCTTAGCACTTCATTTTGGATAGGGATCAATAGTTCCCCTGTACGGATTGGAGTGAGAAAGGCCCACCCAAAAAACGAATAAAATAGTCCATTATTTTTTGCTAGTATCCCCATGTGGCCTTGTCCCGGCTCCTCTCTCAGGATTATAAGGTAATAATAGAGTGGATCCGTGAAAAGGTTCTCCACCGAGAGTAGAAAGCTCTTTTGTTATGTATGTAAATTACTAGATCAATTTACGACATTTTATATAGAAATTACAAATAAATGTAAAGAGTTATAATTCGTTATAATTTGAGAATTTGTCTCTCAATGGTCATAGAACTACCCAAGTATTAAGGGAAGAAATTCAATAAACCCTCCAAAACACAAAAGTTATTCATTACATGAAATCTCCCATGTCTACGGTAGAATGGACGATCTATCTCCATGCATCATTAAAGTTTAACACACGAACATTCGTTGAAGCTTCTAAATCCATAAGCATACAATAAGATGAGAAAAACTACTCTAGTTTCTATCTTATTTTTTGGGTGGATACGCTACATTGCATTCTGTCTTATGCCTACACAGAGGGCAAGTATATGAGAAAGTATGTAGTCCTCCTCCATGTCCGCATGCTGGACAATGACCTGGGTACGAAATCGGGATGCCCATTGGCGGCGGGTTGGCGGGTGTAGCTGGATTTTTCGGCGTAGCATCAGGTTTCTTCTTAGTTGGAGGCGGATCCTTCTTCTCCTCTGGCGTAGTCGGAGGAGGTGGCTTTATCGTTATTGAGGCTGCTTTTTCCCGGATTTTCTTCTCTCGCCTCTGGATATAGTAGAACAGGAAACCACAGAGCATGACGACAACGATGACTACACCGACAATGACCCATGTTGGAGCGTTATTGTTGTCGGATGATACAGAATTCGGATCGATCCATGCAGATGGAGGAGGGAAGTACTCGAAACCCGGATAAGTTTGCGGATAGTTACTATTCTCCATCAAGAAAACTCTCTACAGTTCCGGCGAGTTTACAAACAGATTCTCAGGCAGTAACTTTTTGATCGTGATTGATTGAGAAGACCATATCATCCGAGCGTGAAACTGAGATGATTCAACACGGAACTCAGCGAGATATAATATGAGTGGAAGTAGCCGTAAGTGCTTGCGCATACCTCCACAGGAAGAACCGAGCAACACCAGTGAATGACGTTGATGCTCCAATTCTTTTTTTTTTGGTCGGTCGGTGCTCCAATTCTTACGCGACCTGCAAAGAAGTGAGAAATGTCATTAGGTAGCATCTCGTTTATAATGGCTTTCGATGTCCTGCCCCCACATGGGCGGGTGTGTTTCGGTCAACTCATCACTTTCTTTATAATGAAAATGTACAAAAGATGAATGATTGAAGCAGGCGGGACAAAGAGTTGGGAAAATTTAATATTACGTACCAAACGGACATGATTCGATATTAATGAAATGATTTGCGGATACAAACAAAGAGGAACCATGATAACTCTCAAGTTCTTTATTAAGCGACATGATTACGATTATTCCATTTGAATTCGAGAGTCTATGCGTGCTCGTAGTCATCTTTCTCCGTGTAGAATGCGGTAGGAATAGGCGTTCTACTCCAATTATAATGTGATGATATATTCCCAAGTTTAGTGTATTTGAGCTTGAGTAACATAAGTATAGAGGAAGCATAACTAAGGAGAAATATTTTGGAAATGTTGCGGCAGATCCTCTCCCTTTGACGCAAAGTCCATGGAGAAAATGTTTTGTTGAAATGAATGGTAGACGGTGCTAGTGAAATAGAAGTTTGGCGTTAGATTGTTGATATATATTTCTATATTATGAAACTGTCGATATTTAATCAACTGATAATTCAAAAAGAGTATAGCTTTTATGGGATTGAGGGCAAATCTTAGCGTCTTTATCGTGGATTTTAGATGCAGATTCCCTCTTAACGATACTCTGTATCTTCTATTTGAGAAATACATTCTAGACATATATATGTCCTTCCCTTTGCGCTTCATTTTCAAATAATGATTAATAATTCCCCCGTATGTATGGACTGGAGTATGAAAGGCCCACATAAAAAAAAGAAAACAAAATAAATAGTCTTTTTTTTTTTTTTGGGTATCGCCATGCGGCTTAATCCCAACCGTTGTCTTAGGAATAGGAGGCAATGATCGAGCGAATATGTCAGAGATTACTCAACGGGAGTGGAAACACTCTCTTATCATGTACGTGGATTACTCGATCGATTTACTACATTCTATATAGGAGTTATGAAACAATGCAAAGAGTATAAATCGTTATGATTTGAAAACTCATGTTTCAATTAAACTGTAAAACTCGCAATGTATTATTAGAAGTAATTCGATAAACACTCCAGCATAAAAATTATTTATTGCATCGAATCTCTAATGTTGTATAGGAGAGTAGACAATTTATCACTATGCATCGTTCAAGTTTCAACACACAAAATGCATATTAGCTTCCAAATTAATAATATATAATAGTCTGTCTGTTTTATTATCTGGATACATTACATTATATTCCATCTTATACTTGCACAGAGGGCAAAAATACGAGAAAGAATATAGTCCTCCTGACAATCGCTTGAAAATGAAATCTGGACATCCACTGGCGGCGGCTTGGCTAGTGAATTCGGATCAAGCCAGCCTTGTAGTTGACGCAGGTGATGGTCTCACTTTGCGGCCGGAGCAGATGCAGAGGCCGCTATTTTCCAGATTTTCTTCTCTCGCTTCCAGAAGTAGTAGAAAAGGAAAACGAAGAGTATGGCCACAACAAGCACTATGCAGACAATGACCCACGTCGGAGTATTGTTGTTGCAATCGTTGGACGATACTGAATTCGGATCGATCCATGCCGATGGAGGAGGAAAGTACAGAAAACCCGGATTATTTGGTGGATAGTTATTCGTCGCCATCAAGAAAACTCTGCGTAGTTGAATGCAAGCGGTAAGTTTAAAAACATGCTTCGAAACATCAATTCATACAAGAAAAGGTAATAATTCTTCAAAAAGATGGTACTTTACTTGCAAAGAAAAACTTTTTGATCGGGACAAATTGAGGAGACAACACGAGCGAGATGGAGATGATCGATGATGGACTTCAGCAAGATATAATACCAGTATGAAGGGGGCGTTTGTACATACCTTAACGGGAAGAACTGAGGAAAGCGGGGAGAGATGTTGTTGCGATGATTCTTCCACAACCTGCAGAGAAATGTGAATTTTCGTTAGGTGGGCTCTCATTATAATGGGTGGGTGTGTTTCGGTAGGCTGGTCAGCACCTTTTTTTACGTTGAGGATTTACGCAAAACGGGGTAAGTGAAGACTCGAGAAAGATTTTGGGAAATTTTTTATATCACGTACCGGACAGTCATGGGTTGACGTTATTGACATTATTTGCAGATACAAACAGACAACGAAGACATCAAGTCCCGGACGATGCTTCCCCGAAGGACCCGAAATGTGTAAGGTTTGACGTTTCTGAGTCTTGACAAGGAACGCTAAGACTCCACAAGCTCTTTAGTTAAGTGACAGTATTGCAATTTGTCATTGAATTTGAGTTTCTACACATACTCATAATCATCTTTCTTCACATAGCATATGGTAGGAATAAGGCAGATAATCATAATGTATGTGATGATATATTCCGAATTTATGTTCAATAACCAAGGAGTAAGGAGAAATATTTTGGAGATGTTGAGGCAGAAAATCCTTGCTCTTTGACATGTAGACCGTGCACAAAAGTTTTTTTGTTAGACTGAACAACAAATGGGGTTAGTGAAGTAGAAGTTTGGTGTTAGATAAAACGGTTAAATACGTAATCAACTCACGATTTAGTAACACAATCACTTTTGAATGGGATTGAGTAAAAAACGAAGTGTCTTAAATGTGGGTTTTAGGCATAGGTTCCCTCTTGATAATCCTCCCTTCAATGATCAAAGGATATAGAAGATGGTCAATATTGATTTTTGTATCCGTGCTGTTGCTCCTTCAATAATGGCACTTGGGCCAGAGTTGCGGAAGGATTTCATACTTGGGATGTAAGAGTTGCTTTTTGATTACTTGGGATGTAAGAGTTGCTTTTTGACTTGGTTAACTCATGGGCCCCATTAAAAAAAAGAAATTGATTAGGTCAATAAAGAGAAAAAAAAAGGGCCATTCGGGACGGAGGATACACGCAGAGGAGAAAAGAAAAGACGAGGAAAGAGAAAAAGGAAACAAAGAAGAGGAGAGGAGAAAGAGAGCGGCGTATACGCCACGTCGCCACGGCAGACTTGTCGAGTAACTGCTTGTGTCATTTATTCTTTCAAATAATTATAAATTATTATGATCAATTTCTTGAAGAATTTGTAACTCATAATAAATTTTTATTTTCATAGAAGCCTAAAAATTATTATGCTAACAAAGCTCAAAAGATAGACAAAAAAAAAAAAAAAAAAAAAAAAACAAAGCCCAAAAGAAAATATGAGGGAATAAAATAAGGAAGGAAAGAAAGAACAGAAAAGGGGAAAAAGAGAGAGCGTAAATGCCACGGGATACTTTCGATTCACAAAACTCGGTAAGTGCTTGCGTCCCTCATTATTTCAATTGGAGTACTTTTTGAATTTAAGGCTTAGATTCAGAATTTGGGAAATTGAGCTGCAAAAGTCTAATTTTTGAGTTGTCAAGCTATGAAACTTTATGGAAATTGTAGATTATGAAGTTGTGGAGCCATTGAATTTGTTGAGAGTTAGTTTAGAGCAACGCTTTAGTTGGAGAGAAATTATAAAGTTTTGCGTTCAAGCTCCGCGTTACAGATAGCTTCGAATATTCGCTTTGATTGAGAGTTTTGTTAGCACGTGAGAATTGTTTCACTATCAATTAAGCTTAATATAGTTGTTTCATAGTGAGGTAGAGTTACTTGATTTTAATGTCGATCATCATTTGAATGTTAGGATTACGAGATCGTTGACTCGTTTAGCTACACGTTGTTTAGTTTGGGCATTTGTAGGGGTGTCCAAAGACCCAACCTAACCGACCCGAGCACAACCAAACATGACCCAACCATGAGTTAAACACGAAACAAATTGACTACATGTTTGGGGTCTTAATATTGTTCGGGTAACGATTATAAAACAAGCAAACAAACATGTTTTGGGTTGGTTTAGGGTCAGAACATTGTTCGGCCCTTGAACACATCATTGACTCCAAACACGTTCTCTCACCCAAACGCTTCTCACGCAAACACATTAGACCTTGTCGATGACTCTGCCTTCTTTTCCCGACGATCGCGCCTTCTCCTCTCATCGACTTTGCCGCTGTCGACAATTGCGCCTTCTCCTTAATCCAGTCCTCTTCTTTACTCCTTGTATTCTAGGGTTTCACTTTGCGGTAGGATCTTCGTTGTTGGCGATTGCACATTTTGTGTCAATTTCTCGCAGTTCATCTATTGCCAGAACTCAACAGTTCTCCTTCTACCATAATAGCAAAGCATAAGATTACTTCTTACGATGCTTTCATTGTCTCGTGTTTATATGTTGATAGAGTTTGGCTGTTCTTGTTTTGTCTGAAATTTTAGTTGAAAAGGTCAATGGTTCTCATTTAGCATTTCACCATTCAAGAAGAGTACTGTAGCATCTCCGTCCCTCGAGGCGGGCCCCTCTCCATTCCCAATTTCATTGGCCCCCTCACCTATGTCCTTGAGTTCGAAGCTTCTCTCCTTTGTGTGACATCCTGAAATTCAACCCCGTTTCAATAAAATGAAATGTGCATATCGTTAGTGCGCCTATGGTCCTTTTTCTCTGAGCTAATCACTCACGAGTTAACTAACCTATTAGATGAAGCTGTTAAGGGATATATCCGTGGTAAAATCCCTAAAAGCTACCTAATTTGTTGGATTGGACTAAAATCGCGTCCGGTCGATTTTAACCATGAAATTTAAATTGGTTTCGAGAATCAAATATTCGAACGTGTCACAATTCATTTTTAGGACCGTCTCATCGTCTGTCAATTTATTGACGAGTCCGAAATTTCAATAAAGAAATTATCGGAGGAAAAATCGAAGGCCGAGAAGAAAATAGAAAGGGAAAGAAAAGAAAAGAAAATAATAAAAGTATTATTATTTAATTTTTCTCTTTCTCTCTCTCTCCCTTCTCTTTTCTTTTCCTCTCTCTCTTCTCTCTCCTCTCCCCTTCCCCCCTTCGTGCGAGCATCCCACCGCCTATCCTCTCCTTTTAGGGTGCGTTTGGTAACATTTATGTTTTAAAATTGTTTTTGGGAATAGAAATAGAAAAGAAGTATTTCTATTTCAGGGAACAATTTTTGAACAAAAAAACGCGTTTGGTAAATCTATTCCAGAAATATAAAAAGAATAGAAACACGTTTGGTAAATTTGTATAATTTTTTAAATATTTTTATTTTATTTTTTCTATTTTCTTATTTATTTTTCCTTTTTCCTTTTCATTTTTTCATTTTTCCTTTTTCTTCTTTTGGCCGGTCGCCGGCCTCGGCCATGGCTGGCGACCGGCCGATGAGGGCCGGCGGCCTCGCCCAGCCACGACGAGGCTCGCCGGCCCTCGGTGAGGCCGAGCCTTGCCGTAGCCGTGCGAGGCTCGGTGACGCTCGGCCTCGCCGAGGGCCGGCGACGCCCTCGACGGTCGGTCGCCGGCCATGGCCAAGGCCGGCGACCGGCCAAAGAAAAAAGAAAGAAAAAAGAAGAAGAAAAGAAGAAGAAAAAATAGAGAAGAAAATGGAAGAGAGAGAAAGTGTTCCTAAATTTTGTTCCAAAAACAAGAAATAACTTTTTTTTGTTTTTCGTTTTTGTTCCAGATGTGTTTCTGGAACAAGAAAATAATTTTGGAACAAAAATGCAAACAAACGCGTTTCTGTTCATTTTTTGTTCTTAGGAACAAAAAAACAAAAATTTGTGTTTCTGAGAACAGAATCACATTTTAACAAACGCAGCCTTAGTTGTCTTTCTCTTATTTTATTTTATTTCTTTGACTAGTCAAACCCCTCCTCTCTCTCTTTCTCTCTCTCTCGTACTCTCTCTCTCTCTTGACACTCTTTGCCCATGCAAACAGAACCAGAAGCTGAAGAAGAGTAGATAGCAGCAGCTCGTCGAAGACCGCCGCTTGCTCGCTGCTCGTCTAGCACGCTCGCGCATGCCCGCGTGTCCACCACTCGCCGCCATGCGCTGCCTGCCCTCTCCTCCGCCTAGGCGTCCTCCCCCGCGGGACCCAGCCTTGTTTCACCCCTGTCCAGCTCGGCCCGATCGCCTCTGGCCACCGCCTAGCTCTGTTCGGCCACCGCTCGACCTCCCTGGCCTCGGTGTCCCCCTCACCCTCTGCTGGCCTCCCCTCATCGCTCTAGCCGTCGGACCAGCTTTGGCCAGCTCAAGTCTGCAACCCACAGAGTGGGTTTCCAGTGACTATGGGCCTGCTTTTGGGCCGTTCCCGGGCCCCGAACCTGAGCCGTGCTTTGGGAAGTATTGTTCCTCGCGTCGCCACTGTTGGATTGATCTGATTTGCGTGCGATTTCAGTGAGTAATATCACTAATCCTTGCCTAGTGGGCTAATTACACTTAAGGGTTATTTAGTTTTAATTAATTAGATTTAGGTGGTTAGATTAGTATGGATTAGTGATTATTAGTCAATTGTGATGCGAATTAGACAAATTGAATGTGTATTTAGCAAGTAGACATGGTCTATTATTTATTGAGGGTAGCTCAGGATTTTTCTGACCCTTTATCGGGCTTCAGTGAGTAATATCACTAAGTGGAATTTTTGGCATTTAAATATTATTTTTCGGAATTAATTAATTAATTAATTATTTTCCGAAAATTCAACGGGGTGACTAGTGATTGGAATATTATGCTGATGACTATGGTGAAGTTCGTTTATTTAATCGGGCTTTACTTTGAGCTAAATTGAATTTCTAATATTTATTAATTAATTAATTTTCGAAATTAATTAATTAATTAATTATTTTTGGAAATTAAGATTGAGATGGCTGACAACCGAAATCTCGTGCTGATTGTCGTGGCGCAATCCATTTATTTATTTGAGCTCTACGTTGTATGGAATTAAATAAATTGTGATCTTTTAGGGATTTACCCTAAATTGTTTGAAATTGAATGATTGATTGGTAGATGGCCGAGTATGTTTATTTAGCATTTATAATGCTTTGATGAGTTGTAAAGTTGATGGAATCATGGAAGTGGATTGGAAATACTCCGAGCTATAATCGATCAGGTATGGTGTATGGGCCTACGTGGTTCGGTGACCAAGGACGTCATTAGCGAAAACGGCACCTTAAAGAACGCACGTACCGGTCTATTACATATCCCATCATGGACATACGTGGTTCGGTGATTTGAGATATTACTGGCGAAAACGGCGCCTTAAAGAACGCACATAGCTGTCTATTGAATGCATGACTATAGGTATGTGTGGTTCAGTGATTTGGGATATCATTGGCGAAAACGGCGCCTTAAAGAACACACGCAATTGTCTAGTGGATACGTCACCTTGGCGAACTTGACACCCGAGAGCATTGATGTGGCTCTGTGACCGAGTGCTCGATGGGAGGTTATATGATGTGGAATTAATGACCTATAACGGTCTGTTTGACATGTAATCGACTAGTTCAATTGATCAATGATTTGATCAGCTTGTTGTGATTTGATTGATTGTTCGTTATGATTTGTGAAGTGTTCGTATATAACCTTGAATTACAGGTTGAGACTGAGGCCAAGGTAAGTCCTTTGACTCATGCTGTGCTTAAGCAATCGAGTAGTGTATTGGTTCCCTAATTGAGCTTTAGTGGGGTAGAACTCGCTAAGACGTAGTCTCATCCCGGTTTGGGGAAAATATTTCAGGACCGCGATGAATTTGAGTGACAGTATTGCAATTTGTCATTGAATTTGAGTTTCTACACATACTCATAATCAATTTTCTTCACATAGCATATGGTAGGAATAAGGCAGATAATCGTAATGTATGTGATGATATATTCCGAATTTATGTTCAATAACCAAGGAGTAAGGAGAAATATTTTGGAGATGTTGAGGCAAAAAATCCTTGCTCTTTGACATGTAGACTGTGCACAAAAGTTTTTTGTTAGACCGAACAGCAAATGGTGTTAGTGAAGTAGAAGTTTGGTGTTAGATAAAACGGTTAAATACGTAATCAACTCATGATTTAGTAACACAATCAATTCTGAATGGGATTGAGTAAAAAACGAAGTGTCTTAAATGTGGATTTTAGGCATAGGTTCCCTCTTGATAATCCTCCTTTCAATGATCAAAGGATATAGAAGACGGTCAATATTGATTTTTGTATCTGTGCTGTAGCTCCTTCGATAATGGCTTTTGGAGCAAAGTTGTGGAAGGAAAAGAGTTGTAAGAATTCATACTTGGGATGCAAGAGTTGCTTTTTGACTTGGTTAACTTGTGGGTCCCATTAAAAAAAAATAGAAATTGATTTGGTCAGTAAAGAGAGAAAAAGGGCCATTCGGGACGGAGGAAGCACGCAGAGGAGAAAAGAAAAGATGAGGAAAGAGAAGGAAAAAAAGAAAAGGAGAGGGGAAAGGGAGAGGCGTACACGCCACGGGAGACTCGTCGAGCTGAATTTATTTTGATTTGTAATGTTCGGTAAGTGCTCATGTCCTTTATTCTTTCAAATAATTTTATAAATTATTGTGAGACCCATTTTTTTAAAGAATTTATAACTCATAACAAATTTTTATTTTCATAAAATCCCAAATACTGTTATGTTAACAAAATCCAAAAGAAAAGATGAGGAAAGAAAATAAATAAAGAAAGGACAAGAAAGGGGAAAAAGAAAGGTGTACATACCACGGGAGACTTTAGATTCACAACACTCGGTAAGTGCTTGTGTCCCTCATTCTTTCAATTGGAGTAGTTTTTGAATTTAGGGCTTAAATTCAAAATTTTGGGAAATCGAGCTGCAAAAGTCTTTTTTTTTTTTTTTTTTTTTTTTTTTTTTTTTTTTTTTTTTTTTTTTTTTTTTTTTCTGAAAATGTAGCATTTCATTCAAGTAGGCAAAAGAAGACAACCCTTAGTTAGGGCTTTAGAGCATAGAAGATCCAAGAGAATTTGGGGAGGTGTAAAAGCCCAGTTCAAGGGAAGGATTCGGCGGCCATGGGCTTTAGCAACCCAGTCATGAATAAAATTGGCCTCTCTTCTACAATGTTGTATCCGAAGGTTGGAGAAGCAGGGGACCAGTGCCGCACATTCAGCAAACAATGCTTGACTCTCCCACGGCAGCAAGTTGAGGTTGTTCACAGTATCCACGAAGACTAGACAATCGGATTCTAGCAGTAGGTGTTTCTTCTCTTTTCCTTTCTGCAATAAATGTTTGAGAGTGAGGATTAGGGCTTGTACCCCTGCTTGCACCCTGAAGATGCTTGGATGTTGCTGGTGAAGCCATCAACCAATGTTCTAGAATGATCACGGCACACACACGCCATGGCGCCCTCATTGCTTGCTGTTGGATAAGCCCCATCGATGTTGATTTTCATGACGCCAGGCTTCGGTGAGCACCACATCGGATTAGGGTTTAGAAATTTCGTCCTTGGTTTCGATGCTGGTTGCAGATAGCAACAGGCGATCCTCACATTAGAGAGAGCCACCTCCACAACCTGTTCGGAATGTGGGCATTGCTGCTGGAAGACAAAATGGTTGCGTGGCTTCCAGATCTGCCACAATAGGGATGCAATAGTCGCTAGATCAGGTAAGTCGGCGCTGTTCTCAATTAGATTTGCAAGCCAAGTGTCCATTCTATTTGTTTCGTGTGTTGATATCTTGATGTTAACTTGGGGATGTGACCAAATGCCCTGCGTCCATGGGCACAAAAGGAAAATATGTTCAATTGTTTATGGGAGTTGATTTTGGCATAACTTACACATCGGATCTGGGATAATTCATCTGTGGTAAAGGTTTTCCTTTGTAGATAGCACATTGTGGCATAAGGACCACATGAATATGCGAAGTTTAGGGGCTGTCTTCATGGTCCATATCTATCTCCACAATTTCTGTGGGGTTTGGTAAGATGAGGAGGCTCGGGTGTGATCTTTGTTGTGTTCTGTGTGTCTGATATAATTGTACCCACTCTTCACGGTATACATGCCAGTTTGTGTCCCTTTCTAGATGAGTTGGTTTGCTGTGGAGATGGGTTGTAACTGTAGGGTGAGAATTTCCTCTACGGTTTGGTCATTAAAACTATTGCAGAGTAGTGGAACATTCCATATACTCTGTTCTGAATTATGAAATTTGCCACCTTCACAGGTTCTCCTCTAGGTGCAAGCCCGCCTATAATTCCTTTTGATAGCCACTCATCTTCTCTGACTCTAATCTGTTGCCCATTGCCAATTGACCACTAGATTTGGGTCGAAATTTAAATCTCTACCTAGTAGTAAACTTTGCCAACCCCAAGATGGTCTAGCTCATTTTTCCGCATGCCATAATTCCTTAGAATGGAAATACAGTCCTTTGACTACTCTACTCCACAAGGAGGATGGATTTTGGATAAGTTGCAATGCTTGTTTGCCCTAGTAAAGCTTTGTTGAAGGTAAGTAACTCTCGAAAGCCAAGCCCCTCGGTGTCTTTTCTGTCTTTGAGTAGGTCCCAGTGCTTCCAGTGAATTCCCAACTTGCTACAATTATTTTGCCACAATAACCTTGCTATTTTTTGCTCAATGGATTTATAAATAGAGACAAGAATTTTAAATATTGACATGGCATATTGCAGGAGTACCTATACTATGGTCTTAATTAGGATTTCTTTGCCTCCTTTTGAAATTAGATTCTCTTTCCACCCTTCTAACTTTGCATTAACTCTACCCAGAATCCAAGCAAATATCTCCTTTTTGGATCCCGCCCAATCATACGATATACCTAGATATTTACCAGTCTTTCCAAGCACAGGTACTCTAAATTCTCTCACCATGTTTTCTTGTAGCCTTATAGGACAAGCTTTACTAAAGAAGATTCTTGATTTATTTCGATTCACAACTTGTCCCATTGCTAAACAATATTAATTCAGTATATTTGCTAAATTCTGACATTCTTGGATGCGTCAATCTAAGAAAAAGATAGCATCATCCGCAAAAAAATAGATGAGATAGGATAGGAAACCACCTGTTTAATTTGATTCCCTTTTATATTTCCCATGTCTACGTTTGCTTGATAAGGGTGGATAAGACATTCGCTAATAGAATGAACAAGTATGGAGAGAGAGTATCTCCATGTCTGAGTCCCTTTGTTGGATGGAAGTAGTGTAAGGGTTCGCCATTAAATTTGACGCTGAGGGAAACCGTTGTAATACATTGCATCACCCACTGTACCCATTTACCATAGAATCTCATTTGGAGTAGGTAGTACTCTAGGAAATTCCACTCAACCCGATCATAAGCTTTATGCATATCCAGCTTTAGGATTGCCTGAAATTTTCTCTTTCTTTTCCTAATCTTGAGTTGATGGAGCACCTCTTGGATGACCAATATATTATCTTGTATTTGTCAGCTACTCACAAATGCACTCTGTTCCGTGGAAATCAACTCAGGTAGCCATGATTTCAAACGATTCGCTAGCACCTTGGATATGATTTTGTAGACAAAATTACATAGGCTAATTGGATGATATTGATCCAGCCTTTTTGGGTGCAGTATCTTTGGAATTAGGGAAATGAGTGTTTTGTCAAAATCTTGGGGCAAGCACGCCTGAGATAAAGAAGTCTTTCACTGAGATGAAAATGTCTTCCTATAGAATATCCCAGTGATTCTGGTAAAAAAGTCCATTCAATCCATCTGGCCCAAGGCCTTTAGTAGCCCCCAGTTGGAATGTTGCTTGATGAACTTCCTCTCAAGTGCCGCAGCTATTAGGATTGTATTCATCTCCTCTATGACAACTTGTGGGCAATGTGCCAGAATAGGCCCATAATCATGATGTCCAATTGATCGATACAAGTTTTCAAATAAATCCATCATCATCTTCTTTAGTCGATTGGGATCTCGAATCCACCCTTAAGTGTCATCTTGTAGCATGCTAATTTTACTTCTTTGTCTCCTTTCGATAGTGGTTGCATGGAAAAATTTGGTGTTTTTGTCCCCCATCTAAGCTAGTTAATCTTGAGATCTCATTGCCCAATACCGTTCCTTCTATTGCCATAAGTGTTGTATGTCATCTTTTAGTCGATTGACCTGTGCTTTATCATAGTGGCCATTAGGTTGATTTATATAACTCTGAATTTGCTGTTTTAAGGCACTAATTTGATGATGGCCCTTAGAGAATTTAGATTGACTCTAGCTTGCGAGGGCCAAAGAGACAGCCTTTAACTTGCGGGATAGAGTTGAGTCATTCACCTTTAAAGAGGCCCAAGAGTCTGCAATGACCGTGCGACACTCCGTATCCTGTAGCCAAAAAGCTTCAAATGTGAAAGCCTTCTTTCTTCTTACTGGGATTACTTCAGTTGTTAGTAAGATTGGGCTATGATTAGAACCCAGAGCAGGTAAGGCAAAAAATTCAGCTTTCGGAAATGTCACTCGCCATTCCATAGTACATAGCACCCGATCCAGTCTTTCCTTTACAAAATCCTCTCCGTCTTTATTATTTATGCATGTGAAGGCACATCCCTTACTCTCCACATCCATTAGTGAGAAATCATTTAAAAGTTCACGAAATGATTGCATTCGATGAGGTTCTGCTAACCTCTTGCCCACTTTCTTCCAATGGTAGATAATCTTATTGAAATGTCCAATGCACACCCACGGTAAGGTATTTGAATAACTTATTTGTCTCAAGTCTGCCCATAAGTTCTGTCTTTGTTGATATATTGCTGGCGCATGAAGGTAGGTAATATGCATTGAAGTTCCATGCTTCACATTTGTGTATATCATATCAATGAAATTGTAGTATGAAGATCCACGCACAGGGAGACCTGATCATTCCAGAACACCGCCAGCCCACCAGACAAACCAATAGGATTTACCACATAACAACTTGGGTATTCAACCTCTTATGAATTCTCCAGATCACTACTACCTGATTTTTAGTTTACATCAAAAAGACTACGTCGGGCCTTTCTTGGGCCACAAGGGCCCTTAGAGCTTGAACTATCAGGGGATTGCTCAATCTCTGACAATTCCAACTTATTAGCTTCATTTTTTATTTGGTGGTTTATTAGGGCTAGCCACCATAGCCCGACTACCGGACCCTTCGACCTAAAAAATCGGTGTATCCAAAAGGTGAGTTTCATCAATCCCCTCTTGCATATAAGTGTTTGATCCATAAGGGGTATACCTTTTAGCTTTCTTGATAGGGCCTGCTTTGTTATGCATCCTTGTGCTCTTCAGTTTCTTAGATTTAGATGATCTTTTTGTTAAATCCTTAATAACTTCAAGCTGTTATAATGAAAGGGACTTCATCTTAGTAGCTACAACTCTTACTGGTGATTCTTCTTGATTACACCTCTTGATCATTGCTGTATTACTATAGACTGGTCACTTTGCTATGGTCTCCATAATTTGTTTTGGCTATTCCTTTGATGATCTACGGGTATCAATTGGATTGAAGGTTGAGGGGTTTCTAGTATTATCTCTGCTGCTTCCTCTTGTTTGTCTTGTGTCTCATAGAAGGTTAGCTAAAATGGGCTATGTTCTCGGACTTCAACACATAGCCATTGATCATAATACATCTTATCTTTCCCTTCCATTTTTTCTTCATCAAAAGGGAAATCTTTATAGTACATAGCATAATGGCCTAGTTTACCACATGAGTAGCAATAGTGTGATGATCGTTCATAGCAAAAGTCCATCCATATGTTCTTCCCTTCCAATCTAATCAGTTTGCCGGTCTTAAGCGGTTCCTATAATCTGATTTCGACTCTGGCCCTCCTCGCTCTTAGTGTTGTTCCATCTTTATTCTCAATCTTAACATCCAACACCCTTCCGACATGTCTCACAGCTTTACCAATCAGACTCTTAGTACACATTTCTAGGGGAAGCCCAAAAACTTGAACCCAAAAAGTGCAAGTCGTAAAGTCATAGCAATGTAGGGGAGTATTCGGTGTCCAAGGCTTTAAAATGACAAGGTGATTCGAGAAAAGCCAAGGACCATTGTCTAATACCCTTTCTTTTTCCCCTTAGAGTTAAATTTAAACACATACAACCTAGCTTCACGTTGAGAAATTTCTACTTGGTCTGTGCGCCAAGCTCGTTTCATTGTGTTTTGAAAAGCTTAGAAGTTAATGGATGGGTTAGAAAGAAGCTTACCCACCAGTATTAGTTTACATTCCTCTAATTTCTTTGTTGGGGCCGCATCATCCCACACCTCAATTTCCTGTTTTAACCATAGGCGGCCTAATATATTGCAGAGTGCGGCAAGACATTCATCTACTTCTGCCCAGTGCATTCCATCAGAGAGCATGCCACAGGTGGGTTCTTAGGATATGTGAGTTGGGTGGGCTATCCTGCATGCAGAGTACCGGGAATCTATTGGAATTGTGGGCAAGGACAGTCGCGGAGGCAACCGGGTGGATCAATTGAGGCATGTAGGTTTGAGATATGGCGGGGGGGGGGGGAGGGGAAGGAAAAGCGCGGGCTTAACGGGTGTAATGGGGGTTTAGATAGCGGGTAGTGATATCGAAGTGAGAGAGAAGATGTCCAGTGAGAAGAAATCCACAACTGTATGGGAATGGAGCTTCGATGAAGGAAAAGTTGAAATTGAGGGCGATGGTAATCAATAATGGGTGTGAGGTTTTTGTGAGAAAGTTTAACATTAAGGTAGAAGGAGCTCTACATGTTGAAAGTCCAATTTTGAGTTGTTAAGTTATGGAAATTTATGGAAATTGTGGATTATGGAGGTGTGGAGCCATTGGATTTGTTGAGAGTTAGTTTAGAGCAATGCAAAAGTCCCTCAGCCGCCGGCTACCTTCCTCCTCCTCCTCCACCTTTTTTTAAAATAATAATAATAATAATAATAATAATAATAATAATAATAATAATAATAATAATATTATTATTATTAATAATAATTATTATTATTATTATTATTATTATTATTATGTTTTAAATTAAATTTAGTTAATTTTATATTAATTATTTACCACGTCAACACCAAAATGATGTTGTTTTGGCACTGTTTAGCTACATCAGCGTGCAAAATGACGTCATTTTGCACTAAGCTTGCCGGAAAATTGCCATGTCAGCGATTTCGATGGATTTTCTCATCGTTGGCACTTAATTGATCCATTTTGCTTCGATTTTGATACTTAAATGTCACTTTCGTAAGTTTTGGCACTTAAATATCCATTTGTGCCAAGTTATAACACTTAAGTGTCACTTTTGTAAGTTTTGGCACTTAAATGTCCATTTATGCCAAGTCATGGCACTCCATGTGTCCATAATTAGACCAATGTATACATGTAAAGTGGTTACAAGCTACATCATTATGCTAAATGTTCTCATTAGATAGTATTTTCAAGTATTGATTCTCTAAAAGGCACTACAAGGATGAGTTATAAGCAACAACCATATTTAATAAATATATAGCATTGTATCAGCTTGTTAAGACGATACAACCCAACTAGTAACCTTTAATTTTTTCCTTTGAGTTAAGACAACACAACTATTAGGTGTGAGCACGGTTCCCTGTTCCTTTTTTCTGGGAACCGGGAGTTCCGGTTCCAACCAAAATTGGAATTGGAACCGGTTTTGGAACCGGTTAGGGCTCCAAAAAAAGAAGACGCTCTCCATTCGTATCGTTTGCAAAACCGATTCAGACCTCACACACACACGGTCACGCCACTCGACGCCGCTTTGAGTCTTGCCGTCGGACACCGCTTGCCCTCAAGGCCGCCGTTGCTGGTGCTTTCACCATGTCCTTGTCGTCGTGGTGTCCGATCCTGAGGTCCGTCCATGGAGGCGGAGCGGAGGCGAGAGTGGTGGCTCCCAGGGCGGCCTTGGTAGAGGCGAGGCCTTGGGGTTCGCCGGAGGCCAGGGACGGCGGCGGCGCTGGTGCCGGCGGAGGAGGAGGAGGCAGGGGCGGTGCGATCGTGCCGGTGCTGAGCGTTGACCGAGTTGAGGACATCCAAGCCGAGGCTTGAGCCATGGCCTATGCCACCAATGCCACCATTTACTCTTCCGAGCTCCTCTCTCGCCAATACAGCTCTTGCCCTATCAAGGTCTCTCTCTCTCTTTATCGATGACTAAGCTGTAATTTATGCTGGATGTTATGTCCTTATGAGTGTATTTGGTGAGCTTACGTGCGTAGATTTTGAATTTCGTTGGGGAGATTGAATCCTGGTTCATTTTGTTGATTGAGTGGAATTAAATTTCACTAGGCGGTGGGGAGAATGCTGGAGATATTGGTCTCGCTAGGTTCTTTCACAATTAAGCAATGGATAGATTGATCAGAATAAGAGGAAGCGTGATGCTGAGTTGAGAAGGATTTTTATGAGATTGGGACCGACTTTCATTAAAATAGGGTAGGGGCTGTCAACAAGGCTCGATTTCTGCCCTCTCGAGTACTTGGAGGAGCTCTTTGAACTTCAGGTACTCCTTCATCTCTGAACATGTGCATCCGTGCACTCCGAGATTGCACTTAACTCTCATAGAGACATGTTACTATGGCACTGCTCGATTCTTCGATTCCTTATAAGAATCAATCGACCTGAATTCTAGTGCATGCATGAGTAATGCATTTATGTCAATTCAGATGTGAAGATTGCATTAGAATCGAGAGGGCATTTTTGTTTACATCTTTAGCATATTATTTTGTTGAGTTCATACATCTCAAATCATTAAATTGGGGTTTCTACATCTCATTTGTTTGTACGATAATATTCAGGATAATAGAGGAAGACTATGGAGAGAGAGAGAGAGCAAGTTTTCTAATGGTTTATTGCCTTTATTTTTACCACAACAGGATGCTCTGCCCACTTTCCCAGATATCGAAGCATTTGCCTGCATTGAGAAAGAGTTGGGGCTGACCCTTGATTCAATTTTCTTGTCTATATCTCCTTCCAATAGCTCCAATAGCTGCAGCAAGTCTAGGGCAAGTTTACAAAGCGCGGCTAAGATATTCTAATCAATTAGTTGCTGTAAAAGTGCAAGGACCAGGTATTGAACAAGCTATAGGACTAGATTTCTACCTGATAAGAGGTCTTGGAATTCTCATCAATAAATACGTCGACAAAATTACCAGTGATGTTGTTGCTCTTATTGATGAATTTGCTCGAAGAGTTTTCAGGATCTCAACTACGTGCAGGTTAGCTTCCTTATGAACCTAGGGTATTGATAGATGCTCGCACTACCGTTCAAATTTGGCCTTTAACTCGAAGGTGTACTTGCTTCTTAAGATGTATAGTTAGTTCAAAAGATCTCTTTGCGATTGTGTGATTTGGTAAGCCCTTCTAAAAGATTTTGTTGGGCTTGATTGTTAATTTTGACAGGTGTTTGTAGGAGGGGCAAAATGCAAGGAGGTTTAAGAAGTTGTACGCTGACAAGGCAGGGGTCCTTGTCCCTGATATTTTTTGGGATTATACAAGTGGCAAAGTGTTAACAATGGAATGGGTGGATGGAATCAAACTAAATGAGTAGGAAGCAATTGAGAGACAAGGTTTAAAAGTTCTAGATTTGGTGAATGCAGGCATTCAGTGCAGTCTGAGATAGCTGCTTGAGTATGGATATTTTCATGCAGATCCTCATCCTGGTAATCTTTTGGCGACACCTGATGGTAAACTTGCTTTTCTTGATTTTGGGATGATGAGTGAGACCCCGGAGGACGTGAGGCTTGCTATAATCGATCATGTGGTTCATCTTGTTAATTGGGATTACGAAGCTATGGCTTGTGACTACTATGCTCTAGATTTTCTCACACTTGATGTGGATGTAGCGCCAATTGTGCCGGCTCTTCGGAACTTTTTTAATGATGTGCTTAAAGCAACTGTCAGCGAACTGAACTTCAAAACCTTAGTTGATGGCTTGGGCACTGTTTTGTATCAATATCCTTTCAATGGTGAGTTGTGCCTCTATTGATTTTTCTGCATCTGCATTATGCTTTTAATGGACCTTGAACTCAAGTTGTGCCTCTTTCAGCTACCTTTCCTCTTTGGAAACTTTTTATTGGTTTTGATTATGTATGTCCAAATTCTTGGATATGTTTGCTAAGATGTGGGAAGTTACCATAGAGTAGGCGCATACGTTATAGTTCAAATCAAATCTGGAAAAAAATAAAAGAACCTATTGGAACCTGGAACCGACCCTAGAACCTGTGACAGGGTAGATTTCAGGTTTTTGGTTCAGATGGCAAGGATCCAGGTTCCAAAAAATGAGGAACCTGTACCCAAGGGTAGGTTCTAGGTTCCAGATGGAACCGAACCGGAACTTGGAACCGCTCACCCTTAACAACTATGGCACTTTACCTACTTAGAGTTTGAGGGGAAAATTACTTTAATGGCCTCAAAGACCTCTTCAATAGACTTTCCAACATCATTTTGAATGAAAGCCAATATAGATAAGCACCTTAAACCTTTTCCTTATTGTTTCTACGTTGTCATCTTCTCTTCCCTTCTAAAATGGCTACATGATTTCTAAAATGGAAAGGTGACAAAAAAGTAGAAATGTGTGCTTGTATGGTAAAGGTGGTGAAGAAATAATTGCTTGACCTGATCCTATTCAACAAGCACCTTTCCATCTCTTCCTCAAAACAATAAAAAAAAACAACACGAATTCTAGCTTAATTTTGGTGTGTAGAAATCTCATGTGTTTTCCCTCTAGAAAGGAAGATCGACATGCAAAAGCTAATAGCCTCACATTTGAAATATGTGGGATGATATTAGATTAGTTATAAGATTATAGCATCGCAATTCAAACAAAAACATGTATAGTCACACTTACAATAGCTACAAATTAGCATGATTTTCCTCATTTCGAGGGAAACCATCAATGAGGAACTTATCAACATATTTCTGCGCTAAAGAAGCAAATATCGACATCTCGCTAGAAATTAATTGTAGCAAAAATAATAAACAAATCACTCAACCAAATTTAATCATCAAAACACTTATAGAGAGGGGGAGGGGTTCCCAAGTTTTGGTTTTTGTATGTATATGGCAACAAAAGACACCATCTCTCTTTAGGTCCCATCTTCCATCTCCATGTTTCATTTGAAAGGCAAAACATTTATGTTTTTGCATGAAATCAGCTACCTTCTAGTGCCTTTCATGCCACTTTTTATGGTTGTGCCATTTCAGAACCTTCCCTCAACCTTCCTATATGGGTACACCACATTTTCCTGATTGGGAGAATCGTAGCTTGAAATTTCCTTTTTTGGAGAAAAATGCAAAAATTCCTATTTTCACGAAATTTCACTCCATTTTTATCCCCTAAGTGCTCTCTTACTCTCTCTCAAAAAGTTTCTATTACTCAAGTGGCAATATATACTCATTAAGCATGGCATTAAAAGTATCATTCATGAAATCACTACACACTTAACAATCACAACTAGAAAAGGCATGCTAAGAAGGAATCAAATCAAAAGAACTTGGATTTAGGATGAGACGAGCAACTAGGTTCTCAGCAAAGAGGGAGGTGAGCGTGAGAGAGCCGAGCGACTCGATTCAATGAAGAGAGAGGGACATTAAGAGAGAGGCGGGCATAAGAGAAGCTGGTGACTAATGAGCGATGACAGAAGATGGCCATAAAGTGACAACTAGGGGCTCGTTTGGTAACATTTCTGTTTAAAAATTGTTCCAGGGAACAGAAATAGAAAAAAGTGTTTCTGTTCCGGGGAACAATTTTTGAACAAAACGACGCGTTTGGTAAACTTGTTCCGGGAATAAAAAATAAACAGAAACATGTTTGGTAAATTTGGATAATTTTTTTATTTCTTTTATTTTTTCTATTTTTTTCTTATTTTCCTTTTTTCTTTTTTTCTTTTTCATTTTTTTCTTTTGGCCGGCGACCGGCCGAGCGAGGGTCGGCCTCGCCTTGATTCGGCGAGGCCGAGCTTGCCTAGCGGCGGGCGAGGCGCGGCTTCGCCGGGCCACCGCTAGGCGACACCGACTTGCCCCAGATCCGGCGAGGCCGAGGCTCGCCGGCCGGCTAAGGCGAGCTCGGCCTCGCCGGATCCGGGCGAGATCGAGCTCGCCCGGTCGGCGCGAGGTCGGCCTCGCCGGATCTGGGCGAGATCGAGCTCGCCCAGGCCGGCGCGAGGTCGGCCTCGCCATGGCTGGGCGAGCTCGAGCTCGCCCAGATCCGGCGAGGCCGAGCTCGCCCAGCTAGACGAGGCCGACCCTCGCCCAGCTACGGCGAGCCTCGGCCTCGCCGGAGGACGGCGAGGGGGCCGGCGAGCCTCGCCGTGGCTGGGCGGGGCCGCCGGCCCTCGTCGGCCGGTCGCCGGTCATGGCCGAGGCCGGCGACCGGCGAAAGAGAAAAGAAGAAGAAAATAAAAAAAAGAAGAAAATAGAAACTCAGATGTGTTTCTCATTTGTGTTTCAGAAACAAGAAACACAAAATTTGTGTTTCTTGTTTCTGTTTCTTTTTTGTTCCTGGGAACAAAAGAACAAAAAAGGAACAGAAACGCACCCAAACGCGTTTCTGTTCCTTTTTTGTTCCCAGGAACAAAAAAACAGAAAAAGTGTTTAAAAACAAAAAAAAAGAACACAACCAAACGCAGCCTAGATAGGCAAGTGATGAAGAGCAGTGAAACTAGAGGCGAACTTCAAAGGAGTGTCACGAGAAGATGGCGTTCATCTAGGGTTTTTAGCTAGAAAAGGGTTAAACTTGGAATTTCAATAAGTTGTTAGGGCAACAAAGGCAATTATAAAAAAAGTTCATTAATGAGAGCCATTGACATGTCGAGAATGTTGAAATGCCCAAGGTAGCCTCATAGCTGCCTTAGGTTTTCAGCCTTCCAAAGGCTTGCTTTCCCTTAAAGATATTTACTAAAAATTTTCCTAAACACCCATTTTTAGCCCAAATGGCTTTGAAGGCTCAAAGTGGCTTCGGAAAGTTATTCCCAAATGCATCCATAGTGGTGGAAGCTGATTCTACTAATGGTGGCATACTCGTTAATGGTAACGAAGTGGAAGAAAAGTTGGGTGTGAATGATGAAGGAACCCCATTGGCTTGAAAGGCAATTGTGGGGCCAGTGTGAATATCCAAATTTTGTCTCATGGTGATTACTTGATTATGAGAATCTCCTATTCTAATTTCCATGAGATGTTACCATGATTTCACTTAGAGACAATATACTGTGATGTTGCAAAATTTGGTTAAGTTGATCTCTTAAAACTAGTAGACAAAAAAAAAATAGTATCTATTTCCTATTATGGAAACATTTCATTCATATGTGTGTTGGGTTAAATCTCATAAACTTATTCCTATTCATATTTTAAACCCAAAATGCAATGAAAGATTTTAAAGGTTATCTTTTACTAGATTAAGGCAAACAACAATCCTAGTATAATTGCATGGATGCATAACAATCCAAGTATAATTGTTGAAGAGAGAGCCTGTAGGATCAATTCCTTCACATACAAGATAGTAATTGATAGTTTAAGGCAACCCGAACCTAATGGGAATTTCATTGGGCAAAAAAGAAGAAGAAGAAAACCAGAAATCGGATTTGGACTCGACCCGAATTATTGCTTTGGGTATTATGCTTTTCGGGTTGGGTCTTTGGGTATTATGCTTTTCGGGTTGGGTCGGGTTGGAACACATTGCCTCATGATTTGGGTCGGGTCGGATACTATCAAAACTTGACCCGACCCGATTCGACCCATTGACAGCCCTTTTTCCAGGTGAGTAGCACTATCTTCTATGAATTTCTAAACTCATGTCATGAAGACGATATATATTTGATATATTATGAGTTATGAATAAGTATGTTGCATAAAATCTAGATCGGACATTTATTATGATTTGGTATTTGTGAATGGTTTGAGAATTATTTTAAGAAATCTATTGCGAAAGGTTATATTGTTAATTTGTGACCTAGTTTATGAAATTGATTCTAAAATGGTCTATGAAACGTATTATGATTTATGAACTAGTTTTTAGATTTGGTTTTGTGGATTCTAAAAGATGTTGTTATGAATTTGTGTTAGTGCTCAATATTGTTGTGAGCCCAATGATGGGCTTGTGGATATGCTTTGTTTAGTTTAAGACATCTTTGTTGTTCAGCAGCTAGCAATATAAGTGGAGACCTTATCAATGAGGGAGCTTGGTCACCTTATCACGAGATGTTATGTGTGACCATAATTAGATATTTGAATAGAAGTTTAGCCAATAGATGGACCATTGATGTGTGATATGAGTTTGATCAATGGACTAAACCATTGATGCTTGTTGTAATATTATTTGGTTAACTAATGTTTTTGTATGTTAAAATAATATCTCATTTTTATCTTATATGTGTTTTGTATACTGGAATTGAAATAAATGAGTTTCGATATCATTTTGTAAAGTGCAAAATGGGTCCTCAATCGGTTTATAAAAGATGCACTACTCATTGGGTTGTGGTTGCTCATTCCATTAATTTTTCGTGTTTTTTGGTTCCTCACTTAGTGGCCATTGGAGCAAGAGTGTTATCGTAGGGATTTTTGGGAGTTACATTTTGAGTGATTTGAAACTACATCCTTTGGGCGGAAAGATGGCCGTGCCATTAATCCTATCCTTGTAGGATTTGAGGTGTGATATCTTGTAGCATCAAAGTTTAGGTTTGATATTGGGGTGTAGATTTCATGAGAAGTTGTGTGCCTTTGTACTAGTTTATAATGCATTAATCTTTTGTTAGGTACTAGGATGTATGTCTCTTTTGAGGTTGAGGCATGGGCCGTGAGGCTTAAGGGTGTTCAAGACCTTACATGTGCTATGAATGCCAGTATGGGCTTAAAGGGTTGTAATATGGTTGTTGAATAAAGCCTTGGCACGCTAAAGTTGACAAAGGATGGTGTTACCTTGGCAAGAGGTGTTGAGTTCAAATAAAAAAAATTAAAAATATTGATGCTAATCTTTTAAATCAAGTCGATCATCCAACCTTCTTTGCAATTCGCCTTTTGGATTAACACTCTGAAATCAATTTTTGAGCCCGCCACAACTGAACTCAAATGCTTTGTTTCCTCTATGAAATTATTCTTTGAAACAGATTTAAACAGACCATCGCCTAAAATTGAAAATCAGGAAAATATAAAAATCACAATTTTGTTACCTTGTGAACTTGTCGATGATGTAGAACAAAGTATTAGATGGGGACGAGACGTAGACCCAAAAAGTCCCAGCAAACATGATTATATTCGGGTTGACAATCCCGTTTCGATGACCCGTCATCACCAAATTAAATAGGCCGTGAAGACGAACCCTCCTTCCGCCATCCTTTTATTCAGATCGAAGCAAAAACAAAGCATGATTGAAAATTAGAGAATATTCATTGAAACTCTCGATGACGCGCGCCAAAATTTTTCACAAATAGAATGGGGCCTTTCGCTGGAAAAAAGAAGAAGAAGAAGACTAAAACTTGTTGGAGGAAATCAACACTTTGAATAGCTGCGCGTGATGGAGTTGGAAGCAGCCGATGGCATTCGGGGTCGGGGGTAGTGGTGGTGAGTCGATGGCGAGAAGAGAGATTGATTGGGAGGTGCAGACCTAGCAGGCGTGACGTGGAGCGATGAGCAGTGAAGTGAGTCCATCATGTTTTTACCCTTTTTTCTTAGTTTTTCCATATTAGATATCCTATCTGGTTTTATTCCATCCTCTAAAAGAGATTTTTTTATCCATATATATCCGAATTCAGTATTTTCCCAAACATCAGATATGATATATTTATCCTATCCAGAGTTATATCTAGTCGACCAAATGCAATCTTAGAGTTTGAAGGCAATGTTAGAGATATTTTTTGTATTACGATTGATTGTAATTGATATTATGCTTCTTTAAAATAGCCAAGCTGGACGTTGACTTTGCGTGCAGGAAAGAAGCCGAAGGAGAGAGGGCTTCCCTTGATGACCGAGGAACCGAAGTTTGATGGAGATTTTCTTTGATTGACCAAAGAATACGTGGCATGCAGAGGGGTGGAGGTATGGGCGTGTGGGTGAGAGCTCGTGGGAGAGAAAATGAAAAGAAAACAGAGGGGTGGCTTTTGACCCAATAAAATTGTAAATAGACTCATGTATCCTATTTGGTTTTATTCCATCCTCTAAATGGGATTTTTTTATCCATACATATCCAAATTCAGTGCTCTCCAAAACATTGGATAAGATATATTTATCCATCTTTTCAATAAAATTGTAAATTCGTGTTTTTCGTTTAATAATGTACAATAATTACATTTTTCTCTTTCTTTTAGTCACGAATTTCAGCTACACCGGCTCTTTGGGCTCAACAAGATGTAATTGCTAGAGAAAATAAATAGGAATTATATAAGACAAAATAAAGAAAAAAAAGTTTAGAATAAAGATATACAAAACAACTTAGTTTTGCTTAAGTTCTTCTACATCATATGTTAGTTGTGCCATGTAGGACGGGGCGATTACTAGACTGTCACATCAGCATTCTCAAGTGAAAATTAACTGACATGATTATATTGACATTTCACGAAAATAATTTGGGGAAGCATTGGCAAAATTTAAAAGTTTAGAAATAGGTGGAAATTTATATAATAGGTTTAGGATTGATTGAGTAATTTTTCTGGAAGTCGATCCAAATTATTTTAGACATCATGCTGCTGGTTCTTGTCAATTTGAACAACTATACGTTCAGTATGTCCTATTAATGATGTTTACTTTGATTGATTCATCAATCAAAAAATGAAATAGTCATTAACCAGAGATTATTAAATTAAGTTATTTCTTCCATCAACTCACAACAATGAACTAGATTAAGACGCACACATACATGTGCAATAACACGTACGTACTTGTATCATGCCAAAGTATTTTCAAATATGGGAATCGCTCGATTCGAAATTTTTCTGAAATGATAACAGGGAATTATCAATCTCGACAAGTTTCTTTCCTACTCTGTTATAATGGGTGTATCTAAGAATTCTTGACAACAGATCCTTTATCCCTCGTGACTGTCAGATAAGAAAAAAAATAAAAAAATTCTCATTTATTGATCGATGGACTTTTAAGAATTCGTGTCACAACCGCGCTTTCATTCAAACATGGAACACTTTTTAGATATGTCCTTCCTTAGCACTTCATTTCAGATAGGGGTTAATAGTTCACCCCGTTTTGTTTGAATTACGAAAGATCCACCCAATAAAGTGAACAAAATAGTCCATTCGTTTTTTTTTCTGCGAGTATCGCCACTAGGATTAGTCCCAATCACTCTTCGAAATACGAGATAATAATAGAGCGAATCCATCAAAGGGTTTTCCACAAAGAGCAGGAATGCCCTTTTATCATTTATGTTGATTACTTGGTCAATTTACACATTTTATGCAAAACTTACAAAAAAATGCAAAGAATTGTAATCCGTTGAGAATCTATCTCTCAATGACCATGAAATTACTCATGTATTGTGAGAAGAAATTCAATAAATCCTCCAAATTAAAATTTATTGCATCAAATCTCTAACGTGGTACAGTAAAATAGACAATCTGTCACTATGCATTATTTAAGTTTTACACGGGAACATGTGTAGAAGCTTCCAAATTCATAAGCATACAATAAGATGAGAAAAATTACTGTAGCTTCTGTTTTATTTTTTGGGTGGATACGCTACATTACAGTCTATCTTATACTTACACTGAGGGCAAGTATATGAGACAGAGTATAGTCCTCCTCCATGCCCGCATGATGGACAATGACCTAGGCATGATATCGGGATGCCAATTGGCGGTGGCTTGGCGGGTGGAGTAGGATTTGGTTTTTCCTTCTTGGCGGATGAAGTCGGACTTTCCTCCTTCTTATCCTCCTTCTTGTCCTCCTTCTTGTAGGGTGGATTGGCTGGAGGAGGTGGCGTTGTGGTTGTCAAGATCGCTTTTTCCTGGATTTTCTTCGTTCGCCTCCAGATGTAGTAGAAAAGGAAACCACAGAGCATGACGACAACAATGACTGCAACAACGATGACCCACGTTGGGGTGTTATTGTCGTCGGGCGATACAGAATCCGGATCGATCCATGCAGATGGAGGAGGGAAGTACTGAAAACCCGGATAAGTCTGTGGATAGTTACCGTTCTCCATTAAGAAAACTCTCTGCAGTTCAACGCAAGCGGTGAATTTACGGACATATTCTAGAGGCGATGACCTTTTGATCATGATATGATCATGATGAATTGAGAAGATCATATGTTTCGAGCGCGAGATTGAGATGATCCGACCCGAAATTCAGCGAGATATGATATAAGCGGAAGTAGGTGCTTGCACTTACCTTCGCAAGACTAACCGAGCAAACCAGTCAATGGTGTTGATGCTCCAATTCTAATGCGACCTGCATAGAAGTGAGAATTTTCCTTAGGTGGACGACTCCTTATAATGGCTCTCTATGCCCTCCCCCATGTGTGGTTGTGTTTTGGTCAACTTGTCTCTTTCTTATAGTGAGGATGGACGTAAGATGAATGACGTAAGATGAATGATTGAAGACGACGGGACAAAGTGCTGCGAAATTTCATATTATGTACAAAACAGCCATGATTTGATACTAATGAAATGATTTGCGGATACAAACAAACAACGAAGAATCTGGTGAACTCTCAAGTTCTTAATGAAGTGACATGATCACGATTTTTCCATTGAATTTGATCCGTACATGCTTGCAATCATCTTTCCTCGTGTAGCATATGGTAGGAATAGGTGTTGATACTCAAATTATAATGTGATGATATATTTCAAATTTAGTGTATTTGAGCTTGAGTAACATATGCATAGAGGAAGTATAACTAAGGAGATACTTTGGAGATGTTGCGGCAGAGGAGCCTTGCCCTTTGACGCGTAGATCATGGAGAAAATGTTCTGTTGAAGTGAACGGTAGATGGCGTTAGTAAAATAGAAGTTTGTTAGATAGTTGGTATATATATCTAAACTATGTACCGGTTGATGTCTAATCAACTTATAGTTCAATCCAAGTATAATTGTTGAAGAGAAAGCCTGCAGGATCAATTCCTTCACATACAAGATAGTAATAGATAGTTTAAGGTAACATGAATCCAATGGGAATTTCATTGGGCGAAAAAAAAAAAAGTAAACCCAAAACAAGACTTGGACCCAATATGAATTATTGCTTCGGGTATTATGCTTTTTGGGTCGGATAACATTAGAACTCGACCCGATTCAATCTAACCCATTGACAGCCTTAGTTCCAAGTGAGTAGCACTATCTTTTATGAATTTCTAAACTCATGTCTTGAAGACGATGTATATTTGGTATATCATGAGTTATGAATAAGTATGTTTGCTGCAAAAAATCTAGATTATGATTTCGTGTTTGTGAATGGTTTGAGAATTGTTTTAAGAAATCTATTGTGAAAGGTTATATTTTAATTTGTGACCTAGTTTATGAAATTGATTCTAAAATGGTCTGTGAAATGTATTGTGATTTATGAACTGGTTTTTGAATTTGATGTTGTGGATTGTAAAGGATGCTATTGTGAATTTGTGTTGTGCTCAATATTGCTGTGAGCCTAATGATGAGCTTGTGAGTATGCGTATATTAGTTTAAGATATCCTTGTTGGCTAGCTGCCAGCAATATAAGTGGAGTGTAACATCCTGAAATTTGACCTCGTTTCGATAAAGTGAAATGAGCTTTTTGTCGACGTGCTTATGGTCCTTTTTCTCTGAGCTGATCACTCACGAGTTAACTAACCTATTGAGTGAAGCCGTTAAGGGATGTATCTACGGTAAAATCCCTAAAAGCTACTTAATTGGTTGGATTGAACTAAAATCACGTCGGATCGATTCTAACCATGGAATTGAGTTTGATTTCGGGAATCGAATATTCGAGTGTATCATAATTCATTTTTAGGATCTCGTCTCATCGTCCGTTAAATTATTGACGAGTCCGAAATTTCGGAAAAGAAATTATTGGAGGAAAAATCAAAGATCGGAAGAAAATAAAAAGGGAAAGAGAAAAAGGAAAATAATAATAGTAATAAGAATAATGTGATATTATTTTCTATTTCTCTTCTCTCTCTCCTCTCTCCCTCACGTGATCTTTTCCCCCAATTTCGACCGTCCACCCCCTTTCCCCCCCTCTCTCTCTCTCTCTCTCTCTCTCTCTCTCTCTCTCTCTCTCTCTTTTCCCTCGTGCGGATTCCCTCTACCGACTGCCCCTTATCAATTCCAACTTTGCTTTCCCTCTTCCCTTTTTTACTTTTTGACTAGTCAATCACCCTTATCTCTTCTCTCTCTTATCTCTACTTCTTCTCTCTCACTCTACACTCTCTCTCTCCTCTCGTTTGTGCGACACTCCAGCGCAATAGAAGAAGAGACAGCAGCGCCGAGAGAAGAAAACCAGAGCAACTCCGTGACATCTCGAATTTCGACCCTGTCCCGAATATATGAAATGGGCATTTTGCCGGCGCATCTATGGTCCTTTTTCTCTGAGCTGATCACTCACGAGTTAACTAACCTATTGAGTGAAATCGTTAAGGGATGTATCCGCGGTAAAATCCTTAAAAGCTACTTAATTGGTTGAATTGGACTAAAATCGCGTCAGATTGATTCTAACCACAGAATTGAGTTCGATTTCAAGAATCGAATATTCAAGCGTGTCATAATTCATTTTTAGGATCTTGTTTCATCGTCTGTTAAATTATTGACGAGTCCGAAATTTCGGGAAAGAAATTATTAGAGGAATAATCGAAGATCGGAAGAAAATAAAAGGGAAAGAGAAAAAGGAAAATAATACTAGTAATAAGAATAATGTGATTATCTTATTATTATTATTTTCTGTTTCTTTTCTCTCTCTCCTCTCTCCCTCACATGATCTTTTCCCCCCAATTTCGACCGTTCACCCCCTTTCCCCCTATCTTTCTCTCTCTCTCTCTCTCTCTCTCTTTTCCCTCGTGCGGATTCCCTCCACCGACTGCCCCTTATCAATTCCAACTTTGCTTTCCCTCTTCCTTTTTTTACTTTTTGACTAGTCAATCACCCTTATATCTTCTCTCTCTTATCTCTACTTCTTCTCTCTCACTCGACACTCTCTCTCTCCTCTCGTTTGTGCGACACTTGAGCGAAATAGAAGCAGAGACTGCAGCGCCGAGAGAAGAAAATCAGAGCAGCTTTGTGATATCCCGAATTTCGACCTCGTCCCAAATATATGAAATGGTCATTTCGCCGGCGCACCTATGGTACTTTTTTCTATGAGCTGATCACTCACGAGTTAACCAATCTATTTAGTGAAGTCATTAAGGGATATAACCGCGGTAAAATCCCTAAAAACTATTCGATAGGTCGGATCAGACTAAAATCGTGTTTAATCGATTTTAACCACGAAATTGAATTCGGTTTCAGAAATCGGATGTTCGAGCATATCACAATTCATTTATAGGATGTCGTCTTGTCTTTCGGAGTAATTTCGTTAAGTTCGAGATTTTACGGAAAACCGATTCGGACGTTACGGAAAAATAGCAGAAATTCGGATGGGCTTAATTGAAGGGAATTTGGATTTCTAGATCGAGCTACTTGACGACAGGAAAGTGTGGAAATTTGGTAGGCTTTTCTTCATCCATTTTAGACGTTGATTTGGAGAAATCGAGGATGAAATTAAAGTTTAATTTGATTAAATTCGGAGCTTGGGAGGGGATTGGATTTTTGGACATTAAAATTGGATTATTTATGGAAATTACCTTGCAAGAAAGAAATTGGGACAAAGAAGATAAGGTTGTGGACTTTAAGGGGACATGAAATTAATGGAGGGGATTAGGCTTGTGGACTTTTTGTTTTGGCTTCTCAAGCACGCTTGGCTGCCCCTCCTTCGTGCGTAGCTTCCCCCGACCCAGCTATCTTCTACTTTTGCTTTTGTTTCAATTTATTCTACCGAATGCTCCATCATCTTCTTCCTGCTTGACCGTTTCTCTCTCCCTCTCCATTGGCTCCTACTTTGCTTTCATTTTCCCTTTATTTTCCTTCGATTACTAAGCCCCTCGTTGCCTCTCTTTCTCTCTAGCTGCCCCCACCGATTTGGCGCAAGCGAAGCTGCCTAGGCCAGTCAACCCAGCGGCAAACCGAAGACCCTCAGCTCCACATCTCCACGAACTCTCCATCTCCTTCAAGCTCGTGTCTTAACCTACTGCAGCTCCACGCCAACTTGGTCTGCCACTCGTTCGGTCTTTCTCCAGCATCAACGATCGAAGACCAGCTGCCGTGTGTCTTCCTCCTTTACTCCACCAACGGTCGGCCCAACCCATTTCCGTTCTCTCCATTTCTGCTTTCTGTTGCCATCTGAAGCCGCACGCCCCACCGTCAGCTCACGCCAGCACACGGGTCAACGAAGCAGCTCCATCTCCCTGGTTGTTGACCCGCCAGCTGCCCTTCGTTCCTCCTTTTGTTTCGTGCAAAGCCCAGCCAGCGTGGTAGTAGATTTAAGGGCTTCTTGGCCCAGTTTAGCAGCCCAGCAAGTTGCTATTGCTTGGTCCAGCCCATCTTCAATTTCTAGCAGCCCATCTTGAAGCCAGATCAAGCCTAGCCCAACAACTTGAATCCCGTTTTTGGTAGGTCCTACCCAATTTGGGTCCAAGCCAAAAGCAAAAATAAATTTCAGTTGGGCTGAGATTTGTTGGGCCCAAGTTTAAGGTGTTGGAGAAATCTTTCCAGAATATTTGAAGGCGAAAAACGTTTATCGATCCAAGTCTGGATGTTCGGATCGAAGCGGTTTAAAGTCGAAGACTTTGTATTCTCGAGCTCAAGATCCAAGAGGCAAACTTCAAGACTTAAGACTCAAGAGACTAAGACTCAAGACTCAAGACTTAAGTGTCTGTTTCATTTGATGTCTTTCTAATCCGTGACGAAGGAAATCAAAGCCATAGGTGCATGGTTGAGGATTCGATCCTATCCTCTGGAAAAGATTCTTTGGTTGGATAATTATTTCGGATTCTTTAATTCTTATCTAAGATCGATTGAAGATCCGATGGTCGACGCCAGTAATCTTGGAATGTTCTATTCTTGGAAACCGAGATCCGATTGTATGGGCGAAACGGGATTGATGGGAAATTTATCATCGATTCCTTAAATAGCTCGGATGATCTTCTTGATTGATTAGTCAACGGGTAGATTGGAGGAATTCCTTTGGTAAGTGCCAACGGCTATGATGGCATGAAGGAGTATAAAAGGAAGACGTTAGTTGTTTTAAGTGTGTGATTGATAGAAAAATTCCGAGCTGAAGACCTTGATTATTAGTCGAGACTGTTCGAAAGCGAAATTGTATACTGAGAGTGGTTGTACTTGGCGAGACCTTGAGTGAGTGTGGTAGATCATCTACACCTAGAATTCAAGGAAGATCAACACATTTGTAACAGCTCTTTGATTATAGTGGAATCCAGCCAATCGGTTGTCGGTGCGAAAGAGTGGACGTAGGCTTGAATCAAGCCGAACCACTATAAACCGAGTGTTCAATTCTCTCTTTCCCTTACTCAGTCTCTTGATTGATATTTAATTATTGCAAATTCTTTAACTGTCTAAAGTATTGTGCAATCTTCAAGAAAATTCGTTGTATACCTATTCACCCCCCTCTAGGTACTCATACTAGCAATATCAATTGGTATCAGAGCCCGTGTTCTCACTTTGTTTGAAGTGTTTTACTTCAGAGTAAAAGATCCATGGCTAGTATGCTAGCACCGGGGCTGATGGAAGGGCAAAGCAATACCAGACCTCCCTACTTCGATGGAAAGGATTACAACATCACGGAAGAACAAGATGAAAGCTTTCCTTCGATCAAAGGATCCTCTGGAATGGGACGTTGTGGAAAGAGGAATCACTCCCTCTGCTGCATCAATCTACGAAAGAGGGAAAGACACTATTGAAACCAGCGGAATGTCTCGGGGAAGAGATAAACAAGAGACAAGCACTCGATGCAAAAGCAATTTACTCCTTTATATTGTGCTTTATCTCCAACTGAATATAATAGAATATCTTCTTGTGTTACAGCAAAAGAAGTATGGGATAGATTACACATCACCTATAAAGGGACGGATCGAGTGAAGGAGACCAGAATTAACATTCTCCTTGGTCAATATGAAGCCTTCAAAATGAAACCAGGAGAATCTATAAGCGACATGTTTAGTCGTTTACGAGATATTGTCAATGGTCTTGAGAACCAAGGACAAAAAATTTCTGATCCCATGAAGGTGAACAAGCTGCGTGGACTCTCCAAGGATTGGAATCATATAAAGACTTCAATAAGAGAGACGCAAAGAATCATGCCATTATCGTAGGACGAGCTGATTGGAACTCTTGGTCTTACGAAGTGGAACGAATTAATGAAGACGAAGATCCAAGAGGTAAGAAATCTATTGCACTAAAATCAAATGACGATTCCGATGATGCAAATTCTGAAGATGATATGGATGATGAGGAGCTCGCTCTCATGATAAGAAGATTCAGAAAACTGAATAGAAAAGGCAGAAGGTTCATCCCAAGGAAACAAAGTTTTCGAGACAGCGAGACTAAGTCTGTTGATGATGAGGAACCAAACAAAGATGTAGTTTGCTTCGAATGTAAAAAGAAGGGACACATCGGACCCAATTGTCCTCTTCGAAAAGAAAAAAGGAAAAGCTGAGAAGTTTCGAAAGGCTCTCAAAGCCGAAACCTGGAGGTGATACTGAGAATGTGAAGAGAGTGATAATGAATATGCCAACATATGTTTGATGGCAAACTCAAACTCAGACTCAGATTCTGGATCAAACTCAGACAGTGAATTCGAGGTAAGTGATTTTAAAATTCCTGTCAAAGTCTCTAAATATATTAATGAAGCGTGTTTCAGTCTTAAGACTTCTCTCAAAAGAATTTCCGAGCTTAAAAGGAAAATTCAAATCTGAAACAAAAGGAAGTTATTTTAGAAGAAAAAGTTAAAAGTCTAGACCTAAATGTTTCTGCTCTTAAAGAAAAAGAAGATGATCTTTTGAAAGAAAATGTTTTCTTAAAAACAGACTTATCAAATATTTCAAAGAAGTTTTCGATAGGATCCGAAAAGCTTGAAAAAGTGCCTTCGAGTTCAAAGACCCTATTTCAATAAGTCTGGGTTAGGCATGACAGTGGAAACAATTCCCTTGATTGACTTTCCTAAAGTTAAAGAAAGAATTAAGAAGAGACCGTCAAGAGAAGCTTACAAAAATCATTTCAAGAAAGTTTTCGTAAAGTCTGTTGGTCGAAATGCTCTAAGGTGTTCAAAGTGTAACAGTCTAGATCATTTTGAAAAAGACTGTCCTATGGTTTGGAAACCTTGTTAAAAAAGCATGGCCCAATAATGCTTATCCTACTAACTCCAAAGGACCCAAGAAAATTTGGGTACCAAAGAAAGCTTGAGACTCTCACTTGAATGCGAGTCTCCGTCAAAAGAAAGATAAAATGGTATCTTGACAGCGGATGCTCAAGACACATGACGGGAGACTCAAAGTGCTTCATAAAGCTTGTTCAAGTAAACGGCGGAAATGTTTCATTTGGAGGAAACGGCAAAGGAAGCATCGTGGGATTTGGAAGCTGTGAAAATTGGAAATCTCACAATAAGCAATGTTTCTCTAGTAGAAGGACTCAACTATAACCTTCTCAGCATTAGCCAATTGTGTGATACCGGTTTCAAGATCTCCTTTCAAGAAGGAATTTGCTATGGAATTAGTAAAGATTCTACTGAGTCTTTCATGGGTCGAAGACATGGAAACATCTACCTCTTAGACATGAAATTGAATAAATCTCAATGTCTAATTTCAATCCAAGATGAAGCAAGCATATGGCACAGAAAACTTGGCCATGTCAATATGAAGCAATTAGCCAAAATTTCATCAAAGCAGCTTGTTCGAGGTCTACCCAAATTGCCATACCAAAAGTCGATTCATGCACTCCATGCATTCGTGGGAAGCGGTAAGAAATTCATTTAAGCAAACAAATCATGTATCTACTAATCATGAACTGCAGTTGCTTCATATGGATCTCTTCGGACCAACAAGAACCCCGAGCATTGGAGGTAAGAAGTATTGTCTAGTAATTGTAGACGATTACTCTCGCTTTACCTGGGTATATTTTCTAGCAAGTAAGTCGAAACCTTTTCGTACTTTGAGAAATTTGCTAAAAAGGTTCAAAATGAAAAAGGATGTGCTATTTCAAGTATAAGAACAGATCATGGAGGTGAATTTGAAAATCAAGATTTCACAAAATTGTGTGATGAATCTGGTTTTAAACATGTATTCTCCTCTCCATACACTCCTCAGCAAAATGGAGTTGTGGAAAGAAAGAATAGATCTCTTCAAGAAATGGCTAGAACACTTTTAATTGAAAGCAAAATTTCTTCACGGTTTTGAAATTTGAAGTCTGTTTCAACAAAGCATGCTATATCATCAATAGAGTCTTCCTAAGACCTATTCTTGAGATAACCCCTTATGAACTATTTAAAGGTAAGAAACCTATTGTTTCATACTTTCATGTGTTTGGTTGCAAATGCTTTATTTTGAAAAATGCAAGTGATCGAGTTGGAAAGTTTGAAGAAAGATCAGATGAAGGCATCTTCCTTGGATATTCTACATCAAGCAAAGCCTACAAGAGTCTATAACAAGAAAAGCGAGGTCTGTGGAAGAATCAATGAATGTCAAATTCCAAGACTCGCGCAAGATGAATCCAGCCAAACTCAATATGAAGAGTCGAAGTCACTCTAGACCTTCCAAAGTCTTCAAGCGAAGAAGCATCTCGACTCGGAAGTTCAACATCAAGAAGCTCATGAAGATTCAAATAAAGAAAGAGATCATCAATCAATCAAATCAACCGATGCTTGGAAACACAAATCCAGTCATCCTAAAGATCTCATAATTGGCGAAATCAATGAAGGAATCCGCACGAGATCAAAAAGACGTGAAGAGTCTAGTTGTTGCTCTCATTTCTGAAATTGAACCAAAAAGCATAGAAGAAGCTTTATCGATGAAAGCTGGATTGAAGCTATGCAAGAGGAGCTCGACAGTTCAACATTAACGATGTCTGGGAATTGACATCTAAACCGAAAGGTAAAAGCTGTTATTGGAGCCAAATGGGTGTTCGAAACAAGATGAACGAAGAAGGAAAAGTCGTACGCAATAAAGCAAGACTCGTGGCCAAGGGATACACGCAAGAAGAAGGAATAGACTATGACGAGACTTACGCACCGGTTGCAAGGTTAGAAGCTATTCGTCTATTACTTGCGTTTGCTTGTTACAAAAATTTCAGGTTATTCCAAATGGACGTCAAAAGTGCTTTCTGAATGGATTTATCCAAGAGGAAGTTTATGTGGAACAACCGCCTGGATTTGAAGACCCAAAGAAGCCAGACTCAGTCTTCGACTGAAAAAGGCTCTATATGGTCTAAAGCAAGCACCTCGAGCTTGGTACGACAGACTAAGTAAGTTCTTATTACAGAACGGATTTGTCAAAGGTAAAGTAGATACTACTCTGTTCATCAAAAAGGAAAACAAAAGTTTCTTACTCGTTCAAATATATGTTGATGACATTATTTTTGGATCTTCTAATGAAAGTCTTTGCAAGAAATTTTCTAAGTCTATGCGGGACGAATTTGAAATGAGTATGATGGGAGAATTAACATTCTTTCTTGGACTTCAAATAAAGCAATTGAAGGAAGGAACTTTTATCTTCCAAGAAAAATATGCTAATGATCTTGTCAAAAGATTTGGATTGGAAAGGTGCAAAAAGACCAACATACCAATGTCATGTTCTCGGAAGATAGACAAGGATGAAGAAGGGAAGAAAGTAGATCAAAAGCATGCGGGAGCATGATCGGTTCACTTCTTTATCTTCGCTTCTAGACCACGATATTTTGTTGAGTGTTTGCATCTGTGCTAGGTTTCAATCAGACCTAGAGAATCACATCTCATTGCCGTGAAACGTATTATCAAATACGTTGCCTCATCTTCAAGCATCGGTCTTTGGTATCCAAAGAGGGGAGACTTTAATCTTCTAGGATACTCGAGATGCAGATCCGGTCGGTTGCGAGTCGATAGAAAGAGCACTTCGGAACTTGTCAACGCTTGGAAACGAACGGTGTCTTGGTTCTCAAGAAAGCAAAGCAATCGTAGCTCTCTCAACGACGTGCGAGTATGTAGCTCTTGGAAGCTGCTGTTCGCAAATTCTATGGATAAAACAACAGCTACAAGACTTTGGCATTGAAGACTCATGCACAGAAATCAGATGTGACAACACCAGCGCGATCAATCTCACCAAAAATCCAATTCTTCATTCAAGAGCAAAGCATATTGAGATTCGTCATCACTTCATTAGAGATCATATTCAAAATGGAGAAATTCAAAGTGAAATCTCCAGTCCAGTCTGCTTCAAAAAGGAAAGGAAAGGAGGCCATGGGTGCCCCATCGAAGAAGAAGAAAAGAACTCTCATCCTTGAGGATGAAGATGAAGATGATGAAGATCCTACTATCCAAGCGCTGACAAGAACAAGACGTTCTGTGTCTCATTCGTGATACTTCAGCAGCGAGCAGAGAAGAAGAAAAGCAGAACAGAGAAGATGAAGAACAGAGAGAGAAGGAGAAAGAAGTTGAAGAAGAAGAAGAAGGAGAAAAAGACAAGTCTGCTGACAAATCCGGAGAGAAGGGAAATGAAGAGCATGATCATCACTCTTCCCCTTTCGATGTCCTAGAGACAAAGGGGAGTTAGCAAGCAAGAGAGGTCTACACCTCATGCCGCTTGTCGGTGAAGATCTAAGACAATCTCAGAAGACCCTGAAGAAGTTCAGTCTCTCAATTGCCCGAAGAAGGTGATGCATCGATTCCAAATCTGCCGAGACCATACGAAGCGCCATCGTCGAATACACACCATCGAGAAAGCCAATGCCGCACACGACGGATGATTCTGCAGATTTTCGTAGCATCATGAATATTCTTACGGAAATGCGTAGCCGGATATATGTTCGGGATTTGTGAAATCCAAGGTTTGAAGAATCTTTGGACAAGCATCTTCGGTCTCTGGAGGATAAATTCAAAGACCTTGCTCTGCAACTTCAAGCCAATGCCAAGGGAGAAGAGGTAGCTCATCTGAGAGAAGACCTGAAGAAGCTCGAAGGAGTAGTCCAGTCCATTGGGGATTTCCAGATCGTGCGCATTCCCAAGCAGACATGACTCCTTTCTCACCCTTTTCAATGCTGACAAAAAGGGGGAGAACCAATTTGAACCAACATATCTTTTAAAAAACTTTGACTTTTTGTGGTTATGTTTATTTTTGAGTATGACTTGAGAACTTGAACTTGGGTGTGAATTTGACTCGAATTGATTTGTGGATTGTGATGCTTGACTGGTTGCATTTATTCAAGTGTTGTTATATGGTGTTTCTCATGAAAGTCTAACCAATTTTCTGTGGATGCGAGTCTGGTTGCTTTATTAATCTTTATGAGTTAGCCATATTGCTTGAGAAATGTTTTTGCGGGTCAAAGTTGTTCAAATCTACAAGAAAGTTTTGTCACCATCAAAAAGGGGGAGATTGTTGGAGAAATCTTTCCGAATATTTTGAAGCGACAAAACGTTTCTATCGATCTAAGTGCGGATGTTCGGAGACAGACGGTTTAAAGTCTCGAAGACTTTGTATTCTCGAGACTCAAGATCCAAGACCCAAGACTCAAGACTTAAGACTCAAGACTCAAGACTTAAGACTCAAGACTCAAGACTTAAGTACGTTCTCACTTGTGATCTTTCTAATCCAGTGACGAAGGAAATCCAAAGCCGAGGTCTATGGTTGAGGATTCGATCCTATCCTCTGGAAAAGATTCTTTGGTTGGATAATTATTTCGGATTCTTTAATTCTTATCTAAGATCGATTGAAGATCCGATGGTCGACGAAGTAATCTTGGAATGTTCTATTCTTGGAAACCGAGATCCTGATTGTATGGGCGAACATGATTGATGGGCTATCATCAGATTCCTTAAATAGCTCGGATGATCTTCTTGATTGATTCCGTCCAACGGGTAGATTGGAGGAATTCCTTTGGTAAGTGCCAACGGCTATGATGGCATGAAGGAGTATAAAAGGAAGACGTTCTAGTTGTTTTAAGTGTGTGATTGATAGAAAAATTCCAGAGTCGAAGACCCTTGATTATTAGTCGAGACTGTTCTCGAGCGAAATTGTATACGAGAGAGTGGTTGTACTTGGCGAGACCTTGAGTGAGTGTGGTAGATCATCTACACCTAGAATTCAAGGAAGATCAACACTTTGTAACAGCTCTTTGATTATAGTGGAATCCAGCCAATCGGCTGTCGGTGCGAAAGAGTGGACGTAGGCTTGAATCAAGCCGAACCACTATAAACCGAGTGTTCAATTCTCTCTTTCCCTTACTCAGTCTCTTGATTGATATTTAATTATTGCAAATTCTTTAACTGTCTAAAGTATTGTGCAATCTTCAAGAAAATTCGTTGTATACCTATTCACCCCCCTCTAGGTACTCATACTAGCAATATCATAAGGCCCGGTCCAAGCCTGCCGATGTCGTTGAAAGCCTGATTTCGGCTGCTGTCGCGTCGTCGTCGCGGTCGCGGTGCTCTGGTCTTTGCTTTGCCAAGTGAGTAATCTCACTAATACTTGCTTAATAGACTAATGATACTTAAGGGTTGATTAGATTTAATTAAGTGCGATGATGTGGTTAGATTAGCATGGATTAGTGATTATTAGTTAATTGCATTGCATATTAGTTAAGTGGTTAGTGTACTTAGCTAGAGAATTGCCTATACTATTTATTGAATGCATCTCGGGATTTTTCCCGACCCTTATCAGGCTTCAATTAGGCATACGAGCCTAAATTGGATTTTTGGTATTTATTTATTAATTTTCGAAATTAATTATTTAATTATTTATTTTTCGGAAATTAGGCAAGGATAGTCGACGACCAAACTTTCGTGTTGATTGTCGTGGTGCAGTCCGTTTATTTATTTGAGCTCTACGTTGTGCTGAATTGAATTAATTGTGCAATTTGATGAATTATTCCTTAATTGATTGAAATTGAGTGAATTGAATGATTGATTGGTGGATGATCGAGTGTGGTTATTTAGCATTTACAATGCTTTGATGAGTTGTAAAGTAGAGAAAATCGTGAGGTTGAACTGAGAATAATCTTGGTTGAGATTGACCAAATACGAGGTATAGACATACGTGGTTCGGTGATAAGAAAATCATTGGTAAAAACGGCGCCTTAAAGAACGCACAAGTGTTGTCTATTACCTGTATCAGTATAGAGATACGTGGCTCGGTGATAAGGAAATTACTGGTAAAAATGGCGTCTTAAAGAACGCACGAGTGCTGTCTATTACCTGCATTAGTATAGACATGTGTGGTTTGGTGATTAAGGACATCACTGGCGGAAATGGCACCTTAAAGAACGCACGCAATTGTCTATGGAATACATCATTTTATGCATGTGTGGTTCGGTGATTAAGGACATCACTGGCGGAAATGGCGCCTTAAAGAATGCATGCAATTGTCTATGGAATACATCATTATAGGCATGTGTGGTTCGGTGATTAAGGACATCACTGGCGAAAACGACGCCTTAAAGAACGCACGCAATTGTCTATTGAATACATCAGTATAGGCATGTGTGGTTCAGTGATTTGGGATATGACTGGCGAAAATGACGCCTTAAAGAACGCACGCAATTGTCTAGTGTATACATCAACTTGGCGAAGTTGACGCTCGAGAGCATTGATATGGCTCTGTGACTGAGTGTACTATTGGAGGTTATATGGGATAGAATGAATGACCTAAAAATGGTCTGACTGATATGTAATCAACTAGATCAATTGATTATTGCTTTGATATGGTATTGTGAATCGATTGACTGAATGGAAATGATCGTGGGTGGTCTTGTTGGCGTATAGTCGACTAGGTTGATTGATCGAGATATCGATATGTGATGTGATTGCTAGGGTGCTTATTAAATTGTGCTAATATGCAGGTGGAATCTGAGGCCAAGGTAAGTCTTTTGACTCATGCGTGTATAGGCAGTCCGATTAGCATTGGTTTCCTAATTGAGTCTTAGTGGGGTAGAACTTGTTGAGACGTAGTCTCATCCCGATTGTGGGACAACATTTCAAGCTCGTAGATGAGCCTGTGAAGAAGGAACCAGAAGAGAACGATGAGCCGATAAAAGATGAAGAGCTTGAAGGATGTGAGCTTAGTGATGAAGAGTTAGAAGAGTATTAGGATGATTCTGAGTACGACCCTGATGAGGACTGAGATCCCATCCTCTTTTGTGAATCTTGTCTAAATGTGAATAGTGTGAGACCAGAAAGTTATGAATAGTTGTGTGAAGTACTTTGAGTTATGCTTTGTATAACAGTATGGTTGTGAATTTTAATATGAAAATTATGGCATTGCTTTTCTATCCCATCGTTTTATTGTCTAGGGATTTCTAATTGCTTCCGCATGTGCTATTAAGAATGAAAGAGTCGGCGATACGTAGTCCTGGGATATCGCATTATAAAATCGACCAAGTAAAAGGATGTGTACGTGCCCGAGGATCGGGGCGTGACAAGCTTGTCGTCACCGCCCATGCTCCGCCACCTGCACGTCACTTGTGCACTCCACCACTCGCCGTTCACCTCCGCCTCTCCCTCACTCCTTTTAGCCACCGTCGTTGCCATCTTTCTCCCTCTCCACCTATTGCTTGACATCCCAGCAGATCTGGGAAGACGCCGGAGCAGGCAGCAGCAACTGGCATTGCTTGAAGGAGTCGCCGCCCGTCGTTCCGCCGTCCACCACCCCCCACCGAGCTGCCGTCGGTGCCTCCCCTCACTCCAGTTCAGAGCCGTCCAGCTCCAGTCGCCTTTGCCCAGCCCCTGTTCGGCCACCACAGGCGGTTGCCGGACCACCTCCGGCCACCGTTCAGAATCGCCGGAGCTTCCCTCACCCTCCACCGGCCTTGCTTCGCCGCCTCAACCACCGGACCAGCCCCGTCCAGCCAAGAACGACCGCTGGTCAGTGGGTTTCCAGCCCTCTTCGGCCCGCTTTTGGAGCATTTCTGGGCCTCGAACTCGAGACTTGCTTTGGGGTTTATCGTTCCTCGTGTTGTCCCCGTTGGATTGATACGCTTTGTGCTAAATTCCAGTGAGTAATCTCACTAATCCCTGCTTAGTTTTCTAATTATGCTTAGGGGTTGGTTAATTTTAATTAAATGCAATTAGGTGGTTAGATTAGAATAGAATAGTGATTATTAGACAATTGTGATGCATGTTAGACAGTTTGATTGTGCAATTAGCAAGTAGACGTAGTCTACTATTTATTGAAAGCATCTCGAGATTTTTCCCGACCCTTAGCGGGCTTCAATTAGGCTTTTCGGGCCCAAATTGGATTTTTAGTAATTAATTATTAATTTTCGAAATTAATTAATTAATTAATTAATTAATTATTTTCCGGAAATTCAACCAGGATGGCCGGTGACCAAGATTTTATGCTGATGTTCGTGGCGCAATCCGTTTATTTAATTGAGCTTCATATTGTGCTAAATTGGAATTATTGTGTTTATTTATTTAATTCTCGAAATCAATTATTTAATTATTTATTTTCTGGAAATTCAACCAAGATGGTCGGTGACCGAAATTTTGTGCTAATTGTCGTGGAGCAGTCCGTTTATTTATTTGAGCTTTAATTCATGTCGAATTGATTTAATGATGCATTTTTAAGTTATATTCTTAAATAAGGCAATTTTGGCTATGTGATTGAGAATTGGTCGGGTATCGGTTGTCAGTATTGAAAGTGAGTTGGTAAATCACCTAGAGAATGCATGTGACCCGGTGAATTGGAATGTCACCTGGAAGGACACGTGGCTCGGTGACTGGATATGTCATCTTGGGGAATAGGTAGCCTTAGAGAATGCACGTGGCTCAGTGACAGTGTATGGCATTGTAAAAAGGGCACGTGGGCTCGGTGAATTGATGCATCACTTTGGTGAGTTAGCACCTAAGAGAAGGCACGTGGGCCTGGGCATCATAAAAAGGACACGTGGCTCGGTGATATGATGCGTCACTTTGGCGAACTAGTGCCTTAGAGAATGCACATAGGTCCAGTGTTTGAGAATGTCATCTAAAAGGGCACGTGGCTTGGTGACTTGATGTACCACATTGGCGAAGAGGTTGCCTTAGAGAATGCACGTGGGCCCAAGGTTTGAGGCACGTAGCTCGAAGACTTGGGATGTCGTCCTAGAGAATGCATGTGGCTTGAATTTTTGATATTCCACCGTGGGGAATGATTTAGATGACATGTAATCGACTGGTTCAATTTGTTTTGAGTGAGTGGGTGCTTATTACGAATTGTACTGACTTGCAGGTGGAATCTGAGGTTAAGGTAAGTCCTCTGACCTGTGCGTGTTTAGACAGCTTATAGTATAATGATTTACTAAATCGGGCCTTAGTGGGGTAGAATTTGCTAAGACGTAGTCTCATCCTGGTTGTGGGACAAGATTTCAAACCCGTAGATGGCAGCACCACCACCTCCTCCTCCACCTTGTCATCCTGTTATGCATTTCGGCATTCCACAGGAGGTGACTGAGATAGAAATCCATTACCATATACACCCTCATCTAGAAGGACTAGAGTACATCCTTGTTAAGTTAATCGTCTGGGTTGACGTAGGAGAGAACGCTCTGAGGCCCCACCCTTATAGGTCATGGTACTTTGAATACTTTAACGGGCGAAGAGAGGGGCCCATTCCTGAGAACGACGTACTAGTGTACATTTTGGAAGAAGCTTTTGGGGAGGGTACAACAGACTACGCGGATGGGTCGGTTGTTAATGTTCAGGACCCAGCACTGGCGGTTGAAGCCCAGACTCCTGTGTACTCAATCGACGACGATGACTAGAATGACGAGGGTGATGAGATTGAGGAACAGGAGGTGGAAGGACTGGAGGAGGAAGAAGACTGGGGTGTAGCAGAAGAGGTTCCTGAAGACGAGCTGGCATCTGAAGCCGAAGATGAGCCTGAAGGAGGAGAGGAGGAGCCCGAGGAAGAGGAGAGTGAATTTAAGGAGTCAGAAGAGGATTAGGACGATCCTGAGTATGACCCAGATGATGATTGAAATCCCATCTCTTTTGCGAACCCTATGTATAGGTGTAGATAGAGTGAGACCTTGAAGTCATGAATAGTTTGTAAAGTACTATGTTTAGTGCTATGTATAAAGGTTTGGTTGTAGATTTCAATATGAAAAATATGGCATGCTTTTCTATCCCATTGTGTTATTGTTTAGGGATTTATAATGGCTTCTGCATGTGCTTAATAAATGAAAGGGTCGGCGATACTTAGTCCTGGGATATCGCATTATAAAATCGACCAAGTAGAATGATGTGTGCGTGCCTGAGGATCGGGGCATGACATGGAAACCTTACTAAGAGGGGAGCGTGGCCACCTTATCACGAGAAGTTATGTGCGACCATAATTAGATATTTAAGCAGCGGTTTAGCCAATGGATGGACCATTGATATGTGATTTGAGATCCGTTGATGTGTGATATGAGTTTGATCAATGGACTGAACCACTGCTGCTTGTTGTAATATTATTTGTTTAACTAATGTTTTTGTATGTTAAAATAATGTAACTCATTTTTATCTTATATATGTTTTATACATTGGAATTGAAATAAATGAGTTTCAATATTATTTTGTAAATGGTCCTCAATTTGTTTAGAAAAGATGCACTACTCATTGGGTTGTAGTTGCTCATTCCACTAATTTTTCATTTTTTTTCAGGTTCCTAGGTTAGTGGCTGTTAGAGCGAGTACGTTATTGCCGGGAAATTTGGGAGTTACATTTTGGGTGATTTGAAATTACGTCTGATATTGCTAGTATGAGTACCTAGAGGGGGGTGAATAGGTATACAACGAATTTTCTTGAAGATTGCACAATACTTTAGACAGTTAAAGAATTTGCAATAATTAAATATCAATCGAGAGCGAGTAAGGGAAGAGAGAATTGAACACTCGGTTTATAGTGGTTCGGCTTGATTCAAGCCTACGTCCACTCTTTCGCACCGACAGCCGATTGGCTGGATTCCACTATAATCAAAGAGCTGTTACAGTGTTGATCTTCCTTGAATTCTAGGTGTAGATGATCTACCACACTCTCTCAAGGTGTCACCAAATATAAACACTCTCTGTGTATACAATTTCGCTCGAACAGTCTCGACTAATAATCAAGGGTCTTCGACTGACGGAATTTTTCTATCAATCACACACTTAAAACAACTAGAACGTCTTCCTTTTATACTCCTTCATGCCATCATAGCCGTTGGCACTTACCAAAGGAATTCCTCCAATCTACCCGTTGGACGGAATCAATCAAGAAGATCATCCGAGCTTTTTAAGGAATCTGATGATAGCCCATCAATCCTGTTCGCCCATACAATCAGGATCTTGGTTTCCAAGAATAGAACATTCCAAGAATACTTCGTCGACCATCGGATCTTCAATCGATCTTAGATAAGAATTAAAGAATCCGAAATGAATATCCAACCAAAGAATCTTTTCCAGAGGATAGGATCGAATCCTCAACCATAGACCTCGGCTTTGGATTTCCTTCGTCACTGGATTGGAAAGACTGTCAGTGAGAACAGACTTAAGTCTTGAGTCTTGAGTCTTAAGTCTTGAGTCTTAAGTCTTGAGTCTTGGGTCTTGAGTCTTGGATCTTGAGTCTCGAGAATACAAAGTCTTCAGACTTTAAACTGTCGGTCTCCGAACATCCAGACTTAGACTGATAGAAACGTTTTGTCAGCTTCAAAATATTCTGGAAAGATTTCTCCAACAACGTCTTTTGGGTGGAAAGACGGCCGTGTCTTTAATCCTATCCTTGTAGGATTTGAGATGTGATATCTTGTGGCATCTAAGTTTAGGTTTGATATTGGGGTGTAGATTTCACGAGAAGTTGTGTTCTTTTGTGTTAGTTTATAATGCATTAGTCTTTTGTTAGGTACTAGGATGTATGTCTCTTTTTGGGGTTGAGGCATGTGCCGTGACGCTTAAGGGTGTTCAAGACCTTGCAGATGCTATGAATGCTAGTATGGGCTCAAAGGGTTGTAAAATGATTATTGAATAAAGCTTTGGCATGTCAAAGATGACAAAGGATGGTGTTACCGTGGCAATAAGTGCCGAGTTCAAAGTAAAAAAATGAAAAATATTGATGCTAGTCTTTTAAGTCAAGTTGATCATCCAACCTTCTTTGCAATTCGCCTTTTGGATTAACACTCTCACATCAATATTTGAGTCCGCCACAGTTGAACTCAAATGCTATGTTTCCTCTATGAAATTATTCTTTGAAACAGATTTAAACAGACCATCGCCTAAAATTGAAAATCAAAGGAAAATATAAAAATCACAATTTTGTTACCTTGTGAACTTGTCGATGATGTAGAACAGAGTAATAGATGGGGACGAGACGTAGACCCAAAAAGTCCCAGCAAACATGATTAGATTCGGGTTGATAATCCCCGTTTCGATGACCCGTCATCACCAAATTAAATAGGCCGTGAAGACGAACCCTCCTTCCGCCATCCTTTTAGTCAGATCGAAGCAAAAACAAAGCATGATTGAAAATAAGAGAACAATAGAATGGGGCCTTTCGCTGGAAAAAAACAGAACAATAACACTTGTTGGAGGAAATCAACGCTTGGAATGGCTGCGTGTGACGGAGCTGGAAGCAGATGATGGCATTCGGGGTCGAGGCAGTGGTGGTGAGTCAACGGTGAGAAGAGAGATCGACTGAAAGGTGCAGACCCATCGGGCGTGACGTGGAGCAATGAGAGTGAAATGAGTCCATCATGTTTTTCTCCTTTTTTACGCTTTTTTTTCCCTTAATTTTTCCATATTAGATATCCTATATGGTTTTACTCTGCCCTCTAAATGGAATTTTTTTAATCCAAACATATCCAAATTCAGTGTTCTCCCTAACATCAAATATGATATATTTATCGTATCCGAAGTTATATCTAGTCCACCAAATACAGTCTTAGAGTTTAATAGCAATGTTAGAGATATTTTTTATATTACAATTGATTGTAATTGATATTATGCCTCTTTAAAATAGTCATCCGGTAAAATTGTAAATAAATTGTAAATAGACTTATGTTCTTTTCATTTAATAATGTACAATAATTACATTTTTCTCTTTCATTTAGTTACGAATCTCAGCTACACCGGCTCTTTGGGCTCGACACCATGCAATTGCTAGAGAAAAAAAGTAGGAATTATATAAGACAAAACAAAGAAAAAAATTTAGAATAAAGATATACAAAACAACTTAATTTTTTTTAACTTACCAAAAAAAAAAAAACTTAGTTTTGCTTAAGTTCTTCCACATCAGATTTTAGTTGTGCCATGTATTACAAGGACGATTACTGGACTGTCACATCAGCATACTCAAGTGAAAATTAATTGAAATTTCACGAAAATAATTTAGGGAAGCATTGACAAAATTAAAAAGTTTAGAAATATGTGGAAATTTGTATAGTAAGTTTAGGATTGATTGGGTAATTTTTCTGAAAGTCGATCCAAATTATTTATTATTTTGAACATCATGCTGCTAGTTCTTGTCAATCTGAACAACTATACGTTCAATATGTCCTATTAATAAAGTTTACTTTGATCGATTCATCAATCAAAAAATGAAATAGTCATTAACTAGAAATTATTAAATTAAATTATTTCTTCCATCAACTCGCAACAATGAACTAGATTAAGACGCACACATACATGTGCAATAACACGTAAGTACGTACTTGTATCATGCCAAAGTACATTAAAATATGGGAATCACTCGATTCAAAATTTTTCTGAAATGAAAACAAGGAATTATGAATCTCGATAAGTTTTTTTCTTACTCTGTTATGATGGGTGTATCTAAGGATTCTTGAGAACTAATCCTTTATCCCTCGTGACTGTCGGATAAGAAAAAAAAAAAAATCTCATCCATTGATCGTTGGACTTTTAAAAATTCGTGTTACAACCGCGCTTTCATTCAATCATGGAACACTTTTTAGATATGTCCTTCCTTAGCACTTCATTTCGGATAGGGGTTAATAGTTCAACCTGTTCTGTTTGAAGTACGAAAGATCCACCCAATAAATAGAATAAAATAGTCCATTCGTTTTTCTTTCCTGCGAGTATGGCCGCTAGGATTAGTCCCAATCACTCTTCAAAACATGAGATAATAATAGAGCGAATCCGTCAAAGGGTTCTCCACCAAGAGCAGGAATGCTCTCTTATCATTTATGTGGATTACTTGTCGATTTACACATTTTATACAGAAGTTACAAAAAAATGCAAAGAATTGTAATCCGTTGAGAATCTATCTCTCAATGACTATGGAACTGCTCATGTACTGTGGGAAGAAATTCGTTAAATCCTCCAAATAAAATTTATTACATCAAATCTCTAACGTCGTACAGTAAAGTAGACAATCTGTCACTATGCATTATTTAAGTTTCACATGCGATGTAGAAGCTTCCAAATTCATAAGCATACAATAAGATGAGAAAAACTACTGTAGCTTCTGTTTCATTTTTTGGGTGGATATGCTACATTACAGTCTATCTTATACTTACACTGAGGACAAGTATATGAGAAAGAGTATAGTCCTCCTCCATGCCCACATGACGGACAAGGACCTAGGCATGATATCGGGATGCCAATTGGCGGCAGCTTGGCGGGTGGAGCCGGACTTTCCACCTTCTTGGCGGGTGGAGCTGGACTTTCCACCTTCTTGGCCTCTGCCTTGGGCGGTGGAGTCGGGTTTTCCTTCTTGGCTGGAGGAGGTGGCGTTGCTTTTTTCCGGATTTTCTTCTCTCGCCTTCGGATGTAGTAGAAAAGGAAACCACAGAGCATGACAACAACAATGACTGCAACAACGATGACCCATGTTGGGCTGTTATTGTCGGCGGGCAATACAGAATCCGGATCGATCCATGCAGATGGAGGAGGAAAGTACTGGAAACCCGGATAAGTCTGTGGATAATTACTGTTCTCCATTAAGAAAACTCTCTGCAGTTCAACGCAAGTGGTGAGTTTACGGACATATTCTAGAGGCGATGACCTTTTGATCATGATATGATCATGATGAATTGAGAAGATACTATGTTTCGAGCGCGAGATTGAGATGATCCGACCCGAAATTCAGCGAGATATGATATAAGCGGAAGTAGGTGCTTGCACTTACCTTCGCAAGACTAACCGAGCAAACCAGTCAATGGTGTCGGTGGTCCAATTCTAATGCGACCTGCATAGAAGTGAGAATTTTCCTTAGGTGGACGACTCCTTATAATGGCTCTCTATGCCCTCCCCCATGTGTGGTTGTGTTTTGGTCAACTTGTCTCTTTCTTATAGTGAGGATGGACGTAAGATGAATGACGTAAGATGAATGATTGAAGACGACGGGACAAAGTGCTGCGAAATTTCATATTATGTACAAAACAGCCATGATTTGATACTAATGAAATGATTTGCGGATACAAACAAACAACGAAGAATCTGGTGAACTCTCAAGTTCTTAATGAAGTGACATGATCACGATTTTTCCATTGAATTTGATCCGTACATGCTTGCAATCATCTTTCCTCGTGTAGCATATGGTAGGAATAGGTGTTGAAACTCAAATTATAATGTGATGATATATTTCAAATTTAGTGTATTTGAGCTTGAGTAACATACGCATAGAGGAAGTATAACTAAGGAGATACTTTGGAGATGTTGCGGCAGAGGAGCCTTGCCCTTTGACGCGTAAATCATGGAGAAAATGTTCTGTTGAAGTGAACGGTAGATGGTGTTAGTAAAATAGAAGTTTGTTAGATAGTTGGTATATATATCTAAACTATGTACCGGTTGATGTCTAATCAACTTATAGTTCAATCCAAGTATAATTGTTGAAGAGAAAGCTTGCAGGATCAATTCCTTCACATACGAGATAGTAATCGATAGTTTAAGGTAACATGAACCCAATGGGAATTTCATTGGGCGAAAAAAAAAAAGTAAACCCAAAACAGGACCTGGACCCAATCTGAATTATTGCTTCGGGTATTATGCTTTTCGGGTCGGATAACATTAAAACTCGACCCGATTCAATCTGACCCATTGAGAGCATTATTTCCAAGTGAGTAGCACTATCTTTTATGAATTTCTAAACTCATGTCTTGAAGATGATGTATATTTGGTATATTATGAGTTATGAATAAGTACGTTTGTTGCATAAAATCCAGATCAGGCATTTATTATGATTTGTATCTGTGAATGGTGTGAGAATTGTTTTAAGAAATCTATTGTGAAAGGTTATATTTTAATTTGTGACCTAGTTTATGAAATTGATTCTGAAATGGTCTGTGAAATGTATTGTGATTTATGAACTGGTTTTTGGATTTGATTTTGTGGATTGTGAAGGATGCTATTGTGAATTTGTGTTGTGCTCAATATTGCTGTAAGCCTAATGATGAGCTTGTGAGTATGCGTATATTAGTTTAAGATATCCTTGTTGGCTAGCTACCAGCAATATAAGTGGAGTGTGACATTCTAAAATTTGACCTCGTTTCGATAAAGTGAAATGAGCTTTTCGTCGACGTGCTTATGGTTCCTTTTCTCTAAGCTAATCACTCACGAGTTAACTAACCTATTGGGTGAAGCAGTTAAGGGATGTATCAGCGGTAAAATCCCTAAAAGCTACTTAATTGGTTGGATTGGACTAAAATCGCGTCGGATCGATTCTAATCATGGAATTGAGTTCGATTTCGGAAATCGAATCTTTGAGCGTGTCATAATTCATTTTTAGGATCTTGTCTCCTCGTCCGTCAAATTATTGACGAGTCCGAAATTTCGGAAAAGAAATTATAGGAGGAAAAATCGAAGATCGGAAGAAAATAAAAAGGGAAAGAGAAAAAGGAAAATAATAATAGTATAAGAATAATGTGATTATCTTATTATTTATTATTTTATATTTCTTTTCTCTCTCTCCCTCACGTGATCTTTTGCCCCCATTTTCGACCATTCACCCCCCCTTTCCCCTTTCTCTCTCTCTCTCTCTCTCTCTCTCTCTCTCTCTCTCTTTCTCTTTTCTCTCGTGCGGATTCCCTCCTCTGATTGCCCCTTTTAAATTCCAACTTTGCTTTCCCTCTTCCCTTTTTGACTTTTTGACTAGTCAATCACCCTTATCTCTTCTCTCGCTTATCTCTACTTCTTCTCTCTCACTCAACACTCTCTCTCTCCTCTCATTCGTGTGACACTCCAGCGAAATAGAAGCAGAGACAGCAGCGCCGAGAGAAGAAAACCAGAGCAACTCTGTGACATCCCGAATTTTGACCCCATTCCGAATATATGAAATGGGCATTTTGTCGGCGTGTCTATGGTCTTTTTTCTCTAAGCTGATCACTCACGAGTTAACTAACCTATTGGGCGAAGTTGTTAAGGGATGTATCCGCGGTAAAATCCCCAAAAGCTACTTAATTGGTTGGATTGGACTAAAATCGCGTCAGATCGATTCTAACCACGGAATTGAGTTCGATTTCAAGAATCGAATATTCAAGCGTGTCATAATTCATTTTTAGGATCTCGTCTCATCGTCCGTTAAATTATTGACGAGTCCGAAATTTCGGGAAAGAAATTATCGGAGGAATAATCGAAGATCGGAAGAAAATAAAAAGGAAAGAGAAAAAAGAAAATAATAATAGTAATAAGAATAATGTAATTATCTTATTATCATTATTTTCTATTTCTTTTCTCTCTCTCCTCTCTCCCTCACATGATCTTTTCCCCCCAATTTCGACCGTTCACCCCCCTTTCCCCCCTCTCTCTCTCTCTCTCTCTCTCTCTCTCTCTCTCTCTCTCTTTCTCTCTCTTTCTCTTTTCCCTCGTGCGGATTCCCTCCACCGACTGCCCCTTATCAATTCCAACTTTGCTTTCCCTCTTCCCTTTTTAACTTTTTGACTAGTCAATCACCCTTATCTCTTCTCTCTCTGATCTCTACTTCTTCTCTCTCACTCGACACTCTCTCTCTCCTCTCGTTTGTGCGTGCGACACTCGAGCGAAACAGAAGCAGAGACTGTAGTGCCGAGAGAAGAAAACTAGAGCAGCTTTGTGACATCTCGAATTTCGATCTCGTCTCGAATATATGAAATGGGCATTTCGCCGGTGCGCCTATGGTCCTTTTTCTCTGAGCTGATCACTTACGACTTAACCAATCTATTGGGTGAAGCCGTTAAGGGATATAACCGCAGTAAAATCCCTAAAAACTACCTGATAGGTCGGATCGGACTAAAATCGCATTCGATCGATTTTAACTACGAAATTGAATTCGGTTTCGGAAATCAGATGTTCAAGCATATCACAATTCATTTATAGGATGTCGTCTTGTCTTTCGGAGTAATTTCGTTGAGTTCGAGATTTTATGGAAAACCGATTTGGACGTTGTGGAAAAATAGCAGAAATTCGGATGGGCTTAATTGAAGGGAATTTGGATTTTCAGGCCGAGCTACTTGACGATAGGAAAGTGTGGAAATTTGGTAGGCTTTTCTTCATCCATTTTGGACGTTGATTTGGAGAAATCGAGGATGAAATTGAAGTTTAATTTGATTAAATTCGGAGCTTGGGAGGGGATTGGATTTTTGGACATTAAAATTGGATTATTTATGGAAATTACCTTGCAAGAAAGAAATGGGGACAAAGAAGATAAGGTTGTGGACTTTAAGGGGACATGAAATGTGGCACCCGAGAATTTCGCAAACCATGATGTGCGACGGCAGTGACTGATCAATAAAAGTATCGCCGAATGGTATCATTAGTGTTTTGCATGAGCATTGTTTGATTCCATCAACGGACCAATATCTTATGTTTATTAAGGGTCCGATCGTTGAATAGACTATCGATATATATTCCTTTTGATGACTCGACACAATTATACCACTTGAGTGCACATGAGATAAGAAAAGAAATTGAAACACCGTGCAATCTCGTTCTTCTTCTATACAAGGATTTGAGTCATGAATAAGTACACTTGATAAATTATTGAACCACCAAGACCACGGGACCGAGAATGCTCCATATTTGTGCAAGTTTAAGGATCAGTTTTTATTTTTATTTTTTTTTATTTGGGCCTTGTTATTGAAGGACCGGATGTCCACTAATCTACTAGCCCAAAACAACCCGAAGACCCCTCAATAGTCGACATTTAAGTCAACTAATTGGAAGAGATGTTGATTGAAGCTTGGCTGGATGATGCCACGTTGCTGGTGTATGGATAGCCAGCGAAATGCACAGGGAGGCCTGTTGAAGACACGTCCATTCTAGCTGTCCATTCCCCTTGCAACCACTGAAACATGCCTCTCTTTTGTTAACTGGTTTTAGCAAAACCAGTGATCTTGTGCTCGTGAAAGTGGGTAATCGAGAGATTGAGCAAAACCAGGAGTAATCGAGAGAGAGTGAGCGAGAAAGGTTGCGAGTGAGCAGCGAGAGAGTGAGTCGGCAAGGGAAGGAAGGAAATTAGTCCCTACCGTGCGTGCATGTTGCCGCCGTCGTTGAGCCGCACACTCCTCACCGTCTCACCACACGCCGTGGAATCGTAGGACATCGAGGCAAGTGAAAGTCCATTAATCTATATAATGTGATGCTGTTATTGTCCAGTATGGTGCAATATATTTGGAAACAATTGAGTTCTGAAAGTAGAATGTTAAATTGTGGGTAATCGAAGTAGAGCGGGACCATGAGATTGAGGAATTACTTTGGTTTTGTGTACATTTTGATCATGTTGATTTGTTGATGAAAGACCGACTTTTAGTAGACTTGTGGAAGTAAGATAGTCACGGTGGGAGTGGGATTTTATGGGATTCGCTTGATCCAGTGCAATTTCATGTGTAACCCTGTAACTTTGTGAAATTTTATGAAGATTTCTAATATGAATTTGATCCCGATTTCTTCACGGAAGTCGTGAGGAATTGCATGAGCTAGAGTATATATTTTTATCAGAACTTCTTGGAATCAATACGATGGCTTAAACCTCTTTTAATATGCAATGCTTTCTGTTGAATTTTATCTTGTGATAAAAGAAACCTGAACTGAGTTGTGTGAACTACTACTCATTATACATAACGAATCTGGCTTAGTTTCCTTAATGAAACTTTTTCCTCTAGATCTCAATTATAACGTGTTAAAATTTCAGAATTTTTCATGGTCATTTGCTGGTTATTTCGAAATCTCTACTGAAAGCGTGCATTCTGGCCTTTACACTGTTTTACTATGAAACTGTTCATTTTGTTCTACGAGTCATTGTATCTTGAGTTGTTATTGACTTGATAGATGCAGTGACATTTAGCATATCACATGACATTGGAAAATTTGATAAAGTCTTATAGATCCATTGAATCCATGACGTCATTGCATCAAAATGTATTTTTGTAATGAGATGAATATTATGATGTGGATGTTACTATCGGAGGTGTGAGCTGACAATGCCCCGGGAGTGTCGGGATGCCCAAGGGTCGAGTGAGTCGACGCTGTTGGATGCCCGGAGGTTTGTGCCGGAGGGTCCTCGGGAGTTTCGAGATGCCCGGTTGTAGGGATTGTACCTAAATCCGTAGGGAAGGGGCAACCATTTTCATGGCGAGCCCTGGATATACCTTGTGATGCCAGGTGGGGTGCGAGATGCCCAGAGGTGTGACGGAACACGCTCTGGATCCCCGGAGGTTTGTACCGGAGGGTCTCGCGATGCCAAGTTGGGTGCGAAAGGTCAGAGGGATGCAAACACTGGTCCCCAGGGAATGAAACCTTTCTTTGAATGCTAAAATCCGGTACATTAAAGGAGTGCATGTGTGTGCATGTGGCATGATATGAGAATTTGTTTATGAAATTGAGTGGGCTTCATATGGTATTGAAAATGCATTCGTTATGGCATTGAATTGTTTTTATGAATGCGGTGCAAGTAAATAAACCCTTGATGGCATGTATATATATAAAAATGACATATGTGTTTTGCATGCATCTGGATGGTTAGAGTTTCTACATAATATAGTTTAATGGATCTTTTATTGCTAAGTGGTTGTACTCACCCCTCTTGGGGACTAACATTTCAGACTAAAAGAAAAATGCCGCTACTACCTGCGACTGTTGGTATGTTTTATGGACTCCTGATTGACCTACAGTGGGAGTGGTCAGAGCACTGTTATCCTGGGGTGCACGGGGCAGGTATTCGAGCGCGTGAGGATTTTGCTGACTTTTGAGGTAGGCCTCTCTGCCGGGCCTATTCACCAGGAGTACATATCAGTTCTTGTCCGTATGGATGGCCACCTTCTGAGGGTGCTGCCACCACCACTGGCCAACAGACCTGACTGGATATGACCTAGAGTCGAGGGTAGCAGGAGATGCATTTTTGGGACGCCGACACATGGGTGATGGACGGATGCAGATGATATCCAATGATAGAAGTTGGTTTTCTTTTGGGTAATCGCCAGGCACAAAAAGACCTTGGCATTTTGTTGTACCAACTATCACAGTCCATCCCTTATATAAATAAAAGTGTTCGGCCTAAATTATGAAAGTTTTAGTATGGTGTGCATCACTTTATATTTTGATGAAGGGTAGTCGAATTATGCTTCCGCCATATTATTTGCGTAGGGACCGGTAAAGAAAACAAATGAAAACCCCAAGATATTATAAGTTATGTTAAAATTTATTTGCTCTCAAAGTAGTATCTTACAAGAGAATGTAACTGTGGCGACCCTAACGGATCGGGGGCCGTTTCGGGGGTGCCACATGAAATTAATGGTGGGGATTAGGCTTGTGGACTTTTTGTTTTGGCTTCTCAAGCACGCTTGGCTGCCCCTCCTTCGTGCGTAGCTTCCCCCGACCCAGCTATCTTCTGCTTTTGCTTTTGTTTCAATTCATTCTACCAAATGCTCCATCATCTTCTTCCTGCTTGACCATTTCTCTCTCCCTCTCCGTTGGCTCCTACTTTGCTTTCATTTTCCCTTTATTTTCCTTCGATTACTAACCTAGTGCAGCTCCACGCCAACTCCTGCCCCACCGAACTCCTTTATGCCTCCGCGACTGAGCTTGGTCTGCCACTCGTTCAGTCTCTCTCCAGCATCAACGATCGAAGACCAGCTGCCGTGTGTCCTCCTCCTTTACTCCACCAACGCTCGGCCCAACCCATTTTCGTTCTCTCCATTTCTGCTTTCTGTTGCCATCTGAAGCCGCACGCCCACCGTCAGCTCACGCCAGCACACGGGTCAACGAAGCAGCTCCATCTCCTTGGTTGTTGACCCGCCAGCTGCCCTTCGTTCCTCCTTCTGTTTCGTGCGAAGCCCAGCCAGCGTGGTTGTAGATTTCAGGGCTTCTTGGCCCAGTTTAGCAGCCCAGCAAGTTGCTGTTGCTTGGTCCAGCCCATCTTCAATTTCCAGCAGCCCATCTTGAAGCCAGATCAAGCCCAGCCCAGCAACTTGAAGCCCATTTTCGGTAGGTCCTACCCAATTTGGGTCCAGCCCAAAAGCAAGAATAAATCTCATTTGGGCTGAGATTTGTTGGGCCCAAGTTTAAGGCCCGGTCCAAGCTTGCCGGTGTCACTGAAAGCCCGATTTCGGCCGCCGTCGCGTCGCCGTTGCGTCGCCGTTGCGGTGTTCTGGTCTTTGCTTTGCCAAGTGAGTAATCTCACTAATCCTCACTTAGTAGACTAATGATACTTAAGGGTTGATTATATTTAATTAAGTACAATGAGGTGGTTAGATTAGCATGGATTAGTGATTATTAGTTAATTGCATTGCATATTAGTTAAGTGATTAGTTTACTTAGCTAGAGAATTGTCTATACTATATATTGAATGCATCTTGGGATTTTTCCCGACCCTTATCGGGCTTCAATTAGGCATTACAGGCCTAAATTGGATTTTTAATATTTATTTATTAATTTTCGAAATTAATTATTTAATTATTTATTTTTCGGAAATTAGGCAAGGATAGCCGATGACCGAAATTTCGTGCTGATTGTCATGGTGCATTTCATTTATTTATTTGAGCTATACGTTGTGCTGAATTGAATTAATTGTGCAATTTGAGGAATTATTCTTTAATTGATTGAAATTGAGTGAAATTGAATGATTGATTGGTGAATGATCGAGTGTGGTTATTTAGCATTTACAATGCTTTGATGAGTTGTAAAGTAGAGAAAATCGTGAGGCTGAACTGAGAATAATCTTGGCTGAGATCGACTAAGTACGAGGTATAGACATACGTGGTTCGGTGATAAGGAAATCACTGGTGAAAACGATGCCTTAACGAATGCACATGTGCTGTCTATTACCTGTATTAGTATAGACATACATGGTTCAGTGATAAGGAAATCACTGGTGAAAATGACGCCTTAAAGAACGCATGAGTGCTGTTTATTACCTGCATTAGTATAGACATGTGTGGTTTGGTGATTAAGGACATCATTGGTGGAAACAACGCCTTAAAGAATGCATGCAATTGTCTATGGAATGCATTGTTATAGGCATGTGTGGTTCGGTGATTAAGGACATCACTGGCGAAAATGGCGCCTTAAAGAACGCACGCAATTGTCTATTGAATACATCGTTATAGGCATGTGTGGTTCGATGATTTGGGATATCACTGGCGAAAACGACGTCTTAAAGAACGCACGCAATTGTCTAGTGTATACGTCACCTTGGCGAAGTTGACGCCCGAGAGCATTGATATGGCTCTGTGACTGAGTGTACTATTGGAGGTTATATGGGATAGAATGAATGACCTAAAAATGGTTCGACTGCCATGTAATCAACTAGATTGATTGACTATTGCTTTGATATGGTGTTGTGAATCGATTGATTGAATGGAAATGACCGTGAGTGGTCTTGTTGGCATATAGTCGACTAGGTTGATTGATCGAAATATCGATATGTGATGTGATTGCTAGGGTGCCTATTAAATTGTGCTAATATGTAGGTGGAATTTGAGGCCAAGGTAAGTCTTTTGACCTGTGTGTGTATAGGCAGTCCGGTTAGCGTATTGGTTTCCTAATTGAGTCTTAGTAGGGTAGAACTTGCTGAGACGTAGTCTTATCCCGGTTGTGGGACAACATTTCAGGCCCGTAGATGAGCCTGTGAAGAAGGAACCAGAAGAGAACGATGAGCCGGTAAAAGATGAAGAGCTTGAAGGATGTGAGCTTAGTGATGAAGAGTTAGAAGAGAATTAGGATTATCCTGAGTACGACCCGGATGAAAATTGAGATCCCATTCTCTTTTGTGAATCTTGTCTAAATGTGAATAGTGTGAGACTAGAAAATTATGAATAGTTGTGTGAAGTACTTTGAGTTATGCTATGTATAAAAGTATGGTTGTGAATTTCAATATGAAAATTATGGCCTTACTTTTCTATCTCATCGTTTTATTGTCTAGGGATTTATAACTGTTTACGCATGTGCTATTAAGAATGAAAGGGTCGACGATACATAGTCCTAGGATATCGCATTATAAAATTGACCAATTAAAAGGATGTGTGCATGCCCGAAGATCGGCGCGTGACAAGCTCGTCGTCGCCGCCCACGCTCCGCCACCTGCACGTCACTTGTGCACTCCACCGCTCGCCGTTCACCTTTGCCTCTCCCTCACTCCCTTCAACCACCGTCGTTGCCATCTTTCTCCCTCTCCACCTGCTGCTTGACGTCCTAGCAGATCTGGGAAGATGCCGGAGCAAGCAGCAGCAATTGGCATTGCTTGAAGGAGTCGCCGCCCGCCATTCCGCCGTCCACCACCCCCCACCGAGCTGCCGTCCGTGCCTCCCCTCACGCCAGTTCAGCGTTGTCTAGCTCCAGTCGCCTCTGCCCAGCGCCTGTTCGGCCACCACAAGCGGTTGCCCGACCACCTTCGGCCACTGTTCAGAATCGCCAGAGCTTCCCTTGCCCTCCACCGGCCTTGCTTTGCCGCCTCAGCCACCGGACTAGCCTCGGCTAGCCAAGAACAATCGCTGGTTAGTGGGTTTCCAGCCCTCTTCGGCCCGCTTTTGGAGTATTTCCGAGCCCCGAACTCAGGACTTCCTTTGGGGTTTATCGTTCCTCGTGTCGTCCCCGTCGGATTGATATGCTTTGTGCTAAATTCCGGTGAGTAATCTCACTAATTCCTGCTTAGTTTGCTAATTATGCTTAGAGGTTGGTTAAGTTTAATAAAATGCAATTAGGTGGTTAGATTATAATAGATTAGTGATTAGTAGACAATTGTGATGCATGTTAGACAGTTTGATTGTGCAATTAGCAAGTAGACGTAGTGTATTATTTATTGAAAGCATCTCGAGATTTTTCCTGACCCTTAGCGGGCTTCAATTAGGCTTTTTGGGCACAAATTGGATTTTTAGTAATTAATTATTAATCATTTATTTATTTTCCGGAAATTCTACCATGATGGCCAGTGACCAAGATTTTATGCTGATGATCGTGGCGCAGTCCGTTTATTTAATTGAGCTTCATATTGTGCTAAATTGGAATTATTGTGTTTATTTATTTAATTTTCGAAATCAATTGTTTAATTATTTATTTTCCAGAAATTCAACCAGGATGGTCGGTGACCGGAATTTTGTGTTGATTGTCGTGGAGCAGTCCGTTTATTTATTTGAGCTTTAATTCATGTTGAATTGATTTAATGATGCATTTTTAAGTTATATTCTTAAATAAGGCAATTTTGGCTATGTGATTGAGAATTGGTCGGGTATCGGTTGTCAGTATTGAAAGTGAGTTGGTAAATCACCTGGAGAATGCACGTGGCCTGGTGAATTGGAATGTCACCTGGGAAGAACACGTGGCTTGGTGATTGGATATGTCATCTTGGTAAATAAGTAGCCTTAGAGAATGCATGTGGCTCAGAGACTCGATATGTCCTCCTGGAGAATGCATGTGGCTCGGTGACAGTGTATGGCATCGTAAAAAGGGCACATGGGTTTGGTGAATTGATGTATCACTTTGGTGAGTTAGCACCTAAGAGAAGGCACGTGGGCCTAGGCATCGTAAAAAGGACATATGGCTCGGTGATATGATGCGTCACTTTGGCGAACTAATGCCTTAGAGAATGCACGTGGGTCTAGTGTTCGAGAATGTCATCTAAAAGGGCACGTGGCTCAGTGACTTGATGTACCACCTTGGCGAAGAGGTTACCTTAGAAAATGCATGTGGGCCCAAGGTTTGAGGCACGTAGCTCGGAGACTTAGGATGTCGTCTTGGAGACTACACGTGGCCTGACTTTTCGATATTCCACCGTGGGGAATGATTTGGATGACATGTAAACGACTGGTACGATTTGTTTTGAGTGAGTTGGTGCCTATTACGAATTGTACTGACTTGCAGGTGGAATTTGAGGCCAATGTAAGTCCTCTGACCTGTGCGTGTTTAGGCAGCCTATAGTATAATGGTTTACTAAATCGGGCCTTAGTGGGGTAGAACTTGCTGAGACGTAATCTTATCCCGGTTGTGGGACAATATTTCAGGCCCGTAGATGGTAGCACCACCACCTCCTCCTCCACCTCGTTGTCCCGTTATGCATTTTGGCATTCCACAGGAGGTGACTGAGATAGAAATCTATTACCATATACACCCTCATCCAAAAGGACTAGAGTACGTCATTGTTAAGTTAATCATCTGGGTTGATGTAGGAGAGAACGCTCTTAGGCCCCACCCTTATAGGTCATGCTACCGTGAATACATTGACGGGTGAAGAGAAGGGCCCATTCCTGAGAATGACGTACTAGTGTACGTTTTGGAAGAATCTTTCAAGGAGGGTACAATAGACTACGCGGATGGGTCGGTTGTTAATGTTCAGGACCCAGCACTGGTGGTTGAAGCCTAGACTCCTGTGTACTCAATCGACGATGATGACTGGAATGATGAGGGTGATGAGATTGAGGAACAGGAGGTGGAAGGACAGGAGGAGGAAGAAGACTGGGGTGCAGCAAAAGAGGTTCCTGAAGATGAGCCGGCATCTGAAGCCGAAGATGAGCCTGAAGGAGGAGAGGAGGAGCTCGAGGAAGAGGAGAGCGAATCCGAGGAGTTAGAAGAGGATTAGGACAATCCTGAGTATGACCCAAATGAGGATTGAAATCCCATCTCTTTTGTGAACTCTATGTATAGGTGTAGATAGAGTGAGACCTTGAAGTCATGAATAGTTTGTAAAGTACTCTGTTTAGTGCTATGTATAAAGGTTTGGTGGTAGATTTCAATATGAAAAATATGGCATGCTTTTCTATCCCATTTTGTTATTGTCTGGGGAATTATAATTGCTTCCGCATGTGCTTAATAAACGAAATGGTCGGCGATACTTAGTCCTGGGATATCGCATTATAAAAACGACCAAGTAGAAGTATGTGTGCGTGCCCGAGGATCGGGGCGTGACATGGAAACCTTACTAAGAGGGGAGCTTGGCCACCTTATCACGAGAAGTTATGTGCAACCATAATTAGATATTTAAGCAGAAGTTTAGCCAATTGATGGACCGTTGATATGTGATTTGAGATCCGTTGATGTGTGATATGAGTTTGATCAAAGGACTGAACTACTGATGCTTGTTGTAATATTATTTGTTTAACTAATGTTTTTGTATGTTAAAATAATGTAACTCATTTTTATCTTATATATGTTTTATACATTGGAATTGAAATAAATGAGTTTCAATATTATTTTATAAATGGTCCTCAATCTGTTCAGAAAAGATGCACTACTCATTGGGTTGTAGTTGCTCATTCCACTAATTTTTCATTTTTTTTTCTGGTTCCTTGGTTAGTGGCCGTTAGAGCGAATGCGTTATTGCTGGGAAATTTGAGAGTTACATTTTGGGTGATTTGAAATTACATCCCTTGGGTGGAAAGATGGCCGTGTCTTTAATCCTATCCTTGTAGGATTTGAGATGTGATATCTTGTGGCATCCAAGTTTAGGTTTGATGCTGGGGTGTAGATTTCACGAGAAGTTGTGTTCTTTTGTGTTAGTTTATAATGCGTTAGTCTTTTGTTAGGTACTAGGATGTATGTCTCTTTTTGGGGTTGAGGCATGTGCCGTGACGCTTAAGGGTGTTCAAGACCTTGCAGATGCTATGAATGCTAGTATGGGCTCAAAGGGCTGTAAAATGATTATTGCATAAAGCTTTGGCATGTCAATGATGACAAAGGATGGTGTTACCGTGGCAATAAGTGCTGAGTTCAAAGAAAAAAAATGAAAAATATTGATGCTAGTCTTTTAAATCAAGTTGATCATCCAACCTTCTTTGCAATTCGCCTTTTGGATTAACACTCTCACATCAATATTTGAGTCCGCCACAGTTGAACTCAAATGCTATGTTTCCTCTATGAAATTATTCTTTGAAACAGATTTAAACAGACCATCGCCTAAAATTGAAAATCAAAGGAAGATATAAAAATCACAATTTTGTTACCTTGTGAACTTGTCGATGATGTAGAACAGAGTAATAGATGGGGACGAGACGTAGACCCAAAAAGTCCCAGCAAACATAGTTAGATTTGGGTTGACAATTCCGTTTCGATGACTTGTCATCACCAAATTAAATAGGTCGTGAAGACAAACCCTCCTTCCGCCATCCTTTTATTCAGATCGAAGCAAAAACAAAGCATGATTGAAAATAAGAGAATATTCATTGAAACTCTCGATGACACCCGCTAAAATTTTTCACAGATGGAATGGGGCCTTTTGCTGGGAAAAAAAACAGAACACTAAAACTTGTTGGAGGAAATCAACGCTTTGAATGGCTGCGTGTGACGGAGCTGGAAGCAGATGATGGCATTCGGGGTCGAGGCAGGGGTGGTGAGTCAACGGTGAGAAGAGAGATCGACTCAAAGGTGCAGACCCATCGGGCGTGACGTGGAGCAATGAGAGTGAAGTAAGTCCATCATGTTTTTCTCCTTTTTTACCCTTTTTTTTCCTTAGTTTTTCCATATTAGATATCCTACATGGTTTTGCTCTGCCCTCTAAATGGAACTTTTTAATCCAAACATATCCAAATTCAGTGTTCTCCCTAACATCAAATATGATATATTTATCGTATCCGGAGTTATATCTAGTCCACCAAATACAGTTTTAGAGTTTATTAGCAATGTTAGAGATATTTTTTATATTACAATTGATTGTAATTGAAATTATGCCTCTTTAAAATAGTCATCTGGTAAAATTTAAATAAAATAAATTGTAAATAGACTTATGTTCTTTTCATTTAATAATGTACAATAATTACATTTTTCTCTTTCATTTAGTTACGAATCTCAGCTACACCGGCTCTTTGGGCTCGACAACATGTAATTGCTAGAGAAAATAAGTAGGAATTATATAAGACAAAATAAAGAGAAAAGTTTAGAATAACGATATACAAAACAACTTAGTTTTGCTTAAGTTCTTCCACATCAGATTTTAGTTGTGCCATGTAGTATGAGGACGATCACTGGACTGTCACATCAGCATTCTCAAGCAAAAATTAATTGAAATTTCACCAAAATAATTTAGGGAAGCATTGACAAAATTAAAAAGTTTAGAAATAGGTGGAAATTTGTATAGTAGTTTTAGGATTGATTGGGTAATTATTCTGAATGTCGATCCAAATTATTTTAGACATCATGCTACTGGTTCTTGTCAACTTGAACAACTATACGTTCAATATGTCCTATTAATAAAGTTTACTTTGATTGATTCATCAATCAAAAAATGAAATAGTCATTAACTAGAAATTATTAAATTAAATTATTTCTTCCATCAACTCGAACAATGAACTAGATTAAGATGCACACATATATGTGCAATAACACACGTACGTACGTATCATGCCAAAGTACATTCAAATATTGATTCAAAATTTTTTTGAAATGAAAACAAGGAATTAAGAATGACAAGTTTTTTCTTACTCTGTTATGATGGGTGTATCTAAGGATTCTTGAGAACTAAATCGGATGAAGGAATCACTCGATTCAAAAATTTTCTGAAATGAAAACGTGGATAACATTTAATAATATTTTAATAATATTTATTTATTTATTTTTAATTTTTTAATTTTATTTTTTATTATGATTCTCGGACAAGCCTTTTTTCTTGGCCCGACTCTGTTATGATGGGTGTATCGCTCAACCTCGCTAGAAGGGCGAGGATCGCGATCGGCCATGGGCGAGCCTTTGAGAACTAATCCTTTATCGCCTCGCTAGATGACTGTCGGATAAGAACCTCGGCGAAAAAAGACAAAAACAAAAAAAAGAAAAAAATATTAAAATATGATTAAAAAATCTCATCCATTGATCGTAGGACTTTTAAGAATTCGTGTTACAACCGATTTCGTGTTTTTATTCAATCATGGAACACTTTTTAGATATGTCCTTCCTTAGCACTTCATTTCGAATAGGGGTTAATAGTTCACCCTGTTCTGTTTGAAGTACGAAAGACCCACCCAAGAAAGCGAACAAAATAGTCAATTCGTTTTTTTTCCTGCGCGTATCGCCACTAGAATTAGTCCCAATCACTCTTTGAAATATGAGATAATAATAGAACGAATCCGTCAAAAGGGTTCTCCCCCAAGAGCAGGAATGCTCTTTTATTATGTATGTGGATTACTTGGTCGATTTACACATTTTATACAGAAGTTACGAAAAAAATGCAAAGAGTTGTAATCCGTTCGGAATCTATCTCTCAATTACTATGAAACTGCTCATGTATTGTGGGAAGAAATTCGATAAACCCTCCAAATTAAAATTTATTGCATCAAATCTCTAATGTGGTGCAGTAAAGTAGACAATATGTCACTATGCATTAGTTAAGTTTCACACGGGAATGTGCATAGAAGCTTCCAAATTCATAAGCATACAACAAGATGAGAAAAACTACTGTAGCTTCCGTTTCATTTTTTGGGTGGATACGCTACATTACAGTCTATCTTATACTTACACTGAGGGCAAGTATATAAGAAAGAGTATAGTCCTCCTCCATGCCCGCATGACGGACAATGACCTAGGCACGATATCGGGATGCCAATTGGCGGCAGCTTGGCGGGTGGAGCCGGACTTTCCACCTTCTTGGCCTCTGCCTTGGGCGGTGGAGTTGGATTTTCCTTCTTGGCTGGAGGAGGTGGCGTTGCTTTTTTCTGGATTTTCTTCTCTCGCCTTCGGATGTAGCAGAAAAGGAAACCACAGAGCATGACGACAACAATGACTGCAACAACGATGACCCATGTTGGGCTGTTATTGTCGTCGGGCGATACAGAATCTGGATCGATCCATGCAGATGGAGGAGGGAAGTACTGGAAACCCGGATAAGTTTGTGGATAATTACCGTTCTCCATTAAGAAAACTCTCTGCAGTTCAACGCAAGCAGTGAGTTTACAGACATATTCTAGAGGTGATGACCTTTTGATCATGATATGATCATGATGAATTGAGAAGATCATATGATTCAAGCACAAGATTGAGATGATCTGAATTGGAATTCAGCGAGATATGATATAAGCGGAAGTAGGTGCTTGCACTTACCTTCGCAAGACGAACCGAGCAAACCAGTCAATGGTGTCGGTGCTCCAATTCTAATGCGACCTGCATAGAAGTGAGAATTTTCCTTAGGTGGACGACTCCTTATAATGGCTCTCTATGCCCTCCACTATGTGTGCTTGTGTTTTGGTCAACTCGTCTCTTTCTTTATAGTGAGGATGGACGTAAGATGAATGATTGAAGACGACAGGACAAAGTGTTACGAAATTTCATATTATGTACCAAACAGCCATGATTCGATACTAATGAAATGATTTGTGGATACAAACAAACAATGAAGAATCTCGTGAACTCCCAAGTTCTTTATGAAGTGACATGATTACGATTTTCCCATTGAATTTGATTCATACATTTTTGTAATCATCTTTCTTCGTGTAGCATACGGTAGGAATAGGCTTTGTACTCAAATTATAATATGATGATATGTTCCAAATTTTGTGTATTTGAGCTTGAGTAACATATGCATAGAGGAATTATAACTAAGGAGATACCCTAGAGACGTAGCGGCAGAGGAGCCTCGCCCTTTGACGGGTAGACCATGGAGAAAATGTTCTGTTAAAGTGAACGGTAGATGGTGTTAGTGAAATAGAAGTTTGTTAGATAGTTGATATATGTATCTATATCATGTACCGGTTGATTAAATATCAACTCATAGTTCAAAAAGATTGAGCCTCTCTTAACGTAGGTTTTACGCGTAGATTCCCACTTGACGATCCTCTGTTCCAGGAATACTTTCTAGATAGATGTCTTTCCCTTGCACTTAATTTAAAAAAAAAAAAAGAATTTTTAATTCTCTTCGTACAGATTGTAATACGAAAGGCTCACATAAAAAAGAGAGAATAAACAGTCCTTTATTTTTCGTGGGTATCGCCGTGCTGCTTAATCTCGACCGCTTCCTCAGGAATAGGAGGCAATGATAGAGCATATCTGTCGAGAGTACTCCATCACGAGCAGGAACACCGTTTTATCATGTTTGTGGATTACTTGATCTATTTTACGACATTTTGTATCGGAGTTACAAAAAAATGTAAAGAGTATAATTTGTTGTGTTCTGAACATGTATTATTAGAAGTAATTCGACAGATTCTCCAACACAAAAACTATTTATTGGATCAAATCTCTAAAGTTGCACAGTAATACAGAAGATTTGTCACCGTGCACCATTCAAGTTTCAACACACAAACATCCACAGAAGCTTTCAAACTAATAAAATATTGTATTTTCTGTCTGATTTGTTGTTTGGATGCACTGCGTTATATTCCATCTTTTACTTGCACAGAAGGCAGGGAATGAAATCGGGATGCCCGCTGGCGGCGGCTTGGCTGGTGGAGCTGGATCAAGCTGGCTTTGCAGTTGGCGCAGGTGTCGCTGGCTTTGCAATCGGAGCAGGTGCTTTTTGCCAGAATTTCTTCTCTCGCCTCAGGAAGTAGTAGAAAAGGAAACCGAAGAGTATGACCACGACAAGCACTATGCAGACGATGACCCACGTGGGAGTGTTGTAGTCACAATCGTCAGATGATACCGAATTCTGATCGATCCATGCCGATGGAGGAGGGAAGTACGGGAAACCCTGATAATTTGGTGGATAGTTATTCTTCTCCATCAATAAAATCCTGCGGTAGTTCAATGCAAGCGTGAGTTTACAGACATATCTTGAAACATCAATTCATACAAGAAAAGGTAACGATTCTTCAGAAAGATGGTACTTTCGAAAGTAAAGAAACCCTTTTCCATCGTGACGAACTGAGAAGATTATACGACCCGAGCGCGAAATGGAGATGATTGATAACGGACTTCAGCGAGATTTAATATGAGTCTGAACGACGAGCTTGTACGTACCTTAACAAGAAGAGCTGAGGAAACCAGTGAGAGATGTTGTTGCGATGATTCGTCCACGACCTGCAAAGATATGCGAATTTTCGTTAGGTGGGCTCTCATTATAATGGGTGGGTGCGTTTCGGTCAGCTCGTCATCACTACTTTTATGGTGAGTAATTACGCAAAAACGTCTGTTCAAAAAGAATTACGCAAAAACGTAATGATTGAAGACGACAGGGAAAAAGACTCGGCAAATTTTTTATATCACGTACCGAACAGCCATGAGTGGATAATAGTGAAATTGTTTGTAGATACAAACAGACGATGAAGACATCAATCCCCGGACGGTGCTTCGACGAAGGACCACAAACGTTTTAGGGTTGGACGCTTCTTGAGTCCTGACCAGGAACGCTAAACTCCACAAGCTCTTTATTTAAGTGACATCAATCATCTTTTGTCACGTAGCATATGGTAGGAATAAGGTAGAGAATCGTAATATACGCGATGATGCTAAGGAGAAATATTTTGGAGATGTTGAGGCAGGGAATCCTTGCTCTTTGACATGTAGACCTTGCAGAGAAGTTCTTCTTTGAGTGAACGGCAGATGGTACTAGTGAATTAGAAGTTTGTCTTTGGATAATTGATTTATGAGTTTACATAGTGTAAAATGGTTAAATACGTAATCAACTCATGATTCAATGACACGGCCGCTTTTGGACGGGATCGAGTCCAAAACCAAGTGCTTAAACTGTGGGTTTTAGGCGTAGGTTCCCTCTTGACTATCCTCCATTCAATGATGAAAGGGTATAGAGTATAGTCAGTATTGACTTTTGTATACGTGATGTTACTCCATCAATAATGGCTTTTGGACAAAAGTCGTGGAAGGATTAGTGTTGTGAGAATTTACGCCTAGGATGACTTGCTTCCTTTGTTTTTTTATGCTGCTGTCAGTGCCCGGTGCTAGTTGGCGATGCACTAATCCCCCGAATGTGGTAGTTCCCACACCTCGACCATATCGTCTAATCACAGTCACACAAGTCTGTGACTATTGAAGATGACGTTGAAGAAGTGCTGACAGTAGGGCCGAACTCGACCACCGTAGAATTTATTGTTTTGATTTTGGAAGAACGGAACTCATTTACGAAATATACGATGAAAACTCGTGCTCTCTTCCGATTCATGCGTTTCTTTTTTTTCCCCCAATTGCATGAATCGGCAAAGAGTTGACAATTTTACAGCACGAGAGGAGAGAAATGAGGAAAATTGAGAAGTATAGCGTACATCGTGTTGTTCTAGTTGTGCCCAGTTTATTTCTATTTAGGGTATTGTATGTGGACTCCAACTTCTTCCCTGTAGCTACAAGATGGGCATCTGAACTTCTCATGATACAGCCCTCCAATGTATGGACATGATGGGCAAGCAACTGGCAGCATTGGCCCTGCGCCATAACAAGGACCGGGTGTCTTAATTGTCAGAGCCTGTAGTTGCGGCGTCTTTGGAGCTAACTTCTTTGGTGGTCCTTCTGATGGTGACGTTTCTGGGCCTGGCTTCACATCGGATGTTGGAGACGGGGTTGTCTCTTTTTCGCGCCGTCTAAAAAATATGTAGAGGATGCAGCAGAACAAGAGAACGGCGATGCCTATGGCCACTTTGACCAACATGGGCATTTGTGACGACGACGACGACGACGCTGATGAGGGATCGAGCCATGCTGGTGTTGGTGGTGGGTAATTTTGGAAACTGGGAGTTTCAGGTTGGCAACAAGTGCTCTCCATACGAGCTTAGCCACCTGAAGATTGAAAGGAAGATTTCATTTTCTTTTCCAAATTGATTTGATTTGTTTTAGAAGCGAAACATCATCTAATGCCACATAAAATGGACGGAAAATTCATTTCTTGATGGATAATGCACATAAAACGTGTATAGAAAGCCACACTCTGATAGTCCCCTTAGTTTTCAAAGTAAAATGGATTCATGAATATGAAGTCAAATGGGCATGTCGTCATTTCTTGCAAAACCCTGTTTTCGCAATAAAACATTATATATTCAATATTTTCAAAGTCTGTCTACTGATCAGTTCTACTAGAGGAAGTTGAAAAACCGTTCTCAACTACATTCAGTAAATGCAAATGCGCTTGGGTACTTGAGAGAAAGAGAGAGAGAGAGAGAGAGAGAGAGAGAGATGTTGGAGAGAACTTACAGAGAGCAGTGCAAAAGAGAGAGACACTGAAGACAAGTCAACTCGTGGAGTTCTCTGAGCTCCCGCAGCATTTACATGTTCATACATTTGACGAAGATGATGAATTTAAGACAGTAGGATGTTTATTAATTTCTGGGGATCTAGGACTAAAAAATAAATGGTTTCTAGGAGAAAAGGCATTCTAATTTAGAGTTCCTTCCGCGGGTCAACAAGTCCACGTTAAGAGAATCCTATTAGCCAGCTAGGTATCTTCCCCAATGATTAACAGCGACGACGTTTCAGCATCAGAAAGCACATGCGTGCATGGTGATCATAGCAGAACGTTTTACAGAAACTGGCAAATGCATTTCGTTGTTGCTTGTTAATGGTTCAACTCATCCGTTACCAGATGACATGGCAAGGGATTCAACGTAGACTTTTTGTAACGAGCTGCGGGTATTGAGTATTGACAAGATGTCAGCGGTCATGAAGCTATCATTTCCAGATGGGATGCAAATTCTCCCTTCGTCCAAAAAGTCGAATCTATTTGAGCCTTTTCTCTTCACTCAACTCTTCGACTAGTTTCTTTAGCAAATAATTATAGTGGTAACAAGATGATAATCCTTACAACACCTACATTTTACCATTTCGTTAGGCGGGCACTATTTGGTTCCCAATTATCGTCAATGTGACGCATGTACGAGGAAGTGACATAACACTCATGTTAGAAGCCCGAAACGAATTTCCTCAGCATGGGAGGTGATCAGCCGGCTAGACACACTGTTCGACCGTGTCTTGTTGATCGGGCGGCGACTAGGCACTTCGACATTCAATCCCGATTGAAACGAGGCGGTATTTCCTTGTCACAGGACAAATGGTTTTCCCCTACCCCATTCCAAAGTTAGAAACCCCAATGACACTCTCACATTGCCAGCAAAATAATAATGCAGTGATTTCAAAACAGGACACTCTTAGCGGGTCCTTCGTCGTGGCAAATGCAGCGCAGGGACAAAGCTAAAAACCAGTAGCCAAATGCTTAACTGGAAGCATGTGCTATCTTTTCTTATTTATTTAAAGATTCTTGTTAATCAAGCCGACGTCGTTGACCTACGACCAATGGCACAACAAAAGATTCCTATTCCTTTGGACCTCATGCGAAACCGATCTCTCACTATGAAGCAAATGTCGTCTTCAACGAATGCTTTCTGAGTCATGCGCTGTTAAGTGGTCCTCAAGCCATTTCCTTCCACATAAGCTTCGAGGCAATTATCAAGAGGGGAAAATGAACATGTTGCTTTTATTTGTTTTATGTGGTGGTCGGGCGAATATAAAGTGGTTGGGCACATAAAAATATCGCTTACAGAACAGACAAAGCATGGGATCAATAAAGTAATATTCATAAACAAAACAGGAGAAGATACTGCTCTTTGTAAAGTTTCGAGCTTACCCGGGTTCGGCCAATGTTCCGATATAGGAATAGCCAAAATACGAGCTATTCAAACTCCGTTTTCGTCTTTGATGTATTATAACAAATCAATCTTTGCCGCTCCACCTACAGAAGGGAAAAAAAAAAAAAAAGAACAGGGAGGAGAGTGCTCATCATTAATTATGTCCACAAGTGACAAATTAATGTACCTTTTTTTTTATCGGTGTATGTTTCATACGGGGAAAGCTTTATTAGACAAAGATGTGCATAATCATAGAAAAGCCGCTATTTCCACTCCATTTATTACTAAATCACAACTTTTAAAATAATTAACCACGATACCCTTCAAACTAAAAATTCCAGTTTTTTTAATGACCGCACTATTTTCATCGCCATTTTGGTTAAGATACTCATTTATTCAGTTAAATCAGAAAAGGATGCTATTTCCACCACTTTTTACTAAGATAATCTTTTTCCTTTTTTTTACTAAGATACTCCTTTTTTCCATTTATTTCCTTGTGTCATAATTTCTCTCTCACTTTCCCTCATAGCCCTACTAATTAAGGGTGAGCATATCAGATTGCCTGGATCAGATCGGACCGACTGTTTTGGTTCGGTTCTTGGGGGAGTTGGTCTAGTTCTTAAGTGTGTTGTTTTGGTTTCTAGTTTCATAAAAATGCAACCGGTGATTTTCAGTCTAGTGCCTAGTTCTAGGAGGGAATCGAATAGGATTGGATTGACTCTTTTTTTAGAATTTTTTTTTAAAAATCTTAAAAATAGCAATAAACCCTAAAATTGTTATAACTCTAGTATTTTTATTTTTTTAATTTTTTTTTGGCTAAGTGGCCAATTTCATTGGATCGGACTAGATGGTCTAGTTCCTAATCCTATGACAATTTGGTTCGATCCTCATTCCCAAATATGGGAACCGGTCTAGTTCCTGATTTCTAAATAGAATCAGATCGAATTAAATCGGGAACCGATCACCCCTACTATTCATGAGCTATCGAGTGAGGTTGGAATGGCACGGGCTTAGCACTAGAGGCAAAGAGGAGCGGTGGTTGAGGGCTAAGGTGGCGATGCAACAATGGAGAGAGAGATGCAGATGCAGTAGAGGGGATCTAAGGGAGAAGAATAATGATCACATTGTGACAGTAGAGGTGAGTAATGAGTGACGAGCGCATGGCGACCACGTATGAAATTCAGGGATGGTAGTGGTATTTTGTGGCGGGCTTGGCATGAGGGTAGGACTAGGGGCGAGTTCATTTGAGGTTTTGAGGCATTAAGAGAGTCTGATAATTATTTTATGAAACAGTAAAATCAACGAAATTTTCTCTTATGCACCTTTTTGCTGTGTAGTAAAAAAGCAAAAGTCGAAGCAAAAACATCAACTTAACGAAGAAGGGAGGATGAGATCCCGCCATGAGCAAATAATGAGACAATGGTTAATAAGTTAAATTTTAATTTGAAGGGTATTCTGGCGAAATATTTATAAAGGGATCGTTTTAGCATTAAATGGAGTGGAAATAGCACCTACCAAATTATATCAATAGGGAATGAGAGAATTATGGCAAGATTGATTCTAGAAGGGAAATTACCAAAACATTTCTCACCCTTGGCCAGCAAGGTTCAACCCTTGCTAGCCCAACAAGCAGCGTGGGTGAGATTGCCCGGCCACAACAAGGCTTTCTTGAGGTTGGTGAGGGATCGGTTGCCGTTGGCGATTGGCTGGAGCAAGGAGGTAGCAAGGAGGTGGAAGTGAAGAAAAAAGAAAGGGAAAGGACCAAAAAAGAAAAAAAAATTAATAAAAATTTGAAAAAAAGAAAAAATTTATTAAAATATTGTCTATGTTAGTGTTAGTTAGATAATTGGTGCGGATGTCAACACCAGTGTCGGCAAGCAAAAATTGGCTAAATAGACTGAAGTGACAAAAAAATGCTTAGAATTGAATTTGAAAAATTATAATAGGTTTGACTTTTTTTTGATAATTTTCTCAATTCTAGGGCAATATAAGTGGGCCGAGTTATTCAGATGAGTGTCTTTTAAGGCCCACGGATGGACCGTGTAATGGAATGGTTGTCAGAGAAAGCATTTCACCCTTTTAAACCGAAGACGTTAGCCCCCTTGTCTATGCTGCATTTTGGGCCTTCTTTGAAATGGGCTTCATAGTCCACAAACATGTTTTTTCGTTTATTTCACAAAAAGCCCATAAAACATTTTTTCATTGTCTAGTTTGATCCATGAGCCCATGCACTTAGTTTGTCGCCAGCTTGGATTGAACCCCCTTTCCTTTCGTTCCCCATTGCTTCCGAGATATTCCATGAAAATCAATGTTTGTCGCGTAAAGCCTCTCACGGTTGCCAGAATTTGGTGTATCTAGGCGGCGCCGCCCACCCTCCGGAATTTCAAAGAAGGGTTAAACATCTATTTAATTACCTTGACTTTTGGATTAATGGTTCGTTTTTTCACCATCTAAATTCTCGGTCCACTTTTAGAATAAAATATTTTCGCCAGAGGCGTTGCTGCATATTCACAGTATAATGAGTTTTTCGTTCTATCGATAAAACTAGCAAGACACAAAGTCCTATATAAGCACATGCGTCGTTTGAATCAAGCGAGGAAATATCGACAATTTTTCTAGGAGTTACATATATGGAAGTATCATGTAAAAGCAGGGGATAAGGAGGCTGCTTGGCTAACCATGATACTTCTGAATATGGCCTAAAGGCTTTAAAATCCAGCGGCTTTGAGTTTTGACTTCACTTTCGCTCTCTGCCGTACCAGCAAAGTTTCTATGCCATCATTTAATCCTAGTTTACAACCTGTTGCCATTGATTTTAATGCTATTTTAGGTGATTAAGTTGACGTCTGGTAAGAGATCTTGAATTAATTGCAATCTAAAAATCGGAAAAGTTATTCAAAAAGTCCTAAACTTGTTGTATTGCTGTCAGTTCAATTTTAAACATTTTTATTTTGTCAATTTAATCCTACACCTTTTAACGATTAATCAATCTAATTCTTCTTGTTAATTTTGACTAAAAACGGTTGACGTGAACACTAGTCGTCATACGTAGCACGAATGAGGACGGTTGTTATGTCAGTGATTTCCAATCAAAATTAGCCAGAATGATACACTAGTAATTAATCTAAACGTTTAGGACTCACTTGATAAATCGTCAAAATGTTTAAAACTAAATTGATAAAATTAAAAAAATTTGGTTACCACATAGTAGATTTATGACTTTTTAGATTATTGTTTTCCTAAAAGTCTTGCTACTTTAATCAGCTACTTACGGATTTTAAATTGCGCAAACCAAAAAGAAAAATAAACCACTTATAAAACTCGGAGTCATCGACAACAAAAACAGGCGGAGTCCAGTAGAAGTGCACGAAAAAAACTGTACTTTTGCTGAACTCGAATATGCCCGCCAATGGCTTCCCATCTCTTCGTATTACGAGAGCATCCTAATCTTTATCAATTCACAAACCTATTTGATTAAGACAATAAGGTTCAATTCAAAGAAAAGAAGAGTAAAAAACATGTTACACAACACTTTCTAGCCGATCATAATAATGGAAGACAATCTAAATCAATCATCATCATCATCACAAGACCCATGGGGTGAACCACTTCTCAAGATCCCTTTGCTTGTGGATTGTCATTGATTCTTGGAGACTCCTCATCAATAATGAATGTGGACGGTTGGCCCTAGCCTCAGTAGCCTGTCATGTTAGGAACAAATTCATCTCTCGGTAATATTACACTAGATCCAAGTGATATCTCTTTAGGATATAGTGATGTCCCATTAAGTTAGTCTCCTCCTAAAAAGAAAGAACAAGAATCAGCATTCGAGATCCTTCCATTTGGATCTTGCGATACATAGAAGAAAGAGAAAGAAGGTGAGACTAGGAAGCTGCCATACGCCTCTCCAAAAAGGCGACGAAGACAAGATGCTCATTTCCTTCATAAAAAGTATATTAATAATGTGTCATACTAGTGTTTGGGATGAGTCAGGAGTCACGTTATGGTAAATTTCATGTTGATAATTTATGTTGTGATAGGACAGAAAGTCTTTTCTCTATCCTCTCACTCTTTTCTCTCAATCGGTTTCTTCAACCTTTAGCCATGAGGAAGGGTTTGAGCTAGTCTCACCCTCCCCTTCCTCTTTTGTTGATTTTGCTTGCATTTTATTGTTTTTTTATTACCTTTTTTTCCTTTTTTGATTTAGATTTAGAATCTATCTTCTTCAGGTCTAGTTCTCAATTTGAGAGTTAGTCTCCTCCTAAAAAGTAAGAACAAGAATCAGCATTTGTGGTCCTCCCATTTGGATTTTGTGTTTGCAGAAGAAAGAGAAAGAAGGTGGGACTAGGAAGTTGCCATTAAAAAAGGCGATGAAGACAAGATGCTCATTTCCTTTCTAGAAAGTGTATTAATAATGTTTCATAATAGTGTTTAGGATGAATCCCGAGTTACATTATGATAAATGTTAGGTTGACGAATTACATTGTGAAACATGTCACATTAATAACTTATGTTGTGATGGGATAGAGAGTCTTTTCTCTATCCTCTCACTTTTTTCTCTCCATCGGTTTCTCCAACCTTCAGCCATGAGGAAGAGTTTGAGCTAGTCTCACCCTTCCCTCACTCTTTTGTTGATTTCATTTGCGTTTTATTGTTCTTTTGTTGCCTTTTTTGTTCTCTCTTGGTTTAGATTTGAGAGCTATCTTCTGCTGGTCTAGTTCTCAATTTGAGAGTTTGAACTCTCCCGATTTAGTTATAGATTTGGGTGATATCCTCTCCCAATCTAGATTTAGAAGTTTAATAAATATGGTTTTAGGAATTCAATGCTTCTCTGCTTTATTTGTGTGCAGGTTCTTTGCCTCTAGCTTTAATGATGATCGCAAGAGTTTTGATGTCTCGTTGAATCACAAAATTTTGCTCTTCCACACGTTATATTTGTGTTTGCTCAACCTATTTTGGCTATCTTTGTACAATGATGGTGTAGAGGTTGAAACTAAACACACACCACCAATCGGTAAAGTCATAGTTGTTGGAGAAGGAATTGCTAGCATGTGCTGATCACTGACAAAGACACGGGATCTAGTGATCGACTACTGATTATTTTGCTCAACAAGTATGTTCTCGTGGAATGAGTGTGTGGTTAACTTTGTTGGTGCTCTGTTAATCCTCATTGTTTTATGGGGTCAATATTCTTGCTCTGTTTTGATTTACTTTGTCATAAACATTATGTACTTCTCTATCCTTCTAAGTAATGAATACAATTTTATTTTGATAAAAAAATAGTCATGCTGTGATAAATCACAAAGATGAGTCATGTTGTAATAAATGTTATAAGATGAGTCATGATGTTGTAATAAGTGTTTTAGAATGAGTCATTGTATTGTATCAATTATAAGTCATAGGTGTGAATCACATGTTATTGGGCATCAATATGCCTGCCGCACTAGTGATGTAATCTTGCTTATCTTTCTTTCCCTTATGCATAAAAAAGGCTTGGTTTGTAATACGTAGAGGCGGACTAGCCTTAAGCAATCGCATGCTTGAGTGCTTAAATCATGTAAATCTAATTTTTCCTTTTTATCTTCAAATTTCTGTTCCGTATTATAAATTTTAGAATAGTAAGATAGCACCTTATCCTTATGGTATGCCCTGCACTCGCCTTCATGAGGATTTTGTGTATTAGAAACTGAGGCCAAAAAGCCTTTTGTTCGGAAAGAGGGTTTAGCTGAATGCTAAAAGTTGATCCCGACATTTTTAACATACCCTCTTTCATGGTGACAACTCTTGAATGAATTAAATTGGACGTTTAATTGATTAAATCGAAATCTTAAAGTTGCCATTGGTATGATCTTGTGAGAGTCTACACTAAATGTTTCTTCATGATTCATTAGTTTTCTTTTAATGGTTCACATCCGAAAATGTTGCAATAAATCTGAAGATCCATTTCTTGATAAACCATAGAACTGCTAAAATTTTAATAAACCCTTCTCAAATTTTTTTCCTCCAACACAATTATTTATTGCATGAAATCTCCCATGTTGGATAGTAAATTAGACTATCTGTCACTATACATCATTTGAGTTTCACACACAAACATGTCCAGAAGCTTGCAGATTATTATCCTTTGGAGAAGGACCCTAACGACGATGGAATCGAAATGTCAAAATTGTATACTAAAGGTAATTTCTGGTTTTACCGAGAGATTGCCCTCTGTGTCCTGAGGACCGTGACGAAAGTATAAAAGGAAACCACAGATTACGATGGCCACAACTACGATGCCGACGATGACCCATGTCGGAGTATCCCACCACGAAATGTTGTCGTCGGATGAAGGGGGGAAGTGATGGTTTTATGTGATGGGCTTAAGGCCCGTTTGCCCATGTTGGGCCTAAAAGCCCGGCCCACAAGATTAGGGCCCATGGATGGAGGGATATGATGAAGGGGTACGTTTCTACTTTTGAGGGAACGTATATAAGGGAGGAAAAAGAGAGACGAAGACACCCTTTGGCACTATTACGTACGTTCCTCTTCCTCTCTCCCTCCAAAAGAAAAACAAGCGTTTAAGGCGACGCCGTCTTCCCTTCAAGGCCAATCGACGTCATCGGATCGAACATAATCGTTTTTCTCTTCCTCTTATCTGCATTGGTGTTTAATTTGTGGCTAACAAGGTACGCTCGATTCCGTGGTGTGCTTTAGGATCAATGATACATGTTTTTCCTAAGCTTGTCTTCCGCATTCGTTTTAGGGGTTCGATTTAGAGTCGAATCCGGTTTTTGGGAATCCGACATTCCCAACATTGGTATCAAAGCCAGGTTCATGTTTTCCCGACCCCTTTCACGTTTTTTGATTGATTTTTCATGAAAATAATCGGTTGACACGGATCGGGGTGAAAAATCCCGACACCTGAGCACTGTTCATCCATTTTTTCGAGTTTCTGTAAGTTGAAATCGATTTTTGAAGGCATAAGGTAAAAGAGCTCATCGAGACAAGTCCATCGATATGTCGTGTGCCGCTGGGCGACGCCGGATGCGCCCACATGCGCGGCCAGAAGCCGCTGCACGTGGGCGCCACGCGCTTGAAGCACTGGCTCGGCCAGCGCGTGCGCCACATGCGCCGATCGGCGAACTGGCATGTGTGCGCCGCCGGACGGCGAACCGACACGAGCCGGTTGGCGAACCGACGTGTGCTGACGTCACCATGACGTCACCCAACGGTCAGTAACCGCTGGGATGACGTCATCGATGACGTCATCGACGATGACTGTTGGCCGGCCGGCGACCCGACTTGACCTGAGATGCGACCCGACCCGAGATCCGACCGGTCGCCCGTGCGTGCGAAGCACGTGCCGGGTCGGCCCGATCGGGCCCGATCGGTCTGACCAGCACGATCGGTCCGACCGGCTCGTTTGGCCCTACCCGCCGCCCGTTGACCAGCTGACTGTTGACCGACGACCGTTGATCGACGACCGTTAATCGACAACCGTTGACCATTGATCGCCGTTGACCATTGACCATTGACATTGAAAAAAAAAGGAATCTGTTTTTTTTTTTTAATTATGTATATGTGGGTTATAAGTAATCTATTGTTTAGTTATGCATTTGTTGCATGAATTATAGAAAATTATGTATTTTCCCCTATGTACATTATGGATTATAAGTAATCCAATTTTAGATCTGCGTTTGTTGCAGGAATTATGATGCGTTATGCACGGATACCTGCAATCCCGAGAACGGATGAGGCAAGTTTAAGACATAAAAGGCTGATGACAGAGTTAGCTAATTATCGGTGGCATGATAGTGATTTAGTATTACATGTGGTTAGGGTCAATTAGATGATACAGGAAATCATCTGGAATGGTTATCTTATGCCGGATTTTGAGAAGGTGCCGACTTTGATGAACACTATTCCACTTGACTGGCAAGCAGTGTTAGATCGGCTATGGAAGGTCAACATGGTCCGGGGTTATAGGAGGCTAGTAGTAGATTTTATAAGAGAGTACTATAGGATTGAGTTAACTAAAACTTCAACTCTTAGATTGAGCGCCACATGGCTTAGAGTGAATGCGCCTTGGAGGCGACATGAAAGCTCTCCAAAAGTTTTTCTATGGTTGGCAAATGTGCCTTCAAATTTCTCAGATATTTTGACTGATAGATTAGAAGGGACATTCCCTATTTATTTCTTAGAATAGTTTGAGATATTTTTGAATGTGAATATCTCTTTCAATGTTGATGTTTTTCTTTGTATATATTACTTAGTGTAATGGATAGTTGTATTATGTGAAAGCATTATTATTCTATTGGATGTCAAATATTATTTGCTTTCTGTTATTGTTGACTGCTGTGGGTAGTTCATAGAAGTTTTTGTAACTTCGTAGAATTTATTTTGCATAAGACAATTATATCAATAATATTTTTGAGTTAGGATTTTTAGAGGATGATTGGAAACATAGTGACCTTTTGATTCTGAAACCTTACTTGAAATTGTTCATTGATATGATGGGTCTGTGCAAAGTGGATGCATAAATGATAGGCATTAATTATTTGTGCATATATGTCTGATGTGTTTATATCGATGGTTTCATAACTAAGAACGTAATTGCTGATATGAACGGCAACAATTGTGAAATATCGAATATGAAGATTCAATATGTGCTGGAAAAGCAAGAAGCACTATAAGCTCTTGACCATGTTATGGAAGATCTTGAGAAGGCCGTGCACCACCTTGAGCTAGTAGAGGACCGCCTAACGGCATTTGAGCCAAAAATGGACATTTGTAATACTGGTTCTAGCTCATAAAGGGCTTTGAGCTCTAAGCGCAAGCGTATTGATTCGTTCAATATATGGGAATGCAAAGGATCAAGTCTTTATTGCAAGAAATCAAGAGTTAACCAACACAAGAGAGGAAAACGTCCTCAAGTGAAGAAAATGTCAAGGGTGAGGTGTTACAATTGTGACAAGAAATGTCACTATGCTCGCAACTGTTGTGAGCCGAAAAAGGTAAACACCTCTTGTACATTTGAGAACTTTGCTTATATGTCAAGTTCTGTATTATTGGCTGAATCCAGTCCTTTGTGGACTGTAGATTCAGGAGCGACAGACTATATAGCGAAGGATAGAGGATCCTTCGTGGAATTTCGACGATACCAATTGGAACTAAGTGGATCTATGTGTGAAATAGCTCCAGAGATGAAATTAAAGAGATTGACACTTGCCAATTGAACATGCGTGGTGGACGCACCTTGTTCCTACATGATGTTCTATATGCTCCGGAGATTCGTCGAAATTTAAGTGTCTGTTTTGGTGTTGGTTAAGCTTGGTTTTAATATGAACTTCCATAATAAATTTGTGGATTTGTATTTGGGTACAAACTACTATGGTTATTGTTATTTTCTAGATGGTTTCATTGTATTAGATATTGATTATGTTAATGCAAATGTTTGTTATTCCATTCCCACGTCTCATAATTCATATGATAATGATGTGAATGAGTGGCATGTTAGACTTGGTCACATTGGCCAACAATGTATGAATAGACTGGCCAAAGAGGGCTTGTTGGGCAACATTGAAAAGGTCGATTTGCCCATATGTGAGCATTGCCTAGTAGGGAAAACGACAAGGAAACCATTTGGAAAAAGGTAAAAGAGCTGAATTTCCTCTGCATTTAATCCATTATGACGTCTGTGGTCCAATGAATGTGAGAGGAAGGCATGAGGCTGTTTATTTCATCACTTTTATAGATGATTATACTCGATTCAGATATGTCTATTTGATTTCTCATAAATCTGAAGCATTAAGTTGTTTTCAAAAAGGTTTATGAACTTGGTAGAAAATCAATTAGACAAGAAAATAAAAGCATTGAGATCCGATCGAGGTCGAGAATATTTATCTGATGAGTTCAGAAAATTATGTGATGAAAAAGGAATAGAAAAACAATTGTCTATTCAATATACTCCTCAACAAATTAGTGTTGTGGAGAGAAGAAACAGAACCCTACTGGAAATGGTTAGGTCCATGATGGCGCATGCTAACTTACCTATCACTTTTTGGAGTGATGCGTTGTTAACTGTTGCCTATATATTTAATCGATTGCCTTCCAAATCAGTTATTTCCACTTCATATGAGTTATGGACAGGTAAAGGACCGGACTTAAGTTTTCTTAAGCCATGGGGTTGTGCTGCCTATACTCATTAGTCCTCTCACAAGTTTGGGAAATTGAGTCCCAAAGGAAATAAGAGTATTTTCATAAGATACTCCGAACACTCGAAAGGGTATGTGTTCATAGGTGAGCAGGAAAGTGTGAGTATAACTGAATTTGAATTACGAGATGTCACATTCTTAGAGGATGAATTTCTTAAAAATGGCGAAATAGTCCATATTTGTAATCTTGGATCAAGATAATGATATTAGTGGAATTCGTCCAAGTGGAAGTAATATGAGAAGTGATGAATTGAATTCAACTCATTCTCAATTGCAACCACATGATGAGACGGAGTCATTTTCCAAGTGGGAGCATAATGGGGAATGATGTGCTAAGTGTACAATTTTCCATACGGCGAACAAGTCGCCAAAGTATTCCCCGTCGACGTTTTGACATTGAAGGGGAAAATTTTATGATTGCTCCGCAAGATGAGGATGAGCCAAGAACTTTTTATAAAGCTCTGAATTCCCCTAGTAAAGAAAAATGGATTTATGCAATGGAAGAGGAAATGGAGTCAATGAAGTCAATCCAAGTTTGGGAACTGGTTGATCTTCCAAAAGGACACAAAGCTATTGGGAACAAGTGGGTTCTCAAAATAAAGCAAAAGGCTGATGGCTCGATAGAAAGGCATAAGGCTTGCCTTGTGGCGAAGGGGTATAATCAACATGAATGAATTGATTATGAAGAAACATTTTCTCCTGTAGTGAGATTTACCTCGATTCGCATTATTCTGGTAATAGTGGCTAGTATAGATCTTGAGTTACATCAAATGGATATAAAGACCGCTTTTCTCAATGGAGAATTAGAGGAAGAAATATATATGGAACAACCTACTTGTTTCATAATGAAAGGCCAAGAAGAAAATATATGTCGACTTTTGAGGTTGATATATGGCCTTAAGTAGTCATCGAGACAATGATATATACGTTTTCATAATGCCATAATGGCATATGATTTTACAATGATAGATGAGGATCATTGTGTATATATCAAAAGATTCAAGGATCAATTTGTGATTATATCATTATATGTTGATGATATACCAATTGCCGGAAGTAATATGGAGTTTGTTAAACACCGTCAAGAGTTGGTTATCTTTCAATTTTGAGATGAAAGATATGTGTAAGGCTGCATACATTCTTGGAGTTAAGATTTCAAGAGATCGTTTGAAGAGATTGTTATATCTTTCGCAAGAAACATATATAAATAAGGTTCTTGAATGATTTCGTATGCAAGATTGTAAACCCATAGACACTCCTATTGCAAAAGGTGAATGATTGAGTCATAGACTGTGTCCAAGGACTCCACAAGAGAAGGAACAAATGAAACATGTTCCTTATGTTAGTGCTATTGGGAGTTTGATGTACGCTATGATGTGTACAAGACCTGACATATGTTTTGCAGTTAGAATGGTGAGTAGATACCAATCCAACCCAGGTCAAGCACATTGGAAGGCCGTTAAGAGAATACTGAGGTATTTAAAGGGGATTGCTGATTATACGCTGAGTTATTAAGGAAATGATTTGCGACTCTAAGGCTATTCTGATACTGATTGGAAAGGAGATTTAAATGAAAGGAAATCTACCCCTGGATTTGTTTTTCTTACTAAATAATGGCACCATATGTTGGAGTAGTAAGAAACAAACGTGTATAGCCTTGTCCACGATAGAAGTTGAGTTCGTGGTATTATCAGCAGCAGTATAAGAATGTGTTTGGTTTAAGAGATTTTTGGATCATTTAGGTGTTATTGGAAGTGCTGCAGATTCATTGTTGATTAACTGTGATAGCTAAGCAGCAAGAGTATACACCAAATATCTAAAATATTATGGCAAGACCAAATACATAGATACCAAGTATAATCTTGTCAAAGATATGATTGCACGAAAAGATGTGAACTTACAGTACATATTACGCATAGAATGGTAGCAGATCCTATGACAAAGTCAATACCTAGAGATGTGTTTTGTGGCCATATGAAATCTCTAGAATTGCGTAGAGGCTGATGTACTAAATATTGTAATTTCCCTAAATGTTCACATTTGATGATTTGTGTTTTCATCATTAATGCCTATGAATTTTTGTTTGATCTTTATGCATCTTAATGCTCACTGCATTACTTTAAGTTGAGAAAGTATGTCGGACAGATATAAGATTAGCTCACTCACACTGGTAATCGCCTCTATTTACTGTGTGATAAATATAGATGGGACTGTTTTTAAACTTATTATCTAGGTGATAATCGAGAGCTCAAGCTTAAAATACATAAGTCGCCTTAACTGAGTGTTAAGATGATGACATAATACTTACTATGTTCGAAAGTAAAATACCCAACATATTTTACTTTATCTGTCTAAGATGCCAGATGTGAGTTCTAATGAATTTTGTAAATGAGTAGATACGTGAACTTAAGTTAGACATTGGGTATATCTAAACTATCATCTGTACGGTATTGAAGATGTAGACATATGCTCCATGGGAAATGAGTTAATACCGTAATACGTATTTCATACTACGTATGCATGAGACGACCAATAAGAGTGACAAAAGTTTGATCTCAACTTTTATGTCGTGTGAGACTCTTGAGGAAAAGAGTTCATCAATTTTTAGTCCCCTCATGACTCTTACTTATTCTCAATATTTCTATTTAGTATTTGCTATCTCAGGATGTTGCCAATGATCATGAGTTGATTCGATCTAATGGGACATTTCTAGAAAAGCAAGTTGAATTGAAATTGAGAGTTTGAAGGAAAGAGGAAGATCGAATTTAGAGAATCACATTGTAGTTATGTATTCACTGGTTAATCAATTATAACTATTTTTGGGATAATCATAATTGTGAATACAATATATATATTATTGTTTAAAAGAGATCAAGAGAGATATAAATGTGATCGATCGATCTAGGGTACTACATACTAAATCTACTTAGAGTGTGATGCCCATTATGAGCTGTTATATATTCCTAATAGATGTATAGCAACGAGCTCTCAAAGTATGCTGGTCGCACGGATTATTTACCGGTATGAATGTTGAAAAGAGGTAAAGAGAATCCTGTTCGGCCCACCATGTGCGAGTGGGAGATTATGGTTTTATGTGATGGGCTTAAGGCTCGTCCACCCATGTTGGGCCTAAAAGCCCGGCCCACAAGATTAGGGCCCATGGATGGAGGGATATGATGAAGGGGTACGTTTCTATTTTTGAGGGAACGTATATAAGGGAGAAAAGAGAGAGACGAAGACACCCTTTGGCACTATTACGTACGTTCCTCTCCCTCTCTCCCTCCAAAAGAAAAACAAGCATTTAAGGCGACGCCGTCTTCCTTTCAAGGCCAATCAACGTCATCGGATCGAACATGATTGTTTTTTCTCTTCCTCTTATCGGCATTGGTGTTTAATCTGTGGCTAACAAGGTACGCTCGATTCCGTAGTGTGCTTTAGGATCGGTGATACATGTTTTTCCCGGGCTTGTCTTCCACATTCATTTTAGGGGTTCGATTTAGTGTCGAATTCGGTTTTTCGGAATCCGACATTCCCAACAGGAAGTACAGGCAACACGGACAACACGGACAATTCTGTGGACAGTTATTCTTCTCCATCAAGAGAACCCTGTGTTGTTAAATGCAAGCAACGAGTTTACAAACATATTTTGAAGCATCAATTCACACAAGAAAAGAAGTTCTTCAGAAGGAGGGTTCTTTATCAGAAAATAAACACTTTTTTGATCACATAAACCGAGGAGATTACATGGCTCGGGTGTGAGAAGGAGATGATTGAAAATGGAATGAAGTAGGATATAGCATAAATCGAAGAGTCAAAGGAGGTGCTCGAGTGTACCTTATCAAGAAGAACCGAGGCGAGTGGTGTTATTGGTATAATTCTTACACAACCAGCAGAGGAGTGCGAATTTTCATGAGGTAGCCCCTCTTTATAATGGCTCTCTTCTACCCTCCATTATTGGTGACGGCTTTTGATTTAGAAAATTACCAAAAAAGTCTCAAACTTATTGTAATTGTGTCAATTCAATCATTTTTTTTTTTTGGTTAGTTGGGTCCTAAACCTTTTTGCATTTGTGTCAATCTAGCTAAAATTGGTTGGCTGACGTTGACATGGATGCCGATCATTTTATGTGCTAAGTGTAGGCATAATTGAAAAATCAAATTGCAATTGATAGGACTTGGAAGGGCCATGCTAAGTGTAGACACCTTCTTCAAGGGGAATCGCTTAGTAATCCATTAACTTCCCTACGAATCTCATTTGCCCTCTGGAGGTCACGACAACAATTGCTAAGTATTTCCGGCACAAGGTGGAGATGTAATGTTGTTAGGGGCTTTTTATTTTTATTCTTCTTTTGTCACCTTTTTATAAGGGGTGTTACGAATAACCCTTGAGAATGGATACGTGATCCCTTTATGACCTTTGGAAAATGAAAAAATAAATCTCGTTCGTTGATCGTAAAAGCTTCAAGATTTTGTGTATTACAGCTATCTTATAGGAGTTACGAGAAAATTCAGAGAGGCATAATTTGTTGTGATACCGGATTTCTCAATGAAACATAAAACTGCCGAATTCAATAAACCATTTAACACAAACATTATTTCCTGCAATAACAAAAATTATCTATCGCATCGAACCTGGCATGTTATACGATAGAGTAAATGATCTATCATTGTGCATCATTGAATTTCCACGTACGGTAACTTCATCCTTTGATTACAACTCCAACGACACGGGCAGCTTGGCAACTTCATCGGACAACACAGGCAGCTTGGCATCGTCGATGAGTTCGATGATGGGTGGCCGCAGCCACAATGGCAAATAAGTGAATATAAGAAATTGATGAAAATAATTATTAGCAAAAGAGTAGATAGAGTTACCCACTATTAAGAAAAATTTAAATTAGGAAAAAAAAAGCATTAGATGACATGATTGCACATAATTTCGTATACAAATATGATCGCTCTTGGGATTAAATGCATAATCATTAGGACAAAAGTTACCAAAAACCCCAAACTTTTGTTAGAGCGACAAATTTATTCCAAACTTTTTTTTGTAATACAAAAAACCCCAAATTTTACTAATTGTGACACATTCACCTCCATTTTTTTTTTTCGTGACATAAAAAAACCCTAAACTTATATCCGCGTGACACATTTACCCCAAAGTATAGAGCATTTTCATCTTTCACTTTTTAAAATGTTTTTCTTTTTCTTTTTTCTTCTTCTTCTCTCTTCCCTTCGCTGGCCATGCTAGAGGGAAGTCGGACTTGGGCTAGGGCCGCCCTTGTTAGTGTTGGGTGGGGTTGCTAGATCTGGCCCAGGTGGCGTCAGGCAAGGGCGGCCCTTGCCGGATTTGGCAAGGGCCGTCCTTGCCCGACCTAGGTGAAGGTCGCCCTCGCTTGGGCTGGCGAGGGCAACACCCAAGGTGAGGGCAACAACCAAGCGAGGGCCGCCTTCGCCTGACGCTTGCAAGGGCAACTAAATTCTTGAAATGTTGACGAATTTAGCTATGACAAATGAATTACCATACCTCCTCCGATCAACAAAGGTATTTTCAAACGTGAGCCGTCCAATGCAAGGACGGTGGAAGTTCCTAACCATGAACCATCTATTATCGTAGTATTTTTTAAATCAGAGTAATTAATAAATAAATTTATTCAGTCGTGCACACGAGTATGAGTAGCCACTGGGGCGAACCCCCGGTGGTTAATGGTATCTCTAATCGGGAGGTTTCCTTGCAGACGTCAAAGCTGATGGACCAAAAGAAGAAATGCCTTTAGCTTCCATTAACTCCTATGAATAAAAAAGATATATGTCAATTTCTCTTAACACAATTGTTAGTGAAATCTTGAATTAGCTAATTAATGCGATACGTTTATGGAAATTTAAGACATAATTATGAGGAGTGGTGGTTGATAACTCCTGATTATTTAGCATGTCATCATGCCATCCAATTTTAACTGGTGCACATGATCTACTCTTTCTGATTGACCATGACCTCCTTTTGAAAATTACGGTATTACAATTGCTCCGTTCCTTTTCACTTCAAATACCCAATGTGAGGCTTTCTTTATTTCTCGCCTCACATGTGCACTAAATATACTCCTCTCACATGTGAGTCTATCAAACTGAGGCCAAACGTTGTCATTGGATACATGATCTTCTCTTTTGAGAATCATTGACTACTTCTTTGTATCCCAAAAAGTGAAATATAGCTTTTTTTTTTATCTCGTATGTGCACTCAATGAAGGAACGCTTCAAAACATATTTACTAATGCCAAATAGAAAAAAAGTAAAATCTTCAGTAGACCATAGATTGGTTTGTATTGGATTAATCGTATTCTGGGCCGGAGCAATGAACCTATTTGAAGTGGCTCATTTTGTACCAAAAAAGCCCAATTGAATTTTAAGTATTGTTTTTCGTTTTTGGATTTAAGGAAAGTGCTCACACCAAGCACTCAAAAGATTTAAGTGAAATTTATTTCGTGAAAAGAGTCAAATTAACTAACAGAAGCCTCACATGAGTCCAAATGGTCAAATAAGATAGGTTTATTATCAATTGCAACCATAGTGGATGTTCCTAATTACGAGCTGTCCATTAACGAAATATTCTCAAACATAGAGTAAATACATAATTAATTAATCAATTCTATTGTGTATACAAGTGTGAGTTTATGTCTGACCCACAGCAAAAAGACAATAAGGCAAATGCGCTGTGGCCAAAAGTAATAGCCGACAAAAAGAAAAGCACACTATTGACAATACTATGAATCCCTATGGAATCATTTTTAAGGGATCAGCGTCACCGAGCTTAGCCAACGATCGGTGCCAGTTGTCCATAATCGTTAGGCTAAAGGCCAAATCGAGACATTATCAAGGGTCCCAAGACAACTTCATTCGAAATGGAAGATTCATATCATAATTATAACTTTTACATAAATCCATGATTTCTTTTTGGATTTTTTCAGAACTTGAAATGATGCTCCAACCGACCGTGGCCACTGGCCCAGTGCTCATTGTTGGCATCTTGATTGTCAAGTCACATTTAATCAAAGACTCCAGAATGTTGGACTGGAATATTTTTTTTTTCAAATGATGGGTATGTGAAACTCTTTAATTCAGGGCCCTCACCTTTTGTTAGGGGTGGCAAATGGGTGGGTCAGGTTGGGTATGCATCGGGTCGAAAATGGGTCGACCCATATTTGACCCATTTGATCCGTTTTGACCCATATTCTTATAGTGTAAATCTAGTGACTCATACCCGATCTGACCCGTACCCGACCCGACCCATATTGCTAAAACCTACTTATTGTTAAAATACTTTTATGCAATACAAAATTTTTAACAATTTTTATGCAATACAAATTTAATGGAAAATTTTTATAATTCTTTTTAAAATATTTTTAAAAAATCGAATTTTTAATTTTTTTAAAATATATATTTAAACTATTTTTAATTTTTAAAATATAATTTAAAATTAATTTTATTTTTAAAAATATTTTTAATTTTAATAATTATTTTCTCTTTTTTTTTTTTCTTCTTCTTCGGTTGGCCATCGACCATGATGACGGCCGGCGACTGACCACAGGTGAGACCGAGCTCACCGGTGTCGGGCGAGGCTTGATCTCATCGATTCGGCGAGGCCAAGGCTCCACCCGACGCCGGTGAGCTCAAGCCTTGCCAGTTGCCAACGAGGTCAAGCCTAGCCAGATCTGGCTAGACTCGAGCTCGTCGGCATCAGGCAAGGCTCGATCTCGCCAATCTGACGAGGCCTCGCCCGACATCGGCGAGCTCGAGCCTCGCTAGTCGTCGGCGAGGCCGAGAGATCCGGCGAGGCTCAGTCGTCAGCGGCCTTCAAGGGAGCAGCGAAGGCGAGCCTTAGAGGCGGGCGGCAGAGGCGACTTGGAGGCGAGCCGCGGCAGCGAGTGGTGGAGGTGGCTCAAAGGCGAGAGGCGGAGGTGGGTCGAAAGGCTGTCGTTGAGGAAGTTCATGTTTTTTAGGTTTTAAAAATGGGTCGAAAATGAGCCAGAACGTGTGATCCATTTTCGACCCATATAAAACTGAACTTAAAATGGGTCGAATGTGGGTTATGGCCTATTACAACTTCATAACCCACATTCGACCCATTTGTGAAAAATATGAGTGCAAAATGGGTCCATGACCCATTTTTCCACCTCTACCTTTTGTTCATATATCTATCCATAAATTTACCTCGCTCTTGCCTTAATAAAATTTCATCAGCTTTATTTGAAGTAAAGTGCAAGTGTAAATATAGATTATACCCATGTGAAATTGGTTATCCTTGCTTTATACACACTCCGTCCCTTTCCTAAGCAAGCGGATCCACAAAAAAGTAACGATTTAAACATGGGTCGTCGGTGGGTACGCCAACATATATGCTAACCAAACTTTCTCTATTGGATAACATGAGAGTAAAAATAATTTTACCATATTTTATGTAAATGATTATATTTTTCTTCATTCCTATTTGAAGGGAACTTTCTCAAGCCATGTCTTTGATCAGAGTATTACAGATTGTTGACATCACCCACATGCAAAGATAAATGTAGATGATGTCCATGTTATCCTAACTTAATGTTGTACTTGTTTCTATATTATCTATTTAATAAAGAGGGAAAAAGTCACCAAAAACTCAAAACTATGCTCACCTTAACATATTTATTTTAAATCTTTTTTTTGTAACACCATAAATCCCAAACTTATACCTGTATGACATATTTATCCTCCGTCAAGTTTTTTCCAATGAACAAGCAAACGATGTTGACATAACGTCCAAGTGGCTTAAGTGAAATAAAATGACAATGTTTTAACTGAAAAATCATCTAATGAAATATTGATAGAGGGTAAGCATGTTATATGGTTATAAGTTTAGGATTTTTTATATCGAAAGAAAAATTTAGGATAAATATGACATAGTAGGCATACGTTTTAATTTTTGATGTCACAAAAAAGTTCAGGGTAAATGACTCATGGTGGGCATAATTTTGGATTTTTTGTCGCTTTTTCCCTTAATAAAAAGGGCGCAACTAATTGAGATTCCATTTACCTCGGAACCTCACGTGATGGCTGATTATAGAGCAAATGTTGGAAAAGTCCAGTCTTTATAGTCCACAAACATGTTTTTTCTTTTATTTTACAATTAGCCTACAGACCTGTTTTCCTTTTTCTAGTTTGGTCCATGAGCCCATGCACTTAGTTTGTCGTCAGCTTGGATTGGAACCCTTTTTCTTTTCGTTCCCCATTGCTTCTGAGATAATCCATGAAAAATCAACGTTTATCGCGTAAAGCCACACACGGTTGCCGGTTGCCGGAATTTGGTGTATCTAGGCGGCGGCCACGGCATTCCCCACCCTTCGGAATTTCAATGAAGGGTTAACATCCATTTTAATCACCTTGACTTTTGGATTAATGTTCCCTTTCTTGATCCACCTTTAGAATTAAATATTTTCGCCAAAGGTATCACAGCATTTTCACAGTATAATAAGTCTTTCATTGTATTGGTGAAACTAGCGACACGCAGTCCTCGTTTAAATCAAGCGAGGAAATATCGACGATTATTCTACGAAATACACATATGGAAGTATCATGTAAAAGCAGGGGACGAGGAGGCTGCTCGTTAATCCAGGCTAACCATGTTATTTCTGAATATGGCCTAAAGGCTTTGAAATCCAGCAGCTTTGAATTTTGACTTCATTTTCGCTCTCTGCCGTACCATCAAAGCTTCTATGCCATTATTTAGTCCTAATTTACAACGTGTTGCCATTATTTTTTAATGCTATTTTAGGTGATTGAGTTGATGTTTGGTTAGAGATCTTGAATTAGATGCGATCTAAAACTCAGAAAAATTGTCTGAAAAATCCCAAACTTTTTGTTGGGCTCTTAATTTAATTATAAACTTTTCAATTTTGTCAATTAAGTCTTAAACCTTTAGATGATTGGTCAATATAGTTATTATGATCAATTTTGGCTGAATATCGCTGATGTAGACACTGGCCATCCAATATCGCGGTCAACAATAGCCGTTACGTCAGTGATTTTCAACTAAAATTAGCTGGAAGGGTATATTGGTAATTAGTCCAAAGACTTAAGACTAACATCATAAATTGTCAAAATGTTTATGACTAAATTAAAAATTTTAAAAGTTTATTATTGAATTGATCACTATACAATAGATTTATGACTTTTTAGATAATTATTTCCTTAAAAGTCATGCTACTTTAATAAGCTATTTACCATTTTTAAATTGTGCAAGCCAGAAAAAAGAAAACTGAAACCACTTACTCAGCTCGGAGTCATCAACCAAAAAAAAAAAAAAAAAAAAAAACAGAGAAAGAAAGAAAGTCGAAGTGCAATAGAAGTGCATAAAAAATACCATCCTTTTGTTGAACTCGAATATGCCCAACATTGGAATCCCATCTCTTCTTATTACGAGAGCATCCTAATCCTCATCCAATTCAAAATCCTATTTGATTAAGATAATAAGGGTCAATCTAAGAGGAAAGAAGAGTAAAAAACATGTTACGCAACAATTTTTTTAGCGGATCATAATAATGGAAGACAATCTAAATCAACCATCACCATCATCATCACAAGACCCATGGAGTGAACCACTTCTCAAGATCCCTTTGCTTGGGGATTGTCATCAAATCTTGGAAGCTGCCATATGCCTCTTAGAAAAGTTGACTAAGACATGATGCTCATCCCACTTTATAGAAAGTGTATTAATAATGTGTCATGATAATGTTTGGGATGAGTCATGAGTCACGTTGATGAATTACATTGGCATATATGTTACGTTAATAAGTTACGTTATGATGGGAGCTGCCCCCCTCCCCTCTCTCTCTTTCCATCGGTTTCTTCAACCTTTAGCCATGAGGAAGGGTTTAAGCTAGTCTCACCCTCCCCTCTTTTGTTGATTTTGTTTGCATTTTATTGTTTTTTTCTTGCCTTTTTTTCTCTCCCGATTCAAATTTGGGAGTTCTCTTCTCTCGGTCTAGTTCTCAATTTAAGAATTTGAATTCTCACAATTTAGTTCCATATTTAGATGCTATCATCTCCTGATCTAGATCTAGGAGTTTAATAAATATGTTTTTAGGGATTCAATGCCCCTCTGCTATGTTTGTGTATAGGTTCTTTGCCTCCAGTTTTAATGATGATTGCAAGAGTTTTGACATCTCGTTGAATCGTAAAGTTTTGCTCCTCCACATGGTAGATTGTACTCGTTCAACCTAATTTGGTTATTTCTGTAAGATGATGGCGTAAAGGCCAAAACTATGTGCGCACCACCAATTGGCAAAGTCATAGTTATTGGAGAAGGAATTTTAAGCATGTGCTCATCATTGACAAAGATACGAGATCCAGTGATTGGTTGCTAATTATTTTGCTCAACAAATCTGTTCTCTTGGAACAAGTGTGTGGTTAACTTTGCTGGTGTTCTGTTGATCCTCCTTGTTTTCTGGATTTGGCTTTGCTTTTCACTATTCTTGCTCTGTTTTGATTTGTTTTGTCATGAACACTATGTACTTATGTATCATTTTGAGTAATGAATATAATCTTCTTTCGAATTTAAAAAAAATAAATCATGTTGTGATAAATCACGAAGATGAGCCATGTTGTGATAAATATTTTTAGATGAGTCACGATGTTGTAATAAGTGTTTTATAATGAGTCCTTGTGTTGTATTAATCATAAGTCATAGATGTGAATCACATGTTTACAAAAAGCACTGGTTTTTGTCTGTCTTTCGGTTTCATTAATAGCAAAAGAACCTGACTATATAGGGACGATTACGCTTGACTAATAGAATATGAAGTCAAAGGGCCTGAAAAACGTAATATGCTACTACTATAGGCTCGCTTCGCTTCTTCAAGCTCCGCCCCTTATTGAAGACTATAGCGCCATTATGCTTGCGTTACCAATGATGCAATCTTGCTTATCTTTTCTTTCCCTTATGCATAAAAAATGCAGACTAGCCTTGAGCAATCGTGCCTTTGTGTGCTTAAAACATGCAAAGCTAATTTTCCCTTTTCCTCTTCAAATTTCCATTAGATATTATAAATCTTAGAATAATAAGATAGCACATTATCTTGATGGCATGCTCTGCACTCGCCTTCATGAGGATTTTGTGCATCAGAAATTGAGGCCACAAAGCCTTATGTTTGAAGTGAGGGTTTAGATGGATGTTAAAAATCGAACCCAACATTTTTAACATAACTCCTTTTATGGTGGCAACTCTTGGATGAATTAAATTGCATGTTTAATTAATTAAATCAAAATCTTAAAGTTGCCATTGGTATGACCTTGTAATAGTCTATGCTAAATGTTCCTTAGTGATTCATTAGTTTTCTTTTAATGGTTTACGTCTGAAAATGTCGAGATAAACCCAAAGATCTTGTTCTTGATAGACTATAGAACTGCCGAAATTTAACAAACCCTTCATCACAATTTTTTTTTTTTCCTCCAACACAATTATTTGTTGCATCAAATCTCCAATGTTGGATATTAGAATAGACGATCTGTCACTATAAATTTTTCGCGTTTCACACAGACGCGTGCCCAGAAGCTTGGAGCTTATTGTCCTTGGAGAAGAACGCTAACGACAACGGAAACGAAATGCTCGCAGTGTCCAATTGAAAGGGGATTTCCACGGTCACCGGCAGAGTGCTTTCTGAGTCCTCAGGACCACGACGAAAGTAGAAAAGGATGCCACAGATTACAACGGCGACGACTGCTATGCCGACGATGACCCATCCCGGAGTATCCCACCGTGAAATGTTCTCGTCGTTGAACGAGACTGAATTCGGGACAAATGAGAATGTGGGAATTCGAATCCCCACCTCTCCTTTTCATGTTGAAAGTGTGGTCATTGGGGCAAACCCCAGTGGTTATGAGAAAAGAAGAGTAAAGTGCATGTTAATTAGCCCTTCTTTAGCCGCCTCTTTTTAAAACGTGCATGAATGAATCATGACAACGACTCTAGTGAAAGAGGGCAAGTGCTACATACTTATAAATATTAGCAGATGCATGCATTATCTTGCTTAGGTATACAAAGTTAAATTCAGCTCCCATTCATTCGCACACACATTCACCTTTCACCTACAAACGCATCAAGGACACAAAGCGACCCCACTATAAAAGCCAATAGAGATTCAATCCACTCCATAAAGTTGCACCGCCCTTTGGATGTTTTTTAATTTCTGGTGACCGTGGAAAGGCATCCCAGTGTAGACTTCTCTCCGCGGGGTCAACGGGCCCATGTTAAGAGAATCCCATTAGCCAACTCGGTGTCTTCCCCAGTGATTAACAGTAACGATGTTTTAGTGTCGCTGATGTAGATATTGGCCATCTTATGTTTAGAATGAGGGTTTAGCTGGACGTTAAAAGTTGATCCTGACGTTTTTAACATACACCTTTTCATAGTGTTAATTCTTGAATGACTTAAATTGCATGTTTAATTAATTAAATCTAAATCTTAAAGTTGCCATTGGTATAACCTTGTGAGAGTCTATGCTAAATGTTTCTTAGTGATTCATTAGTTTTCTTTTAATGGTTCACATCTTAAAATGTTGCAATACATCCAAAGATCCATTTATTGACAGACCATAGAACTACTGAAATTTTAATAAACCCTTCATCACAATTTTTTTTTTCCTCCAACACAATTATTTATTGCATCAAATCTCCAATGTTGGATACTAGATTAGACGATCTGTCACAATACATAATTTGAGTTTCACACAGAAACATGTCCAGAAGCTCGCAGATTATTATCATTTGGAGGAGGACCCTAACGACAACGGAATCGAAATGTTCAAACTGTCTATACCAAAGGTAATTTCTGGTTTCACCGAGAGATTGCCCTCTGTGTCCTTAGGACCGCGACGAAAGTATAAAAGGAAACCACAGATTACGATGGCGACAACTACGATGCCGACGATGACCCATCTCGGAGTATCCCACCACGAAATGTTGTCGGCGGACGAAGGGGGGAAGTACGGGCAACACGGACAACACGGACAATTCTGTGGACAGTTGTCGTTCTCCATCAAGAGAACCCTGCGTTGTTAAATGCGAGCGACGTGTTTACAAACATATTTTGAAGCATCAATTCACACAAGAAAAGAAGTTCGTCAGAAGGAGGGTACATTATCAGAAAAGAAACACTTTTTTGATGACATAAACCGAGAAGATTACATGGCCCGAGAAGGAGATGATTGAAAAGGGAATGAAGTAGGATATAGCATAAACCGAAGAGTCAAAAGGAGGTGCTTGCGTGTACCTTATCAAGCAGAATTGAGGCGAGTGGTGTTATTGGTATAATTCTTACACAACCAGTAGAGGAGTGCGAATTTTCATGAGGTAGCCCCTCTCTATAATGGCTCTCTTCTACCCTCCATTATTGGTGACGGCTTTTGATTTAGAAAATTACCAAAAAAGTCTCAAACTTATTGTGACCGTGTCAAATCAATCATATATATATATTTTGGGTTAGTTGGGTCCTAAATCTTTTTTTATTTGTGTCAATCCAGTCAATCTCGCAAAATTGGTTGGCCGATGCTGACATGGATGTCGATCATTTTATGTGCTAAGTGTAGACATCATTGAAAAATCAAATTGCAATTGATAGGACTTGGAAGGGCCATGCTAAGTGTAGACACCTCCTTCAAGGGGAATCACTTAGTAATCCATTAATTTTCCTGCAAGTCTAATTTGCCCTCTGGAGGTCACGACAACAATTGCTAAGGTTTTCCGGCACAAGGTGGAGATGTAATGTTGTTAGGGGCTTTTTATTTTTATTTTTATTTTTCTTTTGTCACCTTTTTATAAGGGGTGTTACGAATAACCTTGAGAACGGATACGTGATCCCTTTATGACCATTAGAAAATGAAAAAATAAATCTCGTCCGTTGATTGTAAAAGCTTCAAGATTTTGTATATTACAGCTATCTTATGGGAGTTACGAGAAAATTCAGAGAGGCATAATTTGTTGTGATATCGGACTTCTCAATGGAACATAAAACTGCCGAATTCAATAAACCATCCAACACAAACATTATTTCCTGTAATAACAAAAATTATCTATTGCATCGAATCTGGCATGTTATACGATAAACTAAATGATCCATCATTGTGCATCATTCAATTTCCACCTACGGTAACTTTATCCTTCGATTACAACTCGGACGACACGGGCAGCTTGGCAACTTCATCGGACAACATGGGCAGCTTGGCATCGTTGATGAGTTCGATGATGGGTGGCCGCAGCCACGATGGCGAATAAGTGAATATAAGAAAATGATGAAAATAATTATTAGCAAAAGAGTAGATAGAGTTACCCACTATTAAGAAAAATTTAAATTAGGAAAAAAAAAGCATTATATGACCTGATTGCACATAATTTCGTATACAAATATGATAGCTCTTGGGATAAAATGCATAATCATTAGGAAAAAAGCTACCAAAAACTCCAAACTTTGGTCAAAGTGACTAATTTATCATAAACTTTTTCTTGTGATACAAAAAACTCCAAATTTTATTAACTGTAACACATTTTCCCCAAACCTTTTTTCGTGACATAAAAAAGCCCTAAACTTATATTTGCGTGACACATTTATCCTAAAGTATAGGGCATTTTCTTATTTTACTTTTTCAAATATTTTTTTTTCTTTTTTCTTTCTTTCTTCTTCTTCTTCTCTCTTACCTTCGCTGGCCATGGCAAAGGGAAGTCAAACTCGGGCTAGGGCCGCCCTTGTCGGTGTTGGGCAAGGTTGCCAGATCCGGCCTAGGCCACGTCAGGCAAGGGTGGCCCTTGGGGATTTGGCAAGGGCTGTGCTCGCCCGACCTAGGCAAAGGTCACCCTCGCCTGGGTTGGTGAGGGCAACACCCAAGCGAGGGCTGCGTTTGCCTGACGCTGGCAAGGGTGGCTAAATTCTTCAACTGTTGATGAATTTAGCTATGACAAGCGAATTACCATACATCCTCCGATCAACAAAGGTATTTTCAAATGTGACCCGTCCATTGCAAGGACGGTGGAAGTTCCTAACCACAAACCATCTATTATTGGAGTATTTTTCAAATACAAAGTAATTAATAAATAAATTCATCCAGTCATGCACATGAGTATGAATAAACGGACATGGCAATGAGGAAATTATTACATATGCCTTTCGATTATGCTTTGTCTTCGTAGGAACCGTAGTTTAAAAAAAGAAACACTAGTCACTTTCCACGCATTATGTGAGGGAGAAAGGGGAATCCTATGGCGGGCGCATGTGAAGCGTTGCTTATCAATCAAAGCCTGTGCCTTTCAGAATGGAAGGGATTGAAAATAACATCTAAGTTTCCAGGACACACACCACCCATAATTGTTGCCATTGTTTTGTCTTATTTTCTTCGTCCGATGCTCACTTGCAATTATTGATCTGGACAAGTTGGACGGACCCAAGAAAGAAAAGAAAGAATTGACTCATGGGGATCATCCTATGAGGACAAGAGAAAAGGTGAAGTTCTTCCCTTTTGGGTCAAAGAAAATTTTATTGAAATTATGAACATGGTCTAAAGAGTCCTAGGCAAGGGGAATCTAAACAAAGGAGAGACCGAAGGGCTTGCAGAGAAATAGAAGCCAATTTTGTGGAATAGAGCCAATTCGTCGAGTCCTTGTAGCTTAGTTTACAAGCCCGCATCAGTAGGAACAAAAAGTGCTAAAATCTATATCTATATATCTATGTCGAAAGGGAGATTATATGTATATGTCTTTTGGCAATGTAAATGGAATAGTGCAATAATTTGAATTTGATGATTAAGAGCTGAATTAGATGTAATATGTTTGTATTTGCAAATCAAACAATTGAAAGAATAACTGCACCATAAGCTCTAAAACTTATCGTGAAAGTGCAATTGAATCCTAAAATTTTCAAAAAGTACCGTCAATCCCAAGAGATTTTTTCTTTTTTGCATTTCCTCTATATTCTTCTCCCTAAATTTTATCTTGCTTAAAGGTTAATTAACTTTGATTAATGGTTTCTTGCAGAGTGATCCAATGGCAGTTGTGTTCTTGAGGAAAGGAGATGGGATGCTTTAGGAACCTGAGAGGATCAGAAGTTATATTGAGTAGGTTGGATACCCTGTGGATTGAAAAGATGGATTTAGCTCATTAGTTTGACTGTTCGGCTTTTCGATTATCTTGATCTCACGCTCAAAACATATAATCTTCCCAATCTATTGTGATAAAAAAACTAATGTTTCTTTTCTAATAAGGTACCATCTTTTTTTAAAATTACCACTTTTTTTTTTTTTTTTCTTTTTGTGGTATGAAGGATGCTTCGAAAAATGTTTGCAGGCTCACGGCTGGCGTTGAACTACAGGAGGATTTTCCTGATTGGGAGCAATAACTGTCCACAAGGTTGTTCGGGTTTCCCATACTTCCCTTCTCCATCAGCACGACATCGCTGCATGCCGGGACACTTCGAGGTGGATCACCGTCAGCGTAGTCATCATTGTCGTCGCCGTAGCCGTCGGTGTTATTATCAAAATCGTCGTGGTCCCGGGGAAAGAACCGCCACTTCACCGAAATTGATATTGAAGCTTAATATTCCAAAAATAACGTCAGTGCCGCAATCGCCGCAACGGGGGAAGGCCGCGACGCCGACCTCATCGCCGCGATTGCGGGAGAACGCTGGTGAGGCACCAACAACCTCATCGTCGGCAAAGCCTGATGAGGTGTCAACAACCTCATGGTGGCCGCCACCGTTGTCACCGTCGTCGAGGATGTATGGTACCTCCACTAGTACACCTTTTGAATGGAGGAGATTATGTAAAGCCAAAAGAAACAACATGTACAGAAGATTTTTCTTAGCTATCGCATCAACAAACAAAAGGATAAAATTATGGAGATGCAAACCTATTTTGATGACAGCTTAGCAGTGTACTAAATGCTGGCCAACGGAAGCATGTGATCATTGCCTTTTACTGAGACAATGAATGATCAGATAGTGCATCTACTTTCGGACAAGGATGGATCCCCATTATATTATTCCGTGCCTTGGCCTACAATAAGGCGCAAGGGAGAGCATTAAATTCCAAAAATAAGCCTATTGACATTTCTCTATCGGGTGCTTAAATCAGAAGAAAAACAGCATCGTCTTATCATGTCATGCTGTCATCGTTACCCTTAAGTAGTCGAAAATAATTGAAACGTCACGTTAGATGATTTCAATGAGATTTAGCTAAAATGTTTTATTGCATTTTCCCTTGTAAGTTTAATACCGCGTTATTTCAGTTAAAAAGTTTATACCTTGATAGGTTTGAAATTTCGGTATAATAATTTGAGGAGAGATTGTGCAATTATCTCGAAAATATGACAATTCGGTTTTCTCAATCTTGTGCTCGCACTCAACTCAATACAATATATTTACTCGCAATAGACTTGATCCAACTCTAATATTAAAAACTAAATAATAGTGTAAAGCTTCGAGCTCCATCTCAAGTTCTCATAAAAAAATTCAAAAATAATGATTTTTTTCATTGTCCTTAGTAAAATCCTTTAAATTATTAACGAGGCTCGCAAGTTACATTACTGTAGTATTACAAAATTTGACACCTCCAACATGGCAATCCATATTGTTAGGTCCAAATACATAAAAGAAGGGGTGAAGTGTTTTTTTTTTTTTAATACATAGAAAAATATTTATCTTTCTAGAACAAGCACCTTATTTAAAAATGTTTTTTTTTTATATGGAATTGAACTGTTAATTTGCAATAAGGAACTTATAGAGTTTAGGGAAAAAGAAATTACAAAAGCTATTTATAGAGTTTCAATTAGGATATGTTTTCTCTTCTAGCTCTAGCAGCCCCATTAGATTGAAATTCACTACTTCAGCCAATAGTGCAATTGTTAAGAACTTTGTATTGCGTGGACTCAACTCCTCCTATGGCTATCTCACTATAGACTAAATAATTATTAGATCTCTTTCAATAGCTGTTCTCACCCCTTGTGCACACAACACGGTAGACATACTCTCCCCCAAAATTATTTAACCACACTTCTAAGTGTTTACAAATAATCATTAGCATATTTCATCTCTTACCTAAACAATTGCATTCTCTCTAAGCACGACCACTTCTTCCATGTGTATACAAATAATTTTGGCACCCTTGCTAACTTCTAGGATCAAAACTAAATAGATTAAATGAAGCAGCAAAGAGATAGATATCAAGAATACTCAATATGTTTCGATTTTTCTTGTTTCAAGCACTCAATCACAAGCTACATTTTACTCGTAGTTTGTCCTTATAGGCCTCCAAAAACAACCCTCCTGTTTCAGCCATCTGATTCAAGTCGATCACATAATGAGTTTAATTTCATCACATGGAAAAGAGACATTTGGAGGGGGTACTTAGAGATCATCAACAAATGAAAAAATCAAAATGATAAGGAGAGTGACCAGAAGTTGGTAAGTTTATAAATTGACTTATTATAGTCTTTGCAATTTATTTACAATGCTTGTAAAATTTCCAAAGAGTTGCTAAGTTTCTAATGGCATTGATAAGTTATTGATAGGTTATTTGGCAATCAAATTGATGGTCCCGCTTTTTTATTTTTTTATTGACTATACTAGATATTAATGTTGGCTGGGTCTGCCTGTGTGGCGCTCGGTTAATGTTAATAAATAAAAGAAAAGGTCAAAAAGTCAAAAATGCAATAAAGGAAAAGAAAGGCGAGCTGCTCGTTCGGAGAAGACAGGAAATGGGCTGCCAAATATCGTCGGAGTTGACTCAAATTTCAATACGTTGTTATAAGACCGAGACAGATGAGTTGAGACGGGCGAGTCCATCAGTTTCATTTGTCAATCCGTTTTGCTCATTGAACACTTTTTCTAAATTATCTCAAATTTCTCCAATTGTGATTACAGTTTCTTACTTCATATGTATTAATCCACTTTCATAGTGACGAAATGTCATTATATTGTTGATATTGAATCTCTAATATATTACTAAAGAAGAACCTTTGTGCATCTTACTATTTTTTTTGTGATTAGTGAAAGTTTTTGAATTGTCCATAATTTTTTTCGCATTGAATTTTCGACATAAACTTGTCGTGTTTGCTTTTGTCTGTCTTTATCATTTTGGCATTATTTTTATTCATTATGAGATTATATTGCGGGAATATATTTCCTGTTATTATAGGAGTTGAGTCGATTTTGGTCCATTTAATCTTGGGAAGAAATTGATTCTACATTAGGTTAATTTTTGATGAATCGTTGCCGGTTCTCTCGAACTTTGTATCAATAATTTTGGAAATCCATCAAGTAAGGGAAATTTTCCGCATTTTCCTCTGACTACCCTGCACTCAGTCTCGAAAGCTTGGGTCAGCTACATCTTTGATTTTTTGTCTCATCGACCAATAGCAATATATTTTTTTTTATTTTTTATTTTTAATTTTTATGGTCTTCGTGGTCGTGAAAAAGTATGATTTCTGTCCCAATCGCGTCCTCATCGGCATCTTTAATTTTTTTGTCTCATCGACCAATAGCATTTGATTTTATGGTCTCCGTCGTCGTGAAAAATACGATTTCTGCCCCAGTTGTGTCCTCATCAGCCCAAAGCATTTTACTTGCTTTTCCCAGAACTGCCCCAGTCAATAACACTTCAATTCGTGTTATAATATGATCTGAGAAATGGATGTTTACTGCGGGGTTCGTCCAAATCGGTTTCGTTCAGGGGCACGATAAGAAGAGATGCTCCAATATTCCTTTTTTCAAACTTTCTTGCAAGATTGATTGCAGTTTTATATTTCAGGAGTCGGGCTTTGATTGGATATGTTCATGTTTCGGAGGAGGCTTGTGAAATTTTGAAGACAACTTGCATCATACTTGTCAACATGCAGGGATGGAACTATCATATATTTTTAGTGGGGTCAATGCCCTAAAGACTGTAAGATAATGTATTTCATTTAACAAAAAAATTATAAAGATGCAATCGAGCTATTTATTGATTTGAAGTAGCTTCTCTATGCAAAGTCTGACTGGAAATCAACGCTTTGACATTGAATCGTGAATGTGAACAAAATTCAGTTTCAAATCCCTGTGCTCGAGCTCGACTCAATATAGTATATAGGGCTCGAAATTGAACTCGATTCAAACTCCATTATTAAAAGCTCGATTCTACTCATTTGACTTGTTACGTAAGATGTTTCTATCTATTTTTCCTAATCATATACTGTACCTTTTGCATAGCCTGGTCATGCCATTCGATTGCTTTATCTTCCGACTCTATCAAGCCTCATGTTTGATTGGTGGTGTGGTTGTCTAGTAGTGCAATGTCTAAGCCCAATAATTTTTTGATAATTGTTCATCTTTTTACTTTTCTATTTTTTGCGTCATAAAGAAGTTTATAGTACATGGAAAGACAAGATACTGGTTTTGATTTCTTGCAAGTTAGCGCATGGTCCCTTAGAGGGCAACGAGGCTAAGCCTAATTACATCGATGAACAATGGAAGTTACTAAAAAGGCAATGCGGTGTTTCATTAGGCATCATTAGTTGGATTTTATTTCTTTAGATAAACTATAAGGATCCCATCCCACTGCTCCTGTTGCCCTTCCGATTTCCATCTTTTGGCAATGGAAAACCGTAGCCACAACAACACCGATACAAATCAAGGAATCGTTATGCTAGCTGGATCCTATGAGAAATAATTGATGTCGTCTCATCCATTGATCATCAAACTTTCAGGATTATATGTCACAACCGCACTTCCATTCACTCACGAAACACTTCCTGGATATGTCCTTCCTCAGCACTTCATTTCGAGTAGGGATTAATAGTTCCCCCCGTACAGATTGGAGTACAAAGCCCACCCAAAAAATCTGATAAATAGTCCATTCTATTTTGCCGGTATCACCGGCCGACTTAGTTCCGATGACTCTCTTCGGAATATGAGGCAATAATAAAGCAAATCTGTCAAACGGTTCTCCACCAAGTGCAGGAACTCTTTTATTATGTATGTTGGATTGATTGGTTGATTTACGACATTTTGTATAGAAATTACAAAAAAATGCATATAGTTATAACTCGTTATAATTCAAAATTTTATTTATTGATGACCATAAAACTGTTCATGTAAGAAATTCGAAAAACCCTCCGACACAAAAGTTATTCATCGCGTCAAATCTCCAACATTGTATAGTAGAGTAGATGATCTATCACTGTGCATCGTTCAAGTTTCACACACAAACATAAATAGAAGCTTCTAAATTCATAAGCATACAATAAGATAAGAAAGACTATTGTAATTTTTGTCTCAATTATTGTCTAGATTAGACAAACTGGTACTCTTCCATGCTTGCACTTCTCACAAATAAATGGGCCATCCATGCCGGCTAATTGCCCCACTGCAGTTGTTGCCACCCCCACTTTGCCACTGCTGTTGCCCTCACAGCCACTGACACGGCGGCCCTGGCGAGCACGGCCGGCATGGCTAGCACGACTGGCATGACTTGCACGGCTGGCACGACTGGCACGATTGGCACGGCTTGCACGATTGGCATGATTGGCACGACTTGCACGACTGGCACGACTGGCACGACTTGCACGACTGGCACGACTTGCACGGAGGCCCCTTTGGCCCCTGTGGCCCCGGTGGCCCTGGCGGCCCTTGTGGCCCCGGCGGCCCGGCGGCCCCTGCGGCCCCTTTGGTCCCTGTGGCCCTGGCGGCCCATCCGGCCCCGGCGGCCCCTCCGGCCCCGGCGGCCCCGGCCAACATGTGCTCCAGATGCAGCAGAAAAGGAAACCGCAAAGCATGATCGCAACAATGACTAAACCAACAATAACCCACATTGGAGTTTTATAGTCATCATATGGTACAGGATTCTGATCGATCCATGCCGATGGAGGAGGAAAGAATTGGCAACTCGGATAATTTTGTGGACAGTTATTGTTCTCCATCAAGAAAACTCTGTGGAGGTAGTTCAATGCGAACGGTGAGTCTACAAACATACTATGAAGCATCAATCCAAGAGCCAATTTACCTTTTCATCATGATGAATTGATCATATGATTCGGGCACGAGGTTGAAATGATTCAACACGGAATTCAGCGAGATATAATGTGAGTGGAAGTAGTTGCTTGCACATATACCCACACAAGAAGAACCGAGCAAATTGATGAATGATGTTGCGCTAATGCTTACGCGACCTGCAAAGAAGTGAGAATTTTTGCCCAGTGGAGGATAGCGCTATATATGCCCCGTGACGCTCCCTCCTAGGAGGATAGCACTATATATGCCCTGCGACACTCCCTCCCTCCCTCATGGGGTGGGTTTTTTTTTTTTTTTTTTTTTTTTTTTTTTTTTGGCCAAAAGATAATAATTTTCATTACTAACCAACTCACGGGGCACCGTTAGTTGAAAAGTCTAAACATAGAATTAAATAATTGTTGCCATTGTTTTGTCTTATCTTCTTCGTCCGATGCTCACTCGCAATTATTGATTTGGACAAGTTGGACGGACCCAAGAAAGAAAAGAAAGAATTGACTCATGTGGATCATTTTATGAGGGCAAGAGATAAGGTGAAGTTCTTCCTTTTTGGTTGAAGAAAATTTTAATGAAATTATGAACATGGTCTAAAGAGTCCCAGGCAAGGGAAATCTAAACAAAGGAGAGACCGAAGGGCTTGCAGAGGAATAGAAGCCAATTTTGTGGTATAGAGCCAATCCATCGAGTCCTCGCAGCTTAGTTTACAAGTCCACGTTCGTAGGAACAAAAAGTGTTAAAATCTATATCTATATGTCTATGTGGAAAGGAGATTATATGTATATGTCTTTTGGCAATGTAAATGGAATAGTGCAATAATTTGAATTTGATGATTAAGAGCTGAATTAGATGTAATATGTTTGTAGTTACAAATCTAACAATTGAAAGAATAACTGCACCAGAAGCTCTAAAACTTATCGCGGAAATGCAATTGAGTCATAAAATTTTCAAAAAGTACAGTCAATTGCAAGAGATTTTTTCTTTTTTGCGTTTCCTCTATATTCTTCTCCCTAAATTTGAGCTTGCTTAAAGGTTAATTGACTTTGATTAATGGATTCTTGCAGGGTGATCCAACGGCAATTGTGTTCTTGAGGAAAAGAGATGGTATGTGTGACATCCCGAATTTTCCATCCTATTTTCTATTTAATTAATCGGGCATTTCATTGATGCGCTTATAGGGCTGTTCTCAAAGCTGATCACTCTTGAGATAACTAGACTGTCTAGGAAAGCCGTTAAGGAATTTTAAGGCAATAGACTTGAGAATTCAACCAAAAATTGGCTACTCAATTGTGCTTATCTTTAGAGGCTATTATAGCATAGTTAAAAATTGATTTTAGATCAGAGATAGGTTGGTTCGATTGAGATGTGTGGCTAATCATGGGTGGACCCACTAAATTGAAAAATTCACGTTGGCTGACACTAGACTAATTTTCTTATTGTTTTGGTATCCTGTGTCCGTATTTGAATTCTCAAGATTTTTATGACAACCAAGAGTTGCCAATGTATCGAGTAGGTTCATTGTGGTTCGAAGAAAATTGATTACGGGTCAACTGCACTGAAAAAGTTCTGAAAGTTACCCGGTAGCCTAGGTCACGCTAAAAACTCGCCAAATGAAAATTTATCACGAAATTGAGTCTGATTTCAAAAATTGAAGATTCTGTCATGTCACAATATATTATAGGAACGTGACTCAGTCTCAGAAGATTTTTCTGCAAACCGAGACTTTTTGGAAAAAAGTCGAGGTAGGGCCGTTTTTGTTCGGAAAAAAAGTCGAGATCATTTTTGATCACACAATGGTGATGCAAGATGGACCAATTAGTGATGAAAAATACCAATTTGATAATTGAGATGTCAATTGAATTTATTAAGGCCGGTTTGTGTTGATTCAAGGAAGGATTGATGGCCAATTGAGAAGAAATTAAAGGAAATTCGTATGCCCCCCATTGCCTAGCCTTTTGGACCATTTCAAGGTTGCAAGGGGAGCATTGGTGGCCTAATGGAGGCCAAGGAAGGGCTGGTGGCTGAGAATGGTCAAGGGAGACCAAGGAATGGAAAATTTGGACATTGGTGGAGCCCTTGTCCCGTCTCCTTGCTCCTCAAGCCAACTGGCCAGCCATTCCCTCTCCTCCCAGCCTATTCAACCACCAACAGCTAGCAAGAAGCCAGCGGAAGCCAGGAGCATCGTCGGAGACAGCAGGAGCCGCCCATCGCCGATGGCGCCGTCGCACGCCACCCGCGCGGTCCCGTTCTCGCAACCGCGTCTAGCTTGCCTTCCAGGTGTGTTTCCCCGTCCAGCGCACATCCCAGCTGCTGCCCTGGGTCGTGTGAAGCTCAACCGGAGTTGTCCTTCGCTATTCCTCCACCGGTAAGCCTCCGCCAAAGCCTGGTTTGACCCTTTCACCCTTTCCCGATCAATTCCCGCTCTAAACCGGCTTTGTTCCCTTCTGTTTTAGCAAGAATATAATATAAAATTAGTGGGTTTCTGAGGTGTTGTTTGGCCCGTTTTGAGATGGTTCCGGGCCTCGAAACCTAGGCTACTTTGGAGAAAGTCGGCTCCCGTCGCGTTCCCATCAAATTGAACCGAACAGTTCGATAAACAAGTGAGTTTAACTCACTAATCCTCGCTTAGTAGACTAATGATGCTTAGGAATTGATTAGATTTATTTAAGCATGATTATGTGGTTAGATTAGATTAGAGTAATTAAATTAGTGATTTGCCAATGCATGTTAGGTGGTTAGATGTAGCCATTAACGAGTAGATAGGTTCTAGTATTTATTGAATAAACCTCGGAATTTTTCCAGGTCCGTTTCGGCGACCAATTAGGCATTACAGGCCTAAGTTGGATTTATTGATATCTAATAATTAATTTGTGTAATTAATTAATTAATTAATTATTTTCTGGAAATTCAACCGGGATAGTTGGTGACCGGAATTTTATGCTGATTACCATGGTACAGTCTATTTATTTATTTGAGTTTTAATTTGCGTTGAATTGATTTAATTATGATTTTTAGGATTTATTCCTAAATTAATTATTTTTGAGTAATTAATTGAAAGACAACCGGGCATTGGTTGACAATGCCAAAAAGATATTTTGGTGGACTACAGAAACTAGTGAGATTTGTGGAAAGGAAATTATACTATTTTGGCTAAGGTTGGACGTATACCTACACACGTGTATCTTTACCGGGCATGATAAAAATGAGAAATTGATTATGCAATATATGATGCTGGCTCAATGACTAAGGATGTCATCTCAGAGAAATGCGTTATATTATGTCGGCTCGATGACTAAGCATGTCGTCTCGAAGAAAGACATTATGAGTTGTTGACTCAGTGACTTGATACATCACCTTGGAGAAGGCACGTGGGCTTGGTGACTAGGTACATCATCTTTGAGAATGCACGTGGCCTCAGTAATTAGGTATGTCATCTTGGAGAAGGCACGTGGGCTTGGTGACTCGATATGTTATCTTGAAGAATGCACGTGGTCTTGATGACCAGATACTCCATCTTAGAGAATGTATGATATTTATTTAAAATGACCAGAGGAAGGTCGTGATGACATGTAATTGACTAGATCGATTAATCGATATTTCGATCTATGGTGATTGATTGGGTGCCTATTGAACTGTATTGAATTGCAAGTGAAATCTAAGGCTAAGGTAAGTCATTTGACTTGTGTTGTGCATAGACGACTCTTGTGGCATATTGGTCTTCTAATTGAGTCTTTGAGGGGGTAGAACTCACTGAGACATTGTCTCACTGATTATTGTATAACCATTTTTAGGTCCTTAAATGGTGTGGGTGAAGGATTGGAAGCCCCGGAGTTTAAGAGGTGAAGCTCGAAGAATCGGTGATCTTGTCCGGCTAGCTGGTCGTAAGACATTTCCCCTTTGATGGAAGTTGATTTCTTTTTGTAGACTTTGTTGGAGAAATCTTTCCAGAATATTTTGAAGCTGACAAAACGTTTCTATCAGTCTAGTCTGGATATCTGCAGATCGTCTAGTTTAAAGTCTGAAGACTTTCTGATCACCAGACTCAAGACTCAAGACTCAAGACTCAAGACTATTCTCATTGACAGTCTTTCTGATCCAGTGACAAAGGAAATCCAGAGCCGAAGTATATGGTAGATGATTTAATCCTATTCTCTGGAGAATATCTTTTTGGTTGGATAAATTTAACGGATTCTTTTGTTCATATCTAGATCAATTGAAGATCCGATGGTCGACAAAATATTCTTGGAATGTTCTATTCTTGGAAACCAAGATCCTGATTGTATGGGCGAACATGATTGATGGGCTATCGTCAGGTTCCTTTAATAGCTCGAATGATCTTCTTGATTGATTCCGTCCAACGGGTAGATTGGAGGAATTCATTTGGAAAGTGCCAACGGGTATGATGGCATAAAGGAGTATAAAAAGGAAGACATTCTAGTTGTTTGAGCACGTGATCAATAGAGAAATTCTAGAGTCTGAAGCATCTTGATTATTAGTCGATTCATTCTGAGCGAAATTGTATACACAGAGAGTGTTCATACTTGGTGATATCTTGAGCGAGTGTGGTAGATCATCTACACCTAGAAATCAAGGAAGATCAATACTGTAACATCTCTTTGTTCATAGTGGAATCCAGCCAATTGGCTGTCAGTGTAGAAGAGTGGACGTAGGCTTGAATCAAGCCGAACCACTATAAACCGCGTGTTCAATTCTCTCTTTCCCTTACTTAGTCTTACGTTGATTATTACTTATCACAAATCCTTCAACTGTCTAAGTATTGCGCAATTATCAAGAAATTATCAAGAAAAATCTTTTATATACCTATTCACCCCCCTCTAGGTACTCGTACTAGCTATATCAGACTTTATTTTGTGAACCAGCTGCCTAAGACTTGATTTAATAGATCGCCTTGTATATATATGCATTATGGTTTGCAATGTATATAAGTGTGGTTGTTTTCAAAGTGTGAAAATTTGGAGTCCTACTTTCCTATCCCATTATTTTATTGTCTGAGGATTTATATCTGCTTCTGCATGTGTATATTAAAAATGAAAGGGTCAGCGATGCGTCCTGGGACATCACTATTAATTGACTAGGTGAGGGATGGGTGCGTGCTCGAGGATCGGGGCGTGACAGGATGCTTCAGGAACTTGGGAGGATAAGAAGTTATATTTACTAGGTTGGATCCCCCGTGGATTGAAAAGATGCATTTAGCTCATTAGTTTGATTGTTCAGCTTTTGGTTATGGATTGAAAAGAACTTATATACTACATACTTTTACTATGGTTATAGATCGACTTAATTTTTGGTCATTTCCTGAAGTTGGAATATGTATCAATAGATGCTCATCTCTTTTCTTACCTTTGATGTTGGATGATCTTATGTTTGGTAGGAATTCGAATGTTAACTGGTAATTTTGTAACCCTTGCAATCAGGCTTATTGGGGAAGTATACACTAGTTCATTCAGATTACTTGGGTTTCCATTTGCCTTTTTATCTATCCAATTTGAGAAAGAAGAAATGTCAATGGTATCTCTAATCGGGAGGTTTCCTTGCAGACGTCAAAGCTGATGGACCAAAAGAAGAAATGCCTTTAGCTTATGTTAACTCCTATGAATAAAAAAGATATATGTCCATTTCTCTTAACACAACTGTTAGTGAACTATTGAATTAGCTAATTAATGTGATACATTTATGGAAATTTAGGACATAATTTTGAGGAGTGGTGGTTGATAACTCCTGATTATTTAGCATGACATCATGCCATCCAATTTTAACTGGTGCACATGATCTACTCTTTCTAATTCACCATGACCTCCTTTTGAAAATTAGGGTATTACAATTGCTCCATTCCTTTTCACTTCAAATACCCAATGTGAGGCTTTCTTTATTTCTCGCCTCACATGTGCACTAAATATACTCCTCTCACATGTGAGTCTATCAAACTGAGGCCAAACGTTGCCATTTGATACACGATCTTCTCTTTTGAGAATCATTGACTACTTCTTTGTATCCCAAAAAGTGAAATATAGCAATTTTTTTTTTTTTATCTCATATGTGTACTCAACGAAGGAGTGCTTCAAAATGTATTTACTAATGCCAAATAGAAAAAAAAAAAAAAAAGCAAAATCTTTAGTGGACCATAGATTGGTTTGTATTATTGAATTCTAAGCATTGTTTTTCGTTTTTGGATTTAAGGAAAGTGCTTACACCAAGCACTCAAAATATTTAAGTGAAATTTATTTCATGAAAAGAGTCGAATTAACTAAGAGAAGCCTCACATTAGTCCAAATGGTCAAATAAGATAGGTTTATTATCAATTACAACCATAGTGGAAGTTCCTAATTACGAGCTGTCCATTAACGATATATTCTCAAACATAGAGTAAATATTAATCAATTCTATTGTGCATACAAGTGTGAGTTTATGTTTGATCCAATGCAAAAAGACAATAAGACAAATTGCTGTGGCCAAAAATAATAGCCGATAAAAAGAAAAGCACAATATGGATAATACTATGAATCCCTATGGAATCATTTTTGAGGGATTAGCGTCACCAAACTTAGCCAACCATTGCTGCTAGTTGTCCATAATCGTTAGCCTAAAGGCCAAATCGAAACAATCCCAAGGGTCCCAAGACAACCTCATTCAAAATGGAAGATTCATATGTTGGAGAAAACTCTCTTATTTTGAATTTGACAAAACGTTTCCATTAGTCTAGTTTGAAAACTTTAAGACTCAATTATTAAAGTCTAATGAACTCCAGACTCTGTCGTCAAAGTTTGAAGACTGCAAGACTCAAGAATCAAAGTCAACCCACATTGGCAATTTCTTGACCAACTAAGAGAAGACTTATTCAGATGTGAGTTTATCTTTAAGGATTGGGTTCATATGGTTTGAAGAAGATCTTACGGCTGGAGATAGTACCTTGTGATTAATTATTCTTATCGGAATCAATTTGGATAATTAAGAAATTTTGAAAGGCGAAGTATACTTGGAAGGCTACTTATGGAAACCTAGATCCTGATTGTATGGGCGAGCAGGATTGGTGGGCTATCATCACATTCCTTAAATGACTTGAGATTTTCTTGACTGATTCTGTCCAACGGGTAGATTGGAAGAACTCTTTTGGAAAGTGCCAACGTACATAGAGGCATGAAGGAGTATATAAGGAAGACACTCAAGTTGTTTGAGTGTGAGCGTGAAAAAAAAATTCCAAAGTCTGAAGCTCTTAGTTCTTTGCTTTCTCTATTGCTAAACTTAAGTTGTACTCAAAAGAGAGATTAAACACTTGTGAGACCTTGAGGAAGTATAGTAGAGTTTCTACACTGTGGAATCAAGGACGTGAGATTGTAAAAATCTCTTTTGGTTCATAGTGAAATCCAGCTAGTAGACTGTCAATGCGGGAGAGTGAATGTAGGCTTGGTCTAAGCCGAACCATAATAAACCTTGTGTTTCAATTCTCTTTCCCTATACTACTTGCTTTACTTTGTAGATTTATCTAACTGCTTATAGTCTTTTACATATTTAATCTGTTATTCTTGAAAGACGAGTTAACTTGTTAAAAGTCTAGCGTATATTTGCTAGAACACCTATTCACCCCCTTTAGGTGTTCTTACTAGCCCTATCAATTGGTATCAGAACCCGTGCGCTCATTTAATTGAAGTGTTTTTTACTTCTGAGTTAAGGATCTATGACTAGTATGTTGGCTTCAGGTTTGGTTGAAGGCTAAAGCAACACCAAAACTCCTTACTTTGATGGAAATGAGTACAGCGTATGGAAAAACAAAATGAAGGCATTCCTAAGATTGAAAGATTCTCTAGAATGAGATGTAGTAGAAAAAAGGAATCATTCCTAAAGCTACATAGCTTCAAAAAGAGGAAAAGAAGTTGCAGACGCTAGAGAGATAACGCAAGAAGAAATAACCAAGAGACAAGCTCTTGATGTTAAAGCAATTTATTCTTTATATTGTGCTTTATCTCCTACTGAGTGTAACATAATTTCTTTTGGTGAAACAGTCAAAGAAGTCTAGGATAGGCTGCACATTACCTATGGAGGCACTAATCGAGTGAAAGAAATAAGGATCAATATTCTAATCGGACAATATGAAGCTTTCAAGATGAAACCATGAGAATCTATCACTGACATGTTTAGTCGTTTTACAGAGATTGTAAACGGTCTGGAGTATCAGGGACAACCAATCTCAAGACCAATAAAGGTTAACAAATTGCTACGTGAACTCTCTAAAGACTGGAATTACGTGAAGACTTTAATAAGGGAAACTCAAATGATCATGCTGCTTTTTGTAGACGAGCTGATTGGCACACTTCAGTCTTATGAAGTGGAGCAAATCAACGAGGAAGAAGATCCTAAAGGTAATAAGTTAGTTGCTTTAATATCTAACGATAATTATAGTGTTATAGACTTTGAAGATGATATGGACGATAAAGAGCTAGCACTTATGATAAGGAGGTTCAGGAAACTGAACAAAAAGGGAAGGAGATTCAATTAGAAAAAACAAAGCACTCAAAAGTTTCAAATCAAATCAACTGAGGATGATGAAGCCAACAAAGACGTAATTTGTTTTGAATGTAAGAAAAATGGACACATCAGACTCAACTATCCTTTGTTGAAGAAAAAGAGGGGAAAAGCTGAGAAATACAGAAAACCTCTCAAAGTAGAGACAATGAGTGATACCGAATGTGAAGAAAGTGACGAAGATTATGCCAATATATATCTAATGGCAAAATCAAGATCAGACTTAGGGCTTGTTTGGCAACGTGCCAAATAGTGCCAGATTCTGATTTTTTGTTCCTAGAATCAGTTTGGGACGATAATTGCGTTTGGTAAAATTTTTGTTCTCGGGAACAATTTTGGACAAGATTTGAGAATAAAAAAAAAATTGATTCTCTGTCCGAGAATCAGAAAAGGAATCAAAACAGTAAAACCCTATCTTCCCTTTCGTCATCCCAGTTGCCGCCCGCCGCCGCCCGCTGTCGCCATACACAGCGGGTCGCTGGTCCGGCGAGGTCATTGGAGGCTCGCCAGGCCAGGGCGAGGTCCGGTGAGCTCGCCGGAGGCAAGCCCAGCCACCGGCGAGGCAGGCCTGGCCACCGGTGGGGTTGGGCGAGCCTCGCCGGTGGCCAGGCGAGCCTTGCCGGCAGCTGGGCGAGGCTCGGCCTCGCCAGATCGGGTGAGGCTCGCCCAGCTCACTTGGCCACCGGCGAGGCTCGCCCAGCCCCGCCGGTGGCCAAGCTGGTCTCACCAAGGCTAGGCGAGGCCAACCTGGCCACCGGCGAGGCCAAGCCTCGGCGGGGCTGGGCGAGCCTCGCCTAGCTGCCAGCGAGGCTCGGCCGACGAAGGCTAACCTCGCCGAGGGCCGGCGACGCTCCGGTGAGAGTCGCCGGCCCTGGTCTAGCCGGTCACCGGTATGGCGACCGGCCATATGAAGAAGAAGAAGAATAGGAAAAAAGGGACAAAAAGAAAAAAAAAAGGAAAAAAGAAAAGAAAAAAAATAAAAAAGTAAAAAAATAGTTAAAATTTATTTAAAAATCAAAAGAAATTAATTTGGAACATAATCAATTAACACGGTATCGAACGCAATTCTATTCCAGAATAAAAAATTTTGGACAATTACCAAACGCACTTTTTTACTCAGAATCAGTTCCCGGGAATAGAATAAAAAAATAATCATTTCTAGTCAGAATCAGCTCCCAGAAATAGAATTATTGCCAAACGCGCCTTAGACTCTAAAATAGACTAAAACTCAGACTTAGACAATGAAATCAAGGTAAGCAATTTAAAAGTTCTTACTAAAATCTCAAAATACGTTGATGAACTTTGTCTCAGTCTCAGAACCTCTCTTAAGAGGATTTTTGAGCTAAAAAGGGAGAATTCTACACTTAAGCAACAAGAAATTTCTTGAAAAGAAAAGTTTGAAAATCTAGACAAAATTATTGTGATTTTAAAAGAAAATGCAATCTCTCTTTCAAAAGAAAATATATTTTTGAAATAAGAAATTTCAAATATTTCAAAAAGATTTTCAATAGAATATGAGAAGTTAGAAAATATTCTTTCAGTACAAAGACCTTATTTCAACAAGTCAAGATTGGGAATGACCCCAGAAACCATTCCTTTAATTGATTTTCCAAAGGTAAAGAAAATAATCAAACAAAGACCTACAAGAACTTTTTATAGAAATCATTTAAAAACGGTCTTTGTAAAACTTGTTGGCCAAAGTGCTCTCAAATGTTCAAAATGCAATAGCTTAAAACATTTTAAGAAAGATTGTCTTATGGTTTGGAGACATGTTAAGAAGGATTGGGGAGAGACTGTGTTTAAAACTAACTCCTCTAGACCGAAAAAGATCTGGGTACCAAAGAAAACTTAAGTTCTTTTTGTAATTGCAGGTCACTATCAAGAAAAAGATTAAATGATATTTGGATAGTGACTGTTCAAGACACATGACTGGAGATTTAAGTTATTTTATAAAACTTGTGCAAATAAATGGTGGAAAAGTCTCTTTCGGTGGAAACAACAAATGAAGAATTGTTAGGTGTGGAATCGTAAAAATTGGAAGTCTCACAATCAACAATGTCTCCTTAGTAGAATGACTAAATTACAATCTACTCAGCATTAGCCAATTGTGTGACACTGGATTCAAAATCAACTTCCAAAAAGGAATATGTTCGGGAACTAGTAAATATCTTTCTCAATCTTTTACTGGACGAAGACATGAGAACATTTATCTTCTGGATATAAAACCAGAAAGATCTCAATGTCTAATATTGATTCAAGATGAAGCAAATCTTTGGCATCGAAAGCTTGGCCATGTTAACATAAAGCAAATTGCCAAGATCTCATCCAAGAATCTTGTTCATGGACTGCCCAACCTGAAGTATCAAAAGTTTGACTTATGCACACCGTGTGTGTTGGGAAAACATGTTAGAAGCTCTTTTAAACTAATAAATAAGATCTTTACTAATCGTGTTTTGCAGCTTCTGCATATGGATCTCTTTGGACCAACCAGAATTCAAAGCATTGGTGGAAAGAGATATTGCCTAGTAATTATGGATGATTATTCACGATTTACTTGGGTTTACTTTCTGGCAAGTAAGTCTGAAACATTTTCTTACTTTTCAAAGTTTGCTAAGAAAGTTTAGAATGAGAAAGGATATGTTATTTCAAGCATACGGACATATCACGAAGGTGAGTTTGAAAAGCAAGACTTTGCCAAATTCTGTGATGAATCTAGTTTTCAGCATGTTTTCTCTTCTCCATACATTCCAAAACATAATGGAGTTGTGGAAAGAAAAAAAAAATCAATCTTTGTAAGAAATTGCAAGAACTATTTTAATTGAAAGTAATATTTCTTCTTATTTTTGGGCTGAAGTAGTTTCTATAGCTTGTTATATTATTAACAGAGTATTCTTAAGGCCTATTCTGGAGAAAACTCTCTATGAGTTATTCTAAGGAAATAAGCCAAATGTTTCTTATTTTCATGTGTTTGATTGCAAATGTTTTATTTTGAAAAATGCAAATGATCGAACTGGTAAGTTTGAAGAGAAATTAGACGAAGGAATTTTCCTTGGCTATTCAACCACAAGTAAAACCTACAGAGTATTCAACAAGAAGACTCACTCTGTAGAAGAATCTATGAATGTCAAATTCCAAGACTTTTTGCAGAATCAACTAACTCATACTCAGTTTGAAGAATCTGAACATGCTCCAAACCTTACAAAGTCTACCTCCTCTGAAGTAACTCACACTTCTAAAGATCATCAACGAAAAGAAGAATCAATTGAAGTAGAAAATCAGCAATTTGTCAGACTGACCAATAACTAGAAGCATAAGTCTAGTCATCCCAATGAACTCATCATCGGCACATTGATGAAGGGATTTGGACTAGATCCAAAATGCGAGAAGATTCTAGTGTTCTGGCACTTATTTCTAAAATAGAGCCCAAAAGCATAGAAGAGGCCTTAGCTAACGAAAGCTGGATTGAAGCTATGCAAGAAGAACTTAGACAGTTTAGCATCAACGATGTCTATGAATTAACTCCTAAACCAAAAGGTAAATCCATTATTGAAGCTAAATGGGTTTTTAGGAACAAGATGGACGAAAAAGGAAAAGTGGTCAGAAACAAAGCAAGACTCGTGGCCAAATGATATATGCAAGAAGAAGGGATAGACTATGATAAGAGCTATGCACTAGTAGCAAGGTTAGAAGCAATTAGATTATTACTTGCTTTTGTTTGCTATAAATATTTCAGGTTATTCCAAATGGACGTCAAAAGTGCATTTCTAAATGGATTTATCCAAGAAGAAGTCTATGTGGAACAACCTTCTAGATTTGAAGATCCAAAAAGATCAGACTCAGTATTTAGACTGAAGAAGGTTCTATATGGATTAAAATAAGTACCTCGAGCTTAATACGACAGGTTAAGTAAGTTTCTAATCCATAATGGTTTTGTTAAAGGTAAAGTGGATACTACTTTATTTATTAAAAGAGAAGGTAAAGATTTTCTACTTGTTCAAATATATGTTGATGATATCATATTTAGATCACCTAACAAAAACTTGTGCAAGAAGTTTTCTAAGTTTATGCAAGATGAATTTGAGATGAATATGATGGGTGAACTATCTTTCTTTCTTGGATTACAAGTGAAGCAATTGAAGGAATGAATTTTCATTCACCAATAAAAATATGCAAAAGATCCCGTTAAAAAGTTCGGATTGGAGAATTGTATAAAGACTGAAATACCAATGTCAAATTCTTCGAAGCTGGACAAAGACGAAGGAGGAAAGAAAGTTGACCAAAAGCTTTACAGGAGCATTATTGGTTCACTTTTTTTATCTTACTACTTTCAGATTTGACATTTTGTTTAGTGTTTGCATTTGTGCAAGATTTCAATTAGATCCAAAAAAATCTCATCTAAGTGCTGCAAAACGCATCATCAAATACGTCGCAACTACTTCAAATTTAGGTCTACGGTATCTCAAAGAATGAGACTTTACCCTCATTGGATATTCAGACGTAGATTTAGCAGGATGCAGAGTTGATAGAAATAGTACTTCTGGTACGTGTTAATTGTTGGGAAACAGGACAGTATCTTGGTTCTCAAGGAAGCAAAGCACTATAGCTCTTTCAACAGCATAAGCATAGTATGTGGCTCTTGGAAGTTGTTGTTCTCAAATTTTATGGTTAAAACAATAACTGAGAGACTTTGGAATCGAAAACTCGTGCACCAAGATCAAATGTGACAACACCAGCGTAATCAATCTTACAAAGAATCCAATTCTTCATTCAAGAGCAAAACACATAGAGATTCGACATCATTTCATTAAAGACCATGTTCAGAATAGAGAAGTTATGATACAGTTCATCGATTCAAAGAATCAACTGGCAGACATATTTACAAAACCTTTAGAAAAAAGCCTATTTGAGTCCATTCGCACTAGACTGAATATCATAACCTTTATCTAGTAAAGTCTGAAGATGCTCAGACTCAGAGGTAAAATCTGAAGTTATTCAGACTCAGAATAACTAAAAGTTACTACTGTAAGTTATTTCGATTTCAGCATTTTAAATTTTTAAAAGGGTACGTTACTTTTTAATCACTAATTGATTGTTATATTTTTAGAAATGATCTTTTCTGAGTCTTTGAATTTATGGTAGTTTTTCTTTTTCAAAAAGGCAATTATTCATTTTCAAAAATGCATTTTTATTTATTCTTTTATGACTATTCATATACCTTGTTTTGTTTGCTTTATATATTGTTGTTTTTCTTCTTCGTAGAACCTCACTTTCTCACTTTTTTTCACTAGTTTAATCCATAAAGTTCTCATCTTTTTTCGCGAATCAAGTTCGAGAAATCTCTCAAAAACTGTGACAATGTCTTCCCAAAGAAAGTTCTCTAGGATCGCAAGTAGGGGACCGCAACATATGCGTGAGGGTCCTACGCACTTTGATTTAATCAAGGAAGAAGACTCTCCAAAGCATCAGCAAAGTCAACACCAATATTCTCAACGGCGCCATTCTTCTCAGGCTAGAACTCAAGTGCCTTCGCAACAACAAGCAGATGAAAAAATAATCGAGAATGTAGAACTTGTAAGGACTCTTAAGCCCGCATTTCTTTTCGAACTCTACACCGCTATGAAGGAATGTGGTTCTCCAACGACCTTTATTGATGAGTTTTTGAGTGAAAAATGGTACAAAAATGAAACTCATTTTTTAAAGACGATGGAGAGTTTGGGCATTGCTACTGCTGGTTCGGCAAAAAGGGCTCTTGCAAATTTCCCAAGTGATCCATGGTTTGGATCATTTAATCAACCTAAAGGAAAAGATGATGAGAGAGGATGTTCACACATTTTAAGCCCAGGATGGGTGTTGCTGCGAACATTCGTGGTACAAGAACGGATTTTTTTTCGTTCTAAGGAGCACAAGCAAGCTTATTCTAAATTGCTGAAGCGAGGGGTGATGAACCTAGGAGTGTGGATTTTGATTTTCTCGATTCATTAATCGTGAAGTTACGGGAGAAGTTTACATTGCTTTAACTCAAACGGTTTTGCTCTGAAACAACTGTTACTCATTCGAAACGTACAGCTTATTTCTATTCCAATTGATCCGTTTTAGATGTGAATAGATTTTCCTTTAGTGTTAGAGACTAGGATTTTGTGGTTGATGTGAACACTCCAGCTGATGTGATTAGGGTGGAAAGAGGGAGTTTCCAACCAATCAGTGTGTCTATTGCTCGTGCTTCCTTGGCACTTGTTTGAGATAGAATTGCTGAAGGCCGAATTTCTTACTCCATGATGAATGCCTTCAATATCTTACTTTACAAGATTGTCATTAACTATCTCAGACCCAAATCCATATTAAAGACTGATGTCTCAAACTCTGAAGCAAAGCTGATGTATGTCATTAACATTGGTTTTTAGTTCTCTTTGCCTCACACTATCCTTATGTACATGTATAGGACAATGGTAAAGGATAAGGGACAACTCCTTTATTCTGCTCTTGTCACTCGTTTGTTCAAACATCTTAACATTCAGCCTTCCAAAATTCTGTGTGTTCGAACCATTGATCCAATGGTAGTGGGACTGAAAATGGTTTCCAAGATACGTTTGAAGGAGCTAAACAAGGCTTTAGAGCGCTTTAAGGTGAAGACCCCTATCAAGGCACGCCAAGACTTTGCGGCTGGAAAAAGGAAAGGCAAATAGCCCATGACAGCACCATCTAAGAAGAGGAGAGCACTCATCTTGGAGGATGAAGAAGATGATGATGACATCACTATCTCTGCTCTTGCTTTGAAGAACTTATAGAGTTTTGTTACAGAGACAGAGGATCAAGAGAACCGAGACAGAGAAGAGACAGAGCAGCGAGATGTAGAGAAAGAAGTGATGAGGGAAGAAGAAGAAGAAGGAAGAACAAAAGACGTAGAGAAAGGAAGAGAACGAGCAAAAGAAGAGGATCATGGTGATTCTCGTGCAGAGGAAGAAGGACAAGATCTTCGTGATATTGAAGAAGAGCAAGAACAAGAAGAGTACTTTTCTCCACCTGAAGGAACTAAAACGGGGGGAGTTGCTGATAAAAGAGGTACTTCTTCACTTGCTTTTACTAGTGATGATGTTAGTTGTTCTCCTGCCGATCCAGAAAATGTGTATGCCTCTCAATTTCTTGAAAATGGTAATGAGGCTTCATCTCCAAGTTTGAATGTACATACTGAAGTTCCATCATCAGTTAATACTCCACAATCTGATTGTGTTGAAGCAAGTACTCAAACTGACAATTCAGCAGACTTTAAAAGACTGCTCGAGCTTCTTCTGGAGATTAAAGCTCAGATTTATGGGTTGGGATGTGAATTTCAGACCATGCAGAATGCTCATAAAGCTACTTAAGTTTCTTTGCACGACCAAGTACAAGCCCTTAATCTTTAAGTTTAAGCAAATGCAAAGGGTGAGGATTTAGAACAACTGAAGGAGGATCTGAGGAAGTTGGAGGAGACCGTCAAGTCTATGGGGGATTTCCAGCTTGTTCGCATTCCCAAGAAACCTTGGTTTTATCCAATTCTTTTTATGTTCTCCACTTTTTGCTGTTGACAAAAAGGGGGAGAAAGTATATGCAGATTTGACTATTGGTTTGGACTTATTTGACTTTTGGACTTATCTTTTGTTTGGTTGTGGATTGGACTTTTTGACTGTTTGATTTGATTTTTTTGATGCTTACAGTAACTTAGGCTGTGACAATGATTAAGTAATGATAGTTATTTTACAGGACTAACGTGTTTTCTGTGATTGCAGAATCATTACTATTCTTGTCCAAATCTACTCACCTTTTATGAAATATCTTGTTCTGCTTATGTTTTGTTTTGTAGGTCAAAGGCATTCAAATCTGCAAGAAAGTTTTGTCACCATCAAAAAGGGGGAGATTGTTGGAGAAAACTCTCTTATTTTGAAGTTGACAAAACGTTTCCATCAGTCTAGTTTGAAGACTTCAAGACTCAATTATTAAAGTATGATGAACTCTAGACTCTGTCGTCAAAGTCTAAAGACTACAAGACTCAAGACTCAAAGTTAACTCACATTGCCAGTTTCTAGACCAACGAAGAGAAGACTTATTCAGATACGAGTTTATCTTTAAGGATTCGGTTTGTACGGTTTGGAGAAGATTTTATGGTTGGAGATAGCACATTGTGATCAATTATTCTTATTAGAGTCAATTCGAATAATCAAGAACTTTTGAAAGGCGAAGTATACTTGGAAGGTTCTACTTATGGAAACCTAGATCCTAATTGTATGAGCGAGCAGGATTTGTGGACTGTCATCACATTCCTTAAACGACTCGAGATATCTTTGATTGATTCTATCCAACGGGTAGATTGGAAGAACTTCTTTGGAAAGTGTCAACAGATATAGAGACATGAAGGAGTATATAAAGAAGACGCTCAAGTTGTTCGAGTGTGTGTGTGAAAGAAAATTTCCAAAATCTGAAGCTCTTAGTTCTTTGCTTTCTCTATCGCTGAGCTTAAGTTGTACTCAAAAGAGAGATTAAATACTTGTGAGACTTTGAGGAAGTGTAGTAGAGTTTCTACACTGTGAAATCAAGGACATGAGACTGTAAAAATCTCTTTTGGTTCATAGTGAAATCCAGCTAGTAGGTTGTCAGTGCGGGAGAGTGGACGTAGGCTTGGTCTAAGCCGAATCACTATAAACCTTGTGTTTTAATTCTCTTTCCCTATACTCCTTGCTTTAATTCGTAGATTTATCTAACTACTTATAGTCTTTTACATATTCAATCTGTTATTCTTGAAAGACGAGTTAATTTGTTAAAAGTCTAGTGTAAATTTGCTAGAACACCTATTCACCCCCTCTAGGTGTCCTTACTAGCCCTATCATCATATCATGACTATACCTTTCACATAAATACACGATTTCATATCATGATTATACCTTTCGCATAAATAAATGATTTCTTTTTGGATTTTGCCAGAACTTCAAATGATGCTCCAATCGACCGTGGCCATTGTCCCAGTGCTCATTGTTGGCATCTTGATTGTCAAGTCACATTTAATCAAAGACTCCATAATGAATGATGGGAATGTGGAACTCTTTAATTCGGGGCCCCCACCTTTTGTTCATATGTCATCAATAATTTTTGCCTTTTTTAAAGTGAGGATGTACTTAAGAAGGAATGATTAATTAACATGATAAAGAGCTAGGAACTTTCAATTCCTGTGCCAAATAATCATGATCATGATTTAAGCAAGTCCTTAAAAGACTCAAGGGAAAGAAACAAGGGGTGCGAGACCTCACAATATTGCTCCCGTATTCCCTCTCAGTCGGGAAGAAAAAAATTGACCAGGAATTAAGGGCCACTCAATGGTGAAGGTAGACATCATGTGAGGGTTATCCAACCTTGGCTATTGCAGGATAGACAGGTAAAGTAGCCTTCCGCATCTGGAGTGAGAAGAGATGATGAAAGTCCTACCACAAGAAAGGCATGCCTCACGGCAAGTCAACATAACCGGTCGGTGAGGCATGCCTTTCTCACGTACATCCTCACTTTAAAAAAGCAAAAATTATTGAAGAGTGGAACAATCTTGGTTATCACAGGATAGATAAATAATGTAGCCTCTCGCATCTAGAGTGAGAAGAGATGGATGAAAGTCCTACCGCAAGAAAGGTATGCCTCATGGCAAGTCAACATCACCGGTCGGTGAGGCATGCCTTTCTCATGTACATCCTCACTTTGAAAAAGCAAAAATTATTGATGAGTGGACCAAAGCACACTATAGATAGCCATTATAACATGACAAAGAGTTGGGAACTTTCAATTCACGTAGCAGATAATCATGATCTAACGTTAATGACATTACCATTATGTTGATTTGCCGTGAGGCATGCCTCTTTCATGTACATCCTCACTTTAAAAATGCAAAAGTTATTAATTAAGGGTGAGCATATCGGACCGCCCGAATTGGATCGGACTAGCTGGTTCGGTTCAATTCGATTCCTAGGGACGTTGATCCAGTTCTCAAAGGCGTTGGTCTAGTTTCCAGTTCCATAAAAATGGAATTGACGATTTTCAGTCCGCTTCCTAATTCTGAGGGGGAACTGGATGGGATTGGATCGACTTTTTTTTTTATTAATATTTTTAATTTCTTAGAAATAGCAATATACCATAAAATAACTCTAGTATATTTTTATTTTTTTCTAATTTTTTTGCTAAGTGGTTGGTTCCATTGGATTGGACTGGATGGTCCGATTCTTGGTCCTAGGACCGGTTGGTCTCATCCTCAATCCCATAGTGATTCATTAGTTTTCTTTTAATGGTTCACCCCCTGAAAATGTTGCAATAAATCCGAAGATCCATTTCTTGAAAGACCATAGAACTACAGAAATTTAATAAACCCTTCATCATAATTTTTTTTTCTTCCAACACAATTATTTATTACATCAACTCTCCAATGTTGGATACTAGAATAGACGATCTGTCACTATACATCATCCAAGTTTCACACAGAAACATGCCCGGAAGCTTGCAGATTACTATCCTTTGGAGAAGAGTTTTAACGACAACGGAATCGAAATGTTCACACCGCCTGTACCGACGGAGATTTGTGGCTCATCCGCGAGACTGCCCTCTCTGTATTTAGGACCACGATTAAAGTAGAAAAGGAAACCACATATTAAGGCAGCGACAACTACGATGCCGACGATGACCCATCCCGGAGTATCCCACGACGAAATTTTGCCATCGGACGAAGGGGAGAAGTACGGGCAACATGGACAGCACGGACAATTTTGTGGACAGTTATTATTCTCCATCAAGAAAACCCTGCGTATTTCAATGCAAGCGACTAGTTTACAGACATATTTTGAAGCATCAATTCACACAAGAAAAGTAGTTCTTCAAAGGGAGGGTACTTTTTAAGAAAAGAAACAATTTTTTGATCACATAAACGGAGAAGATTATATGATCCGAGTGCGAGAAGGAGAAGAATGAAATCGGAATGAAGTAGGATATGGCACAAACTGAAGAGTCGAAGGAGCTTGTAAATTATCAAGAAGAACCGAGGCGAGTGGTGTTATTGGTATAATTCTTACACAACCAGCAAAGGAGTGCAAATTTTGATTAGATGGCCTCTCAGCTCTCTTCTATCCTCCATTATTGGTGGCGGCTCTTGGTCAGGAAAATTATCAAAAGGATCATAAACTTATTATAATTGTACAAATTCAATCATATATATATTTGAACAATTAAGTTCTAAACATTTTTGCATTTGTGCTGATTCAGTCAATCTAACCAAAATTAGCCAATCGACATTGACATGAACGCTAGTCCTTTTATGTGATACCATCGTTGTTGACATAGACAATTTTTATTTGTGATTTCGGTGTCCAAGTTACTATGTAAATATGTAATATAGGTTGATTCAAGCATATAAGACATAGTTCATATTTATTGCGACACTTAGTTAATTTTCTTAGCTTTTTTTTTGTATCTTAAATATTAAAAAAAATTAAAAAGTATTTTCAGGGTGATATAGCTAGAATAAGTACCTCGATGGGGGTGAATAGGTATAAAAGGTTTTTCTCGATAATTGCACAATACTAGACCGTTAATAGATTTGAGACAAACAATAATCAAAGTAAAACTGAGAGAAGGGATGAGAAAATTGAACACGTGGTTTATAGTGGTTCGTCTTATTTCAAGCCTACGTCCATTCTTCTGCACTGACAGCCTATTGGCTGGATTCCACTATGAACAAAGAGATGTTACAGTGATGTTCTTCATTGATTTCTCGGTGTAGATGATCTACCACACTCGCTCAAGGTATCACTAAGTATAGACACTCTTTGTGTATATAACTTCGCTCAAAATGTATCGACTAATAATCAAGGTGCTTCAGACTCTGGAATTTCTCTATCGATCATGCACTAAAATAACCAGAACGTCTTCCTTTTATACTCCTTTATGCCATCATACCCGTTGGCACTTACCAAAGGAATTCCTCCAATCTACCCATTGGACGGAATCAATCAAGAAGATCATTCGAGCTATTAAAGGAACTTGACGATAGCCCATCAATCCTGTTCGTCCATACAATCAGGATCTTGGTTTCCAAGAATAGAACCTTATAAGAATACTTCGTCGACCATCGGATCTTCAAATGATTTTGATTACGAATGAAAGAATCCGTTATAATTATCCAGCCAAGAGATCTTCTCCAGAGGATAGGACTAAATCCTCAACCAAATACTTCGGCTCTGGATTGGCTTTGTTACTGGATTAGAAAAACTGTCAGAGAGAATAGTCTTTGAGTCTTGAGTCTTGTGACCTGAAAGTCTTCAGACTCTAAACATAAGGCTTGCAGATAACCAGACTAGACTGATAGAAATGTTTTGTCAACTTCAAAATATTCTGGAAAGATTTCTCCAACACAGGGGTGCATTTAAGGTACCATGCACATTCACAGATAGATTTGTTTTCTTAATATCGCATGCACTTTATATTGCATTTTTTAGACTTAATTTTCACATGCAACAATTCATTTTAGGAATGTAGTTTATTTAGTAGATGGTCATGACATATCATACATTCACTTTCCTTTTTGAGCATCAGGCATCTCTTGAAGAGTTTATACCAAATTTACATTTATAGCTCACGGGGTTTTGTCCCAGGCCGTAATAGCAAGGTTTTGCTTGATTTTGCCCGAAACGACTCGTGCCCTTTATTTTTCCGGACATTTATTTATTTTATTAGCTTTTTACTACAATTGCTCACTTGTTTATTTTTATAACTTGACTGACTACGCATAGTCACTTTTTATATGTTTAGAGGATTTAAGGAATAAAAATTGGTGAAGTTCGCATGTAAATTGTTCTCGTCCTGAAAGATCTCGGCGCATCTAAATCAACTTATGAATCTTTAGTTCACAGGAGTGAAATGTACTTCCGCATCCTCCTTGAATTGCCAATTGACCCATAATAAGTTAGTGACATCTCCAATATAATTGTATAATTGAATTGAAAAATCAAATTATGATTGATACGGCTTGGAAGGGTCGTGCTAAGTGTAGATGCCTCCTTGCAAGAGGAACCACTTGCAATGCATTTGGTAATGCTCCTGAGAATAAGTGTTTTTTTTTTTTTATATATATTTGTTAATGAAAATGTAATAGAAAATAGAATATAAATATATATTTGATATATATATATATATATATATATATTTTATTCTCGAGAATAGATTTGAAGGAACAAAAAACAAAACAAAAAAAAAATTGGGAACAACTTAAGATACAAGCAATTTCTCCTTTCTTTTCTTCTTTTTCCCTTCCTCTCTTTTTCGGTCGCCAGCCAGACAAGGGCGGTGACCAACGCACCTTGGCAATCCGTCAATTTCCTTGCCAATCTAATTTGCCCTCAGAAGTCGAGAGGTCACCACGACAATTGCCGTCGTTTTCCTGCGCAAGGTGAAGATGTAAAGTTGTTTTGGGCTTTTGTTTTTGCTTTTTTAAAGTTCTTTTCTTACCTTTTTATTAAGGGTGTTACGATTACCCCTTGAGAACGGATATGTAACTACTTATGACCGTTGGAAAAAGAAAAAATAAATCTCGTCCGTTGATTGTAAAACCTTTAAGATTTTGTGTATTGTAGCTTTTTCATAGGAGTTACGAGAAAATTCAGAAAGGCATAATTTATTATGATACAGGATTTCTCGATGGACCATAAAACTGCCGAATTCAATAAACCCTCCAACACAAACAATATTTCCTCCAATAATAAGAATTATCTATTGCGTCGAATCTGAAGTATTATGCGACAGAGCAAACGATCTGTCACTATGCATCATTCAATTACCACCCATAGTAATTCTATCATTTGATCACCATACGAACAACACGACAGCAGCTGCTGTGGCGGTGGCAACGACCGTGACGACGATGACGACGACGATGGCTGTAGTGATGACGGCGGCAGCCACTGTGGCGTCAGCAGCCACCGTCGTCGCCACATCAACCTCTGCCGGTGGCAACTGCTGCGATGAGGTTGTCGTCACCGCATCAGCCTCCCCCGGCAGCAATTGCTGTGATGAGGTTGTCATCGCGGCATTAGCCTCTGCCGGCGATGACAACTACGTCGGCCCCAATTGCGGCAACTGTGGCACTGACGTTATTTTTGGAATATTAAGCTTCCATATCAATTTCGGTGAAGTGGCGGTTCTGTCCCCGGGACTACGACGATTTTTAGTAATAACACCGACGGCTACGACGACGACAATGATGACTACGCTGACGGTGATCCACCTCGAAGTGTCCCGGCATGCAGCGATGTCGTGCTGATGGAGGAGGGAAGTATGGGAAACCCGAACAACCTTGTGGACAGTTATTACTCCCCATCAGGAAAATCCTCCTGTAGTTCAACGCCAGCGGTGAGCCTGCAAACATCTTTCGAAGCATCGTTCATACCGCAAAAAGAAAAAAAAAGGTGGTAATTTTAAAATAAAGATGGTACCTTATTAGAAAAGAAACATTATTATTTTTAATCACAATAGATTGGGAAGATTATATGATCCAAGCGTGAGATCAAGATAATCGAAGATGGAATTTAGCGAGCTGCCTTCATTTTTGGAAGTGCTTGGGCTGAGTTCTTTCTAGTAAGATGGGTTTAGTGCACTCAGTTACAAAGGAATGGGCTTGGTGTATCTTTAGTGGAAGAGTGAGCTTACTTGGGAGTTTTTTCCGAATTGGGCTTAGAAGGGGCAGAAATGGGGTGGGCTTGAGGATAAGATCAATTGTGCCCTCTAGTCTAAACCGGAAGTCCAAGTTCATCCATGTTCTGGCCAGGTCCCTATTTTCGGACTACTAATTAATTGAATAAAAATATGTATTTAAAAATTAATTAAAAATTCCGAATTTTTTTCCCTAAAGTCAGAAAATGCTTAGAAATAATCTTTCAAGGTAGCCCTCTCTTAAAGTTATGAGAAAATCATTGATAAGAAAATTGTGTTAAAAAATTAAACAAGCCCTTTTAGCTCTACCATAAGGTTCTAATTATCCTTAAAATAAATGCCGTTGATTACGCATTTTCTATATGTTGATTATGGTTTCCCTTTAGCTTAGTTAGAAATGGCAGGCTCCTTATTTGATAATGTTAGATCTTGCTCTCCCAATGCAATTTATTTGATGTCACTTTAGTTGCTAATTGTCATGTTAATGATTGCACGTTTGCATGGTCAACTTACATATTAGTCAACATGTCTAACATTAACGTAGACTACCTAATAGAAAATCTTTTTGAATGAATAAGATTATGTACCAAAATGGTATTAATTGTTTACCCAACCATAAACTCTTTAGAGTTGTAGGAGGTGAGTTACATTTTAATGTGTCACTTGGTTCTTAGTCAACCTCAATAGGCTAGTTGGGACTCTTTATTAGAAAACTTTTACGAATACTTTAAAGTTGTGAGAGGTATGGGTTTAGGAGAGCCCGCACTAGATCATAGGTTTGTTTTTTAGATAATACCCCTAAACTTATTTTCCTCCATACGAAGGGATAGGTCCTGACAAGTAAATATAGATCTTACACTCTTCATCCGTTGGATGGGTACATATACATAAATTTATTCAGTGCTACTCTAGATTGAAATTTTGATCATTGGTAATCTGCCTTTATACACAAGGAAGTGGATATTACTCATGTGAAAGTGACCCACCTAACACGTCCATGTGCTAGCACAAGCACTCCTTTATACACATAGAAGTGGATATTACTCATGTGAAAGTGAACCACTTGGCACATCCATGTGCTAGTGCATGCACTCCTTTATACACATAAAAGTGGATATTACTTGTGTGAAAGTGACCCACACTAGCACATCCATGTGCTAGTGCATGCACTCCTTTATACACATAGAAGTGGATATTACTCATGTGAAAGTGACCCACCTAGCATGTCCATGTGCTAGCGCATGCACTCCTACGGCGGGCACATGTGAAGAGTTACTTATCATTTAAAGCGTGTGCTTTTCAGTTGGGAAGGGATTGAAAATAACATCTCAGTTTCCAGGACCCACACCACCCATAAGTGTTGCCATTGTTCTGTCTTGTCTTCTTCGTCCGATGGTCACTCGCAATTATTGGTCTGAACAAGTTGGACAGACCCAAGAAAAAAAGAAGAATAAGAAGAAAGAATTGACTCATGTGGATCATCCTATGGGGGCAACAGAAAAGGTGAAGTTCGTTCTTTTTGGGTCAAAGAAAATTTTATTGAAATTGTGAATATGGTCTAAAGAGTCCCAGGCAAGGGGAACTAAACAAAGGAGAGACCGAAGGGCTTGTAGAGGGATAGAAAGCCAATTTTGTGGAATAGAGCCAATCCGTGGAATCTTAGCAGCTTAGTTTACAAGCCCACATTAGCACGACATCGCTGCATGCCGGGACACTTCGAGGTGGATCACCGTCAGCGTAGTCATCATTGTCGTCGCCGTAGCCGTCGGTGTTATTATAAAAAATCGTCGTGGTCCCGGGGACAGAACTGCCACTTCACCGAAATTGATATTGAAGCTTAATATTCCAAAAATAACGTCAGTGCCGCAATCGCCGAAACGGGGGAAGGCCGCGACGCCCACCTCATCGCCGCGATCGCGGGAGAACGCTGGTGAGGCACCAACAACCTCATCGTCGGCAAAGCCTGATGAGGTGTCAACAACCTCATGGCAGCCGCCGCCGTTGTCGAGGATGTATGGTGCCTCCACTGGTGCACCTTTTGAATGGAGGAGATTATGTCAAGCCAAAAGAAGCAACATGTACGGACGATTTTTCTTAGGTATCACATCAACAAACAAACAGATAAAATTATGGAGATGCAATCCTATTTTGATGACAGCTTAGCAGTGTACTAATTGCTGGCCAACGGAAGCATGTGATCATCGCCTTTTACCGAGACAATGAATGATCAGATAGTGCATCTACTTTTGTACAAGGGTGGATTCCCATTATATTATTTCGTGCCTAGGCCTACAATCAAGCACAAGGGAGAGCATTAAATTCCACAAATAAGCCTATTGACATTTCTCTATCAGGTGCTTATATCAGAAGAAAAACAGCATCGTCTTATCATGTCATGCTGTCATCGTTACACTTAAGTAGTAGAAAATAATTGAAATGTCACGTTAGATGATTTCAATGAGATTTAGCCAAAATGTTTTATTGCACTTTCCCTTGTAAGTTTAATACCGCGTTATTTCAGTTCAAAAGTTTATACCTTGATAGGTTAGACATTTTGGTATAATAATTTGAGAAGAGATTGTGCAATTATCTCGAAAATATGACAATTCGGTTTTCTCAATCTTGTGCTCGCACCCAACTCAATACAATATATGTACTCGCATCTGACTAGATCCAACTCTAATATTAAAAACTAAATAATAGTGTAAACCTTCGAACTCCATCTCAAGTTCTCATAAAAAAATTCAAAAATAATGATTTATTTTTCATTGTCCTTAGTAAAATCCTTTAAATTATTAACAAGGTTCGCAAGTTACATTACTGTAGTATTACAAAATTTGACACCTCCAACATGGCAATCCATATTGTTAGGTCCAAATACATAAAAGAAGGGGTGAAGTGTTTTTTTATACATATAAAAATATTTATCTTTCTAGAACCAGCACCTTATTTAAAAATTTTTTTTAATATGCAATCGAACTATTAATTTGCAATAAGGAACTTATAGAGTTTAGGGAAAATGAAATTACAAAAGCTATTTATAGAGTTTCAATTAGGATATGCTTTCTCTTCTAGCTCTAGCAGCCCCATTAGATTGAAATTCACTACTTCAGCCAATAGCGCAATTGCTAAGAACTTTGTATGCGCGGACTCGACTCCTCCTATGGCTATCTCACTATAGACAAAATCTCTTTCGATAGCTGTTCTCACACCTTGTGCACACAACACGGTAGACATGCTCTCCCCCAAAATTATTTAACCACACTTCTAAGTGTTTGCAAATAATCATTCACATATTTCGTCTCTTACCTAAACAATTGCATTCTCTCTAAGCACGACCACTTCTTCCGTGTGTATACAAATGATTTTGGCACCTTTGCTAACTTTTAGGATCAAAACTAAATAGATTATAATGAAGCAGCAAAGAGATAGATCTCATGAATGCTCAATATGTTTCAATTTTTCTTGTTTCAGGCACTCAATCACAAGCTACATTTTACTCGTAGTTTGTCCTTATAGGCCTCCAAAAACAACCCTCCTGTTTCAACCATCTTATTCAAGTCGATCACAGAATGAGTTTAATTTCATCACATGGAAAGGAGACATTTGGAGGGGGTACTTAGAGATCATCAACAAATGAAAAAATCAAAATGATAAGGAGAGTGACCAGAAGTTGGTAAGTTTATAAATTGACTCATTATAGTTTTTGTAATTTATTTAGAATGCTTGTAAAATTTCCAAAGAGTTGGTTATTCTTTAATTCATTTCAAAGTTGGTAAGTTTCTAACGGCATCGATAAGTTATTGATAGGTTATTTGGCAATCAAATTGACGGTCATGCTTTTCTTTTATCAACTGTACTAGATATTAATGTTGGCTAGGTCTACCTGTGTGGCGCCTGGTTAATGTTAATAAATAAAAGAAAAGGTCAAAAAATAAAAAATGCAATAAAGGAAAAGAAAGGCGGGCTGCTCGTTCGGAGAAGACAGGAAATGGGCTGCCAAATATTGTCGGAGTTGACTTAAATTTCAATACATTGTTATAAGATCGAGACAGATGAGTCGAGACAGGCGAGTCCATCGGTTTCATTTGTCAATCCATTTTGTTCATTGAAAACTTTTTCTAAATTATCTCAAATTTCTCCAATTGTGATTAGGGTTTCTTACTTCATATGTATTAATCCGCTTTTACTGTGACGAAATGTCATTATATTATTGATATTGAATCTCTAATATATTACTAAAGAAGAACCTTTGTGCATCTTACTATTTTTTTGTCATTAGTGAAATTTTTTGAATTGTCCATAATTTTTTTCACATTAAATTTTCGACATAAACTTGTCGTGTTTGTTTTTGTCTGTTTTTATCATTTTGACATTATTTTTATTCATTATGAGATTATATTGCGGGAATATATTGCCTGTTATTATAGGAATTGAGTCGATTTTGGTCCATTTAATCTTGGGAAGAAATTGATTTTACATTAGGTTAATTTTTGATGAATTGTTGCCGGTTCTCTCGAACTTTGTATCAATAATTTTGGAAATCCATCAAGTAAGGGAAATTTTCCGCATTTTCCTTTGACTACCCTGCACTCAGTCTCGAAAGCTTGGGTCAGCTACATCTTTGATTTTTTGTCTCATCGACCAATAGCGTTTGATTTCGTGGTCTTCGTGGTCGTGAAAAAAGTATGATGTCTGTCCCAATCGCGTCCTCATCGGCATCTTTGATTTTTTTTTTTGTCTCATCGACCAATAGCATTTGATTTTATGGTCTCTGTCGTCGTGAAAAATATGATTTCTGCCCCAGTCGTGTCCTCATCGGCCCAAAGCATTTTACTTGCTTTTCCCAGAACTGCCCCAGTCAATAACACTTCAATTCGTGTTATAATATGATCTGAGAAATGGATGTTTACTGCGGGGTTCGTCCAAATCGGTTTCGTCCAGGGGCGCGATAAGAAGAGATGCTCCAATATTCATTTTTTCAAACTTTCTTGCAAGATTGATTGCAGTTTTATATTTCAGGAGTCGTGCTTTGATTGGATATGTTCATGTTTCGGAGGAGGCTTGCGAAATTTTGAAGACGACTCGCATCATACTTGTCAGCATGCAGGGATGGAACTATCATATATTTTTAGTGGGGCCAATGCCCTAAAGACTGTAAGATAAGGTATTTCATTTAACAAAAAAATTATAAAGATGCGATTGAGCTATTTATTGATTTGAAGTAGTTTTTCTACGCAAAGTCTAACTGGAAATCAATGCTTTGACATTGAATCATGAATGTGAACAAAATTCAGTTTCAAATCCCTGTGCTCGAGCTCGACTCAATATAGTATATAGGACTCGAAATTGAACTCGATTCAACTCCATTATTAAAAGCTTGATTCTACTCATTTGACTTGTTACGTAAGATGTTTCTATATATTTTTCCTAATCATATACTGTACCTTCTACATAGCCTGGTCATGCCATTCGATTGCTTTATCTTCCAACTCTATCAAGCCTTGTGTTTGATGGGTGGTGTGGTTGTCTAGTAGTGTAATGTCTAAGCCCGATAATTTTTTGATAATTGTTTATCTTTTTACTTTTCTATTTTTTGAGTCATAAAGAAGTTTATAGTACATGGAAAGACAAGATACTGGTTTTGATTTCTTGCAAGTTAGCGCATGGTCCCTTAGAGGGCGACAAGGCTAAGCCTAATTACATCGATGAACAATGGAAGTTACTAAAAAGGCAATGCAGTGTTTCATTAGGCATCATCAGTTGGATTTTATTTCTTTAGATAAATTATAAGGATCCCATCCCACTGCTCCTTTTGCCCTTTTGATTTCCATCTTTTGGCAATGGAAAACCGTAGCCACAACAACACCGATATAAATTAAGGAATTGTTATGCTAGTTGGATCCTATGAGAAACAATTGATGTCGTCTCATCCATTGATCATTAGACTTTCAGGATTATATGCCACAACCGCACTTCCATTCACTCATGAAACACTTCCTGGATATGTCCTTCCTCAGCACTTCATTTCAAGTAGGGATTAATAGTTCCCCCCGTACAGATTTGAGTACAAAGCCCACCTAAAAAATCTTATAAAATAGTCCGTTCTATTTTGCCGGTATCACCAGCCGACTTAGTTCCGATGACTCTCTTCGGAATATGAGGCAATAATAAAGCAAATTTGTCAAACGGTTCTCCACCAAGAGCAGGAACTCTTTTATTATGTATGTTGGATTGATTGGTCGATTTACGACATTTTGTATAGAAATTACAAAAAAATGCATATAGCTATAATTCCTTATAATTCAAAAATTTATTTATTGATGACCATAAAACTGTTCATGTAAGAAATTCGAAAAACCCTCCAACACAAAAGTTATTCATCGCGTTGAATCTCCAACATTGTATAGTAGAGTAGATGATCTATCACTGTGCATCGTTCAAGTTTCACACACAAATATAAATAGAAGCTTCTAAATTCATAAGCATACAATAAGATAAGAAAGACTATTGTAATTTTTGTCTCAATTATTGTCTAGATTAGACAAGCTAGTACTCTTCCATGCTTGCACTTCTCACAAATAAATGGGCCATCCGTGCTGGCTAATTGCCCCACTGTAGTTGTTGCCACCCCCACTTTGCCACTGTTGTTGCCCTCACAGCCACTGACACGGCGACCCTGGCGAGCACGGCCGGCACAACTAGCACGACTGGCACGACTGGCACGATTGGCACGACTGGCACGACTTGCACGACTGGCACGACTGGCACGACTTGCACGACTGGCATGACTTGCACGACTGGCACGATTGGCACGACTTGCACGACTGGCACGACTTGCACGACTGGCATGACTTGCATGACTGGCACGACTTGCACGACGGCCCCTTTGGCCCCTGTGGCCCCTTTGGCCCCTGTGGCCCTTGTGGCCCCGGTGGCCCTGGCAGCCCTTGTGGCCCCGGTGGCCCTTGCGGCCCTTGCGGCCCCTTTGGTCCTTGCGGCCCCTGCTCCCCCGGCAGCCCCTGGCACTTCCTCGACCGCCAAATGCAGCAGAAAAGGAAAACACAAAGCGTGACCGCAACAATGACTAAAGCAACAATAACCCACGTTGGAGTTTTATAGTCATCGTATGGTATGGGATTCTGATTGATCCATGCCAATGGAGGAGGAAAGTATTGGCAACTTGACTGAGTTTGTGGACAATTATTGTTGTCCATCAAGAGAACTCTGCGGAGGTAGTTCAATGCGAGCGTGAGTCTACAAACATACTATGAAGCATCAATCCAAGAGCCCATTTACCTTTTCATCATGATGAATTGATCATATGATCCAAGCACGAGATTGAAATGATTCAACACGGAATTCAGCGAGATATAATGTGAGTGGAAGTAGTTGCTTGCACATATACCCTCACAAGAAGAACCGAGCAAATTGATGAATGATGTTCCGCCAATGCTTACGCGACCTGCAAAGAAGTGAGGATTTTTGCCTGGTGGAGGATAGCGCTATATATGCCCCGTGACACTCCCTCCCAGGAGGATAGCACTATATATGCCCCCACGACGCTCCCTCCCTCCCTCACGGGGTGGATTTTTTTTTTTTTGGCCGAAAGATAATAATTTTCATTACTAACCAACTAATGGGACACCGTTAGTTGAAAAGTCTAAACATAAAATTAAATAATTGTTGCCGTTGTTTTGTCTTATCTTCTTTGTCCGATGCTCACTTGCAATTATTGATTTGGACAAGTTGGATGGACCCAAGAAAGAAAAGAAAGAATTGACTCATGTGGATCATTTTATGAGGCCAAGAGAAAAGGTGAAGTTCTTCCTTTTTGGTCAAAGAAAATTTTAATGAAATTATGAACATGGTCTAAAGAGTCCCAGGCAAGGTAAATCTAAACAAAGGAGAGACCAAAGGGCTTGCAGAGGAATATAAGCCAATTTTGTGGAACAGAGCCAATCCATTGAGTCCTCACAGCTTAGTTTACAAGTCCACATCCAAAGGAACAAAAAGTGTTAAAATCTATATCTATATGTCTATGTGGAAAGGGAGATTATATGTATATGTCTTTTTGGCAATGTAAATGGAATAGTGCAATAATTTGAATTTGATGATTAAGAGCTGAATTAGATGTAATATGTTTGTAGTTACAAATCTAACAATTGAAAGAATAACTGCACCAGAAGCTCTAAAACTTATCGCGAAAATGCAATTGAGTCATAAAATTTTCAAAAAGTACAGTCAGTTGCAAGAGATTTTTGCTTTTTTGCATTTCCTCTATATTCTTCTCCCTAAATTTGAGCTTGTTTAAAGGTTAATTAACTTTGATTAATGGATTCGTGTAGAGTGATCCAACGGCAGTTGTGTTCTTGAGGAAAAGAGATGGTTTGTGTGACATCCCGAATTTTCAATTATATTTTCTATTGAATTAATTGGGTATTTCATTGATGTGCTTATAGGGCTGTTCTCTGAGCTGATCACTCTTGAGATAACTAGACCATCTAGGGAAGCCGTTAAGGAATTTTAGGACAATACACTTGAGAATTCAACCAGGAATCGGCTACTCGATCGTGTTTATTTTTAGAGACCATTACGGCATAGTTAAAAATCGATTTGAGATCAAAAATAGGTTGGTTCGATTGAGATGTGTGCCTAATCGTGGGTGATCCCACTAAATTGGAAAATTCTCGTTGGTTGACACTAGACTAATTTTCTTATTGTTTTGGTGCCCTGTGTTTGTATTTGAATCCTCAAGATTTTCACAACAATCAAGAGTTGCCAATGTGTCAAGTAGGTTCATTGTGGTTCAAAGAAAATTGATCACGGGTCAATTGCATTGAAAAAGTTCTGAAAGTTATCCGGTAGCCTAGATCACGCTAAAAATGCACCAAATGAAAATTTATCGCGAAATTGAGTTTGATTTCAAAAATTAAAGATTTTGTCATGTCACAATAAATTATAGGAACATCGACTCAATCTCAGAAGATTTTTTTGCAAACCAAGACTTTTTGGGAAAAAGTCGAGGTAGGGCCGTTTTTGTTCAGAAAAAGGCTGAGATCGTTTTTTTTATCACGCAATGGAGATGCAAGATGAATCAATTGGTGAGGAAAAATACCAATTTGATAATTGAGATGCCAATTGAATTTATTAAGGCCGGTTTGTGTTGATTCAAGGAAAGATTGATGGCCAATTGAGAAGAAATTAAAGGAAATTCGTATGCCCCCCATTGCCTAGCCTTTTGGACCATTTCAAGATTGCGAGGGGGAGCATTGGTGGCCTAATGGAGGCCAAGGAAGGGCTGGTGGCTGAGAATGGTCAAGGGAGACCAAGGAATAGAAAATTTGGACATTAGTGGAGCCCTTGTCCCCTCTCCTTGCTCCTCAAGCCAACTGGCTAGCCATTCCCTCTCCTCCCATCCTATTCAACCACTAGTAGCTAACAAGAAGCCAGTAACATCGCCGGAGACAGCAAGAGCCGCCTGTCGCCGATCGTGCCATCACATGCCACTTGCGCGATCTCGTACCCGCAGCCACGTCTAGCTTGCCTTCCTGGCGTGTTTCCCCGTCCAGCGCACATCCCAACTGCTACCCTAGGTTGTGTGAAGCTCAACTGGAGCTGTCCTTCACTGTTCCTCCACCGGTAAGCCTCCGCCAAAGCCCGGTTTGACCCTTTCACCCATTCCCGATCAATTCCCGCTCTAAACCGACCTTGTTCCCTTTTGTTTCAGCAAGAACAAAATAGAAAATTAGTGGGTTTCTAAGGTGTTGTTTGGCCCATTTTGAGATGGTTCCCGGCCTCAAAATCTAGGCCGCTTTAGAGAAAGTCGGCTCCTGTCGTGTTCCCATCAAATTGAACCAAACAGTTCGATAAACAAATAAGTTTAACTCACTAATACTCGCTTAGTAGAATAATGATGCTTAGGAATTGATTAGATTTATTTAAGCATGATTATGCGGTTAGATTAGACTAGAGTAATTAAATTAGTGATTTGCCAATGTATGTTAGGTGGTTAGATGTAGCCATTAGCGACTGGATAAGTTCTAGTATTTATTGAACGAACCTCAGAATTTTTCCGGGTCCATTTCGGCGTCCAATTAGGCATTACGGGCATAAGTTGGATTTATTGCTCTTTAATAATTAATTTGTGTAATTATTTAATTATTTATTTATTTTCTGAAAATTCAACCGGAATAATCGATGACCGGAATTTTATGATGATTACCACGGTACAATCTATATATTTATTTGAGTTTTAATTTGCATTGAATTGATTTAATTATGATTTTTAGGATTTATTCCTAAATTAATTATTTTTGAGTAATTAATTGAAAGGCAACCGGGCATCGGTTGACAATGCCAAAAGGATTTTTTGGTGAACTACATAAAATAGTGAGATTTGTGGAAAGGAAATTATACTATTTTGGCTAAGGCCGGACGTGTATCCACACATGTGTATCTTTATCAGGCATGATAAAAATAAGAAATTGATTATGCAATATATCACGCTGGCTCAATGACTAAGGATGTCATCTGGAGAAAGGCGTTATATTATGTCGGCTCGATGGCTAAGCATGTTGTCTTGAAGAAAGACATTATGAATTGTTGACTCAGTGACTTGATACATCACCTTGGAAAAGGCACGTGGGCTCGGTGACTAGGTACATCATCTTTGAGAATGCACGTGGGCTCGGTAATTAGGTATGTCATCTTGGAGAAGGCACGTGGGCACGGTGACTCAGTATGTCATCTTGAAGAATACACGTGGTCTTGATGACCAGATATTCCATCTTAGAGAATGTATGATATTTATTTAAAATGACCGGGGGAAGGTCGTGATGACATGTAATCGACTAGATCGATTGATCGATGTTTCGATCTATGGTGATTGATTGAGTGCCTATTGAACTATATTGAATTGTAAGTGGAATCTAAGGCTAAAGTAAATCCTCTGACTTGTGTTGTGCATACGCAGCCCTTGTGACATATTGGTCTTCTAATTGAGTCTTAATGGGGTAGAACTCACTGAGACATTGTCTCACTGATTATTGTATAACCATTTTCAGGTCCTTAAATGGTGTGGGTGAAGGATTGGAAGCCCCGGAGTTTAAGAGGTGAAGCCTGAAGAATCGGTGATCTTGTCCGGCTAGCTGGTTGTAAGACATTTCCCTTTTGATGAAAGTCGATTCCTTTTTGTAGACTTTATTTTGTGAACTGGTTGTCTAAGACCTGATTTAATAAATCGCCTTGTATATATATGCATTATGGTTTGTAATGTATATAAGTGTGGTTGTTTTCAAAGTGTGAAAATTTGGAGTTCTATTTTCCTATCCCATTATTTTATTATCTGAGGATTTATATATGCTTCCGCATGTGTATATTAAAAATGAAAGGGTCAGCGATGTGTCCTAGGACATCGCTATTAATCGACTAGGTGAGGGATGAACGCGTGCTCGAGGATCAGGGCGTGACAGGATGCTTTAGGAACTTAGGAGGATAAGAAGTTATATTGACTAGGTTGGATCCCCCGTGGATTGAAAAGATGCATTTAGCTCATCAGTTTGACAGTTCGGCTTTTGGTTATGGATTGAAAAGCACTTATATACTACATACTTTTACTATGGTTATAGATTGACTTAATTTTTGGTCATTTCCTGAAGTTGGAATATATATCAATAGATGCTCATCTCTTTTCTTACCTTTGATGTTGGATGATCTTATGTTTGGTAGGCATTCGAATGTTAATTGGTAATTTTGTAACCCTTGCAATCAGGCTTGTTGGGGAGGTATATACTAGTTCATTCAGATTACTTGGGTTTCCATTTGCCTTTCTATCTATCCAATTTGAGAAAGAAGAAATGTCTATGGTATCTCTAATAAGGAGGTTTCCTTGCAGACGTCAGAGCTGATGGACCAAAAGAAGAAATGCCTTTAGCTTCCATTAACTCCTATGAATAAAAAAGATATATGTCCATTTCTCTTAACACAACTGTTAGTGAAATCTTGAATTAGCTAATTAACGCGATACATTTATGGAAATTTAGGACATAATTATGAGGAGTGGTGGTTGATAACTCCTGATTATTTAGCATGTTATCATGCCATCCAATTTAACCGGTGCACATGATCTACTCTTTCTAATTGAGCATGACCTCCTTTTGAAAATTAGGGTATTACAATTGCTCTGTTCCTTTTCACTTCAAATATCCAATGTGAGGCTTTCTTTATTTCTCGCCTCACATGTGCACTAAATATACTCCTCTCACATGTGAGTCTATCAAACTAAGGCCAAACGTTGCCATTTGATACACGATCTTTTCTTTTGAGAATCATTGACTACTTCTTTGTATCCCAAAAAGTGAAATATAGTAATTTTTTTTTTATCTCATATGTGTACTCAACGAAGGAATGCTTCAAAATGTATTTACTAATGCCAAATAGAAAAAAAAAAAAAAAAGAAGCAAAATCTTTAGTGCACAATAGATTGGTTTGTATTATTGAATTCTAAGCATTGTTTTTCGTTTTTGGGTTTAAGGAAAGTGCTTACACCAAGCATTCAAAAGATTTAAGTGAAATTTATTTCATGAAAAGAGTTGAATTAACTAAGAGAAGCCTCACATTAGTCCAAATGGTCAAATAAGATAGGTTTATTATCAATTACAACCATAGTGGAAGTTCTTAATTACGAGCTGTCCATTAACAATATATTCTCAAACATAGAGTAAATACATAACTAATTAATCAATTCTATTGTTCATACAAGTGTGAGTTTATGTTTGATCCACAGCAAAAAGACAATAAGACAAATTGCTGTGGCCAAAAGTATTGGCCGACAAAAAGAAAAGCACAATATAGATAATACTGTGGCATCCCAAAATTCAAAGCCAAGCCATAAGGTGTGTTAAAGTCTTTAATTAGGTAATAAAATTTCCTAAGGTTTATACCTTAGCCATTAGTCTTTTTAAGATTAGGTGATTTGTGCTTGTGTTTATGAGATTTTAAATTTTGATAGAATTAATGATGATAATCTATGCTTGGCCATGCGTCTTATAAATGAAATTCCTACAAATAAAATATCACAAGACTTTGGCCATGTGGAATTTAAAATTTAAAATTTATAGAAGAAATTATAAAAGGGGAAATTAAATTTTTATTTAGGTTGGGCCTTAGGCCCATTGGCCTAAGCTTTAAAGGGGCCAAGTTGGCCGGCCCAATAGAGGCCCAAAAGGAGTGGTCGACCGGCCCAAAAGCCCAAGCCTAAGAAGCCCAAATAAAATTCAAAAATTCAATAAGACAAGTGGCAAAAAGGGAAGGCCATGCATTGGCCATGGTTAAGGCAAGTCATGATTGTTAATCATGAGAGTTTAGGGGTATAAGAAGGGGAGAGAGAGAAGGGTGGCCGGTCATTTGCTCGCCCAAAGAGAGAGTGAGAGAGAGAGAGAGAGTTGTGAGAGAGAGAGAGAGAGATCGTGTGAAAGGGACGAGCGGCCGAGAGAGAAAGGAGGAGGGAACCGCCGTGTGTCGCCGTGTTCGCCGCCGTGTGCCGTCATTTTCATCAGTCTAGAGGCAAGTGGGAGTCGTCTAGCTTCTCTTGCATGTTTGTGTATCGTTTGCATGTTGAATCTTTGAGTGTTTAAGTGAGAAAAACCGAGGTGTGGTTGGCTTGTTCTTAAATCGCATGACTGTTCTTGCTCGGACCGTGTGAGTCAGAAACTTGTTTGAGCTTGCATGTGTGTTTGGAGTCCAATTTTGGCTTCGATTTTTTCATGAAAGTTGTAGCTAACATCCTGTACTATAACATACTAAAATTTCGGGGAAAATGATGGAGATTTGAGGGATTAAAGTCTCATCATACGGAGATCTTAGATCTGGAGAGTTTTTACTGACCTCTTGCTGGATTTGTGATTGCATGTTGGTTTTTATTGAGAATCTGACTTAGATGTCTTCATGAAAGTTGTAGGGGATATATTAAACTACAACATACTCAAATTTGAAGTGAAATGAACAAGCATAGCCTAGTAAATCAACTAGATCTTGAAGACGGTGATTCTGGAGATGTATTTTGAGACACCCAAGACTTCATGGACCTAAATGACGACTATACTTTGGTTATTTGACATATATCTCTTCATGAAAATTGTAGAGAATATCTGGAAGTAAAACATCAAATTTTTAGAGGAAACGAAAGAGAATAGATAGGCTAAAACTCAATCTTTTGAAGAAGCATGCATTGGACGATTCGGTAATGGATCCAGAAGCTTCGTGAGACCGTATAAAATCATCTAAAAAGAATTTGGCTTGGAAGTCTCATGAAATTGTACGAAAATGTCTTGGCTATAACTCGGTAAAATTTCATAATTTTTGGAGGCCATATGGATATTTTAATCGAATTTCTTCAGAAACCGTGCATTCTGGTTTCATCCGAAAATTATATGATGTTTTGTGAAAAATTGGGAAATTGTGTAAAGTGCTACTTGGCCATGTATTTTGTATGAAATTGTCATCCTATTGGCTTGTTTAATATTTGCTGTAATTTTTATAATTTTTGGAATTTATAGATATTAAATTTAATATTTTTGAAAATGACAAAAAATTGGAATTTAAACAAATGAAAAATGGATTATTTTATTGGCCATAAATTCTATTAAATTTATTATACCATGTTACATGTATGATGAGGTCTTGATGTATGCATGACATGGAATTGAGATGCATGTATGCATTCAATGATGAGTATGATCTTGATTTGTCATCACATCGCATGCCACGTTAAAATTGAACTATAATTGAAGATGGGAATTGAGATAAATTGAGAAGACCGTCGGAGGTGTGAGCCGACATTGCCCCGGGAGTGTCGGGATGCCTGGCTAGAAGGGTACGGCCGGTTGCCCGGTGGCCATGAATGGCCGAATACCGGAGGGTCCTTGGGAGATCGAGTGGTATCGAGATGCCCGGAGAGTGGGGGAGCTGGAAGCTTGACATGGTAATTATGCTGAGGGATACCTCGCGATGCCGGATTGGGTGCGAGATGCCTGGCCTGAAGGGTGCGGCCGGTTGCCCGATGGCCTTAAATGGCTAGATACCGGAGGGTCCTCATGATGCCAGTTGGGGCACAAGATGCCCGGAGAGTGGGGGAGCCGGATGATCTGAATTGTATCTTGGATACATGTGGGACGCAAACATTGGTCTCGGGAATGAGAAGTGTGGCGGTCCAAGATGAAATTGGAACTAAATCATGCATGGTGATATATGTGTGACATGATATGCATGATGATACATGCATTACATTATGCATGACAATATATGCATGGTAATGATGATGATATGCATGATGATGATGATGATATGCATGATGATGATGGTGAGGATGATATATGATAATATGCATGATGATATGCATGATGATGATGGTGAGGATGATATATGATAATATACATGATGATGATGCTGAGGATGATATATGATAATATGCATGATGATGATGGTGAGGATGATATATGATGATATGCATGATGATATGCATAATGATGATAATAATATATGGTGACATGGCATGATAACATGTGTAATATGATGATGTCATGATGATGCATGATAGTATGCGCATGGCTTCAAGGTAAGTAACGCCTACAATGCATGTATGATTTGCCTGATGCATTGGGTTGGTATTGGATTTCCCTATCTGCTGAGTGGTTATACTCACCCCTTTTGGGGATAATATTTCAGATTAGAAGTATGCCGCTTCCTACCGTCACGCGAGGTACCTTCTATGGCCTCCCATCGGATGTAGAAGTAGAATGTACAGAGATCGACTGCGTCACTATCCCTGGACTGACATATGTGCGAGTGCGGTGTGCTGGTCATGTACGATGTGGGCCTGGCTGGGGGCCCAGTCATCCAGGAGTTTTTGTCCGTTCATGTCCGCCAAGACGGAGTGATTAAGGGGATGTTGCCGCCACCACCACCCAACGCACCTGGATGGGTGTGATGGTTGCGTGAAGGGTAGAGAACTAGTGTTTCTTTTTGGGGAGTAGCCGCCGCTGTTGGATGGGGGACGTCATGTGATTTTCTTTAGGGGTCGTAGTATCTTTTTGGGATGAGGCCAAGTGTGGCTGAAAATCTTGGCCTTCTTTTGTTGTATTGACCCACGAAAAACCCATCACGATAATATGTAAATAAAAGTGGCATGGCTTGTCTTTTAAATCATGATGATTAGTGGTGTGTATTTGTATCATGGTTGGTAGGGGGAGAGATGGTGATGTTTTGCTTCCGCTAATGAGTCGCGCTGGGACCGCTTCAAAAAAAATGCCTATGAATACGACGCCTCTTTTAAGGAGAAAGGTAATAAGGAGTAACATTGGCACTTGTGGCGACCTGCGAAGGGTTCGGGGTGTCACAAATACTATGAATTTCTATGGAATCATTTTTTAGGGATTAGCGTCACCAAACTTAGCCAACCATCATTGCCAGTTGTCCATAATCGTTAGCCTAAAGGCCAAATCAAGACAATCCCAAGGGTCCCAAGACTGTTGGAGAAAACTTCCATATTTGTTTTGAAGCTGACAAAACGTTTCCATCAGTTTAGTCTGAAGTCTTGCAGACTCTTTCATCAAAGTCTGAAGACTGCCGGACCACCAAACTTAAGATTCAAAGTCTACCCTCATCAACAGTTTCTAGACTGTCGAAGAAGACTTATCCAGGATTAAGTATTTCTTTAAGGATTTGATTCTATCGACTAAAGAAGATCTCTCAGGTGGATATAGCATCTCGGTATCTATTATTCATTTTGATTTTAATTCGGGTAATTTAGATCCATTGATTGGTGAAGCATACTTAGAAGGTTCTACTTATGGAAACCTACATTCTGATTGTATGGGCGAGTGGGATTGGTAGGCTATCCTCATATTCCTTAAATAACTCGATATCTCCCTAATTGATTTTGTCCAATGAGTAGATTGGAAGAGCTCCTTTGGAAAGTGCTAATGGTTATGAAGGCATGGAGGTGTATATAAGGAAGATGTTCTAGTTATTTGAGTGTGTGCGCGATAGATAAATTCCAAAGTTTGAAGCTTCTTGTTTTTTGTCAATTCAATTGTTGAGCGAAAACTTGTACTCAAAAAAAGAGTTTATACATTTGTGAGACTTTGAGGAAGTGTAGCAGAGTCTCTACACTATAAATCAAGGACGTGATACTGTAATGACTCTTTTAATTCATAGTGAAATCCAGCCAATGGGCTGTAAGTGCGGGAGAATGGACGTAGACTTAGATTAAGCTAAACCACTATAAATCTTGTGTTCTTATTCTCTTCCTTAAACTCTTTTACTTTACTCGTAACTTTATTTAATTGTTAGAGTCTCGTTTCTATTTTAAAGTCTTTTGTTAAACAGACTCAGGTTAAAAGTAAAGTTTTACTCTATACTTTGCAAAAGTTTATTTTCGCACATATTCACCCCCTCTAGGTGCTCATACTAGCATTCACAATTGGTATCAGAACCTGTGTACTCATTTAAATTGAAGTATTTTTACTTCAGAGTTAACGATCCATGACTAGTATGTTGGCTCTAGGTTTGGTTGAAAGGCAAAGCAACACCGGACCACCTTACTTTGATGGGAAGGAATACAATATATTGAAAAACAAAATGAAGGCATTCCTAAGATCGAAAGACCCTCTTGAATGGGATGTGGTAGACAAAGGAATCATTCCTAAAACTACAATAGTCTTAGAAAGGGAAAAAGAAGCCGTTGAGTCCAGCAAGATGACTCAAGAAGAGATAACCAAGAGATAAGCTCTTGACGCAAAAACAATTTATTTTTTATATTGTGCATTATCTCCTACTGAATATAATAGAAAATATTCTTGTAAAACAGCTAAAGAAGTCTAAGATAGATTGCACATCACCTATGAAGGAACTGATCGAGTGAAAGAAACTAGAATCGATATTCTGCTCGATCAATATGAAGCATTCATGATGAAACCAGGAGAATCTATCACTGACATATTTAGTCTTTTTACAGAAATCATGAATGGTCTTGAGTATCAAGGTCAACCAATCTCTGGATCCATGAAGGTTAACAAGTTACTGTGTGGACTTTCCAAAGATTGGAATCATGTAAAGACCTTAATAAGGGAGACACAAAGGATCATGCCACTCTTTGTTAACGAATTGGTTGGCACTCTTCTGTTTTATGAAGTGGAGCAAATTAATAAAGATAAGGATCCCAAAGGTAAAAAAAAATTTATTGCATTAAAATCAAATGATGATTCTGATGTTACAGATCATGAAGACGATATGGACGATGAAGAGCTTACTCTCATGATAAGAAGGTTCAGAAAACTAAATAAAAAGGGAAGAAAATTCAATTCAAAGAAACAAAGTTCTCAAAAGGTTCAAAATAAATCAGCTAAGGATGATGGTTTGTTTTGAATGCAAGAAAAATGGATACATTAGACCCAATTGTCCCTTACTAAAGAAAAAGAAAAGAAAAGTTGAGAAATACAGAAAAGCTCTCAAAGCAGAAACTTGGAGTGATATCGAGTATGAAGAGAGTGATGATGATTATGCTAATATTTGTCTAATGGACAATCAAAATCAGATTCAAACTTTGAGACAGACTCAAACTCAGACAATCAAAACGAGGTAAGTAATTTAAAGATTCCTACTAAAGTCTCTAAATATATTAATAAATTGTATCTTAGTCTCAAAACCTCTCTCAAGAGGATTTCCGAACTAACAAGAGAAAATTTTGCACTGAAGCAATAAGAGATTGTTTGGAAAGAAAAAGTCGAAAATTTGGATAAAAGTATTATTATTTTGAAAGAAAATGTAGACTCACTTTCAAAAGAAAATGCACTTTTAAAAAATGATATTTCAAGTATTTCAAAAAGGTTTTCAATAGGTTATAAAAAATTAGAATAGATTCTTTCAGCACAAATACCTTACTTTAACAAATCAAGCTTGGGAATGATTGCTGAAATCATTCATCTAATTGATTTTCCAAAAGTAAATGAAAGAATTAAATAAAGACCTACAAAAGATTTTTATAGAAGTCATTTCCAAAAATTCTTTGTAAAACCTGTAGGCCACAGTGCTCTCAAATGTGCTAAGTGCAATAGCTCAGAACATATTGAGAAAGAATGTTCTATGGTTTGGAGACCCTTCAAGAAGGTTTGGGCAAATATCGTATATTATATAAACTCCATTGGACCTAAGAAAGTCTGGGTACCAAAGAAAGCTTAAGTTTCTTTTTTAAATGTAGGTCACTCTCAAGAAAAATGTTAAATGGTACTTGGATAATGGATGCTTAAGACATATAACAGGAGACTTAAGTTGTTTCATAAAGCTTATGCAAGTTAATGGTGGAAAAGTTTCTTTTGAAGGAAATAGCAAAGGCAGAATTGTGGGATACTGAACCATAAATATTAGAAGTCTCACAATCAATAACATTTCTTTAGTGGAAGGACTTAACTACAACTTGTTGAGTATCAGCCAATTGTGTGACACGGGTTACTAAATCAACTTTCAAGAAATAATATATTCAGGAATCAGTAAAAACTCCTCTCAAACATTCACAGGGCGAAAACATGGAAATATATATCTCTTGGATATCAAATCAGAAAAATCCCAATGTTTAATTTCAATTCAAGAGGAAGCTAATCTCTGGCATAGAAAACTTAGCCACATCAAAATGAAGCAAATAGTTAAATCTCTACAAAGAAGCTTTTTCGTGGACTACTCAACCTGACATATCAAAAATCTTATCAATGCACACTGTGTGTATTGGGAAAACATGTTAGAAACTCTTTCAAACCAATAAATCAAGTTTTCACTAATCGTGTGCTGCAGCTTTTGCATATAGATCTCTTTAGACCAACTAGAACCCAGAGCATTGGAGGTAAGAAATATTGCCTAGTAATAGTGGATGATTATTTACGATTTACTTGAGTATGTTTCCTGACAAGTAAGTCAGAAACATTTTCTTATTTTATAAAATTTGCTAAGAAAGTTCAAAATGAGAAATGGTATGTTATTTCAAGTATACAAATATACCATGGAGGTGAGTTTGAAAATCAAGACTTTGTTAAATTTTGTGATGAATCTGGTTTTCAACATGTGTTCTCTTCACCATACACTCCAGAATAAAATGGAGTTGTGGAAAGGAAGAATAGATCATTGTAACAAATGGTTAGAACATTATTAATTGAAAGTGACATTTCCTTCCATTTTTGGGCTAAAATAGTTTTTACAACGTGTTATATTATTAATAGAGTTTTCTTAAGGCCTATTATGGAGAAACTCTCTATAAGTTGTTCAAAGGAAAGAAGCTAATTGTTTCCTATTTTCATGTGTTTGGATGCAAATGTTTTATATTGAAAAATGCAAATGATCGAATTGGTAAGTTTGAAGAAAAATCAGACGAAGGCATTTTCCTTGGATATTCAACTACCAGCAAAGCTTACAAAGTATATAACAAAAAGACTCAATCTGTGGAGGAATCAATGAATGTCAATTTTCAAGACTTTATACAAAATCAATCAATTCATACTTAACTTGAAGAATCTGAACCTGCTTAAGACTCTACAAAGTTTAAATCTCAAGAAGTAGCTTAGACTTCAGAAGATTAGCAACGAATGATTGTTGAAGAATCAAATGAAGAAAAAGATCAACAGTCTGACAAACCAACCAGCAATTGAAAACACAAGTTTAGTCATCCCAAAGAACTCATTATTTGTGACATTAATAAAGGAATTCGTACAAGATCCAAAAGGCGTGAAGAGTCTAGTGCTGTAACTCTTATTTCTGAAATAGAACTCAAGAGCGTAGAAGAAGCTTTAATTGATGAAAACTAGATTGAAACTATGCAAGAAGAACTCAGGCAATTCAGTATCAATGATGTATGGGAATTGACTCATAAAATAAAAGGTAATTCTATCATTGAAGCTAAATGGGTTTTCAAGAATAAGATAAACGAGAAAGGAAAAGTCATAAGGAACAAAGCAAAACTCATGGTCAAAGGATATACGCAAAAAGAAGGGATAGACTATGATAAGACTTACGCACCAGTAGTAAGGTTAGAAGCAAATAAATTATTACTTGCTTTTGCTTGTTATAAGAATTTTAGGTTATTCCAAATGGACGTCAAAAGCGCTTTCCTAAATGGATTTATCCAAGAGGAAGTCTATGTGAAACAACCTTCCAGTTTTGAAGACCCAATATTTAGACTGAAAAATGCACTATACAATTTAAAGCAAACACCTCGAACTTGGTACGACATATTAAGTAAATTTTTAATCCAAAATGGCTTTGTTAAAGGTAAAGTAGATACTACATTATTTATCAAAAGAGAAAGCAAAAACATTTTACTTGTCCAAATCTATGTTGATAATATTATTTTTGGATTACCTAAACAAACTTTGTGCAATAAATTCTTTAAGACTATGCAGGATGAGTTTGAAATGAGCATGATGGGTGAGCTATCCTTCTTTCTCGAACTTCAAGTAAAACAATTGAAGGAAGGAATTTTCATTCACCAAGAAAAATATGCTAGAACTTGTTAAAAAGTTTAGCTTGGAGAATTGTAAAAAGACTGATATACCAATGTCAAGTTCCTTGAAGCTGGATAAAGATGAAGGAAGAAAGAAAGTTGACTAGACGTTATATAAGAGTATCATTGGTTTACTTCTTTATCTTACTGCTTCTAAACTTGACATTTTGTTTAATGTTTGTATTGGTGCTAGATTTCAATCAGATCCCAAAGAATCTCATTTAAGTGCTGCAAAACGCATCATCAAATACGTCGCATCAATCTCTAATTTAGGTCTCTAGTATCCTAAAGAATGAGACTTTACTCTCCTTGGATATTCAAACGCAGATCTAGTAGGATCTAGAGTTCATAGAAAGAGCACCACGGGCACTTGTCAATTATTTGGGAACAAGATAGTATCTTGGTTTTCAAGAAAGCAAAGAATTGTAGCTCTTTCAACAGCGGAGCAGAGTATATGGCTCTTGGAAGTTGTTGTTCACAAATTTTGTGGATAAAGCAATAGCCAAGAGACTTTGGAATCGAAGATTCATGCATTGAGATAAAATGTGACAACACCAGCGCAATCAATCTCACCAAGAATCCAATTTTTCATTCAAGAGTAAAGCATATAGAGATTCAAGATCATTTCATTAGAGACCATGTTCAAAATGGAAAAATCTTGATTCAGTTCATTGACTCAAAGAATCAACTAGCGAACATTTTTACAAAGCCTTTAGAGAAAAGTCAATTCGAGCTTATTCGTTCTAAACTCAATATCTTAAAGTCTGAAGAAGTTCAAGACTCAAGAATAAAAGTCTAAAGATACTTAAACTCAGAAGATCAAGATTTATGATTGTAAGTTATTTCTATTTTTATCTCATCGAAAAGGTACGTTCATCTATTAATCTATAATTGATTGATGTTATCTTCTCAGTTTTCGTGATTATTGCAATTATTCCTTTTCAAAAAAGAAGTTATCTTTTGAAATGACGGTTATCTACTTTTTCAAAAAGGCTGTTATTTTTTTGAAAAGGCATTTTTTTTCCTTTTATGACGTTCCGTATGCCTCTTTTCAACTGCCTTTATATACTGATCATCTTCCTCACAAACCCTAAAAGCACAGACCATCACTTTCTTACTTTTACTCTCTAGTTTAATCTTCAAAGCTCTCACCTTTTTCGCGAATCAAGTTTGGAATCTCTCAAAGAATGTGAAAATGGCTTCCTAAAGAAAATCTTCAAGGATTGCGAATAGGGGACCACACACATGTGTGAGGGTCCTACGCACTTTGACCTTACTGAGGAAGAAGAATCTCCAAGACAATAGCAGAGCCCACAACATTTTCAATCGCATCAATCTCCTCCAGCTAGACCTCAAGATATTGATCAAAGAGCGGAGGAAGAAATCATTGAAGACGCATAACCCGTAAGAACTCAAAAGCCTGCTTTTATCTTTAAGCTTTACTTTGCTTTGAAGAAGGGAGGCACTCCCTTGAATTATATTGATGAATTTTTAAAAGAGAAATGGTATCAAAATGAAACCCACTTTTTGCGAACAATGGAACGATTGGGAGTTGTTCCTACGGGGTCGGCAGATTGAGCATTTGCGAATATTCTAAGTGATCCACATGTTGGAGGTCTTAGTAAGCCTGATGGGAATGATGATGAAAAAATGTACACTCATTTTAAGCCTAGAATAAATGTTGCGGCGAATATTCGAAGCAAAGGATATATTTATTTCATTAGGAAGAACACAAAGCGACTTTACTCTAAGTTGCTAAAGAGAGGGGTGATCAACCCAAGAAGTGTGGACTTTGATTTCCTTGATTCTCTGAATGTGAAGCTGCGAGAGAAATTCACTCTTCTTCAACTTGAATAATCAACGATGGCTCATCCAGAGACTTACGGCGTACTTCTATTCTAATCTAAGTTTCTTGGATGCGAATAGATTTTCTTTTAGTGTTTGAGACCAGGACTATATCGTTGATGTGGACACATTGGCGGATGTGATTGGAGTAGAGCGAGGGGTATTCCAATCAATTAGTGTGTTTGTTGGTCGTACGACGGTAGAGCTTGTTCGTGATGGAATGGCAGAAGGAAGAATTTCGTACTTGAGGATGAATGTCTCAAATATTTTGCTTCACAAGATCATGATCAATTGCCTCAGAGCCAAATCGACTTCGAAGATCGACGTCTCCAACTCAGAAGCAAAGCTTATGTATGCTATCAACACTGGCAAAAAGTTCTCTCTGCCTCACACAATCATGTTTCGCATGTATAGAACGATGGCAAAAGACAAGGGCCAACTTCCTTACTCAACGCTTGTTATAAAGTTATTCAGACATTTGAATATTTAGCCTCCTAAGATTCTATGTGTCCGTACCTGTGATCAAATGGTGGTGGGACTGAAAATGGTTTCCAAAATGCGTCTGAAGGAGCTGAACAAAGCGTTTGAGCGTTTTAAGGAGAAAACCCCTGTCAAGACTCACCAAGGTTCTTCAGCTGCAAAACGGAAATGGAAAGAGCCATTGATTGCTCCATCCAAGAAAAGAAGAGTACTCATTTTGGAGGATGAAGAAGATGAGGACAAAATCACCATTTCCGCCTTTGCACTGAGAAACCTACAACGTTCTGTTCCAAAGACTAAGGAGAGAGAGGATCAAGACAGAGAAGAAGAAGAGCAAATGAGTGGAGAGAGAGAATCGATGAGAAAAGAAGCAGAGGAAGAAAGGACTGTAGAGGAAGAAGAGGGCAGAGGTGAACAAGAGGAAAAAGAGAATGAAGAGTACGTATCACCGCCCGAAGGCAATGAAATAGGGGGAGTTGCTGAGAAAATAGGTACTTCTTCAATTGCTTTTACTAGTGAAGATGTTAGCCATTCACCTACAAATTTAGAAGACATCTATGTCTCTCAATTTCCTAAGGAAGGTCATGAGGTTTCATCGCCAAATCTAGGTGCTCATGCTGACTTGCCATCATCTGCCATTACTCTTACTGATCATGTAGAAGCTAGCACTCAGACGATAATTCAGCAGATTTTCAAAGACTGCTTGATATTTTTATGGAGATGCGAGGTCAAATTTATGCCTTGGGATGCGAAGTTCAGAACTTGCAGAACGCAAGTCAAGCCTCTTCAGTTTCCTTGCATGATCAAATTCATGCCCTTGCTCTTCAAGTTCAAACTAATGCCAAGGGTGAAGAAGTGGCTCAACTGAATGAGGATTTGAAAAAGCTGGAAGGGATTGTCCAGTTGATGGGAGATTTCTAGCTCATTCGCGTTCCAAAGCAATTCCAATTTTATTATCTTTTCATCTCTACCTTTTTAATGATGGCAAAAAGGGGGAGATGGTACAGATTTGAGATTTGACTCTTGTTTGACTTTACTTTTGATTGACTTTACTTTTATTTGGTTGTTTGGTTGTGACTAAATTTGGATTTGGATCGTTTGATCATTTAAATGTTTGCTACAATATCTTAAGAATTGTTGGTATTTCATGGCGAAGATAGTTGTTTATTTACAAGACTAACTTTCTTATTTCCTGTGGATGCAGATCTAATGATATCTTTACTAAGCCAATTATCTTTTGTGAGATATCATTGTTTGCTTGAGTATTGTCTTGCAGGTCAAAAATATTCAAATCTACGTTAGGGTTCGGTGCGATTTTCGGAAAGTTTTGTCACAATAAAAAGCGAGGAGGGAGAGATCTAAGCACTCTTGGGATGTTGTTGGTGAGTCGGTCATAATGGCGAGTAAAGACTTCTTTGTGACGGGTGAACTCTTGAAGCAAATCAACACTACCATTATTTCTCGGTGCCCAAAATCCCCAAATGTTAATGATTTCAGGCCTATTGCTTGTTGCAATACCATTTACAAGTGTATAACCAAGCTCATTGCTAATCGCTTGACCCGGGTCCGCCCTCTATTATTAGCCTACCCCAAAATGCATTTGGAGAAAACTTCCGTATGACTTGTTTCGATCCCAAGTTTTCGGTATGTCTAAATGGGGAGCTCCATGGATTCTTTTCTAGTGGGAGAGGAATTCGTCAAGGCGATCCGATGTCTCCTTATTTATTCACGCTTGTGATGGAGGTACTTACGGAATCTTGGATTCGAAGACTAGTCGATCGACTTCGGATTCTTGGAGAACGACGATGTACTCCTCTTCTCCGAAGCCACGTTGGAATTGAATCCTTTTCGAATTGGAGTGGTCTAATACCAAATTTAACCAAAAGTGAAGTGTACATCTCCGGTGGCTCGACTAGTCTTTGAATGGCATTGTCAATCTTCTCGGTTTCCAGGTTGGTTCTCTTCCTTTCCGCTACCTGGGGGTCCCTGTCATTTCTACAAGATTAGGGAAAGCTGACCGTGTTACGTTGGTTAATGCAATAACAGCCCGGATTCAATCGTGGACTCATAGATTCCTATCCTTTGCGGGTAGAATTTTGCTTATTAAGTCTGTGCTTCATTCCATTCAAGTGTTTTGGGCTAGTGTTTTCTTCCCCGCCCCGTGGCCGTGTTGGATCGAATTGAGAAGATCTCGTAGGCAATTTTTGTGGAAAGGGCCGGCGTTGGGTCCGGTGGGGCTAAAGTGTCGTGGCAAGACATTTGCCTCCCGAGAAGAGAGGGAGGGCTAGGGATTCGGACGCTCGGGAGAATAATCTAGCCCTTATGCTCAAGCACATATGGAAGCTATTCTCGATAAAGAATCTCTTTGGTGTAAATGGGTTCATGCCGTCTTCTTATCAAGGAAGAACTTCGGATATCCCCGACCCCCACCTACTGTTCTTGGGCCGGAAAAGGCTCCTCCGCCTTCGTGGCATGTATCAACAACATTTTAGATGGAAGATAGGCAATGGCAAAGCTGTCTCTTTCGGTTTGATCCGTGGCACCTTAATGGCCCGCTTAACCTCCTTTTCTCCAACCGGCAAATATACGAGATCGGGGATTCCTCGAACCGCTTCCGTGACGATGCATTTTCTTCGCCTCTTGGGTGGTATGTCATTAATATTATGGCTGATTGGTGGGATCCTCTTCCTCAACTTACCCGCCTCGAGGACCGCTTCCAATGGATTCGTCATCCCTCGGGGCGGTTCTCTTCGGCTTCTGCGTATGACCTCTTTAGACCGAAAGGAAATGTGGTGCCGTGGTCTTCTTTTGTGTGGAGTACAGCCATGCCGCCTAGGTACCAAACCCATTTGTGGCTTATTGCCCGTAATAGGCTGCCTACTCAAGTTATGCTCCTCTCTTGGGCGGCGATTCAGCCGGCCCTCTTGCCCGTTTTGCTCGAGCGAGACCCGATTCCGTGGATCATCTGTTCTTTGCTTGTCGTGTTCAGGTAACCTTGCTTCCTATTGGGCTGCAAAGTTTAATGTCGGTTGGCGCAATAAATCGTGGCGGGAAAATCTTGATTGGGCCTCCAATCGTTTTCGGGTGGGGGATTCTATCAATCTCTCGCTCGTTTTAGCTATAGTGCTCTTTGTTATATCATATGGAAAGAACGCAACAATATGATTTTTAGAAATCAGGCCCTCTTTATCCGCGATGAAGATGCATCTTTGCAAGGCCGTCAAAGACAAAGCAATGACATTCAAGCATCCCGAAGTCGTGGATATCCCCTTTGAAGAATAGACTTTGGTCCTTTGCAGCGGAGTTGGGACTTAAGTCCTTCTATTTTCTTGTAATAGAGGGTTGTCAAAGTCTACCCTCATTCTTAGACCGTCGAATAAGACTTATCCAGAATTGAGTATTTCTTTAAGGATTTGATTCTATCGACTAAAGAAGATCTCTTGGTTGTAAGTAGCATCTCATAATCTATTATTCGTTTTGATTTTAAGTCAGGTAATTTAGATCCGTTGATTGGCGAAGCATACTTGGAATGTTTTACTTATGGAAACCTAGATCTTGATTGTATGGGCGAGCAGGATTGGTGGGCTATAATCACATTCCTTAAATGACTCGAGATTTCCTTGATTGATTTTATCCAACGGGTAGATTGGAAGAACTCTTTTGAAAAGTGCCAACGGATATAGAGGCATGAAGGAGTATATAAGGAAGACGCTCAAATTGTTCGAGTGTGTGCGTGAAAGAAATGTTCCAAAGTCTGAAGCTCTTAGTTCTTTGCTTTCTCTATCGCTAAGCTTAAGTTGTACTCAAAAGAGAGATTAAACACTTGCGAGACCTTGAGGAAGTGTAGTAGAGTTTTTACACTGTGGAATCAAGGACGTGAGATTGTAAAAATCTTTTTTGGTTCATAGTGAAATCTAGCCAATAGGTTGTTAGTGCGGGAGAGTGGACATAGGCTTGGTCTAAGCCGAGCCATTATAAACCTTGTGTTTCAATTCTCTTTCCCTATACTCTTTGCTTTAATTCGTAGATTTATCTAACTGCTTATAGTCTTTTACATATTCAATCTATTATTCTTGAAAGACGAGTTAACTTGTTAAAAGTCAAGCATAAATTTGCTAAAACACCTATTCACCCCCTTTAGGTGTCCTTACTAGACTTATCAATTGGTATCATAGCTTGTGTGCTCATTTAATTGAAGTGTTTTTTACTTCTGAGTTAAGGATCTATAGCTAGTATGTTAGCTCCAAGTATGGTTGAAGATTAAAGCAACACCAAACCTCCTTACTTTGATGGAAATGAATACAATGTATGGAAAAACAAAATGAAGGCATTCTTAAGATCGAAAAATTCTCTAGAATGGGATGTGGTAGAAAAAATGAATCATTCCTAAAGTTGCATAGCTTCAAAACGAGGAAAAGAAGTTACAGATGTTAACGAGCTAACACAAGAAGAAATAACTAAGAGATAAGCTTTTGATGCTAAAGCAATTTATTATTTATATTGTGCTTTATCTCCTACTGAGTATAACGGAATTTCTTTTTGTGAAACAGTCAAAGAAGTCTAGGATAGGCTGCACATTACCTATGGAGGCACTAATTGAGTGAAAGAAATAAGGATCAATATTCTACTCGGACAATATGAAACCTTCAAGATGAAGCCATGAGAATCTATCACTGATATGTTTAGTCGTTTTACAGAGATTGTAAGCGGTTTGGAGTATTAGGGACGGCCAATCTCAGGACCAATAAAAGGTTAACAAATTGCTGCGTGAACTCTCTAAAGACTCAAATTACGTGAAGACTTCAATAAGGGAAACTCAAAGGATCATGCCGCTTTCTGTAGACGAGTTGATTGGTACACTTCAATCTTATGAAGTGGAGCAAATCAACGAGGAAGAAGATCATAAAGGTAAGAAGTTAATTGCTTTAAAATCTAACGATAGTTCTAATGTTACAAACTCTAAAGATGATATGGATGATGAAGAGCTAGCACTTATGATAAGGAGGTTCAGGAAACTAAACAAAAAGGAAAGGAGATTCAATTAGAAAAAATAAAGCACTCAAAAGTTTCAAAACAAATCAACTGAGGATGATGAAGCCAACAAAGACGTAATTTATTTTGAATGCAAGAAAAATGGATACATCAGACTCAACTGTCTCTGTTGAATAAAAAGAAAGGAAAACCTAAGAAATACATAAAACCTCTCAAAGTAGAGACAAAGAGTGATACTGAATGTGAAAAAAGTAAAGAAAATTATGCCAATATATATCTAATGGCAAAATCAAGATCAAACTTAGACTCTAAAATATACTCAAACTCATACTTAGATAATGAAATCGAGGTAAGTAATTTACAAATTCTTACTAAAGTCTCGAAATACATTGATGAACTTTGTCTTAGTCTCAAAACCTCTCTTAAGAGGATTTTCAAGCTAAAAAGGGAGAATTTTACACTTAAGCAACAAGAAATTTCTTGAAAAGAAAAGTTTGAAAATCTAGACAAAAGTTTTGTGGTTTTAAAAGGTTTCAAATAAGAGATTTCAAATATTTCAAAAAGATTTTCAATAGGATCTCGAGAAGTTGGAAAAAATTCTTTAAGTACAAAGATTTTATTTCAACAAGTCAAGATTGGGACTGATCCCAGAAACCATTCCTTTAATTGATTTTCCAAAGGTAAAGGAAAGAATCAAACAAAGACCTACAAGAACTTTTTATAGAAATCATTTTTAAAAAGTCTTTGTAAAAGTTGTTGGCCGAAGTGCTCTCAAATGTTCAAAGTGCAACAGCTCAAAACATTTTGAGAAAGATTGTCTTATGGTTTAGAGACCTGTTAAGAAGGATTGGGGAGAGACTGTGTTTAAAACTAACTCCTTTGGACCCAAAAAGATCTAGGTATTAAAGAAAGCTTAAGTTCTTTCTGTGATTGCAGGCCACTATCAAGAAAAAAAATTAAATGATATTTGGATAGTGGTTGTTCAAGACATATGATGGAGATTTAATTTTTTTTTTTTTATAAAAATTGTGCAAATAAATGGTGAAAAAGTCTCTTTCGATGGAAACAACAAATGAAGAATTGTTGGGTGTAGAACTGTAAAAATTGGAAGTCTCACAATCAACAATGTCTCCTTGGTGGAAGGACTAAATTACAATATACTCAGCATTAGCCAATTGTGCGACACTAGATTCAAAATCAACTTCCAAGAAGGAATATGTTCGGGAACTTGTAAAGATCTTTCTCAATCTTTTACTAGACAAAGACATGGGAACATTTATTTTCTGGATATAAAACCAGAAATATCTCAATGTCTAATATTGATTCAAGATGAAGTAAATATTTGGCATCGAAAGTTTGCCCATGTTAACATAAAACAAATTGCCAAGATCTTATCCAAGAATCTTTTTCGTGGATTGCCCAACTAAAGTATCAAAAATCTGACTTATGCACACAATGTGTCTTGGGAAAACATGTTAGAAGCTTTTTTAAACTAATAAAGCATATCTCTACTAATCGTGTTTTGCAGCTTCTGCATATGGATTTCTTTAGACCAACCAGAACTCAAAGTATTGGTGAAAAAAGATATTGCCTAATAATTGTGGATGATTATTCACGATTTACTTGGGTTTACTTTCTAGCAAATAAGTTTGAAACATTTTCTTACTTTTCAAAGTTTGCTAAGAAAGTTCAGAATGAGAAAGGATATGATATTTCAAGCATACGGACAGATCACAGAGGTGAGTTTGAAAATCAAAACTTTGCCAAATTCTATAATGAATCTAGTTTTCACCATGTTTTCTCTTCTTCATACACTTCAGAATATAATGGAGTTGTGGAAAGAAAAAATCAATCTTTGCAAGAAATGGCAATAACTATTTTAATTGAAAGTAATATTTCTTCATGTTTTTGGGTTAAAACAGTTTCTATAGCTTGTTATATTATTAATAGAGTATTCTTAAGGCCTATTCTAGAAAAAACTCCCTATGAGTTATTCAAAGGAAATAAGTCAATTGTTTTTTTATTTTCATGTGTTTGGTTGCAAATGTTTTATTTTGAAAAATACAAATGATCAAACTGGTAAGTTTGAAGAGAAATCAGACGAAACAAAGTAAGACTCGTAGCCAAATGATATACGCAAGAAGAAGGGATAGACTATAATTAGACCTATGCACCAATAGCAAGGTTAGAAGGAATTAGATTATTATTTGCTTTTGCTTGCTATAAAAATTGCAGGTTATTCCAAATGGATGTCAAAAGCACATTTCTAAATGGATTTATCCAGAAGAAGTCTATGTGGAACAACCTTCTGGATTTGAAGATCCAAAAAGACTAGACTCAGTATTCATACTGAAGAAGGCTCTATGTGGATTAAAATAAGCACCTCGAGCTTAGTACGACATGTTAAGTAAGTTTCTAATTCATAATGGTTTTGTTAAAGGTAAAGTGGATACTATGTTATTTATTAAAAGAGAAGGTAAAGATTTTCTACTTGTTCAAATCTATGTTAATGATATCATATTTGGTCACCTAACGAAAACTTGTGCAAGAAGTTTTCTAGGTCTATGCATGATGAATTTGAGATAACTATGATGGGTGAACTATCTTTCTTTCTCAAATTACAAGTGAAGCAATTGAAGGAAGGAATTTTCATTCACCAAGAAAAATATGCAAAAGATCTCGTTAAAAAGTTCGAATTGGAGAATTGTATAAAGGCTAAAATATCAATGTCAAGTTTTTCGAAGTTGGACAAAGATGAAGGAAGAAAGAAAGTTAACCAAAAGCTTTACAGAAGCATTATTGGTTCACTTCTTTATCTTATTACTTCTAGACCTAACATTTTGTTTGGTGTTTGCATTTGTACAATATTTCAATTAGATCTAAAAGAATCTCATCTAAGTGCTGCAAAACCCATAATCAAATACATTGCAACTACTTAAAATTTAGGTGTACGGTATCCCAAAGAAGGAGACTTTACCCTCCTTGGATATTCAGACGTAGATGTAGCAAGATGCAGAGTTGATAGAAAGAGTACTTCTGGTACGTGTCAATTGTTAGGAAACAGGAAAGTATCTTGGTTCTCAAGGAAGCAAAGCACTATAGCTCTTTCAATAGCATAAGTATAGTATATGGCTCTTGGAAGTTGATGTTCTCAAATTTTATGGATAAAACAATAACTGAGAGACTTTGGAATCGAAGACTCGTGCACCAAGATCAAATGTGACAACACCAGCGCAATCAATTTTACAAAGAATATAATTCTTCATTCAAGAGCAAAACACATAGAGATTCGACATCATTTCATTAGAGATCATGTTTAAAATGGAGAAGTTATGATACAGTTCATCGATTCAAAGAATCAACTGACAGACATATTTTCAAAACCTCTAGAGAAAAGCCTATTTGAGTCTATTCGCACCAGACTAAATATCACAACCTTTATCCAGTAAAGTCTAAAGATGCTTAGACTTAGAGGTAAAGTTTGAAGTTATTCAGATTCAGAATAACTAAAAGTTACGACTGTAAGTTATTCGATTTCAGCATTTTAAATTTTTGAAAGGGTACGGTTACTTTTTAATCACTAATTGATTGTTATATTTTTAGAAATTATCTTTTCCGAGTCTTTGAATTTATGGCAGTTATTCTTTTTCAAAAAGGCAGTTTTTATTTATTCTTTTATGACGATTCGTATACCTTGTTTTGTTTGCTTTATATATTGTTGTTTTTCTTCTTCGTTTTCACTCACAAACTCTAGATCATAGAACATCACTTTCTCACTTTTTTTCACTAGTTTAATCCATAAAGTTCTCATCTTTTTTCGCAAATCAAGTTCGAGAAATCTCTCAAAGACTGTGATAATGTCTTCCCAAAGAAAGTCCTCTAAGATCGCAAGCAAGGGACCACGGTATATGCGTGAGGGTCTTACGCACTTTGATTTAATCAAGGAAGAAGACTCTCCAAGGCATCAGCAAAGTCAACACCAACATTCTCAACCGCGCCATTCTTCGCAGGCTAGAACTCAAGTGCCTTCACAACAACAAGCAGATGAAGAAATAATCGAGAATGTAGAACTTGTAAGGACTCTTAAGCCCACATTTCTTTTCAAACTCTACACCATTTTGAAGGAATGTGGTTCTCCAATGACCTTTATTGATGAGTTTTTGAGTGAAAAAGGGTACAAAAATGTAACTCATTTTTTAAAGAGATTGAGAGTTTAGGCATTGCTACTGTTGGTTTGGCAGAAAGGGCTTTTGCAAATTTCCCAAGTGATCCACGATTTGGATCATTCAATCAACCTAAAGGAAAATATGATGATGCGAGGATGTTCACACATTTTAAGCCCAGGATGGGTGTCACTGCAAACATTCGTGGTACAAGAATGGATCTTTTTCGTTCTAATGAGCACAAGCAAGCTTATTCCAAATTGCTAAAGCGAGGGGTGATGAACCCTAAGAGTGTAGATTTTGATTTTCTCAATTCATTAAACATGAAGTTACGGGAGAAGTTTACGTTGCTTTAACTTGAATGCTTTTGCTCTGAAACAACTGTTGCTCATCTGAAACTTACAGCTTATTTCTATTCCAATTGATCCATTTTAGATGCGAATAGATTTTCCTTTAGTGTTAGAGACTAGGATTTTGTGGTTGATGTGAACACTCTAGCTGATGTGATTGGGGTGAAAAGAGGGAGTTTCCAACCAATCAGTGTGTCTATTGCTCGTGCTTCCTTAGCGCTTGTTCGAGATAAAATTGATGAAGGCCGGATTTCTTACTCCAGGATGAATGCCTTCAATATCTTACTTCACAAGATTGTCATTAACTGTCTCAGACCCAAATGCATATCAAAGATTAATGTCTCAAACTCTGAAGCAAAGCTGATGTATGCCATTAACATTGGTTTTAGGTTCTCTCTGCCTCACACTATCTTTATGCACATGTATAGGATAGTGGTAAAGGATAAGGGACAACTCCTTTATTCTACTCTTATCACTCGTTTGTTTTAACATCTTAACATTCAGCCTCCCAAAATTATGTGTGTTCGAACCATTGATCCAATGATAGTGGGACTGAAAGTGATTTCCAAGATGCGTCTGAATGAGCTAAACAAGGCTTTGGAGTGCTTTAAGGTGAAGACCCTTGTCAAGGCACGACAAGACTTTGTGACTGGAAAAAGGAAAGGCAAAGAGCCCATGACAGCACCATCTAAGAAGAGGAGAGCACTCATCTTGGAGGATGAAGAAGATGAGGATGACATCACTACCTCTGCTCTTGCTTTAAAGAACTTATAGAGTTTTGTTACAAAGACAGAGGATTGAGAGAACTGAGACAGAGAAGAGATAGAGCAGCGAGATGTAGAGAAAGAAGTGATGAGGGAAGAAGAAGAAGAAGAAGAAGGAAGAACAAAAGATGTAGAGAAAGGAAGAGAACGAGCAGAAGAAGAGGATCATGGTGATTCTCGTGCAAAGAAAGAAGGACAAGATCTTTGTGATATTGAAGAAGAGCAAGAACAAGAAGAGTACTTTTCTCCACCTAAAGGCACTAAAACGGGGGGAGCTGCTGATAAAAGAGCTACTTCTTCACTTGTTTTTACTAGTGATGATATTAGTCGTTCTCCTGCCGATCTAGAAGATGTGTATGCCTCTCAATTTCTTCAAAATGGTAATGAGGCTTCATCTCCAAGTTTGAATATACATGTTGAAGTTCCATCATCAGTTAATACTCCGCAATCTGATCGTGTTGAAGCAAGTACTCAAATTGACAATTTAGCATACTTTAAAAGATTGCTCGAGCTTCTTATGGAGATTGATTAAAGCTCAAATTTATGGGTTGGGATGTGAATTTCAGACCATGTAGAATGCTCATAAAGCTACTTCAATTTCTTTGCACAACCAAGTACAAGCCCTTAATCTTCAAGTTCAAGCAAATGAAAAGGATGAGGATTTAGAACAATTGAAGGAGGATCTGAGGAAGTTGGAGGAGACCGTCAAGTCTATGAGAGATTTCCAGCTTGTTCGCATTCCCAAGTAACCTTGATTTTAGCCAATTCTTTTTATATTCTCCACTTTTTGCTGTTGACAAAAAGGGAGAGAAAGTATATGCAGATTTGAATATTGGTTTGGACTTATTTGACTTTTGTACTTATCTTTTGTTTGGTTGTGGATTGGACTTTTTGACTGTTTGATTTGATTTTTTGATGCTTACAGTAACTTAGGCTATGACAATGATTAAGGAATGATAGTTATTTTACAGGATTAACGTGTTTTCAGTGATTGCAGAACCGTTACTATTCTTGTCCTAATGTACTCACATTTTATAAGATATCTTGTTTTGCTTGAGTTTTTTTTTGTAGGTCAAAGGCATTCAAATCTGTAGGAAAGTTTTGTCACCATCAAAAATTGGGAGATTATTGGAGAAAACTCTCTTATTTTGAAGTTGATAAAACGTTTCCATCAGTCTAGTCTGAAGATTTCAAGACTCAATTATTAAAGTCTGATGAACTCCAGATTTTATCGTTAAAGTCTGAAGTTTGCAAGACTCAAGACTTAAAGTCAACCCACACTGCCAGTTTCTTGACCAACGAAGATAAGACTTATTCAGATGCGAGTTTATTTTTAAAGATTCGGTTTGTACGGTTTGAAGAAGATTTTATGGCTAGAGATAACACATTATGATCAATTATTCTTATTAGAATCAATTTGGATAATCAAGAACTTTTGAAAGGCGAAGTATACTTGGAAGGTTTTATTTATGAAAACCTAAATTCCGATTATATGGGCAAGCAGGATTAGTGGACTATCATCACATTCCTTAAACGACTTGAGATCTCTTTGATTGATTTTATCCAAAGGGTAGATTTGAAGAACTTCTTTGGAAAGTCCCAACGGATATAGAGGCATAAAGGAGTATATAAGGAAGATGCTCAAATTGTTCGAATATGTGCATGAAAGAAAAATTCCAAAATCTGAAGCTCTTAGTTCTTTGCTGTCTCTATCGCTAACCTTAAGTTATACTCAAAAAAGAGATTAAACACTTGTAAGACTTTGATGAAGTGTAGTAAAGTTTCTACATTATGAAATTAAGAACATGAGACTGTAAAAATCACTTTTGGTTCATAGTGAAATCCAGCCAGTAAGCTGCTAGTGTGGGAGAGTAGACATAGGCTTGGTCTAAGCCAAACTACTATAAACCTTGTGTTTCAATTCTCTTTCCCTATACTCATTGCTTTAATTCGTAGATTTATCTAACGGCTTGTAGTCTTTTACATATTCAATATGTTATTCTTGAAAGACGAGTTAACTTGTTAAAAGTCTAGCGTAAATTTGCTAGAACACCTATTCACCCCCCTCTAAGTGTCCTTACTAGCCCTATCATCATATCATGGACGTGCGGACCCCTCAAGTGTCATAACTTTGCACAAATGGACACTTAAGTGCCATAACTTCTGAAATGTACACTTAAGTGCCAAAATCAGAGTAAAATTGATTACTTGAGTGCCAATCCGGCCAAAGTTCGGTCAAAATGTCGACGTGGCATTTTTCCAACGAACCGAGCCTAAAATGACGCCGTTTTGCACGCTGACGTGACCAAATAATGCAAAAATGGTGTTGTTTTGGGCTCATGTGATAAAAATAATATAAAAATTAAATAAATTAAATTTAAAATTAGATTTAGTTAACATATTCAATAATAATAATTTTAAAATTAAATTGAGTTAAAATATTTAAAAAAATAATAATTTTAAAGCCACCACCACCACCACGCCTCCTTGCCGTCGCCGGGAAGGGCCGGCGACGGAAGGGGGAGGGTCGGCCGGGGTCGCCAGCCAACCGGCGGTGAGGGCGCGCGAGCCCTCGCCTAGATCTGATGAGGGTCGGCAGCCGTTGCCCAGCCGGGCCAAGGGCCCCTGCTCGTCGGGGCGACCCTCAACAGGCGGCGACCCTTGGCTCGGCTGGGCGAGGGCTATGACCCCTCGCCACTCGCCGGATTGGGCGAGAGCTCGCGAGCCCTCAGCCACCCCCCTTTTTTAATAAATTTTAAATTATTATTTTTTAATAATTTAACTAAATTTAATTTTAAAATTGTTATGTTTTAATATTTTAACTAAATTTAATTTTAAAATTATTATGTTTTAATATTTTGACTAAATCTAATTTTAAAATTATTATTTTTTAATATTTTAACTAAATCTAATTTTAAATATAATTTATTTAATTTTTATATTATTATTTTTACCACGTCAGCCCAAAACGACGCCATTTTTGCATTATTTGGCCACGTTAGCGTGCAAAATGGCGTCGTTTTGGACTCACTTCGCCGGAAATTCACCGGAAAAATGCCACGTCAACCTTTTGGCCAGACTTTAGCCGGAGTGACACTTAAGTAATCCATTTTTCTTCGAATGTAACACTTAAGTGTACCTTTTATAAGTTATGGCACTTAAGTGTCCCTTTGAGCAAATTTATGGCACTTGAAGCGTTCTTTTACCTCATATCATGACTATACCTTTCACATAAATACACGATTTCATATCATGATTATACCTTTCGCATAAGTACATGATTTCTTTTTGGATTTTGCTAGAACTTCAAATGATGCTCCGACCGACCGTGGCCACTGGCCCGGTGCTCATTGTTGGCATCTTGATTGTCAAGTCACATTTAATCAAAGACTCCATAATGAATGATGGGAATGTGGAACTCTTTAATTCAGGGCCCCCACCTTTTGTTCATATGTCATCAATAATTTTTGCCTTTTTTAAAGTGATGATGTACTTAAGAAGGAATGATTAATTAACATGATAAAGAGCTGGTAACTTTCAATTCATGTGCCAAATAATCATGATCATGATTTAAGCAAGTCCTTAAAAGACTCAAGGGAAAGAAACAAGGGGTGCGAGACCTCGCAATATTGCTCCCGTATTCCCTCTCAGTCGGGAAGAAAAAAATTGACTAGGAATTAAGGGCCACTCAGTGGTGAAGGTAGACATCATGTGAGGGTTATCAACCCTGGCTATTGCAGGATGGATAAGTAAAGTAGCCTTCACATCTGAAGTGAGAAGAGATGAATGAAAATCCTACCACAAGAAAGGCATGCCTCACGGCAAGTCAACATAACTGGTCGGTGAGGCATGCCTTTCTCACGTACATCCTCACTTTAAAAAAGCAAAAATTATTGATGAGTGGAACAATCTTGGTCATCACAGGATAGACAAATAAAGTAGCCTCTCGCATTTAGAGTGAGAAGAGATGGATGAAAGTCCTACCGCAAGAAAGGCATGCCTCACGGCAAGTCAACATCACCGGTTGGTGAGGCATGCCTTTCTCATGTACATCCTCACTTTGAAAAAGCAAAAATTATTGACGAGTGGACCAAAGCACACTATAGATAGCCATTATAACATGACAAAGAGTTGGGAACTTTCAATTCACGTAGCAGATAATCATGATCTAACGTTAATGACATTACCGTTATGTTGATTTGCTGTGAGGCATGCCTCTTTCATGTACATCCTCACTTTAAAAATGCAAAAGTTATTAATTAAGGGTGAGCATATCGGACCGCCCGAATCGGATCGGATTGGCTAGTTTGATTCAATTCGATTCCTGGGGACATTGATCCAGTTCTCAAAGGTGTTGGTCCAGTTTCCAGTTCCATAAAAATGGAATTGACGATTTTCAGTCCGCTTCCTGATTCTAAGGGGGAACCGGATGGGATTGGATTGATTATTTTTTTTTTATTTAAATATTTTTAATTTCTTAGAAATAGCAATATACCATAAAATTGTAATAGCTCTAGTATATTTTAAATTTTTTTCTAATTTTTTTGCTAAGTGGTTGGTTCCATTGGATTGGATTGGATGGTCCGGTTCTTGGTCCTAGGATTGGTTGGTCTGATCCTCAATCCCATATTGATTTATTAGTTTTCTTTCAATGGTTCACCCCTGAAAATGTTGCAATAAATCCGAAGATCCATTTCTTGAAAGACCATAGAACTACAGAAATTTAATAAACCCTTCATCATAATTTTTTTTTCCTTCCAACACAATTATTTATTGCATCAACTCTCCAATGTTGGATACTAGAATGGACGATCTGTCACTATACATCATCCAAGTTTCACACAGAAAGATGCCCGGAAGCTTGCAGATTACTATCCTTTGGAGAAGAGCCCTAACGACAACGGAATCGAAATGTTCACACTGCCTGTACCGACGGAGATTTGTGGCTCATCCGCGAGACTGCCCTCTGTGTCTTTAGGACCACGATTAAAGTAGAAAACGAAACCACATATTACGGCGGCGACAACTACGATGCCGACGATGACCCATCCCGGAGTATCCCACGACGAAATTTTGCCATCGGACGAAGGGGAGAAGTACGGGCAACACGGACAACACGGACAATTTTGTGGATAGTTATTATTCTCCATCAAGAAAACCCTGCGTATTTCAATGCAAACGACTAGGTTACAGACATATTTTGAAGCATCAATTCACACAAGAAAAGAAGTAGTTCTTCAAAGGGAGGGTACTTTTTTAGAAAGGAAACACTTTTTTTATCACATAAATGGAGAAGATTATATGACCCGAGTGTGAGAAGAGAAGAATGAAATCGGAATGAAGCAGGATATAGCACAAACTGAAGAGTCGAAGGAGCTTGTAACTTATCAAGAAGAACCGAGGCGAGTGGTGTTATTGGTATAATTCTTACACAACCAGCAAAGGAGTGCGAATTTTGATTAGATGGCCTCTCAGCTCTCTTCTATCCCCCATTATTGGTGGCGGCTCTTGGTCAGGAAAATTATCAAAAGGGTCATAAACTTATTATAATTGTACAAATTCAATCATATATATATATATATATATATATATATAAATATGTGTGTGTGTGTGTGTGTGTGTACGAACAATTAAGTTCTAAACATTTTTGCATTTGTGCTGATTCAGTCAATCTAACAAAAATTAGCCAATTGACATTGACATGAACGCTAGTCCTTTTATGTGATACCATCGGTGTTGACATAGACAATTTTTATTTATGATTTCGGTGTCCAAGTTACTATGTAAATATGTAATATAGGTTGATTCAAGCATATAAGACATACTTCATATTTATTGCGACACTTAGTTAATTTTCTTAGTTTTTTTTTTTGTATCTTAAACTATTAAAAAAATTAAAAAGTATTTTCAGGGGTGCATTTAAGGTACCATGCACATTCACAAATAGATTTGTTTTCTTAATATCGCATGCGCTTTATATTGCATTTTTTAGACTTAATTTTCACATGCAACAATTCATTTTAGGAATGTAGTTTATTTAGTAGATGGTCATGACATATCATACATTCACTTTCCTTTTTGAGCATCAGGCATCTCTTGAAGAGTTTATACCAAATTTACATTTATAGCTCATGGGGTTTTGTCCCAGGCCTTAATAACAAGGTTTTGTTTGGTTTTTCCTGAAACGACTCGTGTCCTTTATTTTTCCTGTCATTTATTTATTTTATCAGCTTTTTACTAGAATTGCTCGCTTGTTTATTTTTATAACTTGACTGACTATGCATAGTCACTTTTTATATGTTTAGAGGATTTAAGGAATAAAAATTGGTGAAGTTCGCATGTAAATTGTTCTCATACTGAAAGATCTCAATGCAACTAAATCAACTTGTGAATCTTTAGTCCAGAGGAGTGAAATGTACTTCCGCATCTTACTTGAATTGCCAATTGACCCATAATAAGTTAGTGGCGTCTCCAAGATAATTGTTTAATTGGATTGAAAAATCAAATTATGATTGATACGGCTTGGAAGGGCCGTGCTAAGTGTAGATGCCTTATCACAAGAGGAACCACTTACAATGTGTTTGGTAATGCTCCCGAGAATAAATGTTTTCTTCTTTTTTATTTATTTATTCTCCACAACAGAAATAAAATAGAATCACATTTGGTATTTTTTTTTTTTATTCTCGAGAACGGAGAAACGAAAAACAAAAAACAGTTTTTGGGAACAACTTAAAATACAACCAATTTCTTCTTCCTTTTCTTCTTTTACTCTTCCTCTCTTTTTCCCCTTAGCTGGTCGCCAGCCAGACAAGGGCAGGTGGCTAACGCACCCTTGGCAATCCGTCATTTTCCTTGCCAATCTTATTTGCCCTCAGAGGTCGGGAGGTCACCACGACAATTGCCGAAGTTTTCCTGCGCAAGGTGAAGATGTAAAGTTGTTTTGGGCTTTTTTTTTTTTTTAAAGTTCTTTTCTTACCTTTTTATTAAGGGTGTTACGAATACCCCTTGAGAACGGATACGTAACTACTTATGACCGTTGGATAAAGAAAAAATAAATCTCGTCCGTTGATTGTAAAATCTTCAAGATTTTGTGTATTGCAGCTTTTTTATAGGAGTTACGAGAAAATTCAGAAGAGGCATAATTTGTTATGATACGGGATTTCTCGATGGACCATAAAACTGCCGAATTCAATAAACCCTCCAACACGAACATTATTTCCTTCAACAACAAAAATTATCTATTGCATTGAATCTGAAGTATTATGTGACAGAGTAGACGATCTGACATTATGCATCATTCAATTACCACCCACGGTAATTCTATCATTTGATCACTGTACAAACAGCACGACAGCAGCAGCTGTGGCGACAACTTTGGTGACAATGACCGCGACGACAATGGTGACGGCAATGGCTGCAGTGATGACAGCGGCAGCCGCTGTGGCGTCAGCAGCCACTTCAGCGATGACGGTGTCGTCGCCACATCAACCTCCCCCGGTGGCAACTGCTGCGATGCGGTTGTCCTCGCCGCATCAGCCTCCCCCGGCGGCAACTGCTGCGATGCGGTTGTCGTCGCCGCATCAGCCTCTGCCGGGGATGACAACTGCGTCGGTCCGGTTGCAGCAATTGCGGCACTGACGTTATTTTTGGAATATTAAGCTTCCATATCAATTTCAGTGAAGTGGCGGTTCTGTTCCCGGGACCACGACGATTTTTAGTAATAACACCGACGGCTACGACGACGACACTGATGACTACACTGACGTTGATCCACCTTGAAGTGTCCCCGCATGCAGCGATGTCGTGCTGATGGAGGAGGGAAGTATGGGAAACCCGAACAACCTTGTGGACAGTTATTGCTCCCCATCAGGAAAGTCCTCCAGTAGTTCAACGCTAGCGGTGAGCCTGCAAACATCTTTCGAAGCATCGTTCATACCAAAAAAAGAAAAAAAGAAAAAAAAGGTGGTAATTTAAAAAAAAAAAAAAAAAGATGGTGCCTTATTAGAAAAGAAACATCATTATTTTTAATCACAATAGATTGGGAAGATTATATGATCCAAGATCAAGATAATCAAAGATGGAATTTAGCGAGATGTAATATAATAAGTTGAAGAGTCGAACAAGGTGCTTGCATGGACCTTAGCAAGAACTGAGCAAACCAGGGACTGATGTTATCGCTTCAATCTTACACTACTTGGAAAAAATTGTGAATTCCACCGGCTGGTGGCCTCTTGTTATAATGGCTATCTACAGTGTGCTTTGGTCTACTCGTCAATAATTTTTGCTTTTTTAAAGTGAGGATGTATGTAAGAAGGGATGATTGAAAAACATGACAGAGAGTTCGGGAAGATTCATATCAAGCACCAAATATTTATGATATGATGTTAATGACATCGTTTGCATATACAAACAAGGGTTAATTTTATTAAAAAAAAATTCACAAAGTATGCTTATTATAACATAAATGCCTTGAATTTTTTTCTTTGTGTTGCTGAAACCTTAAACTTGTCCATTATGACATGAATATCTCAATTTTTTTTTTTTTTTATGTTATAAAAATCCTTGGACTTGTACTAATGTGATAAATATATTCTAGATGGAACTGAAAGAGAGAGTATACATGGGTTTAGGATGCAGACTTAAGTGGCGTTGTTTGATCTAGATAATGTATTTGTAATTGTGTGTTAAGGGTATCCACACGAGCATTGGCTAAACCTTACCAACGCCCCGCCAGGGTTGACGACTTACTCCAACGAAGTCAGAATGGCCGGGGCATCCCTTAAACACCTCAGATCATGTACAATCTCTCTCTTTCTTTTCTCGGTCCATTTTTTTTTTTATTAGCATTTTTAGTTCTCCATTTTCCTTTTAATCTTTTTTCTCATGTGATGTTTGCATTGCGCTACTTTTTCTCAAAAAATATTAATAATGCCACTTTGGATCCACCTCAGATTTTTAATGTAGATCTTGAACAGAATCATGACGGAAGGTATATATATATATATATATAAATTTGAGATTTTTTGTGACATAAAGAAAGTTTTTTGTGACATAAAGAAAGTTTAGGGTATTAGTGTTGTAGTGAGTATAATTTAAGGTTTATAGAGGCGTATTTTTTTTCCTTAATTTTTTAGTGTGTGAGATTTTTTTAATAATCAAACTCCGTCTCTGACCTACGACCCATCGGATGCGAAAGATTCTTATTCCTTTGAAGTGCATGCGAACATGTTCTCAGGCAAATCTCAGTCTCCGCTACTTTCTGTTTCATGCCCCGTTAAGTAGGCTTGATGCGACCCCCCAGGTCGAGGACAGGAAGCAAATTGAGTTTTTCCCCCTTCCTGAAAAGCTTTAAAGAAATTTTTAAAAAAGGTAAGGGTCATAAACGAAACAAAAGAGGAGACAGCTTTTTCTAAAATTTAAGGTTTAATCGAGGTCGGCCGATTTTCAATCTAAGTATAGCCGAAAAACAAAGGAGTACCTTTTCCTATCCATGAAATTTTCTTGTAGGGAAAGCTGCACATAAGAATGAGAGAATTGTTGCAAGTGCTTCTTTGGACGTAAGTTCTTGGAAGAGAAGGAAAAAAATCCATATAGTCATAAAAATTTTCTACCTTTGTCAATTCATTTATAGATATTTCAATTTTACCAGTTGGTTATTAAATATTTTTCATTTTTTACCAATTAAGTTTGTCGGTTCAATTTTGACCAAAAATTACTGATATTGATATTGGCCGTCTTATGTAGGAAAGTTGGCAAGGCCGGCGTTAACGTGGATAATTTTCAATGAATTTTTTGATTTATTCTATTTTTTCTTTTACTTTTCTTCCCTTCTTCTTCCTCCTCTAGCCAGTTGTAGGCCTTAGTGATAACTGATGACCGGCCGAAGGAAAGGATCGACGGGCCTTGCTTGCCCTTGGCAAGGCTGCGAGGTTCGAGCCTTGCCCAAGCATAGTGAAGCCCGACCTCTCCTCGAGGCAGTGAGGTTGAGCCTTGCTAGTGGCCAGTAAGAGGCAAGCTTTGCTAGAGGCCTGCAAGGTTAATCGCATTGGTTATTAGCCATCACTGAGGCTCAAATGGTTTTATTGGTATTTGTTTAGTTTTTATACCATTGTCATTGAGTTTCCAAAAACTAAGATGTCTCTTATTATTAGAAGAATTATTTAAGGGGAAGCCAAGTATAAATATTTTGGGGAAATGCTTGGTTCAAACTATAGAGTGAATGGAAAAAGATTTCCTAGGCCCAACTCAAAGTATGCAGGCTTGACCTAGAACTTTGTACGATCGTTATATTTTTTAGACCATGGGTATTTGTCTAATCTAGTAGAGATATATGTAAAACTCTAATAGATGTTGGAGCATCCACATATAAGCCCCAACCTGTTCCAAATGAGATTTTATCATCATTCCCATGTAGAATATTAGCTTATCCTTGACAATATCGGGAGTTGCAGAGTATATTGTGCCAACGCAATCAAATCATTCCGCCAGAAGCATGGCCAATAGAAGATGATTGTGTTTCTTGAGATCATTGAAATTGTGTAACTCATCCAGCAATCGATGTTGCTTAAGAAGATACTATGGGATTGATGTATCAAATACTTTTGAGTCATCAACAAATTCACAGGATCCAACTTCATCATCATCACAAGACTCATGATAAGGACCATTGTCACAAGATCCTTTTGATCATGGCGAATTGTAGCTTGCGCTCAAACTAGGTCTTGACAAAGAAAATCCATCACTTTAGTTTGGGAATTTACCCCAATCAAGCATCCAGGCAAGTTCCACTGATGCTTCAATAAGCTCTCATCAATCATCCATGAGACAAAGGCCGTATGAATTAAATATTGAAGTTTCTCTAGCAATCAAAGAAGTAGAGAAGCTCCTCAAAGTACTTAGGTAGTAGTGTCCAAAAAAAACACTCCTAATCTTCCCGATGTTTCGTCTAGCTCATACTAGTCTCTAGATGATTCAAGTACTAAACATCTTGAAGTCCTAGAAATTGAAAGAATCATCAAGGAATATCGAAGACAAAAGGATGGAGAAGACTTGGACTTGAATGACAGTATTGAAGAGCCTATCCATATGCATAATAAGTGAAGGAAAAGAAGATTCTATCAAAGACCTATTCATGACAAAACAAAAGAAGCAAAGGAATCATATGAAGGAGTCGAAAAATTTGACCCAAAGTATTGTAGCATATTGCTCATGTAGTGTTTGGCATTGTTCAAGCATTGTTTGGCATTGTTCATAGTACTGTAATAATGTAGTAAAAGTGTTAGGGAAATCCCTTATGATGTTTTGAAGATAACAAAATAAATCAAAGGCTATTAACGTATTTAATTGTTAAGTAACAGACTATGCAGATGATAGAACATGTAAAGGATATTGTCAAAGTATATACTTGGAAGAACCAGAAGACTGGACGTAACACATGTCCAAAGTCTATTATGAAGATTTTTAGACTTCTGTGTCAAAGTTTGAAAACTGTCAAACTTTAGTGTCAAAGTCTGTTCTACATTAGAAGCCAGACTGAATGTGAATGAAGAACCAGAAGACATATTTTATGCTAAAGCTGAACTTACAGACTGTGTCCAGACCTTAAAGCTAAATATGTTGGGAAATAGAATATGTTCAAACTGACATCCAGATTGTAAAGTCTACTTTAGCCTGAAGACTCTCAGACTTTACAAGACACAAGTTTAGAACGAAGTAGACTTAGAACGAAACAACTTAACAGAATGTAATACAAGCCCAAATCTATAACAACTAGTGATCTAGTTTGGATTCCACTTCAAGATCGATTTGATTGACTTAATCTAATTGATTGATAATTGGATCTTGAAGATAAGAACTTTATATACAGAGAAGCTCTATTTATGGAAACCAAGATTCTGTTTGTATGGGTGATCATAATCAATTTGGGATTCTACTTTTGTTACTCAACGGCTATTAAATCTTCTAGATACAGATCTGTCCAATTGATAGATTGGAAGACGATCCTCAAGATACTATCCAACGGTTAGTTTAGAAGTGGAGGAGTATTTAAAAAGATCAAGGACAACTGAGCAAGTAAGAGACGGAGCGTAGAATTTATAATTCCAAAGTTTGAGCGAACTTCGATCATACACTTGTCTCTTCTGAGCTTAAACATTTGTGATCGTGAGAGAAATACCAAAAGAGTGACTAAGTGAGATAGTATGATCTACTACTAAGTGTTTGCACTCAAAGTTGTAATCTCTTATTGATTGCATAGTGGAATCCACCCAAGAAGGCTGTTAACGTGGGAAAGTGGATGTAGATTTGATCTAAACCGAACTACTATAAACCTTGTGTTCTTATTCTTTTTCCTGAACTCTTTTATTTTGTTCATAATTTTGTTTAACTACTAAAGTCTGATCTCGCTTAAAGTCTACTGCTCTTTAAACTCAGTTTCAAAAGTCTGTTGTCATTAAGACTCAGGTTAAAAGTAAAGGTTTTTACTATATTTTGCAGAATTTGTTTTCACATCTATTCACCTCTCTCTAGGTGTTCATACTAGCACTTTCAAAAAGAAAAAAAGAAGTGGGATAATAAGTGGAGAAGTCAATCTAGTTTAAAAAGTTCAACATATGCAAATAATTGGCTTTTGTTGGCCAAACGGACTCTGTAAGATTCTAGTATGTTGTCTTATACATATATAAGATGATGTATGTAAACGATAATGGTAGAACGCACCCTCTCTAGAAATAATATCGTGTGATTTGTTATGAATCCTTAAAAACCTCTATTCTCTCTTCTTTTCTACCTGGTATGATTCTTTAAAATTAGAAATGTTCTAATCAATCTTGGTGGTATACTCTACACTTGCCACAATACGGAACCTATGTATCAGAATTCTACTATCCTAAAATTTTCTATGATATAGGCTAATGAAGATGAATTTAGTGGCTAAAAAGCAGTCCCTACTCTAAGATTAAGGGAGGGTCGTGCATGTGGAATGGCATACTTGCCATAAATTCTATTTTCGTTTTGCCTAGCTTGTATCGTAGACCGATTTTTTGGTAAAATTTTTTTGAGATAAATGTATTACAATAATCATAATTTAGGGTTTGCGGCGGTTTTTTTTTTTTCCTTAATATTTTAATCATAAGAAACTTCAAATTAAAACAAAAAGTAACCGAACTGTGTGCCACGACAACAAGAGTTGCGGTAGCCAACTATGGTTGGACGACACTTAAGGTGCATTTGGTAACGATTCTATTCCCAAGAAAAAATTCTAATAAGAAATTATTATTTTTATTCTGTTCCGGGAATAATTTCTAAATATTTTAAGTTCGTTTTAGAATCTGTTCAAAATTTCTAATCTGAAATATAATTGCGTTTGGTATTGTGTTCAAAATTTATATTCCAAATCATTTTCTTTTAATATATATTTTTCTTTTCTTTTTTTCCTTTATCTCTCATGTTCTTCTTCTTCAAGTGGTTGGTCACCGGTTCAACGATCAACCAGACAAGGGCCAGCAACCTCATCGAAGTGTCGTCGGCCCTTGTTGGCTGAGCCTCGCCTAGCCCCGCCGACACTCGGCCTCGCCAAATTTGGCAAGGCTAAGCCTTACTGGTAGCTAGGTGGGCTTCGTTGGGGCTAGGCAAAGCCCGCCTGGCCATTGACGGGGCTATGCGAGGCCGGGGCACCGGCGAGGCTCGACCTTGCCATATCGCAAGGCTAGCCTAGCCTTGCCGGTGGCTGGGCTTGCCTCCGACAAGCTCATCGGACCGATTGCTGGCAACCGGCGGTTGTGGGTGACGGATGACGGCGGGCGACAACCACAAGATGGCGGTAGATGAAGAAGAAAAAAAGGGAACAAGAAGAAGAAGAAGAGAAAAGAGAAATGGTCTTGATTTTTAGATTTGTTCCTGGGAATAAGAATGAACTTTTTTTTTTATTTTGTTTCAAATTTACTTTCAGGAACAAAAAAAAAAATTATTGCCGGAAACAAAAAATAATAATTAGAGGCTGGATGGTTAACAAGCATGTTCATATCATGGAGAGGAAACCGAAAGCAGCCAACGTGCGTTTATTGGGGGGCCCACCTCCAGTCCTCGTAATCATCGCCCCAAGGCAAGCATCGAGCAACTCACGGTCCCAAAGGGAAGATTCCTCTCGTGCGAGTCGATTAAGCGGGCTTTCGGTAGCCATTGAGTACGGTGCTAATCATTATTTGTGTCCGCAATAATGTTTAAATTATCAAATCCTTTATGGTTGCCCTGCCTTTTTGCTTTGTTTTCTATTTCCATCATACTTATTCGTAATCGATGCAGTTGCATGTTTGAATAAACCCATGTTGATTCCTCATCGTATTGGCTTCGATCGCGTGCCTGAACTTGCGATTGTGTGCTGAACGCTTCCGTTCGATCTATGTATGGATCGTAGGAACTCGGCCATGTTTTGCCACATTATGCATCTAGGCTCTCTTCCAACACTTGTTCGCAGCATGCGGTCATGTTGTGTGCTTGTTTAATTCATGATGATCTTATATTTGCTTCAATTCTATCCATTGTTCTATATTTATTTTTATCATTTTTCGGTGTGTCAAAGGGTAAGTGGTTTCAGACTCTTAGGACGATTCTGAAAGAAATTTACTCATTGGAATTGATTTATCATTTTGTGGAACTTTGAAAATACCCTAAATACCTTAAAACTCATCCTATCACAAGTTTCAGGATTAGTTCTAGAGTTTACATAGAAATCATACTAGTCTCTCATTAAATCTCTTGTAACAAAGAAAAAGTCGGGGTCATCATTTCCCCTTACCATTTGTTGGCTAGTACACAAAGAGAGAAAAAGGAGAGAATTTGAAGGAGAATCCATCATCTCTGTCAATACTCGAAGCTGGTTCAAAGCCTTAAGATCTTTAGTATTGTATTAAATTACTCATAGATGCAAATACTCTTATCAACATTGATCCTTTTCTTGCGATCAACGCCCTATTTTGTTTCCACCATCGTTTTCCCCACATATCTTCTAGAAAAAAAAAAAAAAAAGTTTACCTACAACTATAACGGATGTTCTGGGCTCTTTCGTGTAATCCCCACTATTAATGCTGCATATATTTATTAATGCTGGGAGTATTCACTTCTCTTCAAACCATGCATTCAGCTACCTCTCAAAGAGACACATTGTCGTAAAGCACCAAACCACAAGGATATCTGCAGGTGTCATTGTGGATTAATAGTCTCGATTTCGAGCTCCTAGTCTAATTCCCAGTTCAATTCTCCCGGAAATTGGGCATCGAACTGCATAATACAGGTTCCTAAGAATTGGAAATGGGGATCGTATTGAGTCTCTGCAACACCTAGAACTGGTACAATTATTTGGTTCCCAGTTTTATTCTGAAATCATGCTCATCACTAGCTTGCTCTATCCTCATCATTTTGGGAAGTCTAAATTTGAAAAGTCCTAAATTTACATCAATGGTTTATTAGTGCGAATTTTCATAAATGCACGAGTCACGTTGCAGATGTGATTTGGGGTCCAAATTACTATGCGTATGGAATATAGGTTGATTCAAGCCTATGAAGTTCAGTTCATATTTATTTCCACACTCAGTGAACTTTCTTAGTTTAATTTTATATCTTAAAATTAAACTAAATAAAATATATTTTTAGGAGTGTGTTTTAGGATTAATGCACCTTCACAAAATGATTTGCTTTCTTGAAGTTGCATTGCACTTTAGATTGCAATAATTATGTTTCATTTTAAAAGGCAATTGTTCATTTTAAAATGAAAATATTTGCATATACAAACAAAAGTTAAAACCATAAAAAATAACATTATATTTATTGTGACATAAATACTTTGAACATTTTTTTGTGTCACTAAAGACCATAAACTTGCCCATATTGATGTAAATAACCTCTTTTTTTTTTTGTATTAAAAAATCCCTGAACTTATACCGATGAGACATATGCATCCTAGATGGAACTAAAATAGATAGTATACATATGTTCATAATGAGAAATGATTGCGTAACAGTCTTTAATCGATTGTTAAAATGACAGTACATTCTGAGACCATAAAAAATCAAATACCAAATAATTATAAATTGTTATAGGGCTAATTCTTTTAAGAATTTGTGACTCATAACAAAATATTATTCTCACAATATCCAAAGACTATAATGCTAACAAAATCCTTCAATGGATATTTGAATGGCGTTGTTTGATATGGACAATGTGTGTTAAGGGTATCCATGCAAGCACTGGCCAACCCTTATTGATGGCCCTGCCAAGGTCGATGGCTCACGCCAGTAAAGTCAGAACGGTTGGGCCACTCCTTAAACACCCCCGGACCATGTGCAATCTCTCTCTTTCTTTCCTCATGTCTGATTTTTTTTTTTAATTAGCTTTTTCAATTCTCCATTTTCCCTTTAATTTTTTTTTTTTTTTCATGTCGTGTCCAAGTGGTGCCACTTTTCCTCTAAAATATCAATAATGCCAATTTGGATTCACGTCGGATTTTTAACAGAAGTCTAGATAGAATCGTGAGGAAACGTATATGTATCATACACATACAAATTTGAGATTTTTTATGGTAGAAAGATATATTATGGTATTAGTGTTGCAGTGAGTATAATTTAAGGTTTATAGCTGCACATTTCTTTTGTTTTCTTTATTTTATTTTATTTTATAGTTTGTGAGATATTTTTATAATGAAGCTCCCGTATCATACGTACGACCCATTGGATGCAGAAGATTTTTATTCCTTTGAAGTGCATGCGAACATGCTTTCTTATTGTGAGGTCACGGTGAGGCAAGTCTCAATCCCCCCTATTTTATGTTTCATGCGCCGTTAGGTGGGCACGAAGCTGCACTTTAGTCTTTAGGTCAAGGACGAGAGGCAAAATTGAGTTTTTTCCCCCTTCCTCAAAAGCTTTAAGGAAATTTTACTAAAAAGTAATGGTCATGAACAAAGCAAAGGAGAGACAACTTATTCTAAAATTGCAGGTTTAACCGAGGTCGACCGATGTTCAATATAAGTGTAGCCAAAAAACAAAGGAGTACCTTTTCTTATTAGTGTACCTTTCCTGTAGGGCAAGCTGCACATAAGAATGAGAGAATCGTAGTATGTGCTTCTTTAGACGTAAGTTCTAAGAAGAGAAAATAAATGGGAAAAATTGTTTGAAAAATTTATAAATTTTTGCATTTTTGTCTATTTAATTTTAAATTTTTTCACTTTTTGCCAATGAGTCAATTTGGTCAACTTTGGTAAGAAATCGCTAACATAAATGTCGGCTATCCTACATAGTGGGGCTAGCACTGATGTAGATAATTGTTAATAATATTTTGATTTTTTTTTCTTCCATTCTTCTTCCTCCTTTAACTAGTCGCCAAGTCTTGGTCTCGCCCCAAGTGAGGCTATGAGGTTTGAGCCTTAGCTAGGCACGGCAAGGCCCGACCTCTCCTAGCAATGGCGAGGCTTGCCAATGGTCAAGAAAGTTGACCTTGCCAAGCCTTAACTCTAGCTAATCATTGACCATCATTGAGGCTCGGGGAAGAAGAAGAAGCATTAAAAAGAATGAATAGATAGATAATTTGAAAAAATATTAAATTATTGTAAAAAAAAAAAAACTGTTCGCCTTAAGGCTAACCACTCCACATAAGATAACTAGTGTCATGTTAATAAATTTCGGTCAAAATTAACCATATTGAATTAATTGATAAATTATGACAAGGTTTAGGATTTAATTGTCAAAATTGAAAGGTTTATAATTAAATAGTAAAAATGTAAAAAATTTATGACTTTTTGAAACTGATTCTAGAACAATATAAACGGGGCTCAGTTATTGAAATGGGGGTCTTTTAGGCACACCGATAAGCTATTCAATGGAATGTTAAGCAAAGAAATTATCTCGCCCATTAAACCCAAGACGTTAGACCCCTTGTCTTTGCTGCCTTTTGGGCTTGCTTTGAAATGGGTTTAGTCCACATACGTGCTTTTTTTTATATACCAAAAGCCCATAGATCTATCTCTTGTCATTGTTTAGGCCATGAGCCCATTGCACTTTCTCTGTTGTCAGCTTGGGTTGGAACCCTCGTTCTTTATAGTGCCCATCGCTTCAAAGATGAATCTTTTTAAAATCAATCTTAAATGTGTAAAGCATGTTATGCACATACACAGTATTCATAGCCAAGAAATCAATTTATTTTTGTTCAACGCTCATATCCAAGAGATCAACATATTTTTGAACATGAAGAACAACGATAAATCCAATAAATGAGCCATGTACCATAAGAATAGACATATTCAACCAAGCCTATAATATGGTGATTGTACAAATTCAACAAATAGCACATCCTGAAATGAATATAATGCAGGCTCATGGTGACAACCGAGATAAACCACCATGTACCTACACGTACATCACAAGCATGACACAAACAATACTCCAACGCGTCCAACACATGTGAAGTGGAGTATCAACCAAGCCCAAAATTGGGCAGCAATTAGTATGCAAAAGAAAAGGTACAACTCCAACATATGAATAATTTGCAATTATAGGGGATTTCTCTCCGCTAACACCTGGACGATTATGATACGTGCACTTTGAACACTTCAAGCTCAAAAATAAATCCAGAGGATCTCAGTTTAGAGGAAAATTCAGCCACGCCTTCAAAGCAGTATTTAATTCATCGAGAACAAGTAAACGGAAGCACCAAGGGAAGGAGAACTCCAGACCATCAAAGGATGAAGCATCAATTAGCAATATATGATCAGCACACCGAACAACAACATGCAAACTACTCCTATGCAATCTCAAATTGATCAATTGACTCATCATTGTCATCTCCGAGGCAAAACGTCGAACAGGTGGTGAGCATGAACAGTGAGGTGTCGCACAAACGGGAATTCCTATCAATAGGCGAGGAATATAACGTGAGAAACCCAGCTAAAAATTGCTAGACAGGAATCGTCATCTCAGTCTCCGCATTGTGTTCTTGCTTCGCTTGGTTCCTCAGCCCTCGTGCACGTACCAAGTTTCAGAGAGCGTGCTGCGGTTGTTTTTACAAATGAATTCTCCAGCAGAGCGTGAATTTATCAACTTAAAAGGAATCTCCACTGCCTTAGAGGAGAGCGAGAAGGTCGATTGGTGGTGGTGGTGATGGGTGTTAGATCCTCTGCTCCGTTAAGGCCGGGGCTGTGGCAGCCAGCGAGGGAGATGCGACAACGGCTGTTACTGATCGGAAATGGTAGACGATCAAATTGATGGTGATGGAGCGGAAATATGTGTTGATTCATGCATATAAACTTTTAGCTCATATTTATTTCAGCAGTTGGTTAATTTTCTTAGTTCAATTTCGTGTTTAAAAAAGATATATAAAGAAATGAAAGGGAATGTGAACAAAAAAAAAAATATACACAAAAAAAAAAAAAAAACAAGAATAAATTGCATCTCCATCGAAAAATACATTTAGGATTGCGTTTGGGAGAGCTGAAGCAGATTGCATTGCATTACATTTTGATAGCATCAATTTTGTTCCCCTGAATCCTCTTAGTTCAATTTCATGTTCATTTAGGTAAATAATTCGTTTAGTATTCATTTAGTACCACACATTTGCATATTTGTTTTTTTTTTTTAGTGGTAGTTTATTTTGGAGAGTTTACATTAAGTTTCCATTTATATCTCACTAATGTCCTATTCCAAGTATTAATAACAAGGCTTTATGAATTTATACCCAAGGTCGGGTTCTCTATTTCTTTCCACCTTTATCTATTTATTTATTTAGTTGGTTCTTATTTATTATTGCTCGTTTAATTTTTACTTGCTCGAGCACAATGACTTTTTCGATATAGGTAGAGTAGTTATAAATAGATAGTGCCCTTACACAAAACAAATAAAACTTTTTTGCTTTCACCTGCCTTCGGATGAATTTTTTATAACGAAAAAAAGGAATTCAAACAAAAAAAAAATCGCATTTTTTATTTCTTTTTATTTCTTCGGATTCAAAATTCGAATATTCAAAAAATATTCGAAATGGAAATCATCTTTACATATAAGAGGGTTTAGGGGAACACAATTGAAGAGACCCCATGAAATCCTTTTTATGAATGGTATCAAACGGGCATTCGTACCTCTCCTTGAGTAGTTCTTCAAGAAGTGCCACTCGTACTAGAGTTTCTTGAACATCACAAAAATAAACAAAGGAAGAATTATGTTCATGCTCGATTTGTGTACAGCTGCCACTGAAGGTTTGAAATTCTGTGTAAGAGCTCTATTATTTTATGTTAGTGCATCTTCTTTAAAAGCTAAAAGAAAAAAGGGAAGGGTAGAAGTGGTTTCATTGCCCAAGTGTTGTTTCTATAAATTGCTAATCATTTTGCGAGTAGATGAATATGATTCACCTCTTTGTGAATACAAGTATAGTTTAGTCTTGCAATTGTTACTGAAGTACCTTAATGTGATGAAGGAAAAATTGAAAAAGTAATGTTGATACCTAACTTTTAGCTATTCGTTTAATTATTCCTTAATTGTATAGAAAATTATGAATTAATTTTAACCCCTAAAAAAATTATTTTCATTAAATTGCATCGCATTTAGGTATTATGAGCATTTGAATTACTAGTATTAAAATTTTAAAAAATTATCATTTAAAAAACGTGAGACTGGGCCGGGGCACACCGGTTCGGCCTTTTCTTCTTTTCCCACGGGGGCCAGCCCATTTCCCCTTGTTCTTGGCCCGGCCCGCTGAGCTCTTCCTTCCTCCTTCTCCCTCACGCCTCATCTGCAAAAAGGAAGAGGTACGGATCAGCAGAGGCAGCAGAGCAGCGGAGGGGGCGTCGAGCGGGATGTTTGGTCGGGGGCATTTCGGCAAGGCGACTTGGCGGTGGCAGAGCCCTTCGCGCCTGCCGCGAGCTTAAAAGACGGGGGAAGAGAGAGAGAGAGGGAGAGAGAGATTCGGAGGTGGAGAGATCGTGAGAGCAGCCGAGGGAGAGAGTTTGAGATCGAGGAGTCCTCCAGCAGTCCGGCCACGCCCGACCCCGTCCGACGACTCCCGACCGCGCTCTCGAACCCGTGGCTCCCATTCCCCGCGCCAACTCTCCGGTAGGTCACGTACGTTTCCTTTCTTTCTTCGATTTTTCACGGGACGAGCCGTTTTTCGAGGATCCCGGCTCGGGGGCGTGCGAGGCGACCGGACGTGGTCCGTTCTATCAAGCTCGCCTCCATTCGCCGTGGCCGAGCCGGGTAGGGACCCTCGGCCGACCCCAGGTTTGTGCCTTGTTTTGCGCCGTTTTGGGCTTGCCAGACCAGGCTTCTTCGCTGTCCGGTTCCCACGAGCACCGGTCCCGTTCTGTCACCGAACTAGGTGTACGATGGAGAAAAGGGCTGAAGAAGAAAGAGTCGAAGGATGTAGGGAAGAAGATATTCGAGAGAAGGTTTTCCTTACTTCATTAATTGTATCTTCTGTACAAAGGTGTATATAATACAAAGGAAATAATAATAAAAGCAAGTTTATATTTCCTAAATATTCTATGATCTTTCTAATCCTAATATGGACATAGATGAATCAATTTACAATCTGTACAATCTTGGAGATCATATCTTCCAACACTCCCCCTCAAGCTGGTGGCTTGTATATGTCCAAGACGCCTAGCTTGCTTAGAAGATATGTGTGTTGTCTCTGACATAGAGGTTTAGTAAACATGTCCGCCGGTTGCTCCGTGGTTCTGATTCCTCTAGTCTGGATAACTCCTTCTTGAATCTTCTCTCTAGTAAAATGGCAATCCACCTCTATGTGTTTTGTCCTTTCATGAACTATGGGATTCGTTGCAAGCTTGAGAGCTGAATCGTTGTCACAGAAGAGTGTAGTGGGTCCCTTAATTTGTGCCCCGAGATCCATAAGCAAACCTCTTAACCAAACTATTTCACAAACAGTTTTGGCCATAGATCGATACTCGGCTTCAGTTGAAGATAAGGACACAGTTGATTGTTTTTTCGTCTTCCATGAAAGTAATGATTCCCCAAATTTGATACAGAAACCAGTAATAGATCTTCTACTCATGGGACATGTAGCATAATCCGCATCGCAATAGGCTGTCATTTCCATATTGCATTTCCGAGAAAGAAGTATTCCCAATCCTGGGCATGTCTTCAAATATCTCACAATCTTCAAGGCTGCATTCATGTGAGATTGTTTTGGACTGTGCATGAATTGGCTGAGAGTCTGGACCGCATAGCAGATGTCCGGCCTTGTCATGGTAAGATAGATAAGTTTCCCTACAAGTCTTTGGTATCCTGAAGGATCTTTCAATAATGGATCATCAGAAGACGATACTTCAGCATCATAGTCAACAGAAGTCAGCTTGACATTTTGCTCGATGGGAATAATAGCAGGTTTGCAACCTGACAATCCTGCTTCTGATATAATCTCCATTACGAATTTCCGCTGGCTGAGTGAAATTCCCAGATCTGAACGAGCTATCTCAATTCCGAGAAAATACTTAGGCGAGCCTAAATCTTTGATATGAAAAGTGGAATGTAGATATTCTTTCAGATTCTTGACGGCCAAGTCATCATTGCCCATGATGAGTATGTCATCAACATAAATCATCAAATAAATAGACGACATACCTTTCTTCCAAGTAAACAATGCGTAGTCGTATTTAGATTGTTTGAATCCAGCAGCAATAAGAGCACTAGTAAATTTGGCATACCATTGACGAGAAGCTTACCAAATGAAATATAGGATGAGATAGGATATCGAGTACCTGGAGATCCTGATGAAGCACATACATAGTCCTTTGTCCAGATAGGTGGACGACTAACTCGACCAGAACGCCGAGGTTCTTCATGCTGAATAAATGTTGACTCTTCATTAGTACTTGATTCTGGAAGAGCTGTAAGAGGGGAATTTCTTTCTTGGGGGTCAAGTGAATGATCCAGATTGGCCTCAGTAGACATGGGGGATTGTGCAGCAGTGGACTCTGGAGTTCTTTGAGGAGGAATAACAATGTAGGTTTCTCCAGAGGATGGCTCCTCTTCTAATAAAGATCGATTAATGCCTGGGCCTTCATTTTGGGGCATATGAAGAGCATCTTTGAAAGGAAAAATATCTTCATAGAAAACCACATCTCTGCTCACAAAGAACTTCTCTGTTGATGGTTCATAAACACGATATCCTTTCTTCAGACTTGAATATCCCATGAATATACACTGTCTGGCACGAGCTTCCATCTTATCCCTGTGCCCTACCGTGGTCACATAACATAGGCACCCAAAGACTCTGAGATAACTCAAATCTGGTTTCTTCCCATACAATATTTCGAAAGGAGTTTTTCCTTTAAGAATCCGTGATGGCATACGATTGATCAGGTATGCTGCCGAGATTACACAATCTCCCCAAAAAATTTCAGGAATAGAGGCCTGAAACTTAAGGGCCCTTGCTACTTCCAATAAATGCCGGTGCTTTCTTTCAACCACTCCATTTTGCTGTGGGGTATATGTACAAGAGCTTTCATGCAAAATTCCATTTAAGGAAAGAAAAGATGCACATTCCCCATTAAAGAATTCTCTACCATTGTCAGTACGTATACGACGAATTGATTTTCCAAACTGATTTTTGGATAAAACAAGGAAAGTTTTTAGGTGAGAAAGGACCTGAGCCTTTGATTGCATGAGGAATATCCATGTCGCACGTGAAAAATCATCTACTATTGTCAAGAAAAATCGGGACCCATCATGATTCAAAGTGTGATAGGGTCCCCAGACATCAGCATGAATTAATGAGAATATTTCACTGACTTGAGAGGTGCTATTTGGAAAAGGAGGACGTGTCTGTTTTGCCAATGGACAGACAGGGCACTGAGGAGAAGGAAATAAAGCAGTATGACCCAATCTTTGATGATAAAGAAGATTCTTATCATTGATAATAGTATTACACAATGATTTATTGGAAGAACAGGATAATTGAAAATTCATCCAGAAATATAGCCCTTGAAAGACTCTACCCAAGCCCATTAGTTTCCCAGTCGAAAGGGCCTGAAAGAAGCATTTATCAGATTTGAATAAGATATGGCAGGAATTTTCTTCACAAGCTCGAGATACTGACATGAGATTGAACTGGAAATTAGGAATGCAAAGCACATTTCGAAGTGTAAAATGAGGACTAAGAGTCACAGTGCCAATCATTTCAACTTGGATCATGCTTCCATTTGGAAGCTGAACAGATTTGGGAAAAGACAATTTTCTTATATTTGAAAGCAAGCTCATATCACAGACTATATGGTCACTGGCACCTGAATCAATAATCCATGCATTCTTCGAAATTGTATTTACCAGGCAATAAGAAGTACCTGTGAAACTTCCAGATTTATCAGAGGTGTCCAACTTCCTCAGAGCCTCCATAAGTCCCTGATAGTCATCATGACTAATTGTTTTCTCCGTTGGTTGTCCTGATACCTGAAAAATCTGGGAAAATTTTCCTTTTTCTTTTTCTCCAGGTTTCCCATGCAATTTCCAGCAATTCTCTACTGTGTGATGTGGACGTTTACAATAGTCACAGTATATTTTACCTTTGCCTTTGGAGGTAAAATTTCTCGGGCCTAAATAATTCCTGTTCGTGGGCTGTGAAATTTGGGCCAAAGTCGGCCCATACGTCCCTTTTGATCCACCGGAGAAATCCCCGCGTGAGATATCTGGCCCATGCGTGCTCCGCGGCCCATCTGGGCCAGTCCAACCGAAAAGGTTTCGCGGCCCATCTGGGCCGATTGCGCGGCTTCCTCCTGAGCCGTCGGATCTGCTCGCTGCCAGGGACGAATGACAGTCGTCCGATCGCCCTATATAATCGAGATTACTAGGTTTCCCTCCCAGAAACCCTAGTTCCACCTCTTTCGGTCCCCTCTCTCCTCCGCTCCTCGACGAAGGTCGAGCTAGGGTTTTCGCCGCCAACGCCATGCCATCTCCGCCTCTGTTGTAGTTGGTTGTTCTCTGTTGATTCTCTTCTTGCACGGCTAATTGATAGATTCGGCCGATGCTTGGTAGAGGTTCCACAGTCAAGATCTGGGAACGAAACGGGAGGTAAGTTTCGTTGAGTATGAGTAAAAATCTCGTCGCCTTTTCCCTTTCGCGCATCCGTTTGTATTGTTGCAAAATTGGCTCAGGCCAGTCGAGCCTTTCTTCGGCTGCCTCGAGTTCATTCCATAAAGCCGAAAGTTTATTGTATACGGCCGCAATGGACATGTTTCCCTGTTGAAGCTCCGAGATTTGTTGTGTTAACGAAAAAATCTTGACTTGATCAAGTTTTCCAAACATTTCTTTGATGTTCTCCCACATCTGTTTTGAATCCTCCGTCGAAGGAAGTCCGGCCGCGACTTCGGTTGTTATGCAATTCCCAATCCACGTTCTTACTAACTGGTTGCATTTTTTCCAAAAACGTGCCATCTTTTCGTCGGTTGGAATCGGTATTGTCCCGTCGAGAAATCCATCTTTATCTTTTGTTACCAGTGCCCGTCGAAAATCTCGCGACCAGCTCGAGTAATTGTCGACACCGGTCAATTGCTGGCTGATAAGCTTCAATTCCGGTCCGTCAGCATTAGTTGTGTGGAGCAGGTCACCTGGTTCCGGTCGGGCACCGGCAGCAAAGAAATTATAAGGAAAAATTCCGAGTCTGAGATTCGGTCCGGTTCCTTGGCCCGCATAACCCACATGACCCGTATTGAGGAAGGTCGGGTAAGGGTTTCCTCCCATGCCCGATCCAGGTGTGCCGCCCGTCTGCTCTGTTCCTATGGCTGCGCTTGCCCCTTCACCGGTTGGTAGGCCTCCATCGGAAACAACATTGCTTTGGTAGCCTCCAGGCAGTGATGCATTTGGGTTTTGCCCAGGGAACCATGGATATGGTACCCATTGGTATGGATGGCCCATAAATGGCTGCCCCAGATTGGACTGAGCCTGGAATGGCTGCCATTGCATGTGTTGTGCTTGTTGATGCGCCTGACTGAGTTGTTCTGGAGCTGAAGTCACGACAGAGGGGTCTTGGGTTTGCGAAGTTTCTGGTGGTGTTGAAGGAGAGGTAAGGTCTTGTGTTTTTGACATGATGAAAAATTCTTCCCTAAAAAATAATGATTCCTATGGCAACCCCTTTGTAGATTGGAGTTCCGTGAGGCAATCGAAGCGGAAGCAATGAAAAATTCAGAACTTCAAGAAGGCTCTGATACCATGTCACCGAACTAGGTGTACGATGGAGAAAAGGGCTGAAGAAGAAAGAGTCGAAGGATGTAGGGAAGAAGATATTCGAGAGAAGGTTTTCCTTACTTCATTAATTGTATCTTCTGTACAAAGGTGTATATAATACAAAGGAAATAATAATAAAAGCAAGTTTATATTTCCTAAATATTCTATGATCTTTCTAATCCTAATATGGACATAGATGAATCAATTTACAATCTGTACAATCTTGGAGATCATATCTTCCAACACGTTCGTCTGTGCGCCGCTATTTTGGGTCACCGCTTGTTGATTATTGCGAGTCCCGGCGCGAGTTGGTCGGTTTTTCCCCGTTTTAGCTAGTGCGGTTCAAATGTTCGATGAAATACCTGAACCAAATCCGTTCGGTTTAATCTCAACTTTTGAGTTGTCGAAAGGAGCACGTGAACATGTGTGACGCTGTAACCTCTCTTGTGATTAGCGAGTACGTTTTAGGTCAAAATTCATTTCTACCGATTTTTTCTGGGTCGCTTTACTTCGGGCCTTGGCATATCCCTGCGGTTGCCCTTGGCGTTTGGTGTGTGGCCACCAACGGGAGCCTCGAGTGATTAGCGATGGAGACAAGTGGTTGCTTGGTGGCTGAAAGTCGCTTTCTATGAAGATGATGGGATATGGTCGCGTCGTCGACGACGAGAAGAATTTATTCGCGTTATGGTTTGGAGAGAGTCTCGGTTGTGGATGTGTGGGGGATCTCCTCTTAGTTTTTACTGAGCAAGAGCAGCTCGATGACTAGAGGAAACCTTTGGTGGTGGCCCCGTTGCTTGATTGTTGAGTACGTATGCATGCTTACTGTCTTGATGGTTTGGTGTGTAGAGCTTTGTTCGTTGATGTTCTGGTCTAGTGAGCTTTAGCCATGGTGGATTCGTGTTCTGGTGGCTGGGAAGGAGGTATCATGGGGAAGACGGCTCGCGCTAGGTGAAGGGAGACGACAATAGGGGTTTAAGTTGCGTTTTGTCGAATCTGAGCTTATTTTGGGCTTGAGTGGTTTTAGTAGATTTGGGCTGCCTTCATTTTCGGAAGTGCTTGGGCTGAGTTCTTTATAGTAAGATGGGTTTAGTGCACTCAGTTACAAAGGAATGGGCTTGGTGTATCTTTAGTGGAAGAGTGGGCTTACTCGGGAGTTTTTTACGAATTGAGCTTAGAAAGGGTAGAAATGGGGTGGGCTTGAGGATAAGATCATTTGTGCCCTTTAGTCTAAACCGTAAGTCCAAGTTCATCCATGTTCTGGCCAGGTCCCTATTTTCGGACTACTAATTAATTGAATAAAAAAATATATTTAAAAATTAATTAAAAATCCGAATTTTTTTATTTTATTTTTCCTAAAGACAGAAAATGCTTAGAAATAATCTTTCAAGGTCGCCCTCTCTTAAAGTTATGAGAAAATCATTGATAAGAAAATTGTGTTAAAAAATTAAACAAGCCCTTTTAGCTCTACCATAAGGTTCCAATTATCCTTAAAATAAAGGCTGTTGATTACGCATTTTCCATATGTTGATTATGGTTTCCCTTTAGCTTAGTTAGAAATGGTAGGCTCCTTATTTGATAATGCTAGATCTTGCTCGCCCAATGCAATTTATTTGATGTCACTTTAGTTGCTAATTGTCATGTTAATGATTGCATGTTCGCATGGTCACCTTACATATTAGTCAACATGTCTAAAATTAACGTAGACTACTTGATAGAAAATCTTTTTGAATGAATAAAATTAGGTACCAAACTGGTATTAATTGTTTAATAAGTATAATTAAGTCCCCAACCATAAACTCTTTAGTTGTGTAGGAGGTGAGTTACACTTTAATGTGTCACTTGGTTCTTAGTCAACCTCAATAGGCTAGTTGGAACTCTTTATTAGAAAATTTTTACGAATACTTTAAAGTTGTGAGAAGTATGAGTTTAGGAAAGCTCGCAGTAGATCAGAGGTTTGTTTTTTAGACAATACCCATAAACTTATTTTCCTTCATACGAAGGGATAGGTCGTGACAAGTAAATATAGATCTTACACTCTTCATCCGTTGGATGGGTATATATACATAAATTTATTCGGTGCTACTCTAGACTGAAAGTTTGATCATTGGTAATTTGCCTTTATACACATGGAAGTGGATATTACTCATGTGAAAGTGACCCACTAACACGTCCATGTGTTTACACATGCACTCCTTTATACACATAAGTGGATATTACTCGTGTGAAAGTGACCCACTGGGCACATCCATGTGCTAGTGCATGCACTCCTTTATACACATAGAAGTGGATATTACTCGTGTGAAAGTGACTCACCTGGCACGTCCATGTGCCAGTGCATGCACTCCTTTAGGCTGTGCATAACAAAATTTCTGAAACAAAAATTGATTTCTGGCCAAAAATCAATTTCTTAATTTATATTCCCCGGACAAGTTTCTGAGCAAAAAAACACGTTTGATAACAACTCAAAATTTCTATTTCTGAAATATAAATCTGTTTGATAACAGAACAAAATTTCTATTTCTAGGAATAGAAATTGATTAGATAACAACATAGGAAATCCTCAAATACAAAATAATAATCGAAATAATATTAAAACAGCATAGAAAATCCTCAAATACAAAATAATAGTCAAAATAATACTAATACATTACAAAAGTTGAAAATACAATTTCATGAAATTTTCGGCTTATTATTTTCCCTTGCCATTTTATTAGCAATTGTTTTCCTAAGTGTATTTATTTGGTTTCCCTCCTCGGTCAATGTAGCGTTTGCAAGCTCATCCTGCGTAGGTTCAGATAAGTACTGCGGAAGCATGAATATGGGTGCCATCAATGACGTCTATACAGCCTTGTCATTTTATCAAAAACTAGTATTATACAAGATTATCAACAAAATAAAGTTAATGGTGTAAAGGAATATATGAGAATTCTACCTTAAAGTAACGTTTATAGTTAGGAACCAATCGAGGGAAGGGCGGTTTATTTTGATTCTCGAATTGAATCAGTCTAGTTGCTTATCTCTAATTTCTTTATTGTTGCTCAATGAACCTTTAATGGCTCTTGCATAGCAAAGAGAGAGATTCTTTTGAATCTTTTGCTTTCGAATTAAAAATCAAGATTGTGTACCAATCTAATTACTCTGATTTTGCAAGAATTTTGAATCCGTAAAAAAATAAGGTTAAATTTCTAGGCATGTTTTTTATTCATCTATTACCTAAGAACTTTTTCTTCAACTAGCTATGCTGCGCTTTTTTAGAAGGAAAGAGCCCAATTGTTTTTAAGTAAGCATTTAAGAACTTTGGTCGTTTTTGAAAATCGAACCCATTCGATTCGCTTTTCATCCTAAAGATGAAATTATAAAAAAAAAAAAAAAATTGAAAAAAAAAACACGTGCAAAATAACAAAAAGAAAATTAGCAATAATTTGTGAAGCTATGGTTATGAGTAAATTAAGTTAGCAATACAGTGCAATGTTCTTTTATATGATTTGATTTCAGTTTTTGATTTTATTTTAAACCGAGAAGTTAAAAATTTGATTTCGATTGTTAATTTTCTATTTCTAAAACAGAAATCTGCTTTAAAATAGAAATCAAATCGTTATCAAACCGATTGCCCAAACACGTTCTAAAACAAAGAAAGATAAATCAATAAACAAAAATTTTGTCATGCACGCCTTTTATACACATAGAAGTAGATATTACTCGTGTGAAAGTGACCCACTTGGCACATCCATGCGCTAGTGCATGCACTCCTACGATGGGCACATGTGAAGAGTTACTTATCATTTAAAGCGTGTGCTTTTCAGATGGGAAGGGATTGAAAATATCATATCAGTTTCCAGGACCCACACCACCCATAAGTGTTGCCATTGTTCTGTCTTGTCTTCTTCGTCCGATGGTCACTCGCAATTATTGGTCTGGACAAGGTGGACAGACTCAAGAAAAGAAGAAGAAGAAGAATAAGAAGAAGAAAGAATTGACTCATGTGGATCATCCTATGGGGGCAACAGAAAAGGTGAAGTTTGTCCCTTTTGGGTCAAAGAAAATTTTATTGAAATTGTGGACATGGTCTAAAGAGTCCAGGTAAGGGGAACTAAACAAAGGAGAGACCGAAGGGCTTGTAGAGGAATAGAAAGCCAATTTTGTGGAATAGAGCCAATCCGTTGAGTCTTTGTAGCTTAGTTTACAAGCCCACATCAGTAGGAACAAAAAGTGTCAAAATCTATATCCATATGTCTATGCGGAGAGAGAAATCATGTTTTAAACGGAAAATATCAATCTAAATTTAGATTATGCCTTTGGCAATGTAAATGGAATAGTACAATAATTTGAATTTGATGATTAAGAGTTGAATTAGATGTAATATGTTTGTAGTTACAAATCTAACAATTGAAAGAATAATTGCACTAGAAGCTTTAAAACTTATTGCGAAAGTGCAATTGAATTATAAAATTTCCATTAACTCTTATGACTAAAAAAGATATATGTCCATTTCTCTTAACCCAATTGTTAGTGAAATCTTGAATTAGCTAATTAATGTGATACATTTATGGAAATTTTATGACATTATGAGGAGTGGTGGTTGATAACTCCTGATTATTTAGCATGTCATCGTGCCATATAATTTTGATTGGTGCACAGGATCTACTCTTTTTGATTGACTATGACCTCATTTTGAAAATTAGGGTATTACAATTGCTCCGTTCCTTTTGACTCCAAATACCAATGTGAGGCTTTCTTTATGTCTCGCCTCACATGTGCACTAAATATACTCCTCTCACAAGTGAGTCTATCGAATCGAGGCCAAAGGTTGCCATTTGATACATGATCTTCTCTTTTGCTTGACAGATATGTTCTCTTGGAACAAGTGTGTGGTTAACTTTGCTGGTTCTCCGTTTGACTATTCTTGCTTTGTTTCGATTTGTTCTGTCACGAACACTATGTACTTATGTATCCTTTTAAGTAATGAATACAATTTTCATTTGAATTAAAATAAAAAGAAGTCATGTTGTGATAAATCACGAAGATGAGCCATGTTGTAATAAATGTTTTAAGATGAGCCATGTTGTAATAAATGTTTTAAGATGAGTCATGATGTTGTAATAAGTGTTAAGAGTCCTTGTGTTGTATTAATTGTAAATCATAGGCGTGAATCGCATGTTTACAAAACGCACTGGTTTTTGTCTGTCTTTCGGTTTCATTGATAGCAGAAGAGCCTGACTCTATAGGGGCGCTAGCGCTTGACTAATAGAATATCAAGTCAAAGGGCCTGAAAAACGTAATAGGCTGCTACTATAGGCTCGCTTCGCTTCTTCAAGCTCCGCCCCTTATTGAAGACTAAAGTGGCATTAATATGCTTGCGTTACCAATGATGCAATCTTCCTTCTCTTTTCTTTCCCTTATGCATAAAAAGGCAGACTAGCCTTAAGCAATCATGCGTTTGTGTGCTTAAACAATTTTCCCTTTTTCTCGTCAAATTTCCATTACATATTATAAATCTTAGAATAATAAGATAGGATATATCTTGATGGCATGCTCTGCGCTCGCCTTCACAAAGATTTTGTGCATAAGAAATTGAGGCAATAAAGCCTTATGTTCGAAGTGAGGGTGTAGATGGATGTTAAAAATTGATCCCAACATTTTTACATGCCCCTTTTATGGTGGCAACTCCTAAATGAATTAAATTGCATGTTTAATTAATTAAATCAAAATCTTAAAGTTGCCATTGGTATGACCATGTAATAGTCTATGCTAAATGTTCCTTAGTGATTCATTAGTTTTCTTTTGATGGTTCACATCTGAAAATGTCACGCTAAATCCGAAGATCCAGTTCTTGATAGACCATGGAGCTACCGAAATTTAACAAACCCTTCATCACCAATTTTTTTTTTCCTCCAACACAATTATTTGTTGCATCAAATCTCCAATGTTGGATATTAGAATAGACGATCTGTCACTATAAATCTTTCGAGTTTCACACAGACACGTGCCCAGAAGCTTGCAGCTTATTGTCCTTGGAGAAGAACGCTAACGACAACGGAAACGAAATGCTCACAGTATCCAATTGAAGGGGGATTTCCACTTTTACCGGGAGAGTGATTTCTGAGTCCTCAGGACCACGACGAAAGTAGAAAAGGATACCACAGATTACAACGGCGACGACTGCTATGCCGACGATGACCCATCCCGGAGTATCCCACCATGAAATGTTCTCGTCATCGGACGAGACTGAATTCGGGACAAATGAAGAGGGGAAGCACGGGCAACCCGAACAATTTTGTGGACAGTTATAGTTCTCCATCAAGAAAGTCCTGCGTAGTTAAATGCAAGCGATGAGTTCACAAACATATTTCGAAGCATCAATTCACACAAGAAAAGTAGTTCAAAAGGAGGGTGCTGTATTAGAAAAGAAACACTATTTTGATCACATAAACCCAGAAGATTATATGACGCGAGCGCGAGAATGAGATGATTGAAAATGGAATGAAGTAGGATATAGTATAAACCGAAGAGTCGAAGGAGGTGCTTGCGTGTACCTCATCAAGAAGAACCGAGGTGTGTGGTGTTATTGGTATTATTCTTATACTACCAGCAAAGAAGTGCGAATTTTCATTAGGTGGCCTCTCATTATAATGGCTCTCTTCTGTCCTCCATTATTGGTGGCGGCTTTTGGTATGGAAAACTGGTTGACGTTAACATGGCGCTGGTCATTTTATGTGATATCACCGGCCTTGAAGTGGATAATTTTTATTTGTGATTTCGGTGTCCAAGTTACTATGCAAATATGGAATATAGGTTGATTCAAGCACATAAGCTTTAGTTCATGTCCATTTCGACACTTAGTTAATTTTCTTAGTTTTTCTTTTTGTGTCTTAAAATATTAAAAAAAATTAAAAGTATTTTTAGGGGTGCATTTTAGGTACCATGCACGCTCACAAATAGATTTGTTTTCTTAATATCACACTGCAATCTATATTGCATTTTTTAGATTTATTTTTCACATGCGACAATTCATTTTAGGAATGTAATTTATTTAGTAGATGGTCATGACATGTCATACATTCACTTTCCTATTTGAGCATCAGGCATCTCTTGGAGAGCTTATATCGAATTTACATTCATAGCTCGCGGGCCTTTGTCCGGGGCCTTAATAACCAGGTTTTGCTTAATTTTGCCCGATACCACTCGTGTCCTTTATTGTAATTGCTTGCTTGTTTATTTTTGTTACTCGAGTGACTATGCATAATCACTTTTTATATGTTTAGAGGATTTAAGGAACAAAAATTGGTGAAGTTCGCATGGAAATTGGTTTCATACTTAAAGATCTGATGCAACTGAATCGATTGATGAATCTTTAGTTCATAGGAGTGAAATGTACTCCCACATCCTACTTGGATTGCTAATTTATTTATCATAAATTAATGGCGTCTCCAGGACAATTGCACAATTGGATCGAAAATTCAAATTACAATTCATAGGACTTAGAAGTGTCCATGCTAAGTATAGACGATCTATCATTATGCATCATTCAATTACCACGTATGGTAAATTATTTATCTGATGACAACAACACGGATGACATGGACAGCACGGCAGTGATGGCGTATAACATGGACAGCACAGCGGTGGCGCCTCCTTCAGTGCCTCCACCTCCTTCAATGGCTCTGCCTCCTTCAGCTTTGCCTCTGCCTTTTTCGGCTCTGCCTTTGCCTCCTTCGGCACCTTCGCCGGCGATGGTTGCAGCATTAGGCTTATTGTTGGAATCTTAATCTTCCATGGGATTCTATCCCGAGGACCACGGCGATTTTTTATATCAACACCGGCGGCTACGACGGCAACAATGATGACCACGCTGACGGTGATCCACCTCGAAGTCTCCCGACACATAGAAATCTCGCTTTCCAAAGATACAGAAACAGGAACGTCCCTTGCCGATGGAGGAGGGAAGTACTGGAAACCCGGGCAACCTTGTGGACAATTATTGCTCTCCATCAGGAAAACCCTATTGCAGTACAACGCAAGCAGTGAGTCTGCAAACGTTTTTCGAAGCATCGTTCATACCAAACAAATTAGATGTTATCTCATTAGAAGAGAAACACTTTTTTTTTTTTTTAATGCATGATAGATAGGGAAGATTATATGACCTAAGCATGAGATCAAGATAACTGAAGATGGAATTTAGTGAGACGTAATATAATAAATTGAAGAGTCGAAGAAGGTGCTTGCATGTACCTTTGCAAGAAGAACTGACCAAATTGGGGACTGATATTATCGCTATAATTGACATGCATACCCCTCAAGTGCCACAACTTTGCACAAATGAACACTTAAGTGCCATAACTTACGAAATGTACACTTAAGTGCCAAAATCAGAGCAAAATGGATCACTTGAGTGCCAATCCGGCCAAAATCTGGCCAAATTGCATACGTGGCATTTTCTGGCAATTTTCGACGACTTCTTTTACTGATGTGGCAAGTGTTCTTTTTTTTTTAAAAAAAAGCTGATGTGGGCAACAAAAATGACGTTGTCCATCCACATTGAGTGCGCTAACCTAAACGACGTCGTTTAGGTCATTGTGCGTTGACCTAAACGCCGTTCCTCCCCGTCCGCGTTCACAGTAGATCTCACGCCCTTCTCTCCCTCGCCGTTCATGCCCAGAGCTGGTCGTCGGTCGCCGTCGTTAGTCGCCGTTGTTGGTCATCGTCACCGCTCACTATCGTTGGTTGTCGTCACCACTCACCATCGTCGCTGGTCCAGGTTCAGCTCCTTCTCCCCCTCCCTTGTGATGAAATTAAGGCTCGATTATTTAATTAGGGTTCGCTTGATTATTTTATTATGGCTCGATTATTTTATTATAGCTCCGATGGAATTTGTATTGATACACTTCGATTGAAACTTGCTGACATTACACAAAAAGATCAAATTTCTCATTATTTTGGCGAATTTTTCTTTCAAGCCAATGTTAGAGTATGTTTTGATTGTTGGATTACTATCTATGTATCTCCTTAAGAGCATCCTAGTAAAGCAGGTGACCAAAGCCATTCTGAGAAGAAAACTAAATTCTTGAACCACCCTGCTTGTGAGAGTGTATAGAATATGTCCTTGAACCACTTTGCTTGTAAGACTGTATAGGGTATGTTCTTAAACCACCCTGCTTGTGAGGCTGTATAGGGTATGTTTATCAATCCAAAATCTTGAATGAGAACATAACAATTGTAGCTAGAATTTTATTGGTAAAGTTACAAACTAAAAATAAGTTTCAAGCAGGAAGAATAAGAACTTGAAAGAAGCATGTTCTAGTGAAGCTATTTCCTGGAATTGGCTCTGCAGCTTGCATCAGTCTTCTTTGAGAAATGTATTGCCCGCTTGTCCAAATTTGTTATGGGTTATGATAGTCTAAGAATTTGGAGTGATCTGTCTGTGTTTCATTTTCTCTTTGTTTTTCTTTAGCTTTAGCGACATATAATGCTTCCAAGTTTAGTTGTTCTAATTTTAGTTTAAACTTTTAAAGGAATTTGTAGGAGTCAGCGGCTGTGATTTGATTAAGTTGATGTTAGAGTATGCTTTGATTTGCTTAAATTGATATACATTCTCTCACATCGCACGTTTGGTGTAGTAAACAAAATTGCTTGGGCTGTGATTGCTGTGGGGACCTGTGCTTGTTGTGGGGATCTCTGTTTTTGGTTAATATTTTAAGGGAAGGGAAGGCAAATAATTAAAGTGCCGACCTCTTTTTTGATTGTCATGTAGGGGCATATTGTTAGTGTGAGAACCTCTATTTATTAAAGTCCATGAGAATGGGGGGACTCCCATGTGCAATTGTCTAATGGTCCCAAAAACTAATGATTCTTTTTCTTGTTCTTGGTGCAGTAATGGCTCATGACAAGGATTATGTCACCGTCATAATTTGCTACAATGGGGAATTTGTGATTGGGGAGGATGAGTGGGAGTATGAGGGTGGAAACGAGGGCACCAACTTTGTGGATATAAAGAAGGCATATTATATAGGATTTCTTAGAAATATAAACACTTATTTACCTTGTAAAGTTCAGAAGCTGTTGTATTGTATTTTTGGGAAAGACTTAAGAGGTGGTTTGAGATGGTTAGAAGATGATAATGGTCTTAGGGATGTTCTATACCATTATCTTCATGGTGAAGAGGTAAAAATATTTGTTGAGTATAATAGTGAAAGTGAGGATGAAGATAATGATGGAGATAGTGCCGAAGTAGGACAAGAAGGAGATAGTATTCAAGGTAGTATTGATGTTAGGGTCAAAGGAGGGCAATATAGATATGATGGACATGAGAGAAGCATAGATAGAGTTCACCAGTGATGATGACATATGTGATGTCACAATATCTAGATTAGATTAGGAAGTAGCTGAATCAATTGATGATGATGATGGAGGGTTGCCTGCTGAAAATTTTATAAGTGATAACGACGACGAAGAGCTTGTACAATCAAGAATACAATGAATGGATTTTTTGACAGCTAAGTTTGTAGCTTTACAAGTAGCCGATGAAGTTTCAAACAGATCCGAAGGCCCTACAGATGCTGGTGTTGTTGGCGAGGAGACTGATTATGAAGAAAGCATTGAGAATGCTACTTCCTAGGATGAGCTTGAAGAAGATGAATGACCTATGCATAGAAGGAAAAGGAAAAGTAAGTTTCCTTCTTATGATCCATCATTGGCTCTTTTACTTTGTTGGTAGGCATGAAATTTCATGATGCGAAACAATTTAGAGAAGCTATACTGAAGAACTCCATTACTACACAAAGGAACATTGACTTCATTAGAAACACTAAGACCTTTGTAAGAGCTAGGTGTTCACAGCAAAATTGTTCATGGAAGATCTATGGCGCATTTGTTAGGAGAAGTGGATCTTTCCAGATTAGAGCCTACCAAAAGGAATATACTTATTCCATTAATTTTGAGAATAAAAGGGTAACTAGTGCGTGGTTATCGAAGCACTTCTTTGAATTGATTAAGTTGATACCTCAGATGAATATTACTTAGTTCAGAATGTTGGTGAAGGAGCAGGTAAGCATCAATATATCCAGAAATCAATGTAAAAGATCGAAGCAAAATGTGATGAAGATATTCATTGGTCAGTACATCGGTGAATATGGACAGTTGTAGGATTATGCTTGGGAGTGTAGGCTGCAAAATCTTGGAAGTAGAGTGTATATAGAGGTCGTGGAGAGACCACTTCCTGATATTGGGACGAAGTTCGATAAATTATATGTTTGCTTCGATGCATGCAAACGAGGATTTTTATCTGGTTGTAGACGGATTATAGGATTGGACGGGTGTTTTTTGAAGGGCTTGTGCAAGGGAGAATTGCTAGCCGCAATTATAAGATATGCAAACAACCAAATGTTTCCCCTAACTTAGGCTGTTGTGAAGGTAGAGATAACAAATGAGGCAAGGTGGGCGTTCATGAGTGACCAACAAAAGGTAATGTTTGCTTTTTAAAAAATTTGGTCACTTGTTTGCTTTTTAATATCAACATGTTATTTGCTTACATTTTTTATATATTGAATTATTACAGGGACTGGTTGCAGCAATAGTTGAGTTGTTGCCTTATGATGAACATCGAGTGTGTGCGCAACACATATATGTAAATTGGGCAAATGCTTATAAAGGGGACAAGTTGTAATCGCAATTTTGGCAGCTAGCAAAGAGCACAAATATGATTGACTTTAGGATGTCTAAAGAAGAGATGCTTCAATTGACAAAGGATGGTTATGATGCACTGTTCCAAATAGACCCGAAGCACTGGTGTAGGGCGTTCTTCAGCGAGGAATTCAAGTGTGATAACATTGATAACAACATCCGCGAAGCATTCAATGGGAGGATAATAGATGCCAGATGTAAACCAATTATCTCAATAGTTGAAGACATATGGGTTTTGGTCATGACTTGGCTGCACAGACAAAGAGATGACACTGTAAAGTGGACTAAGCAATATGGTCCAAGGATTGCTAAGAAATTGGATGACAACTTGACTGCAAATAGGTATTGTCATTCCATTTGGAATGGGGATGAAGTATATGAGATAATGAAGGGATCCAATAAATATGTTGTCAATTTAGGTACGATGAAGTGTTCATGTAAAGCATGGTAACTAAGTGGAATTCTTTGTGCACATGTCATATGTGCAATTCAATTGAAGGGCCACAACACAGAAGACTACTTTGATAGTTGGTACAAGAAACCGAAATATCTTGCCTCGTATCAATTCATGTTGCAGCCAATTAGAAGTAGCAAGTTCTGGGAGCCAACAGATCATGAAACACCTCAACCTTTGCCACTAAAGAAGAGAATGGGAAGACCAAAGAAAAAAAGAAAAATGACGAAGGGAGATGACTCATGTCACCGTAGGATGAATAAGACAAGTGTACCGATAATGTGTTCTTTTTGCCACATAGCAGGGCACAATATTAAGGGTTGTCAATTAAAGAAGCAGCAGGAACAATGGAGGCCAGCCGAAGGGCCTAGTGAAGGGACAATTGGAGAAGGAGAAACAGAAATGCGAAGTGAGTTGACTATTCTTCAGTCGATAACAATAAACCTAATAAGTTATGACAATTATGTTTATGTTGCTTTATGGTTTGTTATGAATATGTACATAGATATAAGTGACATGTATGTAATGTTTTTATCTTTGTCAAGTTACCGTGACACGCGAAGAATTGGCCAAAGCCCCTGCTATACCTAAAAATGAAGGGCCTGTCCAAAGAAGGGAAGGTGGAAGACAGCTAGCTGCAGGATTGACTAAAGCAACTGGAGGGCTAGTTAAGTCGACTGTTCTTCAGCAGCAACAGAGAAAAAATTACCCGATCAATTAAATGATTTGAGTTTACTTTTCATTTACGTTTTAATATGGCATGATGTTATATTTATGATGTCATTTTCCTTTTTCTCAGGTTCGAAGAAGGCAAGCTAAATCTCAGCTACTAATAGAAGGCTCAACTGAAGGGTCACCACAAGATCCATCACCAAGGTCATCACAAAGGCTACTAGAAGGGTCGTCACAAGGGCCACCACCAAAGCCAACCGGAGGTGTCACCGAAGTTGAAGGCGTAACTAGAAAAACAACAAGAAGAAAGCCAAATCAAGAGCCACCTACAAGAAGGCCATCTACAAGACGTCTATCTGAAGAATTGGCCGAAGAAGCCCCTGCTATAGCTAAACAGCCACAAGAGCCGAAGAAATCACATGTGAGAAGAAGATGCAACCAATAACAAATACCTGAAAATGACGCTCCCCTTCGAACAAGAGGGGCTTTTAGGAAGATGCTAAAACAATATGGTTATGGCCTTTATAGAGAGGTCGTTCTTGAACAGTTATTCTTCATGTAAGTTTTATAGGCTGCATTTAATTTAATCTATAGCGCAAACTTTTGTTCATAATTGAGTTTTCTTTTTAAAGCCTGGGAAAAGTTCAGAGGTTCTTATCTCTTAAGGCCGAACTCAAGAATCAATGACTGCACTAACAAAGAAGAAGAGATTGTCTGCGCCAACAAGAAAGAAGAGTAAGAAGAACCCAGTTGCAGGTCCATCCGAATCAATTCAGCCTACAACAGTTGCGGCTCCTTCTGAATCAGTTCAACCTAGGACAATTGCAGCTCCATCAGAATCAACGCATCCCAAGACAGTTGAAGAAGAAGTCTCACGCCAAGTTAGAAAAAGTGCAAGGATTATGAATCAAGTGCGAGGTCCATCAAAACGAGCACGAACATGAGGCATTGTCCATATTGATTGATGAAATGGGATGTGATATGGTTTGTGGGGCAGATGAGTCAGTTGTAAACATCTGTGGATATTTGTTTGTTTGTTTTTATTTTATTTTATTTTATGATAATTTGTCATTGAGTTAGTTGAGCTTGTGAGACTTCATTTGTCATTGAGTTTGTGAAACAGATGTTCAAAATCAATGGAACAAATGTTGCTTGTCATTTTTGGCACACCTTTTTCATTTTTTTTTATTTTGTTTTTACTTTTACTTATTACTGCTTCTGGTAATGGATATGTGGTGGTGACTGGGGTGCTCGTGTGGCTAGTGGTGGCGGTTGGTGAAGCTTGGTGGTGGATATGTGGTGGTGACTAGGGTGCTCGTGTGGTTGGTGGTGGCGGCTGGTGAAGCCTGGTAGTGGTGGGTTGAGTTGGATGTTTTTGTTTTTGCTGCACTTGGTGCGAGATGTAAGTGTGCAATATGCACAGCTTGCACTAGGTAGTGTTGGTGCAAGCTGGTGTAAGACACCTTACACTTGCAACTTATGTAGTAACATACCACCAGCATAGTGGTGGCTGATGGTGACTCAAGTGGATGCCTGGGATGCTTGGTGTGGCTGGTGGTGATGATGGCTGGAGGCCGATGGTGGCCAATGGTGGGCGGTGGTGGTGGCTGGTAGTAGCTAATGTGTAAAAAAAAAAATGACATTTAATTGATTACATTCTAAAAAACCTAACACGTAAGTGTTCACTTTTAACAACAAGTGGTACTTAAGTAATCTTTTTAATAATAACTCGACACTTAAATGACTATTTTCTATCACGACTAGCACTTAAGTGATCATTAGATACAACTTATAGCACTCGAGTAATCACTCGTGTCTGTTCTATGTATATAGTGGTTTACAGCAAAACAAAGAAGCTGTTGGTTTATATATTTGCTTCGGGTTTACACATTTGCTACTGGTTTACATTCAATTCAAGTAGAATAGTCACCACAACACATCGACCTAATATACATTCCATCATCACTGATTTATATTTGAGAATAATAAAAAATATTGTACAAACAGTATTTGTCGAAATCATTTATTCATTCATTCAAAACAAGTACATTTCTCCATATATTTACAACTATGGAAGTCGAAGAAAGTTCTTCTCATCTTCTAGTACTTTACATTTTATCATAAAGTAGGATAGACAAAAAAATAGCAACACAATAAACGCTTGGTTACACTTCTATTCAATTTTCATTTTTGAAACTTCGTTTTTCAAATAGTTAACAGAAGATGCTTGAGCTTGAGCTTGCATTGAGTCAATATCGTCCAAGTCGTCCACAAGTGTACATGGAGGTTGATGGCATCCATCAAGTATGTCCAATATCACCTCTGTGGCTCGGTGAGAGAATTTCGCATCAACCCATTTGAAATATTTGCACTTCGAGCATTCTCTGTATCGGGCACATCCATAGAATCTTCTCCCAGGATTTGTTCAAGTCCACGATGTTCTTCTTGGACTTGGTAACCCACAAAAATAGAAACGCTCGCCTTCTCCTTTGCTTCGGCGAGAGAAATTTGAGCCGCTACTGAAAGTCCTGCTCTCCATTTCCAATATTCGGTGGTAGAATTTGGGGCAAATCGAATTAGGGTGCGGGATTAGAGCTCCAGCACTTCAATGGCATTTTGCTCGATTTAGGGTTTTAGATTTAGGGCAAATGGGGAAGACAATGGTGTTTTCGTTGATTTAAGAGCTTTATTTTGGGTCAACACCCGAAACGATGTCGTTTGGAATGAATTCGAGCTGACTCAGCTCTCCGGTGAGACACATTGGTGAGAAATATTAATATTTTAATGTCATGTATGATTTTCGGTCAGTTTCACTGGAGATGGCACTTAGGTGTCCCATTTTTCTTAAAATGTGGCACTTAAGTGTACATTTCGTAAGTTATGGCACATAAGTATTCATTTGGGCAAAGTTATGGCACTTGAAGCGTTCTTTTGTCTCTACAATCCTACATAACTTCCAAAGAAATGCGAATTCCACTGGGTGCTGGCCTCTCGTTATAATGGCTCCTTGGTCCCTACAGTGTGCTTTGGTTTGCCCCCTCGATAATTTTTTTGCTTTTTTAACGTGAGGATGTACGTAAGAAGGGATGATTGAACAACATGACAAAAGAATTGGGGAAATTTCATATCACGTACCAAATAGTCATGATATGATGTCAGGACATTGTTTGCATATATAGAAAATGGTTAATATTATTTAAAAAAAATCACAAATTATGCTTACTTTGACATATGCCTTGGATTTTTTTTTTGTGTCACTAAAACCGTAGACTTGTCCATTGTGACATAAATACTCCAATTTTTTTTTTTTGGTGTTATAAATTCTCAGATTTATACCTATATAATAAATATATTCTAGATGAAACTGAAAGAGAGAGTATACATCTAGGTGTTAAGGGTATCCATGCAAGCATTGGGCAACCTATACCAATGCCCCGCTAGGGTTGGCGGCTCAGTCCAGCAAAGTCAAAACAGTCGGATGCCCCTTAAACATCCTGGATCATATGATCTCTCTACTTCTTCCCTGAGGTCCAATTCTTTTTTTATTGGCTTTTTTAGTTCTCCATTTTCCTTTTAATCTTTTTCTCGCATGACTTATCCTAAAAAAAATATCAATAATGTCATTTTGGATCCACATCAGATTTTTAATGTGGATTTTGAATAGAACCATGATGGAAAGTATGTATATCACACATATACAAATTTAAGGTTTATTGATGATATAAAGAATGTTTAAGGCATTAGTGTTATAGCAAGTATAATTTAAGGTTTATAGAGACGTATTTTTTATTTTTTTTTTTTTAGTTTGTGGGATTTTTTTATAATCAATCTCCCGTCTCTGACCTATGAATCATCATTGGAAAAAGGTTCTTATTTCTATGGAGTGCGCGACATGCTCTCCTGGGACGAGGCAAATCTCGGTCACCGCTACTTTCTGTTTCATGCCTCATTAAGTGGGCCCCATGCTACCCAAGGTCGAGGACAGAAAGCAAAATTGAAATTTTCCCCCTTCATGAAAAGCTTCAAGGAAATTTAATAAATAAAAGTAATGGTCATAAACGAACAAGAAGAACTTTTTCCTAAAATTTCAGGTTTAACCGAGGTCGGACGATATTTGGGAATAGTACTAAAAATTTTTTAAATTTATTATCAGTACCAATTCAATTATAAACTTTTTAATTAGACTAATTTAGTCCTAAATCTTTTCATGTTGATACAATTCAGTCATCTTGTTAATTTAAATAAAAAAATTGATAATGTGTACATTGGCCTTCCCACATAACACAATCAACACTGATGTGGGCATTTTAATAATATTTTAATAATATTTTTTTTTTTTGAATTTTTAAAATAAATTTTCCACTCCCTCTTCTTTGCTTTTTCTTTTTGCCAATGGCCATTGCTAGCCACTAACCACAGCTATGGCTGGCTAGGGTTGGCCTCGCTTGCGGTTGCCAAGGTGGTTGGCCTTGCCGTGCTGCCCTTAAGTCAAGGCTAGTGCTAGCCATCCAAGCATAGCTAGGCAAGGCCTCCTCGCTAGATCTGGCGATCGACAATGGCCTAGGTGGGGCTCATCGGGCTTTGCCCTCACCTATGCGAGCCTTGGCGAGGCCAACCCTCGCTTGGGCGAGGCGTGGCAAGGCCACCCTAGCCTAGGCAATAGTTGGCCTCACTAGATCTAGTGAGTGGCCCTTGCATGGTTGTGCTTAGACGGCTAGCGCTCGCCCTCACCTAGGGGCAGCTTGGCAAGGCCGACCATCGCCTGTGACTAGCAAGGGTGACCCGAGCGAGGCTTGCCCTCATTGACTATGACTATGGCTGGTGACTAATGATGGCCACTAGCAAAAAGAAATAAAGAAAAAAAAAAAAAACAAAGAAGAGAGAGAGGGAAAAAGAAAGAAAAAAAAAAGAAAAAAATATTTTAAAAATTAAAAAAATTAAAAAATTATTAAAAATGTCCACATCAATATCGGCTATATCACGTAGAACGACCAACGTCCACATTAACAATTTCCAACATAAATTGGCTAGATGGATTGAATCGATACTAATGTGAAAATGTTTAGGATTAAATTAATCTCATTAAAAATGTCTATGGCTAAATTGATACTAATATAATAAGTTTATGAATTTTTTTGTACTTTTCTCAATGATGTTCAATATAAGTATAGCCACAAAACAAAGGAGTACCTTTTCTTATTCGTGAAATTATTTTGCAGGGAAAGTTGCACATAAGAATGATAGAATTGTAGCAAGTGCTTCTTTGGACGTAAGTTCTAGGAAGAGAAGATAAAAATAGGGAAAATTGTCCAAAAAGTTATAAATCTTTTGCACATTTGCCAATTTAGTTTTAAGTATTTCAATTTTTCCAATTGAGTATTAGACTTTTTCATCTTTTGCTAATTAAGTTTGTCAGGCCAACGGGCCAATTCTCGCTGAAAATTGCATATGTGAATGCTGGTCATCCTATTTGGTAAGGCCGGCTTTAACATGGATAATTTCTAATACATTTTTTAATTTTTAATTTTTAATTTTTGCTTATTTATTCTATCTTTTCTTTTCTTGATCTTCCCTTCTTCCTCCTCTAGCCAACCTCGTGGTGGTTGGATGAGGCTCCCTTGAGACTAGCAAGGTTGTTAGCTCTTGTTTGGCTAGTTGTGGGCCATGGCTAAGGCCGGTTGCTAGAGGAGAAAGAAGAAGATGACAAAAAAAGAAGAAGAGGAAAATCTTATAAAATTATTAATAAATTAAAAAATTAAATCACATTTTTTTATTGTGTAACAAATGCATTTCTATTATGGAAATAGAAATTTTATGCAGTTACAAAATATCTTCAAATTCTTAGAAACTCATTTAAAAAAGATAATCTAGAAAAAAATTATTTCTTCGAATAGAATAGTTATCAAACGGGCTCTTTGTATCCATCGCTTCAAAGATGAACCTTTAAAAATCAATCTTAAATGCGTAAACTCATGTAATTTTTGAAATTTCGTAAAGGATCTAGGTGGCAGCGCCCCAACCTTCTGGAATAAAATGTTTTCGCCAAAAGTCCTGCTTCCATCTCATAGGCTATTGAGTTTTTCATTCCATTGATTGTCGGTAATAGGTTGTTAACACGGACCTTGCGTAAATGTAGCGAGGAAATATCGGCAATCATTCCATGAGATATATAATATATACTGCTTAGAAATAAGTATTTTGTAAAAGTAGAGAGTAAAGGAGGTTCCTTGAATAAACCACCATCCTTATACCGTTTACGAGTCGCAACCGTTTGCCTAACTAGGCTAACCATGAAATTTCGGAAGCTATCCAGCACCTTTGAATTTTGACTTCGGTTTCGCTCCCTGCCATACCATTCATGTTTCTCTGCCATCACTAATCCTTGTTTACAATGCATCTCCATTATTATTAGTGGAAAAACAACCAAAAACCCTAAATTATATCTATCATGACACATTTATCTCAAAATTTATTTTGTGACGCACAAAAAACCCAAAATTTATACTTCTATAACATAATAATTTAGTAAGACACATTTATGGAATACCAAAACCTTAAACTTATATCCCTGCGAGACATTTATCTCAAAACTTGGGATAAATATGTCGCATGAGTATAACTTTGGGTATTTTAGTATCATTAAAAAATAATAATTTGGGATAAAAGTGTCACACGGGTATAAATTTAGAGTGTTTTGTATCATATTTAATGTAAATGTGTCACACAAAATAAGTTTGAGATTTTTTGTGTTACAAAAAAAATTGGGATAAATGTGTTACAGTAAGCAAAATTTAGGATTTTTGGTGGTTTTTTTCCTTATTATTATTGCTATTTCAAGAGATAAGTTGATGTCTAGCTAGAGATCTGGAATTAGTCGTGACCTGAAAATCTTGCTATTATTGAGTCTTTTATTGCCGAATTTATGAAATGTAAATCGGGAAAAAAACAAAATCACTTATCCGAAATTCATAGTCCAATTATAAGTGCGGGAAAAAAATACCATGCTTTTACTGAAGTTGAATATGCATAAAATTGGAATCCCGTCTCTTCTTATTACGAGAGTATCCTATTTCAATTCCAATTCAAAAACCCACTTAATTAAAATAACAAGAGTTAATTCAAGGAGAGAAGAGTATAGGGCATGTTATTTAGCACCTTTCTTTAGCCCATCACAATAATGGAGAGGCACCTTTCCCTTTTCTGATGTGCACAAATGAACCATGACGACTTCAATCGCTACGGTTTTAAATATTAGCGGTTGCGTGCATTAGGTTTACTCTAACTTCGGGGGAACACAAAAACATCATCTTAGAAGGAGGAAGAGTGACATCCTACCGGGGGCAAAATAAATAGATAATAGTTGAAAAAAAGTTGAATTTTAATTTGAAGGCATCTTTGTGAACTATTTATAAATGAATGGCTTTAACAAAAATTATGGTGGAAATTGCAGCTACCTAATTTTATCAATAGAGAATGAGAATTAGGATGCGTTTGCTAACTATTCTGTTTTCAGGAACAATTTCTTATTAGAAATGATTATTTTTTTATTTTGATCCCAAGAGTAATTTCTAAGTGTTTAAAGGCGTTTGGTAATTGTCCAAAATTTTTATTTTCGAAATAGAATTGCATTTGGACCGTTTTCAAAATTTTTAATCCAAACCATTTTCTTTTAAAATATTTGTATTACTTTTTTTCTTTTTTTTTTTTTTTTTTCTTTTCTTTCTCTTCTTCTTCAAGCTTTGGTTGGTTGCCGGCCTTGAGATGACCGACGATTGGCCATACAAGGGTCGACAATGGTGAGGCCGTGCCTTGTTGAGCAAGCCTCATCGGCAGCAAGGAGAGGCTCGGTCAAGCCTTAGATGTGCAAGGAGCCTTGCCTAGATCTAGCTTAGCCGAGCTCACCCAAATCTAGCTTAGCTGAGCTCACCCAATTGCTAGGCCACCATAAGGTCAACCTTGTCTTGGCCAAGTGGTGTCGACCTCGCAATGGCCCAGCACGGTCAAGCCCTCCCAGCGGCTGGGCAAGCTTAGCCTCACCCGATTCGATAGGGCTTGACCTCACCTTGCCGAGGCTCAGCCAAGCCTTGCCCAAATAGGCAAGGCTCGTTGATGGTTGGATGAGCCTTGCCTGGCTAGGCAAGCCTCTTTGGTGGTTGAGGGAGGCTTGGGCAAGGCACGCTTGGCCACCAGCGAGCTTGCCAGACCTCGCCCAATTGGTCATTGGTGACCGGCGACAGCGACCGATAGTGGCGGCGGTGGAAGAAGAAGAGAGCACGAAGAAGAACAAGGAGAAAAGAAGAAAAGAAAAAAGAAAAGAAATTTGGATTGTCTTGATTCTGAAATTGTTCTCAGGAGTAAAGAAACCATTTTTTTTTTACTCTCTGATTCCATTCCAAATCTATCCTAGAAACAAATTTGTTCACAAAAAAAAAAAAAAAATTTACAAATGAATTTCTGTTCCAAATCTACCCTTGAGAACAAAAGAATAAAATTAGTTACTACTTGGCAAGTTGCCAAACGCGCCCTTATAAAACACTAATTTTAGGACAATAGAAGTGGGCCGAGTTACTCAGATGTTGAAGGCCCACGGATGGACCATGCAATGGAATGGTTATCAGAGAAAGCATTTCACCCTTTTAAACCCAAGACATTAGGCCCCTTGTCTCAGCTGCCTTTTGAGCTTGCTTTGAAACGGGCTTTAGTCCACAAACATGTTTTTTCTTTATTTTACAAAAAGTCCATAGACCTATTTTTCTTTTTCTAGTTTGGTCCATGAGCCCATGCATTTAGTTTGTCGTCAGATTGGATTGGAACACTTTTTCTTTTCGTTCCCCATTGCTTCCACGATAATCCTTGAAAACCAATGTTTATAGCGGAAAACCGCACACGGTTACCGGAATTTGGTGTATCTAGGCGGCGGTGATGTCCCCCACCCTCCATAATTTCAATGAAGGGTTAACATCTATTTTAGTCACCTTGACTTTTGGATTAATGCTTCTTTTTTCTTCATCTAAATTCTCGGTCCACCTTTAGAATAAAATATTTTCACCAAAGGTGTTGTCAGATTTTTACAGTATAATGAGTTTTTTGTTCTTTTAATAAAACAAGCGACACAAAGTCTTATATTAGCACGTGCGTCGTTTAAATCAAGCGAGAAAATATTGACAATTATTCTACGAAATACATATGTGGAAGTATCTTGTAAAAGCAGGGGATAAGGAGGCTGCTTGTTAAGCTAGGCTAACCATGAGATTTCTGAATGTGGCCTAAAGGCTTTCAAATCCAGCAACTTTGAGTTTTGACTTCACTTTCGCTCTCTGACGTAGCCATCAAAGTTTCTATGCCATCATTTAGTCCGAGTTTACAAGGTGTTGCCATTGTTTTATTGCTATTTTAGGAGATTAAGTTGACGTCCAGTTAGAGATCTCGGATTCGTCAAGATCTAAAAAGTTGGAAAATTGTCAAAAAAGTACTAATTCTAGTGTACAACTTTCAATTCAATTATAAACTTTTCAATGTTGCCCATTTAGTTATAAATCTTTTGACTATTTGTTGATGTAATTATTCTGATCAATTTTGGCCGAAAGTTGCTGATGTAAATACCGACTATTTTATGTGGTACGATCGACGATGGCCATTAGGTCAGCGATTCCAATCAAAATTAGCTAGAGGGATATGTTGGCAATAGTCCAAAGATTTAGGACTAAATTGGTAATTCATCAAAATGTTTAGGACTACATTGATAAAGTTAAAAAGTTTATGATTGAATTTGTTGCCATACAATAAGTCAATGAATTATTAGACAATTATTCCCCTAAAACTCTCACTACTTTCTGCTATTTACGAATTTTATATTGTGCAAGTAACAAAAAAAATAGGAAAAAATTCTAAACCACTCATTCATTTCATAGTCCGAAGTGCGCAAAAAATATCATACTTTTACTCAAATACTCAAGGCCACATCTATTGCTTTGATCATTGAAGAAGCCCATCTCTTTTTTATTACGAGAGTATCCCAATCCTTATCCAATTCAAAATCTCATTTAATTAAGATAATAAGAGTCAGTACGAGGAAAGAAGAGTAAAGTGCATGTTAATTAGCCCTTCTTTAACCGCTTCTTTTTAAAACGTGTATGAATGAATCATGACAACGACTCTAGTGAAAGAGGGCAAGTGCTACATACTTTATAAATATTAGCAGATGCATGCATTATCTTGCTTAGGTATACAAAGTTAAATTCCGCTCCCATCCATTCGCACGCACATTCACCCTTCACCAACAAACGCATCAAGGGCACAAAGCGACCCCACTATAAAAGCCAATAGAGATTAAATCCACTCCATAAAGTTGCACCGCCCTTTGGATGTTTTGGATGTTTTTTGGGGATTCAATTTAATGTTTTTGATTGATTTTTTCGCGAAAGAACTTCGGCCGTACGGATCAGGGCAAAAATCCCGACATCTGAGCGCTTTTCGGCCATTTTTCCGAGTTTTCGTAAGTCGAAATCAAATTGTGATGGCATAGGAAGAAAGGCGACGCCGAGACGAGTTTGGCGATACGTCGAGCGCCGCCAAGAGATGCCGCATGCGCCCACCCGCGCGGCCGGAAGGCGCTGCGCGTGGGCGCGACGCGCCTGGAGGCGTTAGATCGCCAAGTGCGTGCGGCGCACGCGCCGGTTGGCGGGCGAACCGGCACGCGCCGGTCCGCGGACCGACGCGTGCTGACGTCACGCGATGACGTCATCGTGACGTCATCCAACGGTCGGTAACCGTTCGGATGACGTCACCAATGACGTCATCGCCGACAACGTTTCGCCGGGCAGTCACCGGCTGGCGACCCAACTCGACCGGCGACCCGACCCGACTCGCAGACGCAGGCACGCGCCCGGCACGTGCTGGATGACATCTGCGTGACGTCATCCCCGCACGCGCGCGGCACGTGCCGGATGACATCTGCGTGACGTCATCCCCGCACGCGCGCGGCACGTGCCGGATGACATCTGCGTGACGTCATCCCCGCACGCGCGCGGCACGTGCCGGATGACATCTACGTGACGTCATCCCCGCACGCGCGCGGCACGTGCGGTCGGTACGGTCCGACCGGTTCGACGTCCGATGACCGTTGACCGTTGACCACGTTGACCGTTGACCGATGATCGTTGACCCAAAAAAAAGAGTGAAAGAATGTGTTTCTTTTTTAATTAAGTCTATGTGGATTATAATGTGATCCCTTATTTGTTATGCATTTGTTGCAGGAACTATGCCTCCCCTAAGGTTGTGCACACCTATTCGCGCAGTTACCGATGAACAAATGGATAGGCTGTCTAAGTTGATAGCTGAGCTGACTGATCATCGATGGGAGAGAGGTTACTTAATTGATCATGTCCTTGAAGTCAACAGGAAAATTCAACAGGTCATATGGAATGGTCGTCCTATGTCACAGTCAGAGATGGTGTGATTTTTCATAAACACTCTTCCACCTGAATGGCAAGATGTGTTGAATCGCATATGGGATATCAACGGAGCTACTTCCTATAAGAAAATCGTGATGAATTTTGTAAACGAATATTACTGTATTGTTTCAAGGGAAAAGATCAAGAAATTGAACAAAAGAGGATCTTTCCCAGTTCGTGTGCTGATTTGGTGTTAGTTGTATTGGCTGAAATATGTTAAGTGTGATTTGTGGACATATTACCTAACTGTGTTAATTGAAAGCATTATTATTATTTTTTTTAATTGTATGTCAATTATCTGTCACTTTCTGTTAATTGCTGGTTGCTGTGGGTAATTAGCTGTGGGTAGTTTTAGAAGTTTTTGTAGCTTCATAGAATTGATTTTGCATATGAAAATCATATTAATGATAGTTTTAAGTTAGGATTTTTGGAGGATGATTGGAAACGTAATGACATTTTGATTCTGAAGCCTTACTTGAAATTATTCATTGATATGATGGGTCTATGTAAATAAGGATGCATAAATGATAGGCATTAATAATTCGTGCATATTTGTCTGATTTGTTCAGATCAATGGCTTCAGCTACAAAAAGCATAGTTGCCGAGCTAAACAAAGGTGAAAAGCTCAATGGAGACAACTATAAAATTTGGCAAATGAAAATCCAGTATGTGCTGGAAGAGCAAGAAGCACTTGAGGCTCTTGTCATGACCATGGTAGAACTTGAAGAGGGAACCACTGCACAGCACAAAAGAGACAAAGAAGTTTTTTCTGCGTGGAAAAGAATGAACTCTCTAGCTCGCATCACGTTGCTGAGCAGCATGGAAAATGACGTCATGCGAGAGTTTCGGTGTTTTGACAATGCCAAGGAAATGTGGGAGGCATTGGCAGCTAGATTTGGTCATACTTCGGTGACTAGATTGAGGCAGCTCACTATCAGGTTTGACTCTTATAAGAAGTCTCATGGTCAGACCATGAAGCAACATCTTAGAAAGATGTCAAACATGATAACCGAGTTGAGAGATGCTGGCCATGTCCTCACAGATGAGCAACAAGTGCAAGCAGTGATTCGTTCCTTGCCTCAGAGTTGGGAGCATATGAAGGTGCACCCGACTCATAATGAAAATATCAAAACCTTTGAGGATGCAATGCGTCATCTTGAGCTGGAAGAGGACCGCCTGTTGGCGGCTAAGCCGGATGTTGAACTCTATCATGCTAGTTCTAGCTCAAATGGAGCTTCGAGCTCCAAACGCAAGCGCCCTAACTGGTTTGATAAGGGGAAAGGCAAGGAAGAAGCAGGTCCTTCAAGGAAGAAACCCAAATTCAACCAACATGGAAGAGGGAAGCGCCCTCGCATGAAAAAGCTTGCAAGGGTGAAATGCTACAACTGTGACAAGAAGGGTCATTATGCTCACGACTGTCATGAGCCAAAGAAGGTATGCACCCTTTGTACTTTTCAGAACTTTGCTTATGTGTCGAGTTCTGTGTTCTTAACTGAGTCTAATCCTTTGTGGACTGTGGATTCAGGAGCGACAGACCATGTAGCGAATGATAGAGGATCCTTCATGGAATTCCGACGAGTATCAACTAAAACTAAGTGGATCTATGTGGGAAACAACTCCAGAGCTGAAGTGAAAGGAATTAGCACATACCAACTGAATATGCGTGGTGGACGCACTTTGTTTCTTCATGATGTGTTGTATGCTCCGGAGATTCGTCGGAATTTAGTGTCTGTATTAGTGTTGGTTAAATTAGGTTTTAATATGAACTTCTATAGTAGAGGTGTGAATTTGTTTTTGGAGACAAATTACTATGGTTGTGGTTATTTTCTAGATGGTTTTATTGTATTAGATATTGATTATGTTAATGCTAATGTTTGTTATTCTCTTCTCACGTCTCCTAATAAATATGATAATGATGTGAATGTGTGGCATGCTAGACTTGGTCACATTGGGCAACAGCGTATGAATAGACTAGCCAAAGAGAGCTTGTTGGGCAATATTGAAAAAGTCGATTTGTCCATATGTAAGCATTGCCTAGAAGGGAAAACAACAAGGAAACCATTTGGAAAAGGAAAAAAGAGCTGAATTTCCTCTGCATTTAATCCATTCTGATGTCTGTGGTCCAATGAATGTGAAAGAAAGGCATGGGGCTGTTTATTTCATCACCTTTATTGATGATTATACTCGATTCGGATATGTCTATTTGATTTCTCATAAATCTGAAGCGATAAGTTGTTTTAAAAGGTTTATGAACCTAGTAGAGAATCAATTAGACAATAAAATAAAAGCATTGAGATCCGATCGAGGTAGAGAATATTTATCTGATGAGTTCAGAAAATTATGTGATGAAAAAGGAATAGAAAGACAGTTGTCTATTCCGTACACTCCTCAACAAAATGGTGTTGCGGAAAGAAGAAATAGAACCCTACTGGAAATGGTTAGGTCCATGATGGCGCATGCTAACTTGCCTATCACCTTTTGGAGTGATGCATTGTTAACTGCTGCGTATATACTTACTTGGGTGCCTTCCAAATCAGTAACTTCCACTCCATATGAGTTATGCACAGGTAGAAAACCGGACTTGAGTTTTCTTAAGCCATGGGGTTGTGCTGTCTATACACATGAGTCCTCTCACAAGTTTGGGAAATTGGGTTCCAGAGGAAAGAAGAGTATTTTCATAAGATACTCGAAACACTCAAAAGGGTATGTGTTCATTGGTGAGCAGAAAAGTGGGAGTATAACTGAATTTGAATCGCGATATGTCACATTCTTAGAGGATAGGTTTCCCAAGAAGGGCGAAATAGGGGAAGATCACTCCCCATTTGAGATCTTGGATCAAGACAATGATATTAGTGGAGTTCATCCAAGTGGGAGCATAATAGGGAATGATGTGCAAAGTGTACAATCTCCCATACAGCGAACAAGTCGTCAAAGTATTCCCCGTCGATGTTTTGACATTGAAGGAGAAACTTTTATGGTTGCTCCACAAGATGAGGATGAGCCAAGAAATATCAATGAGGCTCTGAATTGCCCTAGTAAAGAAAAGTGGATTCATGCAATGGAAGAGGAAATGGAGTCAATGAAATCAAACCAAGTCTGGGAACTGGTTGATCTTCCAAAAGGATGCAGAGTTATTGGAAACAAGTGGGTTCTCAAAATAAAGCGAAAGGCTGATGGCTCGATAGAAAGGCATAAGGCTCGCCTTGTGGCGAATGGGTATAATCAACAGGAAGGAATTGATTATGAAGATACGTTTTCTCCTGTAGTGAGATTTACCTCTATTCGCATTATTCTGGCAATAGTGACAAGTATGGATCTTGAGTTACATCAAATGGATGTAAAGACTACTTTCCTCAATGGAGAATTAGAGGAAGAAATATATATGGAACAACCTACTGATTTCATAGTGAAAGGCCAAGAAGAAAAAGTATGTCGACTTTTGAGGTCGATATATGGTCTTAAGCAGTCATCAAGACAATGGTATATACGTTTTCATAATGCCATAATGGCATATGAGTTTACAATGATTGATGAGGATCATTATGTATATATCAAAAGATCCAATGATCAATTTGTGATCATATCATTATATGTTGATGATATACTGATTGCCGGAAGCAATATGGAGTTGGTTAATACTGTCAAGAGATGGTTGTTTTTTTAACTTTGAGATGAAAAATATGGGTGAGGCTGCATACATTCTTGGAGTTAAGATGTCCGAGAGATCGTTCGAAGAGATCGTTGTCTCTTTCGCAAGAAACCTATATAAATAAGGTTCTTGAACGATTTCGTATGCAAGACTGTAAACCCATAGACACTCCTATTGCAAAAGGTGAAGGATTGAGCCATAGACTGTGTCCAGGGACTCCACAAGAGAAGGAACAAATGAAACATGTTCCTTATGCTAGTGCTGTTGGGAGCTTGATGTATGCTATGATGTGTACAAGACCCGACATATGTTTTGCAGTTGGAATGGTGAGTAGATACCAATCCAATCTAGGTCTAGCACATTGGAAATCCGTCAAGAGAATACTGAGGTATCTGAAGGGAATTGTTGATTTCAAGTTGAATTACCAAGGAAAGGATCTGCGACTTGAAGGCTATTCAGATGCTGATTGGGGAGGAGATTTAAATGAAAGAAAATCTACCTCTGGATTTGCTTTCTTATTGAACAATGGCGCCATATCATGGAGCAGTAAGAAGCAAACATGCATAGCCTTGTTCACGATGGAAGCTGAGTTCATGGCGTTATCAACAGCGGTACAAGAAGGAGTTTGGCTTAAGAGATTTTTGGATCATTTAGGTGTTATTGAGAAAGCTGCAAATCCATTGTTGGTTAACTGTGATAGCCAAGCAGTTATAGCGTACACCAAAGATCCAAAGTATCATGGCAAGACCAAACATATAGATACCAAGTATAACTTTGTAAAAGATATGGTTGCACGAAAAGATGTGAATTTACAGTACATATCTACGCATAGAATGGTAGCAGATCCTATGACAAAGCCAATACCTAGAGATGTGTTTTGTGGTCATGTAAAATCTCTAGGATTGCGTAGAGTCTCGATGTACCTGAATTGTAATTTCCCCGAGTTGTTCACATTTATGAAATTTTGTTTTTCATTGGTTAATGCCTATGAATCTTTGTATGATCTTTATGCATCTTAATGCTCAGTGCATTATTTTAAGTTGAGAAGTATGTCGGACAGATATAAGATTAGCCCACTCACACGGTAATCGCTCACGTTTCTTGTGTGATAAATAGAGATGAGACTGTTTATAAGCTTATTATTTAGGTGATAATCGAGAGCTCAAGCTTAAAACACGTATGTCGCCTTAACTGAGTGTTAAGATGATGACATAATATTTACTATGTCCGAAAGTAAAATACCCCACATGTTTTACTTTATCTGTCTAAGATGCCAGATATGAGTTCTGATGAATTTTGTGAATGAGTAGATACATGAACTCAAGTTAGACATTGGGTATGTCTGAACTATCATCTGTACGGTATTGAAAGATGTAGACATACGCTCCATGGGAAAGGAGTTAATACCGTAATACGTATTTCATACTACGTATGCATGAGACGACCAATAAGAGTGGCAAAAAGTTTGATCTCAACTTTTATGACGTGTGAGACTCTTGAGGAAAAGAGTTCCTCAATTTTTAGTCCCTTCAGGACTCTTACTTATTCTCAAGATTTCTATTTAGTGTTTGCTATCTTAGGGTGTTGCCAATGGTCATGAGATGATTTGATCTAATGGGGCATTTCTAGAAAAGCAAGCTGGACTGAAATTGAGAGTTTGAAGGAAAGAGGAAGATCGATTTTGGAGAATTACAATGTGGTTTTGTATTCACTGGTCGACCAATTATGATTGTCTTTGTGATAATTATAATTGTGAATACAATATAAATATATCATTATTTAAAAGAGATCAAGGGAGATATAAATGTGATCGATTGATCTAGGGTACTGCATACTAAATCTACTTGGAGTGTGACGCCCATTATGAGCTGCTATACATTCCTAACATTTCTATAGCAACGAGCTCTCAAAGTATGTTGGTCGCACGGATTATTCACCAGTATGAATGTTGAAGAGAGGTAAAGAGAATCCTGTTCGGCCCACTATGTGCGAGTGGGAGATGATGGTTTTAATTGGGGATGGGCTTAAGGCCCGTCCGCCCAAGCTGGGCCCAAAAGGCCCGGCCCATGGGAATAGGGCCCGTGGAAGGAGAGATGTATAAAAGGGAGGAGAGAGAGAGAAAAACATACCGTTGTTTTTAGAAAAAGAAAAGACGTACGTTCTCTCTACGCTCTCTCTCTCTCACGTTGTTCTTCAAAGCGAAACCAGTGAGACGCTCGAAGGATTTCGCCTCCTCGGATCGAACAGGACCCAATTTCTCTTCCTCTTGTCAGCGTCGATGTTTAATCTGTGGCTAACAAGGTACGCTCGAATCCGTGGTGTGCTTTACGATCGGTGATGCGTGTTTTCCCGGGCTTCGTCTTCCGCATTGATTTAGGGGTTCGATTCGGTGTTGAATCCGGTTTTCAGAGATCCGTTATTCCCAACATTTTTTAATTTCTGGTGACCGTGGAAAGGCATCCCAATGTAGACTTCTCTCCGCGGGGTCAACGGGCCCATGTTAAGAGAATCCCATTAGCCAACTCGGTGTCTTCCCCAGTGATTAACAGTAACGATGTTTCAGTGTCGCTCATGTAGATATTGGCCATCTTATATTCAGAATGAGGGTTTAGCTGGACGTTAAAGGTTGATCATAACATTTTTAACATACACCCTTTCATAGTGTTAATTCTTGAATGAATTAAATTGCGTGTTTAATTAATTAAATCTAAATCTTAAAGTTGCCATTGGTATAACCTTGTGAGAGTCTATGCTAAATGTTTCTTAGTGATTCATTAGTTTTCTTTTAATGGTTCGCATCTGAAAATATTGCGATAAATCTGAAGATCTGTTTCTTGACAGACCATAGAACTACTGAAATTTTAATAAACCCTTCATCACAATTTTTTTTTCCTCCAACACAATTATTTATTGCATCAAATCTCCAATGTTGGATACTAGATTAGACGATCTGTCACCATACATCATTCGAGTTTCACACAGAAACATGTCCAGAAGCTCGCAGATTATTATCATTTAGAGGAGGAGCCTAACGACAACGGAATCGAAATGGTCAAACCGTCTGTACCCAAGGTAAATTGTGGTTTTTCCGAGAGATTGCCCTCTGTGTCCTTAGGATCGCGACAAAAGTATAAAAGGAAACCACAGATTACGATGGCGACAACTACGATGCCGACGATGACCCATCTCGGAGTATCCCACCACGAAATGTTGTCGTCGGACGAAGGGGGGAGGTACGGGCAACACGGACAACACAGACAATTCTGTGGACAGTTATTGTTCTCCATCAAGAGAACCCTGCGTCGTTAAATGCAAGCGATGAGTTTACAAACATATTTTGAAGCATCAATTCACACAAGAAAATAAGTTTTTCAAAAGGAGGGTACTTTATCAGAAAAGAAACACTTTTTTGATCACATACACCGAGGAGATTACATGACCCAACGTGCGAGAAGGAGATGATTGAAAACGGAATGAAGTAGGATATAGCATAAACTGAAGAGTCGAAAGAGGTGCTCGCTTGTACCTTATCAAGAAGAACCAAGGCAAGTGGTGTTATTGGTATAATTCTTACACAACCAGAGGTAGCCCCTCTTTATAATGGCTCTCTTCTACCCTGCTTTATTGGTGGCGGCTTTTGATTGAGAAAGTTACCAAAAAATTCTCAAATTTATTATAATTGTATCAATTCAATCATAAATCTTTTTTTTTTTTTGTTGGTCAGTTGGGTCCTAAATCTTTTTGTATTTGTGTCAATCTAGTCAATCTAGCCAAAATTGGTTGGTGGATACTGACATGGATGCGATCATTTTATGTGCTAAGTGTAGGCATAATTGAAAAATCAAATTGTAATTGATAGGACTTGGAAGGGCCATGCTAAGTGTAGACACCTCCTTCAAGGGGAATCACTTGGTAATCCATTAACTTCCTTGCGAATCTAATTTGCCCTCCGGAGGTCACGACAACAATTGCTAAGGTTTTCCGGCACAAGGTGGAGATGTAATGTTGTTAGGGGCTTTTCATTTTTATTTTTCTTTTGTCACCTTTTTATAAGGGGTGTTACGAATAACCCTTGAGAACGGATACGTGATCCCTTTATGACCATTGGAAAATGAAAAAATAAATCTCGTCCGTTGATTGTAAAAGCTTCAAGATTTCGTGTATTACAGCTATCTTATAGGAGTTACGAGAAGATTTAGAGAGGCATAACTTGTTGTGATACCAGATTTCTCAATGGAACATAAAACTGTCGAATTCAATAAACCATCCAACACAAACATTATTTCCTGCAATAACAACAATTATCTATTGCCTCAAATCTGGCATGTTATACGATAGAGTAAATGATCCGTCATTGTGCATCATTCAATTTCCACCTACGGTAACTTTATCCTTTGATTACAACTCGAACGACACGGGCAGCTTGGCAACTTCATCAGACGACACGGGCAGCTTGGCAACTTCATCAGACAACACGGGCAGCTTGGCATCGTGGATGAGTTCGATGATGGGTGGCCGCAGCCACGATGGCAAATAAGTGAATATAAGAAAATGATGAAAATAATTATTAGCAAAAGAGTAGATAGAGTTACCCATTATTAAGAAAAAAATTAAATTAGGAAAAAAAAGCATTAGATGACATGATTGCACATAATTTTGTATACAAATATGATAGCTCTTGGGATTAAAAGCATAATCGTTAGGAAAAAAAGTTACCAAAGACCCCAAACTTTGGTTAAAGTGACAAATTTATCGTAAACTTTTTTTTTTTTGTGATACAAAAAACTCCAAATTTTACTAATCGTGATACATTTACCCCCAACTTTTTTTCGTGACATAAAAAAATCATAAACTTATATTCGCGTGACATATTTACCCTAAAGTATAGGGCATTTTCTTCTTTTACTTTTTAAAATGTTTTTCTTTCTTTTTTTCTTCTTCTTTCTCTTCCCTTCGCTGGCCATGGTGGAGGGAAGTTAGACTCAGGCTAGAGCCGCCCTTGTCAGTGTGGGGCGAGGTTGCTAGATCCGGCCCAAGCGGCATTAGGCAAGGGTGGCCCTTGCCGGATCTAGCAAGGGCTGTCCTCACTCGACCTAGGCGAAGGTCACCCTCGCCTCGGCTGGTGAGGGCAACACCCAAGCGAGGGCTGCCTTTGCCCAACGCCAGCAAGGGCGGCTAAATTCTTCAATTGTTGACGAATTCAGCTATGACAAATGAATTACCATACCTCCTTTGATCAACAAAGGTATTTTCAAATGTGAGCCATCCATTGCAAGGACGGTGGAAGTTCCTAACCATAAACCATCTATTATCGTAGTATTTTTCAAATACAGAGTAATTAATAAATAAATTTATTTAGTTGTGCACATGAGTATGAATAAATGGACATGGCAATGAGGAAATTATTACATTGGCCCTTTCGATTATGCTTTGTCTTCGTGGGAACCGTAGTTTAAGAAAAGAAACGCTAGTCACTTTCCACGCATTATGTGAGGGAGAAAGGGGAATCCTATGGTGGGCGCATGTGAAGAGTTGCTTATCAATCAAAGCCTGTGCCTTTCAGATGGGAAGGGATTGAAAATAACATCTTAGTTTCCAGGACACACACCACCCATAACTGTTGCCATTGTTTTGTCTTATCTTCTTCGCCCGATGCTCACTTGCAATTATTGATTTGGACAAGTTGGACGGACCCAAGAAAGAAAAGAAAGAATTGACTCATGTGGATCATCCTATGAGGGCAAGAGAAAAGGTGAAGTTCTTCCTTTTTGGGTCAAAGAAAATTTTATTGAAATTATGAACATGGTCTAAAGAGCCCCAGGCAAGGGGAATCTAAACAAAGGAGAGACCGAAGGGCTTGCAAAGGAATAGAAGCCAATTTTGTGTAATAGAGCCAATCTATTGAGTCCTCGTAGCTTAGTTTACAAGCCTGCATCAATAGGAACAAAAAGTGTTAAAATCTATATCTATATGTCTATATGGAAAGGGAGATTATATGTATATGTCTTTTGGCAATGTAAATGGAATAGTGCAATAATTTGAATTTGATGATTAAGAGCTGAATTAGATGTAATATGTTTGTAGTTACAAATCTAATAATTGAAAGAATAACTGCACCATAAGCCCTAAAACTTATCGCAAAAGTACAATTAAGTTATAAAATTTTCAAAAAGTACCATCAATTCCAAGAGATTTTTGCTTTTTTGCGTTTCCTCTATATTCTTCTCCCTAAATTTGATCTTGCTTAAAGGTTAATTAACTTTGATTAATGGTTTCTTGCAGAGTGATCCAATGGCAGTTGTGTTCTTGAGGAAAAGGGATGGGATGCTTTAGGAACTTGAGAGGATCAGAAGTTTTATTGAGTAGGTTGGATCCCCCGTGGATTGAAAAGATGCATTTAGCTCATCTGTTTGACTGTTCGGCTTTTGGTTATGGATTGAAAAGAACTTATATACTACATACTTTTACCATGGTTATAGATCGACTTAATTTTTGGTTATTTCCTGAAGTTGGAATATATATCAATGGATGCTCATCTCTTTTCTTACCTTTGATGTTGGACGATCTTATGTTTGGTAGGAATTCGAATGTTAATTGGCAATTTCGTAACCCTTGCAATCAGGCTTATTGGGGAAGTATATACTAGTTCATTCATATTACTTGGGTTTCCATTTGCCTTTTATCTATCCAATTTGAGAAAGAAGAAATGTCAATGGTATCTCTAATCGGGAGGTTTCCATGCAGACGTCAAAGTTGATGGACCAAAAGAAGAAATGCCTTTAGCTTCCGTTAACTCCTATAATAAAAGATATATATATCCATTTCTCTTAACACATGTTAGTGAAATCTTGAATTAGCTAATTAATGCGATACATTTATGGAAATTTAGGACATAATTATGAGGAGTGGTGGTTGATAACTCCTGATTATTTAGCATGTCATTATGCCATCCAATTTTAACTGGTGCACATGATCTACTCTTTCTGATTCACCATGACTTCCTTTGGAAAATTAGGGTATTACAATTGCTCCGTTCCTTTTCACTTCAAATACCCAATGTGAGGCTTTCTTTATTTCTTGCCTCACATGTGCACCAAATTTACTCCTCTCGCATGTGAGTCAACCAAACTGAGGCCAAACGTTGCCATTTGATACACGATCTTCTCTTTTGAGAATCATTGACTACTTCTTTGTATCCCAAAAAGTGAAATATAGCAATTTTTTTTTTTATCTCATATGTGTACTCAACGAAGGAACCTTCAAAATGTATTTACTAATGCCAAATAGAAAAAAAGAAAAATCTTCAGTGTACATAGATTGGTTTGTATTAATGAATTTTAAGCATTGTTTTTCGTTTTTGGATTTAAGGAAAGTGCTCACACCAATCACTCAAAAGATTTAAGTGAAATTTATTTCATGAAAAGAGTCAAATTAACTAACAGAAGCCTCACATTAGTCCAAATGGTCAAATAAGATAGGTTTATGATCAATTACAACCATAGTGGAAGTTCCTAATTACGAGCTGTCCATTAACGATATATTCTCAAACATAGAGTAAATACATAACTAATTAATCAATTCTATTGTGCATTCAAATGTGAGTTTATGTCTGATCCACAGCAAAAAGACAATAAGGCAAATCCCTGTGGCCAAAGTAATGACAGACAAAAAGAAAAGCACAATATGGACAATACTATGAATCCCTATGGAATGTTTTTTAGGGATCAGCGTCACCAAACTTAGCCAACCATCGCTGTCAGTTGTCCACAATCGTTAGCCTAAAGGCCAAATCGAGACAATCCCAAGGGTCCCAGGACAACCTCATTCGAAATGGAAGATTCATATCATGATTATACCTTTCACATAAATACACGATTTCATATCATGATTATACCTTTCGCATAAATACATGATTTCTTTTTGGATTTTGCCAGAACTTCAAATGATGCTCCAACCGACCGTGGCCACTGGCCCAGTGCTCATTGTTGGCATCTTGATTGTCAAGTCACATTTAATCAAAGACTCCAGAATGAATGATGGGAATGTGGAACTCTTTAATTCGGGGCCCCCACCATTTGTTCATGTATCATCAATAATTTTTGCTTTTTTTAAAAGGAATAATTAAATAACATGACAAAGAGTTGGGAACTTTCAATTTCTTGCCAAATAATCATGATCATGATTTAAGCAACTCCTTAAAAGACTCAAGGGAAAGAAACAAGGGGTGGGAGACCTCGCAATATTACTCCCGTATTCCCTCTTAGTTGGACAGAAAAAAATTGACCAGGAATTAATGGCCATTTAGTGGTGAAGGTAGACATCATGTGAGGGTTATCCAACCCTGGCTATTGCAGGATAGACAGGTAAAGTAGCCTCTCGCATCTGGAGTGAGAAGAGATGGATAAGTGTCCTACTACAAGAAAGGCATGCCTCACAACAAGTCAACATAACCGGTCAGTGAGGCATGCCTTTCTCACGTACATCCTCACTTTAAGAAAGCAAAAATTATTGACGAGCGGACCAATCCTAGTTATCGCAGGATAGACAGATAAAGTAGCCTCTCGCATCTAGAGTGAAAAGAGATGGATGAAAGTTCTACCGCAAGAAAGCATGCCTCATGGCAAGTAAACATCACCGGTTGGTGAGGCATGCCTTTCTCATATACATCCTCACTTTGAAAAAGCAAAAATTATTGACGAGTGGACCAAAGCACACTATAGATAGCCATTATAACATGACAAAGAGTTGGGAACTTTCAATTCATGTAGCAGATAATCATGATCTAACGTTAATGACATTATTGTTATGTTGATTTGCCGTGAGGCATGCCTCTTTCATGTATATCCTCACTTTAAAAATGCAAAAATTATTAATTAAGGGTGAGCATATCGGACTGCCATAATTGGATTGGACTGGCTAGTTCAGTTCGATTCGATTCTTGGGGATGTCGATCCAATTCTCAGAGGCGTTGGTCCAGTTTCCAGTTCCATAAAAATGGAATTGACAATTTTCAGTCCGCTTCCTAATTCCAAGGGGGAACCGGATGGGATTGGACCGACTTTTTTTTTTTAAAAATATTTTTAATTTCTTAGAAATAGCAATAAACCCTAAATTTGTAATAACTCTAGTATTTTTTTTTTTAAAATTTTTTTGCTAAGTGGCTGGTTCCATTGGATTGGACCGGATTAGAATGGATGGTCCGGTTCTTGGTCTTAGGACCGGTTGGTCTAATCCTCAATCCCATAGTGATTCATTAGTTTTCTTTTAATGGTTCACCTCTGAAAATGTTGCAATAAATCCAAAGATCCATTTCTTGAAAGACCATAGAACTGCAGAAATTTAATAAACCCTTCATCATAATTTTTTTTTCTTCCAACACAATTATTTATTGCATCAACTCTCCAATGTTGGATACTAGAATAGACGATCTGTCACTATATATCATCTAAGTTTCACACAGAAACATGCCCAGAAGCTTGCAGATTATTATCCTTTGGAGAAGAGCCCTAACGACAACGGAATCGAAATGTTCACAGCGCCTGTACCGACGGAGATTTGTGGTTCATACGAGAGACAGCGTCCCCTGTGTCCTTAGGACCACGATTAAAGTACAAAAGGAAACCACATTATACAACGGCAACAACTACGATGCCGAAGATGACCCATCCCGGAGGATCCCACCACGAAATTTTGTCATCGGACGAAGGGGAGAAGCACGGCCAACACGGACAACACGGACAATTTTGTGGACAGTTATTGTTCTCCATCAAGAAAACCCTGCGTAGTTCAATGCAAGCGACTAGTTTACAGACATATTTTGAAGCATCAATTCACACAAAAAAATAAGTAGTTCTTCAAAAGGAGGGTACTTTATAAGAAAAGAAACATTTTTTTGATCACATAAACGGAGAAGATTATATGACCCGAGTGCGAGAAGGAGAAGACTAAAATTGGAATGAAGTAGGATATAGCATAAACTGAAGAGTCGAAGGAGCTTGTAACTTATAAAGAAGAACCGAGGCGAGTGATGTTATTGGTATAAATTCTTACACGACCAGCAAAGGAGTGCGAATTTTGATTAGATGGCCTCTCATTATAATGGCTCTCTTCCATCCTCCATTATTGGTGGCGGCTTTTGATAAGGAAAATTACCAAAAAGGTCCTAAACTTATTATAGTTGTACCATTTCAATCATAAACCTTTTTTCTTTTGAATAATTAAGTTCTAAACATTTTTGCATTTGTGCTAATTTAATCAATCTAACCAAAATTGGTCGATTGACGTTGACATGAATGCTAGTCCTTTTATGTGACACCATTGGCGTTGACATAGACAATTTTTATTTGTGATTTCAGTGTCCAAGTTATTATGTAAATATGGAATATAGGTTGATTCAAGCATATAAGACATAGTTCATATTTATTTCGACACTTAGTTACTTTTCAGTTAATTTTCTTAGTTTTTTTTTTTTTTTGTATCTTAAACTATTACAAAAATTTAAAAAGTATTTTCAGGGGTGCATTTAAGGTACCGTGCACATTCACAAATATATTTGTTTTCTTAATATCGCATGCACTTTATATTGCATTTTTTAGATTTAATTTTCACATGCAACAATTCATTTTAGGAATGTAGTTTATTTAGTAGATGGTCATGACACATCATACATTCACTTTCCTTTTCGAGCATCAGGCATCTCTTGAAGAGTTTATACCGAATTTACATTTATAGCTCACGGGGTTTTGTCCCAAGCCTTAATAACAAGGTTTTGTTTGATTTTGCCCGATACGACTAGTGTCCTTTATTTTTCCTGTCATTTATTTATTTTATTACCTTTTTACTAGAATTGCTTGCTTGTTTATTTTTATAACTTGACTGACTATGCATAGTCACTTTTTATATGTTTAGAGGATTTAAGGAATAAAAATTGGTGAAGTTCGCATGTAAATTGTTCTCATAATAAAAGATTTGGCATAACTAAATCAACTTGTGAATCTCTAGTTCACAGGAGTGAAATCTACTTCCGCATCTTACTTGAATTTTCAATTGACCCATAATAAGTTAATGGTGTCTCCAAAATAATTGTATAATTGAATTGAAAAATCAAATTATGATTGATAAGGCTTGAAAGGGCCATGCTAAGTGTAGATGCTTCATTGCAAGGGGAACCACTTATAGTGTGTTTGGTAATGTTTCGAGGAACAAGTGTTTTCTTTTTTTTTTTTTATTTGTTTTCTGCAATAAAAATAAAATAGAAATGCATTTGGTATTTTTTTTAATTCTTGAGGATAAATTTAGTATATAAATAAGAAAAAAAAAAAAAAAGTTCTTATGAACAACTTAAGATACAGGCAATTTCTCATTTCTTTTCTTCTTTTTCTCTTCCTCCCTTCTTCCCTTTACTGGTCGCCAGCCAGACGAGGGCCAGTGACTAACGCACCCTTGCTAATCCGTCAGTTTCCTTGCCAATCTAATTTGCCCTCGGAAGTCGCGAGGTCACCACGACAATTGCCGTCGTTTTCCTGCACAAGGTGGAGATGTAAAGTTGGTTTGGGCTTTTTCTTTTATAAAAAAAATAAAATTATTTTCTTACCTTTGCATAAAGGGTGTTACGAATAACCGTCGAGAACGGATACGTAACTACTTATGATCGTTGGATAAGAAAAAATAAATCCCGTCCGTTGATTGTAAAACCTTCAAGATTTTGAGCATTGCAACTTTTTCATTGGAGTTAAGAGAAAATTCAGAAAGGCATAATTTGTTATGATAGGGGATTTTTCAATGGACCATAAAACTGCCGAATTCAATAAACCCTCCAACACAAACATTATTTCCTCCAATAACAAAAATTATCTATTGCATCGAATCTGAAGTATTATACGACGGGAGCAGACGATATGTCATTATGCATCATTCAATTACCACCCACGGTAATTCTATCATTTGATCACAATACGAACAACACGACGGCAGCTGCTGTGGAGACAATTTTGGTGACAACGGCCGTGACGACGGCGATGATGACGATGGCCTTCGTGGCGGCGTTGTTGGCGGCATCGACGGCCACTTTGGCGATGACGATGATGTTGGCGCATCAGCCTCCCCCGGCGGCAATTGCGGCGATGGGGTCTTTGTCGCGGTATCAGCCTCCCCCGATTGCGGCAACTGCGGCACTGACGTTATTTTTGGAATATTAAGCTTCCATATCAATTTTGGTGAAGTGGTGGTTCTGTCCCCTGGACCACGACGATTTTTAATAATAACACCGACGGCTACGACGACGACAATGATGACTACGCTGACGGTGATCCACCTCGAAGTGTCCCGGCATGCAGTGATTTCGCTTTCCAAGGATACAGAAACTGGAACGTCCCATGCTGATGGAGGAGGGAAGTATCGGAAACCCGAACAACCTTGTGGACAGTTATTGCTCCCCATCAGGAAAATCCTCCTGTAGTTCACGCCAGCGGTGAGCCTGCAAACATTTTTCGAAGCATTGTTCTTACCACAAAAAGAAAAAACGGTGGTAATTAAAAAAAAAAAAGATGGTATTTTATTAGAAAAGAAACATTATTTTTTTTAATCACAATAGATTGGGAAGATTATATGATCCAAGCGTGAGTCAAGATAATCGAAGATGGAATTTAGCGAGATGTAATATAGTAAGTCGAAGAGTCGAACAAGGTTCTTGCACGTACCTTAGCAAGAACTGAGCAAACCAGGGACTGATGTTATCTGTTCAATCTTACACTACTTGTAAAAAATTGTGAATTCCACCGGCTGGTGGCCTCGTGTTATAATGGCTATCTACAGTGTGTTTTGGTCCACTTGTCAATAATTTTTGTTTTTTCAAAGTGAGGATGTACGTAAGAAGGGATGATTGAAAAACGACAGAGAGTTCGAGAAGTTTCATGGCAAGCGCAAAATATTTATGATATGATGTTAATGACATCGTTTGCATATACAAACAAGGGTTAATTTTATAAAAAATCACAAAGTGTGCTTCTTATAACATAAATGCCTTGAACTTTTTATTTGTGTCACTGAAAATCTTAAACCTGCCCATTGTGACATGAATACCTCAATTTTTTTTTTATTTTTTCTATATGTTATAAAAATCTTCAGACTTGTACCAATGTGATAAATATATTTTAGATAGAATTGAAAGAGAGAGTATACATGGGTTTATGATGTAGACTTAAGTGGCATTGTTTGATCTGGATAATGTATTTGTAATTGTGTGTTAAGGGTATCCACACGAGCATTGGCTAAACCTTGCCAATGCCCCGCCAGGGTTGACAACTCACTCCAACAAAGTCAGAATGGCCGGGCCAGCCCTTAAACACCCCAGATCATGTGCAATCTCTCTCTTTCTTTTCTCAGGTCCGATTTTTTTATTAGCATTTTTAGTTCTCCAATTTCCTTTCAATCTTTTTCTAATGTGATGTTTGCATTGCATCACTTTTTCTCAAAAAATATTAATAATCCCACTTTGGATCCATGTCAGATTTTTAACGTAGATCTTGAACAGAATCGTGACGGAAAGTATATATATAAATACAAATTTGAGATTTTTTTTTGTGACATCAAGGAAGTTTAGGGTATTAGTGTTGCAATGAATATAATTTAAGGTTTATAGAGGCGTATTATTTTCCTTTATTTTTTAGTGTGAGATTTTTTATAATCAAACTCCGTCTGTGACCTACGACCCATCGTATGCGAAAGATTCTTATTCCTTCGAAGTGCATGCGAACATGCTCTCAGGCAGATCTCAGTCTCCCTACTTTCTGTTTCATGCCCCGTTAAGTAGGCCTGATGAGACCCCCCAGGTCGAGGACAGGAAGCAAATTGAGTTTTTCCCCCTTCCTGAAAAGTTTTAAGGAAATTTTAAAAAAAAGTAAGGGTCATGAACGAAACAAAAGAGGAGACAGCTTTTTCTAAAATTTAAGGTTTCATCGATGTCGGCCGATGTTCAATCTAAGTATAGCCAAAAAACAAAGGAGCACCTTTTCCTATTCCTGAAATTTTCTTGTAGGGAAAGCTGCACATAAGAATGAGAGAATTGTTGCAAGTGCTTCTTTGGACGTAAGTTCTCAGAAGAAAAGGGAAAAAAAATTCATAAATTCATAAAATTTTTGTACCTTTGTCAATTCTGATATAGATATTTCAATTTTACCAGTTGATTACTAAATATTTTCGTTTTTTACTAATTGAGTTAGTTAGTTCAATTATGACAAAAATTACTGGTGTTGATATTGGCTGTCTTATATAGCAAAGCTAGGAAGGCCAGTGTTGATATTGATAATTTTTAATGAATTTTTTCAAAAAGTGCAGTCAATTTCGGGAGATTTTTGCCTTTTTGCATTTCCTTTATTTTCTTCTCCCGAAATTTGAGCTTGCTTAAAGGTTAATTAACTTTGACTAATGGATTCTTGTAGGTGATCCAATGGCAGTCGTGTTTTTGAGGAAAAGAGATGGGATGCTTTAGGAACTTGGGAGGATCAGAAGCCATATTGACTAGGTTGGATCCTGCATGGATTGAAAAGATTTCTTTAGCTTATCAGTTTGATCGTTCGGCTTTTGGTTTTGGATTGAAAAGAACTTATTTACTACATACTTTTGCTATGGTTATAGATCGACTTAATTTTTGGTTATTTCCTGAAGTTGGAATATATAACAATAGATGCTCATCTCTTTTCTTACCTTTGATGTTGGGCGATCTTATGTTTGGCAGCAATTCGAATGTCAATTGGCAATTTAGTAATCATGAATTACAATTACCCTTGCAATCAGGCTTATTGGGGAAGTATATACTAGTTCTTTCAAATTTATTGGGTTTCCATTTGCCTTTTATCTATCCAATTTGAGAGAGAAGAAATGTCAACGGTATCTCTAATCGGGAGGTTTCCTTGTGGACGTCAAAGCTGATGGACTGAGAGATTCCAGGTGAAGGCAATTGTGCGCGGTCTAAAACCTTTAGCTTCCGTTAACTCTTATGAGTAAAAAAGATAAATGTCCATTTCTCTTAACACAACTGATGGTGAAATCTTGAATTAGCCAATTAATATGATACATTTATGAAAATTTAGGACATAATTTATGAGTAGTGGTTGATAACTCCTGATTATTTAGCATGTCATTATGCCATCCAATTTTAACTGGTGCACATGATCTACTCTTTCTGATTGACCATGACCTCCTTTGGAAAATTAGGGTATTACAATTGCTCCGTTCCTTTTCACTTCAAATACCCAATGTGAGGCTTTCTTTATTTCTTGCCTCACATGTGCACCAAATTTACTCCTCTCACATGTGAGTCAACCAAACTGAGGCCAAACGTTGCCATTTGATACATGATCTTCTCTTTTGAGAATCATTGACTACTTCTTTATATCCCAAAAAGTCAAATATAGCAATTTTTTTTTTTTTATTATCTCATATGTACACTCAACGAAGGAACACTTCAAAATGTATTTGCTAATGCCAAAAAAAAAAAAAAAAAAAAAAAAGAAGAAGCAAAATCTTCAGTGGACCATAGAGTGGTTTGTATTATTGAATTTTAAGCACTGTTTTTCGTTTTTGGATTTAGGGAAAGTGCTCACACCAAGGACTCAAAAGATTTAAGTGAAATTTATTTCCTGAAAAGAGTCAAATTAACTAATAGATGTGAGTCCACATGGTCAAATAAGATAGGTTTGTTATCAATTACAACCATAATGGAAGCTCCTAATTACGAGTTGTCCATTAACAAAATATTCTCAAACATAGAGTAAATACATAATTAATTAATAAATTCTGTTATGCATACAAGTGTGAGTTTATGTTTGATCTACAGGACAATAATGCAAATCTCTGTGGCCAAAAGTAATGGCTGACAAAAATAAAAGCACACTATGGACAATACTATGAAACCCTGTGGAATCGTTTTTGAGGGATTAGTATCACCAAGGTTAGGCAACCATGGCTGCCAGTTGTCTATAATCATTAGCCTGAAGTCGGAATTGAGATAATCCCAAGGGCCCCAAGACAACTTCATTCGAAATGGAAGATTCATATTTTGTCCAACATTGTAAGGTTTTGTAGAACCACTACCAACCATTCTAAAAATTAAATTTTTAGATAAAAATATGATTTAATATTTAATTATTCTAACACTCTGCCTCATGCGTAGGCTGAATTTTAAGCATTATTTTTCATTTTTGGATTTAGGGAAAGTGCTCACACCAAGTACTCAAAAAATTTAAGTGAAATTTATTTCGTGAAAAGAGTCAAATTAACTAATAGAAGCGAGTCCACATGGTCAAATAAGATAGGTTTGTTATCAATTACAGCCACAATGGAAGTTCCTAATTACGAGCTGTCCATTAACGAAATATTCTCAAACATAGAGTAAATACATAATTAATTAATTGTGAGTTTATGTCTGGTCCACAGCAAAAGGACAATAATGCAAATCGCTGTGGCCAAAAGTAATGGCCGACAAAAATAAAAGCACAGCATGGACAATACTATGACACCCTATGGAATCGTTTTTGAGGGATCAACATCACCAAGCTTAGGCAACCATGGCTGCTAGTTGTCCATAATCATTAGACTGAAGTCCAAATCGAGATAATCCTAAGGGCCTCAACACAACTTCATTTGAAATGGAAGATTCATATTTTATTCAACGCCATAAAGTTTTGTGAAATTACTGTCAATTGTTCTAAAAACTAATTTTAAGATAAATACAAGATTTAATATTTAATTACTCTAACACTTCCCCTCACGAGTAGATTGAACTTTTGGCCTAAACCTAAAGCGTGGAAATATATAATTGATGAGATAAATTAAGGTCTGGAAAGATTTCTTAGAATTTGTTTTATATAGAAACTTTTACATGCCTCAATGATGCGACCACATTGGCATCTGCAAAATGCTTTCCCTTCGTAAATTGAAAGGAATAAAGAGGAGGAAAATAGGACACTTGCTTTTGCTACGATATTCCCGTTACTTTGGTTTTTTCTTTTCTCATTTCTCTTGGATAAAAATCATTTTCTTTTGAGTTCAAAATCATTAATTTTGTTTCTCTTGTACTAATTCAATATTGAAAACAATCCCACGTCAGCTTATCATATAAGCGTTGTTTGCCACGTAAGCTCATTGGAAAAGATAATAGCAATCAATTTTTATCCATCGAGGAAGAGTGCGTGCCTTTTTTGTGATACTCGAAAAGTGAGATCATTCTTATTCCTTTCACATAAAAACATGATTTTATATTTATTTTTTGGATTTTGCGATAATTTCAAATGATGCTCCAACCGACCATGGCCACTGGCCCGGTGCTCATAGTTAGCACCTTGATATGTCAAGTCACATTTAATCAGAGACTCCAGAATGGTAGCACCTTGATAAGTCAAGTCACATTTAATCAAAGACTCCAAAATGGTGGACTAGAAATAATCGGTTTTCTTGAATGATGGGAATCTGGAAATCTTTAATTCGGGGCCCTCACCTTTTGTTCTTATATCTATCCACAAACTTACCTCGTTCTTGCTTTATTAAAATTTCATCAGCTTTATTCGGAGTAAAGTGCAAGTGTATATATAAATTATACCCATGTGAAATTGGTTATCCTTGCTCTAAACACACTCCATCCTCTTCCTAAGCAAGAGGATCCACAAAAAAGTAACGATTCAAACATGGGTCGTCGGTGGGTGCGGCAACATATATGCTAACCAAACTTTCTCTATTGGATAACATGAGAGTAAAAATAATTTTACCATATTTTATGTATTTGACTATATTTTTCTTCATTCCTAATTGAAGGGAACTTTCTCAGGCCATGTCTTTGATCAGAGTATTACAGATTGTGGACATCACCCACATGCAAAGACAAATGTAGATGATGTCCATGTTATCCTAACTTAATGTTGTACTTGTTTCTATAATATCTGTATAACACAAGGGTAAAAAGTCACCAAAAATTCAAAACTATGCTCACCTTAACACATTTTTTTTTTTGTGACACCATAAATCCCAAACATGTACCTATATGACATATATTTTCTCCATCAAGTTTCTGCCAATGAACAAGCAAATGATGTTGACATAAAGTCCATGTGGCTTAAGTGAAATAAAATGACAATGTTTTGATTGAAAAATCATCTGATGAAATATTGATAGAGGGTGAGCATATTATATGATTATAAGTTTAGGATTTTTTATATTGCAAGAAAAAATTTAGAATACATATGACCTAGTAGGCATATTTATGAGTTTTTGATGTCACAAAAAAGTTCAAAGTAAATGACTCATGGTGGGCATAATTTTGGATTTTTTGTGACTTTTTCCCTTGAATAAAGTGCGCAACTTATTGAGATTCTATTTACGTCAGAATCTCACGTGATGGCTGATTATGGAGCAAATGTTGGAAAAGTCCAGTCTTTATAGTCCACAAACATGTTTTTTTCTTTTATTTTTACAAAAGGCCTACAGACCTGTTTTCCTTTTTCTAGTTTGGTCCATGAGTCCATGCACTTAGTTTGTCGTCAGCTTGGATTGGAACCCTTTTTCTTTTCGTTCCCCATTGCTTCCGAGATAATCCATGAAAATCAACGTTTATCGCGTAAAGCCACACACGGTTGCTGGAATTTGGTGTATTTAGGTGGCGGCAGCAGCGCTCCCCACCCTTCGGAATTCCAATGAAGGGTTAACATCCATTCTAAATTTCTAATCACCTTGACTTTTGGATTAATGTTTCCTTTCTTCACCATCTAAATTCTTGATCCACCTTTAGAATTAAATATTTTCGCCTAAGGTATCACAGCATTTTCACAGTATAATAAGTTTTTCATTATCTCGGTGAAACTAGCGACACAAAGTCCTCGTTTAAATCAAGCGAGGAAATATCGACGATTATTCTACGAAATACACATATGGAAGTATCATGTAAAAGCAGGGGACGAGGAGGCTGCTCGTTAAGCCAGGCTAACCATGTTATTTCTGAATATGGCCTAAAGGCTTTGAAATCCAGCAGCTTTGAATTTTGACTTCATTTTCGCTCTCTGCCGTCCCATCAAAGCTTCTATGCCATTATTTAATCCTAATTTACAACGTGTTGCCATTATTTTTTAATACTATTTTAGGTGATTAAGTTGATGTTTGGTTAGAGATCTTGAATTAGATGCAATCTAAAACTTAGAAAAATTGTCCGAAAAGTCTCAAACTTGTTGTTCAGCTCTTAATTTACTTATAAACTTTTCAATTTTGTCAATTTAGTCTTAAATCTTTTGATGATTGGTCAATATAGTTCTTCGAGAATTTTCGCCGAAAATCGCTAATGTTGACACTGGCCGTCCTATGTGGCACGGCCGACAATAGCAGTTACGTAAGTGATTTTCAACTAAAATTAGCCGGAAGGATATATTGGTAATTAGTCCAAAGATTTAAGACTGACATCGTAAATCGCCAAAATGTTTATGACTAAATTGAAAAATTAAAACGTTTTTTATTGAATTGATTACTATACACTAGATTTATGGCTTTTTAGATAATTATTTCCCTAAAAGTCATGCTACTTTAATAAGCTATTTACAAATTTTAAATTGTGCAAGCCAAAAAAGAAAAAAGAAAAATTAAACCACTTATTCAACTCGGAGTCATCAACCAAAAAAAAAAAAAAGAGAAAGAAAGAAAGTCGGAGTGCAATAGAAGTGCACAAAAAATACCATACTTTTATTGAACTCGAATATGCCAACATTGGAATCCCATCTCTTCTTATTACGAAAGCATCCTAATCCTCATCCAATTCAAAATCCTATTTGATTAAGATAATAAGGGTCAATTCAAGAGGAAAGAAGAGTAAAAAACATGTTACTCAACACTTTCTTTAGCCGATCATAATAATGGAAGACAATCTAAATCAATCATCATCATCACAAGACCCATGGCGTGAACCACTTCTCAAGAACCCTTTGCTTGTGGATTGTCATCAAATCATGGAGACTCCTCATCAATGATGAATGTGGACAGTTGGCCCCAACTTGTCATGCCAGGAACAAATTCATCTCTCGATGATATTACGGTAGATCCAAATGATATCCCTTTAGGATATATTGATGTCCTATTAAGTTCTTACCAGCTTCCTCTTAAAAAAGTAACAAAAGAATCAGCATTCCAAATCCTCTCACCTAGATTTTTGCGACCTGCAGAAGAAAGTACAGAAGAAAAAGAAGGGAGACTAGGAAGCTGCCATATGTCTCTCAGAAAAGGTGACTAAGACAAGATGCTCATCCCCTTTATAGAAAATGTTTTAATAATGTGTCATGATAGTGTTTGGGATAAGTCACGAGGCACATTATGATAAATGTCACGTTGATGAATTACATTGTGATATATGTCACGTTAATAAGTTACGTTATAATGAGAGCTGAAAAGTCTTTTAAAAAGTAACAAAAGAATCAGTATTCGAGATCCTCTCAATTGGATTTTTGCCACTTGCAGAAGAAAGAATAGAAGAAAAAGGAGGGGGGACTAGGAAGCTACCATATGCCTCTCAGAAAAAGTGACTAAGACAATATGCTCATCCCCTTTATGGAAAGTGTATTAATAATGTGTCATGATAGTGTTTGGGATGAATCATGAGTCGCGTTATGATAAATGTCACGTTGATGAATTATATTGTGATATATGTCACGTTAATAAGTTATGTTATGATGGGAGCTGAAAAGTCTTTTCCCCCCCCCCCCCCTCTTTTCTTTTCTCTCCTTCTGTTTCTTCAACCCTTAGCCATGAGGAAGGGGGAATAGGAAGCTGCCATATGCCTCTCAGAAAAGGTGACTAAGACAAGATGCTCATCCCCTTTATAGAAAGTGTATTAATAATGTGTCATGATAGTGTTTGGGATGAGTCACGAGGCACGTTATGATAAATGTCACGTTGATGAATTACATTGTGATATATGTCACGTTAATAAGTTATGTTATGATGGGAGCTGAAAGGTCTTTTAAAAAGTAACAAAAGAATCAGCATTTGAGATCCTCTCACCTGGATTTTTGCGACCTGTAGAAGAAAGTACAGAAGAAAAAGAAGGAGGACTAGGAAGCTGCCATATGCCTCTCAAAAAAGGTGACTAAGACAAGATGCTCATCCCCTTTATAGAAAGTGTATTAATGATGTGTCATGATAGTGTTTGGGATGAATCATGAGTCACGTTATGATAAATGTCACGTTGATGAATTACATTGTGATATATGTCACGTTAATAAGTTATGTTATGATGGGAGCTGAAAGGTCTTTTAAAAAGTAACAAAAGAATCAGCATTTGAGATCCTCTCACCTGGATTTTTGCGACCTGTAGAAGAAAGTACAGAAGAAAAAGAAGGGGGACTAGGAAGCTGCCATATGCCTCTCAAAAAAGGTGACTAAGACAAGATGCTCATCCCCTTTATAGAAAGTGTATTAATGATGTGTCATGATAGTGTTTGGGATGAATCACGAGTCACGTTATGATAAATGTCACGTTGATGAATTACATTGTGATATATGTCACGTTAATAAGTTACGTTATGATGGGAGATGAAAAGACTTTTTCCCCCCCCCGGGGCCCCCCTCTTTTCTTTTCTCTCCCTTGGTTTCTTCAATCTTTAGCCATGAGGAAGGGTTTGAGCTAGTCTCACCCTCCCTTCTTTTTGTTGATTTTCTTTGCATTTTATTGTTCTTTTCTTGCCTTTTTTTCTCTCTCGATTCAAATTTGGGAGTTCTCTTCTCTCGATCTAGTTCTCAATTTAAAAGTTTGAATTCTCCCAATTTAGTTCTATATTTGGATACTATCCTCTCATGATCTAGATCTAGGAGTTTAATAAATATGTTTTTAGGGATTCAATGCCCCTTTGCTATGTTTGTGTATAGTTTCTCTGCCTCCATTTTTAATGATGATTGCAAGAGTTTTGACATCTCATTGAATCGTAAAGTTTTGCTCCCCCACGTGGTAGATTGTGCTTGTTCAACCTATTTTGGTTATCTCTGTAAGATGATGGAATAAAGGCTGAAACTATGTGCACATCACCAATTGGCAAAGTCATAGTTATTGGAGAAGGAATTTTAAGCATGTGCTCATCATTGACAAAGATACGAGATCCAGTGATTGACCGCTGATTATTTTGCTCAACAAATATGTTCTCTTGGAACAAGTGTGTGGTTAACTTTGTTGGTGCTCCGTTGATCCTCCTTGTTTTCTGGATTTGGCTTTGTTTTTCACTAATCTTGCTCTATTTTGATTTGTTCTATCATGAACACTATGAACTTATGTATCATTTTGAGTAATGAATATAATCTTCTTTCGAATTAAAAAAAAAAAGTCATTTTGTGATAAATCACGAAGATGAGCCAAGTTGTAATAAATATTTTAAGATGAGTCATGATGTTGTAATAAATGTTTTATAATGAATCTTTTTGTTGTATTAATTGTAAGTCATAGATGTGAATCACATGTTTACAAAAAGCACTGATTTTTGTCCGTCTTTCGGTTTCATTGAGCAAAAGAGCCTAACTCTCTAGGGGCGATAGTGCTTGACTAGTATAATATCAAGTCAAAGGGCTTGAAAAACGAAATATGTCACACCTCGATCCTCGGGGACGCACCCATCCTTCTACTTGGTCGATTTTAAAGTGCGATATCCCAAGACTAATTATTGCTGACCCTTTCTGTTTATTACGCATGCGGAAGCAATTATAAATCCCCAGACAATAAAACAATGGGATAGAAAAGCAGGCCATATTTTTCATATTGAAATTCACAACCACACTTTTATTGAAGGCACAACTCATAGTATAATTACAATACTATTCATAGCATACTTGTCTCACACCTATCTACACTAAGATAGGGTTCACAAAAGGGATGAAATCTCAATCCACACCGGGTTATACTCAAGATCCCTCTCTGGATCATCTTCTTCTTCAAAAGTCTTTCTCCCCGTCAGGTTCCTCCTCCTTAGCTTCTCCTCAGGGTCTTGAAATGGTTATTCAATAACCAATGAGACCACGTCTCAGCGAGTTATACCCTCTAAGACCCGGTTAATAAACTAATACGCCAAACGGTTGCCTAAGCACAACACGAGTTAGAGGACTTTCCTTGGCCTCAATTCCAACCTGCAATTCAAGGTTAAACACAGATATTCAAACAATTCATGACATTCGATCAAGCACTGGTCAATCGACTTAATCGATTACATGTTAGTCAGACTTTCTCTAGGTCATTCCCACTCATACCATGATCTCCCAGTGGTGTACTCATTCACCAAATCACATGTGTTTCTCAGGCGTCGTTTTCGCCAATGACATACCGATCACCGACACCATGCATTCTTTAAGGCGCTGTTTTCACCAGTGATATCCTTAATCATCGAACCACGTGTCCTTTCTAAGGCGCCGTTTTCGCCAAGGTGACATCGGCTATAGACAACATCGTGAGTTCTTTAAGGCGTCGTTTTCACCAGTGATATTTTCTTAATCACCGAACCACGTTTGTCGATAAGTCATTCACATGCGTTCTTTAAGGCGCTGTTTTCGCCAGTGATACTTCTAATCACCGAACCACGTATATCTAATAATATCGTACCTGATTGGTCTCAACCAATAACATTCTTAGTTAGCTCTCACCATTCTCTCTACTATATAGCCCATCAAGGTAACTAGCGCTATATACCCATATTCGGCCATCTACCAATCAAATATTCAATAACAAACAATTTAGGACAAATCCTCAAATTTCACAATTTACATCAATTCCATATAAATTGAAGCTCAATTAAATAAACGAACTGCATCACGACAATCAGCATGAAATTCCGGTCATCAGCCATCCTAGGTTGAATTTCCGGAAAAATAATTAATTAAATAATTAATTTCGAAAATTAAATAAATAATATTAAAAATCCAATTTAGGCTCGTATTGCCTGATTAGAGCCCGAAATGGGTCATGAAAAATCCCGAGATGCATTCAATAAATATTAGAGGCTCTCTACTTGCTAATGACTAAGTCTAACCACCTAACATGCATCATTAAGTCACTAATTTAATTGTTCTAACCTAATCTAACCACCTAATTGCACTTAATTAAATTAACCAACCCTAAGCATAATTAGCAAACTAAGAAAGCATTAGTGAGTAAAACTCACTTCATCAAAAGCGGGTATTGGAACGCGACAGCAGACTCTCGGGTCGGGCCCAAAAGCTAGCAAGCCCACATAAACTTTGGACTTGGGCCTGCTCAAATTCTTGGGGCTGAGTTGATCTGGGCTTCAAGACTAAAACAGAACTGAACTGGGCTTGAACTTAGGCCAAACTGATGCTATGAAAATGGGCTGAGCTGGACTGGCTTCTTGGGCTGGCTTGACCTCTTTGCTGGGCTGATGAAGACGGGCCGAACAAGGCAGAGATGGGCCTCGACAATTTCATAAAGGCTGAGGGCACGCCGCTAGAGAAGACTGAAGACGGAAGCTGCTTGTGGACTCCGCTTGAACGGTGGAGATGGGATTGACTCGGTGAAGACGCGTGAAGCTGAAGTTAACAGAGCGAAGCAGCTCTATGTGAAGATGGATGATGCTGCAACGAAATGGAAGAGGGGTAGCTCGCATGTGGCTTCACTCGGCGGGGAGGAGATGTGGGCTTCGCTGGCTTTTGGAGTCGAAGCCTGAAGACACTGCTCGATGTTGCTGCTGGGCGGAACACGAAGTGACGCTGGTGGAGGCCACGCGTTGAGAAGAAGCGGACGAGAGCAGGAGCTTCAACGATGCTGGAGCGGCAGAAACGGTGGAGAGTGTTGCTAGCGACGGATCTTTACACGGGTGTGGGGCTTTTGCGGTCAACCAAGCAGCTTCGGTTGTTGCCGCTGTTGACCGAGCCAAGAGCAGACTCGGACGCGTGGAGGGGTTGAAGGTCTTCAGTCAACAAACGATAAGAAGCGGTGAAGCAAGGGCGTGCGGATTCGTGGCCGAACTGGGACGTTGTTGGGGACGATCTGCGAGAGATAGAGAGAGAGAAGCTGTGAAGGGTGATTAACCGCTGGCTTCGTTCGGCTCTGATTCGGACGACGCCTGGGACTTTCAAAGGCTAAAGGTTGTTGGCCACGTGGATGCTTGGGTCAACACCGGTTGCTTGGTGCTGCTGAGTGTTGACCGGAGGGCTGAGCTTGAAAGCGTGAAGAAGCAAACGGTAGTGGAGCAGCTGCAGGGATTTTTAGTGGTTTGCTCGGTCTTCTTCCACTGTGTTGGAGGCGTCGCACTTTGAGAAGAAGGCAGAAGCGGTGATGATGAAGACAGCGACGGGAGGGACCCAAAATCAACAAACCTAAGCCATTCCCTTAATTTCTTGTCCCCCTCCTTTTTCTTTATCCTTATCTTGGTTGGTCTCTAATGCTTTCTTGTAAAAATCTTTATAAACCAATCAAATTTGAAGCCTAAAATTGCTGCCACTTTCCAATCCAAATTTCACATTTTGATCTTTAACTTCATCACTCAATTTCCCAAATTCAGATCCAATTTCGGTGAACAAAAATCTCAAATGATTTTCTATAAATCACACGCAGCAGCTTAATTTCATTGAAAGTCAAATTTTCATTAATTTACCGTCTGAATTTCCGTTGATTTTTCGCAACGTCCAACCCATTTTCCGTAAAAATCTCAAATCTCAGAAAATCTTGAGATCGAGTTACGTTAAAATATTCGACACCATGAACTTTCGATTTCAAATCGAACTCCAATTGGTAGTTAATTTTCATTCGTAGCGTTTTTAGCGTGAACTAGATATCGGGTAACTTTCGGATGTTTTTAAGAAAGCAAATAACCCGTGGTCGATTTTTCTTCAACCACTACTTAACCCACTTGACTTATTCAAGACAGGTACCAAAAAATAAGAAAATCAGTCTAGTCTTAGATCGAGAATTTTCCAATTTAATGGTGTCACCATGATTAGCCACACATCTTTGTCGATCCAAGTCTATCTCTAATTTCAAACCGATTTTTAATCGTGCCGTAAAGGCCTCTAAAGATGGACACGGTCAAAAAGTTCGGTCTGATCGAAGTTTAAGTCTATCGCCTTAAAATTCCTTAATGGTTTCCCCTAGATATGCAGTTATCTAAAAGTGATCATTTCGAGAATCAACCCAAGATCAAGAAATGCCAATTTATTCAATGAAAAATCTGGATGTCACAACTCTTCCTCTCTTACAAAAATTTCGTCCTCGAAATTTAAACCTTACAAGACTTGATCAAAAAGGTGAGGGCACAATTCTCTCATTGACTCCTCAGTCTCCCATGTCGCTCCTTCTGTACCGTGGTGTTGCCAGACCACTTTGACCAATGGGATGGTCTTTGTATGCAGAACTTGCTCTTTGCGATCGACAATTTGGACCGGTCTTTCGACGTATGACACACGGTCATCCATGTCCAATTCTTCAAAATTGAGCACATGGGTCGGGTCAAGCTCGTACTTCCTTAACATCGACACATGAAAGACGTCATGCACTTGTGCCAATCTTGGCGGCAACGCAAGACGATACGCTAAGGTCCCGATTCTCTCAAGAATCTGAAATGGACCTACGTATCTCGGACTTAGTTTGCCTTTCTTACCAAAGCGCGAAATTCCCCTCATTGGTGATACTTTTAGAAAAACGTGATCACCAACTTGGAATTCCAAAGATCTCCGGCGCTTATTTGTGTAACTTTTCTGCCTGCTCTGCGCTGCCTTTAATCTGTCTCTGATCACTGCCACGGCATCTACTGACTACTAAACCAACTCTGCGCCTGTGATTTTTCTTTCCCCAACCTCATCCCAGCACACTGGTGTTCTGCATGCTCTGCCATACAACGCTTCAAATGAAGCCATCTGAATACTCTGCTGATAACTGTTGTTGTAGGCAAATTCTACTAGATGAAGCTGATCTTCCCAACTTCTCTTGAAGTCTATTACACAAGCTCTTAGCATGTCTTCGAAGGTCTGAATTGTCCTCTCAGACTGGCCATCCATCTGAGGATGATATGCCGTACTGTACTGAAGCTTTGTGCCAAGAGCACTCGCAAGCTCTTCCAAAAAGCAGCAGTAAGTCTCGGGTCTCTATTATATGTTATCGTAATCGGCACTCCATGTATTCGAACCACTTGGTGAACATATAGGTCTGCGTGCCTATCCAAACTGAGGTCCTTTCAAACTGCAATGAAGTGAGCCGACTTTGTCAATCGGTCGACTACCACCCAGAACGAATCATTCCCTGTCTGACTTCTTGATAGTCCAGTCACGAAGTCCATCGTGATATGTTCCCATTTCCACTCTGGGATCGCGAGAGGTTGCAGAAGTCCTCCTAGTTTGCAATGCTAAGTTTTTACTTGCTCACACGTCAAACACTTGGCCACATGTTTGGCAATATTCGCCTTCATACATGACTACCAATAGTGTTGACGCAGATTCTAATACATCTTAATGCTTCCAGGATGAATGCTATAACTGCTACGATGTACTTCAGATAAAATTTCTTCTCTAAGCTTTACATCGTCAGGTACAACCAATCGTCCTTGGAATCTTAGTGTCCCGTCATCAGCGATCTGAAAATCAGCCTTTCTTTTCTCTTTGTCTTCCTAAAGAATTCTCTGTACATCTGGGTTTGTTGGTTGGAGTTGTTTGATTCTAACCTGAACATCCAGTTCAATTCTAAGGGTGGCCATAAAACTTGAGAGGTGGCCTACCTCAAATTTGAATTCCGAATCCCGAGCTCTCTCGATTAAGTTCCACTCCTTAATCAATATTTGAGCCATTGAAGACTTTCGACTTAAAGAATCGGCGACCTTGTTCGCCTTCCCTGGGTGATATAAAATATCACAGTCGTAGTCTTTCAGCAATTCCATCCATCGGTGCTGTCTCATGTTCAACTCCTTCTGAGAGAACAAATACTTGAGACTTTGATGGTCCGTGAAGATTTGAAACTTTTCCCCGCACAAGTAATGTCTCCAAATCTTCAGGGCAAATATAATGGCTGCGAGCTCTAAGTCATGCGTTGGATAGTTCAATTCATGAGGTCTCAACTGACGGGAAGCGTATGCAACCACTCTGCCATGTTGCATCAGTACGCAACCCAATCCTCTGAAAGACACATCACTATAGATCTTGAATCCTCTAAGACCAGATGGAATCGTCAGTACCGGTGCGGTAATCAGCTTTTCCTTCGGCTCTTGAAAACTATGCTCGCACTTGTCTGTCCATATGAACTTCTCTCCTTTCTTCAGGAGTCGAGTCAATGACAACACTGATGTTAAGGCTTTTTCCACAAACTTTCTTAAGTGACTTGTACAACCCATACGGCTTCTGATCTCTGATACTATCGTTAGTCTCGGCCCACTGATAATTGACTCAGTCTTGATCGGGTCCATGGAAATTCTTTCACCAATTTAAGGTGTCTCTCGGGCCCCTTAGCATTTCTCGAATACACTAGAATATCATTGAAAGATACGATCACAAACTGAACTCAATATTCCTTGAACACTCGGGTTGTCAAATCCATTACAGTTACTGGAGTGTTCGCCAGGCCAAACAGCATTACATTATACTCACCAAAGGCATATCAAGTACAACACACCATCTTCGGTATAACCTCTTTCTTGGTTCTCAACTGATGAAAACCTATCTTCAAGTCAACCTTTAAAACATATACGCTCTTTATAACTAGTCACACCATTCATTGATCTTCGGCAATGAACACTTGTTCTTGATTGTCACCTAATTGAATTGACGATGGTTGATGCATACTCGCAACAAACCATCTTTCTTTTTCTCACAAACAAAACGTATGTTTCCCCAAAGTGATGCACTGATATGCATGAATTCCTCATTCATCAATCTTCACATCTGCATCTTCAATTCTACCAATTCAAATCACAACAACTGGTAAGACGCCTTCGAGAGTGGCTCTATCTTGGTGCTAGCTCGATCGCACTTTCTATCTCTTTCTTTGACGATGGTCTGACAGTTCTTATGACAACACATCTAGAAATTCTTAGACCACTGAGATGTCCTCCATCTCTAGTTCTCCAATCCATCCTACCCAAGACAATCGCCAAGCAACCTTGGCAACCTCCATCTAACAAACAAGTTGCCTTCAGTCAATGAGATTAATGAAATCGAATATTCTTTTCGACTCCCAATAACCTTGATACTTTCACATGCTAATGGATTAAACTGGATTACTCCAAGACCATGGTTCATTCTCACAAGATGCTCCATGAACCCACACTATTCACGTGACATCAAACTCACACCTTAGCAACTAGTCAAGCACAATTATTGCTAGTGATTCCCCTCTCTTTCATTTTTACTTCAATAATTTAAGTTCTACCAACTCAGCACCAAACTTTGTTGCACTGCTTTGATAAAATCACCTCCAACACATTCTTTCTTTGATCGATGCAAGGTCAATTCTACTCCCATTCCTTTCATCATCCTAGTGGCGTTCTGGTTGCAGTAGCGATGTCTATGCTACCTTAGACTTCCACTGACAGTCCTTCACCTGATGGCCATGTTGGGCATCATCACAGCATGTTCTAATCATACTCGAACACTAGATTTATCCATGTTTCCTTCTACAATTCTGACACCTATCTGGTGCGTCTTCTATCTCCTATCAAGTGCTACCGTGCACTATTTCTTGCAACGGAGACCTATCCCAAAATTCCACAGTGCATTCTATGAAGCACTTCTTCTGACCTGTCTTATTGACGGTGACAGCAGTAACCGTTGTCGAGCTTTCATCAACTTATGTGGACAACCCATAACTTGCTATCCATGCTGGCGACACTTACCACAATTTCCCGTCCTCAGAATACACGAGACTGATCCATACCATCTTCCATGGAACAAGAAGTTCCATTTGTCTGAATGCTGACCTGACTATTCCACCCTTCCTATTGAGTGGAATAGAATACTCTTCTCTCAACGTTAGTCTTTTCCCTGACCAAATTCCAAGTCTGCCTGCACTGAATCTTGATTCAGATATCGAAATCTATTCCCTGATCATCCTTCCAGGTTGAACCTCAGCAAAGGTGGCAACAACAATAACTTGATCCTGATCTTACTGGCTCATTTAGAACCCAAGGAACACTTGCATCATAATGATCTTATCGGACTTAGGATCATTCGACGCTACTACAGTAGTACCAACTTGCGGTGGCACTCTTACACTCGAGCTAGCCAGAGCTGACACTCTGCCACAACCACCTCGGGTACCGACCTTTGTCGGTGCTTTATCCTGTGTCACAGAGGACATTGTCCTCTTACTAGGAGTTCTCAGCTCCTGCTCGCTCATGGTTCATTCTTTATACTGAAACCCGTCTTCCGAATCCACATCGGATTAGAAAGTGAGCGATCCACACATAACAAACAATTCTAGCATTCAGCTAACACATACATGCACGGGCATAAATTTAAAGGCTTTTCCTACAAACTATCCCATGGTCAACGCTCCTTATCACTCCAATCTTGAACTTCGCTCTGATATCACAAAAAGGGGATGTCACGCCCCGATCCTCGGGGACGCACCCATCCTTCTACTTGGTCGATTTTAAAAGTGTGATATCCCATGACTAAGTATCGTCGACCCTTTCTGTTTATTACACATGCGGAAGCAGTTATAAATCCTCAGACAATAAAACAATGGGATAGAAAAGCAGGCCATATTTTTCATATTGAAATTCATAACCACACTTTTATTGAAGGCACAACTCATAGTATAATTACAATACTATTCATAACATACTTGTCTCACACTTATCTACACTAAGACATGGTTCACAAAAGGGATGAGATCTCAATCCACACCCGGGTTATACTCAAGATCCCTCTCTGGATCATCTTCTTCTTCAAAAGTCTTTCTCCCCGTCAGGTTCCTCCTCCTTAGCTTCTCCTCAGGGTCTTGAAATGGTTATTCAATAACCAATGAGACCACGTCTCAGCGAGTCCTACCCTCTAAGACCCGATTAGTAAACTAATATGCCAAACAGTTGCCTAAGCACAACACGAGTCAGAGGATTTACCTTGGCCTCAGTTCCAACTTGCAATTCAAGGTTAAACACATATATTCAAACAATTCACGACATCCGATCAAGCACTGGTCAATCAACTTAATCGATTACATGTCAGTCAGACTCTCTCTAGGTCATTCCCACTCATACCATGATCTCCCAATGGTGTACTCATTCACCAAATCACATGTGTTTCTCGGGCGTCGTTTTCGCCAATGACATACCGATCAGTGACACCGTGCGTTCTTTAAGGCGCCATTTTCACCAGTGATATCCTCAATCACCGAACCACATGTCCTTTCTAGGGCGCCGTTTTCGCCAAGGTGACATCGGCTATAGACAATATCGTGAGTTCTTTAAGGCGTCGTTTTCACCAGTGATATTTCCTTAATCACCGAACCACGTTTGTCTATAAGTCATTCACGTGAGTTCTTTAAGACACCATTTTCGCCAATGATACTTCCAATCACCGAACCACGTATGTCCAATAATATCGTACCTAATTGGTCTTAGCCAATAACATTCTCAGTTAGCTCTCACCATTCTCTCTACTATATAGCCCATCAACGTAACTGGTGCTATATACCCATATTCGACCATTTACCAATCAAATATTCAATAACAAACAATTTAGGATAAATCCTCAAATTTCACAATTTACATCAATTCCATATAAATTGAAGCTCAATTAAATAAACAAACTGCACCATGATAATCAGCACGAAATTCTGATCATCGGCCATCCTAGTTGAATTTCCAAAAAAATAATTAATTAAATAATTAATTTCAAAAATTAAATAAATAAATATTAAAAATCCAATTTAGGCTCGTATTGCCTGATTGGAGCTCGAAACGGGTAAGGAAAAATCCCAAGATGCATTCAATAAATATTAGAGGCTCTCTACTTGCTAATGACTAAGTCTAATCACCTAACATGCATCATTAAGTCACTAATTTAATTGTTCTAACCTAATCTAACCACCTAATTGCACTTAATTAAATCTAACCAACCCAAGCATAATTAGCAAACTAATAAAGCATTAGTGAGTAAAACTCACTTCATCAAAAGCGGGTATTGGAACACTGCGACGGCAGACTCTCGGGTCGGGCCCAAAAGCTAGCAAGCCCACAGAAACTTTGGACTTGGGCCTGCTCAAATTCTTGGGGCTGAGTTGATCTGGGCTTCAAGACTAAAACAGAACTGAACTGGGCTTGAACTTGGGCCAAACTGATGTTGTGAAAATGGGCTGAGCTGGACTGGCTTCTTGGGCTGGCTTGACCTCTTTGCTGGGCTGATGAAGACGGGCCGAACAAGGCAGAGATGGGCCTCGACAATTTCGTAAAGGCTGAGGGCACGCCGCTGGAGAAGACTGAAGACGGAAGCTGCTCGTGGACTCTGCTTGAACGGTGGAGATGGGATTGACTCAGTGAAGACACGTGAAGCTGAAGTTGACACAGCAAAGCAGCTCTACGCGAAGATGGATGATGCTGCAACGAAATGGAAGAGGGGCAGCTCGCGTATGGCTTCACTCGGTGGTGAGGAGACGTGGGCTTCGCTGGCTTTTGGAGTCGAAGCCTGAAGACACTGCTCGATGTTGCTGCTGGGTGGAACACGAAGTCACGCTGGTGGAGGCCACGCGTTGAGAAGAAGCGGATGAGAGCAGGAGCTTCAACGACTCTGGAGCGGCAGAAATGGTGGAGGGTGTTACTGGCAACGGATCTTTGCACGGGTGTGGGGCTTTTGCGGTCAATCAAGCAGCTTCGGTTGCTGTCGTTGTTGACCGAGCCAAGAGCAGACTCGGACGCGTGGAGGGGTTGAAGGTCTTCAGTCAACAAACGACAAGAAGCGGTGGAGCAAGGGCGTGCGGATTCGTGGCCGAACTGGGACGTTGTTGGGGACAATCCGCGAGAGATAGAGAGAGAGAAGCTGCGAAGGGTGATTAACCGCTGGCTTCGTTTGGCTCTGATTCGGTTGACGCTCGGGACTTTCAAAGGCTGAAGGTTGCTGGCCACGTGGATGCTTGGGTCAGCACCGGTTGCTTGGTGCTGCTGAGTGTTGACCGGAGGGCTGAGCTTGAAAGCGTGAAGAAGCGAATGGTAGTGGAGCAGCTACAGGGATTTTCAGTGGTTTGCTCGGTCTTCTTCCGCTGTGTTGGAGGCGTCGCACTTTGAGAAGAAGGCAGAAGCGGTGATGATGAAGACAGCGACGGGAGGGACCCAAAATCAACAAACCTAAGCCATTCCCTTAATTGCTTGTCCCCCTCCTTTTTCTTTATCCTTATCTTGGTTGGTCTCTAATACTTTCTTGTAAAAATCTTTATAAACCAATCAAATTTGAAGCCTAAAATTGCTGCCACTTTCCAATCCAAATTTCACATTTTGATCTTTAACTTCATCACTCAATTTCCCAAATTGAGATCCAATTTCGGTGAACAAAAATCTCAAATGATTTTCTATAAATCCCCGACACACAAAGAAGCCCGAAAGTCAATTTTTCATTAATTTAGCCAATCTAAATTTCCGTTGATTTTTCGCAATGTCCGAACCCATTTTCCGTAAAAATCTTTTGAGACTGAGTTGACGTTCCTAAAATAGCTCGTGACATCACGGAATTTTCGATTTCTGAAATCGAACTCGAATTGGCGGTTAATTTTCATTCGGCGCGTTTTTAGCATGACTTAGACTATCAGGTAACTTTCAGATATTTTTAAGAGTAAATGACCCGTGGTCGATTTTCTTCGAACCCCTACGAACCCACTCGACTCATGGGCGACTCACGATGGTCGTGAAAATCTCGATGACTTAAATACGGACACAGGGTACCAAAACAATAAAAAAATCAATCTAGTGCCAGTCGACGAGAATTTTCCAATTTAATGGTGTCACCCACGATTAGCCACACATTTCTGTTGATCCAATCTATCTCTAATTTCAAATTGATTTTTAACTGTGCCGTAAAGGCCTCTAAAGATTGACGCGGTCAAGAAGTCAATTCCTGATCGAGTTCTCAAGTCTATTGCCTTAAAATTCCTTAATGGTTTCCCTAGATAGTCCAGTTATCTCGAGAGTGATCAGCTATGAGAATAACCCTATAGACGCGTCAATGAAATGTCCGATTTATTAAATAGAAGACAGGGTTGAAAAATCTGAATGTCACAAAATATGCTACTACTATAGGCTCGCTTTGCTTCTTCAAGCTCTGTCCCTTATTGAAGACTAAAGCGCCATTAATATGCTTGTGTTAATAATGATGCAATCTTGCTTATCTTTTCTTTCCCTTATGTATAAAAATGCAGACTAGCCTTAGCAATTGTGTGTTTGTGTGCTTAAAATATGCAAAGCTAATTTCCCCTTTTTCTCTTCAAATTTCCATTAGGTATTATAAATTTTAGAATAATAAGATAGCACATTATCCTGATGGCATGCTCTGCACTCGCCTTCATGAGGATTTTGTGCATCAGAAATTGAGGCCACAAAGCCTTATGTTCAAAGTGAGGGTTTAGATGGATGTTAAAAATCGATCCCAATATTTTCAACATACCCCCTTTTATGGTGGCAACTCCTGAATGAATTAATTGCATGTTTAGATAATTAAATCAAAATCTTAAAGTTGCCATTGGCATGACCTTGTAATAGTCTACCCTAAATGTTCCTTAGTGATTCATTAGTTTTCTTTTAACGGTTCACATCTGAAAATGTCGCGATAAATCCAAAGATCCTGTTCTTGATAGACCATAGAACTGCCGAAATTTAACAAACCCTTCATCACAATTTTGTCTTTTCCTCCAACAGATTTATTTGTTGCATCAAATCTCCAATGTTAGATACTAGAATAGACGATCTGTCACTATAAATTATTCGAGTTTCACACAGACGCATGCCCAGAAGCATGCAGCATATTGTCCTTGGAGAAGAACGCTAACGACAACGGAATCGAAATGCTCGCAGCGTCCAATTGAGGGGAGATTTCCGCGTTTACCGCGAGAGTGCTTTCTGAGTCCTCAGGACCACGACGAAAGTAGAAAAGGATACCACAGATTACAACGGCGATGACTGCTATGCCGACGATGACCCATCCCGGAGTATCCCACCACGAAATGTTCTCGTCGTCGGACGAGACTGAATTCGCGACAGATGAAGAGGGGAAGCACGGGCAACCCAAACAATTTTGTGGACAGTTATAGTTCTCCATCAAGAAAGTCCTGCGTAGTTAAATGCTAGCAATGAGTTCATAAACATATTTTCAAGCATCAATTCACACAAGAAAAGAAGTAGTTGCTCAAAAGGAGGGTGCTTTATTAAAAAAGAAACACTATTTTCATCACATAAACCGAGAAGATTATATGACCCGAGCGCGAGAATGAGATGATTGAAGATGGAATGAAGTAGGATATAGTATAAACTGAAGAGTCAAAGGAGGTGCTTGCGTGTACCTTATCAAGAAGAACCGAGGCGAGTGGTGTTAGTGGTGTAATTCTTACACTACCAGCAAAGAAGTGCGAATTTTCATTAGGTGGCCTCTCATTATAAAGGCTCTCTTCTATCCTCCATTATTGGTGGCGGCTTTTGGTTGGAAAAATTTTCAAAAAATTCATAAACCTATTGTAATTGTGTCAATTCAATTATAAACATTTTCCTTTAGCCAATTAACTCATAAACTTCTTTACATTTGTGTCAATTCAGTCCATCTAATCAAAATTGGATGGTCAACGTCAACATGGACACTGGTCATTTTACGTGACACCATCAATGTTTATGTGAATAATTTTTATTTGTGATTTTGGTGTCCAAGTTACTATGCAAATATGGAAAGTAGATTGATCCAAGCGCATAAGCTTTAGTTAATGTCCATTTCGACACTTAGTTAATTTTCTTAGTTTTTCTTTTTGTGTCTTAAAATATTAAAAGAATTTAAAAGGTATTTTTAGGGGTGCATTTTAGGCACCATGCACGCTCGCAAATAGATTTGCTTTCTTAATATCGCACTGCACTTTATAATGCATTTTTTAGATTTATTTTTCACATGCGACAATTCAATTAGGATTGTAGTTTATTTAGTAGATGGTCATGACACATCATAAATTCACTTACCTTTTGGGCATCAGGCATCTCTTGGAGAGCTTATATCGAATTTACATTTACAGCTGACAGGGTTTTGTCCCGGGCCTTGACATCCAGGTTTTGCTTAATTTTGCCCGATACCACTCGCGTCCTTTATTTTTCTTGTCATTCATTTCTTTTATTAGCTTTCTATTGTAATTGCCTGCTTGTTTATTTTTTTACTTAAGTGACCATGCATAATCACTTTTATATGTTTAGAGGATTTAAGGAATAAAACTTGGTGAAGTTCGCATGTAAATTGTTTTCATACTTAAAGATCTGATGCAACTAAATCGATTGGTGAATCTTTAGTTCATAGGAGTGAAATGTACTCCCACATCCTACTTGGATTGCTAATTTATTTATCATAAATTAGTGGCGTCTCCAAGACAATTGCACAATTGGATTGAAAATTCACATTACAATTCATAGGACTTAGAAGTGCCCATGCTAAGTATAGACGATCTATCATTATGCATCATTCAATTACCACGTATGGTAAATTTTTTATCTGTTGACAACAACATGGATTGAGAGTGCTAGTATGAACACCTAGAGAGGGTGAATAGGTGTAAAAATAAATCTTGGCAAGTATATGTGGAATGAAATAAACTTCAAACGAAGGAGTTAGGGAAGATAATAAGAACACAGAAATTATAGTGGTTCGGCTTAATCCAAGTCTACGTCCACTCTCTCACGCTAACAGCCTTTTTGGCTGGATTCCACTATGCAATCAACAAGAGATTACAACTTAGAGTGCAAATACTTAGTAGTAGATCACACTATCTCACTAAGTCACTCCTTTGGTATTTCTCTCACAATCACAAACGTTTAAGCTCTCCAAAGACAAGTTTATGATCGAAGGTCGCTCAGACTTTGGAATTATAAATTCTATGCTTCGTCTCTTACTTGCTCATCGGTCCTTCATCTCCTTAAATACTCCTCCACTTCAAAACTAGCTGTTGGACATTATTATGGAGAATCGTCTTCCAATATACCCATTGGACAGCTCTGTATCTAGAAGATTCGGTAGCCGTTGAGTAACAAAAGTAGAATCCTAAATTGATTCCGATCGCCCATACAAACGAAATATTGGTTTCCATAAGTAAAGCTTCTTCGTATAGAAAGTTCTTGTCTTTAAGATCCAATTGTTAATAAAATAGATTGAGTCAATCAAATCAATCTTGATGTGGAATCCAAACCAAATCACTAGCCGTTATATGATTGGGCTTGAGTTACATTTCATCGAATATGGATGTAAAGTCTGAGAGCAATAGACTTTACTATCTGAGTCTTTAGACTTTACAATCTGGGTCTGAACATATCTGCTTCTGAACAGATTTAGCTTTAAGGTCTGTACCCAGTTCAACTTTAGTATAGAGTCTATCTTCTGGTTCTTCCTTCACGTTCAGTCTGGAATTTGTCAGAGTGAGCAGACTTCTGATGTAGAACAGACTTTGACACTAAAGTCTGGCAGTTTTCAAACTTTGACACAGAAGTCTGGAAATCTTCAGAGTATACTTTGGACATGTGATGCGTTCAGTCTTCTGGCAGTCTTCTGACTTTGACAATATCCTTTACACGTTCTAATATCTGCATGGTCTTAACTTAACCATTAAAAATGTTAGTAGCCTTTGATTTATTTTGTCATCTTCAAAACATCATAATGGATTTCCCTAACAATCTTCCCATTTTTGATGATGACAAAATAATATTTGAATATGCAGATTTATAAACACGCTTTTAAAAATATTAATTTAAATCAAAAGATATCAGAACATAACAAATAGATTGAGCATAACAATATATAGAAAAATAATCGCAGCTCAATATTGTGCAATAAATAATATCAACCAATTAGCACATATGCATATTCATATCTTCTCCCCCTTTTAGTCATAATCAAAAAGCGATAATAATGGATTCACGTAGAGAATGATAACAAATATCTTGCATGAATCACAATTTCCAAAAATAAGCTTTTATAGAATATTAAAAATGCAATATAGCTCACTTCGATTATATCAGCAAATATCCAATAAATATCTTGCATGAAATTCACGTACTCTTTTTGTCATAATAAATTGATAATATCAATAAGAGATTTGTTAATGGCAAAAGGTAATAAGAGATGCACTAACCGGATTTTGTAGAATAAATTCTGACACATTTACCTTTCATTCCATTCATAATAAGATCATGATCAATCCAAAAAGATTTTTCCATAATTGATCAATGCTCCCCCTCAATTTGTTGCATTTTTGAGATGATCACGATTCTTTTTCTTTTCTTTTGGATTTGATTTCTCCTCCTGTCACCATGACAATATTTGCGAATAGAAACAATTGTTGCAATTGTCGCAAGAGATATTTTCTGATTGCACCAAAATTTGCGTAGATTCGTAATCATCCTTCCCTTAAAGAATTTCCTGCAATCAACTCATTTCCTTTTTTGGTATCCATCAATTTGGATCCTTCCTTGACGTTAGAGTAAAATAGAAAATCTCCATAATCAAATATTCTTTCTTAATTCATCGTAACAAAGTATTCAAAGAAAGAATATTATGCACAATAATATTTTGAAAAATAAATTCTCACTTAGTCATAGTACGATAAAATCAGAGAGAATAAATCCTTGAGTATCTCAGAAAAAAATATCTTGCAAAATTAGTATCACGTAGAATCAGATTTTTACTTTGCAAAATATGACAATTTGAGAGCATAAAATTAGACAAAATAATTTGAATTGTCTCAAATAAGCACACGTATTAAATCAAATCTCGAATCACAAAAACATATCATGCGATTCTTTCTTCAATAAAACAAATCAAGGAATATGATCATTATAAAATCTAAATCAACTAAGGATATATCAAATATCAAGCATAATGAGAATTATTGCCCAAATCAAATTGAGTATAAAAAATTCCTTATCAAATCCTCTTTCTTCTTTCTTCTTTATATCCTGCAAAAATAACTTATCTTTTCTTTGGTACCCATTTTTTTTTTTTTTTGGGTCCATGAGAGTTAGCAGAATATGCTGCTTTTATCCAATTTTTCTTAATAGGTCTCCAGACTTGAGAAAGATCTTGTTGCCTAAGTCGAGAATTCTCCTTTTTAAGTTCGGAAATCCTTTTAAGAGAAGATTTGATATTTGAACAAAACTCATTTATATACTTTGAAACTTTGAGAGGAATTTTTGAATTGCTTACCTCGATTTCCTCATTGGATTATGAGTCTGTGTCCGAGTCAGACTTTGATTCTGAGTCTGTGTCTGAGTCAGACTTTGATTCTGAATGTGCCATCAAGCATAGATTTCCTTGCTCATCATCTTCTTTTATTGTTCTTTTCTGGCCATTCTGCTTGTATTTTCTTCCATCGAATTTCCTTCCTTTTCTACTCAGCTTTTTGAATTTCTTGACCATAAAGGCAAGTTCTTCATCGTCCATGTCATTTTCTGAGTCTGTTTCATCAAAAACAGCATTAGATATTAAAGCAATGGACTTTTTACCTTCAGGATCTTCATCGTTGAGTTGTTCCACTTCATAGGATTGAAGAGTGCCAATCAATTCATCAACGGAGAGTGGCATAATCCTCTGAGTCTCCCAGATTGAGGTCTTGACATGATTCCAATCTTTTGAGAGACCTCGCAAGAGTTTGTTGACCTTCATCGGGGTAGAAATTTGATGACCTTGATATGCTAAACCATTTACAATTTCTATAAAACGGCTGAACATATCTCCAATTGACTCTCTTTGCTTCATCTTGAATGATTCATATTGGCCAAGCAAGAAGTTTACTTTTGTCTCTTTTACACGATCGGTCCCTTCATATGTAACATGAAGTCTATCCCAAACTTCTTTTGCTGTTTCACATGAAGAGATTCTGTTATATTCAGTAAGAGATAAAGCGCAATATAAAGAATAAATAGCTTTCGCATCAAGCGCTTCTCTTTTGGACATCTCCATTCGAGACATAGGAGCGGGGGGTTTGCTTTTTTTTGTCTTTGCCAATCTTATTTGATGTATACACAGCGATGGGGTTGATTCTTTTTCCACAACATCCCATTGCAAGAGATCTCTGGATCTTAAGAATGCTTTCATTTTGTTCTTCCATACGTCATATTCCTTTCCATCAAAATATGGTGGCCTTGTGTTGCTTTGCTCTTCCATAAGTCCTGGTGCCAACATACTAGCCATAAAGAATCTTTAGCTCAAAAGTAAAAACACTTTTATAAACTGAGCACTTGGCTCTGATACCAATTGAGAGTGCTAGTATGAACACCTAGAGGGGGTGAATAGGTGTAAAAATAAATCTTGGCAAGTATATGCGGAATGAAATAAACTTCAAACGAATGAGTTAGGGAAGAGAATAAGAACACATAAATTATAGTGGTTCGGCTTAATCCAAGCCTATGTCCACTCTCTCACGCTAACAGCCTTTTTGGCTGGATTCTACTATGCAATCAATAAGAGATTACAACTTCGAGTGCAAATACTTAGTAGTAGATCACACTATCTCACTAAGTCACTCCTTTGGTATTTCTCTCACGATCACAAACTTTTAAGCTCTCCAAAGACAAGTGTATGATCGAAGGTTGCTCAAACTTTGGAATTATAAATTCTACGCTCCGTCTCTTACTTGCTCATCGGTCCTTCATCTCCTTAAATACTCATCCACTTCCAAACTAGCCATTGGACAGTATTCCAGAGAATCGTCTTCCAATATACCCATTGGACGGCTCTGTATCTAGAAGATTCGGTAGCCGTTGAGTGACAAAGGTAGAATCCCAAATTGATTCCGATCGCCCATACAAACAAAATATTGGTTTCCATAAGTAAAGCTTCTTCGTATAGAAAGTTCTTGTCTTTAAGATCCAATTGTCAATCAAATAGATTGAGTCAATCAAATCAATCTTGATGTGGAATCCAAACCAAATCACTAGCCGTTATATGATTGGGCGTGAGTTACGTTTCATCGAATCTGGATGTAAAGTCTGAGAGCAATAGACTTTACAATCTGAGTCTGTAGACTTTACAATCTGGGTCTGAACATATCTGCTTCTGAACAGATTTAGCTTTAAGGTCTGTACCCAGTTCAACTTCAATATAGAGTCTGTCTTCTGGTTCAGTTTCAACATATAGTTTGTCTTCTGGTTCAGTTTCAACATATAGTTTGTCTTCTGGTTCTTCCTTCACGTTCAGTCTAGAATTTGTCAGAGTGAGTAGACTTCTGATGTAGAACAGACTTTGACACTAAAGTCTGCAGTCTTCAAACTTTGACACAGAAGTTTGGAAATCTTCAGAATATACTTTGGACATGTGATGTGTTCAGTCTTCTGGCAGTCTTCTGACTTTGACAATATCCTTTACATGTTCTATCATCTGCATGGTCTTTTACTTAACCATTAAATATGTTAGTAGCCTTTGATTTATTTTGTCATCTTCAAAACATCATAAGAGATTTTCCTAACATGGATGACATGGACAGCATGGCGGCGATGGCGTATAACACTGACATGGACAGCACAGCGGTGACGGAGTATAACACGGACAGCACGTCACCGGCACATCCATCGCCAGCGTGTCCTTCGCCAGTGTATCCTTCCCTGGCGCGTCCTTCGCCGGCAGGTCCTTCCCCAGCGCGTCCTTCCCCGGCGTGTCCTTCGCCGGCTCGTCCATCCCCGGCGGGTCCTTCACCGACGTGTCCTTCCTTGGCGCATCCTTCACCGGCACGTCCTTCCCCGGTGCATCCTTCGTCAGCACCTCTGCCGGCAATGGCTGCAGCATTAGGCTTATTGTTGGAATCTTAAGCTTCCATGGGATTCTATCCGAGTACCACGGAAATTTTTTATAACAACACCGGTGGCGACGACAGCAACAACGATGACCACGCTGACGGTGATCCACCTCGAAGTCTCTTGGCACACAGAAATCTTGCTTTCCAAAGATACAGAAACCGGAACGTCCCCTGCCGATGGAGGAGGGAAGTACTAGAAACCCGGGCAATCTTGTGGATAGTTATTGCTCTCCATCAGGAAAACCCTCTTGCAGTTCAATGCAAGCGGTGAGTCTACAAACATTTTTCGAAGCATCGTTCATACCGAAAAAATTAGATGTTACCTTATTAGAAAAGAAACACTTTTTTTTTTTCATGATAGATCGGGAAGATTATATGACCTGAGCGCGAGATCAAGATAATTGAAGATGGAATTAGCAAGACGTAATATAATAAATTGAAGAGTCGAAGAAGGTGCTTGCACGTACCTTTGCAAGAAGAACTGAGCAAACTGGGGACTTATGTTATCGCTACAATACTACACAACTTCCAAAGAAATGCGAATTCCACTGGGTTGTGGCCTCTCGTTATAATGGCTCCCAAGTCCCCACAGTGTGCTTTGGTCCGCCCCTCAATAATTTTTTTGCTTTTTTAAAGTGAGGATATACGTAAGAAAGGATGATTGAACAACATGACAAAAGAATTGGGGAAATTTCACATCACGTACCAAATAGTCATGATTTGATGTTAATGACATTGTTTGTATATATAGAAAATGGTTAATATTATAAAAATAATCACAAATTATGCTTACTATGACATAAATGCCTTGGCCTTTTTTTTCATGTCACTAAAATTCTAAACTTGTCCATTATGACATAAATATTCCAATTTATTTTTTTGTGTTATAAAATTTATCGGATTTATACCAATGTAATAAATATATTCTAGATGAAACTAAAAGAGAGAGTATAATATTTGTAATTGCGTGTTAAGGGTATCCATGCAAGCATTGGCCAACCTTTACCAATGCCCCGTTAGGGTTGGCGGCTCAGTCCAGCAAAGTCAAAACAGTCGGACGCCCCTTAAACATCCCGGATCATATGCAATCTCTCTTCTTCTTCCCTCAGGTCCAATATTTTTATTGGCTTTTTTAGTTCTCAATTTTCCTTTTAATCTTTTTCTCATGTGGTGTTTGCATGGCGCCACTTATCCTAGAAAAATATTAATAATGTCATTTTGGATCCACGTTGAATTTTTAACGTGGATTTTGAATAGAACCATGTCGGAAAGTTTGTATATCATACATATACAAATTTGAAGTTTATGGATGACATAAAGAACGTTTAAGGTATCAGTGTTATAGTGAGTATAATTTAAGTTTTATAGAGACGCATTTTTTTCTTTTTTTAGTTTGTGAGATTTTTTTTATAATCAAGCTCCCGTCCCTGATCTATGAACCATCGTATGGAAAAAGGTTCTTATTTCTTTGCAGTGCGCGCGACATGCTCTCCTGGGGTGAGGCAAATCTCGGTCACCGCTACTTTCTGTTTCATGCCCCATTAAGTGGGCCCCATGCTACCCAAGGTCGAGGACAGAAAGCAAAATTGAGTTCTTCCCCCTTCCTGAAAAGCTTCAAGGAAATTTTTAAAATAAAAGTAATGGTCATAAACAAACCAGAAGAAGAGACAACTTTTTCTAAAATTTCAGGTTTAACCGAGGTCGGACGATATCCGGGGATAGTACTAAAAAATTCTTAAACTTATTATATTAGTACTAATCAATCCTAAACTTTTTAATTGGACTAATTTAGTCATAAATCTTTTCACGTTGGTATCAATTCAATTATCTTGCCAATTTAAATATAAAAAAATGGCCAATCTGTACTTCGGTCGTCTTACATAGCACGGTTGGTGCTGATGTGGACATTTTAATTTTTTTTTTAATTTTTGAATTTCTAAAATAATTTGTTCCTTTTTTTTTTTTTTTTTTTTTTTTTTGCTGGTGGCCATTGCTAGCCACTAATCACAGCTATGGCTAGTGAGGGTTGGCCTTGCTTACGGTTGGCAAGGTGGTTGGCCTCACCAAGCTACCCTTGGGTCAAGGCTAGCATTGGTTGTCCAGGCATGGCTAGGTAAGGCCTCCTTGCTAGATCTGGCAATTAATCGTGGCGTAGGTGGGGCTTGCTGGGCCTTGCCCTCACCTATTTGAGCCTTGGCGAGGCCAATCCTCACTCGTGTGAGGTGTGGCAAGGCTGCCTGGCCTAGGCGATAGTTGGTCTCACTAGATTTGACAAGGAGCCCTCGCATGGTCGTGCTTAGACAGCCAGCACTCGCCCTCGCCTAGGGGCAGCACGGCGAGGGTGACCCTTGCCTATGACTAGCAAGGGCGACCCAAGTGAGGCTAGCCCTCGTCGGCCATGGCTATGGCTGGCGGCTGGTGATGGCCATTAGCAAAAAGAAAAAACAAAGAAGAGGGAGAAGAAAAAGAAAAGAAAAGAAATTATTTTAAAAATGGTCACGTCAATCTTAGCCATATCACATAGAACGATTAACGTCCATATTAACAATTTCCGACATAAATTGGCTGGAAGAACTAAATCGATACTAATGTGAAAATATTTAGGATTAAATTAGTCTAATTAAAAATGTCTATGGCTAAATTGATACTAATATATTAGGTTTATGAATTTTTTGTTACTTTTCTCAACAATGCTCAATATAAGTATAGCCACAAAACAAAAGAGTACATTTTCTTATTCGTGAAATTATTTTGTTGGGAAAGCTGCACATAAGAATGAGATAATTGTAGCAAGTGCTTCTTTGGACGTAAGTTCTAAGAAGAGAAGACGAAAAGAGGGAAAATTGTTCAAAAATTTATAAATCTTTTGCACATTGCCAATTCAATTTTAAGCATTTCAACTTTTCCAATAGAGTATTAGACTTTTTCATCTTTTGCTAATTAAGTTCGTTAGGCCAATTCTAGCTAAAAATCACAGACATGAATGCCGATCATCCTATTTGGTAAGATCAGCGCTAACATGAATAATTTCTAAAAAAATTTTAAAATTTTAAAATTTTGTTTATTTATTCTATCTTCTCTTTTCTTGTTCTTCCCTTCTTCTTCCTCCTCTAGCCGACCTCACGGTGGTTGGATGAGGCTCCTCTAAGATTGGCAAGGTCGTCAGCTCTTGCCTAGCTAGTTGTGGCCAGTCATGGGCCATGGCTAAGGCTAGCAACCGGCTAGAGGAGAAAGAAGAAGAGAAAAAGAGAGAGAGAGAGAGAGAGAGAGAGAGAGAGAGAGAGAGAATAATCTTATAAAATTATTAAAAATTTAAAAAAATTAACTCACAAAAAAATTTGTGTGTTGTAAAAAATGCATTTCTATTATGGAAATAGAAATTTTATACAGTTACGAAATACCTTCGAATTCTTATAAACTCATTTAGGGAACATAATCTAGAAAAAAAATTATTTTTTGAACATAATAGGTTATCAAACAAGCTCTTAGTATCCATGGCTTCAAAGATGAACCTTTAAAAATCAATCTTAAATGTGTAAACTCATGTAATTGGCGAAATTTGGTACAGGATCTAGATGGCAGTGCCCCAACCTTTTGGATTTTTGATGAAGGGTAACACCTATTTTAATGATCTTGCTTTCTGAATTAATGTGTTATTTTTCCTCTATCAAAATTAACGGTCCATCTTTAAAATAAAATGTTTTCACCAAAAGTCCTGCCTCCATGTCATAGGCTGTTGAGTTTTTCATTCCATTGATTGTCGGTAACAGGCTATTAACACGGGCCTTGCGTAAATCTAGCGAGGAAATGTCGGCAATCATTCCATGAGATATAGAATATATATTGCTTAGAAAGAAGTATTTTGTAAAAGTAGAGAATAAATGAGGTTCCTTGAATAAACCACCATCCTTATAGGCTGAGTTTGGCAGTCGGGATAAAATTCGGGATAGGATATGATTTATTTTATCCTACGTTTGGTGCTCGCTTAGGACGGGATAAAGTCGGATATAAGGAGGATATAGACAGGACAAAATTATCCCATAGGTGAGGTGGGATAAATGTGGATAGGATTTATAATATTCATAATAGGAAAGTTATTTTTCTTGAATAAAAAACTTATTAAATTAAAAAAACTGAAATTATATTTCAATATAAATAATATTTTAATTCTAATTTAAGAAATAAAAAATAAAAATTAAACATTTATTTTTAATTAATCTTATTTTAATTTATATATTCAACTTTAATTCTATCTTATATTAAATATTCAATCTATAAATTAAATATTTATATTTATTATATATTTTAGGTATTTTTGTATTTTTGGTATGTTAGTACAATTTACTATTTGATAAAATTTTATTAAAGAATGATGAAAGGGGAAAAAAAGAAATAATAATGAAAATAATATAAAAAGAGGAAAAATAAAAAAATAAATTAAGTAATAGTGTTACGAGAGATTTTCACTATCTCTCGTTTATGAACATTTAGTTCATTTATAATGATATGCCGTTTATATAAAAAAAAATGTACATGATATGATGTAAACATATCCGAATTTAATATTATGATTCACCAAACAATTGGCAGGATATAAAAAAATCTTAGGATTTTATATTCTATCCTATCCAGTCCTATCCCAATTAGAAATCCAGAAGACCAAACGTAGCCAGGGTTTACAAGTCGCAACCGTTTGCCTAACTAGGCTAACCATGAAATTTCGGAAGCTATCCAGCACCTTTGAATTTTGACTTCGGTTTCGCTCCCTGCCATACCATCCATGTTTCTTTGCCATCACTAATCCTTGTTTACAATGCATCTCCATTATTATTAGAGGAAAAACAACCAAAAACCCTAAATTATGTCTATCATGACACATTTATCTCAAAATTTATTTTGTGACGCACAAAACCCAAAATTTATACTTATATAACATAATAATTTAGTAAGACATTTATGGACACCAAAAACCTTAAACTTATATCCCTGCGAGACATTTATCTCAAAACTTGGGATAAATATGCCGCATGAGTATAACTTTAGGGTTTTTAGTATCACAAAAAAATAATTTGGAATAAAAGTGTCACACGGATATAAATTTAGAGTTTTTTTGTATCATATCTAATATAAATGTGTCGCACAAAATAAGTTTGAGATTTTTTGTATTGCAAAAAAAATTGGGATAAATGTGTTACAGTAAGCAAAATTAAGGATTTTTTGTGATTTTTTTCCCTTATTATTATTGGTATTTCAAGAGATAAGTTGATGTCTAGCTAGAGATCTGGAAATAGTCGTGACTTGAAAATCTTGCTATTATTGAATCTTTTCCTGCCGAATTTATGAAATGTAAATCGTGCGAGGGGAAAAAAAACAAAATCACTTATCCAAAATTCATAGTCCAATTAGAATCCCGTCTCTTCTAAGTGCGGGAAAAAAAATACCATACTTTTACTGAAGTCGAATATGCATAAAATTGGAATCCCGTCTCTTCTTAGTACGAGAGTATCCTATTCCAACTCAAAAACCCACTTAATTAAAATAACAAGAGTTAATTCAAGGAGAGAAGAGTATAGGGCATGTTATTTAGCACTTTTCTTTAGCCCATCATAATAATGGAGAGGCACCTTTCCCTTTTTTGATGTGCACAAATGAACCATGACGACTTCAATCGCTACGGTTTTAAATATTAGCAGATGCGTGCATTAGGTTTACTCTAACTTCGGAGGAACACAAAAACATCATCTTAGAAGGAGGAAGAGTGACATCCTACCGGGGGCAAAATAAATAGATAATAGTTGAAAAAAGGTTGAATTTTAATTTGAAGGCATCTTGGTGAACTATTTATAAATGAATGGCTTTAACAATAGAGACTGAGAATTATGATGTGTTTACTAACTATTCTATTTTCAGGAACAATTTCTCATCAAAAATGATTATTTTTTATTTTGATCCCGAGAGTAATTTCTAAGTATTCAAAGGCATTTGGTAATTGTCCAAAATTTCTATTTTCAAAATAGAATTGCATCTGGCATCGTTTTCAAAATTTTTAATCCAAACCATTTTCTTTTAAAATAATTTTATTACTTTTCTCTTCTTTTCTTTTTTTCTTTTCTTTTATTCTTCAAGCTTTGGCCGGTTGCCAGCCTTGAGGTGACCGATCGATTGGCCAAACGAGGGTTGGCAACAGTGAGGCCATGCCTTGTCAAGTGAGCCTCACTACTAGCAATCGATCAAGCCTTAGATGTGCAAGGAGCCTTGCCCAGATCCGGCTCAGTTGAGCTCACCAAAATCTAGCTTAGTTGAGCTCGCCCAATCGCTAGGCCACCGTAAGGTCAACCTCATCTTGGTTGGGTGATGTCGACCTCACAATGGCTCGGCATGGTCGGGCCTTCCCAGTGGCTGGGCAAGCTTAGCCTCGCCAAATTTGATAGGGCTCGACCTCAGCTTGCCAAGGCTCAACCAAGCCTTGCCCAACTAGGAAAGGATCGTTGGTGGTTGGATGAGCCTTGCCTGGCTAGGCAAGCCTCTCCGGTGGCTGAGGGAGGCTTGGGTGAGGCACGCTTGTCCACTAGCGAGCTCGCCAGACCTCGCCCAATTGGTCGCTAGTGACCGGTGACGGCAATCAACGGTGGTGGCGGTGGAAGAAGAAGAGAGCACAAAGAAGAACAAAGAGAAAATAAGAAGAGAAAAGAGAAAAGAAATTTGGATTGTCTTGATTTTAAAATTGTTCTCAGGAGTAAAGAAACAATTTTGTTTTTTTTTTTTACTCTCTGATTCCATTCCAAATCTATTCCCGGAAACATATTTGTTCCCGAAAACAAAAAATTTACAAATCAATTTCTGTTCTAAATCTACTCTCGAAAACAAAAGAATAAATGGAATTGACAATTTTCAGTCCACTTCCTGATTCCGAGGGGGAACCGAATGGGATTGGACCGACTTTTTTTAAAAAAAATATTTTAAATTTCTTAGAAATAGCAATAAACCCTAAAATTGTAATAACTCTAGTATTTTTGTTTTTTTTTGTTTTAATTTTTTTGCTAAGCGGCTGGTTCCATTGGATTGGACCAGATTGGAACGGATGGTCCAGTTCTTGGTCCTAGGACCGGCTGGTCTAATCCTCAATCCCGTAGTGATTCATTAGTTTTCTTTTAATGGTTCACCTCTGAAAATGTTGCAATAAATCCAAAGATCCATTTCTTGAAAGACCATAGAACTACAGAAATTTAATAAACCCTTCATCATAATTTTTTTTTCTTCCAGCACAATTATTTATTGCATCAACTCTCCAATGTTGGATTCTAGAATAGACGATCTGTCACCATACGTCATCTAAGTTTCACACAGAAACATGCCCAGAAGCTTGCAGATTATTATCCTTTGGAGAAGAGCCCTAACAACAACGGAATCGAAATGTTCACAGCGCCTGTACCGGCGGAGATTTGTGGTTCATCCGAGAGACAGCGTCCCCTGTGTCCTTAGGACCACGATTAAAGTAGAAAAGGAAACCACATTATACAACGGCAACAACTACGATGCCGAAGATGACCCATCCCGGAGTATCCCACCACGAAATTTTGTCATCGGACGAAGGGGAGAGGCACGGCCAACACGGACAACACGGACAATTTTGTGAACAGTTATTGTTCTCCATCAAGAAAACCCTACGTAGTTCAATGCAAGCAACTAGTTTATGGACATATTTTGAAGCATCAATTCACACAAGAAAATAAGTAGTTCTTCAAAAGGAGGGTACTTTATAAGAAAAGAATCACTTTTTTGATCACATAAACGGAGAAGATTATATGACCTGAGTGCGAGAAGGAGCAGATTAAAATTGGAATGAAGTAGGATATAGCATAAACTGAAGAGTCGAAGGAGCTTGTAACTTATAAAGAAGAACTGAGGCGAGTGGTGTTATTGGTATAATTCTTACACGACCAGCAAAGGAGTGCGAATTTTGATTAGATGGCCTCTCATTATAATGGCTCTCTTCCATCCTCCATTATTGGTGGCGACTTTTGATCAGGAAAATTACCAAAAAGGTTCTAAACTTATTATAATTGTATCATTTCAATCATAAACCTTTTTTCTTTTGAACAATTAAGTTCTAAACATTTTTGCATTTGTGCTAATTTAATCAATCTAACCAAAATTGGTTGATTGACATTGACATGAATGCTAGTCGTTTTATGTGACACCACCAGCGTTGACATAGACAATTTTTATTTGTGATTTCAATGTCCAAGTTACTATGTAAATATGGAATATAGGTTGATTCAAGCATATAAGACATAGTTCATATTTATTTCGACACTTAGTTAATTTTCAGTTAATTTCCTTAGTTTTTTTTTTGTATCTTAAACTATTACAAAAAATATATATAAAAAGTATTTTCAGGGGTGCATTTAAGGTACCATGCACATTCACAAATAGATTTGTTTTCTTAATATCGCATGCACTTTATATTGCATTTTTTAGATTTAATTTTCACACGCGACAATTCATTTTAGGAATGTAGTTTATTTAGTAGGTGGTCATGACACATCATACATTCACTTTCCTTTTCGAGCATCAGGCATCTCTTGAGAGTTTATACCGAATTTACATTTATAGCTCACGGGGTTTTGTCCCAAGCCTTAATAACAAGGTTTTGTTTGATTTTGCCCGATACGACTCGTGTCCTTTATTTTTCCTGTCATTTATTTATTTTATTAGCTTTTTACTAGAATTGCTTGCTTGTTTATTTTTATAACTTGACTGACTATGCATAGTCACTTTTTATATGTTTGGAGGGTTTAAGGAATAAAAATTGGTGAAGTTTGCATGTAAATTGTTCTCATAATAAAAGATTTGGTGTAGCTAAATCAACTTGTGAATCTCTAGTTCACAGGAGTGAAATCTACTTCCGCATCCTACTTGAATTTTCACTTGACCCATAATAAGTTAATGGTGTCTCCAAGATAATTGTATAAATGAATTGAAAAATCAAATTATGATTGATAAGGTTTGAAAGGGCCATGCTAAGTGTAGATGCTTCATTGCAAGAGGAACCACTTATAGTGTGTTTGGTAATGTTCCCGGGAACAAGTGTTTTCTTTTTTTCCTTTTATTTGTTTTCTGCAACAGAAATAGAATAGAAATGCATTGGGTTTTTTTTTTTTTTTTTAATTTTTGGGGATAGATTTGGTATAAAAATAAGAAATAAAAAAAGTTCTTGTGAGCAACTTAAGATACAGGTAAAAAAAAAAAAAACAACTTAAGATATAGGTAATTTCTCCTTTCTTTTCTTCTTTTTCTCTTCCTCTCTTCTTCCCCTTACTGGTCGCCAGCCAGACGAGGGCCGGTGACTATAACACACCCTTGGTAATCCGTCAGTTTCCTTGCCAATCTAATTTGCCCTCGGAAGTCGCGAGGTCACCACGACAATTGCCGTCGTTTTCCTGCACAAGGTGGAGATGTAAAGTTGTTTTGGGGTTTTTCTTTTATAAAAAAAAAAAATTATTTTCTTACCTTTGCATAAAGGGTGTTACGAATAACCTCGAGAACGGATACGTAACTACTTATGATCATTGGATAAGAAAAAATAAATCTCGTCCGTTGATTGTAAAACCTTCAAAATTTTGAGCATTGCAGCTTTTTCATAGGAGTTACCAGAAAATTCAGAAAGGCATAATTTGTTATGATAGGGGATTTCTCGATGGACCATAAAACTGTCGAATTCAATAAACCCTCCAACACAAACATTATTTCCTCCAATAACAAAAAATATCTATTGCATCGAATCTGAAGTATTATGCGACAGGAGCAGACGATATGTCATTATGCATCATTGATCATTCAATTATCACCCACGGTGATTCTATCATTTGATCACAATACGAACAACACGACGGCAGCTACTGTGGAGACAATTTTGGTGACAACGGCCATGACGATGGCGATGATGACGATGGCCGCTGTGGCGGCGTCGATGGCCACTTCAGCGGCGTCGACAGCCACTTAGGCGATGACGATGTTATTGGCGCATCAGCCTGCCCCGGCGGCAATTGCGGCGATGGGGTCTTCGTCGCGGTATCAGCCTCCCCCGATTGCGGCAACTGCGACAATGATGACTACGCTGACGGTGATCCACCTCGAAGTGTCCCGGCATGCAGCGATGTCGCTTTCCAAGGATACAGAAACTGGAACGTCCCATGCTGATGGAGGAGGGAAGTATGGGAAACCCGAACAACCTTGTGGACAGTTATTGCTCCCCATCAGGAAAATCCTCCTGTAGTTCACGCCAGCGGTGAGCCTGCAAACATTTTTCGAAGCATCGTTCATACCATAAGAAGAAAAAACGGTGGTAATTTTTTTTTTAAAAAGATGGTATTTTATTAGAAAAGAAACATTATTTTTTTTAATCACAATAGATTAGGAAGATTATATGATCCAAGCGTGAGACCAAGATAATCGAAGGTGGAATTTAGCGAGGTGTAATATAATAAGTCAAAGAGTTGAACAAGGTGCTTGCACAGAATCGTGACGGAAGGTATATATATATATACAAAAGTCCCAAACTTGTTGTTTGGCTCTTAATTTAATTATAAACTTTTCATTTTTTGTCAATTTAGTCTTAAATCTTTTGATGATTGGTCAATATAGTTCTTCTGATTAATTTTAGCCGAAAATTGCTAATATGGACACTGGCTATTCTACATGGCACAGTCAACAATAGCCGTTACGTAAGTGATTTTCAACTAAAATTAGCTAGAAGGAGATATTGGTAATTAGGCCAAAGATTTAAGACTGACATCATAAATTGTCAAAATGTTTATGACTAAATTGAAAAATTAAAAAGTTTATTATTGAATTGATTACTATACAATTTATGGCTTTTTAGATAATTATTTCCCTAAAAGTCATGCTACTTCAATAAGCTATTTACAAATTTTAAATTGTGCAAGCCCAAAAAAAGAAAAATTAAACCACTTATTCAACTCGGACTCATCAACCAAAAAAAATAGAAAGAAAGAAAGTTGGAGTGCAATAGAAGTGCACAAAAAATACCATACTTTTGTTGAACTCGAATAAGCCCAACATTGGAATCCCATCTCTTCTTATTACGAGAGCATCCTAATCCTCACCCAATTCAAAATCCTATTTGATTAAGATAATAAGGGTCAATTCAAGAGGAAAGAAGAGTAAAAAACATGTTACTCAACACTTTCTTTAGCAGATCATAATAATGGAAGACAATCTAAATCAACCATCATCATCATCATCACAAGACCCATGGAGTGAACCACTTCTCGGGATCCCTTTGCTTGTGGATTGCCATCAAATCTTGGAGACGCTTCATCAATGATGAATGTGGACAGTTGGCCCCAACTTGTCATGCCAAGAACAAATTCATCTCTCGATAATATTACGGTAGATCCAAATGATATCCCTTTAAGATATATTGATGTCCTATTAAGTTCTTACCAGCCTCCTCTTAAAAAGTAACAAAAGAAATCAGCGTTCGAGATCCTCTCATCTGGATTTTTGCGACCTGCAGAAGAAAGTATAGAAGAAAAAGAAGGGGGACTAGGAAGCTGCCATATGCTCCTCAGAAAAAGGTGACTAAGACAAGATGCTCATCTCCTTTATAGAAAGTGTATTAATAATGTGTCATGATAGTGTTTGGGATGAGTCATGAGTCACGTTATGATAAATGTCACGTTGATGAATTACATTGTGATATATATCACGTCAATAAGTTACGTTATGATGGGAGCTTAAGAATATATAGAAAAAAAAGAAGGGGGACTAGGAAGCTGCCATATGCCTCTCATAAAAGGTGACTAAGACAAGATGCTCATCCCCTCTATAGAAAGTGTATTAATAATGTGTCATGATAGTGTTTGGGATGAGTCACGAGTCACATTATAATTAACGTCACGTTGATGAATAACATTGTGATATATGTCACATCAATATATTACGTTATGATGGGAGCTAAAGAAAGTATAGAAGAAAAAGAAGGGGGACTAGGAAGCTACCATATGCCTCTCAGATGACTAAGACAAGATGCTCATCCCGTCTATAGAAAGTGTATTAATAATGTGTCATGATAGTGTTTGGGATGAGTCACGAGTCACGTTATGATAAATGTCACGTTGATGAGTTACATTGTGATATATGTCACGTCAATAAATTACGTAATGATGGGAGCTGAAAAGTCTATTCTCTCTTTTCTCTCCATTGGTTTCTTCAACCTTTAGCCACGAGAAAGGGTGAGCTAGTCTCACCCTCCCCTCTTTTGTTGATTTTGTTTGCATTTTATTGTTCTTTTCTAGCCTTTTTTTCTCACCTGATTCAAATTTGGGAGTTCTCTTCTCTCGGTCTAGTTCTCAATTTAAGAGTTTGAATTCTCCCAATTTAGTCCATATTTGGATGATATCCTCTCCTAATCTAGATTTGGGAGTTTAATAAGTATGTTTTTAGGGATTCAATGCCCCTATGCTATGTTTGTGTATAGGTTCCTTGCCTCCATTTTTAATGATGATTGCAAGAGTTTTGACGTCTCGTTGAATCGTAAAGTTTTGCTCCCCCACATGGTAGATTGTGCTTGTTCAACCTATTTTGGTTATCTCTGTAAAATGATGGTGTGAAGGCCAAAACCATGCGCGCACCGCCAATTGGCAAAGTCATAGTTATTGGAGAAGGAATTTTAAGCGTGTGCTCATCAGTGACAAAGATACGAGATCCAACGATTGGCCGCTAATTATTTTGCTCAACAAATATGTTCTCTTGGAACAAGTGTGTGGTTAACTTTGCTGGTGCTCCGTTGATCCTCCTTGTTTTCTAGATTTGGCTTTTTTTTTTCACTATTCTTGCTCTATTTTGATTTGTTCTGTCATGAACACTATGTACTTATATATAATTTTGAGTAATGAATATAATCTTCTTTCGAATTAAAAAGAAAAAGAAAAAGTCATGGTGTGATAAATCACGAAGATGAGCCATGTTGTAATAAATATTTTAAGATGAGTCATGATGTTGTAATAAGTGTTTTATAATGAGTCCTTGTGTTGTATTAATTGTAAGTCATAGATGTGAATCACATGTTCACAAAAAACACTGGTTTTTGTCTGTCTTTTGGTTTCATTGATAGCAAAAGAGCTTGACCCTATAGGGGTGATAGCGCTTGACTAATAGAATATCAAGTCAAAGGTCTTGAAAAACGCAATATGCTACTACTAGAGGCTCGCTTCGCTTCTTCAAGCTCCGCTCCTTATTGAAGACTAAAGCGCCATTAATATGCTTGTGCTACCAATGATGCAATCTTGCTTATCTTTTCTTTCCCTTATGCATAAAAAAGGCAGACTAGCCTTAAGCAATCGTTTGTTTGTGTGCTTAAAATGTGCAAAGCTAATTTTCCTTTTTTCTGTTCAAATTTCCATTAGGTGTTATAAATCTTAGAATAATAAGATAGCACATTATCCCAATGGCATGCTCTGCACTCACCTTTATGAGGATTTTGTGCATAAAAAATTGAGGCCACAAAGCCTTATGTTCAGAGTGAGGGTTTAGATGGATGTTAAAAATTGATCCCAATATTTTTAACATACCCCCTTTTATGGTGGCAACTCCTGAATGAATTAAATTGGGGAAAATTACCAAAAAAGTCCTAAACCTATTGCAATTGTGCCAATTCAATGTTTAACTTTTTTTTTTTGACCAATTGAGTCCTTAATCTTTTACAATTATTTCCAATCAGTCCATCTGACCAAAATTGGCTGGCTACCGTTGACATGGCAGCCGGCCGACGCTGGCAACTTTTTTTTAATAATATTTTATTTTTCTAAAATATTTTAGTAATTTTTTTTATCTTTTTTTTTTTTTTATCTTTTTTTTTTTTCCTTCTCCCTCGTCGGACTAAGGTGACCAAGCTAGCTTGCCTTGTCATCATTGGGTGAGGGTGAGCTTGCCCAGCCACTAGCAGGGCAAGCCCTTGCCAATGGCTGGGTGTGAGCTTGTCGACCGGCGAGGGCTCACGCCCAGCGACGACGGGGCGAGCCCTTGCCGGATTTGGTGAGGGCTTGGCTTGTAGTTGCCGGGCGAGTTGAGCCCTCGCCAGATCCGATGAGGAGGGCTCGCCATTGCGTCTGGCAAGGCCCTCCTTGCCAAATCCAATGGGGGCTCACCCCACCATCGTTGGGTGCAAGCTTGCCGAATTGCTTCAGTCCAGCAACCGGCCAGCCTAGCCAGCACCGGAGCCAAAGGAAGGAGGAGGGAGGAGGGAGGAAGAAGGAAGAGGGAGAAGGGAAAAAAAAAGAAAAAAAGGAAAGAAAAGATAAAAAAATTAATAAAGTATTTCAAAAAATAAAATATTATTAAAAAAAAAGGCCGCCGGCACCGGTTGGCTGCCACTTCACTCTCGGCTAGCTAATTTTGGTCGGCTGGCTAATTTTGGCCGAATGAACTGATTGAAAATAATTGTAAAAGGTTTATGACTCAGTTGATCAAAAAAATAAGTTTAGGACTAAATTGGCATAATTGTAATATGTTTAGGACTTTTTTGGTAATTTTCCCAATTAAATTGCATGTTTAATTAATTAAATCAAAATCTTAAAGTTACCATTGGTATGACCTTGTATTAGTCTACACTAAATGTTCCTTAGTGATTCATTAGTTTTCTTTAAATGGTTCACATCTGAAAATGGCGCGATAAATCCAAAGATCCTGTTCTTGATAGACCATAGAACTGCCGAAATTTAACAAACCCTTCATCACAATTTTTTTTTCCTCCAACAGATTTATTTGTTGCATCAAATCTCCAATGTTGGATACTAGAATAGACGATCTGTCACTATAAATTATTCGAGTTTCACACAGACGCATGCCCGGAAGCTTGTAGTTTATTGTCCTTGGAGAAGAACGCTAACGACAACGGAATCGAAATGCTCGCTGCGTCCAGTTGAGGGGAGACGTCCGCGTTTACCGCGAGAGTGCTTTCTGAGTCCTCAGGATCACGACGAAAGTAGAAAAGGATACCACAGATTACAACGGCGACGACTGCTATGCCGACGATGACCCATCCCGGAGTATCCCACCACGAAATGTTCTTGTCGTCGGACAAGACTGAATTCGGGACAAATGAAGAGGGGAAGCACGGGCAACCCGAACAATTTTGTGGACAGTTATGGTTCTCCATCAAGAAAGTCCTGCGTAGTTAAATGCAAGCGATGAGTTCACAAACATATTTTGAAGCATCAATTCACACAAGAAAAGTAGTTGTTCAAAAAGAGGGTGTTTTATTAGAAAAGAAACACTATTTTATTCACATAAATCGAGAAGATTATATGACCCGAGCACGAGAATGAGATGATTGAAAATGGAATGAAGTAGGATATAGTATAAACTGAAGAGTCAAAGGAGGTGCTTGCGTGTACCTTATCAAGAAGAACCGAGGTGAGTGGTGTTAGTGGTGTTATTCTTACACTACCAGCAAAGATGTGCAAATTTTCATAAGGTGGGCTCTCAATATAAAGGCTCTCTTCTATCCTCCATTATTGGTGGCGGCTTTTGGTCAGGAAAATTTTCAAAAAATTCCTAAATCTATTATAATTGTGTCAATTCAATTGTAAACATTTTCATTTGGCCAATTAACTCATAAAACTTCTTTACATTTGTGCCAATTCAGTTAATCTAACCAAAATTGGTTGGTTGACGTCAACATGGACATTGGTCATTTTACATGATACTATCAACGTTGACATGGATAATTTTTATTTGTGATTTCAGTGTCCAAGTTACTATGCAAATATGGAATATAGGTTGATTCAAGTGTCACCACCCGAGAGTTAGCATGTCCAAGAGGTTTCTACAGCACGGGCGTGACACAATGATGACCCTCGGTCTATGTCCCGAGACGTAGCGTATTCTCCTTGGGGCGGGCGAATACTGTATTTGTACGCATACGATATAAATGCGAGTAGCTGGTAGTTAGCAATAAATGCCGGTAGTTGGCAATAAATGCCGGTAGTTGGTAGATGGGGAGGTGCAATCTCCACCGTCAGATTTAAGGGAGATCTACGGTTAGGGTTTGCCTTATACTTGTATATAAAGGGGTGTCCTCCCTCATTGTACTTCATTCACAACTTATATGAAAATCCAGAGCTTCTCTCTCATCAAGTGTTTCTCTCTCTAGAAGTTCGTTGTGAGTCGAGTGTGAAAGGCTGCTTAAGGGGTGAAACCTTAAGGCCGCACGGGTGAATCGAGAGTTGATCGAGAGTTGATCGATCGGCCCGTGACAAGTGGTATCAGAGCTGATTTGCGATCCAAGCGCAAGTACAATGGCTGATCCACGATCTGATGAGGCGTTGGTCTTGGGTGATGACTGCGCTGATCGTGGGCGGAATGCTGAGAAGGGTGTCGGCAAAGGCCGAAAGGGCCGTGGTGTGTCGAAAGAACCTATGGGGGATCTTACGCAGCGGATGACGAAGCTAGAGCTGTTCGTCTCCGATGTCCAAGGATCGGTCGATGACCTGACCCAGACCGTGGACGGGGTTGACGCCGGAAGGGAGGAGCTGGTTGCGGAAGTGCAAGAGCTCAAGACCGGCATGGGAGAACTCCGTCACGAGTTGCTGGGGACCTTGCAGGAGGAACTGGCACAACGGTACGAACCCTTCGAAGCCGCAATGGCGACCATGCGCGCTGAGATTGCGGAGCTTACGGGTAAGCTCGCGGAAGCACAAGCTGCACGCGTGAACGGTGTCATCACGGTGCAAGGGCCACGAGTGGACACGCCGAAGCCAAAGGAATTCCGGGGCTCGCGGGTGGCCAAGGACGTGGACAACTTTCTGTGGTACATGGAGCGATACTTCCAGGCCATGGGAATCAACGACGACCAAACTCGGGTAAACACTGCATCGATGTATTTAGCTGATAGTGCATTGCTGTGGTGGCGTCGTCGGTCGGATGATAGGTGTGGGAATCCTATCACGACCTGGAATGGTTTTGTCGAGGAGTTCCGACGGAACTATTTCCCCGCGTACGCGGAGGAAGAAGCTCGTGACGAGCTGAAACGTCTCGAGCAGAAGAGCGGTGTACGCGACTACATCAAGCGGTTCTCGGAGTTGTTACTCCAAATCCCCTCGATGAATGAAGTCGAAGCGTTTCACCAGTTCATGGGTGGTCTTAAGCCATGGACGAAGCAAGAGTTGAAGCGGTACAACGTGGGAGATCTCACTACGGCCATGACCGTAGCCGAGTCGCTCGTGGAGTACAAGGCGTCGCCTTCCACATCCCGACCGGACAACCGTTCAAGGGACAAAGGTACTGGTGGGGGAGATCGGGGTAGATTCAACAATCGCCCGACTGGAGCTAGACCGCAGAATGGTCCCCATCCTCACCGGGCTAATGCGGGTCAAAACGGAGGTGGGCAAAGGAAGGTACGTTCATATAGCTGCTTCTTTTGTGATGGTCCACACATGGCGCGGGATTGCCCGAACAAGGCCAAGCTGGCCGCTCTGTGCAAAGAGGACGAGCCTAGGGAGGAAGCGCGGTTGGGATCGCTGCGACTCCTTAGCACGATCAAGGCCAAGAAGGCGAAGGAGCCTAAAGGCTTAATGTTCGCGGACGTGAAGATCGGAGTGACCACAATGAGTGCGCTCGTGGACACGGGAGCATCCGACATCTTCATCTCGGAGGAGGCCGCGAAGAAACTTAACCTACGGGTTGAGAAGGGAGCTAGCTGGCTCAAGACCGTGAACTCGAAAGAAGTTCCGGCCATCGGAGTAGCGAGAGATGTGGAGCTACAACTCGGATCATGGAGAGGCAAGGAGACCCTAGAGGTAATTCCCCTTGACGACTACGACATTGTCATTGGGATTAAATTCCTAGATAGAATCCATGCTGTTGTAGTTCCATTTGCGGAGTGTATTTGCGTGTTGGACAAGAGTAGTCAATGCGTGATTCCGGTCCATCGTGAGTCGGAGCGTGATCGGAAGATGATTTCGGCCATCCAACTCACCAAAGGAGCAAGGAAGGGAGAGGTGACCTTCCTGGCGGCCTTGAAGATCGAGGACAACGGGGGTGAAGGGAAGAAAGTCCCGACGGAAGCAGCCCAAGTCCTCGACTCGTTCAAGGATGTAATGCCTTCGGAGTTGCCGAAGAAGCTGCCACCTAAGAGAGAGGTGGATCACCGGATCGAGCTAGTGCCTGATGCTCGACCGCCTGCCATGGCGCCTTACCGTATGGCGCCACCCGAGTTAGAAGAGTTAAGGAAGCAACTCAAGGAGCTGCTCGACGCGGGTTATGTACGGCCGTCCAAGGCCCCGTTCGGTGCACCGGTCCTGTTCCAAAAGAAGCACGATGGGTCACTCCGGATGTGCATCGACTACCGGGCGCTGAACAAACTGACCGTGAAGAACAAGTACCCGATCCCGCTCATTGCGGATCTCTTTGATCAACTTGGGGGAGCTCAGTGGTTCACCAAGCTGGATCTTCGATCGGGATACTACCAAGTTCGGATCGCCGAAGGGGACGAGCCAAAGACCGCCTACGTCACGCGATATGGATCCTACGAGTTCCTCGTGATGCCGTTCGGCTTGACCAACGCTCCGGCCACCTTCTGTACAATGATGAATAAGGTACTCCACCCTTTCCTAGATCGGTTTGTAGTGGTTTATCTAGACGACATTGTGGTCTATAGTCGGACGTTGGAGGAGCACATCGAACATCTGAGGCAAGTCTTCCAAGTCTTGCGCGAGAACGAGCTATATGTCAAGCGTGAGAAGTGTGCCTTCGCCCAAGAGGAAGTTCCGTTCCTGGGGCACATCGTCGGGGGTGGACGAGTGCGCATGGACAAGGCCAAGATCCAGTCGATTGTCGAGTGGGAGCCGCCAACAAGGGTGACGGAGTTGAGGTCGTTTCTCGGCCTAACCAACTACTACCGGCGGTTCATTCGTAGCTATTCAAGCATCACCGTGCCTCTCACGGACCTCTTGAAGAAGGAGAAGCCATGGGAGTGGACGGATCGGTGCCAAAGAGCGTTCGATCGACTGAAGAGAGCCATGACGGAAGAGCCGGTGTTGGTATTGCCCGACCACACCAAACCCTACGAGGTAGAGACTGATGCCTCGGACTATGCTATTGGTGGTGTGCTTATGCAGGATGGCCATCCGGTAGCCTATGAGTCCCGAAAGCTGAACGATACCGAGCGTCGGTATACCATTCAGGAGAAGGAGATGACCGCGGTGGTCCATTGCCTCCGGACGTGGAGACACTATCTCCTGGGATCAAAGTTCGTCGTGAAGACGGACAATGTGGCCACGAGCTACTTTCAGACTCAAAAGAAGTTGAGCCCGAAGCAAGCTCGCTGGCAAGATTTTCTGGCGGAGTTCGACTACGCGATGGAGTACAAGCCGGGGAAGGCCAACTCCGTGGCAGACGCGCTGAGTCGAAGGACAGAGCTAATGAGTCACACGGTGAGTCGACCGAGTTGTCCTTGGGTCGACCGCATCAAAGAAGGGCTGCAGCATGATCCAAGAGCCCAAGCTCTCATCGGGTACGCCAAAGAAGGTAAGACCCGACAGTTTTGGTGTGAGGACGAGCTCCTCTACACCAAGGGAAGGCGGCTTTATGTGCCCTTCCATGGGAAATTGAGAAGAGAAATCTTGCGCGAGTGCCACGACTCGAAGTGGGCGGGTCATCCAGGGATCCACCGCACGTTGGCCCTCGTCGAAGATCGCTACTTCTGGCCTCAAATGCGGGACGACGTAGAGGCGTATGTGAAGACTTGTCTGGTTTGCCAACAAGACAAGCTGGAGCAACGTTCGTCACCGGGTTTGCTGGAGCCACTCCCCATCCCAACTCGTCCATGGGAAAGCATTTCCATGGACTTCATCGTCAACCTACCAAAGTCCGAAGGGTGCCGGACTCTAATGGTGGTAGTTGACCGATTCTCCAAGTATGCAACCTTTGTGCCTGCGACAAAGGATTGCCCGGCCGAGGAGGCGGCCAAACTTTTTATGAAGCACGTGGTGAAGTATTGGGGCGTGCCACAAACGATCGTGAGCGATCGGGATCCCCGCTTCACGGGACGTTTCTGGTCCGAGTTGTTCAAGCTGCTGGGGTCGGAGCTAAACATGTCAACAAGTTTGCATCCCCAAACCGACGGTCAGACGGAGCGGGTCAATGCTCTCTTGGAGATCTACCTCCGGCACTACGTGAGTACAACCCAAGCGAATTGGGCAAAGTTGATCGACGTAGCCCAATTCTCATACAACTTGCAGCGGAGCGAGTCGACCGGCCAGAGTCCATTCGAGGTTGCGACTAGACAGCAACCAAACACCCCGAGCACTATCGCTTCGGGTTACCGGGGGAGTAGTCCGCCCGTGTACAAGTTCGCCAAAAACATGCAAGAACAGGCGGACTTGGCCCGGGCGTGTCTACACAAAGCCTCCAAGCGCATGAAGAAATGGGCGGACAAGAAGCGACGGCACGTGGAGTTCCAAGTTGGAGACCAGGTGTTGGCCAAGCTGCACGTGGTCCTTTGATACAAGGACGTGCACAAGGGGTTGATCCGTCGCTATGAAGGACCATTTCGAGTGCTGCAACGGGTCGGGAAAGTCGCATACAAGCTGGAGCTACCACCAAAACTCAAGGTACATCCGGTGTTCCACGTAAGTATGCTCAAACCCTTCCAAGTTGATGAGGAAGATCCGGATCGTGGGGAGTCTCACCGGGCGCCACTTGGGGCAAAAACCTCGTATGATCGAGAGGTCGAGAGCATCTTGGCGGATCGAGTCATACGGAAGCGGTATTGCGCGCCTAAACGAGAATATATGATCCGATGGAAGGGTCTTCCAGAGTGCGAAGCCAGTTGGGAGCCCGAGGAGAATCTTTGGCAGTTCAAGAAAGAGATAGAAGATTTCCATGCCGAAGATGCAACGAGGGCGTCGCCTGATTAGGTGGGGGAGAATGTCACGACCCGAGAGTTAGCATGTCCAAGAGGTTTCTACAGCACGGGCGTGACACAATGATGACCCTCGGCCTATGTCCCGAGACGTAGCGTATTCTCCTTGGGGCGGGCGAATACTGTATTTGTACGCATACGATATAAATGCGAGTAGCTGGTAGTTGGCAATAAATGCCGGTAGTTGGTAGATGGGGAGGTGCAATCTCCACCGTCAGATCTAAGGGAGATCTACGGTTAGGGTTTGCCTTATACTTGTATATAAAGGGGTGTCCTCCTCATTGTAATTCATTCACAACATATATGAAAATCCAGAGCTTCTCTCTCATCAAGTGTTTCTCTCTCTAGAAGTTCGTTGTGAGTCGAGTGTGAAAGGCTGCTTAAGGGGTGAAACCTTAAGGCCGCACGGGTGAATCGAGAGTTGATCGAGAGTTGATCGATCGGCCCGTGACACAAGCACATAAGCTTTAGTTCATGTCCATTTCAACACTTAGTTAATTTTCTTAGTTTTTTTTTGGTAAGGTCTTAGTTTTTCTTTTTGTGTCTTAAAATATTTTTAAAAAAATTAAAAGTATTTTTAGGGATGCATTTTAGGTACCATCACGCTCGCAAATAGATTTGCTTTCTTAATATCACACTGCACTTTATATTGCACTTTTTAGATTTATTTTTCACATGCGACAATTCATTTTAGGATTGTAGTTTATTTAGTAGATGGTCATGACGTATCATACATTCACTTACCTTTTTGAGCATCAGGCATCTTTTGGAGGGCTTATATCGAATTTACATTTATAGCTGACAGGGTTTTGTCCCAGGCCTTGATAACCAGGTTTTGCTTAATTTTGCCCGATACCACTCGTGTCCTTTATTTTTCTTGTCATTCATTTCTTTTATTAGCTTTCTATTGTAATTGCTTGCTTGTTTATGTTTTTACTTGAGTGACCATGCATAATCACTTTTTATATGTTTAGAGGATTTAAGGAATAAAAATTGGTGAAGTTTGCATGTAAGTTGTTTTCATACTCAAAGATCTAATGCAACTAAATCTATCAGTGAATCTTTAGTTCATAGGAGGGAAATATACTCTCGCATCCTACTTGAATTGCTAATTTATTTATCATAAGTTAGTGCCATCTCCAAGATAATTGCATAAGTGGATCGAAAAATCAAATTACATTTCATAGGATTTAGAAGTGCCTGTGCTAAATATGGACGATCTATCATTATGCATCATTCAATTACCATGCATGGTAATTTTATTATCTGATGACAACACGGACAGCACGGCAGTTGCTGAAATAGCAGTTTTGGCAGCGGCGGTGGCTTCGGTGGCGATAGTAGCACTATCTCAAGCTTCCGTATCAATTTCGATGTAAGTAGCGGTTCTATCCTAAGAACCAAGACAATTTTTTATAATACCAACGGCGGCTACGACCACAACAACGATGACCACGCTGACGGTGATCCACCTCAAAGTCTCTCGGCATGCAGCAATCTTGCTTTCCAAAGATACAGAAACCGGAACATCCCATGCCGATAGAGGAGGGAAGTATTGGAAACCCGGCAATCTTGTGGACAGTTCTTGCTCTCCATCAGGAAAACCCTCTTGCAGTTCAACGCAAGCGGTGTGTAAACATTTTTCGGAGCATCGTTCATACCAAAAAAAATTAGATGTTACCTTATTAGAAAAGAAACACTTTTTTTTTTCATGATAGATCGGGAAGATTATATGACCTGAGCACGAGATCAAAATCATTGAAGATGGAATTTAGCAAGACGTGGTATAATAAATTGAAGAGTGGAAGGAGGTGCTTGCATGTACCTTCGCAAGAAGAACCGAGCAAACTAGGGACTGATGTTATCGCGACAATCCTACACAACTTCCAAAGAAAAGCGAATTCCACTGGGTAGTGGCCTCTCGTTATAATGGCTCCCTGGCCCCTAAAGTTGTTGGAGAAATCTTCCTGGAGTATTTTGAAGCTAACAAAACGTTTCCATTAGTCTAGTCTGAAGACTTGCAAACTCTACTATTTTAAGTTTGAAGACCTCCGGACTACCAGACTCAAGACTCAAAGTATATTCTCATTGACAATTTCTAATCCGTCGAAGAAGGGCTATCCAAGACTGGATGTTTCGTTAAGGATTTGACCTTATCGATTGGAGAAGATCTCGTGGCTGGATATGACATAACGAAATATTTTATTTGATCATAATTGATTCAGAGATTGAGGATCCGATGATTGGCAAAACATATTTGGAAGGTTCTATTTATGGAAACCGAGATCATGATTGTATGGGCTATCGACATGTTCCTTAAATAGCTCGAATGATCTTCCTAATTGATTATGTCCAACGGAAGGTTGGAAGAATTCATTTGGTAAGTGTCAACGGGTATGATGGCATAAATGAGTATATAAGGAAGACGTTCTAGTTGTTCGAGTGTTTGCGCGATAGAAGAATTTTAAAGTCCGAAACTCTTTGTTCTTAGTCAATTCATTTATTGAGCGAAATCTTGTACACAAAAGAGAGTCTATATTTTGAGAAACCTTGAGGAAGTGTGGTAGAGTATCTACACTGTGAAATCAAGGGAGAGTCTTGCTGTAACAATTCTTTTGTTCATAGTGAAATATAGCCGGTGGGCTGTCAATGTGGAAGAGTGGACGTAGGTTTGGAATAAGCCGAACCACTATAAATTTTGTGTTCTTTTTCTCTTCCCTACTCTCTACTTTACTTTGATCATAATTCGTTTTGTTAAAGAAATGAGAAATTCCTTTCTATTGTCTGCTTAGTATTGCCCTCTTATCTCAAGAAATTATTTTTGCATCTATTCACCCCCTCTAGGTGCTTATACTAGCTATCTCAATTGGTATCAAAGCTTGTGAACTCACTTTGTTTGAAGTGTTTTACTTTAGAATTAAAGATCCATGGATAGTATGTTAGCTCCAGGACTGGTAGAAGGGCAAAGCAATACCAGACCGCCTTACTTTGATGGAAAGGAATACAACGTATGGAAAAACAAGATGAAGGCGTTCCTAAGATCAAAAGATCCTCTGGAATGGGACGTTGTAGAAAAATGAATTATTCATAAAGCTGCATCTGTCTCAGAAAAAGGAAAAGAAGCTGATGAGTCTAGTGAAATGACTCAGAAAGAGATAACCAAGAGACAAGCTCTTGATGCAAAAGCAATTTATTCTTTATATTGTGCTTTGTCACCCACTGAATATAACAAAATATCTTCTTGTGTTACAGCGAAAGAAATTTGGGACAAATTACATATTACCTATGAAGGAACCGATCGAATGAAAAAAAAAAAACCAGAATCAACATTCTCCTCGGTCAATACAAAGCCTTCAAAATGAAATCAGAAAATTTATAACTGACATGTTAAGTCATTTTACAAAATCGTGAATGGTCTTGAAAATCAATGTCAACCAATTTCTGATCCCATAAAAGTAAACAAACTACTGCGTGGACTCTCCAAGTATTAGAATCACATAAAGACCTCAATAAGGGAGACACAAAAAATTATGCCACTATCTGTTGATGAGTTGGTTGGGACTCTTCAGTCTTATGAAGTGGAACGAATCAATGAAGACGAATATCCTAAAGGTAATAAATCCATTGCATTAAAATCCAATGATGATTCTAATATTACAAATTCTGAAGATGATATGGATGATGAGGAGCTTGCTCTCATGATAAGAAGATTCAGAAAGCTAAACAAAAAAGGAAGAAAATTCAATCCAAATAAACAAAGTTTTCAAAAGCAACAAACTAAATCTGTTGAGGATAATGAATCAAATAGAGATGTAGTCTGCTTTGAATGTTAAAAAAAGGGACACATTAGACCCAACTGTCCTCTTCTGAGGAAGAAGAAAGGAAAAGCTGAAAAGTATTGAAATGATCTTAAAGCAGAAACCTGGAGTGATACAGAATGTGAAGAAAGTGATGATGATTATGCCAATATATGTCTGATGGCACAATCGGATTCAGATTCAAACTTTGAGACAGACTCAGATTCAAACAGTGAATTTGATGTGAGTAACTTCAAAATCCCTATTAAAGTTTCTAAATACATTGATGAGTTATGTTTTAGTCTTAAGACTTCTCTTAAAAGAATTTCCGAACTTAAAAATGAAAACTCTGCACTGAAACAACAGGAAAATGTTTTGAAAGAAAAAGTGAAATGTTTAGACATGAATATTTCTTCTTTTAAAGAAAGTAAAGATAATCTTTTAAAAGAAAATGTATTTTTAAAAAATGACATATCAAATATTTCCAAAAGATTTTCAATAGGATTTAAGAAACTTGAGAAAATTCTTTTAGCACAAAAACCTTATTTCAATAAATCTGGTTTGGGAATGACTGTGGAAACCATTCCTTTAATTAATTTTCCTAAAGTGAAGGAAAGAATTAAGCAAAGACCCACAATAGATGCTTACAAAAATCATTTTAAAAAGATCTTTGTAAAACCAGTAGGTCGCAATGCTCTCAGATGTTCAAAGTGCAATAGTGCAAATCATTTTGAAAAAGAATGTCCTATGGTTTGGAAACTTGTTAAGAAAGTATGGGCAAAAATCGCATATCATACTAACACCAATGGACCCAAGAAAATATGGGTACCAAAGAAGGTTTGAGTCTCTTTTTTAAATGCATGTCACTATCAAGAAAAATGTAAAATGGTATTTGGATAGTGGATGCTCAAGACATATGACAAGAGATTCAAATTGCTTCATAAAGCTTGTTCAAGTAAATGGTGGAAAAGTCTCATTTGGAGGAAACAACAAAGGAAGAATCATGGGATTCGGAACTATAAAGATAGGAAACCTCACAATCAGCAATGTTTCCTTAGTAGAATGACTCAACTACAATCTGCTCAGTATCAGTCAGCTGTGCGATACCGGTTTCAAAATCAACTTTCAAGAGGGAATATGTTCAGGAACCAGTAAAGATTCTACTCAATCATTCATAGGTCGAAGACATGGAAATATCTACCTCTTGGACGTGAAACCAGATGAATCGCAATGTTTAATCTCAATCCAAGACGAAGCGAACTTATGGCACAGAAAACTTGTGCACATCAATATGAAGCAAATAACCAAAATTTCAGCAAAGAAGCTAGTTTGTGGTCTACCCAATCTGTCATATCAAATGTCTGATCTATGTACACCATGCGCATTGGGAAAGTAGGTAAGAAATTTCTTTAAACCAATAAATCAAGTTTCCACTAATCATGTACTGCAGCTTTTGCATATGATCTCTTTAAACCAACCAGAACTCAGAGTATTAGAGGTAAAAAATATTGCCTAGTAATTGTGGATAACTACTCACAATTTACTTGGGTATATTTCCTAACAAGTAAGTCTGAAGCCTTCTCTTACTTTGAAAAGTTTGCTAAAATGGTCCAAAATGAAAAATTGTATGTTATTTCAAGTATAAGAATAGATCATGGAGGTGAATTTGAAAATCAAGATTTTACAAAATTTTGTAATGAATCTAGTTTTCAGCATGTGTTTTCCTCTCCATATACTCCATAGCAAAATGGAGTTGTGGAAAGAAAGAATAGGTCGCTTCAAGAAATGGCTAGAACTCTTTTAATTGAAAGTAACATCTCTTCACGATTTTGGGCTGAAGCAGTTTTTACAGCGTGTTATATTATTAATAGGGTTTTTCTAAGACCTATTTTGGAAAAAAAAAACCCCATATGAGTTATTCAAAGAAAAGAAGTCTATTGTTTCATATTTTCATGTGTTTTGATGTAAATGTTTTATATTGAAAAATGCAAATGATCGAGTTGGCAAGTTTGAAGAAAAATCAGACGAATGCATATTCCTTGGATATTCTACCTCAAGCAAAGCCTATAGAGTCTACAATAAGAAGACTTAATCTGTGGAGGAATCAATGAATGTCAAATTCCAAGATTCTATGCAAAATGAATCTATTCAGACTCATCTTGAAGAATCTGAACCTGCTCCAGACTCTACAAAGTCTAAATCTCAAGAAGCAACTCAGACTTTGAAAGACCAGCAACAAATGATTATTGAAGATTCAAATGAAGGAAGTGATCATCAACCTGACAAATCAACCAGTAACTAGAAGCATGAGTCCAGTCATCCCAAAGATCTCATTATTGGCGACATTAATGAAAGAATTCACACAAGATCCAAAAGGCGTGAAGAGTCTAGTGTTGTGGCTCTTATTTCTAAAATAGAACCCAAAAGCATAGAAGAAGTTTTATCGGATGAAAGTTGGATTGAAGCCATGCAAGAAGAACTCAGGTAATTAAGTGTTAATGATGTTTAGGTGTTGACCCCTAAACCGAAAGTTAAATCTATTATTGGAGCTAAATAGGTTTCCAAGAACAAGATGGACGAGAAAGGAAAAGTCGTAAGAAACAAAGCAAGACTCGTGGCCAAAGGATATACATAAGAAGAAGGGATAGACTATGATGAGACTTACGCACCAGTAGCAAGGTTAGAAGCAATTAGATTATTACTTGCTTTTGCTTGTTATAAGAATTTCAGGTTATTCCAAATGGACATCAAAAGTGCTTTCTTGAATAAATTTATCCATGAGGAAGTCTATGTAGAACAACCACCTAGGTTTAAAGACCCAATGAAACCAAACTCTGTATTAAGACTGAAAAAGGTCCTATATGGTTTAAAGCGAGCATATCGAGCTTGGTACGACAGACTGAGTAAGTTTTTAATTCAAAATGGCTTTGTCAAAGATAAAGTAGACATTATTCTATTTATCAAAAGAGAAAGTAAAAGTTTTTTGCTTGTTCAAATATATGTTGATGATATTATTTTTGGATTCTCTAATGAAAGTCTGTGCAAGAAATTTTTTAAGTCTATGCAGGATGAATTTGAAATGAGCATGATGGGTGAACTAACATTCTTTCTTGGACTTCAAGTGAAACAATTGAAGGAATGAACTTTTATTCGTCAAGGAAAATATGTTAATAATCTTGTCAAAAAGTTTGGACTGGAAAATTGCAAAAAGACTGATATACCAATATCAAGTTCTTTAAAGATAGACAAAGATGAAGGAGGAAAGAAAGTTGACCAAAAGCTATACAAGAGTATCATTGGTTCACTTCTTTATCTTACTACTTCTAGACCTGATATTTTGTTTAGTGTTTGCATTTGTACTAGATTTCAAGCAGACCCGAAAGAATCTCATCTAAGTGCTGCAAAGCGTATTATCAAATACATTGCATCATCTTTAAGCCTTGGTCTTTAGTATCCTAAAAAAGGAGACTTTGCTCTTCTTGGATACTCAGACGCAAATCTAGCTGGTTGCAGAGTTGATAGAAAGAGCACCTCGGGTACCTGTCAACTACTTGGAAGCAGGACGGTATCTTGGTTTTCAAGGAAGCAAAATATAGTAGTTCTTTCTATAGCAGAAGCAGAGTATGTAGCTCTTGGAAGTTGTTGTTCACAAATTATGTGGATAAAATAACAGTTAAGAGATTTTGGAATTAAAGAATCATGCACGGAGATTAATGGTGACAACACCAACGCAATCAATCTCACCAAAAATCCAATTCTTCACTCAAGAGCAAAGCATATAGAGATTCAACATCACTTCATTAGAGATCATGTTCAAAATGGAGAAGTCTCGATTCAGTTTGTTGACTCAAAGAACCAACTGGCGGATTGAAGAATTTAAAGTCTAGAGACTCTCAGATTCAGGCAATCAAGATCTTTGATTGTAAGTTATTTTATTTTCTCTCAGATTAAATCTTGAAAAGGTACGATCATCTGTCCATAATTGATTTTTGCTACTTTCAATTTCTGTGATTAGTGCAATCTTTCTTTTTTTAAAAATGGAGTTAATTTTTAAATGACAGTTATCTAATTTTTTGAAAAAGGCGGTTATTTTTAAAAAGGGCATCTTTTTACTTTCCATTATGACATTTTATATGCTGTCGGTTCCTCTTCGTTTAACTCCAAAAACCCTAAAAAGCATCGATCTTCCACTTCTATCTTCTTCTCTTTGTTTAATCTTCAAAAAGTTGTCATGTTTCTTGGGAAAGTCAAGTTTAGAATCTTTCAAAGACTGTGAAAGATGTCATCTCAAAGGAAGTCTTCGAGGATCGCGAATAGGGGACCGCAGCAAATGCGTAAGGGGCCTATGCACTTTGATCTCACCGAGGAAGAAGAGTCTTCTAGTTAGCAGCAGAGCCCACAACATTCTTAGCAACGTCAATTGTCTCCATCTAGACAATAGGATGTTGCTCGACGAGAAGAGGAAGAAATAATCGAAGATGCAGAACTCGTAAGAATTCTCAAACCCTCTTTTACCTACAAGTTTTATCATGCTTTGAAAAGAGGTGGAACTTCTTTGAACTACATTGATGAATTTCTGAAAGACAAAGGGTACAAAAATTAAACCTTCTTTTTACGCACAATGGAACGGTTGGGAATTGCCCCTGCTGGGTTAGCAAAAGAAGCAATGGTAAACATTCCAATCGATTCTCGTGTTGGAGGGCTGAATCAGATAGATGGAAATGATGCTGACAAGTTGTATAGACAATTTCAACTAAGAATGGGTGTTGTGGCAAAAATTTGGAGCAAAATGACAGACTTGTTTCGATCGGAGGAACAAAAGCATTTATACTCTAAGTTGTTGAAGCGTGGGGTGATAAACCCTAGAAGTTTTGATTTCCTTGACGCTGTGAACATTAATTTGAGGGAAAAATTCAGTCTTATTCAACTTGAACAGTTCTGTTCTAACTCTATAGAAGCCTATGCTGAACTCACTGCATATTTCTATTCGAATCTCAATTTCTTGGATGCGAATAGATTCTCTTTTAGTGTCCATAATTAGGACTTTGTGGTGGATGTAGATATGTTGGCTGATGTGATTGGGGTTGAGAGAAGAAGATATTAACCTATCAATGTCTATATTGCTCGTGCTACATTGGAACTTGTTAAGAATAGAAGGACAGAGGGAAATGTTTCCTACTTGAGGATGAATGCGTTTAACATTCTGCTTCACAAGATTGTGATTAATTGCCTCAGACCAAAATATACTTCAAAGACTAATGTTTCAAACACAGAGGCAAAGCTGATGTATGCCATCAATGCTGGGAAAAAGTTCTCTCTTCCTCACATTATTATATTCCACATGTATAGAGCAGTGGTGAAGGACAATGGTCAACTTCCTTATCCAGCTCTTGTGACAAAGTTATTCAAACATTTGAATGTTCAGCCTCCCCAAATTCTCTGTGTTCGATCTTGTGATCAAATGGTGGTGAGACTGAAAATGGTATCTAAAATGCGTCTGAAGGAACTCAACAAGACGTTGGAGAAATTCAAGGAGAAAACCCCTGTCAAATCTCATCAAGTCTCTTTGGCAGCAAAAAGGAAAAGGAAGGAGCCCATGGTTGCTCCATCCAAGAAAAGAAGAACTCTCATCGTTGAAGATGAAGAAGATGAGAAAGACATCACCATTTCTGCAATGGCATTGAAGAATCTGAGTCATTCTGTTTCATAATCAACGGAACGACAAGAGAAAGACTCACAATAGAGGACTGGAGAAAGAGAGAATTTAGAAGCAGAAGAGAAAGAAGCATAGGAGAATGAAGCTGAAGAAAGAGATGAAGAGGAGGAAAGATTTGAAGAAGAAGAAGAAGAAGAAGAAGAAGAAGAAGAAGAAGAAGAGGAAAGAGGAGATCAAGAGGAAAAAGAGCATGAGGAACACTCTTCTCCACCTGAAGGCATGAAAACAAGGGGAGATCGTGAGAAAAGAGGAATGTCCTCATATCCTGCTACCAGTGAAGGAGTCAGCCGCTCCTTAGCAGATCCAAAGGACATCTATGCCTCTCAATTTCCTGAGGAGGGACATGATGTTTCATTGCCCAATCTGCGTGACTATGCTGATTTGCCATTGTCTATATTTACTCCATCTGATCGTGCAGAAGCCAGTACGCAACTGATAATTCAGCAGATTTTCACAGAATTCTTGATGTTCTCTTATAAATGCAGGGTCAGATATATGCTCTGGGATGAGAAGTTTAGAATTTGCAGACTGCAGGTCAAGTTTCTTCAGTTTCTTTGAATGATCAAATACAAGCCCTTGCTCTTTAGATTCAAGCAAATGCTAAGGGTGAAGAGGTGGCTCAACTGAAGGAAAAGTTGAAAAAGCTGGAAGGTATTGTCTAGTCAATGGGAGATTTCCAACTTGTTCATGTTCCCAAACATTCTTGATTCCATTCTCTTTCCATCTCAACCTTTTTTATGATGACAAAAAGGGGGAGAGATGTGATTTGGACTTTGAACCTTCAACTTTTTGAACTTGAACTTTTGATTTGTTTTGATGTTTAACTTGACTTTTGTGTCTAGATGTGGACTGAATTTGGGATTTTGGTTTGACTGTTTATATTAAATACTATTGATATCTTATGGATGGCTTTACTCATATGCAAGACTAACCTATTTTCTGTGGTTGCAGATTCTAGTGTTATCATTAAGCTATTTATCTTTGTGAGATATCCATATTTGCTTGAGTAATGTTTTGCAGGTCAAAGTTATCTAAATATGTAGGAAAATTTTGTCACCATAAAAAATGGGGAGATTGTTGGAGAAATCTTCCTAGAGTATTTTGAAGTTGACAAAACATTTTCATCAGTCTAGTCTGAAGACTTGCAAACTCTACTATTTAAAGTCTGAAGACCTCCAAACTACCAGACTCAAGACTCAAAGTCTATTCTCATTGACAATTTCTAATCCGTCGAAGAAGAGCTATCTAGGACTAGATGTTTCGTTAAGGATTTGACCTTATTGACTAGAGAAGATCTCGTGGCTGGATATGACATAACGAAATCCTTTATTTGATCATGATTGATTCAGAGATTGAGGATTTGATGATTGGCGAAGCATACTTGGAAGGTTCTACTTATGGAAATCGAGATCCTGATTATATGGGCGAGCAGGATTGATGGGCTATTGATATGTTCCTTAAATAGTTCGAATGATCTTCCTAATTGATTCTGTCCAATGGGAAGGTTGGAAGAATTCCTTTGGTAAGTGCCAACGGGTATGATGGCATAAAGGAGTATATAAGGAATACGTTTCAGTTGTTCAAGTGTGTGTGCAATAGAAGAATTCCAAACTCGAAGCTCTTTGTTCTTAGTCAATTCATTTATTGAACGAAATCTTGTATGCAAAAGAGAGTCTATATTTTGAGAAACCTTGAGGAAGTGTGGTAGAGTATCTACACTATGGAATCAAGGAGAGTCTTGTTGTAACAATTCTTTTGTTCATAGTGAAATCCAATCGGTGGGCTGTCAGTGCGGAAGAGTGGACGTAGGTTTGGAATAAGTCGAACCACTATAAATTATGTGTTCATTTTCTCTTCCCTACTCTCTGCTTTACTTTGATCATAATTCGTTCTATTAAATAAAGGAGAACTTTTTTTCTATTATCTGCTTAGTATTGCCCTTATTATCTCGAGAAATTATTTTTACACCTATTCACCTCCTCTAGGTGCTTATACTAGTTATCTCAAAAGTATGCTTTGGTTGCCCCTCAATAATTTTTTTGCCTTTTTAAAGTGAGGATGTGCGTAAGAATGGATGGTTGAAAAACATGACGAAAGAGTTGGTGAAATTTCATATCAAGTGCCAAATAGTCATGATTTGATATTAATGACATTGTTTGCTTATATAAAAAAAATGGTTAATATTCAATACCAAAATAATAATAAAATAAAATAAAATGATTAATATTATAATAAATCACAAATTATGTATACTATGACATAAATGCCCTAGACTTTTTTTTTTTTTTGTGTCGCTAAAATCATAAACTAGTTCACTGTGACATAAATACTCTATTTTTTTTTTTTTTTTTTTGTGTTATAAAATCCTCAGATTTATACCAATGTAATAAATATATTCTAGATGAAACTAAAAGAGAGAGTATACATGAGTTTAAGACATATGCTTAAATGGTGTTGTTTGATCTAGACGATATACTTGTAATTGCATGTTAAGAGTATCCATTTGAGCATTGGCCAACCTTTACTGATGCCCATAATTAAGTATAGAGTAGTACTCGATGACAATTCTTGTGTTCAAGTCCGATTCTACGTTTAAGTCTCTGCTGACCTCTTTAGCTCAAAAATTTAGGCTAAGCATTGAGTATGTCCCCTACCTGAGTCACCGCTAGGGTTGGCAGCTCAATCCAACAAAGTCAAAATAGTCGAGAGACCCCTTAAACATCTCGGATCATATGCAATCTCTCTGTTTCTTCCCTCTGGTCCAATTTTTTTTTATTGGCCTTTTTAGTTCTCCATTTTTCTTTTAATCTTTTTCTCAAAAAATATTAACAATGTCATTTTGGATCAATGTCGGATTTTTAACATGGTTTTGGAACAGAACCATGACGGAAAGTTTATATCACACATATACAAATATGAGGTTTATTGATGACATAAATAAAGTTTAAGATATTAGTATTATGGTGAGTATAATTTAAGGTTTATAGAGACGTACTTCTTTTTTTTTCCTATGAACCATCGTCTAGAAAAAGGTTCTTATTCCTTTGGAGTGCGCGCGAACATGGTCTCGTGGGGCGAGGCAAATCTCGGTCACCGCTACTTTCTGTTTCATGCCCCGTTAAGTGAGCCCCATGCTTCCAAGGTCGAGGACAGGAAGCAAAATTGAGTTTTCCCCTTCCTAAAAAGCTCCAAGGAATTTTATAAAAAAGTAATGGTCATAAACGAACCAGAAGAAGAGACAACTTTTTCTAAAATTTCAGGTTTTACCGAGGTCGGACGATATTCAGGAAAAGTACGAAAAAATTCTTAAATTTATTATATTAGTACTAATTTAATTCTAAATATTTTAATTAAACTAATTTAGTCTTAAATCTTTTTACGTTGATACAAATTCAATCATCCGACTAATTTAAATTGAAAATTGCTAATGCGGACACCGGTCATTCTACATAACTAGCATTAACATGGACATTTAATAATATTTTAATATTTTTTTTTGAATTTTTCAAATAATTTTTTTCCCTCCCTCTTCTTTGCTTTTTCTTTTTGTTGGTGGCCATCGCTAGCCACTGACCATCGCCATGGCTGGCAAGGGTTGGCCTTGCCTACGGTCAGCAAGGTGGTTTGCCTCACCAAGCTACCCCTAGGTGAGGGCGAGTGCTTGCCCTCCAGGCATGGCTAGGCAAGGCCTCCTCGCTAGATTGGCAATCGACCGTGGCCTAAGCGAGGCTTGTTGGGACTTGCCCTCACCTAAGCAAGCCCTAGCAAGGCCAACCCTTGCTCGGGCGAGGTGTGGCAAGGCCACCCTAGCCTAGGTGATAGTTGGCCTTCCTAGACCTGGCAAAGGGCCCTTGCATGGTCGTGCCTAGACGATCGGCGCTCACCCTCGCCTAGGGGCAGCTCATCGAGGCCGACCCAAGTGAGGCTAGCCCTTGTCGGTCGTGGCTATGGTTGTTGGTTGGCAATGGCCACTGGCAAAAAGAAAAAAAAAAAACAAAGAAGAGAGGGAGGGAAAAAAAAGAAAAAAAAGAAAAAATTATTTTAAAAATTCAAAAAAATTAAAATATTATTAAAAATGTTCATGTCAACATCGTTCATACCATTAGAACAGCCGTTGTCCACATTAACAATTTCCGACATAAATTGGCTGGATGGACTAAATTGATATCAATGTGAAAATGTTTAGGATTAAATTAATAAGTAAAGGTTTATGATTGAATTGATACCAGTACAATATGTTTATGACTTTTTTGGTGCTTTTCTCAACGATGTTCAATATAAGAATAGCCACAAAAAAAAAAAAGGAGCACCTTTTCTTATTCGTGGTTTTTTTTTTTTTTTTTTTTTTTTTTTTTTTAGGGAAAGTTGCACATAAAAATGAAAGAATTGTAGCAAGCGTTTCTTTGGATGTAAGTTCTAAGAAGACAAGACAAAAAGAGGAAAAGATTGTCCAAAAAATCATAAATCTTTTGCACATTTGTCAATTCGGTTTTAAGCATTTCAATTTTTCCAATTGAGTATTGGACTTTTTCATCTTTTGCCAATTAAATTCGTCAGGCCAATTCTAGCCAAAAATCGCAAACGTGAATGTTGGTCATCCTATTTGGTAAGGTGGGCGTTAACATGGATAATTTCTAATAAATTTTTAATTTTTTTTATTTATTCTATATTTTATTTTCTTGTTCTTCCCTTCTTCTTCCTCCTCTAGCTGACCTCACGGTGGTTGGATGGGGCTCCCTTGAGATTGGTAAGGTCGTCGGCTCTTGTTTGGCTAGTTGTGGGCCATAATTGAGGCTAGCAACCGGCTAGAGGAGAAAAAAAAAAGAAGGAAAAAGAGAAAAGAAAAGAGAAAAATCTTATAAAATTATTAAAAAATTTAAAAAACTTAAATCACAAAAAAAAAAAATTGAGTGTGGTAACAAATGTAATTCACTTCTAAAAATAGAAGTTTTATGCAATTACCAAATACTTTCGAATGTTTAGAAACTCATTTAGGGAACATAATCTAGAAAAAAAATTATTTCTATTTAAAATTATTTCCGCGAGCAGAATAGTTATCAAACAAGCTTTTAGTATCCATCGCTTCAAAGATGAACCTTTAAAAATCAATCTTAAATGCATAAACTCATGTAATTGGCGAAATTTGGTACAAGATCTAGATGGCGGCGTCCCAACCTTGTGTAATTTTGATGAAGGGTAACACCTATGTTAATTATCTTGCTTTGTGAATTAATGTGTTATTTTTCCTCTATCAAAATTCGCGGTCCATCATTAAAATAAAATGTTTTCGCCAAAAGTCCTGCCTCCATCTCATAGCCTAATGAGTGTCGGTAATAGGCTGTTAACACGGGCCTTGTGTAAATCTAGCGAGGAATATCGGCAATCATGCCAAGAGATATATAATATACATTGCTTAGAAATAAGTATTTTGTAAAAGTAGAGAGTAAAGGACGTTCCTTGAATAAACCACCATTCTTATAGCATTTACAAGTTGCAACCGTTTGCCTAACTAGGCTAACCATGAAATTTCGGAAGCTATCCAGCATCTTTGAATTTTGAATTTGGCTTTGCTCCCTCCCATACCATCCATGTTTCTCTACCATCACTAATCCTTGTTTACAATGCATCTCCATTATTAGTAGAAGAAAAACAACGAAAAACCTTAAATTACGTCCATTATGACACATTTATCTTAAAATTTATTTTGTGACACACAAAAAATCCAAAATTTATATTAATGTAACCAAATATTTTAGTATGACACATTTATGGAACATCAAAAACCTTAAACTTATATCCCTACGAAACACTTATCTTAAAACTTGGGGTAAATATGTCGCATGAGTACAAGTTTGGGGGTTTTTAGTATCATAAAAAAAATAATTTGAGATAAATGTGTCACATAGATATAAGTTTATGGGTTTTTTGTATCTTTTTAAATGTAAATGTGTCACACAAAATAAGTTTGAGATTTTTTGTATTACAAAAAAATTGAGATAAATGTGTCGCAATAAGCATAATTTAGGATTTTTGGTGGTTTTTTTCCTTATTATTATTGCTATTTCAAGAGATAAGTTGATGTCTAGCTATAGATCATGAATTAGTCGTGACCTGAAAATCTTGTTATTATTGAATCTTTTCTTGCCGAATTTATGAAATGTAAATCGTTCGAGGAGAAAAAAAAAAATTGAAATCACTTATCTGAAATTCATAGTCAACTTATAAGTGCGGGAAAAAATACCATGCTTGTACTGAAGTCGAATATGCATAAAATTGGAATCCCGTCTCTTCTTATTACGAGAGTATCCTATTCCAATTCCAATTCAAAAACCCACTTAATTAAAATAACAAGAGTCAATTCAAGGAAAGAGGAGTATAGGGCATGTTATTTAGCAATTTTCTTTAGCCCATCATAATAATGGAGAGGCACTTTTCCCCTTTTCTAATGTGCACAAATGAACCGTGACGACTTCAATCGCTACGATTTTAAATATTAGCAGATGCGTGCATTAGTTTTACTCTAACTTCAGAGGCACACAAAAACATCATCTTAGAAGGAGGAAGCGTGACATCCTACCGTGAGCAAAATAAGGAGATAACAGTTAAAAAAAAGTTGAATTTTAATTTGAAGGCATCTTGGTAAATTATTTATAAATGATGGCTTTAACAAAATTATGGTAGAAATTTTATCAATAGGGATTGAGAATTAGGATGCGTTTTGTAACCATTCTATTCTTGAGAACAATTTCTGATCAAAAATGATTTTTTTTTTAATTATGTTTCCAGGAATAATTTCTAAATATTTGAAGGCATTTGGTAACTGTCCAAAATTTCTATTCTCGAAATAGAATTATATTTGGCAATGTCCTCAAAATTTTTAATTCAAACCATTTTCTTTTAAAATTTAAATAATTTATAATTTTTTTTTCTCTTTTTCTTCAAGCTTTAGCCAATCACTGGCCTTGAGGTGACCGGTGACTGGCTAGATGAGGGTTGGCAGCAACGAGGCCGTACCTTGTCAAGTGAGCCTTGTTGGCAGTAGAGCGAGACTTGACCTCACTTAGCTAAGTGAGGAGTCTCGCCTAAATTTGATGAGGCCGAGCTTGCCCAATCACTAGTGGGGCTCAAACTCATTAGGCCACCATAAGGTCAACCTCGCCTTGGCCGGGTGGCACCGACCTTGTAGTGGCCCGACATGGTCAAGCCTCCCCAGTAGCTAGGTGAGCTTAGCCTTGCCACACCTATTGGGGCTCGAGCTTGCCAAGACTTGCCCAGCTAGGTGAGGTTCATTGGTGGTTGAATGAGTCTTGCTCGGCTAGACAAGCCTCTCCGATGGTTGGGGGAGGCCCGGGTGAGGCTCACCTAGCCACCAACGAGCTTGCCAGACCTCGCTCAACCGGTCACTAGTGACAGGTGAGGGTGGAAGAAGAAGAGATCATGAAAAGAACTAGAAGGAAAGAAGAAGAGAAAAGCAAATAAATTTGAGTTGGTTTGATTATGAAATTGTTCTCAAGAGTAAACAAACAATTTTTTTTTTACTCTTTAATTATGTTCCAAATCTATTTTTGAAAACAAATCTATTCTCAAGAATAAAAAAAATTATCAAACGAATTTTTATTCCAAATCTACTCTGGAGAACAAAATAATAAATTTAGTCACTACTTGGCAAGTTAGCAAATGCCTCCTTTATAGCAACACTGATTTTAGGGCAATAGAAGTGGGCTGAGTTACTCAGAAGTTGAAGGCCCACGGATGGACCATGCAATGGAATGGTTATCAGAGAAAGCATTTCACCCTTTCAAGCCCAAGACATTAGGCCCCTTGTCTCTGCTGCCTTTTGAGCTTGCTTTGAAACGGGCTTTAGTCCACAAACATGTTTTTCTTTTATTTTACAAAAAGTCCATAGACCTATTTTTTTCTTTTTCTAGTCTGGTCCATGAGCCCATGCACTTAGTTTGTTGTCAGCTTGGATTGGAACACTTTTTCTTTTCGTTCCCCATTGCTTCCACGAAAACCGCCCACGGTTGCCGGAATTTGGTGTATCTAGGCGGCGGTGGCGCCCCCCACCCTCCGGAATTTCAATGAAGGGTTAACATCTATTTTGGTCACCTTGACTTTTAGATTAACGTTTTCTTTTTTCTTCATCTAAATTCTCAGTCCACCTTTAGAATAAAATATTTTCGCCAAATGTATTGTCAGATTTTTAAAGTATAATGAGTTTTTTGTTCTGTTAATAAAACTAGCGACACAAAGTCTTTTATTAGCACGTGCGTCGTTTGAATCAAGCGAGAAAATATTGATAATTATTCTACGAAATACATATATGGAAGTATCTTGTAAAAGCAGGGGATAAGGAGGCTGCCTGTTAAACTAGGCTAACCATGAGATTTCTGAATGTGGCCTAAAGGCTTTTAAATCCAGCAGCTTTGAGTTTTGACTTCGCTTTCGCTCTTTGCCGTACCATCAAAGTTTCTATGCCATCATTTAGTCCGAGTTTACAAGGCGTTGCCATTGTTTCAATGCTATTTTAGGAGATTAAGTTGACGTCGAGTTAGAGATCTTGAATTCCTCAAAATCTAAAAGTTGAAAAAATTGTCAAAAAAGTACTATTTCTAGTGTACAGCTTTCAATTCAGTGATAAACTTTTCAATTTTCTCAATTTAGTTATAAACATTTTGACAATTTGTTAATGTAATTATTCGATCGATTTTGGCCAAAAGTTGCTGATGGAGACATTGACTGTTTTATGTGGCACGATCGATGATGGCCATTAGGTCATCAATTCCGGCCAAAATTAGCAGGAGGGATATGTTGACACTTAGTCCAAAAATTTATGATTAAATTGGTAATTCATCAAAATGTTTAGGACTAAATTGATAAAATTAAAAAATTTACAGCTACATTGGTTACCATACTATAAGTCAATGACTTTTTAGACAATTATTCCCCTAAAACTTTCACTACTCTTTTCAGCTATATACAAATTTTATATTGTGCAAGCAACAATAAAAAGAGAAAAAAAAAACACTAAACCACTCATTCAATTCGGAGTTTTTTTTTTTTGGTCGAAATTCAATTTGGAGTTTGAAGTGCGCAAAAAATACCATAGTTTTACTCCAATGGAGATGATTTCTCTCAAAGCCACATCAATTGCTTTGATCATTGAAGAAGCCCATGTCTTTTTTATTATGAGAGTATCCCAATCCTTATCCAATTCAAAATCCCATTTAATTAAGATAATAAGAGTTAGTATGAGGAAAGAAGAGTAAAGTGCATGTTAATTAGCTCCTTCTTTAGCCGCCTCTTTTTAAAACGTGCATGAATGAATCATGACAACGACTCTAGTGAAAGAGGGCAAGTGCTACTTACTTATACATATTAGCAGATTCATGCATTATCTTGCTCAGGCATACAAAGTTAAATTCAGCTCCCATCCCTTGGCACACACGTTCACCTTTCACCTACAAACGCATTAAGGACACAAAGCGACCCCACTATAAAAGCAAATACAGATTCAATCCACTCCATAAAGTTGCACCGCCCTTTGGATCTTTATTAATTTCTGGTGACCGTGGAAAGGCATCCCTATGAAGACTTCTCTCCGCGGGGTCAGCGGGCCCATGTTAAGAGAATCCCTTAGCCAACTCGGTGTCTTCCCCTAATTTTCTATGCAATAAATAAATTACTAAATCGCCAAAATTTAGGTGTCAACGGTTATGAATCCCCGAAACCTCTCTTCCCTCTTATTTTCTACTTGATATGATTCTTTAAAACTATGAATGCTCTTATCAATCTTGGGAGTATGCTCTGCACTTACCATAATGTGGAACCTATGCATCATAATTCTAGTATCCTAAAATATTCAATGATATAGGCCAAAAAATGAAGAGAAATTTGGTGGCTAATAAGTAGTCCATATTCTGAGGCCGCGGAAGGGCCATGCTTGTGGGATAGCATACCTGCTACAAATTCTATTTTCGTTTTAAATAACTTGTATCATAGGTCAATTTTATGGTAAAAAAGATTGGGATAAATTCGTCATAATTGTCATAATTTAGGGTTTGTGGTGATTTTTTCCCTTAATATTTTAACTATAAAAAGCTTTAGATTAAATAAAAAAAGTAACCAAATCGTGTGCCACGACAACTAGAGTCACAGCAGCCAACTATAGTTGGATGACACTTGTCCAAGAAGGGAGATCGAAAGCAGACAATGAGCGGTTTTTGGGGGACCAACCTCCAGTCCTTGTAATCGAAAAAATATTAGGTGCCCAAGTGTAGACATGTCAGCTTTGCAATAGTCCACTCAACGCCAGCCACGTGTAAATTTGGGACCCACTTGTCAAATATGCCCGTGTCCCCTCTCTCTTCAATTATTGTTTTTACTTTTTTTTTTCCTTTTTTTTCTTCTTCTTCCTCCTTTTAGTGCCTTCACTTTGCCAGAGACCCTCCTTTCACTTCGACGGGAAGGAAATGCCTCACCTAAGACTCACTATTGACTTAATCCCGCGAATCGCCTTCCACCACCACCTCATGGTTGTCTATCCTTCGTTCGTTGAGCTTGAGTTCTGATGGCAAATTTGAGCCTCATTTTTTGGATCTAAGCTCAAGGAAACCCTAAATTTGGGATTTAGAGCTTAACTTGACCTCAAATCAACATATTTGAGTTTGACTAGGGTTGGCGTAGGCAACGGAGAAGGCGAAGGCAGAGGCATGGTTTGTTGACATGGTAGAGGGCCTTGAGCTCTTGGCTAACGTGGGTGTCGATTCTAAGGTGAGAGAGGAGTTGGACAGGACGTGGCTACACTGGAGGTCAGAGAAGAAGTGGGCGAAGACAGAGGCAGAGATTGTCACGCCCCGAACCTCGGGCACACGTACATCCCTCAGCAGTCGATTAAAAATGCAACGTTCCAGGACGCATCGCCGACCCATTCATTTTATCTTTCAATTAAGCACATGCGAAAACGAATTAAATAAACCTCTAACAACAAACAAACACGGTGATAGTAAAAGTAGGGCATCAACTTTTTCACAAACTACACTTTATAAACATGTTAGGTTAACCTAATGGTTTATATTTACAAGTCTATATCCAAAAAGAAAGCCCTAGGCCACATACACTCCGAACCCTTCTATCATGCCCCAAACCTCGAGTGCACGCATCCCTTAGTGGTCGATAAAATTGCAACATCCCAAAATGCGTCACCTGTTAGAGAAAACTCTTTTATTATTTTGAAATTGACAAAACCTTTCCAAAAGACTCAAGTGTTATAGTTTGAAGAACTCCATACTCTATTGTCAAAGTCTGAAGACCGTCAAACTTTAATCTCAAAATCTGTCCTCACTGACAGTTTCTAGACCGAAGAATGAAGACTTATTCAGATACAGGATTACCTTCAATAATTTGATTTGTATGGTTTTTGGAAGACCCTATGGCTAGATATAGCATCTACTTGATTGATTGTTCTTATTGGAATCAACTCTGATATGAAGATCTTTGAAAGACGAAGTATACTTGAAAGGTTCTACTTATAGAAACCAAGATCCTGATTGTATGGGTGAGTAGGATTAATGGGCTTTCATCACATTCCTAAAATGACTTGAGATCTCCTTGATTGATTATGTCCAATAGGTAGATTGGAAGAACTCTTTTGGAATGTGCCAACGGTTATGACGGCATAGATGAGTATTTAAGGTAGACTCTCCAGTTATTTGAAGTGTGCATGAAATAAAATTTTCAAAGTCTAAAGCTTCCTTATTCTTTGTTATTTCAATTGTCGAACTCAAATTGTACTCAAAAGAGAAAGGAAACACTTGTGAGATTTTGGAAAAGTGTGATAGAGTTTCTACACTATGAAGTCAAGATCATGAAACTATAAAATCTCTTTTGATTCTTAGTGGAATCTAGCCAATAGGCTGCCAGCACGGGAGAGTAGACATAGGCTTGATCTAAGCCGAACTACTATAAACCTTGTATTCTAATTCTCTTTCCCCGAACTTCTTAATTCCTTACTTCTATTCGCTACCTTATTTGTATGCTCAAAGTTGAATATGTTCATAGTCAGTTATGTTTTAAAGGCAATTTACTTCTTCTAGGTCTTGTGGAAAATTTTATTTACACCTATTTACCTCCCTCTAGGTGTTCGTACTAGTCCTTATAATTGGTATTAGAGCTTGTGTGCTCATTTTATTGAAGTGTTTTTACTTCTGAGTTAAAGATCTATGACTAGTATTTTGGCTTCAAGATTGGGTGAAGGCCAAAGCAACACTAGACCTCCCTACTTTGATGGGAAGGAATACAATGTGTGGAAGAACAAGATGAAGACATTCCTGAGATCGGAAGATCCAGTAGAATGGGATGTGGTAGAGAAAGAGATTATTCCCAAAGCTACATCAACCTTAGAAAGAGGAAAATAAGTTGCAAATACTGGCGAAATGACACAAGAAAAATTAACCAAGAGATAAGCTCTTAATGCTAAAGTCATATATTCCTTATATTGTAGTTTATCTCCTATTGAGTATAACAGAATTTCATCTTGTGAAATAGCAAAAGAAGTCTAGGACAGGTTGCATGTCACTTATGAAGGAATTGATTGAGTTAAAGAAACAAAAATCAATATCTTACTCGGACAGTATGAAGCCTTCAAGATGAAGTCAGGAGAATCCATTACTGACATGTTCAGTCGTTTCACAGAGATTGTAAATAACCTAGAATATCAAGGACATCCAATCTTAGGACCAATGAAGGTCAATAAACTACTGCGTGGACTCTCCAAAGACTGGAATCACGTGAAGACTTCAATAAGAGAAACCCAAAAGATCATGCCTCTCTCAGTAGACGAATTAGTTGGCACACTTCAATCATATGAAGTGGAGCAGATCAATAAAGAAGAAGATCATAAAGGTAAGAAGTCAATTGCTTTAAAATTTGACGATGATTATGATTATACAAATTCAGAAGAAGATATGAACGATGAAGAGCTAGCACTCAAGATTAGAAATTCAGAAAGTTGAATAGAAATGGAAGAAGATTCAACTGAAAGAAGCAAGACACTCAAAAATTCTAGAACAAATCAACAGAGAATGATGAAGTCAATAAAGATGTGATTTACTATGAATGCAAAAAAAAAAAAAAAAGGAACATTAGACCCAATTGTCCTCCACTAAAAAAATAAAATAAAGGAAAAACAGAGAAACATAAAAAGGCTCTCAAAGCAGAGACATGGAATGACACTAAATGTGAGGAAAATGATGAAAAATACGCAAATATATGTCTAATAGCAAATTCAGAATCAGACTTAGACTCTAGAATATATTCAGACTTAGACAAAGAAATCGAGGTTAGCAATCTAAAAATTCTTATTAAAATCTCGAAATCTATAGATGAATTCTGTCTTAGTTTCAAAACATCTCTTAAAAGGATTTCCGAGCTGAAGAGGGAAAATTCTAAACTGAAGCAACATGAAACATATTGGAAAGAAAATTTTGAAAATTTGGATAAAAGTTTTGTTGATTTGAAAGAAAACACAAATTCTCTTTCAAAGGAAAATGCTTTTTTGAAAGTAGAATTTTCAAATATCACAAAAAGGTTTTCAAAAGGATCTGAGAAGTTGGAAAAGATTTTTTTTGTACAAAGACCTTATTTTAACAAATTTGGTTTGGGTATGACTCCAAAAACCATTCCTCTAATTGATTTTCCAAAAGTAAAGGAAATAATCAAACAAAAACCTACAAAAACATTTTACATAAATAATTTTCTAAGAGTTTTTGTAAAACCTGTTGGCCGAAGTGCTCTCAAATGTTTAACGTGTATAGCTCAAAACACTTTGAGAATGAATGTCCCATGGTTTGGAAACCTATTAAGAGGGATTAGGCAAAAACTATTTTTAATACTAACTCCCCTGGATCCAAAAAATGTGGGTACCAAAGAAAGCTTTAGTTTTTTTTTTTTTTTTTTTATAATTGCAAGTCACTATAAAAAAGAATATGAAATGGTATTTAGATATTGGTTGTTCGAAACACATGACGGAAGATTCAAGTTATTTTATAAAGCTTGTTCATATAAATTGTGGAAAAGTTTCTTTCGGTGGAAACAACAAATGAAGAATTGTTGGATGTGGAATTGTAAAGATTGGAAGTCTCACAATCAACAATGTCTCCTTGGTGAAATGATTGAATTACAATCTACTCAACATAAGTCAACTGTGTGACACTAGATTCAAAATTAAATTCCAAGAAGGCATTTGTTCGGGAACTAGTAAAGATTTTTCTCAATCTTTCACTGGACGAAGACATTGGAATATAATAAAACCAAAAAGTTCAAAGTGTCTAACATCCATTCAAGATGAAGCAAACCTGTGGCATCGAAAGTTTGGCCATGTGAACATGAAGCAAATTGCCAAGATCTCCTCCAAGAAGCTTGTTCATGGACTCCCCAACTTGACTTATCAAAAATCTGAATTATGCACGCCATGTGTTTTGGGAAAACAAGTTAGAAGTTTTTTTAAACTTATAAATCAAGTTTCAACTAATCGAGTTTCATAGCTTCTGCATATGGGTCTCTTTGGACCTACTAGAACTTAAACCATTGGTGGAAAGAGATACTGCATAGTAATTATGGATGATTACTCTTGTTTTACTTGGGTTTACTTCATGGCAAGTAAGTTTGAAGCCTTTTCTTACTTTTTAAAGTTTACAAAAAAAGTTTAGAATGAAAAATGATATGTTATTTCAAGCATATGGACAAACTATGAAGGTGAATTTGAAAATCAAGACTTTACAAAATTTTGTGATAAATATGGTTTCTAGCATGTTTTCTCTTCTCCATATACTCTAGAACAAAATAGGGTTGTGGAAAGAAATAATAGATCTTTGTAGGAAATAGCAAAAGCTCTTAATTGAGAGTAATATCTCCTCTTGATTTTGGGCTGAAGCAGTCTCTATAGCATGTTATATCATTAACAGAGTATTTCTGAGGTCTATTATAGAGAAAACTCTTTATGAAGTATTTAAAGGAAAAAAAAAACCAAATGTTTCTTACTTTCATGTGTTTGGTTGTAAGTGTTTTGTTTTAAAAAATACAAATGATCGAATTGGTAAGTTTGAAGAAAAATCATACGAAGGAATTTTCCTTAACTATTCAACCTCAAGCAAAGCCTACAGAGTATTCAACAAGAAGACTAAGTTTGTGGAAGAATCTATAAATGTCAAGTTTCAAGACTCTATGTAGAATCAACTGGATCAAAATCATCTTGAAGAATTTGAACCTGCTCTAGATTTTATAAAGTCTAATTCCCCTGAAGTGGTTCAGACTTCTGGAAAAAAACAATAAGATGAACCAGAAGATTCAACTGAAACAGAGGATCAATAGACTTTAAAACGAATTAGCAACTGGAAGTATAAGTCAAGTCATTCCAAAGAGCTCATCATTGACAACATTAATGAAGGAATTTGTACCAGATCCAAAAGGCAAGAAGAGTAGTGCTTTAGCACTTGTTTCTGAAAATTGAACCCAAAAGTATAGAATAAGCCTTAGTTGATGAAAGCTGGATTAAAGTTATACAAGAAGAGCTCAGACAGTTTAGCATCAATGATGTTTGAGAGTTAATTCCTAAACCTAAAGGTAAGTCTATTATTGGAACTAAATAGTTTTCAGGAACAAGGTGGACGAGAAAGGAAAGGTGGTTAGGAACAAAACAAGACTCATGGCCAAATAATATATACAAGAAGAATGGAGAGACTATGACGACACCTATGCACTAGTAGCAAGGTTATAAACAATAAATTATTACTTGTTTTTGCTTGTTATAAAAATTTCAGGTTATTCCAAATGGATGTCAAAAGTGCATTTCTCAATGAACCGATCCAAGAAGAAGTTTATGTGGAACAACCACATGGATTTGAAGATCCAAGAAAACCAAACTCAGTCTAAAGATTGAAAAATGCCTTATATGGACTGAAGTAAACACCTTGAGTTTGGTATGAAAGGCTAAGTAACTTTCTAATTAAAAAATGTAGATACTACCTTGTTCATTAAAAGAGAAGGCAAAGATTTTCTACATGTTCAAATTTATGTTGATGGTATCATTTTTGGATCACCTAATGAAAATCTATGCAATAATTTCTCTAGATATATGCAGGATAAATTCGATATGAGTATGATGGGTGAGTTAAATTTCTTTCTGGGATTGTAAGTTAAACATCAAAGAAAGGTATTTTTATTCACCAAGAGAAATATGGAAAAGACCTCATCAAGAAATTTGGATTGGAGAAATGCAAAAAGACAGAGACACTAATGTCAAGTTCTTCGAAGTTGGATAAAGATGGAGGAAAAAGTGTAGACCAGAAGCTTTACATGAGCATTATAGGTTCACTTCTTTACCTTACTATATCAAGACCTGATATTTTGTTTAGTGTTTGTATCTGTGCTAGATTCCAATAAGATCTCAAATAATCTCATTTATGTGTTGCAAAACGTATCATCAAATACGTTGCAACTACTCCAAAGTTAGGTTTGTGGTATCCCAAAGAATGAGACTTTACTCTCCTTAGATATTCAAATGCAGATTTAGCAGGTTGTATAGTTGATAAAAAGAGTACTTCCGGTACTTGTTAATTGTTAAGTAACAAGCTGGTGTCCTGGTTTTCAAGAAAGTAGAGTATCGTAGCTCTTTCAACAATTGAAATAGAATATGTGACTCTTGGGAGTTGTTGTTCTCAAATCTTGTAGATAAGACAATAACAAAGAAGCTTTAAAATTGAAGAATCATGCACCAAGATCAAATGTAACAACACCAATGCCATCAATCTCACGAAGAATCCAATTCTTCATTCAAGGGCAAAGCATATAAAGATTCGACGCTATTTCATTAGAGATCATGTTTAAAATGGAGAAGTTATGATTCAGTTCATTGACTCGAAGAATCAGTTGGTAGACATATTTACAAAACCATTGGAGAAAATCCTATTTGAGTCTATTCATACTAGACTGAACATCATATCTTCTATCGGTTAAAGTTTGAAAATGATTAGACTCAAAATGACCATAAGTAACGACTGTAAGTTAATTTTCTAGAAGTAATTTATTTTTTGGATGAAATTTTGAAAAGGTACGTTTATTTTTTGAATCGCTACTTACTAATTTTATATTTAGAAATTATCTTTTTCGAGTTTTGAATTTTATGGCAGTTTTTCATTCTCGAAAAATGCAGTTTTTACTTTTTCCTTTATGACAATATGTATACCCCGTTTCACCTACTTTATATAACATCGAACTTCTTCTTCTCCGTTTACACTCACTCAAACCCTAGAATACAAAGATCCTATTTTCTCTCATTTTCTCTCAAGTTTGATTCAAAAAAGCTTTCACCTTTTTAAACGAGCGAGTTCAAGAAATCCTCCAAGACAGTGACAATGTCTTTCTAGAGAAAGTCTTCTAAAATTGCGAACAGGGGACCACATCACATGCCAGAGGGTCCTACTCAATTTGATTTAACCGAGGAAGATGATTCTCCTCCTCAACAGTAGCGACAATAACAACATTCTCAACAACGACATTCTTCACAACAAGGGACTCAAGTTCCTCCGCAGCAACAAGCAGAAGAAGCAATCTTTGAAGATGTTCAACTTGTAAGAACACTAAAATCTGAATTTTTCTTTAAACTCTACTCTAAGTTGAAGGAGGGTGGTGTTGCGATGACATTCATCTATGAGTTTTTACAAGAGAGAGGGTACAAAAATGAAACTTTGTTCTTGCAAGAAATGGAAAAGTTAGGCATTGCGCTTGTAGGTTTGGCTGTAAGGACTTTTGCCAACTTTCCAAGTGATCCACGGTTCATAACTTTTAATTAGCCTAAAGGATAGGATGATGATGAAATGATGTACATGACTTTTCAACCTAGGATGGGCGTTGCTGCAAATGTTCATGGTGAAAGAATGAACTTATTTCGTTTCAAGGACCACAAGAAAAATTATTCGAAACTGCTGAAAAGAGGGGTGATGAACCCTAGAAGTGTGGATTTTGATTTTCTTGATTCTTTGAAGGTGAAATTGAGGAAGAAGTTTGCACTCCTTCAACTTGAACAATTTTGTTTAGAGACATCTGTCGCCTACCTTGAATTAACTACCTATTTCTATTCAAATATGTATTTTCTAGATGCAAATAGATTTTCTTTCATGGTTAGGGACAAAGAATTTGTGGTGGATGTAGATACTTTAGTGGATGTGATTGGTGTGGAAAGAGGAAGTTCCCAACCAATTAGTGTGTTAGTTGGTCACACAACCTTGGCTCTTGTTCGGGACAAGTTTGCTGAAGGCAGGATTTCTTACTCTAGGATGATTGCCTCTAATATTTTGCTTCACAAGATTGTGATCAACTGCATCAAACCCAAATCCACTTCAAAAACCGATGGCTCTCACTCTGAAGCAAAGTTGATGTATGCAATCAACATCGGATTCAAGTTCTCACTGCCTCATACTATCATAATACACATGTATAGGACAGTTGTGAAGGACAAATGTCAACTTCCTTACTTTGCTCTTGTTACTTGACTATTCGGACATTTCAACATTCAACCTCCTGCTATTATGTGTGTTTAAACCATTGCTCCAATGGTAGTTGGACTGAAAATGGTCTAAAAAATGAGATTGAATGAGCTAAATAAGGCTTTGGAGCGCTCGAAGGAGAAATCCCTTGTCAAAACTAAACAAGTCTCTACATCGAAGAAGAGGAAAGGCAAAAAGCCAATGAGCACACCAATCAAGAAGAGGGGAGCCCTTATCTTGTAGGATGAAGAAGATGAGGACAATGTTACTATCTTCTCTTTTACCTTAAGAAATTTAAGGAGCTTTGTTAGTTTTGAGGAGAATAACACAGAGAACAGAGAAAGAGAAAAGAAAGAGAAGAGAGGTGAAGAAAGCAAAGAAAGGAGAACAAAGGAAAAAGAAAGAGGAAGAGAAGAAGAGGAAGAAGAAGAGGGTCAAGATGATTATCTTGAACCAACATTTGCTGTATCCTTGTCAAATGACTCAGACAAGACAAGGAGTGGAAATGCAGGAGAAGAAATAGAAAAACATCACCTTGGTGCTAAAGAAGAGGAAGAACAGGAAGATGACTTCTTTTCTCCACTTAAAAGGATAGAAACAGGGGGCGCAACTGACAAAAGAGGTACTTCTTCACCTATTTTTACTAGTGATGTTAGTAGATCTCCAGCAGATGCAGATGATGTCTATGCCTCTCAATTCCCTAAAACTGGTATCGAGGCATCTTCTCCAAGTCTGGATGTTCCATTTGAGGTTCCATCATTAGGGAACACTCCTTAAATTGAACGTGCTGAAGCTAGTACTCAAACGGACAATACAACAGACTTTAAGAGACTGCTCGAGCTTCTTATGGAGATAAAAGCTTAGCTATATGGAATGGAGTGTGAATTTCAGAACCTTAAATCAACACATCAAGCCATCTCAGTCTTTCTACATGATTAGGTACAAGCCCTTAAACTTCAAGTTCAAGTTACTGCAAAATGTGAGGATATTGAGCAATTGAAGGAGGATCTAAGGAAGTTGGAGGAGACTGTCAAGTCTATGGGGGATTTTCAGATTGTTCGCATCTCCAAACAGTCATGATTTTACCCAACTCTTTTTAAAGTTTTCCTCCACTTTTTGTTGATGACAAAAATGGGGAGAGTTTGTGCAAATTTGACCAATCTTTTGGATATCTTTTGAAACTTTTTGCTTAGTTTGATTTTGATGACCTTTTGTTTGGTATTTTGGATTGACTTTGGACTAGTGTACTTTGAACATTTGATTGCCGCTTGACTTTGAATCTTTTTTATGCTTGCAGTAACTAAGTTTGTGATATTGATTGTGGCTGGATAGTTATCTTAGGATTAACATGTTTTCTATGGTTGCAGAATCGCTGCTATCCAGGTCTTAATCAACTTGTCTTTATAAGATATCACGTTTTGCTTAAGTGTTGTTTTGCAGGTCAAAATTATCCAAATCTGCAGGAAAGTTTTGTCGCTATCAAAAGGAGACAAATTGTTAAAGAAAACTCTTTTATTGTTTTGAAGTTGACAAAACATTTCCAAAAGACTTAGGTGTTATAGTCTGAAGAACTCCAAAATGTACTGTCAAAATCTAAATACCGCTAGACTTTAATCTCAAAGTCTACCCTCATTAACAGTTTCCAGACTGAAAAATAAAGACTTATCCAGATATGGGATTACCTTCAAGAATTTGATTCGTATGGTTTTTGGAAGACCCTATAGCTAGATATAGCATCTAATTGATTAATTTTCTTATTGGAATCAACTATGATATGAAGATCTTTGAAAGACGAAGTATACTTGGAAGGTTCTACTTATGGAAACCAAGATTCTGATTGTATAAGCAAGCAGGATTAAACAACTTGAGATCTCCTTGATTGATTCTGTCCAATGGATAGATTGGAATAACTCCTTTAGAAAGTGCCAACGGTCATGACCGCATAGAGAAGTATTTAAGGTAGAATCTCCAATTATTTGAAGTGTGCGTGAAAGAAAAATTTCAAAATCTGAAGATTCATTGTTCTTTGCTATTTCAATTGTCGAACTCAAATTGTACTCAAAAGAGAGCAAACAATTGTGAGACTTTGGAAGAGTGTGATAGAGTTTCTACACTATGAAGTCAAGATCGTGAAATTGTAAAATTTCTTTTGATTCTTAGTAGAATACAGCCAATAGGCTGTCAGCGCGGGAGAGTGAACGTAGGCTTGATTTAAGCTGAACTACTATAAATTTGTGTTCTAATTCTCTTACTCTGAACTTCTTAATTCCTTACTTTTATTTGCTACCTAATTTGTTTGCTCAAAGTTGAATACATTCATAGTCAATTATGTTTTAAAGGCAATTTACTTCTTCTAGGTCTTGTGAAAATTTTTATTTACACCTATTCACCCCTCTCTAGGTGTTTGTACTAGTCCTTACATCATCGACCCAATCGATTATGCACATGCAAAAGTGTATAATAAAGCAAACCCCTGACAACACAAATATGGGATAGAAAAGTAGGACAACAATTTTCACAAACATACTTTTATAAACACGCCAGGTTTATATACAACGCTAGTCTATAAACAAAAGCCTAACTCCAAAAAGAAGAGTCACTAAACCATCTAAGTACAAGACTCCTCAACCGAGACCTTTGGGGACTCTAGGTCTATCACGGCGCCGTCAAGTGGGTCAGCTACCCCGTCGCCCGTAGCGGCATTGACCGTAATAGCGGGGATATCGAAACCCTTTAGGGGACCTTCTCGGACCCCATTAAGCCCATTATGGAACCATGCCTTGAACCGATGAGTTACCAATTGTGGTTGGCCCTCATTGGCCAAGATAGTGGTCACGATGAGCTCATGGAGCCAAGGACTCTTGGGGACGGGGACATCAGTACTTTGCTCTATATACCCATGCGGATGTCCAAAACGAACTGGAGGAACTCCCATTTACAAATGTAAAAAGTTAAGCCCACAACGGGGTGAGATAACATCTCAGCAAGTCTACGCCCTAAACTCTGATTATGAAGGAAATGCGACTAGAGGCAGTCTAACCACACATCACAGAAGACTCACTTTGCCTCAATATCTTTTTGCACGTCAGTATAGTTCATATAACAGATATGTGCAGTAATCACACTCAACAATTGGAACGCCTCACTTCATAACTCAATTGCAGGGGTCTCAATTATAAGGCCAAATCATTATGACACGTCTCATTCCGTGCTACACAATTTTTTTTGGTGACTTAGGGAACCTCCATGCGCCTCTTCGCGGCAGAGTAAACCCTGGGGTGGATTGGGCCACAACCACAGACCCAGCCACAGTTGAGTCGCGCGTTATTGCAACCCCGAGGTTCAAACTCCTCCCCAGCGATGGGGTACTAAGTCCTAGTCCATCGAGGCCATCGCAGGCGGTGGTCCATGCCACACAATTTTGTCTCATAATGAAGCGCGTTTATCTCAATCAAACACTTCCGATTCTATCACGGCCCAACGGGCATGGCCTACTTGACGTTTGGCAGTCTTCCAGCATAATCGGGCCTTGTTTTACCACATTGAGCACGATAGTGTCTACCTCAAGACGGCAATCCTAAAGAAGTATTGGTCTAACCTTTACTGCTATCGACATTCGTTGTCCATATAGGGGCATCATCCGGCGTAAACACTTGTGACGAGTTCACATAACCATCACACGACCATTCAATCCCGACCAAGGACATTGTGCTTTGCGATCAAATGCCTCAATTAAAATAAAGAACTTGACCTATTTTCTTTTCTTTTTTTGGTAAAAAGAACTTGACCTATTTTCTTCATATTAAAAACATTCTAAAAAATAATCACGCGTGGGTACACGGTCAGATTGAACCATAAAAATTGATATAATTCATTTTAAAATCCCACTTTTAATATAGTATTTAAAAACATTTTCGACGTCAAAAACCAACACTCAATATTTTCCAATTAAATACTAAAAATCCAAAATTTTGAAATAATGACTCAAAATCACAAACATCACTCATTTGCACAATTTGACAATTAATTGCACAAACTAACTACACCATGACAATCAGAATGAAATTTTAATGACTAGCTATCTCGGTATAATTTTCAAAAAATATTAAATAATTAAATAAATTATAAAATTAATTAAATAAATGCAAATTAATTACATACATGCCTAATTAAACTAAATATGCTAATCTAGCAACCTAATTGGACCTAGAAAAATAATGCACTATGCTAATTAAATAGTACAATATAATTAACCCTTAACTAATCTAATTTAACCATTTAATAAGCCTAATTAAGTAATTAAACACTAATTAATCTAAACTAACCACTTAGCTAATCTTAGGCTAAGCTAATTACCTACTAAGCATAATTAGCCTCATAATTAAGGTATAGCAAGTAAACTCACCGAATTTACGAGTTGGTGAATTCACGGCAACGGTGACACGGAGGTGAGGGGAACACGGGCCTACGGTGATGCCCAACAAGGTCCAGAAGGGGCCCAAAACAGCCCACGAAGTCTCAGCTATGGGCTGAGATTTCAATTTTGGTGTTGGGCTGAAGGAGCTGGACCGAGGGCCCAACTTGGTAGGAAATAGGCCACGCGGGAGGCGGATGGCACAGCGGGTCCTGGCGGGAGTGACGGCGGCTCGGACGAACGGTGGAGGCGGCTCAAGGACCTGCGACATCGACCAGGGTGGAAGGAGGGCCAGTGAATAGGTGCGAGATGGCAGGGACGCGAGCTCAAGCTTGCGGGTGACAGCAACTGGCGACGGCTCAATGATGCTCGAACGACAATGAGGGGCAATCGACGGTGGCTGGCTAGCTTCTCTAGATTTGCTAGTTGGTCTTTGAGCTCTGAACAACAACAATGGAGGAAGACAACAAGGAAGAAAAGGAGGAGGGCTGCGGCTGGAAAGGAGGGAACCAAGCATTTAATGATCACCAAATTGTCAAGAACACTCAAGCGGCTACCCCCAAAGTCTTCTGCCCATTTTCCTTCATGAAACTTCTCCAAGAAGCCACCCAAAAGGTCCAAAAGGTTGCTGCCCCCTATGGCTATGAATTTTGAACATTTCCCTTCCAAATTCAATTCAAATCCTTTCCCAAAACAACTCAATTCAATGGCTAAAATGTTATGGTGGATGCCCACACCACTCTCCACATTTTCCTTGCCAAATGATCCAACTCGATAGCCAAAATGCACTAAAAAACGAGCCTCTAAATTTCCCGGTCAAAAATTGTGCAATTTTGATTTTTTGCCAAAAATTCGGGCTTGTTAAAAAATCTTCGAAGGATGAGTTGACATTTCTAAAATAAATCGTGACATGACAAAACTTTTAATTTATGAAATTGGGTTCAATTTCGCAGTTAATTTTGATCGGATGTGATTTTAACATGACTTAACCTACCGAGTAGTTTTTAGGAATTTTTAGTGCATTTGACCTATGGACGATTATTTTCAAGCCACATTGTACATCTTTGACTCATAGACAACTCTCGATTGTCATAAAAGTCTCGAGATTTCAAATATAGCCACAATGTACAAAAACGATAGAAAATCAATTTTTCATTTGACAAGAATTTTACAATCAGGTGGAATTACCTACACTCTAATCACAAGTTTCTGTCAAATTGACATATCTCTAGTATATAATCGATTTTAATGGTACCGTATTGACCCTTACAGATTAGCATGGTCAAGTAGTCAATTTTTGGTCGAATTCTCAAATTATTTGCGTTTATATTCCTTAACGGCTTCACTTGATATATTAGTTATCTCGTGAGTGGCCAACTCAAAGAAAAAGACTATAGGTGCATTGATGAAAAGCCCAATTTATTTAATTGAAAACAAGATTGAAAATCAGGATGTCACACCTTCAGCCTTGGGCTCTAGGTTCTCCATGACACCATCTGGGATGTCGATGTCCATGGGGTAAGCTACCTCCCCATCCTCCGTCCCAATGGGAGGTCCATCAAAACTCTACAGGGGACTCTCCCGAGCCTTGTTACACTCGTTGATGAACCATGCCTTGAAGCGATGAGGCACCAAGTGAGGAAGGCCCTCATCGTCCCAAATCATGGTCTCAACTAGCTCACGGGTTTGGGTGGTCCGAGGAATAGGGAAATAGGAGGGCTCATAGTCCATCTCCCTCGGAACCCCAAAATGGACGAGGCGTCTCTCCATACTAAGGACCTGAAAATATTTAACCATGACGAGGTGAGATAAATCTCAATGACTCAAAACCCTAAACCTCAGTTAGGATGCAAATTTCTTTTGAAGGCGGTCCTAAACATGCACCATACAAAACTTACTTTGCTTTGGCGTGTCCCTGCATATTTGTGCATCACATATGCTATTATCAATACAGCAAGCATAATTTAATAACCAAAACACATCATTATATTCACAACCAATCACATGGGTCCCAATTATAAGGTAAAACCGTTATGACACGTCCCATATTGTGTGACACAATTTTGCCCCATAATTAGGTGCAATTATCACAACTATTTAGGCATTTACCAATTATTATGATCCATCGGCCACGACCAACTCAACAGTTGGCGGTCATCCAGCATAATCGAGCGTCGTCCTGCTCTATTGGGCATGGCAACGTCTAGAACCCCCACCTAGATGGCATCCAAAAAAGAGGCATTGATCCGGTCTCCACCACAACTCAACTTCCGGACCCCCACCAAGCATTCGACAAACATCAGGCATTGTTCCTAAACTCTCATTGGGTGACAGGTTCCGATAGTGACCGCACAAGCATATACTTGGCCAAGAACACCTTGCTTTGCATCCAAATCCTCATGTTCAAATAATGAACTTGGCCAATTTTCTTCTTATTAAAAATCATCCCGGTAAAATAATCATGCGTGATCGCGCATTTAAATCGAACCATCAAATTTGGTACGCTCCCAATTCAAAACTCTACAATTTTATATAGTACATAAAAATCAACATCAAAAACTGACACCGGGTAATTTTCTAATTAAATACCCATAAAATTGAGTTTTGCAATAATAATCAATCACTACGACCAAGCACTCAATTGCACATATAAGCCATCAAATTCACATATAAATTCAACCACAAGGACAAGCATAAAATTTCACGAAACGGCTAATCCGTGACTAATTACGCTAATTACGATTAATTAAATAAATCGTAATTAATTAAGTAAATCCAACTTAATTAACCTAACTATGATTAATTAATCTAACCATGGTTAACTAATCTAACCCAAGTTAACTAATCTAACCTAAGGTAGGCTAACTAAACTAACCACCTAACTAATCCAGTTACACTAACCGAACTAACCTAACTAACTAGTTCATCTAACTTAGGATTAATCAACTAATCCTAATTAACACTAATCTAACTCCCTAAGCGCAATTAACAACATAATCAAGGATTAGGAAGTTAACTCATTGGATTAGGACGGTGGCAGGTTCACGAACACAATGGCGCGATGACGGTGAAAACCCGAGACTACCATGTCTCCAATGGAGGCTCAATGGTAGTTTGAAAAAAGCCTTACAAGGCTCACGCCCAAGTGAGCTAGTTGGTTTTGTGGAGGGTTGTTCTCGGCTGCTTGCAGGGTTGGCTGGCGCGGCTGAGCTGGAGGATGAGACGGGCGTGGACGGTTCGGTAGGGCTGGCTGGTGGTGGTGTTGGTTGCTGGAAAGGGCAATGGCTATTGGTGGGTGTAGAGCTAGGCGGATAATGCAACGGCTGGAGTTGGGCTAAGGCATTAGGATGGTCGGTAGTGAGTGAAGGATGGTGGGTGGAGCGACGAATGTGAGCTAGTGCGGGTGGCTGTGGCACGGATGAGGACTAAGTGGCTATTGTGTGGTGGCTGGATTGAATGGTGAAGGTTAGCGGGTTGGTGTGAGATGGAAGGCTGGAGTTGGTGGCGTAGGGGTGAGGCGGTGATGGCAGAGGAGAGATGGAGTGGCATTGAAGTGCTAGGTGGTTTATGGTGGTTGAGGACGCTGATGGAGAGGATGGTGGAGACAGTGAGTTGAGGATGGTGCTGGCAAAGGTGAATTGGGCGTGCGGCAGCAAAACGGAGGAAGGATAGTGCTTGGTGAAGAGAGAAAATGAAGAAGGAGGCGTAGAGAGGGTGAAGTTGGCAGCAAGGGGACAGGTACGCATGAGAAAAATGGAGAGGAAATAGGGAGAGAAAGGAAGTCAACATTGCAACCAATGAGAAGCCTAAGCAAAATATCTATGCACTCAAGTGAAAATGCCTCAAAAGTCTTCAGCCCAAATGTCAATTGGCCTTCCAATAAGAATTTAGCTCTCTTTTTACCCAAAATAAACCCTTTTGACAGCCAATTAAACCCTCCAGATAGCCCATCCGAATTTCCTTTGTTTTCTTTTGTTTGAAACCGATTTTTCCACAAAATTCCGAGCTTGACAAAATTTCTCCGAAAGATGAGACGGCGTACTAAAAATGAATTGTGACATGCTCGAACGTCCGATTCCCGAAACCAAATTCAATTTCGTGGTTAAAATCGATCGAACGCGATTTTAGTACAGCCTAACCTATCGGGTAGCTTTTAGGGATTTTAGCGCATTTAACCCATGGTTGATAATTTTCGATTCACGTTTATGCATCTTCGACTTGTAGATGACTCTCGGTTGTTGTAAAAATAATCACGTGTTCTGAGTATAATTTCAATAGAAAATCGGGTTAATGCCGTTCAATGCGAATTTCGCAATTATGCAGAATCACCCGCAATTCAATTATGTGTTTCTGTTGAATTTACTTACATTTGATCTCAATTCGATTATAACGATATCATATTGACCATCACTGATTATTATGGTTGAGCAATCAATTTCAGATTGAATTCTTTAATCTATCGTGTTTATATCCCTTAATGGCCTCACCTAATATATTAGTTAACTCAAGAGTGATTAATTCCGAGTAAAATGACCATAGGCACGTCGACAAGACAACCATTTCATTTAATCGAAATAGGGACAAATTTCGAGATGTCATAGAGATGGAGGCGGATTGCAGAGGTGGCCGGAGTGAGAGTATTTTGAAAAAAGAAAAAACAAAAAGAGAGTGGGTGTGTATCCACATAAGAGAGAGGAGGGAGAGAGTGAAAGGAGGAAGAATAAGAAGGAAAAAGGAAGAAAAAAGTAAAAAGCATTTACCGAAGAGAGAGGGGATGCGAGAGTATTTGACAAGTGGTTCCCAAATTGACATTTGGTGGACGTTGAGTGGACTAGTGCAAAGCTGACGTGTCCACACTTGAGCAATCATCAGCCTAGGACAAATATCGAGCAACTCACTATCCCAAAGTAAAGATTCCTCTCACGCAAATCGATTAATGCTGCATTTGGGAACCCATTTGCAAAGCTCTTTGGACCTCTAAAGGCCCTTGAGCAAATGCTAATGTGTTTGGCATCTATTTTTGGTAGTCAATTTCCAAAATGCTAGCCTTCTTAAGGCTAAAAGCCCAAGGCTGGTCTTGGGGTGCCTTGGGCTTTCAACCTTGTGCAAATGTAAAACTTACTATTCATCATCTTCAGCGTTCACTGTTCATCTTCTTTGTTGAGGGTGGTCAGTGGGGTTGCACAGGGCTGCAAGAGGTCGGTGATCGGCTAGAGGGAGGCAAGCAACGGTCACGATGACCGTCGCCAGGGTGTTGTGGCGACCTCCACACCATTTGGGTGGTGGCGGCCTTTGCAAGAGGCCACTTGATTTGCATCCCAAGGACCTTGTCAGGGGTCCGCGACCTCAAGCGAGGGTCACGTGGCCTGGGTGAGGTCGCGCAACCCAAGCGCGGCCCTCGTCAAGGTTGCACGACCTAGGCACAACCCTCGCCGAGGTCGTGCGACCCAAGCGCGGCCCTTGCCGAGGTCCCCGAACCTCAAGTGAGGGTTGTGTAGCCTTAGCGATGGCCGATTGGGGTCACACGGTTGCGTGACCCAAGCACAAGCCAGGCGACCTAGGTCCTCATGTGACCTAGGCGACCCTAGCACGGCCCTCGGTGACCTAGGCGTGGCCCTTGCCTCAAGCGAGGGTCTCATTGGGGGTTGCGTGACCCTCGCCGGTGGTTGCCCGACCTCGGGCAACCCTCGCCGGTGGTTTCTAGGGGCCATCTGAGGTTAGTGACCTCAGACGACGGTGGCTACTAGCGATCCCATATCGCCGGCGGCCTCTGTCCTTATTGGCCATATATATTAATAATAAAGATGCTTTGTAAATATAAGTCTTCCGGACACAATTTTGTTCAAGGACATTTCGTAATAGACTTTCATATTATAATTTTCCAAACTTAAGTTGCATTTTGACAAACCCCTTTCACTTAAAGTCATTTGCATTTTCCTAAAGACTTTCCCCAAAAGTCTAACCAAACCCACCCTAAGCAAGCTTTCGGTTGCCATTGAGTACGACGCAAATCGCTATGGCATTTTGTATAGATATTAGGAAAAATATACAGAGAGACATAATTTGTTACTATACGGGGATTCGTTTCTCCGTGGGCCATAAAACTACTGAACTCAATAAACCTTCCAACACAAAAATTATTTCCACTAACAAAACAAGTATTTATCACGTTGAATCTGAAATGTTATACGATAGAATAGACGATTTGACATTGTGCATCATTCAAAGACCACCCGTGGTAATTCTATCATCTGATGACATGGAGGACACAGACAACATGGACAACACGGTGGCAGCAACCGCAATGTCTTCGGCATCGGAGAACATAGACAACACAGACAACATAGCGGCGGAGGCAGTGGTGGCGACGGCGGTGAAGGAGGCAGCAGCGGCGGCAATGGTAGACGCTCAAAATATCATCGTGAATTGAAACTTGTTCTTATTCTGTAATTCAATGCAACCGGAATTGAAACGGAATAAAAGGAAATGTTCAAAAAAAAAAAAAACACAAAGTAAATAAGGATAAATTGCATCTCCATCGAAAAATACATCTAGGATTGCGTTTGGGGAATTGAAGCGAATTGCATTGCATGACATTTCGATAGCACCAGTTAGATTCTTTTTCCATATATCATGGTTCATTTAGGGAAATAATTCGTTTAGTATTTATATAGTACCACGTTTGCATACTTGTTTGTTTTGCTTGTTTTGTTTTTTTGTTTTTTTTTTTTTTTTTTTTTTCTAGTGGTGATTTATTTTGGAGAGTTTATACTGAGTTTCCATTTATAGCTTAGTAGTATCCTATTCCAAGTATTAAAAACAGAGGATTTAGGGTGAACAAAATTGAAGAGACCCCATGAAAACCTTTTTATGAATGGTACCAAAAGGGCATCGTACCCCTCCTTGAGCAGCTCTTCAAGAAGTGCCATTAGTATCGGAGTTTCTTGACCATCACAAAAGATAAAACAAAGGAAGGATTATGTTCTCATGCTCGATTTGTGTACAAATGCCACTAAAGGTTTGAAATTCTGTGAAGAGCTCTCTTATTTTTTGTCGGTGCATCTTCTTTAAAAGCTTAAAAAAAGGGGAAGGGTAGAAGTGGTTTCATTGCGCAAGGGTTGTTCCTATAAATTTCTAATCACTTTACTACTAGGTGAATATGATTCACCTCTTCGTGAATACAAGTGTAGTTTAGTTTCACAATTGTTACTGAAGTACCTGCATATGGAAAAATTGAAAAAGTAATGTTGATACTTAAATTTTAACAATCCATTTAATTATTCCTCAATTGTATAGAAAATTATTACTTAATTTTAACCCCTACAAAAATGATTTTCATTAAATTGCATCGTATTTAGGTATCAGGAGCATTTGCATTATTAGTATTAAAACTATAAAAAAAGATTATTATTATTTTTTAACTTTTTTTAAACAGTTATCATTTAGAAAAAAAGTGAGACTGGGCCGACGGGGGCCAGCCCATTTCCCCTTGTTCTTGGCCCGGCCCGCGGAGCTCTTCCTTCCTCCTCCTCCCTCACGCCTCGCATGCGGTCTGCGAAAAGGAAGGAAGACGTACGGATCAGGATAGGCAACAGAGCAGCGGAGGGGGCGTCGAGCGGGATGTTCGGTCGGGGGCAGGCCGGCACGGCGACCTGGCGGTGGCGGGGCCATTCGCGCCTGCCGCGAGCTTAAAAGACGGGGGAAGAGAGAGAGAGAGAGAGAGAGAGAGAGAGAGAGAGAGAGAGATTCGGAGGTGGAGAGATCGTGAGAGCAGCCGAGGGAGAGAGTTTGAGAGCGAGGAGTCGTCCAGCAGTCCGGCCACGCCTGACCCTGTCCGACGACTCCCGACCGCGCTCTCGAACCCGTGGCTCCCCTTCCCCACGCCAACTCTCCGGTAGGTCACGTTTCTTTTCTTTCTTCGATTTTTCACGGGACGAGCCGTTTTTCGAGGATCCCGGCTCGGAGGCGTGCGAGGCGACCGGAGGTGGTCCGATCTATCAAGCTCGCTTCCATTCGCCGTGGCCGAGCCGGGTAGGGACCCTCGGCCGACCCCCCGTTTGTGCCTTGTTTTGCGCCGATTTGGGCTTGCCAGACCAGGCTTCTTCGCTGTCCGGTTCCCAGGAGCACCGGCCCTGTTCGTCTGTGCGCCGCTATTTTGGGTCACTGCTTGTTGATTGTTGCGAGTGCTGGCGCGAGTTGGTAGGTTTTTCCCCCTTTTATTTAGCTGGTGTGGTTCAAATGTTCGATGAAATACCTGAACCAAATCCGTTCGGTTTAATCTCAACTTTTGAGTTGTCGAAAGGAGCACGTGAACATGTGTGACGCTGTGTAACCTCTCTTGTGATTAGCAAGTACGTTTTCGGTCATAATTCATTTCTACCGAGTTTTTTCGGGTTGCTTTGTTTCGGGTCTTGGTATATCCCTGCGGTTGTCCTTGGTGTTTGGGGTGTGGCAGCCAACGGGAGCCTCGAGTGATTAGCGATGGAGACAAGTGGTTGCTTGGTGGCTGAAAGTCACTTGCTATGAAAGATGATGGGATATAGTCGCGTCGTCGACGACGAGAAGAATTTATTCGCGTTATGGTTTGGAAAGAGTCTCGGTTGTGGCTGTGTGGGGGCTCTCCTCTTAGTTTTTACTGAGCAAGAGCAGCTCGATGACTAGAGGAAGCCTTGGTGGTGGGCCCATAGCTTGATTGTTGAGTACGTATGCATGCTTACTGTCTTGATGGTTTGGTGTGTAGAGCTTTGTTCGTTGATGTTCTGGTTTAGTGAGCTTTAGCCATGGTGGATTCGTGTTCTGTTGGCTTGGAAGGAGGTATCATGGGGAAGACGACTCGCGCTAGGTGAAGTAGACGACAATGGGGGCTTAAGTTGCGTTTGTCGAATCTGAGCTAATTCAATAATTGAGTAATTTTGGGCTTGAGTGGTTTTAGTAGATTCGGGCTGCCTTCATTTTTGGAAGTTCTTGGGCTGAGTTCTTTGTAGTAAGATGGGCTTAGTGCACTCAGTTACAAAGGAATGGGCTTGGTGTATCTTTAGTGGAAGAGTGGGCTTACTTGGGGGTTTTTTCCGAATTGGGCTTAGAAAAGGGTAGAAATGGGGTGGGCTTGAAGATAAGATCAATTGTGCCCTTTAGTCTAAACCGTAAGTCCAAGTTCATCCATGTTCTGCTAGGTCCCTATTTTCGGACTACTAATTAATTGAATAAAAAATATATATTTCTAAACATAATTTAAAAATTAATTAAAAATTCCGATTTTTTTTTCTAAAGTCAGAAAATGCTTAGAAATAATCTTTCAAGGTACCCCTCTCTTAAAGTTATGAGAAAATCATTGATAAGAAAATTGTGTTAAAAAATTAAACAAGCCCTTTTAGCTCTACCATAAGGTTCCAATTATCCTTAAAATAAATGCTTTTGATTACGCATTTTCCATATGTTGATTATGGTTTCCCTTTAGCTTAGTTAGAAATGGCAGGCTCCTTATTTGATAATGATAGATCTTGCTCTCCCAATGCAATTTATCTGATGTCACTTTAGTTGCTAATTGTCATGTTAATGATTGCATGTGGTCACCTTACATATTAGTCACATGTCTAAAATTAACGTAGACTACCTAATAAAAAATCTTTTTGAATGAATAAGATTAGGTACCAAAATGGTATTAATTATTTAATTAGTATAATCAAGTCCCCAACCATAAACTCTTTAGTTGTGTAGGAGGTGATGTACACTTTAATGTGTCACTTGATTCTTAGTCAACCTCAATAAGCTAGTTGGGACTTTTTATTAGAAAATTTTTATGAATACTTTAAAGTTGTGAGAGGTATGAATTTAGGAGAGCCTGCACTAAATCATAAGTTTGTTTTTTAGACAATACCCCTAAATTTATTTTCCTCCGTACGAAGGGATAGGTTGTGACAAGTAAATATATATCTTACACTCTTCATCCGTTGGATGGGTACATATACATAAATTTATTTAGTGCTACTCTAGACTGAAAATTTGATCATTGGTAAGCTACCTCTGTACACATGGAAGTGGATATTACTTGTGTGAAAGTGACCCACCTGACACGTCCATGTGGTGGATATTGCTCGTGTGAAAGTGACCCACCTGACACGTCCATGTGCTAGTGCATCCACTCCTTTATACATAGAAGTGGATATTACTCGTGTGAAAGTGACCCCCTTGGCATGTCCATGTGCTAGTGCATGCACTCCTTTATACACATAGAAGTAGATATTACTCGTGTGAAAGTGACCCACCTGGCACGTCCATGTGCTAGCGCATGCACTCCTACGGCGGGCGCATGTGAAGAGTTACTTATCATTTAAAGCGTGTGCTTTCAGATGGGAAGGGATTGAAAATAACTCAGTTTCCAGGACCCACACCACCCATAAGTGTTGCCATTGTTCTGTCTTGTCTTCTTCGTCCGATGGTCACTCACAATTATTGGGGGCAACAGAAAAGGTGAAGTTCGTCCTTTTTGGGTCAAAGAAAATTTTATTGAAATTGTGAACATGGTCTAAAGAGTCCCAGGCAAGGGGAACTAAACAAAGGAGAGACCGAAGGGCTTGTAGAGGAATAGAAAGCCAATTTTGTGGAATAGAGCCAATCCGTGGAGTCTTCACAGCTTAGTTTACAAGCCCACATCAGTATGAACAAAAAGTGTTAAAATCTATATCTATATGTCTATGCGGAGAGAAAGATCATATTTTAAAGGAAAATATCAATCTAAATTTAGATTATGCCTTTTGGCAATGTAAATGGAATAGTGCAATAATTTGAATTTGATGATTAAGAGTTGAATTAGATGTAATATGTTTGTAGTTACAAATCTAACAATTGAAAAAATAATTGCACTAGAAGCTTTAAAACTTGTCGCGAAAGTGCAATTGAATTATAAAACTTTCAATAAGTACAATCAATTCTAAGAGATTTTTGCTTTTTAGCGTTTCCTCTATATTCTTCTCCCCAAATTTGAGCTTGCTTAAAGGTTAATTAACTTTGATTAATGGATTCTTGTAGAATGATCCAATGGCAGTTGTGTTCTTGAGGAAAAGAGATGGGATGCTTCAAGAACTTGGGAGGATCAGACGTTATATTGAGTAGGTTGGATCCCCCATGGATTGAAAAGATGCATTTAGCTCATCAGTTTGACTGTTCGGCTTTTAGTTATGGATTGAAAAGAACTTATATGCTACATACTTTTACTATGGTTATAAATCGACTTAATTTTTGGTTATTTCCTGTAGATGGAATATAGAACAATAGATGCTCATCTCTTTTCTTACCTTTGATGTTGGACAATCTTATGTTTGGTAGGAATTCGAATGTGATTTGGCAATTTTGTAACAATGACTTGCAATTACCCTTGCAATCAGGCTTATTGGGGAAGTATATACTAGTTCATTCAGATTACTTGGGTTTCCATTTACCTTTTATCTATCCAATTTAAGAAAGAAGAAATGTCAATGTTATCTCTGATCGGGATGTTTCCTTGCAGACATCAAAGCTGATGGACCAAAAGGAGAACTGCCTTTAGCTTCCATTAACTCCTATGAATAAAAAAGAAATATGTCCATTTTTCTTAACACAACTGTAAGTGAAATTTTGAATTAGTTAATTAATGCGATACATTTATGGAAATTTAGGACATAATTATGAGGAGTGGTGGTTGATAATTATTTACCATGTCATCATGTCATCCAATTTTAACTGGTGCACACGATCTACTCTTTCTGATTGACCATGACCTCCTTTTGAAAATTACGATATTACAATTGCTCCGTTCATTTTCACTTCAAATACCCAATGTGAGGCTTTCTTTATTTCTCGCCTCACATGTGCACCAAATTTACTCCTCTCACATGTGAGTCTACCAAACTGAGGCCAAACCTTGCGATTTGATACACGACCTTCTCTTTTGAAAATCATCGACTACTTCTTTGTATCCCAAAAAGTGAAATATAGCAATTATTAATTTATTTATTATCTCATATGTGTACTTAACGAAGGAACGCTTCAAAATGTATTTACTAATGCCAAATAGAAAAAAAAAAAAAAAAAGAAGAAGAAGAAGCAAAATCTTTAGTGGACCATAGATTCTTGTTTGTATTATTGAATTTTAAGCATTGTTTTTGTTTTTGGATTTAAGGAAAGTGCTCACACCAAGCACTCAAAAGATTTAAGTGAAATTTATTTCATGAAAAGAGTCAAATTAACTAACAGAAGCCTCACATTAGTCCAAATGGTCAAATAAGATAGGTTTATTATCAATTACAACCATAGTGGAAGTTCCTAATTACAAGCTGTCCATTAATGATATATTCTCAAACATAGAGTAAATACATAACTAATTAATCAATTCTAATGTGCATACAAGTGTGAGTTTAGTTTATGTCTGATCCAATTCTAATGTGCATACAAGTGTGAGTTTAGCAAAAAGACAATAAGGCAAATCGATGTGGCCAAAAGTAATGGCCGACAAAAAGAAAAGCACAATACGGACAATACTATGAATCCCTATGGAATTTTTTTTGAGGGATCAGCGTCACCAAATTTAGCCAACCATTGCTGTCAGTTGTCCATAATTGTTAGCCCAAAGACCAAATCGAGACAATCCCAAGGGTCCCAAGACAACCTCATTCGAAATGGAAGATTCATATCATGATTATACATTTCACATAAATACATGATTTCATATCATGATTATACCTTTCGTATAAATACATGATTTCTTTTTGGATTTTGCCAAAACTTCAAATGATGTTCCAACCGACCATGGCCACTGGCCCAGTGCTCATTGTTGGCATCTTGATTGTCAAGTCACATTTAATCAAAGACTCCAGACTGAATGATGAGAATGTGGAACTCTTTAATTCGGGGCCCCCACCTTTTGTTCATATATCATCAATAATTTTTGCTTTTTTTTTTAAGTGAGGATGTACGTAAGAAGGAATGATTAAATAACATGACAAAGAGTTGGGAACTTTCAATTCCCGTGCCAAATAATTATAATCATGATTTAAGCAAGTTCTTAAAAGACTCAAGGGAAAGAAACAAGGGGTGAGAGACCTCGAAATATTGCTCCCGTATTCCCTCTCATTCGGGCAAAAAAAAAAACGACCAGAAATTAAGGGCTATTCAGTGATGAAGGTAGACATCATGTGAGGGTTATCCAACCCTGGCTATCGCAGGATAAATAGGTAAAGTAATCTCCCGCGTCTAGAGTGTGAAAAGATAGATGAAAGTCCTACTACAAGAAAGGCATGCCTCACGGCAAGTCAACATAACCGGTCGGTGAGCCATGCCTTTCTCACGTACATCCTCACTTTAAAAAAGCAAAAAATATTGATGAGCGGACCAATCCTAATTATTGTAGGATAGACAGATAAAGTAGCCTATCACATCTAGAGTGAGAAGAGATGGATGAAAGTTCTACCGCAAGAAAGGCATGCCTCACAGCAAGTCAACATCACTGGTTGGTGAGGCATGCCTTTCTCACGTACATCTTCATTTTGAAAAAGCAAAAAAATTTTACGAGTGGACCAAAGCACACTATAGATAGCCATTATAACATGACAAAGAGTTGGAACTTTCAATTCACGTAGCAGATAATCATGATCTAACATTAATGACATTATCGTTATGTTGATTTTCCGTAAGGCATGCCTCTTTCATGTACATCCTCACTTTAAGAATGCAAAAAATATTAATTAAGGGTGAGCATATCCGACCGCCTGAATCAGATTGGACTGGCTAGTTCGGTTCGATTCAATTCCTAGAGATGTTGATCCAGTTCTCAAAGGCGTTCGTCTAGTTTCCAGTTCCATAAAAATGGAATTGACGATTTTCAGTCTGCTTCCTGATTTCGAGGAGAAACCGGATGGGATTAGACCGACTTTTTTTTTTTTTTTTTAATAAATATTTTTAATTTCTTAGAAATAAAAATAAACCCTAAAATTGTAATAACTCTAGTATTTTAATTTTTTTTTTGTTAAGTAGTTGGTTCCATTGGATTGGACCTGATGGTCCAGTTTTTGGTACTAGGACCAGCTAGTCTTATGCTCAATTCCATAGTGATTCATTAGTTTTCTTTTAATGGTTCACCTCTGAAAATGTTGCAATAAATCTGAAGATCCATTTCTTGAAAGACCATAGAACTACAGAAATTTAATAAATCCTTCATCATAATTTTTTTGGGTTAATACCTTAAAAAACCCCAAACCAGTAAACTTGTGACAAATTTATCCCGATTGATTATAAAAAATCATAAACTGAGACATTTATGATAAATTTACCCCAAACTAATTTATTCGATCGCAAAAAACCCTAAACTGGTAAATTTGTAACAAATATACCCTATGCTAAATTGGATTAATACCACAAAAAAATCATAAAAATTGTAAACTATGACAAACGGAACGTAAAATCCTAAATTGGTATCTTTGGTTAACTCGTCACGTATCATTTAACTTAATAATTTGATAATAAAATTTAACGAAAACTAACATATGATAAATTTGTCACAAGTGTACCAGTTTGGGATAAATTTGTCAAAAGTATACAAGTTTGGGGTTTTTGGTGGTAAAAAAAATAGTTTGGGGTAAATTTGTCACAAGTGTACTAGTTTGGGGTTTTTTAGGGTATTATCCCAATTTTTTTTTTCTTTCAACACAATTATTTATTGCATCAACTCTCCAATGTTGGATACTAGAATAGACGATCTGTCACTATTCATCATCGAAGTTTCACGCAGAAACATTCCCAGAAGCTTGCAGATTATTATCCTTTGGAGAAGAGCCCTAACGACAACGGAATCGAAATGTTCACAGCGCCTGTACCGACGGAGATTTGTGGTTCATCCGAGAGACTGCCCTCTGTGTCTTTAGGACCACGATTAAAGTAGAAAAGGAAACCGCATATTACAGCGGTGACAACTATGATGCCGATGATGACCCATCCCGGAGTATCCCACGACGAAATTTTGCCATCGGACGAAGGGGAGAAGTACGGACAACAGGCTCAACACGGACAATTTTGTGGAGAGTTATTGTTCTCCATCAAGAAAACCCTGCGTATTTCAATGCAAGTGACTAGTTTACAGACATATTTTGAAGCATCAATTCACACAATAAAAAAAGTAGTGCTTCAAAGGGAGGGTACTTTTTAAGAAAAGAAACACTTTTTTGATCACATAAACGGAGAAGATTATATGACTCGAGTGTGAGAAGAAGAAGACTGAAATCGGAATGAAGTAGGATACACAAACTGAAGAGTCAAAGGATCTTGTAACTTATCAAGAAGAACCAAGGCGAGTGGTATTATTGGTATAATTCTTACACAAACAGCAAAGGAGTGCGAATTTTGATTAGATGGCCTCTCAGCTCTCTTCTATCCTCCATTATTGGTGGCGGCTCTAGGTCAGGAAAATAACCAAAAGGGTCATAAACTTATTATAATTGTACAAATTCAATCACAAACTTTTTTTTAAACAATTAAGTTCTAAATATTTTTGCATTTGTGCTGATTTAGTCAATTTAACCAAAATTGGCCAATTGACGTTGACATGAACGCTAGTCTTTTTATATGATACCATCGGTGTTGACATAGACAATTTTTATTTGGGATTTCGGTGTCCAAGTTACTATGTAAATATGTGATATAGGTTGATTCAAGCATATAAGACATAGTTCATATTTATTGCGACACTTAGTTAATTTTCTTAGTTTTTTTTTTTAATCTTAAACTATTAAAATATTTAAAAATTATTTTCAGGGGTGAATTTAAGGTACCATGCACATTCACAAATAGATTTGTTTTCTTAATATCGCATGCACTTTATATTGCATTTTTTGACTTAATTTTCACACACAACAATTCATTTTAGGAATGTAGTTTATTTAGTAGATGGTCATGACATATCATACATTCACTTTCCTTTTTGAGCATCAGGCATCTCTTGAAGAGTTTATACCAAATTTACATTTATAGCTCACGGGGTTTTGTCCCAGGCCTTAATAACAAGGTTTTGTTTGATTTTGCCCGAAACGACTCGTGTCCTTTATTTTTCCTGTCATTTATTTATTTTATCAGCTTTTTACTAGAGTTGCTCGCTTGTTTATTTTTATAACTTGACTGACTATGCATAGTCACTTTTTATATGTTTAGAGGATTTAAGGAATAAAAATTGGTGAAGTTTGCATGTAAATTGTTCTCATACTAAAAGATCTCGGCGCAACTAAATCAACTTGTGAATATTTAGTTCACAAGAGTGAAATGTACTTCCGCATCCTACTTGAATTGCCAATTGACCCATAATAAGTTAGTGGCATCTCCAAGATAATTTTATAATTGAATTGAAAAATCAAATTATGATTGATATGGCTTGGAAGGGCCGTGCTAAGTGTAGATGCCTCATCGCAAGAGGAACCACTTACAATGTGTTTGGTAATGCTCCCGAAAATAAATGTTTTTTTTTTATTCTCCACAACAGAAATAGAATAGAAACACGTTTGGTATTTTTTTTTATTTATTCTTGAGAACAGATTTAAAGAAACGAAAAACAAAAAAAAGTTTTTGAGAACAACGATACAAGCAAATTTTCCTTTCTTTTCTTCTTTTACTCTTCCTCTCTTTTTCCCCTTAGCTAGTCGCCAGCCAGACAAGCGCCGATGACTAACGCACCCTTGGCAATCCATCAATTTCCTTGCCAATCTAATTTGCCCTTGGAAGTCGGGAGGTCACCACGACAATTGCCGTCGTTTTCCTGCGCAAGGTGAAGATGTAAGGTTGTTTTGGGCTTTTTCTTTTAAAGTTCTTTTCTTACCTTTTTATTAAGGGTGTTACAAATACCCCCTTGAGAACGGATCCATAACTACTTATGACCGTCGGATAAATAAAAAATAAATCTCGTCCGTTGATTGTAAAACCTTCAAGATTTTGTTGATTGCAGCTATTTCATAGGAGTTACGAGAAAATTCAAAAAGGAAAAATTTGTTATGATACGGGATTTCTCGATGGACCATAAAACTGCCGAATTCAATAAACCCTCCAACACAAACATTATTTCCTCCAATAACAAAAATTATTTATTGCATCAAATCTGAATTATCATGCTCTGCTCTGTCATTATGCACCATTCAATTACCACCCACGGTAATTCTATCATTTGATCACCATACAAACAACACGACAGCAGCTGTTGTGGCAACAACTTCAGTGACAATGACTGTGACACGACGATGACGACGATGGCTACCGTGATGATGGCGGCAGTTGCTATGGTGTTAGCAACCACTTCGACGATGATGGTGTCGTCGCCACATCAACCTTCGCTGGTGACAACTATCATGCCCCAGTCCTCGAGCGCGCGCCCATCCCTCACTAGTCGATTAAATAGTGACGTTTCATGACGCATCGCCAACCCCTTTCATTTTAATACGCATAAGGAAGCAGATAAATCCCCGGACAATAAAATAATGTGATAGAAAAGTAGGACCGTAGATTTTAAAATCCAAATCACCACACCTATATACATTGCAAACCAAAATGTATATATTACAATACAACCTAAATAGTTAGGTTCTACTCAAGCCAGTCAGAAAACAAGGTCTAAAGATAGGGGTGGGGTTTCAATTCTCTCATGGATCCTCTTTTGGGTCCTCCTCCAGCTCCTCCTCGACAATCTCACCTTCTTCCATACTCCAGTTGGAGTCAACTACTGAGTTCACTGGGGAGTCAGAATTGCCTTCGAGCTTGGGATCCTTCGCATCAATCATTGATCCACCCTTGGGATCTACTGTCCCCTTCCTGAATGCTACCTCTAAAACATACAAGATATATCAGATTCCGGTACAGAGCCCACCCTTCGTCCATCCTACGATTGGTATTTGTGGGGCACCTTTTGAGGTCAGATAGTGGATTTCACCAATACATATTTCAAGTCTTCAAAGGTAATGGTGTATCGGAATGTGATAACCTATCTCAATGATTTCTTTAAGTATACCAAAATGCATGGGAGGAGGTGGAGGTGCTACTAACTAGGGACCTGAAATGTTGACCCACAACGGGGTGAGATTACATCTCTACGAGTTCTACACTCCTAAGACTCGATTATGAAGAAAATACGCCCTAAGGGTTGCCTAAGCACAAACATAAGTTGGAAGACTTACCTTTGCCCTTATTCCTTCTTACAAGTCAGTATATATCAAATATCAAATATACACAAACTACATCAATTCACCCAATCAGATCGAACTATCGGTCAATCGACTCAGTCGATTACATGTCACCACAACATTTCCTTGGTTGGTACATTCAATACTATCTATAAAGTCCTATTAATTCAGAATTGCTCATCTAAAGCTAAAAATAGATAGTATAGTTTGCCCAAAACTGATAATATAATATGCTATGTATATACTCTCCCAAAGTTGATAGATTAGGGCCCTCAAGCCAATTTAGTATACTATATATGCTCACCCAAAGCTGATAATATCATATACTCTATATGCTCACCCAAAGCTAATAATTATTGCTCTCCCAAAGCTGATATAATAGGACCCCCTGGCCAATATAGTATACCACCCAACTATACAACAAATTCATCATTTTTATCATACCCGATAAAAATAGCCGTGTATGAGTACACGGTCAGCCTTAGCCAAAATACAACATTCTCACCATTGAAAATCTCACCATTTATATGGTCCACCAAAATATTTTTGGTTTTGTAAACCGACACTCGGTTATTTTCCAATCAATCACCAAAATTGATTAATTTATGAATAAAATCCTAAAATCACAATTAAATCAATTTAGCACAAATTAGAACTCAAATAATAAATAGACTACACCACAATAACCAATATAAAAGTTTAGTCATCAGCTATCCCAGCCTAATTTCCGAAAAATAAATAAATAAATAAATACAAAAATTAATTATTAAATGCAATAAATACCAAAAATGCATACTTAGGCTTGTAACGCCTAATTATATGCCGGAAGGCCCAGAAAAATTTTGAGACTCGTTAAATAAATATAGAGCTTATCTACTTGCTAATAACACTAACTATCCATCTAACATGCATAGGCAATTAATTAAATTCACTAATCTAATCTAATATAACCACCTAATCCATCTTAGCCTAAAATAATTAATTTCTAAGCATGATTAACCTACTAAATGAGGATTAATAAGTTAAACTCACTTGCTTGGTGATCCGATTGGTGCAAATCGATGGGAACGTGACGGGGCTCAAAATGGGCCAAACCCTTGCTGGAAAATCCACTAACTTTGCTTCTATTTTGGCTTGACTGATGGCTAATCTAGTGCGGGTTGAGGTGAGCAAGGGCCGGTGGAGCTGCGGCAAGGTCGAGCGGCCAACAGCGGGGCTCGGCGAAGCTTGGTCGGCGACCGACAGTAGCTCATGATAGCTCTAGTGGTCTCGGTAACCTACTAGAAAAGAAGACGACAATGGTGGCGTGTGGCGAAGCGTGAGCAGCGGCAGAGAGACACACTTGGCGAACGATGGCGAGAACGGTGGTTCAGCGGTGGTGTGCAATGGCAAGGTAGCTTTGATGGCTTCTCTCTGCAGGTTTGGAGCTCTCAAAGCATAGTGAAGAAGGAGGAAAGGCTGGTTGATGGTGCAAGAAGAAGGGGGAGAGGATGAAGGAATCAAGGGGAGCCACCGAGTCAAATTTTCTCTTCCAATGTCCCATCGACTAACACCCATCCAAAGTTGATCCCTTGGCCTTCATTTAGCCACGAAGCCAAATTCACTTCTAGAAGCTTGAATTGGTCCATAAATCATGGTGGTAGGGGGCATACGAATTTCACTTGATTTTCTCTTAATTGGACACTTATTCATATTTAAATAAATCCAATTTGGCCTCTAAAAAATCAACCGAAACCTCATTGATCAAATTGGTATTTTTTCTCACCAATTGATCCCACTTGCATCCCAATTGCACAATAAAAAACGGTCCTTAACTTTTTTGGACAAAAAGGGCCCTACCTCGACTTTTTCCCAAAAAGTCTCAGTTTACAGAAAAATATTATGAGACTAAGTTAACGTTTCTATAATTAATTGTGACACGAAAAAACTTTCAATTTTTGAAATCGGACTCAAATTCGCGGTTAATTTCACTTTGGCGCGATTTTAGCATGACCTAGACTACCAGGTAACTTTCAGAAATTTTTAATACAAATGACCTATGGTTGATTTTCTTTGAGCCATAATGAATCCACTCGATACATTGGTGACTCTCGGTTGTTGTGAAAATATCGAGGATTCAAATATGGACATATGGTACCAAAACGATAGAAAAATCAGTCTAGTGTCGGCGAACGAGAATTTTCCAATTTAGTAGTGTCATCTACGATTAGCCATACATCTTAGTCGAGCCGATCTATTTCTAATCTCAAATCGATTTTTAACTATATTGTAATGACCTTTAAAGATGAGCACGATCGAGCAGTTGATTCACTGGTTGAATTTTCAAGTTTATTGCATTAAAATTCCCTAATGACTTTCTTGGATAGTCTAGTTATCTCAAGAGTGATTAGTTTTGAGAACAGTCCTATAGGCGCGTTGATGAAATACCCAATTTATACAACAGAAAACAGGATTGAAAATATGGGATATCACAACAATTGCTGTGATGAGGTCATTGTTGCTACATTAGCCTCCCTTGGCGGCAATTGCTACGATGGGGTCATCATCGCGACATCAGCCTCTGTCAGCGATGACAACTGCGTCGTCCTCGGTTGTGGCAACTACGACACTGACGTTACTTTTGGAATATTAAGCTTCCATATCAATTTTAGTGAAGTGGCGGTTCTATCCCCGGGACCATGACGATTTTTAATAATAACACCAATGGCTACGACGACGACAATGATGACTACATTGATGCTAATCCACCTCGAAGTGTCCTGACATGCAGCAATGTCATGCTGATGGAGGAGGGAAGTATGGGAAACCCGAACAACCTTGTGGACAGTTATTGCTCCCCATCAGGAAAATCTTCCTGTAGTTCAACGCCAACGGTGAGCATCCAAACATCTTTTGAAGCATCGTTCATACCACAAAAGGAAAAAAAAAGGTGGTAATTTTAAAAAAAGATGGTACCTTATTAGAAAAGAAACATTATTATTTTTAATCACAATAGATTGGGAAGATTATATGATTCAAGCGTGAGATCAAGATAATCGAATATGGAATTTAGCGAGCTGCCTTCATTTTTGGAAGTGCTCGGGTTGAGTTCTTTTTAGTAAGATGGGTTTAGTACACTTAGTTACAAAGTGGAAGAGTGAGCTTACTTGGGAGTTTTTTTTTTTAATCGGGCTTAGAAGGGGCATAAATGGGGTGGGCTTGAGGATAAGATCAATTGTGCCCTCTAGTCTAAACCGTAAGTCCAAGTTCATCTATGTTCTGGCTAGGTCCCTATTTTCGGACTACTAATTAATTGAATAAAATATATATTTAAAAATTAATTAAAATTTCCGAATTTTTTATTTTTATTTTTCGTAAAGTTAGAAAATGCTTAGAAATAATCTTTCAAGGTAGTCCTCTCTTAAAATTATGAGAAAATCATTGATAAGAAAATTGTGTTAAAAAATTAAACAAGCCCTTTAGCTTTACCATAAGGTTCTTGACTTTTCTTAAAATAAATGCCGTCGATTATGCATTTTCTATATGTTGATTATGATTTCCCTTTAGCTTAGTTAGAGATGACAAGCTCCTTATTTGATAATGCTAGATCTTGCTCTCCCAATGCAATTTATTTGATGCCACTTTAGTTTATGATTGTTATGTTAATGATTGTATGTTTGCATGGTCACCTTACGTATTAGTCAACATATATAAAATTAACCTAGACTACCTGATAGAAAATCTTTTTGAAATGAATAAGATTAGGTACTGAAATTGTATTAATCAAGTCTCCAACCCTAAACTCTTTAGTTGTGTAGGAGGTGAGTTTTTCTTTAATGTCTCACTTGATTCTTAGTCAACCTCAATAGGCTAGTGAAGATTCTTCACTGTGGGAGGCATACTTGTAGGAAATTTACTCTCCTTCCCTGGTTCTAAGTCTAGGTCCATTCATGGTATCAAAGCCATGGTTTCGTTTCTAAGATTATCCATTCCATGCACTTGGTAGGTGAATCCAAGGCTAAGAAAATCTCTTCACACCATGTCTACAAAACCCGAAATTCTCGAAGCACCTGTTTCTCTTGCTCCTTCTCTATCATCTTCAACCCCTCCAGAATTTCGTATTTCCAATGCTTCTAAGATAGATTATCTTTATGAAATCTCTCTTAGTGATGAAACCAAGATTTCAGAAACTCAACTTCCTCTTATGAATCCTTACTCAGCCTTTGCTAAACCCAACTCGTCATTCTCACCCATCCGCTCCATTCGCCAGCTCATACATCAAACCCCAAAGCAAGTAAAGGAGTACGTGCAGTCCTCTAAGTTTGACCATCATCCTATTCCTGCCACGGAAAAAGAATACTTTGTTACTCTTCAAATCCCTCAAGAATTTCCCAGACAATGGGCTCAACATGGATACACTCATGTCCATTATGGAGCTGTCCGTCTTGCTCTTACCTTTCATGGTTGTAAGGGTTTGCCAGTTGTGGCAAGAATTGCCTTGTTGGATACCGGGTTTTTACAATACCAGCATGCTTGCATCGGTACTGTTCAAACTACTCTGAATGTTGGAACGGTCTTTGTGATTTTGTATCCAAACTTCAATATCGCTCTTTCAGACCCCCAGCTACTTTCTTTTTTGAAAGTTCAAATATAGCTCATTGGAGCCCCTCAAACTGCTGACTCTGTAGCTGCAACTCTCCATTATTAGATGGTTTATCGAGTACAGAATCATGCTCTTGATCTCGACTTCAACAATGGAAATGAAGATGCCATGTTCATTTCCATGCAAAATGACCAGGCTTCATGCATCCATGTTCCCAGACAGATCTCGAAAGATACGTTGGCCAAGCTTCTTCCAGAAACTTGGATCACCAACTATGAGAAGCTACACCAGCATAACAAGCCATTCCAGTCTACGGACTCTGAGTTCGTTCGAAAAAAAGATGGAATTGTTTCCATCAAATTTGGCAAGGAAAAGGAAGAAAGTCCTTCTATCTTCCAAACTCTTTTTATGATTGAACCATGTGTTCCTGAATCAATTTCCGAGCTAGATCCCAAAAAGCTTGTTCGACACTTCAATAGTGACGGACATCTTGTCCATCACTACAAAGATAACTATGGTCATTGTTTCTGGGATCCTTTCTGCCAATGTTCCTATTGTACAAATTCGTCTGACGAGGTAGATCCTTTTGCAAAACCTCCACCTCGAAGAAAGAAACCAAATGATAAGATGTACCAAAGGTACTTAGACAGAGACCCCTCCGTTGATACTCTTGGTGAAAGGAATAAATACCAGTTCATGGTTTCTTATGCTCCACCTCCACCACCAGAGTTCCATACCACACCCCAAATTTCACCAGATCTACCAAAATCACCTCCACCTTCTTCCCCTCAGAAAAAGCAAGCTCTTTCTCGTTTTATAAACCAATCCTAAAGTGGGCTAAGAAACATTCCTATCCACTTGAGTTCCCACCAAAAACACCATCCACTTCTCCCATTGCTATGTTTCATGATATTTCCCTCCTTTTGTCCGAGAAAATTCCAAACTATCGTTTCCTACTCTCGAGGAATTCATTGATCCTCAAAACAGATATCGTCATGTTCCAAAAATACCAACCCCCACTGATGCGGATGAACATGGGAGACAAAGAAAGACTTCTGCTGCTGAAGCAGTTCTAAATTGGCAATCAGAGACTTTGTTAGCACAAAACAATGCCTTTAAGGCAATTGATTCCAAGATTGGAAATGTGCAACAAGACCTCCAAAGGTATGATCAAAGTACCAAAAAGATACTTTCTGAGTTCCATAAAAGGCTTCATGCCTTGGAATCAGGACAACATCTTGGGTATCACTACCTTGAAAGTCCAAAGCTAGAAATAGAAAAGCTCAAGAAGCAAATCCAACTCCTTGAAGAAGGAAGGTTTAGACCTTTCGATCCATTGGCACCCTCAGTCAGAACTAGGTATTTGTCTCCACCGCCACAGAAGTCTATTTTTGCTACCATTCCAGAAGACCCTTACAGAAGGGAACCAGATATGGTAGAAATACGAAATCACCTCAAGGCCATGCAGAAAGACAAAGGAAAAAAAAAAAATGCCTCCGACAGAATCAAGTTCGATTGTTATACAAGAAATACCGGATCATATGATGTTATCCAACCCATTAGAATATTTTCTAAAAGATTTGGGCACCCAGGAACTTGAACTTGCTAATCAATAGCCTGATCCTGTCATTCCAGAAAAACAGATTCTGTTTCCAGTCGAGCAAACTACCCTTGAGACTGAATTAGATTTAGTATCTCTTTCCTCCTCTTCATCTTTCTCCATTCCCACAGTTGATTCTCTTCCCATTGCACCAATAACTTTATCAATATTCATGGCTGATCCCCTAGATGAGGAGATGGAATCAAACTATTCTGACCCAGAAAATGGTCAGACAAGCAATCCTGCTCGGCATGTGTCCATAGCCTCAAAACAATTTTTCACCATCGATGATATTCCTTATCATAAATGACCAAAAAGACTTGAAGACTTCCATACTTGGTTGAACACTCAGTCCATCACCAACTATGATATGAATGATGTTCTTTACAATTTTGTCACAAGGTTTACAGGCAGCCTTAAACTTTGGTGGCAATCAATTTCAGAACAGGACCAGATTCATTTCCTGATGTCCCCAAATTTCGGCTATGCCATCACTCTCTTATATCATGTCTTTGTGGGAAAACCCACTAATCTCATAGAGATGAAAAGAAGAGAATTTTTCGAAAGAAAATGCTGCTCTCTTCAGAAGAAGCATCTTGATAAGCATTATCGAGTGATGCTCCAGCTTTTTTATCAGATTGGTGCAAATCCAAATCTAAAGCATGTTTTCCTTACTTCCATCCCTAAGGAACTTTCCCATATGGTTGAAAAATCTTTCTTTGGAAAACAAAGGAGAGTACAAGATATTCCCTTGGGAGAAATACAGCAAGAAGTTCATCTATGTCTAGAAAAACTATGCTTAAAGCGCTAAATGGTCCGTACCTACATCACATATGACAAATGTCTTGAATCAGCTTGTTCTCACCAGAAGTTAAAAATTAAATGTTCAAAGCAAGACTGTGATGGTACTTGTGGCAAATACTGTCGGAAAAAGAAACATTACAAGAAGTTTTGGATAAACAAATCCAAACATGGCTCCAAGCATTTTCGAAAAAAGAAGAAATGATGATACCTACGCAAAAGGAAGGATCGCACAGGCCATAAGAAATCAAACCGTTGCTACATCTGCAACCAAAAGGACATTTTGCCAAAAATTGTCCTCAAGCAAGAAAGGGTTAGCATCGTCTAATTCATCAAATTGAAAATGAAACAGGTATCTCTCTTGAAAATGATGATATTGAATCCTTATTCTCTGCTGACAAAGAACCATATGAACAAACTCTTTGTGTCATTCCTTCTTACCAAACTTCCAGTGAGACTGAATCAGACTCAGAGTCTGAAGATATTTTTCTTATATCATCCTCATCCCCAAAACCTAAACTTGAGATATTTACTAGTCAAACTCATTGTCCCCATTTTCCTGTAAAAATCCTCACTTCGAAGTTTGTCAAATCCATTACTGTCATTGCTCTAATTGACACAGGAGCAAGTTGTTCAATATTGGACACCAAGGTTCTTCCTAAACAATTCTAGACCCCTTACATTCGATATTTCAATTCTGCTTCAAGAGACACTTTCTCCACAAATGTCAGAACCACCCCTATAACTGTCCAGTTCTTTCCTCAATGTTCAATAACCACAAAAATCTTTGGATCCAGTCTTCCCAACAAAGATTTAATCATTGGTTGGGACATCATGACTCAAATCTCTCAGCTTCGCATCATTCCTGGAAAAGGTCTTCGATATAAAGACCAATTCTCTGAGTTTGTTAATATTCAGAGACTCTTTTCCATTCAAATGAGTCTATTAGATCCAATCATGCAAAAATTGTTAGAATCTTGCTCAAAACCCCATTCAGAATTTGCTTAGAAGTGTTCCCATCCCTTATGGAAAAATCCAGAGTTCTTTGTTCGCCTTCCTTTCAAGAAGAATGAAGATATAAATCCAACTAAGGTGAGTCATATGGGAATGAAGCCAGAATACTTGGCTTTAGCTTAAAGGGAATGCTCAGAATTATTGCAACAAGGTCTTATTGAAACCTTCAATTCTCAATGGGCTTGCGAAGCCTTTTATGTCAATAAGTGTGTTGAGCAAAACAGGGGAAAAATGAGATTGGTAATCAAATATCAACCTCTCAATCTTTTTCTCAAGGATGGTAAATTCCCTTTACCATCCAAAGATTCTCTCTTCACTGGTCTAACCAAGGTTCATATCTACTCCAAATTCAATCTTAAAACCGGATTTTGGCAATTGGGCATCCATCCTGAAGACAGATCCAAAACAGGATTCTGTATTCCGAACCAGCACTTCCAGTGGAAAGTTCTTCCTTTTGGTTTAAATGTAGCACCATCCTTTTTCCAAAAGGCCATGTGTCGTAATTTCCAACCAATTCTGTCAAGTGCAGCCGTATACATTGATGACATCCTCCTCTATAGTCCTGACGAGCAGTCACACTATCGATTCCTTGAGCAATTTGCAGAAATCGTGAAAAGCATGGCATCATGCTTTCCCAAAGAAAGATGAATATCGCCCAGACAAAAATCGAATTTCTTGGTATGCACCTTAACAAAGGTACATATTATCCAGGGCCACATATTGCTCAAGAATTATTGAAATTTCCTAAAGATAACTTCACAACAAAACAAGTTAAGTAATTTCTTGGGATAATTAATTATCTCAGGGATTTTGTCCCAAACATTGCAAATGCTTCTGATTCCTTTGCAATCCATGCTGAAAAAGAATCCCCCACCTTGGGGAAAAACTCAAACTAAAGCAGTCACTAAGCTTAAGGAGATTATGCAAAATCTCCCACCACTGCAAATACCATCAACAGGAAAAAGAATCCTTCAAACTGACGCCAGTGATGAATACTAGGCAGCCATCCTCTTTGAAGAAATTGATGGTAAGAGACACCTCCGTGCTTACAAAAGTGGAAAGTTTTCTCAAGCTGAAATGCACTACCATTCCACTTTCAAAGAAATTTTAGTAGTAAAGAATGGAATAAAAAAGTTCGAGTTCCATCTCATAGGCCATCATTTCTTGGTAAATTCGACATGGCATCTTTCCCTCAGATGACCAAGTTTAAATAGAAGCAGATTCCAAATTCCCAGTTGCTTTGATGGGTTGAATGGTTCTCAAAATACTCTTTTGAAACCAAATATATTCCTGGGAAAAAGAATGTACTGCTGACTTTTTATCAAGACCCAAAGCACCAGCTGAAATCAACATGTACATCAAAAGCCTACTTTTCATATGCTCAATTATGGTGTAAAATACAAGATTGAGAAGATCAAAGATCTGCAAAGTTGGAAATATCCTCAGGAGATCATTCAGTAAATTCAGAATGACAGCCTCACTGATAACCTGGAGAACCTCATGTGGCAATGCTACACATACTTATTCAGATTCAATGCAGGTTCGATTATTCATCTTTTGGGTTAAATTTGAATTATCCATTCATTCACCATTTTATCTGGAAGGAAGATGATTTCCCTGATCAGCTCAAAACGCTATTATGGTACTTAACCAATAAGTACTTGATAGCCATTGAAATTCCAACCAGAAGATTCATTGCCAACCTCACCAGGATATTCTTACTCTGAAGAAATGTTGAAAAAGAAAGTGATAAGAATTTCTTAGACTTTCTTAATTGGTCTTATTCTCCTACCTAATGGAAACAACTCTTGGAAAAAGAACTGAGAATCATGACACCAAATCCTGAAGTCCATACCATCCTATTTTTCAGACGTCCATGGCATTTTTTCACAAATAATGGCAATATCCTAGATACCCCATTAGATATAGGAACCACATCCTATAAACCTCACTTAAACAGTCGAGAAGCTCGGATTCACAAATCTTATCCAAGATCTGTTAGATTTTGTGAACACGAGTACCAAAAACTCCAGAGAATCTTATGCCAGGAAAACAAGACTATTCCTGAAAATGTTTGGAATAATGTACCTACTACATGGGATCATTATGACCTAGCACCAGAAGCTAAGGAAGCACTCAGGCAATACAGACAAGCTGCATCGTCCCAAGAGCATGAAATGACAAACGAAGATGACACTGTCCATCCTACTCAAGACCCCTACGCACGCTTTGGAGGTTCTCTGTCCCAAGATCCCTACGAACAGGGACCTTCGTCCTTACTCCAGAATATGGACACATCCTTCTATGCACAACCATCCAATTGGCCTCAGCCAAGCATTCCTGCCAACACTACAAGTGAAAATACAAATTGGGCAAAGAAGAAGCATCCCATTGGGCTCATGAAGCAGCATCCTCATCAAGAAGGTTGAATCAAATTCTCTCACCTGAAGACTTTGAAGCCCTTGAACAAAAGTACAAGGCACATCTTCTAGAAGACAGTTCAGATGACTCAGTCTGTAGCTACAATGCTTGAGACAGACGAGACCGCTGAGTCCGTACAGTTTTACTGTAGCAGGTAACTATTCACTTTTACTGTAGCACTAGGCTAGGGAAGGTATTGTTCACAATATAATTACTGTTCATAGTGTGCGAATAATTCCCTCCGAAAATTTCCGAAGCCTTTGTTTGTTTCCGGACCCATAGCTTGGTCCTTGATTGTTGGTTTGTGACCTCTAATCACCTATAAAAGGATGAGGAGGGTGTAATGTGTTGGGCAAAGTCCCTTGAAGTAAAGTGTGTGCTTTGTGAAAAACCTCTCCATGGCTTTCTAAATTCCTCTTCTTCTCCAGCATGGTAGGATCCTCAAAGAAATGCAGCTTAGGTAGGTTAGAGAACACTCCAAAGTTGTGAGAGGTATGGATTTAGGAGAGCCCGCACAAGATCATGAGTTTGTTTTTTAAGCAACATCCCTAAACTTATTTTTCTCCGTACGAAGGGATAGGTCATGACAAGTAAATATAGATCTTACACTCTTCATCTATTGGATGGGTACATATACATAAATTTATTCAGTGCTACTCTAGACTCAAAATTGAATCATTGGTAATCTGCCTTTATACACATAGAAGTGGATATGACTCGTGTGAAAGTGACCCACTTGACACGTCCATGTGCTAGCACATGCACCCCTTTATACACATAGAAGTGGATATTACTCGTGTGAAAGCGACCCACTTGACACGTCCATGTGCTAGCACATGCACCCCTTTATACACATAGAAGTGGATATTACTCGTGTGAAAGTGACCCACCTAGCATGTCCATGTGCTAGCACATGCACTCCTATGGTGGGTGCATGTGAAGAGTTGCTTATCATTTAAAGCATGTGCTTTTTAGAAGGGAAGGGTTTGAAAATAACATCTCAGTTTCCAGGACCAACACCACCCATAATTGTTGCCATTGTTTTGTCTTGTCTTCTTCATCCGATGGTCACTCACAATTATTGGTCTGGACAAGTTGGGTGGACCCAAGAAAAAAAGGGAAAATAAGAAGAAGAAAGAATTGACTCATGTGTATCATCCTATGGGAGCAAGAGAAAAGGTGAAGTTCGTCCTTTTTGGGTCAAAGAATTTTTTTTTTTTGAAATTGTGAACATGGTCTAAAGAGCCCCAGGCAAGGGGGACTAAACAAAGGAGAGACCGAAGGGCTTGTAGAGGAATAGAAAGCCAATTTTGTGGAATAGAGCCAATCCGTCAAGTCTTCGCAGCTTAGTTTACAAGCCCACATAAGTAGGAACAAAAAGTGTTAAAATCGTCTATGCGGAGAGAGATCATATTTTAGAGGAAAATATCTATCTAAATTTAGATTATGCCTTTTGGCAATGTAAATGGAATAGTACAATAATTTGAATTTGATGATTAAGAGCTGAATTAGATGTAATATGTCTGTAGTTACAAATCTAACAATTGAAAGAATAATCACACCAGAAATTTTAAAACTTATCGCGAAAGTGCAATTGAATTATAAAATTTTCAATAAGTACAGTCAATTCCAAGAGATTTTTGCTTTTTGGCGTTCCCTCTATTTTCTTCTCCCCAAATTTGAGCTTTCTTAAAGGTTAATTAACTTTGATTGATGGATTCTTGCAGAGTGATCCAACGGCAGCTGTGTTCTTGAGGAAAAGAGATGGGATGCTTCATGAACTTGGGAGGATCATAAGTTATATTAAGTAGGCTGGATCCCCCATGGATTGAAAAGATGCATTTAGCTCATCAGTTTGACTGTTCAGCTTTTAGTTATGGATTGAAAAGAACTTATATGCTACATACTTTTACTATGGTTATAGATCGACTTAATTTTTGGTTATTTCCTGGATATGGAATATATAACAGTAGATGCTCATCTCTTTTCTTACCTTTGATGTTGGACGATCTTATGTTTGGTAGGAATTCGAATGTTATTTGGCAATTAAGTAATAATGACTTGCAATTACCCTTGCAATCAGGCTTATTGGGGAAGTATTTACTTGTTCATTCAGATTACTTGGGTTTACATTTGCCTTTTATCTATCCAATTTGAGAAAGAAGAAATGTCAATGGTATCTCTAATCGCGAGGTTTCCTTGCAGACGTCAAAGCTGATGGACCAAGAGACTCCAGGAGAAGGTAATTGTGCGCGGTCTAAAGCCTTTAGCTTCCGTTAATTCTTTATGACTAAAAAAGATATATGTCCATTTCTCTTAACACAACTGTTAGTGAAATCTTGAATTAGCTTATTAATGTGATACATTTATGGAAATTTTATGACATAATTATGAGGAGTGGTGGTTGATAACTCCTGATTATTTAGCATCATGCCATCCAATTGATTGGTGCAAATGATCTACTCTTTTTGATCGACCATGACCTCCTTTTGAAAATTAGGGTATTACAATTGCTCCGTTCCTTTTCACTCCAAACACCCCATGTGAGGCTTTCTTTATGTCTCGCCTCACATGTGCACTAAATATACCCCTCTTACATGTGAGTCTATCAAACTGAGGCCAAAGGTTGCCATTTGATACACGATCTTCTCTTTTGCTTGATAGATATGTTCTCTTGCAACAAGTGTGTGGTTAACTTTGCTGGTGCTCCATTTGACTATCCTTGCTTTGTTTCAATTTGTTTTGTCATGAACACTATGTACTTAAGTATCATTTTGAGTGATGAACACAATTTTTTTTTTGAATTAAAATAAAAAATCATGTTGTGATAACACACGAAGATGAGCTATGTTGTAATAAATGTTTTAAGATGAGTCATGATGTTGTAATAAGTGTTAGAGTCCTCGTGTTGTGTTAATTGTAAGTCATAGGCATGAATAGCATGTTTACAAAACGCACTGGTATTTGTTTGTCTTTCGATTTCATTAAATGCAGAAGAGCTTGACTCTATGGACTCTATCGGGTGCTAGCACTTAACTCATAGAATATCAAGTCAAAGGGCCTGAAAAACGTAATAGGCTGCTACTATAGGCTTGCTTTGCTTCTTCAAGATCCGCGCCTTATTGAAGACTAAAGTGGCATTAATATGCTTGCGTTACCAATAATGCAATCTTGCTTATCTTTTCTTTCCCTCATTTATAAAAAGGCAGACTAGCCTTAAGCAATCATGTGTTTGTGTGCTTAAACCGTGCAAAGCTAGTTTTCCCTTTTTCTCTTCAAATTTCCATTACATATTATAAATCTTAGAATAATAAGATAGCACATTATCTTGATGGCATGCGCTGCACTTGCCTTCATGAGGATTTTGTGCATAAGAAATTGAGGCCACAAAGCCTTATGTTCGAAGTGAGGGTGTAGATGGATGTTAAAAATCGATCCCAACATTTTTACATACCCCTTTTATGGTGACAACTTCTGAATGAATTAAATTGCATGTTTAATTAATTAAATCAAAATCTTAAAGTTGCCATTGGTACGACCTTGTAATAGTCTACGCTAAATGTTCCTTAGTGATTCATTAGCTTTCTTTTAATGGTCCACGTCTGAAGATGTCGCGATAAATCTGAAGATCCAGTTCTTGATAGACCATAGAACTACCGAAATTTAACAAACCCTTCATCACAATTTTTTTTTCCTCCAACACAATTATTCGTTGCATCAAATCTCCAATGTTGGATACTAGAATAGACGACCTGTCACTATAAATTATTCGAGTTTCACACAGACATGCCCAGAAGCTTGCAGATTATTGTCCTATGAGAAGAATGCTAACGACAACGAAACGAAATGCTTGCACTATCCAATTTAAGGGAGATTTCCGCGTTTGCCGGGAGAGTGCTTTCTGCGTCCTCAGGACCACGACGAAAGTAGAAAAGGATACCAAAGATTACCGCGGCAACGACAACTATGCCGACGATGACCCATCCCGGAGTATCCCACCACGAAATGTTCTCATCGTCGGAAGAGACGGAATTCGGGACAAATGAAGAGGGGAAGCATGAGCAACCTGAACAATTTTGTGGACAGTTATAGTTCTCCATCAAGAAAGTCCTGCGTAGTTAAATGCAAGCGATGAGTTCACAAACATATTTCGAAGCATCAATTCACACAAGAAAAGTAGTTGTTCAAAAGGAGGGTGCTTTATTAGAAAAGAAACACTATTTTGATCACATAAACCCAGAAGATTATATGACGCGAGCGTGAGAACGAGATGATTGAAAATGGAATGAAATAGGATATAGTATAAACCGAAGAGTCGAAGGAGGTGCTTGCGTGTACCTCATCAAGAAGAACCGAGGTGTGTGGTGTTATTGGTAGTATTCTTATACTACCAGCAAAGAAGTGCGAATTTTCATTAGGTGGCCTCTCATTATAATGGCTCTCTTCTGTCCTCCATTATTGGTGGCAGCTTTTGGTATGGAAAACTGTTCGACATTGACCTGACACTGGTCATTTTACATTACATCACCGGCGTTGAAGTGGATAATTTTTATTTGTGATTTTGGTGTCCAAGTAACTATGCAAATATGGAATATAGGTCGATTCAAGCACATAAGCTTTTAGTTCATGTCCATTTCGACACTTAGTTAATTTTCTTAGTTTTTCTTTGTGTCTTAAAATATAAAAAAAAATTTAAAAGTATTTTTAGGGGTGCATTTTAGGTATGATGCACGCTCACAAATAGATTTGTTTTCTTAATATCGCACTGCACTTTATATTGCATTTTTTAGATTTTTTTTTCACATGCGGCAATTCATTTTAGGAATGTAATTTATTTAGTAGATGGTCATGACATGTCATACATTCACTTTCCTATTTGAGCATCAGGCATCTCTTGGAGAGCTTATATCGAATTTACATTTATAGCTCACGGGCCTTTGTCCGGGGCCTTAATAACCAGGTTTTGCTTAATTTTGCCCGATACCACTCGTGTCCTTTATTTTTCTTGTCATTCATTTCTTTTATTAGCTTTCTATTGTAATTGCTTGCTTGTTTATTTTTGTTACTCGAGTGACTATGCATAATCACCTTTTATATGTTTAGAGGATTTAAGGAATAAAAATTGGTGAAGTTTGGATGTAAATTGTTTTCATACTTAAACATCTTATGCAACTAAATCGATTGGTGAATCTTTAGTTCATAGGAGTGAAATGTACTCCCGCATCCTACTTGGATTGCTAATTTATTTATCATAAATTAGTGGTGTCTCCAAGACAATTGCACAATTGAATTGAAAATTCAAATTACAATTCATAGGACTTAGAAGTGCCCATGCTAACTATAGACGATCTATCATTTTGCATCATTCAATTACCACGTATGGTAAATTATTTATTTGATGACAACAACACAGATGACATGGACAGCACGGCGGTGATGGCATATAACATGGACAGCACGGCGGCGGTGCCTCCGCGGGCACCTCCTTCCAGCACGGCGGCAGCGCCTCCGTGGGCACCTCCTTCCAGCTCGATGGCGGCGCCTCCGCGGGCACCTCCACCACCACGTATGTCAGCATGTCCGTCGACTTCTTCTTTGTGTCCGTTGGCGCGTCCGTCTCCTTTGTGTCCGTTGGCGCGTCCGTCTCCTTTGTGTCCGTTGGCGCGTCCGTCGACACCGTTGACGTTCGCTGCAGAATTAGGTTTATTGGTGGAATCTTAAGCTTCCATGGGATTCTATCCCGAGGACCATTGCGATTTTTTATAACAACACCGATGGCTACGACGGAAACAACGATGACCACGCTGACGGTGATCCACCTCGAAGCCTCCCGGCACACAGAAATCTCGCTTTCCAAAGATACAGAAACCGGAACGTCCCCTGCCGATGGAGGAGGGAAGTACTGGAAACCCGGGCAATCTTGTGGACAGTTACTTCTCTCCATCAGGAAAACCCTCTTGCAGTTCAACGCAAGCGTTGAGTCTACAAACATTTTTGGAACCATCAGTCATACCGAAAAAATTAGATGTTACCTTATTAGAAAAGGAACACTTTTTTTTTTTTCATGATAGATCGGGAAGATTATAGGACCTGAGCGCGAGATCAAGATAATTGAAGATGGAATTAGCGAGACCTAATATAATAAATTTCAGAGTCGAATAAGGTGCTTGCACGTACCTTTGCCAGAATAAACTGAGCAAACTTGGGACTGATGTTATGGCTACAATCCTACACAGCTTGCAAAGAAATGTGAATTCCACTGGGCGGTGGCCTCTCGTTATAATGGCTCCCTACAATGTGCTTGGGCCCGCTCGTCAACAACTTTTTTTGCTTTTTTAAAGTGAGCAAGGGATGATTGAAAAACATGACAAAAGAATTGGGGAAGTTGTTGGAAGTTTGTTTGTAAAATAAATAAAGATTACATACATTGTCCTGCTTTTTTTTGCTCCTACTACAGTGCTACAATACTATGCTACAGTACCAAATAGTGCCAAACAGTATATAAACAGTTGCTACAATGCTTTGGGTGAAGTTTTTTGTCTTTTCACGTGGGTCTTCTGCCTTTCTTGTTTTGTCTTGGATAATCTTCTGGCAAAGTCTTGCTTTACGTATTATGCCTATAAATAGGCTCTTCAATTTTGTTGTCCGAGTCATATGAGTCTTCTCCATATTTTTGCCTTTGATATTCCTTGAGCATTCTTTCAATTTCCAGACCTTTGAGATTTTTGGTGTTTGAATCATCTAGAGGCTAGTATGAGCTAGATGGGATGTCAGAAGGATTAAGAGTACATTTTTTTGGATATTGTTGCCTGAACATCTCGAGGTGCTATTCTACTTCAATTGTTTCGGTCAGCCTTTCTCTTGGATGATTAGGGAGAACTTGTAGAAGAACTTGTAGGAGTAATGGCAGAACACGCTGGAATATCAGGTTGGGGTAGATACCCAAGCTAGAGTGATGAATCGTTTTATCAAGACCTAGACTGAGTGCAAATGGTAGCTCACCATAATCAAAAGGATCTTGTGACAATGGACCTCCCCATGGATCTTATGATGATGAGCTTAATCCTATGAATTTGCTAATGACTCTGTCGAGGATAAGTTGAGATTTTACAATGGAGTGTTGCAAAAATCTCATTTGAAGCAGGTTGGGGCTTATATGTGGATACTCCAGCATTTACCAGATTTTTACATATATTTTCACTGGGTTGAATAGATACCCATGGCCTAAAAAATAAAAATGATCCTATAGAAATAAATTGGGCTTGAAAAAAATACTTTTCAATGCACCTAATGGAGAAAACTCAATGACAATAGTATAAAGATTAATTAAAATTGCAAATGCCACATAAATCTTCCAAAATTTTCGACAAGGACATTATCTTCTTACGGATTTTTGGTGGGTATGAATTTGAAGGCCATTTGGGCTTGATTTCTCGGGCCTTGAAATCATTTAAGTTCCAAAACCTATTGAAGATGACGTTAAAATTGATGCATCATGTGAGCCTTTCATAATAACACAAGAAGAGCCCCTAAAATGGACCTCCTTACAACTATTATACAAAAAGTAACAGACCACCCTCACCATCAAACCAACCCAGCAATAAAAAATCTCAAGTGTCCATACCGTGGCCTTTTCATGCACTCATGCAACTCTATAGATTAAAATGGCCATGTTAGCACAGGGACTTTGCTAGTTCTTCATCCAACCGACCTAACTCTAGGCAACACCATTAAATTTTGGGACTTGTATCGTTGAAAACTTGGTCCATCCTTTGTCTTTTTGGATACTGTTTCACCATTGTAATAACAATCTACAAGACATTCTCTCAAACTCAAGACAATTGCAGGTAATTCTCGACAGCAACAACAATTGCTGCAATTGTAGTATTCAATAGATACTATGTGATGGTAAAAAATTCATTCAAGCTTAGCTCATCGTTTATAATACATGCTGAAGCTAATATGATATCTTCAATTAGAAGGACTTGCAAGAAATCGACTATATGAAAGAGAATGAATTGAAACACGATTGTATATAACCTTGTCAAAAAGCATTTTTTGCGAGAACTACCCCTACACTCAGGTGGCAGAACAAGAAAACGACACCATCCTCGCCATCAACACGCATCAATTTGCCATTGCGACCACGAAAAATAAATGAACATAAATAATCCAACTTATATCTAAATCCCATCAATTATATCTAAGCAAGTTCACTTAAAATCCCATCAATTATATATAAGCAAGTTAGCAATAGCTCTGTAGCACAGATAAAAAGCTCCTGAAAATATTATGACATGGCATGCACCCCTCAAATAATGATTACCTCAGCTAGCGGGTTGTGTTTGAGCGCTTCGACCTGCAGAATTCAAGCCGAATTAAAGCAATGAGTTTGCAGAATTCAAAAAGTATTTTCTGCAGAGAGCATTTTCTGTCTTAGGTGCTGCAAATATAAGGTTTTTATCTGTAATATTTTCTCCCCGTCTCTGACCTATGAACCATTGTGTCACGCCCCGATCCTCGGCAATGCACACATCCATCTCACTTGGTCGATTTTATAATGCAATATCCTAGGACTATGTATCGCCGGCTCTTTCATTTATTACGCACATGCGGAAGCAGTTAAAATCCCCAGACAATAAAACGATGGGATAGAAAAGCAGGGACGTATTTTTCATATTGAAATTTATAACCAAACTTTTGTACAAAACACAAACCACTTCATAACTATTCACATCAAAATGGAGATCTCAAAAGAAGACAGAAACTTAGACGAACTGGGCCGTACTCAAGGCCCCTCTCAGGATTGTCTTCTTCTTCCAAAAATCTTTCGCCTTAAGATTCGCCTCCGAGTTCTCCTTCTTGGATTCCTCCTCCTCAGCTCTTCAGCGGGGTCCTGAAATGGTTTCCCAAAACTAGGATGAGACTACGTCTCAGCGAGTTCTACCCCACTAAGCCCGATTAGTAAATCATTATACTAAAGGCTGCCTAAACACGCACAGGGCAGAGGACTTACCTTGGCCTCAGATCCCACCTGCAAGTTAGTACAATTCACAATAAACACCCATTCACTTCAAACAAATCAAATCAGTCGATTACATGTCATACAATTCATTCTCCACGGAGAAGTATCTAAAAGCTAGGCCACGTGCATTCTCCAGGACGACATTCCAAGTCTCCGAATCCACGTGCCTTGAACCTTGGGCCCACGTGCATTCTCTAAGGCGACCTCTTCGCCAAAGTGATACATCAAGTCACCGAGCCACGTGCCCTTTTAGATGTTATTTCCAAATATTGGACCCACGTGCATTCTTAAGGCACTCATTTGCCAAGGTGACGCATCAGATCACCGAGCCACGTGTCTTTTTATGATGCCCGAGCCCACGTGCCTTCTCTTAGGTGCTATCTCACCAAAGTGATGCATCAATTCACCGAGCCCACGTGCCCTTTTAGATGCCTGGGCCCACGTGCATTCTCTTAGGTGCTATCTCACCAAAGTGATGCATCAATTCACCGAGCCCACGTGCCCTTTTAGATGCCAAACTCTGTCACCGAGCCACATGCATTCTCCAAGATGACATACCGAGTCTCTGAGCCACGTGCATTCTCTCAGGCGACCTTTTCGCCAAGGTGACATATTCAACCACTGAATTCATGTGCATTCTCTAGGTGATATTCCAATTCACCGAGCCCACGTGTCCTCTTTCAAGTGATTACCAATCTACTTTCAATACCGATAACCAATGCCCAATGATTTCTCTATCAAATAATTAAATCAACTCAACAAAGCATTATAAATGCTGAATAACATACTCGGCCATTTACCAATCAACAATTCAATCTCAATCAATTCCAATAAATTTAGGGTAAATCCCTAAAATATCACAATTTATTCAATTTCATACAACGTGGAGCTCAAATGAATAAACAGACTGCGCCACAATGATCAGCATGAGATTTCGGTCGTCGGCCATCAAAATCTTAATTTCCGAAAAATAAATAAATAATTTATTAATTTCGAAAATTTATTAATTAATATTAAAAATTCAGTTTAGCTCAAAATAAAGCCCGATTAAATAAACGAACTTCACCACGGTCATCAGTATAATTTTCCGGTCCCGAACCATCTCAATTGAATTTTCGGAAAATAAATAATTATTTAATTTAATTCTTAAAAATAATATTTAAATACCAAAAATTCCACTTAGGCCCGAAAAGCCTAATTGAAGCCCACTAAGGGTCGGGAAAAATCCCAAGGCACTTCCAATAATTAGTAGACCATGTCTACTTGCTAATTGTACAATCAATTTATCTAAATCACAATTGACTAATAATTGCTAATTTATTCTAATCTAACAACCTAAACATAATTGATTAAAACTAAACCAAATTTAAGCATAATTAGCCAACTAATCCTGGATTAATGAGATTACTCACCAAATCGCGTGCAAATCGGATCAATCCGACGGCGGCGATGTGAGGAACAAATCTTCCCAAAGCGACTCACGGATCCGGGGCTCGAAAACGGCCCAAAACGAGCCCGAAGTCGCTGGAAACCCAGTCGTGGGTTTGTTGGTCGGGGCTGGCCGGGGCTGCTTCGATGGCTAAGGCGGCGAGGGGAGGCTGGCGGAGGGTGAAGGGGACGTCGGGAGGTCCGGCGGGGCTGGGCGATGGTCGGAAGTGGCCGGACGAGGGCAGAACAGGGGCTGGGTCGTGCGGATTCGCTCGGGGGAAGGACGGCAGGTGCAAGCGGCGCACGGGCGGCGAACGGTAGGCATGCGGTGTGGCGGAGGGACGGGCGGCGATGGAGCAGCGATGGCGAGCTGCAGCTTCTGGTTCTGGTTCGCTGCTCGAGCGTGCGGAGGAAGGAAGAAGAAGAAGAAAGAGAGAGAGAGAGAGAGAGAGAGAGAGAGAGAGAGAGAGAGAAGAAGAAGAAGAAGAAGAAGAAGAAGAAGAAGAAGATGATGAGGATTGACCGGTCAAAAGAGAAGAGAGAGAGAGGGTAGGCAATGGGGGAGGGAATCGCACGAAGGGGGAGGGAAAGGGGAGAGGAGAGAGAGAGAAAAGAGAAAAGAAAGAAAAAGGAAAGAAAAGAAGAAAGAGGGGGGAGAAAAAGAAAATACATAATACCATGATTTCAATTTTCCTTTTCTCTTTTCATTGTCCTTTCTATTTTCTTTTGGTCTTCAATTTTTCTTCCGGTAATTTCTTTCTTGAAATTTTGGACCCGTCAATAAATTGACGAGCGATGAGACAGGATCCTAAAAATAAGAATTATGACGCGCTTAAAATTCGATTCCCGAAATCGAGTTCAATTTCGTGGTTAAAAATCGATCAACATGATTTTAGCTCAATCCAACCAATTAGGTAGCTTTTAGAGATTTTATAGCTGATACATCCCTTAATGGCTTTACCCAATAGGTTAATTAACTCGTGAGTGATCAGCTCAGAGAAAAAGGGCCATAGGCACGCCGACGAAATGCCAATTTCACTTTATTGAAACGGGGTCGAATTTCAGGATGTCACACATTATATGGAAAAAGGTTCCTATTCCTTTGGAGTGCGCGCGAACATGCTCTCCTAGGGCGAGGCAAGTCTCAATCACCACTACTTTTGGTTTCATGCCCAGCTAAGTGGGATCCATGCTACCCAAGGTCAAGGACAGGAAGCAAAATTGAGTTTTTGCCCCTTCCTGAAAAGCTTCATGGAAATTTTAAGAAAAAGTAATGGCCATAAACGAACCAAAAAAAGAGACAACCTTTCTGTAAAATTTCAGATTTAACAGAGGTAGGACGATATTCAACAAAAAATTCTTAAACTTATTATATTAGTACCAATTTAATCATAAATCTTTTAATTGAACCAATTTAATCATAAATCTTTTCATATTGGCACTAATTCAATTCTCCGGCTAATTTAGATAAGAGATTATTAATGTAGATGCTGACTGTCCTATGTAGCACGGCTGGCGCGGACGTGGACATTTTAATAATTTCTTCTTTTTTGAATCTTTAAAATAATTTTTCCTCACCATCTACTTTGCTATTTCTTTTTGCTGGTGGCCATCGCTAGCCACCAACCATAGCTATGGTTGGCAAGGGCTGGCCTCGCTTGGGTGCCCTTGCCGACCACAAGCAATGTTTGGCCTCGCTAAGTTGCCCTTGGGTGAGGGCAAGCATTGGCCATCTAGGTATGGCTAGGCAAGGGGCCCTCGCCAGATCTAGCAATCGACCATACCCAAGCAAGGCTCACTAGGCCTTGCCCTGACCCACGTGAGCCTCGGCAAGGCCAACCCTCATATAGGGGAGGCATGACAAGGCCACCCTGACCTAGGTGATGGTCGGCCTCACTAGATTTGGTGAGGGGCCCTTGAGTGGCTGTACCTAGACGACTAGTGCTTGCCCTCACCTAGGGGCAACCCAGCGAGGCCGACCATCACCTGTGACTGGTGAGGGCGACCTAGGTGAGGCCAACCCTCATCGACCATGGTTGTGGCCGGTGGCTAGCGATGGCCATCGGCAAAATGAAAAAACAAAGACAAGGGAGAGGAAAAAAAAATTATTTTGAAAATTCAAAAAATATTAATATATTATTAAAAATGTCTGTTGACACCTAAATTTCTGCTAAATTAATTAATGTAAAGTAGCGTTAAAGGTTAGGAATTAGTCACAAAAAATTATTCGAAAAAAGAAAAGAAAGAAAGTTATTTTTTATTTATTTAAAAAAAACGAAAATGGTTGGGTTGGGCCGAATTCGGCCTTGGCCCGACCTAACCCTTTCCTTCCTTCTTCCCCTCGTGTTGGGCTTGGCCCAGACTCCTTTGTCCTTCAATGACCCAACCCTTCCTTTTTCTCTTTTGCTGGTCTTTCCCGAAGACTTGTAGAACTTGCAGAGAACAAAAAGGATGAGTGGTAGCAGAGAGCAAGGGGATTGGTGGCAGGTGAGCAGCGTGATCCACGGGTCGAGGGGCAATTTGGCTAGCAAGCTGGCAGCTACAGAGGCCATGCGTGCTTGCTAGCTGAGCATAAAACCGAAGGAGAGGACAGAGAACAAAAAAAATTGACACATAGAGAAACACCAAGAGGAGAGCACTGAGAGAAACACGGAGAGAGACCCAGCATAGAGAGAAACACATAGAGGAGGAGAGGAGCAAGGGCCACCACCGCCGTTGATCGTTGCCGCCTAGTTGCCACCGGTCAGCCACTGGCCACCGTTGTAATCCTCAAAGCCCAGCAGCACAGAGAAGGCAACAGTAGAGAGGACCAGAGAAAACCGGAAGGGAACAAAGAGAGGAGTGTTGGAGAAACCCTCAAAGCCTAGCGGCACGCAGATCGTCTAGTTTAAAGAAGCTGACTACTCGACTCAAGATTCAAGACTCAAGATTTGAGGACTAGAGACTATTCTCATTGACAGTCTTTCTAAAGCTGACAAAGGGGAACGAAGTATATGGTTGAGGATAGCTCGAATGATCTTCTTGATTGATTCCGTCCAACGGGTAGATTGGAGGAATTCCTTTGGTAAGTGCCAACGGTATGATGGCATAAAGGAGTATAAAAAGGAAGACGTTCTAGTTGTTTGAGTACGTGATTGATAGAAAAATTCCAGAGTCTGAAGCACCTTGATTATTAGTCGATACAGTCTGAGCAAAATTGTATACACAGAGAGTGTCTATACTTGGTGATACCTTGAGCGTGTGTGGTAGATCATCTACACCGAGAAATCAAGGAAGATCAATACTGTAACATCTCTTTGTTCATAGTGGAATCCAGCCAAATTGACTGTCAGTGCAGAAGAGTGGACGTAGGCTTGAATCAAGCCGAACCACTATAAACCGCGTGTTTAATTCTCTCTTTCCTTACTCAGTCTTACGTTGATTATTATTCTTCGCAAATCCTTCAACTGTCTAAGTATTGCGCAAGTATACAGAAATTATCAAGAAAAATCTTTGTATACCTATTCACCCCCCTCTAGGTACTCGTACTAGCAATATCAAGGAGGTGATGCGTCTCTGAGGCACCACCACCACCGACACGCCTCTAGGTCATTGCTTCTGCCGCTAACAAATCTCCAAGCCACCACCGTCGCTGTCAACGTATCTCTAAGTCGTCATTCCCGCAGGAACCTATGTAGGCACGTTTTTGAGCAATTGGAGTGCGTCTTAGAAAGTGTGTCAACCGGAGCTCATCCTAACCAGTTTCGAGCGAGCTCCGGCCACCACCTTGCCCCCATTATTTTGCTTGCTGTTCTAGTGTGTATTGTTGAAGATTCAGATGTGCGTTCGGGCTCTAGCCAAGCTGAAATTTCTTAATGCCGTTAGTGCACCCCACCTATTTGTCGAAATGCTAAAATGAAAACCAGACACCATCCCAAGTCTCAAACCATTTTTTTGGTCACCGGAATGCTGCCGCGTCCTAGCCCGAGGCCGGACTATCCCCCTCACTTGGCCCTAGTGGCGACATTGCTAGCGTGCACCGTCCAGATACCCCTGGTCATGACTCAACAGTCACGACCTAGGGGTGTAAGCCAAGTGGGCCAGATCACACATCTGGCCCACTCAGCTCTTGTTTATAGTTGGGTTCTCGAGCCCAAGTCCAGCTATAGAGGCTCGACTAGAGCGGTCAAGCCTAGCCCAACTGGGCTAAACTTGACCCACCCTAAGTCGGGCCGTAAAGGCCCGACCAAAGGTAGTCGGGCCTAGCCTGACCGGGCTGGATCCAACCCACCCTGATTAGGTTGGGTTCGATCCGGTAGGAACCGGGTCGGGTCAGACTGGACTCGACCCAATTCACCCATTTTTAAAATTAAATATTAAAATTTTTTAAAAAATCGAAATAAAAAATAACAAATAATTTTTAAAAAAATTAAAATATTTAATTAATTTTTTTTTTTTTTTAAAACTTTCAAAAATTCAAAAATGGTAGGGTTTGGTTAAGAATTGCTATGTATTGCTTTTTTTTTTTTTTTTTTGTAATTAGGCTTTTATTTGCTCGTATATTGATTATATTATGTGTTTAATTTACATATCTAATTATGTTTAATTGCACGTGTTTAATTTTACGGCAACTAGGATTTTTGTAGTTATGATTGTTACTTTAATAATTGCGCACCCGCATGATTACCTCGCATGTTAGTGAATAAGTATAAAATCAATCAAAACTGCTTGACAAAAATCATTTCTCTTAAAATGAACAAGATTAGGTACCAAAAGGGCACTAATTGGTTAATTAGTGTAATCAAGTCCCCGACCCTAGATTCTCTGGTTGTGTAGGAAGTGAGGTACACTCCCATACCTTACTTGGTTTCTAGTTGACCCCAATAGGCTAGTGGTGACTTCTTTTGTGCAAAAATTCCAAAAAAATATCCCAATGTCACGTGGGATATGGGCTTGGGAGAGCTGCGCCTAATCATGGGCGTTAGGCCCGTCCTTTAGGCAATACCCCTAAAGCTGTTCCCTCCCCTCGAGGATAGGTTGTGATAGCTTGGCAACTTCACTAGGGACTTGATTTTAAACCTTAGAAGACTTAGGCCATAATTGATCTTGTTCAAAAATATTATTGCTTGGTAATGAGGATCCGAAGTACATTCCTAACAGGTCGGTTGGTTAATGTTCATGCTTAATGGGAGGTATAAGGGGGAGTGATTGCTAACCCTTGTTTTGCAAGGGGTATAGGAATGAATGGTTTATTTATGCATGAAGTGTCGATTTGTTTATCAATTGTCATGCATGTGTCCCATGCATTGCACTATACCATAGGACACACAACCTGCCACCGAACTTAAACCGCATAGGATCACCTAGGATGGTGTTAAAGTGGATACCACTCCGACTACAACCGTGCAGTACGAGTCACCCACCTTAACTCTGAAATTTCTTTCTTCGTGTCAAAGGTACCCACCTTGGTTTGCAACCGCATGACATGAGTCGGTTCTTTGACAAAGCTGGAGTCATGGGTAACCTGACTTAGCCGCAACCTTGCTAGTTCAATCCGGTGATCCCATGGCTCTATTTTGAGCCGTTTAGAGTAGAAATTGAACCACCATCCATGTGTATGTCTATGTCATTGGCTTTGCTACTCAATGAGATGGGTAAGATCTTCGAATTCTCTCCTTTGTAATTTACTTATTCGCTTTCCTTTTTTGGTCGTTTCATGAAAAATTAGGTTGATCATAAATGTGAGTAGTATACGATGGGGATACCCGAGCTTTATGTCATTGCTAACTTGAAAGCCGAGCTTCGCACATGGTGGGATAGACTAAACTCGACTGGCTATGATTGGGTGCGATCCTATGTCGGATGATTACTTCCTCTCTTAGAAATAGAAACTCATTATGGTGTTGTACGAGCGTTGGCACATGTCTAGTGTCCCAAGACTTGCACGTTCATGTTCGAAGACCACGAGCTCACTCCCACCTTGGAAGAATATGGCATAGCCATTGGGAAGCCCTTAGTGTTGGAGTTAGTTAGCCCGCCTGTAAGAACTGAGCACATTGTGACCTTATCTGAGTTCCTTAGAATTAAGGGAGAGGACGTGAGAAAAGTTTTGAAAGCTAATCGCAAAGCCTGCCCGTTTTCATTCCTAAATGAGCTTTTTCAAAATGCCCCATCTTTCCAAAAGAATAGAATCTTCCTATTAGCTTTCCTCGAGTTCGTGATATTCCCACATCGTAGGAATGCTATTAATCCCTTTGTGCCATGGATAGTTCGTGAGGTGTGTATGGGAAGGGGTTTTGTTAATGTCGTCCTGACTGAAACTTTTCTTTCCCTTACCCGCTTTAAAGAAAACAAAGACAAGGTTTTTCATGCCTCTCCTGAACTTTTACAAATTTGGTTATTTTCTCACGTTAAGGGTTTGGTAGCTTGATGATCGTAAATGACATCTTTGACTCTAGCCACCCTATCCTAAAGTTTAAAGATGGGAAGACGTTTGCCCCCGATTATCATTATTTAGAGTGGTTAGTTTTCATGACCAACCTTGGACTTGAAGATTTCCAATGGTATGCCAAATGGCTCCGAGTTCAAGAAGCGCAGTTCATATGTGGGCTTACTGGACTTGTTCCTTTATTGGGAATTACCGGAGTCATTGAGTATTACCCGACCCAGGTTGCCCGCCAGTTCCAAGAGGTTCAACAACTTCCATTGATGATTCAAGAAGACCCGCTTAGGGTAGACTTCCCTGACGGATGCCAAGATGAAGACTCCGTCGCGTTAGTCAAGTCGATGTGGCATATGTGCCACCCCTAGAAGTTGATATAACCCGAAGAGGAGTTGGAAAGGCAAGAGAAGACCTACTATGCCTCGATGGAATACATCCTTAAGCATAAAATCCAAAAGAGCCTACATCCGAAAGTTCCCAACATGCCATTAAAGACCACCGACCGAGTCAAAATCAAGTGCCTCAAAAGGAAACTCAAAGAAGCTAAGGAGCATGCCTCGAAGTTGACTTGAGTTAGTGGGGTTGTCACGAGCGGGAGCTGTCCTCATTAGTTAGATTGAGTCAAGTGCGATATGTAATGGACTAATGCCCACATATGTTACCATGTTAAAGAATTTGTCTCGTGTCGCATTATCGGGAGATAGGAGTCATGATTAGCTTCATTGTTTAAGGGTTCTCCCTCATGTCTTCTCTTGTGTTATGTAGCAACCTTGCTTTCAATTAAACGAACAAATTAGGGTGATTAGATCTTTGTCATGGACTAACTGGCTAATCATTACTCCATGCTTATATATGCCTATTTATCCTTGTTCAGGTATTAACTAATCGATTGTCTTCTACTAATCATCGACACGGCCAAGCAAAGATCCCCAATTCGCACGTGCACGAAAGTCAGAATGGAGAATGAGGACACCAACATGCGCATGGCCAAGATGGAAGACCAGTTGGCTCAACTCACCTCAATAATGCTTGAAATAAGCCAGAAGCTTAAGGAGTCCCCCACTATAGCTGTCATTGGAACATCCACTCCTATGTCATCAGGACACATTCCCCGTCGACTAGAGGCACACACGTTGCTGATCTCCCTGGGAAAGAAGCTACCGGAGAGGTTCCTTCTGTCACGCCAATCATCGTCAACTTGGATCCTTCTCCAAAGGAAAACCCAACACCCCGCCTAAGTGAAGAGAGTGAAAAATGTCTGCAAAGATGGAGAAGCAACTATGTGCCTTGTAAGGTTACGAGCTGAAAAGAGCTTATAGGTTGTCTCCATACACCAAGACGAACTTCTCTAAGAACTTCCAAGAGCTTGAGTTCACAAGAAAGTATGACGGAACGTAATGCCCCAAGACCCACCTTAGGTATTACATAAGGAAAATGGCTTGCTACGCTGACAATGTGCCATTTCTCATACACACATTCTAAGATAGCTTTGAAGGCATTGCCCTGATGTGGTTCATTGCACTAGATATTGAAGAATTCATTAGTTGGGAAGATTTAACCAATGAGTTCTTGCAACAATACCGGTTTAATACCGAGCTCGCCCTCACGAGGAAGGAGTTGACCCGTATTGAGAAGAAAATGAATGACCCATTTAAGGCATTCGCACAAAGGTGGAGGACTATGGCCTCACAAATGAAGTCAACCTTGAATGAGAGGGAAATAAAACAACTGTTCCTCAAGATATTGCCCCATGAATACTTCAAAGGTTAGTTTTCTCGGGTTGCTAGACATTTTCATAACTAGTTGAGGTTGGTGAATGAGTCGAATGGGCAATGGTTGAGGGGAAAGATTTCAACTGCAGGTGTGAAGAATTTCCTAGCAAGAAAAGATAAGGAGGCCGCAATTGAAGTAGCGCTTGTGTAGGAGCCACTTTTCCCTCGACCACTCGCAACACCCGTGCATAAGCCCACATTGGTCCGAGTATATGATAACGGCAAAAAGCTCTTTCGAAAGGATTTTTCCCCACTACCATGCCCACTATCAAAGCTATTGCCCAAGCTCCTCAAAAAGAGAATGGTTGTGAAGGAGGTACCTAGAGACAATCCCTCGAGGTTTGCCGGATTCGATATGGCCAAGACCTGCGAATACCACATGGGAGAAAGGAGGCATGATGTAGATGATTACAATGTGCTAAGATACAAAATTTAACAACTTCTAAACAAGAAGATCTTGACTTTCAAGGAGGCTCAACTTAACATGCAACAAAACCCGCTACCAAATCATGCAGATGGAGTGAACTCAATTTCCGAGGAGACGCGGGCGAGTCAATAGCCTTTAGTAGTGGATGCTTCCAAGTTGTACGAGTCCTTAGTGCTAGCGAGACACTATGGAGGTCAGGAAGATGTGACCCCAGAAGAGAGCTGAACTACGTCCGTAGGATGGTAGCCATGGGGGTAATCCGATGTGGAGAAGAGGGAGAAAGGGTTGTATCCATGATAATGCCATCGTTGTTCCGCTCATCTTTTTGCAAATTTGCTTGTATATCTCAGGCAAAGTTATGCCTAGAATTTCGAAGACCCCAGCTTTGTACGAGGAAGGGGTGATCTATGATAACTCTAATGGTGATTGAACTACTTGATTAGGAGCCCGCTGATGATATCGAGATGAAAATTACTGAACTCATGGTGATCGACCTTATGGTCAAGGAGATGTCAGCAATCGAAGTCACGGGAGGGAACGCAATGCCAATCACGATAAAATTGCCATCCCGGGAGAAAGATGGAGTGATAGTTTTGGAGAATCCTCTCAAATTCGATCCTAAAGCTATACCCTGGGACTATGGAACAACAGAGGTAGATGCCGTCACGCGATCAGGCGGCTATTACGCCCCTAATAAATGAGGAGAAAAGAAGGTCGTGACCAAGGAGGAGGTAAAGCAATTCTTAGCCGTGGTAAAGTCCAGTGAGTTCAATGCGATAGATCAACTGCGGAAGCTGCCAGCTCAAATCTCCCTCTAGAATTATTCAAATCATCTAAGAAACATAAAGTCATTTTGCTGAGAGTCCTTAATGAGGTACACATGCTAGAATCAATCGATGAAGTCCAATTGGAAGAGTTTGTTGAGGTCATTCTAATGAAAGACCAAATCTCCTTTATTGATGAAGATCTCCCCCACTAATGGCCTTAATCATACCAAAGCGCTACATATCTCGGTGAAGCATGAGAACACTCTTGTTTGTAGAGTGTTGATCGATAATGTTCGATGCTTAATATATGCCCATTGGCTACACTCCACCATCTCGACATCAATCTTGGAAGAATTCATATTGGCAAGTCAAGTGTGCAGGCTTTTGACAAGATGAAGAAGGAGGTGATAGGGGAAATTGAACTTGAGCTACTAATTGGCCTTGTACTTTTCCAAGTCTTGTTCCAAGTATTAGATATAACAAGTGCTTTTAATTTTCTGCTAAGGATGCCATAAATCTACACGGCAAGTGTTGTTACCTCTAGCCTTCATTAGAAGGTACGATTTGTGATGGACAACAGACTTATCATGGTGCATGGAGAGTCTAACTTCAAGATCTACCACTAGATGACCATCCCTTATGTAGAGCTCGAATGTACCGAGGAATCCAGCTTTCAAGCATTAGAGCTAGTGTCCATGATTCATATGCTTGCGGGTTCTTTCACAAAGGCCCATGAATTGTCTAGATCAACTATAGCTGTGGGAAGAATCATACTGGCGAGTGGGTATAATCATGAGGAGGGTCTTGGATCGCATGGTTAAGGTGTGCAAAAACCCATTGAAGCTCATAAAAACTTCAAAAGAAAAGGCTTGGAATATGTCGAGAAGCGGGAAGGCCACAACAAATGAGGTGGTCGTGGCAACCGAGGAGGCCATGGTGCCCAAGGAGGCCAAGATGAGTATAGCAACTAGAGTGAATGTGTTGCCTAGACCGCAAAGGACGAGGGTGATCAAAGCTCATTTCCCTCATTACTGGAAAAGACATTTCCAGGATCCCCAAAGATGTTGTTCGAGGAAGAGAAGGATATCTATGGTGTGACCGAGCTATTCGAGGAATACGTCATATGCACCATCCTGGCGTGTGAGGAAGCTGAACCCTTTGAAGTCATGGCTGTCCCTCCAAAGTAGGGCGGCTCTCGTTTAGTCTAGTCTTTCATTTTATGTCTTCTCCCCTGCGCGAGATCTCGTAGTTTTTCTTTCTTTATTTCTTGTTTTTGTCATTTGTAACGTGAACTATGGCTAGCCCCAATCTCGAGCCGTTGGTCGAGGGTAGTGTGTGTTAAAATACGGTCTTATATTTTCTTATTCAATAAAATAAACACATGTTATATTAAGGACATGTGGAAGCACATCAGACTAGTCCTATGATGGTCGTTGAGGCCTAGGCCTCCACTGTAACGACATAGGTCCCACTGTGTAATGTTGTCCGCTTTAGACACTGAGTCCTCATGGTTTTAAAACGCATCACACAGGTTAAAGGGACCCCAAGCCTTATAAATTAGCCCAGGACTCCCCCCTAAGCGATGTGGGACTAGAGAGGATCCCTCCCCTTCCTTAGGCTGTCACATCCACATGCTCCCTTATTTGACTGTCTTACAAAGACGAGGAAATCCGAGGATATGAGAATGAGTTCTTGAAACTTTTACAAAAATACTTCAAAAATTCTTCAAAAATGACATGTATCATCTTTGTTGTTAACATTGCTCTAACTTATCTCATCACATCGTAGGCATTACATTATGCATAATCATAATAAGGACGCATGTGACCTGGATGTGCATGAAAAAAGTATCTTAAGTTCCAATGACACCGACGATGATGATCAGAGAGGGATCGAAAGCAAATGAAATCGATATGAAGAATCAAAGCCGTTGATAGAAGAGCAAACAATCACCATAAATCTAGGTGATGTAGAGGATGTCAAGGAAGTAAAGATCGGGGCATGTCTCTCAAGGTCAAAGGAGGAAATGATGACTAATCTTCTAAAAGAATATCAAGATGTGTTTGCCTGGACATATGTAGACATGCTAGGATTGGACCCTAAAATTGTGGAACATACGCTATTGACAGATCCTAATATGCCACCCAAGAAGCAAAGACTCAGGAGAACTAAACCAGAGTTATCCAAGAAGATCGAAGAAGAAGTGATGAAATTGTTGAAAGTAGATTTTATTGAAGTGACGTGTTACCTTGATTGGGTAGCAAATATCGTGCCTGTAATGAAGAAAGATGCGTGAATAAAGGTGTGTGTTAACTATCGTGACCTAAATTGAGCTAGTCCCAAGGATGACTTTCCACTCCCACATATCGATGTCTTGGTTGACAATACGGCGGGATTCAAGTTATTCTCCTTCATGGACGGTTTTTCTAGATATAACTAAATCTGTATGAAGGAGGAAGACAAGAGCAAAACATCATTCATAACTCCTTGGAGAATTTTCTGTTACAAAGTGATGTCTTTCGATCTAAAGAATGTTGGGGCAATGTATCAGAGGGTCATGGTCACGTTATTCCATGACATGATGCATGAAGATCATGTTAAAGTTTTGCGAAGGTTGTTCGAATGTCTTCGGAAGTTCAAATTACACCTCAATCCTGCAAAATGCATTTTTGGAGCGAAATCTAGGAAGCTATTAGGATTCATGGTTAGTATTAGGGGCATAGAGATTAATCCGTCGAAGGTTAAGGCCATTTGCAATTTACGACCCCGACTACCACCAGAGAAGTCCATAGCTTGATGGGACGACTTAATTATGTGGTGAGGTTCATTCATTAGTTGTCTGAGAGAAGTCTGCAGCTTGATGGGACGACTTAATTATGTGGCGAGGTTCATTTGTCAGTTGTCTGAAACGGCAAAGCCACTCTTCAAGCTCTTGAAAAAAAAATGCAAAGATTGAGTGGAATGCGAATGCCAGGGTGCCTTTGAGAAGATAAAATATTATCTCACTCATACACCAGTCTTAGTGCTCCCACTCCCTAAAATTCCCCTGATTTTGTACATAACCATACATGATGAGTCATTGGGAGCTATGCTAGCCCAAAAAAGACCAAATGACGGGAGACAATGCGCAATATACTACTTGAGCAAGAAGTTCACTATTTTCGAGATGAACTATACGGAAGTTGAGAAAACTTGTGTGGCTTTAATTTGGGTCTTGCACAGGTTGTGGTAGTACACACTTCATCACCGAATCTTGTTGGTGATCGAAAATGATCCTATCGGGTATCTCCTAAAGAAGCTGGTTTTGGTTGGCAAGTTGGCCAAGTGGTAAATCTTAATTTCAGAGTTTGACGTTCAAAGCCTGGGATAGAAATCCATTAAAGGTCGCACCATAATAGATATGTTGGTAGAAAATTTCGAGAGGTCCAAAGCATCTGATGAGAATAGTGATGCAGAAGAGCAAATTTTACATGTATCAAGCGACAAATGGACAATATACTTTGATAGTGCGGTTAACTTAGCTGAGTTGGGTACTGGGGCAGTTCTTATCTCCACAAATGGACAGTATTACCCCGTCGTTGCTAAATTGACGTTCCCTTGCACAAATAACATCGTTGAATACAAAGCATACATTCGCGGCCTTTAAGCCGCCATCGATATGAAAATCCGGAAGCTGCAAGTTTATGGCGATTCAACCCTTATCATCTTATAGACTGAAGGCAAATGGCAAACACAGGATTTTAAATTGATTCCCTATCATGAGTCCCTGAAGGAGTTGACGGAAGAATTCCAAGAAATAGGATTTGAATACTTGCTAAGGTCTCAAAATCAGTTCACAGATGCCTTAGCTACCCTGTCCTCAATGTTACAAGTAGCTGGAGGTATGGACATTGAACCGTTGAGAATTAAAATCCTTAGACACCCAGTTTATTGCATGACGTTCGAAAAGGAGACTGATGGACAACCATGGTATCATGACATCTTGAAGTACCTATAGAAGGGCGAATTCCCCGAAGGAAGTGAAGCAACAAATAGGAAGCATATCTCGAAGCTAGCATCTAGATTATTTGCCAATGGAAACGTCCTCTACAAAAGGTCCCTCAACTCAACATTGCTAATGTGTGTTGATACTAAAGAAGCCGATCGTATGATGAAAGAGAAACATGAAGGGGAGTGCGGCCCCCATATGAGCGAACACTTCTTGATGAGAAAGATCATTGCGACTCGGTTACTATTGGCTGACCATGGATTCTGACTGCATTTAGCACGTACGATGGTGTCACCAGTGCTAGATTTATGGAGACAGGATAAATGCCCTTCAAATGAACTTCACCAAATGTCTCAATCTTGGCCTTTTTCAATGTGGGGGAATTGACATGATTGGGCCCATCAACCCCAAAGCTTCAAATGGGCATCAATTTATCTTAGTGGCAATAGACTACTTTACCAAGTGGATTAAGGCCAACTTGTATGTTAATGTTATTGTCAAGAATGTGGCCAGGTTCATTCGTCACGATATTGTTGCCCGTTACGGGGTACCGGAGGCGATTATTACTGATAATGACACTAATTTGAACAACAAAGTAGTGGATGGCTTGCTCGGTGAGTTTCAAATTAAACATTCGAACTCATCACCGTACCGCCCCTAAATGAATGGAGTAGTGGAGATGGTGAATAAGAACATAAAGAAAATCCTATAAAAAAAACTGCTAAAAATTATTGTTATTGGCACGAGAGACTTCCTTATGCATTAATGGCATACCAAACTTCTATCCGCACCTCTACAGGGGCAACTCCTTTTTCACTTGTGTATGGGATGGAGGCGGTCTTACTTGTTGAGGTTGAAGTTCCTTCTTTAAAGGTCATTTCCCAGTCTAAACTTGATGAGACCAAGTGGATGCAAAAAAGGCATGAGCAACTAAACATGATCGATAAGAAGAGATTGCAAGCTATGTGTCATGGTCAGTGTTATCATAGACAAGTTGCAAAAGCCTTCAATCAAAAAGTGCATCCCAAACACTTCGAAGTCAACAACCTGATGTTGAGGAAGGTGCTTCCGATCATACCAGATCCTCATGGAAAATTCACCCCGAACTACGAAGGGTTGTATGTCATTAAGAAGATTCTTTTTGGTGGTGCCATGACTTTAGTTGAAATGGATGGTAGTGAATTGCCTAAATCTATAAACGCCGATGCAGTCAATAAGTATTTTCCATGAATGAAATCAAGGCCGAGGGGTCACTTCATGCACAATTCAAGTCGCATAGAAGCATGCATAGCATTGTAGATATCATGCATATGTTGCATACACGCATATCTATTTGTGTTTCAGGCACCCTATCGTCTGACAAGGAAATGGCAGGGGAAAGAACTGACTCAAGAATCCATCAAGTCTTCACACAAACGGTTGAGTGTCTCTTTTGAGAGGTAAGTCGAGACGATAAAAAAAAGGGCAAAACAAAACAAACAAACAAAAAGAATAAGGACAAAAACAAAAAATGCATGACATGATTCGCATGACCTATTCTCTGGTGTCACTATGCACGCTTCACGTCTGTGACACTCAAGAAAAATGGCTCGTAAAAATGACTTTATTCGGGCAAAAGAGTGAAACGTTAACCATGCCAAACGAGAAGTACTTAGGATGAAGAAATGCAAGCTTATTTCCAAACACATCCTTCAAACACTTTTGAGAGTTAAGTGAATATCGACATTTTCTTAGGACGAATGATTCATTCGCATTGAACGCAAAGATCGAAATGATAAAGGCGTTTCCTTCATCAATCCCAAGCATTACACTAGTCTCTTGCTACCCCTTCAGGCCAAAAAAAAAAAAAAAAAGATGACCCTTCAAAGTACCCATGTTAAGAACGACCCTACAATAGGGCAGCATAGGAGGTTTTGGTTGAGATGTAGAGCGAAAGATTGAGAAAGATTCTATTACCTTCACTTGCATCAATCTTCTGGTGATAGCTTCAAAGGAATTCTCATTAGATTTGACTTATCCCAAAGTGAAGAAGAGCATTTCCTTCTCTACCCAAACACTGATATCCATTACTTTAACCAACTTGGGCCTGATTATTTATTTCTGAATCTCAAGTGGTGATCATCTCCCTTCACTGTGGCAAGGCATAAGAATTGACCAAATACAATTGACAGTTATGAGAAAATGTGAAAAGTATCTTGAAAGTCATAAGAGCTACAAAAATTCAAAAAGAAAAAAGTTCAACAAACTAGAGGGCATAAAAAAGCAGTGTGCCTAGTAAAAGCATGGCCAATGCCCATCAAGAAAAAGAACAAAAAGTTGCATCTTATGTAAAAGAAGAATTATCAAAGTCCAAGTACCTGCGTAAAAAAAAATAAAAAATCATCGTAAGTGCAAAGGAAATTAGAGAGAAGCAAAGCTCCCATGTAGAAATGATTAGTTAAGGGACTTTTGAGATGCGCTGTGTTTAAAAAGCAAATGACTTCAAAAGATCGAGTAACCTAGTCACGATGCTATGATGATCACTAACTCTTAAAAACTCTCTTGAAAATTTTAAGCATTTCAAGCCTTTCCTGAACCAACAATACAACCCTCTTCCGAAGTCTCTTTTGATTGGGATGGTTCGAGTGAAAATGAGAATGCCACAAAGAAGCTATTGCTTGGAGAAGTGGAAGTAATCCTATCTTATCTTATCTTCCAAGTTCTCAACTTGTAAACCTGATGAAGATAGTGACAAATGTTCCTCTATTGGCCTCAAAGTAGTAATCCGTTTGTGTAAGCCTGTGACAAAACATATATTGCGGTCCTTTCAAAAGAGATTTTTGATCGATCAGATTGTGCTCATAGTGAATGTTTCTAAATTTTTTTGATATGAGTTATGTGAGATACCATCAACAATCAGTTACCTCCCATATGAATGGATGGGATTAAGCAGCCATTTTATTGAGAGTATGTGAGAAACCCTTTCTGACTAAGAAGCTTTGGTTTGGCATACTTAATGAGCATTTTTCATGAATAAAAATCTCTTTGATAAGAACTTATCTCACAGAAGATTTTGATGATTAATGGTACATCCTTAAACAAGATGATAGTTTTGTGCCACATGATGTTGATTGACGTCAAGTGTTTTTAGAAAAAGCAATCGAACTTAGCTTGATTAGCTTGTTCAATTAATGCTGCAATATTGTCAATACATCTCTTGATGACGTCTCTAATAACATTTGCTTAAGTTGAGTTTGACAGGATTTCCCAGTGAAGCCATGCAGTTTTCAAGGGATTAACGGATGCTTCCCTAAAGACAATAAAGATTCATGGTCAACCTTAAACCATGTCATTTACAAAGGTTCATGAGTTTTCCTCAAACCATGTATTTTTAGCCAGGTCAAAACCCGTTGTTACACGGTGAGACTTCAATCCTTCTCCCCCTTCTTATGACTCGGTGGGCTTTTCGTAGCCCAGAGTCCTTCTCCTCTTTCTTATGACCCAGTGGGCTTTCCGTAACTCAAAGTCCTACTCCCTCTTCCTATGACCCAGTGGGCATTTTGTAGCTTGGAGTCATTCTCCCCCTTCTTATGACTCGGTGGGTTTTTCATAGTCTTGAGTCTTTTTCCTTCTTTCTATGACCTGATGGGCTTTTTGTAGCCTGGAGTCCTTCTCCCCCTTTTTATGACCTGGCGAGCTCTCCGTAGCCCAAAGTCCTTCTCCCCCTTCTTATGACTCAATGGGTTTTCCGTAGCCCAGAATCCTTCTCCATTTTCCTATGACCCAGTGGGCTTTCCATAGCTCGGAGTCCTTCTCCCTCTTTTTATGACTTAATGGGCTTCTTGTAGCCCAGAGTCCTTCTCCCTCCTCTTATGACCTGGTGAGTTTCTCGTAACTCGGAGTCCTTCTCCCCCTTCTTATGACCTGGTAGGTTTTCCGTAACCTGAAGTCATTTTCCCTCTTCCTATGACCCAGTGGGCTTTTCGTAGCCCGGAATCCTTCTCCTCTTTCTTATGACCCAATGGACTTTCTGTAGCCCGGAGTCCTTCCCATTCTTATGACACGGTGGGCATTCTGTAACACAGAGTCCTTCTCCCTCTTCTTATGACCTAATGGGCTTTCCATAGCTCGGAGTCCCTCTTCTTCTTCTTATGACCTAGTGGGCTTCTGTAGCTCGGACTCTTTCTTCCTCTTATTAACAAGACGCACTTTCATAATTATGAGCTCTTTTCATCGACCTGATATGTGCATATGCACCTAAGGTTGCTCTATCGTCAAAATAATTTAGGCATTTTCTGTTTTTTGACCCGAGGCTGGCCTCGCTTCGGTCGCCCTTGTTGACTACAAGCAATGTTTGGCCTTGCTGAGCTACCCTTGGGTGAGGGCAAGCATTGGCCGTCTAGGTATGGCTAAGTGAGGGGCTCTCGCCAGATCTGGCAATCGACCATGCCCAAGCGAGGCTCATCAGGCCTTGCCCTCACCCACGTGAGCCCCAGTAAGGCCAGCCCTCGTTTAAAGGAGGCATGGCGAGGTCACCCTAGCCTAGGTGATGGTCGGCCTCACTAGATTTGGTAAGGTGCCCTAAAGTGGCTGTACCTAGACAATTGGCGCTCGCCCTCGCCTAGGGGCAACTCGGCAAGGTCGGCCATCACCTACAACTGGTGAGGGCGACCCAAGCGAGGATAGCCCTCATCGACCATGGCTGTGGCTGGTGGCTAGCGATGGCCACTAGCAAAATGAAAAAAAAAAAAAAAAAAAAAAACAAAGAAGAGGGAGAGGAAAAAAAATTATTTTGAAAATTCAAAAATATTAAAATATTATTAAAAAATGTTCACGTCAGCATCGGCCGTACCACGTAAAATGGCCAGCATCCATGTTAACGATTTCTTATATAAATTGGCCAAATGGACTGAATTGATACTAATGTGAAATGATTAAGATTAAATTAGTATAATTAAAAAGTCTAGAACTGAATTGATACTAATTATCGCGACCTATTTTTCGGGTGCACCGCCTAAAACTAGGTTAATGGACTACTAAGCTTTTAACTTAGCTTGGGCTCTCCCAAGCCCATACCAATTCGCGACTTAAGGTTCAAACATTTAACATGCTAAAGGTCATTAATTAGGAGTCGCCACTAATCGGTTTATGGTAGGTCGATTAGACACTTAAGTAAAATAAATGGAGATTTATTTTACTCCTACAAACCAGAGACTAAGGGTACGGGGATTTGGTTACACTAGAATTTTCTAATGCCCTTTTGGTACCATTTCTTTTAATTTTTTAAAAATGTTTTTGCAAGCAGCTGATTTATTTTAACCTAAATTACTATCATGCAAATGTGGTGACCACACGGGTGCTCATCCATTATTAAAACATTCAAATAATAAATTGCATCAAACAAAGCAAGTAATCATTTTTTTTTTTTTCGTTTTCTTAAAAATTAGAATTCTTTTATGAAAATACATTTTTAAACTAAATGACTTAATCTTATTAATATGCAAATTCTAATTAAATGGGTCTATTATGCAAACTAGTTATTATGCATCTCATGGCCTAACTTCACTAATGAACAAGTCCTGATTAAATGATCAAACTAGTTAACATGCACCTAGTATTTTGTATTTTTTTATTGAAATTCAGAATTTATAAAGATCCTAATTAATTTATCTAAGAAGGGATAATTTTCTAATTTATCCTAGGGATTAAATCTGACTTAAACCCTATCTTATCTTAGAAAACTATTTTTATTTTTTTATTTTAAAAAAGAGGATAAGAATATGAAAGTGTGCCAATTATATCTAAGACTCTAAAAAGGCTATTTAAGTCTAATCCTAACTTATTTCTTTTAAAATATCTAAAAATGCAGTCCTAAAAATATTATCTAAAAATGCAATCCTAGAAATATAATCCTAAAAATTTGATTAATTAAACCTACGTGTCTATTATATTAAACCTTAATGTCCTATATGCTCATGCAAATTTTTTGAATATTTTGATTTTTTTAGCATCTTTTTTAGTTTTTTTTTTTAAAGTTGAATAGTTGTTAAATAAGGGTTAAATCTCAACAATTAATATAATCACTAAATAAAGGATCAAAATAATTGAAAAAATAACTTGACATCTCACAGGTTAAATTAACAATTATTCTAACCCTAATCATCATAACAACTTAAAATAATTAAAAAATCTAGTCCGAAGTCTTACGGACCAAATTAAATAATTATTATGATTTTAACAATTAAGATTCTACCAAAAAGCCCAAAATTTAAAAATAATTAGAAAAATGATCCGATGTCTCTCGGATCAAATTAATAATTATATTAATTTTGGACAAAATCCCTATGGATAATGCGTACTAAATTCACAAATATTAACATTGAAAAAACCATGTTCTAACTTAAACAATAATAACAAAATTCAAAACACAATGAAATAACATAAAATAGGTCAAAGAGAGAAATAAAAATAAAACTAAAAAAAATAAACTACCTAAAGGAGGAGATTTGCAGCAGCGTTGGTGGGGTGCCGAACGGATAGTGACAAGCGTCGGGACTCTGGCGAGTGGCAACGCGATGGCGCGAGGGGACCGGCGGTGCAAGGGTGGCGAGTCCGGCGGAGCGGCACAGGCGCGGTGCAAGTGGAAGAGGCGCAACACGAATGCGAGGGGGAAGCAGCAGGGGACGTTGGAGGTGCGGATGTCGTAAGCGCAGGTGAGGTGCGGCGTGGCGGAGTGCGGCGGAGCTCGGTGATCGACGGGCGGCGTCACGGCGAGTGGGGGTGTTGCAAGCGGCATGGCGTTGGCGAGGGCAGGAGCGCGTCGTCGGGGCACCTGGCGTTTGGTGCTGCTGATGTGGTGAGATCGGGAGCGGCAGGTTTCGGAACTCCGGTGTCGGCTGGGCAGCGGCAGGTTGCGGGTGAAGCGGCGGCGGTGCTCGTGGTTTGCCCGAGTCGTTGCTAGAGCAGAAGACGTCGGGTGCGGATTCGTGGGCGTCAGCGGTGGTGTTGGTGCAATGCACACGGACGGAGGAGGTGTGACGCGAGCGTGGGTAGGGGTTTCCACGCGAAGAAGACGAACAGTAGCTCCTGCTGCTTTTTTTTTTTTTCTCTCTCCTCTCACCTGTCCACTCGCACGTCCCTCTCTCTCTGGCGTACTTTCTCTGCTGACTTTTGACTATTATTTTTGAACTCAAAAACCATAGGAGAAAAGTCCCCCTGACATGAAAAAGAAAATTTCGATTTTTTTTTTAATTCGCCCCCTGCAGTTCACGAAAGTTATGGCTCCTTTTATAGTGATTTTCAGATGGCCATTTTTATAGCAAATTTCGACTTTCCATCTTCTGTTGCATTAAATCAAGCCTGCAAATCGGAACGTGATTTCGCAATCAGCTCGATCCTGCTCAGATTTCTTCCATTTTGCAAAATTCTTGCATCTTATTCACTTAATTTTTAAATTGCTTCTGCATTTAATGTAATCCGAATGATCATCATAATTTCAAATTTCCATGCATAATCAATTAAATAAATTTCCCCCATTTTTTCCTTTTATTTGTTCCAATGCAATTGTTATTTTCCTTATTTTCCTAGATTTGCTAAAAATAGGTGTCAACACTAATATAATAGGCTCATGAATTTTCTAACACTTTTAGATGATGTTCAATATAAGTATGGCCACAAAACAAAGGAGTACCTTTTCTTATTCATGAAATTTTCTTATAGGGAAAGTTGCACATAAGAATGATAGAATTGTAGTAAGTGCTTCTTTGGACGTAAGTTCTAAGAAGATAAGACAAAAAGAGGAAAAAATATCCAAAAGGTCATAAATCTTTTGAACATGTGCCAATTCAATCTCAAGCATTTCAATTTTTCCAATTGAGTATTAGACTTTTTCATCTTCTGCCAATTAGGTTCTTCAGGCCAATTCTAGCTGAAAATCGTATATATGAATGCTGGTCATCCTATTTGATAAGGCTGGCGTTGACATGGATAATTCATAATAAAATATTTTGATTTTTTAAAATTTTTTATTTATTCTATCTTTTCTTTTCTTGTTCTTCCATTCTTCTTCCTCCTCTAGCCGACCTCCCGGTGGTTGGAAAAGGCTCCCCTGAGGCTGGCAAGGTCATCAACTCCCTTGAGGCTGGCTGAGGCTAGCAACTGCCTAGAGGAGAAAGTAGAAGAGAAGGAAAAGAAGGAAAAAAAGAAGAGAAAAATCTTATAAAATTATCAATAAACTAAAAAAAAATTAAATCACAAATAAAATTTGAGTGTTGTAACAAATGCAAATCTATTTTTAGAATAGAAATATTGTGCAATTACTAAGGATACGTTTGGTCGTCAAGATTTTTAATCAATATAGGATTGGATAAGATATGATATCAAATCCTGGGATTTTTTTATATCTTATCTATTATTTTGTGAATTGCAATATTAAAGTTGAATATTTTTACATCATATTATGTACATTTTTTTTTATATAAACGGTATATCATTATAAATAAACCTAAATGCTCATAAACGGAGATAGTGAAAATCTCTCGTAACATTATTCTTTAATTTATTTTTATTTTATTTTTTTCTCTTTTTATATTTTTTCTTTATTATTTCTTTTTTCCCCTTTCATCATTCTTTAATAAAATTTTATCAAATAGTAAACTGTACTAACATACCTAAAATAAAAAAATACCTAAAATATATAATAAATATAAATATTTAATTTATAGATTGAATGTTTATTATAAGATAGAATTAAAGTTGAATATATAAATTAAAATAGGATTAATCAAAAATAAATTTTTAATTTCTTAAATTAGAGTTCAAATATTATTTATATTGAAATATAATTTCAATTTTGTTAATTTAATAAGTTTGTTATTAGAGAAAAATAACTTTCCTATTATAGATATTAGAAATCCTATTTACATTTATCCCATCTCCCATATGGGATAATTTTATCCTATCTATATCTTTCTTATATGTGACTTTATCATGTCCTGAGTGAGCACCAAACGTAAGATAAAATAAATCATATCATACACCTAAATTTTTTCGAATTAGATGGATCATGCCCACGAAACGAACAGGTTGGCCCAAGTCCGTGTTTTTTAATAGTTAAAAATTATCTCGTAGGAATATAAAATTTTGAAATTTTTCCGGGATATGAATTTTTGTGGATAGGGCAAGTGTAAACGAATATGGCGTCCGGAAAAGTGAATATTGCGTTTGAAAAAAGGATCTTCATGGATATTGATTTGGAAAAATTAAAAACCCTAATCGGTGGCCTATAAAAAGGTAAAACACGTAGGGTTTTGGAGGAGGCCACACAATTCCATACACGGCCACAGAATTAAGAGAAAGTGGGGTCGGCAATTTTATTCTCAGAGCACTAGAGAAAATACACGTGAGTACACGAGAGAGTGCTCGTGGGTGCCCCTTGTCATTCCGTCGACCTTCTCCAACGAAGTTGCTGTCGAGTCTAAGAAGCATCCTCGATTGTGCGACGAGATATCCCCTATTGCCTCCCAGTCATTGTCGCCGCATCTAGGTTTTGCATCGCTCTTGAAAGATCCAACCCAACTTAGAGCAATTCAGAAGTCAACGTATAAAGGAGAGCTTGATCGATGAAGTCAGAATTTTAAGGATCCACTTTCTCAACGCACAAATATAGAGAAAGGAGGAGACTTTGAGGCGGTGGTCTTTGCCTTGTGGAGTTCAAGCCGAAAGAGGCAAAAGAAGGTGTCGCTACTTTGCTGTTCGCAGGTCCAACTCCACGTTGCAGCCATCGCCGTGCCAGTCTCTGTGTCCTGCGGCATTCCCGACATTCCAGGAGCGCCCTCGAAGCTTTCCGTTGGTTTGGTTCATGGGTGATCGTCTCATACTGGCCGCCTCTCCGCAACTTGCGGAATTTCTATTTTTTTCGTAGGTTATCTGAAGCTCTCGCTGACCGCATCATGAGCATCATCGAGCGCCGCAAGCACCACGATTGAGTCACCGTTCAGCCGTGAGTCTCGACAAGGTCTCACTGCCCATCCGTGAACCATCACCGCTGGCCAACCTTGGTCGCGGGTCGTGAGTAGCGTTTGAGGATCGGAATTCGGAAGCCAATATTCGAATTAGGTAAAAATCTTATCTATTTTGATTTTCGAAAATTCAGTTTCCTTATTTGATAAATTCGTTGATGCCAATGATGGAAATTTCCGATATGCTAAGATATGTGAAATCTCGAGTAGCCTTCTAAATTAGAAAATCTTCCTAATTCGCAACGCATACGATTGACAATCCGATTTCACGCTCGAAATACGACTTCGCAATCGCACGGAAAAATCGCCAATCCGATCTCACGCTCGAGATATGATTCGCAATTTTATTTTAAAATTGGCCAACCCGATCTCATGCGCGAGATATGGTTCGTCAATTTGGATATCAATCTTGCTCTGATTTGTTGTCATGCCATTTAAGTTAATTTTGTTTTTGTAAAAAAAAATCCAAAAAGTGTAGGTTTAGGGTTTGCATATTTAGAATAGGAATTTAAAAAAAACAAAGAAATCAAAAATCAAATCAATCAATTTAGGTTGTTAGATTTTTAACTCGGATTGCATGTTTAATTATTTGACAATTATTAGTTTCGAAATTAATAAAACAAAAACACAAAAAAGGGTCATCATGCTTATGTCATGTAGAATTAGGACATTTCTTTACACGTCATTGCATATTATAATAAATTGCATGCTTATTTAGAATAAAAACCATGTGCACGTCATATAGAATTATGTTCATACAATGCACGTCATTTAGTGATTTTTGTTAGGTCTATTTAATTAGAAATTGTCAGTCATTAGACTAATTTAGATTGCATATTTAAATGTTGCATTTCTTTAATTTTGAATCTCATAGAAAATACAAAAAAAAAATTATTTAGAATAAATTATCTCATGCTCAGGATAGACTACATGCTTAGTTATGTCATATTGCTTAGGTCATATAGCTAAGTCATATTGCCATGTCATATCATCTTAGATTAGTAGCATGCATTGCATGATTATCATTAAATAAGTAAAAACAAAAAGAGAAATTGCGTGTTAATTAGTAATCATATTTAGGATTGTTGATGTGAATTCTAAACTAACAACGCAGATGCTTTCGTTGCAATTTTTCATTGCTTTCTTGGATGTTAAATTGGTGGTTTGCGGACCCGCATGATCGCCTCACATGTTAGGGAAATAATTTTAAAATCAATTCAAGCTGCCTGCCAAACATTTTTCGAAATAAAAGAGAAAGGTACCGAAAGGGCGTTAGAGAAATCTAGCGTAACGAAGTCCCCGAACTCATGTTACTTTGCTTGGGTTTCTAATCGACCCACCAAAAATAGATCAGTGGCGACTCCTAATTGAAAATCAATTGCATATTAAGAACTTGAATCTAAGTCGCGAATTGGTATGGGCTTGGGAGAGCCTGAGTTAAGTCTAGGCTTAATAATCCATTAGCCAAACTCTAGGTGGTCCAAACCCCGAAAAATTTGGTCGCGACAATATCCTATCCCAAATTTTATCTCGATTGCCAAACATAGCCTAAATACCTTTGAATGCTTAGAAACTCATTTAGGGAACATACTTTAGAAAAAAAAAATTATTTCTAAATAAAAATTATTTCCGCGAACAGAATAGTTATCAAACAAACTCTTAGTATCCATCGCTTCAAAGATGAACCTTTAAAAATCAATCTTAAATGCTTAAACTCGTGTAATTGGCAAAATTTGGTACAAGATTTAGATGGCCGTGCCCCAACCTTCCGGAATTTTGATGAAGGGTAACAACTATTTTAGTTATCTTGCTTTGTGAATTAATGTGTTGTTTTTCCTCTATCAAAATCCGCGGTCCACCATTAAATGCCTCAATCTCATAGGCTAATGAGTTTTTCATTCCTTTGATTGTCGGTAATAGGATATTAATACAGGCCTTGCGTAAATCTAGCAAGGAAATATTGGCAATCATTCCATGAGATATATAATGTATATTGCTTAGAAAGAAGTATTTTGCAAAATTAGAGAGTAAAGGAGGTTCCTTGAATGAACCACCATTCTTATAGCGTTTACAAGTCGCAACCGTTTGCCTAACTAGGCTAACCTTGAAATTTTGGAAGCTATCTAGCACCTTTAAATTTTGACTTCGGTTTCGCTCTCTGCCATATCATCCATGTTTCTCTGCCATCACTAGTCCTTGTTTACAATGCATCTCCATTATTATTAGAGAAAAAGACAACCAAAAATCCTAAATTATGTCTATCATGACACATTTACCTCAAAATTTATCTTATAACGCATAAAAAAACCCCAAACTTATACTTATATAACATAGTAATTCTAAATTTGTATTAGTGTGACATATTTATGGAACACCAAAAATCCTAAACTTATATTGATACGAGACATTTACCTTAAAATTTAGGGTAAATATGTCGCATGAATACAATTTCAAGATTTTTGATATCACAAAAAAATAATTGTATCACAAAATATATTTAAAGTAAATGTTTCACACAAAATAAGTTTGAAATTTTTTGTGTTACAAAAAAAAAAAGGGATAAATGTGTCACGGTAAACATAATTTATGATTTTTTGTGGATTTTTCCATTATAATTATTGCTATTTCAGGAGATAAGTCCATGCCCAGTTACAGATCTTGAATTAGTCATGACCTGAAAATCTTGCTATTATTGAATCTTTTTTTGAATTTATGAAATGTAAATCGTGCGAGGGGAAAAAAAAGCGAAATCACTTATCCAAAATTCATAGTCCAATTATTATAAGTGCGGGAAAAAATACCATACGTTTACTGAAGTCGAATATGCATGAAATTGGAATCCCGTCTCTTCTTATTACGAGAGTAACCTATTCCAATTCCAATAAAAAAAAAAAAACCACTTAAGTTAAATAACAATAGTCAATTCAAGGAAAGGAGAGTATAAGGCATGTTATTTAGCACTTTTCTTTAGCCCATCATAATAACGGATAGGCACTTTTCCCCTTTTCTAATGTGCACAAATGAACCATGAGGACTTCAATCCCTACGATTTTAAATATTAGCAGATTCCTGCATTATTTTTACTCTAACTCTTTTTTTTTTTTTTTGAGCAAGTATTTTTACTCTAACTTCAAAGGCTCACAAAAACATCATCTTAGAAGGAGGGAGAGTGACATCCCACCGTGAGCAAAATAAAGAGACAATAGTTTTTTTTTTTTTTTTTTTTAAAGTTGAATTTCAATTTGAAGGCATTTTGGTGAACAACAACTTTAACAAAAAATTATGGTGGAAATTGCAGCTACCTAATGTTATCAATAGGGACTAAGAATTAGGGTATGTTTGGCAATCATTCTATTATTGAGAACAATTTTCAATCAGAAATGATTCTTTGTTATTTTATTCTCAAGAACAATTTCTAAGCATTTGAAAGCATTCGGTAACTGCCCAAAATTTCTATTCTTGAAACAAAATTACGTTTGGTACTGTATTTAAAATTCCTAATTCAAACCATTTTCTTTAATTTTTAATAATTCTATTCTATTTTTTTTCTTTTCTTTCTCTTCTTCTTCAAGCTTTGGTTGATTGTTGGCCTCAAGACGATCGGCCTGACAACTGACGGCCACCTAGACAAGGGTCAATGACCTCACTGGAGTGTCGTTAGCCCTTAGCGAGATCGTGCCTTGTTGGTCAAGCCTAGGTTGGGTGAGTAGCCTCCCTAAATTTGGCAAGGTTGAGCTTGCCTAGCAGTTAGTGGGGCTCAACCTTGTCAGGCCACTACAAGGTTGGCATCACTGATGACCTTGCCAAATCCAATAGGGCTTAGCCTTGCTAGATCCAGGGGATGCTCAACCTTGCCCAACCAAGGCTTGGAGCCTTGCCCAGCTAGGTGAGGCTTGCCGGTGGTTGGGCAAGTCTCGTCCGACCAGGCAAGCCTTGTTGGTGTCCGAGAGAGGCTTGAGCAAGGCTTGCCTAGCCACTGGCAAGCTCATTGGACCTTGCTCAATTGGTCGTTAGCAGCCGGCAGCAATAGACTATGGCAGTGATTGTGGAAGAAGAATGAGAAGAAAAGAAGAAGGGAAAAGAGAAAAGAAATTTGATTTTGCTTAATTTTGAAATTTTTTTCAAGAAGAAAAAACCAATTTTTTTTTTTATTCTTTAATTATGTTTCAAATCTATTCCGTTCCTACAAACAAAAAATTTATCAAATGAATTTTTATATGAAATTTATTCTCAAAAGTAAAATAATAGAATTAGTCATTATTTGGCAAGTTGCCAAACCCATCCCTATAACAACACTAATTCTAGGACAATAAAAGTGGGCCGAGTTACTCTGACGTTGAAGGCCCACGGATGGACCATGTAAAGGAAAGGTTATCAAAGAAAGCATTTCACCCTTTTAAACCCAAGACATTAGGCCCCTTGTCTCTGTTGCCTTTTGAGCTTGCTTCGAAACGGGCTTTAGTCCACAAACATGTTCTTCTTCTATTTTACAAAAAGCGCACAGACCTATTTTTCTTTTTCTAGTTTGGTCCATGAGCCCATGCACTTAGTTTGTCGTCAGCTTGGATTGGGACAATTTTTTTTTCTTTTCGTTCCCATTGCTTCCACGATAATCCTCGAAAATCAATGTTTATTGCAGAAAACTGCACTCGGTTGCCGGATCATGGTGTATCTAGGTGGCGGCGGTGCGCCCCCCACCCTCCGGAATTTCAATGAAGGGCTAACATCTATTTTAGTTACCTTGACATTTGGATTAATGTTTTCTTTTTTCTCCATCTAAAATCTCGATCCACCTTTAGAATAAAATATTTTTGCCAAAGATGTTGCCACATTTTTACTGTATAATGAGTTTTTTGTTCTATTAATAAAACTAGCGACACAAAGTCTTATATTGGCACGCGTGTCGTTTAAAATTTAACGAGAAAATATTGACAATTATTCTACGAAATACATATATGGAAGTATCTTGTAAAAGCAGGGGATAAGGAGGCTGCTTGTTAAGCTAGGCTAACCATGAGATTTCTGAATGTGGCCTAAAGGCTCTCAAATCCAGCAGCTTTGAGTTTTGACTTCACTTTCGCTCTCTGCCGTAACCATCAAAGTTTCTATGCCATCATTTAGTCCGAGTTTACAAGGCGTTGCCATTGTTTTATTGCTATTTTAGCAGATTAAGTTGACGTCCAGTTAGAGATCTCGGATTCGTCAAGATCTAAAAGTTGGAAAATTGTCAAAAAAGTACTGATTCTAATGTACAATTTTCAATTCAATCATAAACTTTTCAATATTGCTCATTTAGTTATAAATCTTTTGACTATTTGTCGATGTAATTATTCTAATCAATTTTGGCTGAAAGTTGTTGATATAAACACCGACCATTTTATGTGGCATGATCGATGATGGCCATTAGGTCAGCGATTCCAATCAAAATTACCCAGAGGGATATGTTGGCAACAATTCAAAGATTTAGGACTAAATTGGTAATTCATCAAAATGTTTATGACTAAATTGATAAAGTTAAAAAGTTTATGATTGAATTTGTTGCCATACAATAAGTCAATGAATTTTTAGACAATTATTCCCCTAAAACTCTCACTACTTTTATCAGCTATTTACGAATTTTATATTGTGCAAGTAACAAAAAAAAAAAAAGGAAAAAAACACTAAACCACTCATTCATTTCATAGTCCAAAGTGCGCAAAAAGTATCATACTTTTACTCCAATGGATATGATTTCTCTCAAGGCCACATCAATTGCTTCAATTATTGAAGAAGCCCATCTCTTTTTATTACGAATCCTTATCCAATTCAAAATCCCATTTAATTAAGATAATAAGAAGAGTAAAGTGCATGTTGATTAGCACATTATTTAGCCGCTCCTTTTTAAAATGTGCATGAATGAATCATGACGACGACTCTAGTGAAAGAGGGCAAGTGCTACATGCTTATAAATATTAGCAGATGCGTGCATTATCTTGCTCAGGCATACAAAGTTAAATTCAGCTCCCATCCATTCGCACACGCATTCACCTTTCACCTACAAACGCATTAAGGACACAAAGCGACCCCACCATAAAAGCAAACACAGATTCAATCCACCCCATAAAATTGCACCCCCCTTTGGATGTTTATTAATTTCTGGTGACCGTGGAAAGGCATCCCAATGTAGACTTCTCTTCGCGGGGTCAACGGGCCCTTTACTGGATGACATGACCAGATTCACCGTAAACTTTCCATGACCTGTTCCATGTATTGAAGTGGGTTCTTCTAGGCAGGTTCTCCCTCACGGCAAATGCAGGGACAATACTAAAACCAATAGGTAAATGCTTAAATGGAAGAATGTGTTTCTTTTTCTATTGGCGAGATTCATGATAATCAAGCCCATGTTATTGGCCTACTTCTGCATTCGAAAATGCTCTCTTACTATTAAGCAAATGTCGTCTTCAAATCTTTCCGATCATGCGCTTTTTAATGGGCCTGAAGCTACACTCTAGGTCTAGGACAGGAAGCCACATTGAGTTTTTCTTTGAATTAATACCTGAAAAACTTTAAACTGACATATTTATAATAAATTTACCAAAAATTGATTTTTTATCCTAAAAAATCCTAAATCGTTACATATGTGATGAATTTACCTCAAATGACCATAAAAAATCATAAAATAGTCACTTGTGACAAATTTATCTCAAACTAGTTTTTTCAACCGTTAAAAACCTCAAACTAATACATTTGTGAGAAATATACTCTCAGTTAAATTGATAAAGTAAAAAAAATACAAAAAATGGTACAATTGTAACAAATAGAGAGTAAAATCCTAAACTAGTACACCAGTTAATTATCATATGTTATCCAACTGAGTAATTTGATAGAAAAATTTAATAAAAACTAACAAAGGGTAAATTTGTCACAAGTTTATCGGTTTGGATTAAATTTATCAAAGTTAAGGTAAATTTATCACAATGTACTAATTTAGAATTTTTCAAGATATTAACCATTTTTCTATTTCCTTCATCATTAGCTCAAGGCAAATTTAACAGTTGTAATGTACACGTGCTTATTTGTTTTGTTTATTGGTTTGGCAAATATAAAGTGGTTGAGCCCGTAAAATGTCGCCGAACAACTAGACAAAGCATGGAATCAAGAAAGTGATACACATAAACAATAAAAAGGAAGTTATTACTCTTTCTAATATTTCTTGTTTACTTGATGTCACTAGACCAAGTTCAATATCACAAAGTAAAATAATTGAGTGATAATCTTTAATCTCCCATGAGAATAATAATCTATTTTAGAGTATAAAAAACCAAATAACAAATAAATATAAATTTTTATGGGGCCCACTTCTACCAAAATGTATGATTCACAATAAGCTATTATTCTCACAGCAGCCTAAGACTATTATATTAGAAAAACCTTATCACAAACTAAAGACATGCGAAAAAATTGTTTACGTCAGCGTTGGACATGCCATGTAAAATAGTTAGGAATCATGTTAGCATTTGTTGGCCAAAATTAGTCAAAAGGACTTCATTGACAAATTGCCAAAATGTTTATGACTAAGTTTTTTTTTTTTTTGAACAAGTTTATGACTAAGTTGACCAAATTGAAAAGTTGATGAATGAATTAGAATATATATATAATAGATTTAGGACATTCTTAGTAATTTCCTAGTCAAACACAACTCTGCAAAAACACAAGTGATTATTCTACACTTGTCAAAATACAAACTAGTGTATATATGTGTGGCCCCCTCCTTGATGCAATTTAGGAAACTTCTTTAATAAGGAATTTTAATCTAGATAATTCTATTTTGGATAAACATGTTGTGATTAATTTGATAATTCGGTTTGACAAACCGATCTACATCCTCCAATTAAATCGAGTTCATACACGAGCTCAAATTGAGCATGATTAACAGTTTTGAGAGGAAAAATGTTGATCATCATGTCGACATTTAAAAAGTATGTGGTTATGGGTAGAATAACATTAAAAATGCTAAAAGTTGTGTACAATACTTATTTTAGTACCAAGAATTTTCGTTGGATCATTTAAGTGCTAAATCATAGAAAAAATGACTACTTAATCACCAACTATGAAACCACTAGGATTTGTCCTAATGGCCACCCTTTCCACATGTGAAGGAAGAGGTAAGGGTTCGAATCCCCACTTTTCTTAGGAGTTGGGGTGGGGACTATTTAGTTTCAGGTGTGGATTTTAATTCACATGCCTTGCAAGGAGATAAAGTAAAAGTTTGAGAGTAAGAGTTAGAATAGGAAAAAAAAAAAATTGCCAACAACAAGAATTTTAGCCAAAAATAATATATGGCTTTTATAAATACATTTTTTTATATGACTTGACATATTATTTAAAAAATCCAATCCATGTGGCATACTTGGTAGTGAAGTGACCGCTTTGTAAAAATGACAATTACTAAAGTTTTCACTTTAAATAAAAATTGACATTAAAACGATCACTATTTACAATTCTTAGATGACGTTGTTTAGGATTTATATGCTGATTGGGCATGTTGGCAAGCCATGTAGGATTAATAAATTAATAAAATATAACTATATCAGATTTCTGATAACCCAAATTGGAGTTGGCACTTAAATAATCATTTGGGAAAAATGGTACTTAAATAACCCGAAAAGGCGCTAAAGTGAGGGCCGTACATAAATTTTGACTTTTCTATGTTCTTCTCCTGAGGTTGATGACATTATACTTCTCTTGATCTTTGTGGATGATATAATTATAGTTAGAAAGAACCTGGGAAGAATTGATAACTTAAATTAAGTGCTTTCATATGGAGGACTTGGCACAAGCAAAGAACATATCGGATACGGAGATTACTCGATAAACCACTTAATGTCAAATACAATCTCAATAAAGTCATAAGTTAATGAAAGCTAAAATAATAATATCAAGCAAAATAAGACTAAAATAAAATGCTTGAATGTCATATTACTTTCAACATTGAACTTAAATGATTTTAGAAAAGGTCATGATAAAATATGACAATTACTAAAGAAACCTAAACTTAAACAATAGCAAAATTTGAATGAATTAATTTGAATTTTGTAATAATATTAATATTAAAAAAACTTACTATGTGAATTACTCTTTGTATCACCATTTATTCAAATTAAGCACACTTATGTTAGTAAAGCAATTTTTGCACTTATGTTAGTAAAGTGATTCTTAAGGTTTATAAACTTTGCATTAATACTACTAAAAACTCAAAATAAACCTATCAAGCAAAATAAGACTAGAACAAAAAGCTCGAATGTCATATTACTTTCAACATTGAACTTAAGTGATTTTAGAAAAGGTCATGATAAAATATGACAATTACTAAGAAACCTAAACTTAAACAATAGCAAAATTTGAATGAATTAATTTGAATTTAGTAATAATATTAATATTAATATCTAAAAAAAAACTTACTATGTGATTCACTCTTTGTATCACCATTTATTCAAATTAAGCACACTTATATTAGTAAAGTAATTTTTAAGGTTTATAAACTTTGCGTTAATACTACTAAAAACTCAAAATAAACTTGTGCCACATTTCTTAAAATTAATTTTTTATATTACAAAAATTCCAAACTAGTAAACTCATGCCATAGTTACCCAAAATTATTTTTTATGATAAAAAAAAATTTCAATTGGAACATTTATGCTACATTTATCCCAAATTAGAATGCCTGTGCCAAATTTATCCTCACAAAAACCCTAGATTTTTCCCAATGTGGGGTAAATAAGATATGGTTGTACTAATATGAGATAAATGTGGCATTAATGTATGAGTTTGAGAATTTTAATAATCAAAATTTTAATTTAGGATTAATGTGATACATGAGTACTGTTTATAATAAATGTGGATTTAGGTTGATATTTCGATGGACATGACTGCTCATCTATTTTAAGAAGTTTCATTTCTTGGCCACAGTTTTGGAAACAGCAGGATATGAGTACGGAAAATGATAATCTGACGGCATCGAAACTACTTCTAGATTAATGGCGCCGTCACCACCGCTAATTTTCTTGTGGAACCAGGAAACTTGTATACTATGAAATAATAGATAACTGCAAGAAAATGCACAGAAGCTTCCGCATCATTGTCCTTTAGAGAAGATCCCTTGCGACACGGACAAACTTACATTGTCCGTAGCAAAGGAGATTCGCGGTTTTATTGATAAAGTGCCGTTTGTGCCCTTACGACCACAACAATTGTAGAAAAGGACTACAATGCCGATGATGACTCATGCCGGGGTATCTCACCACGAAATGTTGTTGTTGGCGGAATTCGGGATAAATGAAGGGGGGAAGTACTGGTAGCCCGGGCAATTTTGTGGATAGTTAGGACACAAATAATTATTATTTTAATCAAAAATTGATTTTTGAAAGAGAAATGAAATTTTCTATTTCTATTTCTAAATGCATTTCTAAGCAAAAATACGTATTTAATGACAATGCAAAATTTCTATTTTTGGAATAGAATTTTGTTTGATAATGATACAAAAATTCTCTATCACAAGTGGCGGGGGTGGCAACTAGTAAAGAAGATGAGTGATGAGAAGAGTTTTTATTTATCATTTATGTTCCAAAAATGAATAAATAAATAAAAATTATTTTTCATTTATGTTCCAAATCTATTTTTATACTAAAAATTTATTCAAAAAATCGAAGGATGAAATTGCATCATCAAACGGATTTCTATTCCAAAAACAAATTTAAAATAAATAAAAAATAATTTTGAAATAGAAATAGAAGGGTCGTTATGCATGCCCTTATTTTTCTTCATCAAGAAAACTCTTTGTATTTCCATGCAAGGGATGAGTTTATGAACATATTTTGAAGCATCAAATCCCACTAGAAAAGAAGTAGTTCTTCAAAAAGAGGGCAGTACTTTATTAGAATAGAGACACTTTTTGATCACATAGATCAAGAAGATTATATGACCATAGTGTGAGAACCAGATGATTGAAAATGGAATTTAACATGATATAGCATAAATCGAAGGGTCAAAGGAGGTTGTTGACACCTAATTTTAGCAAATCTAGGAAAATAAGGAAAATAAAAATTGCATTGGAACAAATAAAAGAAAAAAATGAAAAAACAATGGGGGAAATTGATTTGATTGATTATGCATGGAAATTTGAAATTCTGATGAGCATCCGGATTTCGTTAAATGCAGAAGCAATTTAAAAATCAAGTGAATAAGAGGCAAGGATTTTGATAAAATGGAAGAAATCGGTGCAAAATCGAGCTGATTGCGAAATCATGCCCCAATTTGCATCCATGATTTAATGCAACAGAAGATGAAAGTTTAAAATTTTCCATAGAAAGCGGCTGATTGGAACCACTATAAAAAAGAGTTGACCTGCATAGGCATTCGGGGGGGAGAGTTTTTGAAAAAATTGAGAGTAAAAGTTCCAGAGAGAAGTTCGTACCAAAAAAAAGCTTTTTTTGAGAGAAAAAAAGAAAAAAGTTATCTTTTTCCTTCTGTGAAAAAGCCAAAAGAAGCAGGAGGGGAGGAAAAAGCAGAAAAAGAAGCAGGAGGGGAAGAAAGAATTTGTACAGAGAGTAGACGTGAGGTGAGAGAGAGAGAAAAAAAAAAACAAAAACAAAAAAGAAAAGGACGTGCACTGTGCTTCTTCTTCGTGGGTTCCTTCTCCGTGAAGCCGCATGCCGCTTCGCTGCTGCTAACTGCACCCACACCACCTCCCGCCGTCCACCGTGCCTCCATCACCGCCGCTCGACCTCCCCTGCGGCGCCAATGGCAGCCAGCCCTGCGAGCCCTTCCCCCTCATTGCTCGACCGACGCCAATGCCTGCACCTCCACTACAAAGCACCGCCGCACAGCCACTCTGAGGTTTCCTCCCGTGAGCTCGCATCTAGCCCCCGCTCCCTGCCGTTGCGACCTAGCCCCGATGCCACCGGAGACCACACCGCCCCTGCTCGCCTCGGCCCGACACTCAATCGCCACTGCGCTGCTATCCCTGCCGCGACCCGACGCCGCCGGAGCCCACACCGTCGCTGCTCGCCTCTCCCCGGTGCCCGATAGCTAGCCTCGCGCCCATGCTACCGCTGCTTGCCTTACCCATGTCTGCACCAGCACCCGACTTCCCGCGCCAAAGCTCCGAACCGGTTGCCAAGCTCTGTTTTGGAAGAAAAAAGAAAAAAAATCAAATTAGGTATATTTACTTTATTTTATTATGCAAATTTATTTTATCTATATTTTACTTATTGTATCTTGTTTTCTTTATTTGAAAATTTTCCCTATGCATAACTAGAAATTATGACATACCACTCGATTTGCAGCTGCACATGAATTTTTTTATTTCATCTATAAGGCTTTAGATGAAATAATTAATTAAGTAGGAATAAAATTGATACTTTGATCTTTAAGGCTTAAGATCAATTTAATTTTACTAGCAAAATATTATCCCTTGATCTAAATGATGTGTGATATCCTTGGTTTGGCTTGTCATGATTGCTTTGTTTATCTTGGAATGGGTTTAGGTTATAATATTGCATGTTTTAGGGTTTACATATTTAGAATAGGACTATTATTTCGAATTTTAAAATCAAAAAAAAAAAAAATCAAATCAATCAATTTAGGTTGCTAGATTTTTAATTTGGATTGCATGTTTAATTATTTAGCAATTATTAATTTCGAAATTAAACAAAAACAAAAAAAAAAAAATCATCATATACATGTCATGTAGTGTTAAAGCATATTTTGCACGTCATTGCATATTAGTATTAAATTGCGCTTAGTTTAATTCTAGATAATATTTTTTCTTAATTTGTTATAAGTTTAGGTATTTTTTAGATATATTGCATTTTAGGATTATTTAGGTTAAGATAATGTTTTAGTTTAAATTAGGATTTGGCTCAACCTAATTCCTAATATAAATCAAATAAGATCTTAATCTAATTAGGTAATTCTCACATTTCACCTAATTTCGAATTTCATAAAAAATTACAAAAAATGTCATAGGTTAAATTAGTTTTATTATTTATGATAAAATGCATTCTTTTAGGAAAAAGAAAAAATGCCATGCATGTCATTAGGGCTAGATTCACTAAGATGTATGTCATTTAGTATTTTTTGCTAGGCCCATTTAATTAGAAATTACATGTCGTTAGAATTAGGTCATTTAGTTAATATTGCATTGCATATTGCATGATTTTCATTAATTAAGTGAAAACAAAAAAAGGAAATTGCGTGTTAATTATAAATCATATCTAAGAAGTTGATGTGGATTTTAATTTAATATTGCAGATGCTTTCGTTGCTTTGAGGTAAGTTTTTGCAATTTATTTATTGTTTATCTAGGTGTTAAATTGGTGAATTGCGCACCTGCATGATCACCTCATATGTTAGGGAGATAGATTTAAAATCAATTTAAGCTGCCTGCAAAACATTTTCTTTGAAATAAAAGAGAAAGGTATCGAAAGGGCGTTAGAAAAGTCTAGCATAACCAAGTCCCCAAACTCATAATCTCTGGTTCGTAGGAGTAAAGTAAATCTCCTGTTACTTTACTTGGGTTTCTAATCGACCCACCAAAAATAAATTAGTGGCGACTCTTAATTGAAAAATCATTTGCATGTTATAAACTTGAACCTAAGTTGTGAATTGGTATGGGCTTGGGAGAGCCCGAGTTAAGTTTAAGCTTAACAATCCATTAGCCAAACCCTAGGTAGTTTACACCCAAAAAATTGATTGCGATAGAGGTGCTTGTGCGTACCTTATCAAGAAGAACTGAGCAAACTAGTGAGTGATGTTATTGGTATAATTCTCACACAACCAGTAAAGAAGTGCGAATTTTCATTAGGTGGCCTCTTATTGTAATGGCTCTCTTCTATCCCCCATCAACTCGTGAACATTTTTTTTTTTAAAGTGAGGATGTACCTAATAAGGGATGATTGAGAAACAGGAGTGTTTGGAAACATGATAATAACATAACAATTTATCATGTGACAAGTCTTTTTCCCATTCCTTATTCCCAAGTTAAAAAAAAAAAAAAAAAAAAAACTCAATGCAAAAGTATGTATTGAACCACAAAAAATCAAATAACAAATCATTCTAAATTGTTACAAGGTCTACTCCTTTAAAAATTTAATAGCTCAGAACAAGTTGTTATTTTTATTGTAGTCCAAACTTTTTTTTTTCTTATCTCTAAAAATTTCAAACTTGTACCCATATAATGCTTATATCCTTCATCACAATTTTGTCCTAAGATTGCCTTTTAAAAATTTCACGTCCTATTATTAAGATTTTGTTGAGGATAAGTGGCGCTGGCGCCACATCAGAAGAAGATTGAAAAGAGAGAGAAAAACAAAGAAAGCTATCCGAAGAAAAAAATGAAAATTCAAACCAGAGGACAGAGAGGGATTACAGATGGTCGGGGTTGTTTAAAGGAGGTCGCCATCGTTTCGGCTTTGCTGGCGAGGGCTGTCGGACCCCATGGGCCCTCAACGAGGGTTGGCCTACTCTCACATGATAATCGTAACCCAATTGTACACACCTTGCCCAGTTTTGGGCGTGCCCAAATCAGATAACAGCCTCCACAGCTAGTCCCCGGCACCCCGCGCCTTCATCTTCCTTTCGTCCGGGCCTCTTTGCACTCTTTGAGCTCGACAGCGTGGCCGAGCTTGATCGCAAATCTGAGGTTGGGCTCAATGTGCGGCAAAGCTCATCCCCTAGATTTAAGTTTGAGCTCCTTGCCACGAGTGTAGCTTGACACATAAAGTTAGAATATTTCAATAATAAATCATGTTTTCATCTAATATCTAGATCTAAGATTGACCTTGAAGCCGCAATGTCATTGAATTCAAGTCACATGTCAGAGCTTGCCTGAAATTATGCTTGAACACGACACTAAAGCAGAGTTCATGGTCCTTGAGCTCAACGACCGTGGAGAATAGAGAAGAAAGAAACAAGTTGTAGAGATACAGAAAAAAAAGAACAAAGAGGGAGAGACGAGTATCATCAGGTTTGCCTTTGACCAAAGAGTGGGTGGGCGGGCGACGGAACGACGCGGGGGGCGGTAGGACGGCAAGGCCAGTGGAGGCGGGAGATGTGGGGTGTGGTGTCTGAGGGCACTGTATCGAATGTGATGCTACATGCCCTTGCAGTGGAGTTATATTTACTCTTTCTAAAGAGAAATACTACGTTTTCACAAATTGAAAGCATGTTCGAGTTGTAAGAAACCGGTTTTTCTGTTCGACATCAGCACATATTGCTCTTCCCTGTCCTGTGCCAACTTTTTCATTTGCTTCAACCATAGACAACGAGTGTCAAGGTATCCATGCAAGCGCTGGCTGACCCTCACCAATGGCCCGAAGAGGCCGGCAGCTCTCACCAGCGAAGTTGGAATGGTGGTGGAGCCCCTTCAACACCCCGACCGTCAGGAATCTCTCTCTCTCATCCAGTTCGAATTTTCTATTTTTGTTTTGGTTGGTTTTTTTAGTTCTCCATTTTCTTTTTAATCTTTATTTTGATGCGGTGCTCACATGGTGCCACATCAGCGCCACTTTTTTTTCGAAAAATATCAATGATGTTACATCATATCAATACAAATTTTTAATAGTGATCTTGAGTGGAATTATGATAAATGGTATATGTGCTACACAAATAAAATTTTAGGATTTTTTACCACACAAATGGAAAAAAATTTAGGTATCAGTGTCAGGAGGAGCATGATTTGAGATATCTATTAGTATTTTTCCTTTTTTTAAAAAAATTTTGAGATTGCTCGCGTCGCTCACGTATGATCCATTGCATGCAAAAGATTCCTCCTATTCCTTTGGACTGCATGCGAAACTTTTCTCTTCCTACGAAGCAATCGTCGTCTCCACTGCTTTCTGTTTCATGCGCTGTCAAGTGGGCCTGGAGCTGCTCTCTTGGTCGAGGACAGGGAGCAAAATTGAGAATATTCGCTGATACCTTTACGCAAAGTAGATGGACATCAATGACCTTGGCTCATGACGAAGCGGTGCTGAGGCTAAGTGACGTTACCAGGGTCATTTTGGAGAACACGAGAAGAGGGTGGTACTTTTTTTGCTTATGGATTAATTCCTAGCAAAATTTCAAATTAGTACACCTATAATAAATTTACCATAAACTGGTACATTTGTGATAAATATATTTTTATTTTGTTAAATTTTATTGTAAAATTATTAAGTTAAATGACATGTGATAGTTGACTGGTATACCAATTTAAGATTTTACGCTTTATTTGTCACAGTTACAATTTTTGTGATTTTTTTTTTGTATTAATCCAATTTAAACTTACTAGTTTAGGGTTTTTTGAGGTCGAATAAATTAATTTGAAGTAAATTTGTCATAATTGTACAAGTTTAAGGTTTTTTATAGTCAGTCGAGGTAAATTGTCACATGTGTACTAATTTTGGGTTTTTAATGGTCCAAAAAAATAGTTTTGAGTAAATTTATTACACATATACCAGTTTGGGGTTTTTCAGTGTATTAACCCTTTGCTTATTGATTGAAAAAAGAAATTTAAAGTACCATTATGCAAAGTGAGAAAAGGCAAAAGTGATTCATATAATTTGAGATCTCTATTGGTTCGAATAATTTATATCCCTATACCACTACAGAGAGATTAGAGACCATAGATCCCCCGTCTTTGTAAATTAAGTCTACACAGAATTAATTTACACCTACAAAAATAAGAACGTCCCACAAAAAAGAAAAATTCTCATCAATCGAACAATTACATTAGCGAATTTTATAGAAAAGTGGATGTGCCTTTGGGTCAATGGAGTCGAGGCAGCAGCGATGGATGTTAAAGGCAAAAATTTCCCGGTTCCATCAGAAGATTCATGGTTCATGACCAATGGGATCCAAATTCTATGATAATCCCAAATAAGAGTTGATACCACGAAAATAACAAAGTAACACACGTGACTATTACCTCATTCTGCATATCTTTTTTATTTCTCAACTTGATATCGGAGTCTTCAATCCTATAAAAACAGGAGTGCACCAGGTGCAAAAAGTTAAATATAAGATTGTGGAAAAAAGGAATAGTGTATATTTTGATATATCATAATGAAGATTACATCAACCGTTAATAAGCTTTGTAGAGACTATCGAAGGTAACATTTATCAATTAAGATATGTACAGTCAAAAAAAATGATATTCTATAAAAAAAAAATCTTAATTGATATTAATAATCAACAATAATATCATAGTTGTCCCTAACATAAGATAATATTCTATAGAAAATCTTAAGAATCTCTAATATAATATTGTTGATAATTAGAATGTAATAATAAAAATTATTGCTCTTATTTGAAATGTCTCATGATCTTAAATCACTCTTGCGCTTTAGCAAAATTATCAGGTGTAATGCTATGCCTTGTTTCCAATACATTTTTATTATTGTCACAACGTGATTGAGCTTGAGATCAGAGTAGTGTCACTTTGCCCAGCATGAAAAGTTTGGCTAAAAGGGTAAGCAGGTCAAAAGTGGACTTTGACGTCACTGTAAACTTGTTTTAAAAAAAAGATGTTATGGAGCTGTTCCAGCTTCTTTATGCAATAAACTATGCATTTTACTACCAAGTTAGCTAGGAACACTTGTTTATATATACTCTTAAGAGATTGGTCATGTTGTATCCACAAGCAGCTCAGACTACATCCACAAGTTTTCTCCATTTTTACACCCATTTGTTTCCTCTGTTATGCTAAAAGAGAAGTGAGGTTGAGCAGAGAGAAAATGGGTGCTTCTTTCCTCTAGTCATGTGTCACGGCCCGAAAGTTAGCATGTCCAAGAGGTTTCCAGAAGTCGAGCGTGACACCTTTTAACCCTCGCCTTATGTTCCCGAGATGTAGAGTATTCTCCTAGGGGCGGGTGATACTATATTTGTACGCATACGTTATAAATGCGAGTAGCTGGTAGTTGGCTATAAATGCCGGTGGTTGGTAGATGGGGAGGTGCAATCTCCACCGTTAGATCTAAGGGAGATCTACGGATAGTGTTTGCCTTATACTTGTATATAAATGGGTGTCCTCCCTCATTGTATTCTCATTCACAAGTTATATGAAAAGTAGAGCTTCTCTCTCTAAGAAGTTTCTCTCTCTACAAAGTCCCTTATGAGTCGAGTGTTGAAAGGCTGCTTAGGGGTAAAACCTTAAGGCCGCATGGGTAGCCTTCGAGTGAACGAGGAGTGATCGAGAGTGAATCGATCGGCCCAAGACAAGTGGTATAAGAGCTGATTAGCAATCCAAGTGCAAGTGCAATGGCTAATCCACTATCCGATGAAGCGTTAGGCCCTGGGTAGTGACTGCACTAATCATGGGCGAAATGCCGAGAAAAGTGGTGTCAAGGGGAAGAAGACCCGTGGTTTTTTGAAGGATCCGATGGGGGATCTTGCACAACGGATGGCAAAGCTAGAGTTGTTCGTCTCCTGTTGACACCTAATTTAGATTCAATTTTTAGAAAATAAAATATTAGAGGGAAATTTTGAAAAGAAATTTTTAAAATTCAAAATAGTTCAACAGCCGGATTTTGGAGCCATTTCTTTGTTGGAGAAGTTGAGCGAAAATCTCCACCGGCGAGAGGTTGAGCAAAAATCTCCACCGGCGAAACAAACTTGGATTTTCGCTTTATAAATAGAGGGGTTCTTCTTCACCTTTCGGAAGGTGAATTCAGAAAAATCGTCAAGAAAAAATTCAAATAAAGGTTCTTCCTTCGGGGGCTTCTTTTCCCTTCGTTCCTTTGAAAAATCTGCACAAAAGAGGAATGAGAAAAAAAAGCTTTTCGAGGTAAAAAAAAAAAAAAAGAAAGTTGCAGCAAGAGCCAAAAGGGGAAAAGGTGAAACAGAGAGTGTCAGGTGAGAGAAAAAGTAAAAAAAGCAAAACAGAGGTGAAAAGACAGCTACTGTTCACTGTCTTCTTCCCTTGTTGCACACATCAGCGCAAGAGCAGCCGGGCCATCGCACCGTCGGCCACCCTCGTCCGAGCACCAAAGACCACCGCCGCTCCCCGTCGAGACACCACCAGCCGCCCGCAACACCTTCCCCTCGCCGGCGTAGCCGCCGGTTTCTATCCGCGAGCCCCGACGACACGCACCACCACGACGCCGAACCTCGCCGCGCCTTCCTCGCCGACGCTCCCCCGCAACTCCCGATCCGCGATAGAGCGTGAGCCCGCAGCAGCCGCAACCCGATCCTCGCATCGCAGAAGCTGCGATCACCGCGACGCCAGCCCTCTTTGCTCTACCACCGTCGCCATCCTCCTCGCGAAGCTCGCCCGACGCTGTCACCGATTTGCAGAGCCGAGCTCCTGTGGTAGCCGCGACCCGAGTGCCTCGACGCCGCCTCCACTGTCGGTCTTGCAACCCATGACGCTACCGCGCCTGCACGAACACCGCGCGCCACCGCGAGCTTGCCCTGCTGCACCTCCACCCGCCGGTCATCGAGCCCAAACTAGTCACTGATTTCTTTTCCCTGCAGCTCCGAATTGCCGGATCTCGCCGGAGCTCCGCACCTCCGCAACCTCCGATCGACGGTGACGCCACCCTTACAGTTGCCGCCCTTCACTGGAGCCGGTGACCAGCCACACGAGCACAAGCCGTGCTTGGGAAGAAGAAGAACAAAAAAACAAAAACAAAAGAAAAAGAGAAAAGCAAATTAGGTAGTTTGTTTTTCTTTATTTTATTATTCATTTTAAATTTTGTTATTATTGTTTAAGTTAGAATATGGTTTGTCAATATTAATATTTGTGCATTTTGTAGGCATTATACGTAAGTGATTTTGTCCGAACTTATTATAATTGTTAATTTGATCCGAGAGACATCGGATCAATTTTTTAATTATATTAAGTTTCAGGCTTTTTGATGATATTTTGGTTGTTAAATCAATGTAATTATTAATTTGATCCGTAAGACTTCGGATTAGATTTTTAATTATTTTGAACTATTTGTCGTGATAATTAGGTTTAAAATAATCGTTAATTTGACCCGTGAGACAACGGGTTATTTTTTCGGTTATTTTAATCATTTGTTTATTGAATATCTTGATTGTTTAGATTTAATGTTTAGTCCTATAATTACTTGTTTTGGAAAAACACTAAAACACTAAAAAATCAAAAATCAAAAATCAAAATCTTGCATCAAAGCATGTAGGTTTAATAAATCAGACATGTAGGATTAGGTTTATGGAATTTTCATCATCTAGTAATTATTGCTAAATTCATTTAGTTAGAAATTGCTCGTCATTAGAATTAGGTCATTCAATTAATTTAAATTGCATTTCTTTAATTTTGAATTTCATGAAAAATACAAAAAAAAATAGAATAAACTCATTTCATGCTTTAGGATAGATTGCATGCTTATTCATGTTATATACTTTAGGTCATATTGCCACGTCATATCATTTCCTTGGTTAGTTAATAAATTAGTTTATAATTGATCATATTTCATGTCATCATTGTTAGTGTAGGTTGCATATGTGTAATAAAAAAAAATCATTAAAAAAATCATAAAAGGAACATGCATATAGAATTACGACGTCATACATCTCATATCATATAGCATATGCATATTTATGGTTATGTAAATTAGATTGCATACATATTGTAATGATTTAAATTATGTCACATGAATTGCATCTCATATGTCATTAAAGTAAAACTCATGCATATCAAATTTAAATTAAGATTGCACATAATTAATATTTTTTAAAAGAAAAGGAAAAAGTAGGTGTCCTATCATTTAGAAATCATGTTTAGGACATGCATTTTATTAGCATTTGTTTATTTATTTATTTGAATGTTATTTTATTGATTGTGCACCTGCATGACCACCATTTGCATGTATGTTAGTAGCTTAGATTAAAATTAATCAACATTGTCTGCTAAATATTTTTGAAATTAAAATAAAAGGTACCGAAAGGGCGTTAGACTAATCTAGCGTAATCATGTCCCCGGATTTATTGAATCTCTGGTTTGTAAAAATAAAGTATTCTCCCATACTTTATTTGGGTTTCTAATCAAACCCTAATTGATTAGTGGCGGCTCCAAATTGAATTGAAATTGCATGTTTAAATGAATTAATTTCTATCAAGTCGCGATTGGTAGGACTTGGGAGGATCCGTGCCAAGTTTTCGGACTTAGTAATCCATTAACCTAAACTTTAGGATTGCCCTGAAAATTTAGGTCGCGACATCTCCGATGTCTAAGGATTGGTCGATGACCTGACCCAGATCGTGGGCGGAGTTGACACCGGAAGGGAGGAGCTGGTTGCGGAAGTGCAAGAGCTCAAGACCAGCATGGGAGAACTCCGCCACGAGTTGCTAGGGACCCTACAGGAGGAACTCACCCAACGGTGTGAACCCTTGGAGGCCATGATGGCGGCCATGCGCGCGGAGATAGCGGAGCTTACGGGTAAGCTCGCTGAAGCACAAGTTGCATGCGTGAATGAGGTGATCACAGTGCAAGGTCCACGAGTGGACACGCCGAAGCCGAAGGAATTTCGGGGCTCGAGGGTGGCCAAGGACGTGGACAACTTTTTATGGTACATGGAGCGATATTTCCAGGCCATGGGAATCAACGACGACCAAACACGGGTAAACACTGCATCTATGTACTTAGCGGATAGTGCTTTGTTGTGGTGGCGTCATCGGTCAGATGATAGGTGCGGGAATCCTATCGCGACCTGGGTTGGGTTTGTTGAGGAGTTCCGACGGAACTACTTTCCCGCTTATGCGGAGGAGGAATCTCGTGATGAGCTGAAGCGTCTCGAGCAGAAGGGTGGTGTGCACGACTACATCAAGCGGTTCTCGGAGTTGCTACTCCAAATCCCCTCGATGAATGAAGTCGAAGTGTTTCACCAGTTCATGGGTGGTCTCAAGCCATGGACAAAGCAAGAGTTAAAGCAGTACAACGTGGGAGATCTCACTACGGCTATAACCGTGGCCGAGTCGCTCGTGGAGTACAAGGTGTGTCCTTCCACATCCCGACCGGACACCCGTCCAAGGGAGAGAGCCATTGATGGGGGAGATCAAGGTAGATTCAACAATTGCCCGACTGGAGCTAGACCATCGAATGGTCCTCATTCTCACCGAGCTCATGCAGGTCCAAATGGAGGTGGGCAAAGGAAGGTACGTTCATATAGCTGTTTCTTTTACGACGGTCCGCACATGCCGCGGGATTGCCCGAACAAGGCTAAACTGGCCGCTCTTTGCAAAAAGGACGAGCCTAAGGGAGGAAGCACGGTGGAGATCGCTGCGACTCCTTAGCACGATCAAAGCCAAGAAGGCGAAGGAGCCTAAATGCTTGATGTTCGCGGACGTGAAGATCGGAGTGACCATGATGAGTGCGCTCGTGGGCACGGGAGTATCCGATATCTTCCTCTCTGAGGAAGCCGCGAAGAAACTTAACCTATGGGTTGAGAAGGGAGCCAGTTGGCTCAAGACGGTGAATTCAAAGGAAGTCCCTACGATAGGTGTTACGAGGGACGTGGAGCTACAGCTCGGATCATGGAGAGGCAAAGAAACTCTAGAGGTAATTCCACTTGACGACTATGATATTGTCATTGGAATCAAATTCCTAGATAGAATCCATGCGGTTATAGTTCCCTTTGTCGAGTGCATATGTGTGTTGGACAAGAATAGTCAATGCGTGATTCTGGTCCATCGTGAGTCGGATCGTGATTGAAAGATGATCTTGGCCATATGACTCACCAAAGGAGCAAGGAAGGGTAAAGTGACCTTCCTGGCGGCCTTGAAGATCGAGGATGACAAGGGTGAAGGGAAGGAAGTCCCGACGAAAGCAACCTTAGTCCTCGACTCGTTCAAGGATGTCATGCCTTTGGAGTTGCCGAAGAAGCTGCCACCCAAGAGGGAGATGGATCACCGGATTGAGCTAGTGCCTGACGCTCGATCGCCTGCTATGGCGCCTTACCGTATGGCGCCACCTGAATTGGAAGAACTAAGGGAGCACCTCAAGGAGCTGCTTAACGCAGGTTATATACGGCCGTCTAAAGCCCCGTTCGGTGCGTTGGTCCTATTCCAAAAGAAGCACGATGGGTCACTCTGGATGTGTATCGACTACCAAGCACTGAACAAACTAACCATGAAGAACAAGTACCCGATCCTGCTCATCATGGATCTCTTCGATCAACTTGGTGGAGCTCAGTGGTTTACCAAGCTAGATCTCCGATCGGGCTACTATCAAGTTCGGATCGCTAAAGGGGACGAGTCGAAGACAGTTTGCGTAACGCAATATGGATCCTACGAGTTCTTGATAATGCCGTTTGGCTTGACCAACACTCCGGCCACTTTCTGCACAATGATGAACAAGGTACTCCACCCTTTCCTAGATAGGTTTGTAGTGGTTTACCTAGACGATATTGTGGTTTATAGCCAAACGTTGGGAGAGCATGTTGAACACCTAAGGCAAGTCTTCCAAGTCTTGCGCGAGAACGAGCTATACGTCAAGCGCGAGAAGTGTGCTTTTGCCCAAGAGGAAGTTCCGTTCTTGGGGCACATTGTCGGGGGTGGACATGTGCGGATGGACAAGGCGAAGATTCAATCAATTGTCGAATGGGAGCCACCGATGAAGGTACCTGCGTTGAGGTCATTCTTGGGCCTCACCAACTACTACCAACGGTTTGTACGGAGTTACTCAAGCATCACCATGCCACTCATGGACCTACTAAAGAAAGAGAAGGCGTGGGAGTGGATGGACCGATGCCAAAGGGCCTTCGACCAATTGAAGACCGCTATGACCGAGAAGCCGGTGTTGGCGTTGCCCGACCACACCAAATCTTACGAGGTAGAGACGGACGCATCAGATTATGCTATCGGTGGCATTCTTATGCAGGATGGACACCCGGTGGTGTTCGAGTCCCGAAAGCTAAACGACACCGAGTGTCGATACACCGTCCAAGAGAAGGAGATAATCACGGTGGTGCATTGCCTTCGGACATGGAGACATTACATCTTGGGATCGAAGTTTGTCATGAGGACGAACAACGTGGCCACGAGTTACTTCTAAACCCAAAAGAAGTTGAGTCCGAAGCAAGCTCGATGGCAAGACTTCCTAGTGGAGTTCGACTACATCTGGAGTACAAGCCGGGGAAGGCCAACTCCGTGGCAGACGCGCTAAGTAGGAAGATGGAGCTGATGAGCCATACTATGAGTCGACCGAGCTGTCCTTGGGTCGACCGTATCAAGGAGGGGTTAACGCATGATCTAAGAGCTCAAGCCCTCATCGGGTATGCCAAGGAGGGCAAGACCCGACAGTTTTGTGTGAGGACAAGCTCCTCTACACCAAAGGAAAGGGCTATATGTGCCATTCCATGGGAAGCTGAGGAAGGAAATCTTGCGTGAGTTGCACGACTCAAAGTGGGCGGGTCATCTAGGGATCCACCACACGTTGGCCCTCGTCAAAGATCGCTACTACTGGCCCCAAATGCGGGACAACGTGGAGGCATATGTGAAGACGTGTCTGGTATGCCAACAAGACAAGCTGGAGCAACGATCGTCGCCGGGTTTGCTAGAGCCACTTCCCATCCCATCTCGACCATGGGAAAGCATTTCCATGGACTTCATCGTCAACCTACCGAAGTCCGAAGGATGCCGGACTCTAATGGTGGTGGTGGACCGATTCTCAAAATATGCAACCTTTGTGCCTGCGACAAAGGATTGCCCGACCGAGGAAACGACCAAACTGTTCATGAAGCATGTGATGAAGTACTGGGGGGTGCCATAAACGATCATGAGCGATCGGGATCCCCGCTTCACGAGACGGAGCTCAATATGTCAACAAGTTTGCATCCCCAAACCGACAGTCAGACGAAGTGGGTCAATGCTCTCTTAGAGATCTACCTTTGACATTATTTGAGCACGACGCAAGTGAATTAGGCAAAGCTGATCGACGTAGCCCAATTCTCCTACAACTTGCAACGAAGCGAGTCAACCGGCTAGAGTCTGTTCGAGGTTGCGACTAGGCAACAACCAAACACCCCGAGCACTATTGCTTTAGGTTACCGGGGGAGTAGTCCGCCCTCATACAAGTTCGCCAAGAACATGCAAGAAAAGGCAGACTTGGCACAGGCGTGTCTACATAAAGCCTCCAAACGCATGAAGAAATGGGCGGACAAAAAGCAACGGCACGTGGAGTTCCAAGTTGGAGACCAAGTGTTGGCCAAACTACACATGGTTCTTCGATACAAGGACGTGCACAAGGGGTTGATCCGTCGCTACGAGGGGCCATTTCAAGTGCTACAACGGGTTGGGAAGGTCGCATACAAGCTGGAGCTACCACCAAAGCTAAAGGTGCATCCGGTGTTCCACATAAGTATGCTCAAACATTTCCAAGTTGATGAGGAAGACCCGGATCGAGGAGAGTCACAACGAGCGCCGCTCGGGGCAAAGACCTCATATGATCGAGAAGTCGAAAGCATTTTGGCGAATCAAGTCATACAGAAGAGGTATTGCGTGGCCAAGCACGAGTATTTGATCGGATGGAAGGGTCTTCCAGAGAGTGAAGCCAGTTGGGAGCCCGAGGAGAGTCTTTGGCAATTCAAGAAAGAGATCGAAGCCTTTCACGCCGAAGACACGACGAGGGCATCGCCTGATTAGGTGGGGGAGAATGTCATGGCCCGAAAGTTAGCATGTCCAAGAGGTTTCTAGAAGTCGGGCGTGACACCTTCTGACCCTCGCCTTATGTTCTCGAGATGTAGAGTATTCTCCTAGGGGTGGGCGATACCTATATTTGTACATATACGTTAAAAATGTGAGTAGCTGGTAGTTAGCTATAAATACCGATGGTTGGTAGATGGGGAGGTGCAATCTCCACCGTTAGATCTAAGGGAGATCTACGAATAGAGTTTGCCTTATACTTGTATATAAAGGGGTGTCATCCCTCATTGTATTCTCATTCATAAGTTATATGAAAATCAGAGCTTCTCTCTCTAAGAAGTTTATCTCTCTACAAAGTCCCTTGTGAGTCGAGTGTTGAAAGGCTGCTTAGGAGTAAAACCTTAAGGCCGCACGGGTAGCCTTCGAGTGAACGAGGAATGATCGAGAACAAATCGATCGGCCCATGACACATGTCCCCTTGCTGGATTCTTTCTCGTCGCATTATTTGCCTCATGCTTCCCAATCCTGCTCTTGTCACCGATGAAGGCATGACCGGACATTACAAGTTCAATTTATGCACATCTCGTCCTTGAAACTATTTTTGAAATGAGATTGTATTCTACACATGAAAAGTGTATACGATAGGTCCATGGACTTGCGGGATGACAATTCCTATTGCAATCTTTTCTTTCTAGACATATGAAATTGTATTTGATAGGTTGTGTTGCAAAACGTAATGCGCTCATGTTGCACCAAAAGTATAGTCACTATAAATGGGAAATTTTGGGGCCCACAAGTCATCACCAAGGAAGGCAATTGACTTCTAATTGAAGTGGTTAACCATGTCCCGAACAACATCTCAATTCACTAGTATGACAAATTGCATTGAGTTGATAGCCCACAAATCATTGCTAATTAATGTAGTCAATAGAGAGGCACCTTAATAGTCTAGTCCAAGGCTGGTCTTCAACTAAGAGAATTGATTTCCTTTTATGTGTTTTCTCCACAAATTAGGTATGGAGTTTGACAACTTCGGTCAGGATGGGTAGATGGTCCTACATATGTGACTCAATGCTCGATACAAACTGACCAAAGTTATGTGTACAACTACACCATTGTAGGCCAAAGAGACACTCTTTGGTGGCATGTGCACATATTATAACTACGGTCAACTCTCTACGGTCCTCTGACCATCCTTCTAAAACATAATGCTTCTTATCCATTCACCAAACCTTACAAAAAAGTCCCCATCATCTTTGGGAATGCATTAGAGATTATATTGATTCAAGCTCAATGTTGTTTTGCATTGGCTTTCCTGATTACCAAGAATTTAACAAAGAGTACAAACATTCAGGCAAATGGTTTAATTTGGATCCTGAGGTATTCATCATTCAAGCCTTGCAAACCAATGGAGGACCTAATGCTTGTGATGCCTATGCCATCAATGGACTTCCAAGACCATTGTATAACTGCTCTGCCAAAGGTACCGTGGCTTGCATTATGGATTATATTTCCTAAAAATCTCATTTCCATGGAAACTCTGAAGGTATATTCATGATTCATGAAATAAATATTTCACTAAATTAATTCCTACAAACACATCCAGGCTCAATGTGAAGCCACAAAAGACTTATCTTCTACGCTTAATCAATGATGCACTTGATCATGGGCTCTTCTTTGGCGTTGCAAACCACACACTCATTGTGGTCGAAGCTGATGCTATTTATCTGTTACCATTTGAGACCGAGACGCTCTTAATCGCCCCTGGACAGACCACAAATGTCCTCAAGACAAAACCCCACTACCCATAAGCCACTTTTCTCATGACTGCAAGGCCTTATGGGAGTCGTCTTGGTACATTCGATGACTCTACCGTCACTGGCATTTTAAAATATAAACCACCCCTTAACAATCCTCATCGGTTCTTCAATTAAGCAACATCCGCTCCATAAACCGACCCTCCCTTCTTTGAATGACACTGCCTTTGGGACAAATTTCACGAAGAAGCTCCGGAGTCTAGCAACCACACAATTTCCCGCCTATGTCCCTCGGAAGTTTGACAAAAGCTTCTTCTTCACAATCGGTCTCGGAACTATTCCATGTCAAGGCAACCAAACTTGCCAAGGACCACAAGGGACAATGTTGAGTGCTGCTGTTAACAATGTGTCTTTCACAATGCCGACCACTGCCCTCCTTCAAGCACACCGCACTGGTCAATCGAACGGAGTCTACAACACGGACTTTCCGAGCTACCCAAAATCCATATTCAACTTCACTGGGACCCCACCCAACAACACAAATGTGGGCAAAGAAACAAAACTGGTGTTCTTGCCTTTTAACACCAGTGTTGAGCTTGTCATGCAGGACACGAGCATTCTTGGTGCTGAGAGCCATCCCCTTCACTTGCATGGGTTCACATTCTTTGTTGTGGGACAAGGATTTGGCAATTTTGACCCACATAAGGACCCTGCAAAATTCGATCTTGTTGACCCATTTGAGAGGAACACTGGGAGTGTGCCTTCTAGGGGTTGGGTTGGCATAAGTTTTTTAGCTGACAACCCAGGTGCTGAAGAAAAACGTACATAATGCAATTGCAATTACTCTGTCATTTTTATGTTCGAGCACGAGCGGCCATGGGGCCACGAGCTTCAAAGGTTGACATTGGCCACTTGCTGTTGGAGAAATCTTCGTGAAGTGTTTTGAAGCTGAAAAAACATTTCCATCAATCTAGTCTGAAGATTTGCAGACTCTGCTATTTAAAGTCTGAAGACCTTCGGACAGCCAGATTCAAGACTCAGAGTCTATCCTCATTGATAGTTTCTAATCCGTTGAAGAAAAGCTATCCAAAACTGGATGTTTCATTAAGGATGTGACATTATCGACTGGAGAAGATCTCTTGGCTGGATATGACATAATGGAATCCTTTATTTGATCATGATTGACTCGAAGATTAAGGATCCAATGATTGACAAAGTATACTTGGAAGGTTTTACTTATGGAAACCGAGATCCTGATTGTATGGGCGAACATGATTGATGGGCTATCGACATGTTTCTTTAATAGCTCGAATGATCTTCCTAATTGATTCCGTCCAACGGGTAGATTGGAGGAATTCCTTTGGTAAGTGCCAATGGGTATGATGGCATAAAAGAGTATATAAGGAAAACGTTCCAGTTGTTCGAGAGTGCATGATAGAAGAATTCCAAAGTCTGAAGCTCCTTGTTCTTAGTCAATTCATTTGAGCGAAATCTTGTACACAAAAGAGAGTCTATATTCGTGAGAATCCTTGAGGAAGTGTGGTAGAATATCTACACTGTGGAATCAAGGAAAAGCTGTGCTGTAACTTCTCTTTTGTTCATAGTGAAATCCAGCCGGTGGGCTGTTAGTGCGGAAGAGTGGACGTAGGCTTGGAATAAGCCGAACCACTATAAACCTTGTGTTCAATTTTCTCTTCCCTACTCTTACTTTACTTTGATCGTATTTCGTTTTGTTAATCAAAAGAGAACTCCCTTTCTATCGTTTGCCTAGTATCGCTTGCGTATCTCAAGAAATTGTTTTTGCATCTATTCACCCCCCTCTAGGTGCTTATACTAGCTATCTCAATTGGTATCAGAGCCTGTGTACTCATTTTGTTTGAAGTGTTTTACTTCAGAGTTAAAGATCCATAGCTAGTATGTTGGCTCCAGGGCTGGTAGAAGGGCAAAACAATACCAGACCGCCTTACTTTGATGGAAATGATTACAATATATGGAAAAACAAGATGAAGGCGTTCCTAAGATCAAATGATCCTCTGAAATGGAACGTTGTATAAAAAGGAATCATTCCTAAAGCTGCACCTGTCTCAGAGAGAGGAAAAGATACTGTTGAGTTTAGTGAAATGACTCAGGAAGAGATAATCAAGAGACAAGCTCTTAATGCAAAAGAAATTTATTCTTTATATTGTGCTTTATCACCTACTGAATATAACATAATATCTTCTTGTGTTACAGCCAAAGAAGTTTGGGATAGATTACATATTACTTATGAAAGAACCGATCGAGTGAAAGAGACTAGAATCAACATTCTCCTCGGTCAATATGAAGCCTTCAAAATGAAATCAGAAGAATCTATAACTGATATGTTTAGTTATTTTACAGAAATCGTGAATGGTCTTGAAAATTAAGGTCAATCAATTTATGATCCCATGAAGGTAAACAAGCTACTATGTGGACTCTCCAAGGATTGGAATCACATAAAGACCTCAATCAGAGAGACCCAAAGAATCATGCCACTATCTGTTGATGAGTTGGTTAGGACTCTTCAGTCTTATGAAGTGAAACGAATCAATGAAGATGAAGACCCTAAAGGTAAGAAATCCATTGCATTAAAATCTAATGATGATTCTAATGCTACAGATTCTGAAGACGATATGGATGATGAGGAGCTTGCTCTCATGATAAGAAGATTCAGAAAGCTGAACAAAAAAGGAAGAAGATTCAATCCAAAGAAACAAAGTTTTCAAAAGCAACAGACCAAGTCTATTGAAAATGATGAATCAAATAAAGATGTAGTCTGTTTTGAATGTAAGAAAAAAGGACACATCAGACCCAACTGTCCTCTTCTGAGGAAGAAGAAAGGAAAAGCTGAAAAGTATCAAAAGGCTCTTAAGCAGAAACCTGGAGTGATACAGAGTGTGAAGAAAGTGATAATGATTAATGCCAATGTATGTCTAAAGGCACAATCAAATTCAAATTCGAACTCCAAGACAGATTCAAATTCAGAAAGCGAATTTGAGGTTAGTAACTTCAAAATCTCTATTAAAGTTTCAAAATACATTGATGAATTGTGTTTTAGTCTTAAGACCTCTCTTAAAAGAATTTCCGAACTCAGAAAGGAAAATTCTGCTCTAAAACAACAAGAAAATGTTTTGAAAGAAAAAGTGAAATGTTTAGACACAAATGTTTCTCCTCTTAAAGAAAGTGAAGATAATCTTTTAAAAGAAAATGCATTCTTGAAAAATGATATCACAAATTTTTCCAAAAGATTTTTTATAGGATCTGAGAAACTGGAAAAAATACTTTCTGTTCAAAGACCTTATTTCAATAAATCTGGTTTGGGAATAACTACTGAAATCATTCATTTAATTGATTTTCCTAAAGTGAAGGAAAGAATCAAACAAAGACCCACAAAAGATGCTTACAAAAATCATTTTAAAAAGACCTTTGTAAAACCAATATGACACAATGCTCTCAGATGCTCAAAGTGCAATAGTACAGATCATTTTGAAAAAGAATGTCCTATGGTTTGGAAACCTGTTAAAAAGGTATGGGCAAAAACTGCATATCATACTAACACCAATGGACCCAAGAAAATATGGGTACCAAAGAAAGTTTGACTTTCTCTTTTAAATGCAGGTCACTATCAAGAAAAATATAAAATGGTATATGGATAGTGGATGCTCAAGACACATGACAAGAGACTCAAATTGCTTCATAAAGCTTGTTTAAGTAAATGGTGGAAAAGTCTCATTTGGAGGAAACAGCAAAGGAAAAATTATGGGATTCGAAACTGTAAAAATTGGAAATCTCACAATAAGCAATGTTTCTTTGGTAGAATGACTCAATTACAATCTGCTTAGTGTTAGTCAGCTGTGTGATACTGGGTTCAAAATCAACTTTCAAGAGGGAATATGTTCAGGAATTAGTAAAGATTCTACTCAATCATTCATGGGTCGAAGACATGGAAATATCTACCTCTTGGATGTGAAACCAGATGAATCGCAATGTTTAATCTCAATCTAAGACAAAGCAAGCTTATGGCACAGAAAGCTTGGGCACATTAATATGAAGCAGATAGCCAAAATTTCAGCAAAAAAGCTTGTTCGTGGTCTACCCAATTTATCATACCAAAAGTCTTATCTATATACACCATGCATATTGGGAAAATAGGTAAGAAATTCCTTTAAACCAATAAATCAAGTTTCCACTAACCATGTACTGCAGCTTTTGCATATGGATCTTTTTGGACCAACCAGAACATAGAGCATTGGAGGTAAGAAATACTGCCTAGTAATTGTGGATGACTAGTCACGATTTACTTGGGTGTATTTATTGGCAAGTAAGTCAGAAACTTTCTCTTATTTTGAAAAATTTGCTAAGAAGGTTCAAAATGAAAAAGGGTATGTTATTTCAAGTATAAGAACAGACCATGGAGGAGAATTTGAAAATCAAGATTTTACAAAGTTTTGTGATGAATCGGCTTTCAACACTTGTTCTCCTCTCCATATACTCCGTGAAAGCAAAATGGAGTTATAGAAAGAAAGAATAGGTCACTTCAAGAAATTTCTAGAACTCTTTTAATTGAAAGCAATATCTCTTCACGATTTTGGGTGAAGTAGTTTCAACATCATGTTATATTATTAATAGAGTTTTTCTAAGGCTTATTCTAGAAAAAACCCCATATGAGTTATTCAAAGGAAAGAAATCTATTGTTTCATATTTTCATGTGTTTGGATGCAAATGCTTTATATTAAAAAATGCAAATGATCGAGTTGATAAGTTTGAAGAAAAGTCAGATGAAGGCATCTTCCTTGGATATTCAACCTCAAGCAAAGCGTACATTGTCTACAACAAGAAGACTTAATCTGTGGATGAATCAATGAATGTTAAATTTCAAGATTCTATGCAAAATGAATCCATTCAGATCATCTTGAAGAATCTGAACCTGTTCCAGACTCTACAAAGTCTAAATTTCAAGAAGCAGCTCAGACTCTGAAAGACCAGCAACAAATGGTTGTTGAAGATTCAAATGAAAGAAGTGATCATCAACCTGACAAATCAACCAGCAACTAGAAGAATAAGTCCAGTCATCCCAAGTATCTTATTATTTGTGATATTAATGAAGGAATTCGCACAAGATCCAAAAGGCGCGAAGAGTCTAGTGCTGTGGCTCTTATTTCTGAAATAGAACCCAGAAGCATAGATGAAGCTTTATCTGATGAAAGCTGGATTGAAGTTATGCAAGAAGAACTCAGACAATTCAGAATTAATGATGTCTGGGAGTTGACTCCAAAACCAAAAGGTAAATCTATTATTGAAGCTAAATGGGTTTTCAGGAACAACATGGATGAGAAAGGAAAAGTCATAAGAAACAAAGCAAGACTCGTGGCCAAGGGATATACGCAAGAAGAAGGGATAGACTATGACGAGACTTACGCACCAGTAGCAAGGTTAGAAGCAATTCGATTATTACTTGCATTTGCTTGTTATAAGAATTTCAGGTTATCCCAAATAGACGTCAAAAGTGCTTTCCTAAATGGATTTATCCATGAGGAAGTCTATGTGGAGCAATCACCTGGGTTTGAAGACCCAAGAAAGCAAAAGTTTTCTACTTGTTCAAATATATGTCGATGAGATATTATTTTGGATCTCCTAATGAAAGTCTATGCAAGAAATTCTTAAGACTATGCGGGATGAATTTGAAATGAGCATGATGGGTGAGTTATTTAGAGGAACTTTTATTCATCAAGAAAAGGCCTTGTATGGTTTAAAGCAAGCACCTCGAGCTTGATACGATAGGTTGAATTCCAAGCAGATCCTAAAGAATCTCATTTAAATGCTGCAAAGCGTATTATCAAATACATTTCATCAACTTTAAGCTTTGGTCTCTAGTATCCTAAAAGGGGAGATTTTACTCTTCTTGGATACTCAAACGCAAACTAGCCGGATGTAGAGTTGATAGAAAGAGCACCTCGGGTACCGGTCAACTACTTGGAGGCGGGACAATGTATTGGTTTTCAAGAAAGCAAAGTACAGTAGCTCTTTCTACAGCAAAAGTAGAGTATGTAGCTCTTTCTACAGCAAAAGTAGAGTATGTAGCTCTTAGAAGTTGTTGTTCACAAATCTTATGGATGAAACAATAGCTAAGAGACTTTGGTATTGAAGATTCATGCACGGAGATTAACTGCGACAACACCGTTGCAATCAATCTCACCAAAAATCCAATTCTTCACTCAAGAGCAAAGCATATAGAGATTCAACATCACTTCATTAGAGATCATGTTCAAAATGGAGAAATTTCGATTCAGTTTGTTGACTCAAAGAACGAACTAGTTGATATATTTACAAAGCCTTTGGAGAAAAATCAATTTGAAATCATCCGTTCCAGACTCAACATTTTGAGGCTTGAAGAAGTTAAAGTTTGAGAAGTTAAAGCATACAAGACTTCGACTGTAAGCATACAAGACTTTGACTATAAGTTATTGTCTCTCTCGAATCTCATCTTGAAAAGGTACGATCATCAACCGTGTTTGATTATTGCTATCTTTAATTGACATAACTATTGCATCGTTTCCTTTTCGGAAAAATGAGTTATTTTGAAATGACCATTTTCTCGAAAAAGGCAGTTATTTTTTTGAAAATGCATCTTTTCACTTTCCTTTACGACGTTTAGTATTCCCTCATTTCGACTGAGTTATATACAATCGATTTCTCTTTGTTTAACTTCAAAACCCTAAAAAGCACCGATCTACCATTCCGGTTTTCTTCTCTTGTTTAATTTTCGAAAAAGTTGTCATCTTTTTTGGAAAGTCAAGCAAGGAATCTTTCAAAGACTGAAAAAGATGTCTTCTTCAAGAAAGTCTTCGAGGATCGCAAGCAGGGGACCACGGCGAATGAGTGAGGGGCTTACGCACTTCGATCTCACCGAGGAAGAAGAGTCTCCAAATCAACAGCAAAGCCCACAACATTCTCAGCAACGTCATTCTCCACCATCTAGTCCTCAAGGTGTTGATCATCAACAAGAAGAAGAAATTATTGAAGACGCAGATCCTATAAGAGTTCAAAGACCTTCTTTTATTTATAAGCTTTATCGTGCTTTAAAGAGGACTGGTACTCCATTGAACTACATTGATGAATTTCTTAAGGACAAAGGATATGGGAATGAATATATCTTTTTGCAAAAAATGGAGAGTTGGGGAATTGCTCCTAAAGGGTTGGCTGAAGAAACCCTTGCAAATATCCCAAGTGATCCGCGTGTTGGGGGATTTAATCCTATAGATGGGAATGTTGATGATAAACTGTACAGCCAATTTCAACCGAGAATGGGTGTTGCAGCGAAAATTCGAGAAAAAGGGACAGAGTTGTTTAGATCAAAGGAACATAAGGTTCTATACTCAAAATTGTTAAAGCATGGGGTGATAAACCCTAGGAGTGTGGATTTTGATTTTCTTGATGCTGTAAATGTCAATTTGAGAGAAAAGTTTAGTTTTCTTCAACTTAAGCAGTTCTGTTCTGACACCACAGAAGCCCATGCTAAATTGACTGCTTATTTCTATTCAAATCTTAGTTTCTTGGATGCGAATAGATTCTCTTTTAGTGCCCGAGATCAGGACTTTGTGGTGGATATGGATATGTTGGCGGATGTCATTAGGGTTGAGAAAGGAAGATATCAACCTATTAATGTTTCTATTGCTCGTGCTACATTGGAACTTGTTAAGGATAGAAGAACAAAGGAAAAGATTTCCTACTTGATGATGAGTGTGTTTAACATTCCGCTTCACAAAATTGTGATCAATTGCCTCAGACCGAAATTAACTTCCAAGACGGATGTTTCAAGTTCAGAGGCAAAGCTGATGTATGCCATCATCACTAGGAAAATTTTTTCTCTTCCTCACACTGTTATGTTCCACATGTATAGAGCAATGGTGAAGGACATGGGTCAACTTCCTTATCCAAGTCTTGTGACAAAGTTATTCAGACATCTAAATATTCAGCCTCTACAAATTCTTTGTGCTCGATCGTGTGATCATATGGTGGTAAGACTGAAAATGGTGACTAAAATGCGTATGAAGGAACTAAGCAAGGCGTTGGAGAAATTCAAGGAGAAGACTCCAGTCAAAACTCATCAAATCTCTTTTACATCAAAAAGAAAAGGGAAGGAGCCCATGGTTGCTCCATCCAAGAAAAGAAGAGCTCTCATCGTTGAAGATGAAGATGATGAGGAAAATATCACCATTTCTGCAATGGCATTGAAGAATTTGAGTCGTTCTGTTCCAGAGAAAGATTCAGAATAGAGAACTAGAGAAAGAGAAGAGAAAGAAACAGAGGAAAAAGAAACAAAGGAGAGAGAAGAAGAAGAAGAAAGAGATGATAAGAAGGAAAGAGTTGAAAAAGAAGAAGAAGAGAAAAGAGATCAAGAGGAAGGAGAACATGAGGAACACTCTTCTCCACCTGAAGGCATGAAAACAGGGGGAGACCAAGAGAAAAGAGGAATGTCCTCATATCCTGCTACCAGTGAGGGAGTCAGTCGCTCTCCAGCAGATCTAGAGGACATTTATGCCTCTCAATTTCCTGAGGAAGGACATGATGTTTCATCGCCAAATCTGCGTGATTATGCTGATCTGCCATCGTCTGCCTTTACTTCATCAGATCGTGCCGAAGCTAATACGCAAACCGATAATTTAGCAGATTTTCGCAGAATTTTCTCTTGGAAATGCGAGGTCAGATATATGCTCTGGGATGCGAAGTTTAGAATTTGCAGAATGCAGGTCAAGCTTCTTCGGGTTCCTTGAATGATCAAATCCAAGCCCTTTCTCTTCAGATTCAGGCTAATGATAAGGGTGAGGATGTTGCACAACTAAAGGAAGACTTGAAAAGGCCGGAAGGCATCGTTCAGTCAATGGGAGATTTCCAGCTTGTTCGTGTTCCCAAGCATTCTTGACTCTACTCCATTTTCATCTCAACCTTTTTTATGCTGACAAAAAGGAGGAGAGATGCGAGATTTGAAAACTTTGAATCTTTACAACTTTTGAACTTTTGGATTGGTTTGATGTTTGAAGATTGTTTTGATGTTTGACTTTACTTTTATATCTGGATGTGGACTGAATTTGGATTTGGACTTGATTGCTTATATTAACTACTATTGATATCTTATGGATGGCTTTATCACATACAAGACTAACCTAATTTCTGTGGTTGCAGATTCTAGCGTTATCATTCATTAAGTCATTTATCTTTATAAGATATCCATATTTGTTTGAGTAATATTTTGCAGGTCAAAGTTATCCAAATCTGCAGGAAAGTTTTGTCACCATCAAAAAAGAGGAGATTGTTGGAGAAATCTTCGTGAAGTGTTTTGAAGCTGACAAAACGTTTCCATCAATCTAGTCTGAAGATTTACAGACTGATAGTTTCTAATCCGTTTTGCTATTTAAAGTGACCTTACTGGAGAAGACCTCCTGAAGAATCCTTTATTTGATCATGATTTCAAGACTCAAAGTCTATCCTCATTGACAGTTTCTAATCCGTTGAAGAAATGATATCCAAAATTGGATGTTTCATTAATGATGTGACCTTATCGACTAGAGAAGATCTCTTGGCTGGATATGACATAACGGAATCCTTTATTTGATCATGATTGACTCGAAGATTAAGGATCCAATAATTGACAATGTCTACTTGGAAGGTTCTACTTATGAAAATCGAGATCCTGATTGTATGGGCGAACAAGATTGATGGGCTATCGACATGTTCCTTTAATAGCTCGAATGATCTTCCTAATTGATTCCGTCCAATGGATAGATTGGAGGAACTCCTTTGGTAAGTGCCAACGGGTATGATGGCATAAAGGAGTATATAAGGAAAACGTTCCAATTGTTCGAGAGTGCACAATAGAAGAATTCCAAAGTCTGAAGCTCCTTGTTCTTAGTCAATTCATTTGAGCGAAATATTGTACACAAAAGAGAGTCTATATTCGTGAGAATCCTTGAGGAAGTGTGGTAGAATATCTACACTATGGAATCAAGGAAAAGCTGTGCTGTAACTTCTCTTTTGTTCATAGTGAAATCCAGCCGGTGGGCTGTCCGTGCGGAAGAGTGGACGTAGGCTTGGAATAAGCCGAACCACTATAAACCTTGTGTTCAATTTTCTCTTTCCTACTCTTACTTTACTTTGATCGTATTTCATTTTGTTAATCAAAAGAGAACTCCTTTTTTATCGTCTGCCTAGTATCGCTTCCGTATCTCGAGAAATTGTTTTTGCACCAATTCACCCCCCTCTAGGTGCTTATACTAGCTATCTCACTTGTAACCCACGAGCTTCAAAGGTTGAGGTCAGATACTTAAGCAAAACTTTGAGATAGAGCAGTCATGGTGGCCGCAAGCTTCAGAGTTTGACCATGGAGGCTTGTGACCACCCACGAGCTTCAAAGCTCGACCTTCAAGCTACTTCGAAGCTTGGCCTTGGCAGGTTGTGACCACTCGCGAGCTTTGAAGGTCGAGGTCAAGCTTCAAGCTAGAGTGGTCATGGCAACTATGAACTTCGAAGCTTGGCCATGGCGACTTGTGACCACCTGTGACTTTCAAAGCTTCACCTTCAACTTGCTTCGAAGCTTGACCGCCGTGGTGGCTTGCGACTACTCGTGAGCTTTGAAGGTCGAGGTCAAACCCTCGACCAAGTTTTGAGCGAAGAGCGGTCATGGCGGCCGTGAGCATCGAAGCTTGGCCATGGCGGCTTCCTACCATCAGCGAGCTTCAAAGATCGAGGTCACACAAGCCAAGCTTCAAGCTGGAGAGGCCATGGCGGCACTCATTTTCTAGACAAGAAAGTACTGTTCTTCATTGATGAATAGTGCAAACTTATTTATTTTTTTATTTTTTCCTTTTCTTTTTCCAATTTGGTGCTTATGTGGCACCACATTAGAGTCATTTGTCCCTAAAAGTGCCACGGTGGATCCATGTCAGCTTTTAAATGGTGATTTTGGACGGAAGTCTAATAGAGGGCAAATGTATCACGATAGATAGAGTTTGGGGTTTTTGGTATCCACAAACTCGTTGCTTCCCATCAATTTTTTTCCAAAAAGAACAGCAGCCCAAATTCATCGCTGGCATTGTCTACAATACTTTTTTTCTTTTTTTCTGTGGAAGGGATTTGCAAAGAAGGGAAATACTGCAGGATTTCCCTAAGTCTACGTACACACTTAATTTGCTATGGTCCCCATGGAAGAACATCTTTTTCGAGCATTTGTTGTAGTGGACTTACAAACTTTGTAATTTTTGAGACAAAATCTCGAATTTAATTTACAATCCAAAGGAATTGTTGAATCTGCTTGTGGAAGAGGTTTTCATTAGGAAAGCTTTGCAATTCCTTAGCAATATAAGGACTAAGATAATAAGTTTCATCTTTGAGATGCATCTTAAGAAATTCAATCTCTTTCTGGACAATAATCATCTTTGTTCGAGATAACATAATGCCATACATTCGCACTAGGTTTGCAAATTGGGCTAATAATTTGCAATGAGAATCCTCATCTAGACTATAAAGAAGGATATCATTAATGTAAATTTGAGCATTAGCTAGGATAAGCTAGAAAATTCTGCACATAACCTTCTGAAACGGCGAAGGAGCTGTTTTAAGGCCAAAAGGGAGCATTGTCTAGTAGAAATGATGATTCGGAATGCAAATCCTAGTTTTGCTTCTATCTTTAAGATGAATTCCCAACTGTCAAAAGCCAGCTTTAAGATCAAACTTGGATTATACTTTTGCCTGGGTGAGACTAGAAAAAATAAATTCTGATGGGGTAGAGGAAACCTATCATCTTGTAAAAATTGATTAAGAGGCTGATAATTGATAACTAGCCTCATCTTTCCTCTATTCTATTATGCTTGCTTATTAACATAAAATGCTTCACAACCCAGTGAGAATTTAAAGGGCTCAATTAACCTTTGATGCAGCAAATCCAAACATTCCTTTTGTGCTAAAAGCAAATGTTCTAGATTCATTCCAAAGTGGTTGGCTTTGGTGGAATTAACATCCTTGTTTTTCTTGAAAGGAAGATTGATCAAGAAATCGGGATTTTTTCACAAAGGGTTAGAGCATTTTTTGACAAAGTCTGAGTGAAAATCTGCACATACCCCAAGAAGGGTTTACAAGATTGGATCCAAAATACTCATTTGAATGGTGAAAAATCTTTGGATGTCTACAAATTCCTAGAACTGCCTTTTGAACTGTAGTCCATTTGGCACAAGTTTAAGTTTGGGAATTTGGGTAAAGATACCTCAAGTGATAATGATATTTTTGTCTAGTGAGTTAGAGTCAAGGATCTTGGTAGTAATAGAATACTGGGGAAGGAACTGCACGGTGATGAGTTTGCTTTGTACTCTTGTAGCAAAGATATCTTTAGAGGCAAAGTTAAAATACTGAGTGTATGACGTCCAATATTTTTCTAGGAGTATCTTTGTATCAAGAATAGAAGCACTGACTCCAATATCTATGAGGGCCATTAGAGAAATAGACTTGTCATACTTAGATAAGTATATTTTAATGGGAAAACATGGGAGGATAGAAGAAGTGTGTACACAAAGATCTTAGATTGTGGGAGGTTTAAAGAAGAAGAATACATTTTCTTTAGGTTCTTCTGACAAGCTTCCAATGTCACTAGTTTGTGACCACGTATGGATAGCACATAGAATATGCTTAGTTGGTTCATCTTCTAGGGAGAAGACTGACTCAATATCATCATCCTAGAGTAATACTCCAATTTGCTTCTCTATCTTCTAGATTAAATGGGAATTTCTTCCTTTAACTTTTGCACAATTCTTGGTAAAATGAACTTTCTTGTCGCAAATTTAACACCTGTCAGATTTTCGACGCCTTCTCGAAGAGTTTCATCTAGAGCATCTTTTTCACAAAGTGTCTTTATTTATTGCATTGATCCCCACAAGAAGGATCATCAAAAGAATCTTTCTTTAAACACTTGATTCTTAATTTAGGCTTTTGACAAGCCCAATCAAGCTCCTTATTGCTTTTGAGATAATTTCTAAAAGCCTTCTTATTGATGCAGAGACCATCAAGGGCAAGATGTATCTCCCATTAGAGTTCTCCAAGAGGAATATTGGCAATAATCTTTTGTTTATTTTGGATGAATCTTCCCACAATTTGGCCAATCTATTTTGGAATAGAGGCCAAAAATACATGATTCAGGTGGGGATTAGCTCTAAGAGCATAGAATAGTTTAAGCATTTCTTGGAAATGCTTATGAAGGTGCTTTCTTTGTAAAGAGCAGCACTTTTTTTAAAAAAAAAAAAAAAAAAAAGTTCTCATCTTATAAGCTCAAGAAGATCTTTCGGTTTGATAATAAAGAATTGGTGGATAACCTAAATCATTTAATGAGAATCTGTTTGAAGTAGAAACATCATTTGATCCTAATCAGAAATAGTTTTCCACCAACTTTTAAGCTTCCAATAAATCTGCTCACGAACTCGGTTAGTATTTCATACTGATTTTTCAACAAAAAGTGCCTTGGTGTTGAGCCAAGCATGAAATTCTTGCAATCCATCTAGCCATTTAGAATATGGAATATCGTCGAGTGTGAAGTAGTATTTTGAAGCTGAAAACTTCTGTTGAGGATTTGAGTCATGAAGGCATACTAATTCTGGCTCGGATGAATTTGATTCTTTTTCTCTTTAGGGAGATTCACCATATAAATAGTAGGTGCATGGGATACTGGTGTTTGTGGCTCAAAGGTTGAAGTATTTTTGGAAGAAAAGGAATCTGATTTTGAGGCTAACTTAGAGATATTTTGCTTGGCAAAGTCAAATGCAGCAATAATTGGTATTTTTATCTATCTTGATCTCGTAGGAAAGGTTCAAGTGGATTTGAATCCATATGAGAAGAGGGAGGTTCCAGAAAAGGTTCAAGAGTTGTCTTTTTTTTCTTCAGTGATCTTTCTTTGCTTTTCCATTTCCCTAATACAATTTCAAAGTGTAATAATATCTCTTTGATATTGTTTTGGAGCTTCATCAATAATTGAGGCAATTGATGTAGGTCTAGAGGGGCCCACTTCCATTGGAATGGCTTACCAAGGCTGGGAAAATGGATCTAGAGGAGGAATGAATTTTCTATCCTGCAAGAGCTTAATTTGTCTCTTAGATTTTTTTATTTTAATTGTCTGGTCTTCCAAATAATGATGAGAAACATATATGCTAGACTCCATTTATTGGAGTTTCTTTTGGAATGTTTCAAGTAATTTGTTTGTGACCAAAGCTATTTGATCAACCTTTTAGTTAACTTGATCAAGATGAGCTTGGACAATTGAAAGCTTGGTGCCAATTGTCTTGAGAGCATTATTCTAGGCCAAAGCATTTTCTAACTACCAATTCAAGATAGCTTCAACAGCCATAACTTTCTTTTTTCTTCCATGGTCGTTAATATTTGTGGGATTCGGAATCTTAGGGATATGATAAAACCGATTGTGAGTATCTATAAATTCTTCCAGAAATGGGATACTAGAATGAGATCTTTTCGAAGGTGGAAAGTTTAGAGTGGTGGAACATACAAATAGAAGGAAGGACGGGTGGTGGTTCTATATTTGGGGAACATAAGGGCTGAGGTTCTTTGGATACTTCCAAAGGAAAGGAATTCTTTTTAACCCATTCGTGGATGGGTTTATAGAAGGGTGAGACAACTAGCCTTTAGGGTAAGGGTTTCTTTCTAGGTGGTGACTGAGGAGGTGGAGGAAGTTCACATGGTTTGGGGACTTTTGGAGGAAGGTGTGAACAAGATGGTCCATATGAGACCATGAATTGATATTTACCTCTATCTTCACCAAGATGTCCAACAATGGGGTCTCCATCAAGGTATCTTTGGTAAAGTTTATCTTTGACCCTTTCTTTCTTCCATATGGCCTATCATCTTCTTCTTCATCCGAAGTATTTGTGCAAAAGGGACATTGGCAATCAAGATCCCAAAAGTAATGTCTTTTAGAAAGGTCTTTATAGTAGTGAATAGGACGTCCCTCTTGGTCAAAGGATTCAGTCATGGATTTTGAATTTGGATGGCCATCATCAGTTGGAACATTAGCTACATAGGGTTGCATCATAAGAATAATAGGAAAGAAAGAAAAAAATGGTTTCTTTTTTTTTTCTTTACTAAATTTAATGACAACCGTGCCATCTTTTTTCTTGGTGAACTTAAATTTTGTGGACTAGATAGGTATGGAGTTTTTGTGGATTTTTTCATAGTCAGTTACCCACATGTCTAGAAGTAACTTAATTAATTGATCTCGAGGAATTTGTCCGGGCACATAGATACAAGATGTTTGGTTATTATCCATCGAGATGAACAAGGCATCTTGGACCCAATAAACCACTTGGTAATGCAAGATAGCAACAATAGAATGAGTTTGAGGTGCTCCAGTAATCTATAGCTAAACCTTAAGGGTTAAGAGGAGTCATGGATCCGAAAGAGCCATATTGGAATTGGGAAACAACATAACAAACATTATTCCTACATTGAGGGTGGTATGAATGGTACCAATGGAAGCCCAAAAAGCGAGTGTCTGAGAAAGTCATTTGAACAATCATAGAGAAGCCCCTTCCTCTCATGAAAGGACAAAGCAAGTCTAATAGCACCAAAATGAATGTGCGTACACCCTTCTTGTATCCATTATCATGGAAAGTCATAAGAGATTTGAAGGGTAACAAAGTATTTCTGCTGAGTAGTTAGGATAGGATAAGGATCAAATTTCAAGGATTAGACATATTCTTTAACTTTTTTAGGAGTATACTTAATAAGATGCTTAATAGAGCAAATTGGTGAAAAAGAGGATGGCCTAGTAAAAGTAAAATACGAATTTATAAGCAGAAGACGAGTCTTTGAAATCTTATTGTCTTTGTTGAGGCAAGAAATCTCATAAACATAATCAATTTTAGAGACATTAGAAGTGCGATGTTCAAGAGGAGGACTAAGGGAGATCGGAGCATTTACTGTGACATAATGATTTTCAGGTTCTGATTTCGATTGGATAAATTGGGCCTTTCATCGACACGCCTATAGTGTCTTTCTCTGAGATAGCCACTCATGAGATAACTAGACTATTTTGGGAAGTCATTAAGAGATTTTAATGCAATAGACTTGAGGATTCGATTAGAAATCAACTGCTTGACCGTGCTAATCTGCAAATGTCATTATAACATTGTCAAAATCGATAAGAGATCGGGGATAGGTTGATTCAACTAAGATGTGTGATTAAAGTGTGGATGATTCCACCTGATTGCAAAATTCCGTCAATCGACACTAGACCGATTTTCTATCGGTTTGGGTACCTTATACCCGTAATTGAAATTTTGAGATTTTCACGACCACCGAGAGGTGCCGATATGTCAAAGTAGTACTTTATGGCTTGAAAAAAATCGACCACGGGTCAATTGTACTAAAAATTTCTGAAAACTACCTAGTAGCCTAGGTCACACTAAAATCACGCTAGATTGAAATAAAATGCGAATTCGAATCCGATTTTAGAAATCCAAAGTTCTGTCACATCACAAGTCATTTTAGGAACGTCGACTCAATCTTCGGAGATTTTTTTGCAAACTGAGACTTTTTTGGGAAAAAGTCGAGGTAGAGCCGTTTTTGTCCAGACAATATCAGTGACCGTTTTGATCACACAATTGAGAGGCAAATGGGTTCAATTGGTGAGGAAAAATGCCAATTTGATTGTTGTTATGTTGGTTGGATTTTTAGAGACCTATTTGAGTTGATTTAAGAGGAAATTGAAGTCCAATTGAACCAACCTCCACCAAAATTCGTAGCACCCACTTAGGCCCAACAATTAGACCACTTCAAGTTTCTAGAAGAAGGCATTTTTGGCTGAAAATGGGTTGTGGATGACAGCATGCAAGGTGGACTAGTCAAGGGAACCAAGAAGATGAGATTGAAGAGAGAATTGAAGAGAATTTGAGAGAAAACTTGCGAAATTCGTAGCCCCCACCACCCATGACTATTGGATCATTTCAAAGTCTTCTAGAAGGGATTGGTGGCAGAATTGTGGCCATGGAAGTTAGCAACCAAGTTGGACTTGGTCTTGGGGACAGAGATGAGGATGAGGCTTGGTGGCCCCCCTTCAACCCAATCTTGTCCCCCTCTCCATCATCCATCTTCTTTCTTCATCCTCCTCCTTTTGCTAAGGTGGTAGAAAAGCTCAAGAGGACCAAAAAAAAAACCAAGCCAACCCATCCCCCTTGGCCATCGACCTTTTTTTCCCCCTATTTCCTCCACATTCCAATTTATGCTTCAGCTGACCTTTCGTCGAAGATCTGAGTTAAAAGTTACATTCCCGAATGAATTAGCTTACGCTTCACCCACCACTACGACTAGGAGAGACAGACCATTCAACGAGCCCGGCCATGCCTTGAATTGAGCTACCGTCTATCCCGTCCGGCCGCCGCAAGCCGTGGGTCGTTGGTCCGCTAGTCTACTACTTGCCTGCACTATTTTGCGTTTTTCTTCATTTCTCTCTCATTTCAACCCTTCCTTTGTCCATCCCAACCATCAACAAGTTCCTCTTGACCCTCTTGACCCTTGGGAGCCTCCAATTGCCAACCATTTGCTCACGTGAGCTCCGATTAGTCCGTTTTCCCGTTGAAGCTGTTGGTTTCTTTTTTGATGTTCAACCCAGAACAAAAGCAAAAACCAGTAAGGGTTTTCAGACTTTGTGGGCCATTTTCAAGCCCATCCTAGCCTCGCTTGGTGTTGCCGCTCAGAGGATTATCGCTCACCTCCGTGTCATTGTCGCTATGGACTCGCCGGATCGCTAAACAAGTGAGTTTGCTCACTAAACCTTACTTAATAGGTTAATTATGCTTAAGTGTTGTTTAGATTAGCTTACGTATGGATTAGTGATAAGCTAGAATGGTTAGATTAGTCTTAGAATGGATTAGTGTAACTTAATTAGTGAGATTTGTATAATTGATGATGGATTAGTTGAATCCAGTGGAAATTCTGCAGTTCGGAGTTCTGGACCCTTGCTATTTTCCATTTTTGTAGATCAAAATAGGTTGTAAATTTGAGGTTGATATCCTCTAGAGAAATTTTTTAGACAGCATATGCTATAACATATATTTTTCTTAAGATTTTTAGGGATCTAAAACAAGGAGATATCAGTTCCATCATTTTCAAATAGAACCTCAGTTTTCACTGGAACTGGTGACCTTTCAAGATCCTAGGGGTTTATATCAACTCTTAGGGTTCGAATTTCGAAATTGTTTGTTCACAAAAGTTGTTTATCACATCTTTTAGTTTAACATAATCAAATTTTAGATCAAATGGACATGTTTTGGACCTCAAACCAAACTGATTTAGGAAAACAGACTTTTTGGAAATAGATCCAGTTTTTGGTGCTGGATTGAGCGATTTATTAAGCCAAATCTAGAAGAATATGGGTTAAGATGTCTTCATGAATTTTTTTTTTATGTGTCCTATATAACATACTCAAATTGGAGAATTTTCTGAGTTCATTCGGGTAAGTTTCTAGATTTAAACTTGGAGATGTGCGAGTGGGCCTATTATGCCGGTTAGAGCCGGTTATGATTTTGTAATGGTTCTTGAGGCTTCACTTGCTAGAAATTGTGCATTTGGTGCTATGGTTACTTTGTGTTATGCCTGGAGGATTATGCGTGATGAGGCGCGAATATTTATGCCATGGTCATGGTGTTATTGGTGCAATGTTTGTCAGTTTATGCATAATTAATGATGTATGGTTGGTTTGTGACATGCCTAGAGCCTAGGCTTGATAATTGTGTGCTGGTTAAGAGAATTCGTCATCCGCTATGTGTCGGTTGAACGATGCTTTCAGATGGAAAGTCGTCTTAAGGTAGACATTGCCGTGCTCGATGGGGGCGAGACAGCACTTAATTATGTGATGGATAAATCCGCTATGTGCTAAATAGATCCGTTGTATGTCAGTTAAATCCGCTATGTGATGGATAAATCCACTATGTGATGGATAGATCCGCTATGTGATGGATAATTATGCTATATGTCATTTGGATCCGCCGTGTATTGGTTAGGTCGTGCTTGTGTGACCGTAGTTACCTGAAATGCATGATCGATTGAGGTGGGGTGATTGGTGGAGATGTGATTTGAGACACTCTAAATTGAGCGTGAAAATGTGGGTTAAGTTGAGAAAGCTACTTGATAGAGGTAGCACCCTTTGGGGCTGTGATTTACCACCTTAGCTAGGTTGTGCCCATGAGTGGCCGCGATTATAATTGAGACGAGTATTTGATGTGATTGGAGTTGGTAGCCATTATTAATTGGCTTGACTTATAAGTAGTCTGGATGACATGAAATTGACTAGTTCGATTAGCCGTTTTTGATCGGTTTGATGACTTGATTGAATAAAATGATCTGGTGAATATATAAATTGTGTTGACCTACGTAGGAAGGAACTGAGGCCAAGGCAAGCTTCTATGATTATATGATTGTGTGATTAAGACGTCTTAAGTGTATTACCCTCATAATCGGGGTTTAGCGAGTGGACTACTGAGATTTATATCTCACCCCGTCGTGGGCTTCATTTTTCAAGACCATAAGGTGGAAGACTTGGAGTCGAGTTGAGGAAATTTGAAGTGTAGGTCAAATAGAACAGTTCGTTTTGAGAGTTGGACTTTTGAAGTCTTGTGTTGGTAGACTTTTGTATATGACTCAATTGGTTTATATAAGCATGTTTTGTTTTTGAATATGATGTCTTGCTCTTTTATCCCGAGATGGTTACTGTCAAGGGATTTGTTATTCGCTTTCGCATGTGTAATAAAATGAAAGGGTCGGCGACTCATCTTGGGAAGTCGCAAAATTTTATCGACCGCTGAAGGATGGGCACGCGTTTGAGGATCGAGGCGTGACATTTACAATGGAGGGTGTGGATGTTTCGAAGGATTCTATCATGGTATGGAAATTCTCCCCCTTTTTTGCACTAGATAATCAACTTCAAACTAAAAATGTGTTGTAAAATGCCATGGCTCTATTATTAGAAAATTGGCCTATGATACAAGTTAAGGAAAAATGAAAACAAAATTTGTGTAGATATGCTATCCTACATGCACAACCCTTTCTCGACCTCAGAATAGAGACTGCATGTTAGCCACCAAAGCGATGAGTTTGTGGACACAAGAGTTGAAGATTCACTCAAACGAAAATGCACTATCTCTCTAGTCTAAAGAAATTGTGATAGTAAAATATGGCATCAAGAAGATCGTATTCCATCTTATAGGACATCATTTTCTTGTGGAAATGGACATTCTTTATTATCTTAAATGCTGAAGTTTAAATAAAAGCAAATTCAACATCCACATCTTCTTAAATGGGTAGAATTGTTTTCAAAGTATTCCTTTGAGACCAAAGATATTGTGGCAAAAAATAATATACTTACTGATTTTCCGTCCAAATCAAAAGAATTTACAGCTACGACATCCATAAATATATATGTGATCAAAAATCCAAAAGGGATTTTAAGGCCTGAGAGATAAAGCCCAAATGGCCTTCATATCTATACCCACCAAAAATTCGTGAGTTGATTCAAGGTAATGCTCTTGCTGAAAATCTTGGAAGACTTATGTGACAATATCATTTCCATTTTTTTTAGTGAATATGGTGGTCTTCTCTTTAGGTTAGATGGACTACATCCAAAATATACGTTTATTCATCCTCTCACTTTCTTCCTAGAAAAGGAATTCCCAGACAGACTCAAATAGTTTTATTAATATTTATTTAATCTTTATATTATTGCCATTGAGCTTCCAACGGTTAAGATGCCTCTTTTATCAGCAAAATTAGTCAAAGTGGAAGCAAAGTATAAATATTTTGGGAAAATACTTAGTTGGTTCAACCATTAAGTGCATGGAAAAATATTTTCTAGACCCAACTCAGAGCATGCAAGCCTGAACTAGAACTTTCTACTATCTTTTATTGTTCAGGCCATGGGTATCTATTCGATCTAGTGGAGATGTGTAAAACTCCAGTAGACGTCAAAGTATCCACATATAAGTCCCAATCTATTTCAAATGAGATTTTTGCAACACTCAATTGTAGAATCTTAACTTATCCTCGACAATATCAAGAGTTGCAAAGGCATCGTGCCAGCACAATCAAATAATTCTGTCATAAGCATGGCTAACAAAAGATGATCCTATTTCTTGGAATCATTGTGATGATTATCACGCAACTCGTCCACTGATCGATTCTTATTTAAGAAGATACTACGAGATGAATGTATCGGACACTCTCTTGTTCGCTTTGGGAGTGTAAGTTTTGGTGCCATTTGTGTACATTTGTCCTTAGCTTATCAATATATTCTTACCTTTACCAACAAAAAAAAAATGTATCGGACACTTTTAAGTCACCAACAAAATTACAAGATCCAGTTTCATCATCATCACAAGACCCATGATGAGGACTATGTCACAAGATCTTTTTTATCATGGTGAATTGCAGCTTTCACTCAAACTATGTGTTCACAAAGAAAGTCCATCACTTTAACTTGAGTATCTACCCTAACCTAGTATCCCAACAAGTTTTACTGATTCTCCAATAAGCTCTCATCAATCATCAAAGAGACAAAGGTTGCATGAATCAAATGCTGAAGTTTCTCTAGCAATTGAAGGAGTAGAGAAGCTCCTCGAAGCACTTAGGTAGCAGTATCTAGAAAAAGCACTCCTAATTCCCATGATGTTCAGTGTAACTCATATTAGCCTCTAGATGATTCGGGTGCTAAACATCTTGAAGCCCTAGAAATCGAAAGAATCATCAAGGAATCCCGAAAACAAAAAGATGGAGAAGACTCGGACTCAAACAACGATACTGAAGAGCCTATCCATAAACATAACAAGTGAAGGAAAAAAAAAGATTTTGCTAGAGACCTATTCAAGACAAAGCACAAGAGGCAAAAGAATCATGTGAAGGAGATGAAAAATTTGACCCAAAGTACTATATATACTATTCATGTATTGTTTGGCACTATTTATATACTTTTGGCACTATTCATGCACTATTTGGCATTATTCATAGTAATGTAGCAAACGGAGTCTGGCTCGGTGTATCTTTAGTGGAAGAGTGGGTTTACTTTGGAGTTTTTTTTTCCGAATTGGGCTTAGAAAGGGTAGAAATGGGGTGGGCTTGAGGATAAGATCAATTGTGCCCTCTAGTCTAAACTGTTCTAGTTGTGTAGGAGGTGAGGTATACTCTAATGTCTCACTTGGTTTTTAGACAACCTCAATAGGCTAGTGGGGACTTCTCATTAAATTTTTTTTACAAACACTCCAAAGTCGTGAGAGGTATGTAGGAGAGCCCACACTTGATCATGGATCTATTTTGTAGGCAATACCCCTAAACTTATTTTCCTCCATACGAAGGGATAGGCCGTGACAATTAAATATCGATCTTACACTCTTCATCCATTGGATGGGTACATATACATAAATTTATTTAGTGGTCCTCTAGACTGAAAATTGGATCATTGGTAATCTACCTTTATACACATGGAAGTGGATATTACTCATGTGAAAGTGACCCACCTAATACGTCCATGTGCTAGCACATGCACTCCTTTATAGACATAGAAGTGGATATTACTCGTGTGAAAGCGTGAAAGTGACCCACTTGACACGCCCATGTGCTAGCACATGCACTCCTTTATAGACATAGAAGTGGATATTACTCGTGTGAAAGCATGAAAGTGACCCACTTGACACATGCACTCATTTATAGACATAGAAGTGGATATTACTCGTGTGAAAGCGTGAAAGTGACCCACTTGACACGCCCATGTGCTAGCACATGCACTCCTTTATCTACTGATCTAATTTTTAGGGTAATTTTAGCATATTTTTATTAGTTTATTTGAATTGACGATTGTGTTATGAGTTCTCAAAAAAGTTTAACAATATAGAGATACACGTTATGCTATGATATTCATATGACCTTAAATTGAAGACTACGAGGCTTTCGTTGAAAGATTTTTCACAATATTAAAAACCAAATTACAACAAGATAGCCCATATTTGTGATAGATGATATTAGTGAAATATATATATATATTATATTAGATATATATTCATTTCTACAAAAAAATTTCATCACAAAAAATTAATTTTGTGTATATTGCAAATAAGTGAATATAAGAAAACGATGAAAATAATTATTAGCAAAAGAGTAGATAGAGTTACCCACCATCGAGAAAAATTTAAATTAGGAAAAAAAAAAGCATTAGATGACATGATTGCACATAATTTCGTATACAAATATGATAGCTCTTGGGATTAAATGCATAATCGTTATCACTAAAATCAAGCCATGTCCTAATACTTTCAACTGTTGAAGAATTTAGCTATGACAATTGAATTACTATACCTCCTCTGATCAACAAAGATATTTTCAAATGTGAGCCGTCCATTGCAATGACGGTGGAAGTTCCTAACCACGAACCATCTATTATCGTAGTTAATAAATAAATTTATTCAGTCGTGCACACAAGTATGAATAAACGGACATGGCAATGAGGAAATTATTACATAGGCCCTTTCGATTATGCTTTGTCTTCGTAGGAACTGTAGTTTAAAAAAAGAAACACTACTCACTTTCCACACATTATGCGAGAGACAAAGGGGAATCCTATGGGGCGCATGTGGAGAGTTGCTTGTCAATCAAAGCCTGTGCTTTTCAGACGGGAGGGGATAAAAATAACATCTCGGTTTCAGGACCCACACCACCCATAATTGTTGCCATTGTTCTGCCGTCTTCTTCGTCCGATGGTCGCTCGCAATTATTGGTCTGGACAAGTTGGACGGACCCAAGAAAAAAAAAGGAAGAAGAAGAAAGAATTGACTCATGTGGGTCATCCTATGGGGGCAAGAGAAAAGGTAAAGTTGTTCCTTTTTGGGTCAAAGAAAATTTTATTGAAATTGTGAACATGGTCTAAAGAGTCCCATGCAAGGGGAATCCAAACAAAGGAGAGACCGAAGGGTTTGTAGAGGAATATAAAGCAAATTTTGTGGAATGGAGCCAATCCGTCGAGTCTTCACAGCTTAGTTTACAAGTCCACATCAGTAGGAACAAAAAGTGTTAAAATCTATATCTATATGTCTATGCGGAGAGAGATCATATTTTAAAGGAATATATCTATCTAAATTTAGATTATGCATTTTGGCAATGTAAATGGAATAGTACAATAATTTGAATTTGATGATTAAGAGTTGAATTAGATGTAATATTTTTGTAGTTGCAAATCTAACAATTGAAAGAATAACTGCACTAGAAGCTCTAAAACTTATTGCGAAAGTGCAAGAGCAATTGAGTAATAAAATAGTAGGCATACTTTGGAATTTTTGATATCACAAAAAAGTTCAGAATAAATTATTCATGATGGGCATAATTTTGGATTTTTTGTCACTTTTTTCCTTAAAAAAAAAAGGGCGCGACTTATTGAGATTCCATTTACCTCGCAACCTCACGTGATAGCTGATTATAGAGCAAATGTTGGAAAAGTCCAGTCTTTGTAGTCCACAAACATGTTTTTTCGTTTATTTTACAAAAAGCCTATAGACCAGTTTTTCTTTTTCTAGTTTGGTCCATGAGCCCATACACTTTGTTTGTCGTCAGCTTGGATTGGAACCCTTTTTCTTTTCGTTCCCCATTGCTTCCGATATAATCCATGAAAATCAATGTTTATCGCGTAAAGCCAGACCCGATTGCCAGAATTTGGCGTATCTAGGCGGCGGCGGCGGCGCCCCCCACCCTTCGGAATTTAAATGAAGGGTTAACATCCATTTTAATCACCTTGACTTTTGGATTGATGTCAAGGCTAGTGTGACACCCTAAAACGTCATGTGCAACACTTATGCTTTCCAATATTTATTTCATAATTATTAATAGCATGTAAAAGCATAACAAAATTTTCGCAACATCCAATACAAGAAATCGCACAAGTTTAATATAAAAAACACATCTTCATCTTTATACAAACGTCAATATTTACTATCTTAACAAAATAAAACACATGAGTCCTAAGAAGAAGGTTGGGTCACCTAAATTATCACTCCATTCCTATCCCAAAAAGTTGCCTGTACATGAATCGAGTTATTCACTATGGATCGATAACCTCACCCATTGACAAACCATCACCATTGAAACCAAGAGGATCATTGAAACCCCCAAGGTGTCCAATAAACCCCCTATTGGCCCATACATTGAAACTATAGTTAATTATTGCTAATGCCAATTTGAGTATAAGTACACATTGGTATTCATAATCAAAATATACAGGAACTCCAAAAATAAGGAATGTGTTAGAATTTAGTAAATGAAATTTCTAAATTTAAGTTAGGAGATCATCTTACCACTAAACTTAGTACCAACAAATAACCTAAGTTTCAAGACAAGTACAAAATAACCATTTATGAAAAATGCAGGAGTAGATGGTGCATTACATTTCCTATTATGATAACAACACTACATTATATTATTTCATAATGCGCATATACCACATAGTAACTCACTGACATACATAGGTGAATTCATGCTTGTCACCGGACAAGATATATTTCAATTCACAAGGCATCTTGAACACTTCTATGACATCCCAACTTTGTTTGGTGTGCAATTTAGTTCATTCTTACCTCATTCACCATCCTAAAAGCCTACTAGGAGTTACTCATCGTCCATGCCCTCTAACCCTAGTAACCACTCTCTACGTTCATCAAACTAAGTCATTGTAGCCCATCAGCTTTCACCAGGTTTGTCCACCAACCACACAGCTACTAAAGGAGGTCTCACTTTAGCATCTCTAGATTAGCTCACTTAAGGCATAGTTCATTTTGGCTCGTCTCATGTAGGGCCTCATGGTTTTGTCCTTTCTCATGCAATTATGGATAAACAAATAATTACATGCACTTTAACACATATACCCTTATTCTCTTCTCATTATGCTATCATTTGATATTGCCTAACAATATCACCTAGAGATGGATGAATATGTGATTTCAAGAAACTTGACTTAAAATGTGGAATTAAAAGTGTCAAGGGTCATATTAATATGACCTGGTAAAATAAAGTGTTGAAAATCAGGATCTAGTTATATCAAGGGACAAATGCAGTGCTTCTATCACACAATAAGTAGATATGGTCAAAGAGATAGAGAACAATGCACAATAATTTTTAGTGGTTCAGCTTGGTGCAAGCTTACGTCTATTCTCCCACGCTAACAATTTACTAACTAGATTCCACTAGAGATCTTCTTAGAGTTACTATAGAATGCGTAGCTTATACTCAAGCACTTCTTCTCGAAGTTGGTGTTGCTTATACCCAAACTAATTGATCTCTCTATCTCATACCTAAACACAAACTATAACACTGTTAACACTTGTCGAAAGATTACAAGTATAATGCTCTTAGATGACCATGTTAAGATGTAAAGCTATCTAAATTTGGATTTTATGAACTCTTGATTTTACTACTTTCTTCAATACTTGGTGCTTTTATATATATACTCCTTAGCATACAAACTTCCCATTGGACAATCTATATAGGATCAATCTCCAAATTAGCTGTTAGATAATTGTTGAGAAGATCAATTAATCGTAGAAGTCAATCAATTATAATTCCCGTAAATTTGGTCGCCCATATAATCAAATCATAATTTTCAAAAATAGAGTGGCTTCACCATGGAAAGTATCTTGCCTACGGGATGCTTGTCAATCAATCAAAGATATCTCATGTGATTGAATAAGTCAAGTGGGTAATCTTTAAGATTGAGATCAATCAAAATCTTCTAATTGAGGAATCCTTACTAATTTGCAAGTTGTCAAAGGTTGAGATAAAATATCTCAAAATAATAAATTTGAAGTTTGTGACAAGATTGTTGTCATACATAATTTGTGTGTTTTGCTTATATCGACATTTATGGTTATATCCGGCTTTCCAGTTATCCAATTATATCAGACCTTTTCCAGGCTTTTGCTTCTATTAAACCTTCATAGTAGTCTGCTTGTATCCAGCATCCACAGTATCATGTTGATATCCACTCAGTATGTTGTTAATATTCACCCAATATGCTGCAAACATCTGGCTCCGGTAAACTTTTGCTTATATCAAGGTTCTATCTTCTAGTCCTTCTAAGTATATTGGCAATTGTAGCTCCACTTCATTGTTCACCTATTCACGGTACCTCCAACTTGTAGACACCTCTATGCCCAATGCCTTGTTCACCATTGATGGAACAGTGTATTCGTTGTCTTTAAACAATCCTGTTAGGACCCTATCTACATAACAACTTGGGCAATTTTCACTTGGTTTATTTAACCATTAAATACATTAGTAACCTTTGATATTATTGTCATTTTCAAAACATCATAAGGGATTTTCCAACAATCTCTCCATTTTTTATGATGATAAAACAATCGGATGTACAATCATACTTTCAAAGATATTGAAATTTGTGTGCATGAAAAGTAAATGAAATTGCATATCTTGTAAAACATAAATTAATTTGAATTTTAGAATAATATTAATATTAATATTAAATAAATTACTATGCAACAAATTTATTCTTTGTATCATTGTTTATTCAAATAAAGCACACTTATATAGTAAAGTAATTTTTAGGTTTATAAATTTGCATTAATAACCCCAAATACACTTGTGTCACATATATCCCAAACTATTTTGTCTATTATAAAAACTTTTAAACTAATAAACCCTGCCATATTTAACCCAAACTAACTTTGTATCATAAAAAAATAAATAAATAAATAAATAAATAACTCTCAAACTGATATGCTCGTGCCACATGTATCCTTACAAAAACTGTAGATTTATCAAAATGTGAGGTAAATTAGACATGGTTATATCAATTTTGGGTAACTGTGACATGAATATACCATTTTAAAGTTTTTTATGACTCAAAAGTTAGTTTAGGATATATGCAGTACATGTGTACTGGTTCAGAGTAAATGTGGGTTTGCTTATGATATCTAGGTTGAACTATGTAGAGTAACATATAAGTGCACATATGTTTTGGAAAGTTTCGTTTCTTTGCCACAATTTTGGAAGTAGCATGATAAGAGAAAGGAAAATGATTATTTGACGGCACCGAAACTATTTCAAGACAAATGGCGCCGTCACCACCACTAATTTTCTCGTGGAACCGGGAAACTTGCATACAATGGAATAATAGACAACTACAAGCAAAAACATATCAGCAATGAGAATATTTTATTAATGTTAATGTGGTGATCTGTTAAATTAAAAAGAAGAAATGCAATTAAAAATAGGTTAGTTTGCGAGAATAATCAAGAGATCATTGAGCATTACAAATTACAATGGCTCCTTATTCTTTGTGACCAAGTTAAGTAGGTCCGAAGTGCTCCCAAATTTAGATACCCGCTATATGAATTAAAAAAAATAAAATAAGAAAAGACTATAGTGTCGATAGTGGACTACTGGCAGGACAACTAGTGTCAAGAAGATATCCACTACCTCTTCGTTTAGTTATCCATCTTTTCTTATAGTGGTATGAACTCCATTGTCTTAAAGGGATGCATGTCAAATAGTTGATTTTCTTGCGATCTGTTCTGCCGTTATCCATGTTAATGGATTCCAAGACTCTAAAATGATTGGAAGTTTACAATATACCATAAATATTTTTAAGCACTTAAATTTTTTTGTCATTTGATGTTGGAGCAATATATTTATCATTTAGAAGTTGCACTTCTGTTTCCAATAATTTTCATTAATTGAATATTATCGATTGGATTTCATTTCTTTAAATAAACTAGAAGGATCCCATTCCACGGCGCTTTCGCTCTTTCAATTTCCCACCCCTTAGAAATGGAAGCCCGTGGCCCCAACAATATCGTCACAGATTAATGGGGAGAATTACCAAAAAAGTCCTAAATCTATTACAATTGTGTCAATTTAGTCCTAAACTTGTTTTTAGCCAACTTAGTCCTAAACCTTTTACAATTGTGCCAATTCAGTTCATCCGGCCAAAATTGGCCGGTCGGTGCTGACATGAATGCCAGCCAGCCGGCGAACGATTTTTTTAATAATTTTTTTACTTTTTTTTTCTTTTTTTTCTTCCTATCATCTTCTTCCTCGGCCGACGTTGGCCGGCTGGCCGATGAGGCGAGGCCGCCACTAGCGAGGTCCGCCCGCCCGGCGAGGCGAGTGATGGCGGCCGCCGTCGCCCAGCCAAGGCGAGGCTCAACCTCGCCCAGCCATGGCGAGGTCAAGCCTCACTAGATCTGGTGACAACGGCCTCGTTGTCGCTGGACGAGGCTCGCCCTTGCCAGTGGTCGACGGGGGTGAGCCTCACCCAATGACGGCAAGGCCACCGTCGCCCTAGCCAAGGCGAGGCTCGGCCTCACCCAGCCATGGCGAGGTTGAGTCTCGCCAGATTTGGCGACGGCAGCCTCACCGGCCCTCACCTCTGGCCGGCTGGCCGGCGCCGGCCAAAGGAAGAAGAAGATAAGGAAAAAAAAAATTTTAAGAAAAAATTCGAAAAAATTTAAAAAAAATATTAAAAAAATCGTTTGCCGGCCGGCTGGCGTCCACGTTAGCGCCAGCCAGCCAATTTTAGCCGGATGAACTGAATTGGCATAATTGTAAAAGGTTTAGAACTAAATTGGCCAAAAAAAAAAGTTTAGGATTGAATTGGCACAATTGCAATAGGTTTATGACCTTTTTTTGGTAATTCTCCCCAAATTAATGAACCGTCAAGCTAACCAGATCTTATGAGAAATAATTGATGTTAATTTCCAACGCAAGTTATTCTTATTTTTTGCTATTCTGTTACACGGGGTGCTTCTAAGAATCTTTGAGAACTAATCCCCAATCTCACGACGACAGTCAAAGAAGGCAAAACTAAATCTCGTCAATTGATCATTAAACTATAAAGATTTTGTGTATCGCAACATGATGCATAGGAGTCACGAAGAAATGCAAATAGTTATAATTCATATTAATCCGAAGATCCGTGGTCATAGAACTGCCGAAATTTAATAAACCCTTCATCACTATTTTTTTTTTTATCCAACACAATTATTTACCGCATCAAATATCCATTATTAGACACTAGAGTAGACGATCTGTCATTATACATCATTCAAGTTTCACACAGAAACATGCACAAAAGCTTCCACATTATTGTCCGTCGGAGAAGATCCCTTACGACAACAACTAGCTTCAGAAGTCCATATCTAGGGAGACTTTCGATTTCATCGAAAGGGTGCCATTGTAGAAGAGGAAACCACAGATTATGACGACGACGACTACTATGCCAACGATGACCCATCTCGGAGTATCCCACCATGAAATGTCGTCGTCGTTGGACAATGCCAGATTTGGAACAAATGAAGGGGGGGAGTACTGGTAGCCCGGACAGTTCTGTGGACAGTTACTGTTCTCCATCGAAAAAACTCTCTGTAGTTCCACGCAAGTGATGAGTTTACAAACATACTTTGAAGCATCAATTCATACTAGAAAAAGAAGTAGTTCTTCAAAAAGAGGATGGTACTTTGTCAGACAAGAAACACTTTTTGATCACATAGATCGAGAAGATTGTATAACCAAAGCGCGAGAGCCAGATGATTGAATAATATAAATCGAAGACTCGAAGGAGGAGCTGGCGCATACCTTATCAAGAAGAACTGAGCAAACCAGTGCGTGATGTTCTTGGTATGATTCTCACAACCTCCAAAGAAGTGCGAATTTTCATTAGGTGGCCTCTCATTATAAGGGGGGCCTGTTTTGGTCAACTCGTCAACAGTTTTTTTTTTTTTTCTTTTAAGTGAGGATGTACGTAAGAAGGAAGGATTGAAAAACAGGAGAAAGAGTTGGGAACATGATTATAACATAACATCACAATTTATTGTGGAACGACTCTTTTGTCCCATACCCCATTCCCAAGTAAAGGAAACCCTAATGCACTTTCAAACTGGCAACGTGAATAAAATAACAATATAGAAAAAGAACACCCTTGGCAGGCTCTTCTCCGTGGCAAATGGAGGGGCAATACTAAGACCAGTATGCAAATACTTAACTGGAAGCATGGGCATTTTGTTTTTAGGAAAAATACTACGGAAAAATCAAAATTATACTCACTAGGACACTAATTATTCCAAGCTTCTTCATTTTCTATCACCGAAATTTCAAATTTGTACCCATATAATGCATATATCCTCTGTCATAATTCTATCCTAAGATTGCTATTTAAGGGCGCGCATGATAAAATTTATACTTCTTTATTTCTTTATTTTTCTGTTTCCGTAATAGATTTGGAACAGAAATTCATTTGTTAACGCAATTTGATTTTTTTATTTCTAGAACAAATTTCTATTCTAAAAATAGATTTGAAAAAGAAATCAAAAGTTAAAATTTTAACTTCTCAATTTCTATTCCAAAAATTTTGTCATGCGCACCCTAAAAATCTGAGGTCCTATTATTAATTGTTTTTTAGGACAAGTGAAAAAACAGAAGAAGAAAATTCAAACCAGGGGACAGAGAGAGAATGCAGATGGTCAGGGGTGGTTGAAGGACGTCGCCGCCGCTGTTTCGGTTTTGTTGGCAACGGCTGTCGACCCCCATGGGCCCTCAACGAGGGTTGGTTGACGCTCACATGGTTATTATGACCCAGATGTAGACATCTTGCTCATATTTGGACGTGCCCAAATCAGATAAAGGCCTCCACAGTAAGCCCCAGCAACCTGTTACCGCCTCTTCATCTTTCCTTCTTCCGGGCCTCTCTGCACTCTTTGAACTCGACACCATAAAGGAGATCCATCGCAAATATGAGGCCAAGCTCAATGTAGGGTAAATTACCCCCAGATATAAGTTTGATCTCCTTGCCACGAGCATAACTTGACCCAGATCCAAGGTTGACCTTGAAGCCGCAAGCGACACTCAACCTACATGGCGTTGAAGCTAGATGTCAGCTTGAGCTTGACACCGCAGTAGAAATTGCGGTCCTTGAGCTCGATGGCCATGGATGTGAGATTATGTAGAACCATAGACAATTGTTCTAAAAGTTTTAGTTATCAGATAAAGACGTTATTTAATATTCAATGATTTCAACACTCACCATCACGCTTAATTTGGTCTTTTTGCTTAGAACTAATCGTGGATATATTTAATTGGAGGCAAATGGAGCCTTATAAGATTTGAACTTAGGATTTCCAATTTAATATCATATAATATTTTATGGAACCACAACTAACTATTCTAAAAGTTTTAATTATTAGATGAAGAAGTGATTTAATATTTAATTATTTCAACAACAGTCAATAAAGAATAGAGAAACAAGCTGTAGAGATACAAAAAACAAAGAACAAAGAGGGAGAGACGAGTATCATCGGCTTGCCTTTGACCAAAGAGGGGGTGGGCAAGCAACCCTCTTTTTTTTTTTTTTGGGGGGGGAGGGGGGGGGGGGGCGGGGGCCTAACGGGCAACGGCAGGGGAGGCAGGAGTTGTGGGGTGTGGCGTCTGAGGGCGTTATAGCGAATGTGATGCTACATACACTTGCAATGGAGTCGTGTCTACTCTTTCTAAAGAGAAATACTACGTTTGTGACAAATGGTGAGCATGTTCGAGTTGTTGGAAACCGGTTTTTCTGTTCAACGTCAGCACATATTGCTCTTCCCTGTCCTGTGCCAACCTTTTTCATCTGCTTTGATCTAACCATAGACAACAAGTGTCAAGGGCATCCGTGCAAGCGTTGGCCAATCCTCACCAATGGCCTAAAGGAGCCGACGACTCTCACAGGCAAAGTCGGAAGGGTGGCGGAGCCCCTTAAACACCCCTAACTGTCATCTCTCTCTCTCTTCCCCCTCCCTTCCCCCTCCGATTTGAATTTTCTATTTTTTTTGGTTGGTTTTTTTAGTTCTCCATTTTCTTTTTAATCTTTTTTGGAAGCAGTGTTTGCATGGCACCACATCAGCACCACTTTCTTTTGAAAAAAAGTTGAAAAAATTACATCTGATCCATGTAATTTTTTAACTATGATCTTGGGCGAAAGCATAATGATATACCAATAAAATTTTAGGAATTTTTACCATACAAAAAAGAGGATTTTGCTAGCATAACAATATTTGAATTACTGTGAAAATAATAATACAAATTGTTGAAGAAGTGCCTCATAATAATTTATAATTATTCATTATTTGATTTTTATAATTCAAAATAAACTATTATTTTAACAACGGATCAAAAATTATCTCACAATTATTTATAGAAAGAATTGAGGTATTAGCATCATGAGGAGCATAATTTGAGATTTCTATTGGTATTTTCCTTTTCTTAATTTGCAAGATTCGTCGCTGACGCACGGCCCAATGCGTGCAAAAGGTTTCTTGTATTCCTTTGGACCACATGTGAAAATGCTCCCTCACTATGAGTGTATTCACCAAGATTTTGGCGCGAGGTAGATAGACATCAATGACCTTGGCGCATGACCTCGTGGTGCTAAGGCTAAGGGTGCGTTTGGAAAAACTTTTGGGAAAAGCCTTTAAGGAAATGCAAAGACCTTTGGTCTAAAGGATTTTGGTGAAATGCAAAAATTGTTTGGTAAACTATAGTTGAAAAGCGCCTTGAGAAGCAACTTTGGGAAAATGCTGGTTGGTAAACACATATTTGGGGAAGTCCTTTAGCGTAAACAATTTAAGTTTTTATTTGTTATTTTTTAAAATTGAACAACAAAAATAATGATTTTTTTTATTTATATTTTTGTACTAAGATGTATATATAAAAGAGATATATTAACAAATTCAATGACTATTTCTTATATATATTTTTGCACTAAGATATATATATATATATATATATATATATATATATATATATATAAGATATATATTAGTAAATTCAATGACTATTTTTTATTATATTTTTGCATTGAGATGTATATATAAAAGAGATATATTAACAAATTCAATGACTATTTTTTATTATATTTTTGCACTGAGATGTATATATAAAAGAGATATATTAACAAATTCAATGACTATTTTTTATTATATTTTTGCACTGAGATGTATATATAAAAAAGATATATTAACAAATTCAATGACTTTTATATATATATATATATATATATATATATATATATATATATATATATTTGCACTAAGATGTATATATAAAAGAGATATATTAATAAAAAGAAATAGTAATTTCAATATAATAAACACCATTACATATGCATCAAAGAAATAAATAAGTTTTCTTTGAAAATTACAAACATCTCAAGTATTTACTAAACTCATTGCTATTTGATCACATATATGCGCCATGTCAAAAAATAAATTGTCATTTGAAATACCAGCCCCCTCATTTGTATTATGAAGGTCAACTGAATATCCATATTTGGGATCCAAATCTGTTCTTGCAAAGTGTCTATCATTGACGGCGTTTCGTCGTATATAATTATGCAAAGTCATTGATGTTATAACAATTTTTACTTGCTTTTCAAAGGGGAAACTTGGCATATACTTTAGGATCTTCCACTTCTTCTTCAACACACCAAAAGCTTGCTCAATTTCCGATCGCAGTGATGAATGAGCATGATTGAATACCTCTCGATAGCTTGTAGGGGTGGGACATTGTTGAAATTCTGGTAAATGATATCATACTTCTTTGTATGATCCCAAATAACTCGTCGAATTTGAATATCTAGCATCTACTAAATAATATTTACCTGCATAAATATAATATAAATTTGATCAACATATACCATATTTATACATATTAATGTACAAAAACCATTAATTAACAAACCTGGAGGAGGATAAGGAAATTGCATATCAATAAAAATGAGTATCGTGGGCTTGGCCCTCCCAACCAACCCAAACATAAGTGAATTTCATATTAAAATTACACACCGCTAAGACATTTTGAGTCGATGTACCTTTTCGACCAATAAAACGAATCTAATCTTTTACAGGTATCACCACGGGATATAAGTGCCATCAATAGCTCCAATACAATTCTAAAACAAAAACGCAAATATTATTATATAATCAAAATTTACATTTAGTTCTTTCTTTCTATTGAATAATCAAAACATACCTTAAAATATGGATAAAATCTTCGATTATTTTTTATCTTCTCTGGAACATCCCTAAATTGCCAATCAGCCGGTTTGATCAAATATTTTCCCATTTCACATACTTTGTCTAATATTAAGCCAAAGTACTTGCTTATAGTTTCCCCGGAGCGTTGAAAACGCTCTTGTGTTAACATGTTACCTATGCCATGTCCTAAAATATGAAGAAATATTCCAAGCATTTCTCTAATATCAATATTCCTAGTTCCTTCAAGACCATAGCGTGTTAGTAAATCATACATTAAATTATTAAATACAATTTTATCCATTCTAAACATCTGATAATACCTTATCAGATTAGCATCTTCGCCCATCAACTCTTCTAACCATGCATATCTTGTATACGATAATGTTCTACAAGATTTTTTGTGACTGTATATTGCTTGATAAGTGATTACAACTTGAGTAATTTCCACAAGTTAATTGAATTCCTCGTCCTCGTTTTCATTGATTTCTCTTTCAAGAGAATCATCCATATCTATTTAAAGTAACAAAACAGTAAGAAAAGTTATGAATAATCATCCATCAATGGAACAATTATTTTTCATAATATATATTCAAATTCCACCAAATTGAAATAACATAAACTGAAAACACATATCTCACATTAAAACATAATCAAAAGAAGAGTTCACAAGTAATGCAAATTAGCAACTAAAAATAAATCTCACATTACAACGTAGATTAATATGAAAGAGCTCAAATAAGTAAGTAGCATCCTAGTGGCGACTATTATACTCTTCCAACCTATACTTTAGACACTCAACTTTCTCTTCATCTTCATCCAAGTTCATAAAAATCTACCTATTGTCTTTCTTTTCTGCAAAATGAAAGACTACCAAAAAAAAAAAAAAAATAGCTTTCTGTCTTGCTTAATCTTAGGTATGGCTTTCAATGTTTGCACAATTTCTTTGTAAGGATCAAACTCTCTTGCAACCGATGTTGCATTGCTCCTACTTTCAACAACTGAACAAAGTCTGTCAATTTGTGATGCTAACTTATCAAGTCCGCTCAATTTTTTTCCTCTCTTTCCTCGAGCTTGCTTCGTCGAACTTTCTACCATTCTTTTTTGGCTCTTACTTTGACTTGGTTGAACATTTGCTTCACCTACATCACCCTCTAAAGTATCATCGTAGATCATGCACAATCACCAATATCAGTTTGTGTGGTCTCAACATTCTCATTATTGCATAAACCTTGTGCAGGATTCCAAATAACATTTCTAGTGGCAAGTGTACCCTAGAACATTTGATCCAACAAAGCTTTAATATCTGGATGTATGCCTTTCATTCGAAAGACTCTAAGCTTAGGATTGGCCTGTTATAATAAAATATTTTTATGAGTTATATTATAAAAGACAAACTTACAAAACAAAAAGTAATAAAATATTAGATAAACACTTGAATTTTTCTCTCCCACCATTCGTCACTTGCATCAATGATTTTCTTCCTTGGATCCTATCCTAATCCTGTTTCCTTTTGAACCAATTGCTTTCATTTTTTCCATTCTTCATTTAAATTATCCCACTTACTTTTTTATTTTATTGTTATCATACTTTTTTTCCTCTCAGCTCCTCAAACTTGTTAATTATATCTGTCCATCCATTCCTTTTGTTGCTCACAGGACAATTGCCTTTTTTAATTTGTTCAATGCATAATCAACAAAAAGTTTCTATATCTTCAGGGTTCCAATACGTTTTTTCCTTTGATGAACTTGCCATCTTTCAATAAAATAAATACAAACATATTTGAAAAATGAAAAAAGATTATGTTAATGATGAACACAAAGCAAGAGACACTACAAATAAATTAAAAATGCATTTCATATGAACCCATGAAAGAGCACACCAAGCTGGATATGTATGTGGGGAAAAAGAATAGAAATATAAGAAATAGAAGTGAAAGAACCTAGGTTTGAAGTGGGACAACCGACACCTTTTGAGCGAAGAGAGAGGCAAGCATTTCGGTTGTGAACGAAAAAGAGTTGATCACTTGGATTCTGAGCCAAAAGAGAAGTGAAGAAGAAAGAATATAAACAAGTCACAAGAGTCAACATCAGCAAAGCTCACGAATTAATCAATGTATTGTTTTAAGTGAAATTTTTAAGCTGAAAAATGATTTAATTTAGAATAATAAACACCGAGACAAGTGGAAAATTCAGCAATGTGGGAATGGGAACCACCTGAATTTTATGTAGAAGTAGGTCACTTAAATACAATAAATTACAAAATACTATTTATTCTCATATAACTTGAAAAATTAAAACCTATAAACTATTTAACAAATAACTCTCTCTCTCTCTCTCTCTCTCTCTCTCTCTCTCTCTCTCTCAACTCGCCCTCCTTGCTTGCTTGTGGCTCACTGTTGCTTGTTCAAGCCTCGCAACTCTCCTTCATTCTCAACTCACCCTTACTTAAACTATCATTAAGTGGTTAACCATATTGTTTGTTATGTTTTCAGGTGGTTAGAATTTGGAGCAATAATCTTGTGGTATGAAGAATGAAGTTTTATAATTTGTCTTATGTAGTGTTTTGAAATTTTTACCATTAATACTTACAAGGCCATCTTATGGATTGTTGCTTTTGGATTATAAGGGATTTCTATTGTTCATCTTTTACTTTGGACTATCATTTAGCTAAAAAAAATGAAACAGAAAAAAGGAACAAGAGAAAAATAGGTGCTTGGGTTTGTAATCGGACGGGAGAAACATGATAGGTTTCAGGATCGGTTCTGGGGCAAATTAGATGGGTTCTAAGTTCCAAAAATTGGGTACTAGTTATAATAAGATAGGTTTCAGGTCTGGAATTTATCTAACTTGATGCCGATCACCCCTTGTATAAAGTTCTAGTTAGTGATATATGTATTTTTTTCACATCATAGGTCATAACATAATGTGTTGTTGGCATTTTTTGCTTTAACAATGTCTTTACTTGACGTCATTAGTTTACTAGGTCATCCTACATTGTTGCTTAAAAGTCCCAATTTTCTGAGCCACCTTAAGGGAGTTCATTCTCGTCTTTTTCCAATTATGTTAAAGGAAGTACATATTTCTAGAACCCTAGCAATTAGATATAGAAAGTGGAACTATGCTTGTCATCTTCAAGATCGACTTTAACTACTCAGAACGAAATTCTGATATTTGACCAAAAGCTTAATCGACCAACATGAGAACCAAAAGACCAGACCTTGAGCACTTCAACAAACAGGACAACGGGGGCATTTTCTATTGGATACAGCCATGCTCATGACATGAACAATAAAACCTGGATGAGGATCCAATCCAATTCGAGGAATGATAAAAGCCCAGCATACTCAGGTTGCCCAATCTACTTCTAGTACCTTGCACTCTTCCATCTCAATTAAAAACTTTGTATTACTTGAGCAGTAATATCCTCAATTAGGCACAATATCGAAAGTACCATTCATGAAATCACAATGCGCTTAAGAATCACAACCAGAAAAGGCACAATTTCCATCATCAGCTACCATATCCAAGCATCATTGCCGTCCAACACCCATCCAAGATTTCGCAAAATATGGTCACAACGTGGTCGGGCCAAACAATGACATTTTAAGGAACTCAATAGACAAACCAGTATAGACTGATACAGGACAAAGAAGAGGGCCGGCAAAAACTCACAACTCCATTTGGAAAGTGAAGATGAAACAATCATTTCTATTTCCGAAGCACTAAAAACTATCCACGATATAGGCTAACAAAACATTATGCCTGCAATCCAATCTCTTCAACAGCTTTCACGAGTTTCAACTCTCTAATCCAATAGATCCCCACCATCAAATTCCCCAAACAGAAATAGCACTACGCAGCTTATTTACGGAACGACGAAAATCATAATCAAACATGGAAAAAGGTCACGATGCAAGAAGAGCAAAAAAACCTGCAAAACACAACCTGCAGAACATGTTCTCTCTCTACTCACGCAATCCTGACATGAAGGGAAAAACAAGCCACGGAGAGATCGAAAATACCTTGGAGAGAGGCGAAATCGAGTGGCTGCGATCCTTCCTGACCAGAGCTATGCTCAAATCCCTCAAGTTCGATTGAACATCAGCTTCATTCTTCTCGTTATCTAACGGCAGCACAGACGGAACACGTGAGAAAATGCAAATCACAACTTGACAACGGCGAATGAAGGCAAAAGCTTTGCTCGGAACCGATTGGGACTTACGGGAGGAGGAGGCGGCGGGCAGCGAGACAACTTAAACCCAGCAAGTGTATGTGCTTAAGGAGATCAACTCTCGGCTTTGCTTGGATCAAAACAACGCAGATTAACAAGGATTCAAGAAAACGACCATCTAATCGCGGAGTTCCCTACCTGACTCGAAGACGACGGCAAGCGGGCCAGCTCGTGACAAATTGGGCTATGGTCTGCCACCTTTTGGTGTCTTTGAGTCGGGATCCTTAGGCAAGAGAGGTTTGAAACAAGTAAAGAAACTCACCGGCAGTGCAGAGATTTGGGGAGCAAAAGATCGTGTGCTCGAGGGCATCAGCCAGAGGTCATCGTAGAGGGTCTGAGCAAAGCCGATCTGCTAGAGAACTCCTTCTCGCTCTCGAGTCTCACTCTCTCCACCACGCTCTCTCTCACACTCGGACCTCTCTATTCCGTCCATTCCCTGAGAAGTGAGAGAGAATGAACGCGAGAGAAGCGACACCAAAGAGGCAAGTGGCAACAATAATAATCTAGGGTTTTCAAAAGGGTCGAAGTTGGAATTTAATAAATTTGGTGAGGGCAACAAAGGCAAAATAATTTTTTTCTTTAATGAGCCCCCAGCATGCCGAGAATACCGAAAAGCCCAAGGCACCCCAAAGGCAGCCTTGGGCTTTCAGCCTTCAAAATGTTGGCTTTGCCATTAAGATATTTGCAAAGTTTTTTCCCAAACGCTTTATTTTGGCCCAAGGGGCTTTTGATGGCCAAAGCCCCTTCCAAAGCTGATTCCAAACGGACCTTAAGCCACGTCACCGGGGTCATTTTGGAGAGCACAACCGATAGCCAAAGGGTGATGCCACTTTTGCTTATTGCTCGGAAAAAGAAATTTAAAGCGCCGTCATGTAAACGGGAGAAAAGGAAAAAGTGATTTGGATAATTTAAGATCCCTATTAATTCGGGTAACTTAGATCCCTATCCTACTAAAGAAATTTAAAGCGCCATTCTGTTCAACACAGGATTAATTTTCACCTAGAAAAATTAGAATGTCCCATAGAAAAGTCATGTGCCACAAAAAAGTTCTCATCAATCGAACCAATTACTTAATGAATTTTAGAGAAAAGTGGACGTGCCTTTGGGTCAATGAAGTTGAGGCGGCGGTGATGGACTTTTAAGGCACAAATTTCCCGATTGCATCAGAATATTCCCTGGGTCATGTCTAATGAGATCCAAATTCCTTCATAATTTCAAATTAAAGGTTAATATTACGAAAAAGTCAAAATTAATGTATATAATAATGTACTTCAAATTAATTTTTTAATCATGAAAAATATCAAATTAAAACGAAAGGTAACCAAACCAGGCACCACGACAACAAGAGTCTGTTGGATGCAAATTAGAACCCTAAGATCTCCATAACTAAAATAAAAACATGCATAATTTAGTAGAAAGATTAATGCATATGTTTTGGGATCCATCGTTCTTCAAGCAAAACCGAAAACACAATATTCCATGCGCAGGTCATTCTCCTCTATTACCCTCCATATCACTGGCTCAATGAGGCGCCCTCCTTCATGTTTGGTGTTAGGTAAACGCTCTTTACATGAGGATACATGTGAGAATTAGGGTTAGATGAGAGACTTGAGCACTATTTATAGAGTTTCCAGCTAGGCCCCCTCATTATGGGCCAAGCTCAACTCGACCCACACTAGCTAGCCTCATATTAGACTAACTAAGAAACATTATATCTCACCTTAGACCAACCATGTTTTACGGTAACCATAAAAACAGTAAATTACAATATCAATTAATGTAGTCCACATTAGGAAAACTTTTACATTCTCCCACTTGGATTATATTAATTGAAATCGTACTATATATGCGCACATTGGTCCAAAGATAATTCTTAATAGTCAATCATATCCCATAAAGTCTCAAATATCGAATCATGGCGATAACTACATGTATACACACAAAGCCTTCCATGGTCACAAGTACTCTCAACTTTATTGATATGGATTCAATATGGTAGTATGTCAAATCAATAACTTCTCTCATAAAGAGATCCCATTTGTCAATCACAATTCTCTTACCTTAAGCATCACAATAAACTTATACCACTAGAGAATGTCTTTATGGTTCTAATGAACCCACATATGTTTGTCCTTGCGGTTAACATTTATGCACAAGGCTAATAACCGAATGTTCCTAGCCTTCGCTCAAGGTTTATACAGTATCTTGAGACTTTATCAATATGTATTCAACATAATAACAACACATTCAAAAATATTTTATTGAATGCAAAAGTGGATACATATCAAACCGTTACAAAGTGTAACGAACACAGATGAAACATTTATCAGAGTAAAACCAAAATAGTTCCCACTAAACAACAGCATCTTATGATGCTCCTAAGTCCATGCTAATGACATGTCATTCAAATACACATGGGTGTAGGCATTTAATTAGTGGATCTGCAACCATATCATTTGTGAAATTATGTTATATTATTACGTCACATTTCTGTACCGTTTCCTTTTGGTCAAAAATTTTGCCCGTCATATATTTAGACCCATTGAAACTTCTGTAGTAAATAAATAATACTACAAATTTATTATCTCAATATAACCGTATAGGTCTATCCATAAAGTTAAAATGATCAACTTCTTCATGAGGTTCTGGAGCCTAATAGCCAAAATAACAGCCTAAAAGAATGTTATTAACACTGCTTACATAGTAGAATATAACATAAAACTTTATTCATTGTACTTCCTATAACATAAATATATATATATATATATATATATATATATTATGTTATTAATATTATGTCATTATAACAGTCAGCAAAGTTTACATTTAAAGATCCTACTAGCTGCAAGAATTGAACATATCTGTAAATTAGCATATAATCTTTTATCATATTTAAGTACCTTAAAACCTTATTGGCAACAACCCAATATGATTGATTTCTGCCTAGAAGTTCCATCGCAAAGACGATATTTAGTCTAGTGCAAATTTAAGCATACATTATACTTTCAAATGTACTGACACAAGGTACACCATTTAATTAGATTTTCTCAATATCTAAATAAGGACAATGTGATAGATTTAGTCCATCACTCTTAATAACAAAAGCAATTCCTAGCTTGCAATATTGTATATTGTATATTTCCAAAATATGATCAGCAAATGTCCTCTAAAAAATCTAATAAAATTCAATATTTATATGGTGAGAACAATCCTTATGGACCTCAGTACAAAAGACAAAGGATGTCTCAAGGTCACTACTTGTAAACAAAATATCATGTATATAGAGTATGAGAAAAATAATTTTCCTCCCACTGATCTTACAAGTATATTGAATTACTCTGTTATCAATTTGAACAAAATAACAACACTATAAAACTTTAATAATATTATCTGGAAATTTGCTTAAAGTCCTTTTACTCAGTTACTAATTTGGTTTTAAATTCTACAAGCTTTCTTTGAGATCCTTTTAGTTTTGTATGCCTATTTGCAACTTATGAACTTATGATCTTTAGATAAGTCGGTAAGTTTCCAAACAATATGATGTTTTATAGATTGCATATCATCTTTTTTTTATGGCATCTAATTACATACTTGATTAAGGATAAAAAAAATAATATTTATTTATGTCTCTAAATCAATCATGTAGTAGATATTGCAATCATGCTCTGACAAATAGACTATATAGTTTAATGAAATAACTTATCGTCTTTCCCTAACAAATCTCCCAAGTAAAACTACAACCACTTCATTCTATACTTGAGAGGTTTGAAAAAATTTCATCATAAACTATATCAAGAATAATAACTTAAATGTCAATAAATTTAGTCTATGGTATAGGAGATTCCATAATTGTTTGTACCACAATTATCTGTATAGGCAAAGACAAAGACACGATGATTTTTCATTGTACTATTATCCTTAATAGTTTGAGAGTAGGTATCCTCTATAATTACGTCGAACTGTAGAAATTTTATAGTATTCAATTCCATAATACTTGTACCTTCTTTAGAGTCATAAAATTGATACCCTTTTTAACAATCTGAGTAAGATACAAAATAATTCCGAGTAGATCTAAATTTCAATGCACTTAATATTGGATTAGATAACCTCACTTCTGTATGACACTTCTAAATTTCATACGATTCAAGTAATTTATGTCTAGTCTATAACTTAAAATAAGTTTATGAAATAACTTTTGTCTATGAAAATATTGCTTTCAAAATATCAGTCCACAGAAAACCAGATAAATTAATCTTACTAATCATACTCATCATCATGTTCAATATAGTGCATTTATGTCTTTCTGCCAAATCATTTTGTCAGGATTTTCAAGCATAGTAATTAAGTTATCATCCCAGAATCTACCAAGTATTTGACGAATGACCCTTTAAGCTATTTCGCATTGTTATACTTGCCAAAATACTCACGGTCACTATTAAGCCTGACAACCTTTTAAGACTAATTGTAATTGTTTTATTATTTATCTCGATCATTTTCCTTAAATTGAAAACTTTTGGAAACAACCTTTTAACCATATACGAGATATATAGGTCATTAGGACTTAAATACAATCTTTGCAGATGTGTCCTAAATTTGATATTAGACAAGATATAATTACAAGCTATTAAGGCTTCCATCATCTTGTTGCAGTGCAGTCCGCAGGCAAATCACTTTTCAAGTGTTACAGAATGGAACGCTTCATGGACAGTAGGCAAATTATATTACTCTTTTTCCAAGCAATAAATCATATGTCAACAACTTAAAATTTATAGCAGTAAAAACCTCAATAATAGTGGAGCTATTAATTATAGAAAATGTGACTGAAAAACAAGTATTGTATATAATTAGCATCATGTGAGCACCGTGTAACTTGATGTACAAGTACATATCGAGAGAGTTACACACATAATCATATAATCATATTTGGGCAGAGTACATGACATGTAGTTGTACACTCCCTACATAATAGCGGTTATGAAAATATATTTTAATCTTTGTGAATTCATCACCTTTGAGCATATGAACCACTAGAATCAGTCATTCATCCACCACATCATCATGCATCCCTCCATGAACTAATACACAATCGCATCCTTTAGGAGTATGACCATGCATTAAATCAGGAGACATCTCAATTATTATACTCAAACCCAATTAAGCGTGCCACTTTGGCGTTCACTACACAATTGAATCTTTGAAACTCTCTCATACAAGAGATATAAACCTTACTACTCACATACACCATATACATGTGATTTTAACTTTAATGATAGGGGCATTAAATCACTAAAATCGCATATCATACTAATTACATTGGTTTATTCATTAATAAAAATTAATCATATATATATATATATAGCAAACTTAAAAGACAGATTCCAATGAGATCACTAATCACAGCAATACAAGAAACTTCTCATAATAGAAAAGAAAGCATCTCTTATATACCCCGATTACAGACTACCAGAACAACATAAAAAGAATGCTGATCTAGAAGATCTCTCACAAATAACATCAATAGTAATACATGGTACACCAAATCGACAAGCCTGACAATTGATCCATCATCACTCATGAGTTTCATAAGGCAAAAAATGACTCCAAGGCCAACAACTGATTTATTAACCAATTTTTAAGTAACAAATTATCATTGTATCAACTAATGGCCTATAAATTGAGTCAAACCACACAATCAAATATCTAAATTATAACAGTAGATATTATTGCTCTGTGTAAATGTTGTCATACTCCTTAACCAGAAAAAATGTTCAACTTAATGGACATTAACAAGTGACCAGATGAGTTTAGGTACAATATACAATAACTTAACTGGCATGCATTACCCACTTTTAACAGATGTATTAATTAGTACAATTAATTTGGTCACAGGTTCTTAAAACGTCCATCATTCAAAAGTTACCAGTGTATAAAAAAGTATGCATGAGCAACAAAAGTTTCATGACTTTTACTATTTCTTATTACCTCAATACATAATTCAAGTACTATCTCATAATAGTTGTATCTCATTAAGCCAACTTCAGTTCACAATAAAGTTTAATTTTTTTATTAATGAATCACATATTTATAATATTTATGTAATAGCATACCTGTAACCCAACACTTGTGTTTCCAAAATCACAGAAAATACAAAAAGAAATACCCAAAAATATACTAAAAATACACGTATTTAGGGTTTTGTATATATTTTCACATCCATAAAATCATCAAACATGTAAAATAAATATATCACAATATAGAGGATGAACATACGAATCCAACGCTGCCAACCATGCGTCGATCTGATACTCCACACGCTTGCACGCGCCGCCTAAGTGCGCAGCATGTGGAGCCCATGTGTAGGAGTATCTTGACCGGTCAAAATCGGTCCAACCGCCCGGTCCAGCCACTCGGTCCGACCGGTCGACCGGGTCGGGTCAAGTCAACGGTTAGAGTCAAGTCAACGGGTCGAGTCCGGTCGGGTCTGGCCGCTAACGTCATAGTGACATTAGCCTTCTCGCGTGGGAGCGCGTGACCTCACATGGGGCGCGTCTCTGACGCCCTAGCGGCACGTGGCCATGCATGGGGGCACGTGCAGCCTCCTCCGGCAACGCGCCACCCACGGATCAGCTCGTCTCATCGAGCCTAGTACGAATTTGTGATTTAATTTTATTTTTATTGAACAAAAAATCACAAAAATCACAAATTATGGCAAAAAAATCTTATGCCTTCGAGTTATAGAGTTATGGTTGCTCTGATACCACATGTTGGATGCAAATTGCGCAACCCTAAGATCTCCATAACTAGAATAAGAACATGCATAATTGAGTAGAAAGATTAACGCACATATTTTGAGATCCATCGTTCTTGAAGCGGAAGTGGAAACACAATGTTCTATACGCAAAACATTCTCCTCTATTGCCCTACATATCACTGGCTCAATGAGGCGGCCCCCCTTACGTTTAGCGTTAGGGAAACGCTCCTTATGTGAGGATACATGTGAGAATTAAGGTTAGAGGAGATACTTGAATGCTATTTATAGAGTTTCCAGCCATGCCCCCTCATTATGGGCCAGGCTCAACTCGGCCCACACTAGCTAGCCCCATATTAGACTAATTAAGAAACATTCTATCTCACCTTAGACCAACCATGTTTTACAGTAACCGTAAAAATAGTAAATTACAATATCAATTAATATAGTCCACATTAGAAAAACTCTTACAGAGTCACGGCAGTCACTACAGCTAGACGGCACCTTTTATGGAGGGGAGACCGGAGCAGCCAACTTGCGGTTTTAACCCCAAGTCCCCGTAATCATTGTCCCATAACAAATGTCGAGCCACTCACTGTCCTTAAGTAAAGATTCCTCTCGCACGAATCGATTAAGCGTGCTTTCGGTAGCCATTGAGTACAGTGCTAATCATTATTTGTGTCGTTGCCCTTGCCTTTCTTTGTGTGTTTAGCCTCCTACTGGCCTTTCTGCTTTGTTTTCTATTTCCATCGTACTTATTGCTAATCGATGTTGTTGCATGTTTGAATAAAGTCATGTCGACTCTTCATCATATTGGCTTGGACCGCGTGCCTGGATTCGCGACTATGTGCTGAACGCTTCCGTTCGATCTATGTATGGATTGTAGGAACTCGGCCATGTTTTGCCACATTATGTATCCCGGGTCTATTCCTACTCTTGCTCGCAGCATGTAGTCATGTTGTCTTGCATGTTTAATTCATAATCATCTCATCTTCGCTTCAATTTCCTCCATTCTTCTATAATTGTTTTCGTCACTTTTCGAAGTGTCAAGAGGTAAGCGGTTTGAGTTCTATCCGAGTTCTGCTTGAAATCTACCCATCATAACCAGTTTATCATTTTTTTCGAACTTGGAATTAACCTTGCATATCCTGAAATCCAACCTATCATAAATTCCAGGATCAATTTCAAGTTTTCATGGAAACCATGCCGACCTCTCATTAAATCTCTTGTAATAAGAAAAAGTCGAGATCAACCATTTAGAGAGAGAGAGAGAGAGAGAGAGAGAATTTGAAGAAAGAATCTATCATCCCTGTGATTACTCAAAGTTGGTTCAAAACCTTAGACCTTCAACATTATATAAAGGGTTTTGTCAGCATAACAGTTTGTGGGCTATAATAAGAATAACAACCTATTATGAGTTATAATTGAAAGAGTGAACCACATATATAAAGTATTATTCTTCGCTATTTGGTTTATATAATTTAGAATAGATTGTTATTATCATAGTAATTTAAAGACTGCTATCTAATCATTCATTTTGTACAATATTACTCATGTATGCAAATACTCTAATTGACATTGCTTTTTTTTTTTCTTGCAACCGCCCTATTCTGATTCCACCATCGTTTTCTCCACATACCTTCTACAAAAGATTTTTACCTACTACAGTAACGGATGTTCTGGGCTCTTTCATGTAAGCCACACTATTAGTGCTACATATATTTCTTAATGCTGGGAGTATCAACTTCTCTTCAAACCATGTATTCAACTATCCCTCAAAGAGACGCATTGTCGTAAAGCACTGAACCACAAGGATATCTGCAGACGTTACTGTAGATAAAAGGTCTTGGTTTTGAGCTCCCAGTTCTCAAATATCAACTCCCAGTTCGATTCTGCATAATACAAGTTCCTAGAAATGGGGAACCAGGAAATAGAACAAGTTTCTCCAAAACCTGAAACTAAACAGATTCCCACCAATCCGCATAATATCAATGGGAATCGGTCTAGTTATCTGGTTTTATAGTCTATTCTGGAACAATGCTCACTCTTAATATACACCAGCCTCATCTTTGTAGGAAGTCAAAATTCGAAAAGTCCTAAATTTATATCAATGGTTTATTGGTGTGAAATTTCCATAAACGCATGAGTCACATCGCAAAGTGTGATTTGAGGTCCAAATTACTGTGCATATGGAATATAGGTTGATTCACACATGTTAGATTTAGTTCATATTTATTTCCACACTTAGTTAATTTTCTTAATTTTGTATCTTTAAAATTTTTTAAATAAAATAAATTTTAAGGACTGCGTTTTAGGAGCAATGCACTTTCACAAATTGATTTTCTTTGTAATATTCATTGCACTTTAGATTGCATTAATTAGGTTTCATTTTCACCTGCAATTATTCATTTAAGGAAGGTAATTTATTAAGTAGAGAGTTATGGCATATCATACATTTACTTTCCTTATTGAGCGTCAAGCATATCTTGAGAGAGTTTATATTGAATTTACATTTATCGTTCACAGGGTCTTGTGTTCAGCCTTAATAACAAGTTTTGTTTAATCTTGCCCGATACGATACGTGTCCTTTATTTTTCTTGTCATTTATATATTTACTTAGCTTTTTATTTTTATTGTCTTGTCGTTTATTTTTATTGCTTGAGTAACTATGCATAGTTATTTTTTGTTTTATATGTCCAGAGGATTTGAGGAATAAAAATTTAAGAAAATCACATATGAATCGTTTTCTTATAGAGAAAAGGCAACGGGACTTTAGATTAATTTAGTGTAACTAAATTGACTTGTGAATTCTGGTTTACAAAAGTGAAATGCATTCTCGCATCCTATTCGACTTCCTAACTTCAAGATAATTTGAATTGCATAATTAAATTGAAATACCAAATTGTGATTGATAGAATATAAGAGGGCCCATGCTAAGTATAGACGCTAACTTGCAAGAGAAACGGCTCATGTCTGCTTAGTAATCGATCCGTTTACGTCAGGAATTTATTTCGCCCTTGGAAGGGTTGTGACAACAATTGATGTCGTTTTTCAACGCTAGGTGGAAATGTGAAGTTGTTTCGGGCCTTTTTCTTTAATTATCTTTTGTCGCTTTTTTATAAGGGGTGTTATGAATAATTTTTAGAACGGATGATCCATAATCCCTCCTTGATGACCACTGGATAAAGAAAAAATACATCGCATCCGTTGATTGTAAAATCTTCAAGATATTGTGTATTACAACATTTTGTATAGCAGTTACGAAAAAGAATACAGAGAGACATAATTTGTTATGAGACGAAAATTCATTCCTCCATAAACCATAAAACTACCGAAATAATTTAAGTTCCAACACAAGCACTATTTCCACCAACAAAAAAAAAAAACGATTTATTGTACTCAATTTCGAATTCGATGCAAGAGAGTAGACGATCTATCGTTACGCATCATTCAATGACCACCCACGGATATTCTATCATCTGATGACAACACGGACAACATGGACAACAAGGACAAAACGACGGCAGTGACGGCAACAGCATCGGACAACATGGACAACATGGACAACATGGCGGCAGCGACGGTAACGTCTTTGGCATCTGTAGCAACTCCAACTTCAGAGGCTTCCGTGGCGACTCCCGCTTTGGCGACTTCGGTGGCAACTCTCGCTTTCGAAACGACTCCTGCTTCAGCGACTTCGTCGGCGACTCCCGCTTCGGTGACTGCGATGTGATCATTATCTCAGAAATATTAACCTTCCGTTTCGATTCGCGACGATTTTTTATAATAACACCAGCAGCTACGACAATGGCAATGACAATGACTATGCTGATGCTTATCCACCTTGGATTGGCGCAGCATGGAGTGTTGCTTTTGAAAGATACCGAAACTGGAACTTTCCATGCCGAGGGAGGAGGGAAGTACTGAAAGCTCGGACAATTTTGGAGACAGTTATCGTTCTCCATCAGGAAAACTTTCTGTAGCTCAATGCAAGCGGGGTGTTTGCAAACATTTTTTGAAGCATCATTCATACAAAAAAGAAAAAAGAAAAAAGAGTGGTATCTTATTAGAAAAGAAACACTTCTTTTTATCACAATAGATTGGGAAGATTATATGAACCGAGTGCGAGATCAAGATAACTGAAAATGAAATTAAGCAAGATATAATATAAGTCGAAGAGTCGAAGGAGGTGCTTGCACGTACCTCAGCGTGAAGAACTGAGCAAACCAGGGACTGACATTATCGCTACAATCTTAGTAACTTGCAGAGAAATGTGAATTCCACTAGGGGGCCTCTCGTTAGGATGGCTCTCTACAGTGTGCTTTGGTCAACTCGTCAACAATTTTTTATTTTTAAAAGTGAGGATGTATGTAAGAAGGGACGATTGAATAACATGACAAAGAGTTGGGAACTTTCATTTCGCATACCAAATAAGCATTTTCTGATGTTAATGACATTATTTTCAGGCACAAACAAGAGTAAATACCACAAAAAATCACAAACTATACTCATTGCGACACAAATACCCTAAACTTTTTTACGTGTCACTTAAAACCCTAACCTTATCAATTATGACAAAAATATCTAAATAATTTTTTTGGAGCTATAAAAATTCTTTAACTTATACTAAAGTGACAAATATACCAAGATAAAACTGAAATAGAGAATATACAACGGTTTAGGACGTGAAATTAAGTTGCGTTATTTGATCTGGATAGTGTATCTGCAATTGCGTGTTAAGGGTATCCATGCGAGCGACCAACCCATACCGATGGTCCACCATGGTCGACAGCTCGCGCCAGCAAAGTCGGAATGGCCAGGGGACCCCTTAAACACCCCGGACCATATGCAATCTCTATTTCTTCCGTCAAGTCTGATTTTTCTTTTATAGGCTTTTTTAGTTCTACATTTTCCTTTTAATCATATTCACATGTGGTGTTTGCGTTGCACTACTTTTCCTCCAAAAATATTAATAATTCCACTTTGGATCCACGTTGGATTTTTAACAAGGTCTTAAATAGAATCATGACAGAATGTATATATATCACACATATACAAATTTGGGTTTTTTTTTGTAACATAAAGAAATTTTAGGGTATAAGTGTTGCAATGAGTATAAATTAAGGTTTATAATGGCATATTTCTTTTCTTTTTTTAGTGGGTAAGACTTTTTTATAATCAAGCTCCCGCCGATGGCCTACGACCCATTGTATGCAAAAGATTCCTATTCCTTTGGAGTGCATGCGAACATGCTTTCTTACTGTGAGGTAAATCTCGGTCCCCACTACTTTGACTGCGTTTGGCAGTCGAGATAAAATTCAAGATATGATATGATTTATCATATCCTACGTTTGGTGCTCACTCAAGACATGATAAAGTCGGATATAAGGGGGATATAGGCAGGATAAAATTATCCTATGGGGGAGGTGGGATAAATGTGGATAGGATTTATAATATCCATAATAGGAAAATTATTTTTCTAGAATAACAAAATTATTAAATTAACAAAAGTGAAATTATATTTCAATATGAATAATATTTGAATTCTAATTTAAGAAATTAAAAATAAAAAATATAAATTTATTTTGAATTAATAGTATTTTAATTTATATATTCAACTTTAATTCTATCTTATAATAAACTTTCAATCTATAAATTAAATATTTATCTTTATTATATATTTTAAGTATTTTTGTATTTTAGGTATGTTAGTACAGTTTACTATTTGATAAAATTTTATTAAAGAATGATGAAAGGGGAAAAAGAAATAATAAAGAAAATAATATAAATAAGAGGAAAAATAAAATAAAAATAAATTAAGGAATAGTGTTACGAGAGATTTTTACCATTTTCGTTTATGAATATTTAGATTCATTTATATTGACTTGCCATTTATATCAAAAAAATATATATGATATGATTTGAATATATCCAACTTTAATACTGCGATTCACCAAACAATGGATAGAATATAAAAAAAAAAATCCCAAGATTTCATATCTCGTCCTATCCAATCCTATCACGATTAAAAATCCGAACGATCAAACATAGTCATGTTTCATGCTTCGTTAGCTGGTCACAAAGCTACACTTGGACAAGAAGCAAAATTGAGTTTTTTGTTTCCCCTTTTTTATAAGCTTTAGGAAATTTTTCAAAAAGTAATGGTCATAAACAAAGCAAAAGGAGGGACAACTTTTCTAAAATTTCAGGTTTAACCGAGGTCGGCCGATGGTCAACATAAGGATAAGCCAAAAAACAAAGGAGTACCTTTTCTCATTAGTAGAGAAAGCTGCACATAAAAATGAGGGAATTGTAGCATGTGCTTCTTTGGACCCAATTTTGAATTAATTTAGGTTTAATGGAGGTCGCCCGATGTTCAATATAAGTATAGCCAAAAAAACAAAGGAGTGCCTTTTCTCATTAGTTTACTTTTCTTGTAAGGAAAGTTACACATAAGAATGGAGAGTCGGACACTTGAAATGTCAAAAATTTGCGTTGAGAGACACTTGAGCACCCAAAATTTGGAAAGATATATTTAAATGCCAAAATTAGGGCAATAGATCAATTAGGTATCAACAACACGAAAATCCGATCAAAAAATTGATGTGGCATTTTTCCGAAGAGATAAGTAGAAAAAAAAAACATTGTTTTGCACGCCGATGTAGCTATATAAGACAAAAATGACATCATTTCACCTTGGATTTGAATTTTAATATCAATATTAATTAAAATAGATTTAAAAATAAATTTATAATAATAATAATTTTAAAAAAAATGAGGATAGGAGTTGTAGAATGATGAGAGCTATGCAAGCCATCATCACCGCCACCCCATCGTCACCGAGAAGGGTCAACAATGATGGGGGGGAGGTTAGCTTGTGTTGTTAGGCCTTGGCCAGGGGCTGGCAACCTTGGCCAACTAGCGGCAAGGGTCGCAACCCTCCCCTAAATTCGGCGACCCTCGCTCCAGATCTAAGCGAGAGCTTGTAGGCCTTCGTCGCCAATCAGCAAGGGTCCCAACCCCTGGTTAAGGCTCGACGATCCCAATTGACCCTCCCCCACCGTCGCTAGCTCTTCTTGGCAACCGGTGTTGTGGCAATGGCAAGGACTTGCACAACACTTGCCATTCTACAACTCCTCTTTTAAATATATATAGTTTTAAATTTAATTTAAGTAATATTTATATAAAAATTCAAATAAGAGGCCAAACAATGTCGTTTTGGCTCTTCTTTGTTGACTCAACTCTCCGACGAGCCACTTAACCGAGCTATATTAATAAAAGATTTCCATGAAAAATTTCTAGTCAAAATAATCGGACTTGACATTTAAGTGTCATATTTTTCAAAGAAAGTGTCACTTATGTATACATTTCGTAACTTTTGACACTATGGGTGCACATGACAAAATTTATGGAACAGAATTTAGTTTCTCAATTTCTATTTCAGAAATTGAGAAATTAAAAATTTTAGCTTCTGTTTTCTTCTTCAAATCTATTTTTGGAATATAAATCTATTCCAGAAATAAAAATATCAAATTGCGTTATCAAACATATTTTTGTTTCAAACTTGTTTGGGGAACAAAGAAACAAAGAAATAGAGAAGTAGAAATTTTATCATGCGCGCCCTAAAATATCTCTCGTGTCAAGTTTTGGCACTCTTACTGTACTTATGCTGATAGGAATGAGAAAATTGTAGCACATCCTTCTTTGGATTCAATTTCAAATTACGCCATAGATCCCTTATCTTTGTAAATTAAATTCTACACAAAATTAATTTACACCTAGAAAAATAAGAATGTCCCACCTCTCCTAGTGATGGCAAGGCTCACCAATGGTCAATGAGGTCGATCTCGCCAAGCCTCGAATCTGACTGATCGTTGACCATAAATGAGGCCTCATGACTGATTGGAGGAAGAAGAAGAAGGTAGGGGGGAAAAGACAAAATAAATAAATAAATAAAGAAAATTAAATTATTATAAAAAATTATTCACATTGACATTGGACACATCATGTAAGATGACTGACGTCCACCTTAGCAAATTTCAGCTAAAATTAGCCAGATTAAGTCAATTGCCACAATATTAAAATATTCAGAACTTAACTTGTAAAGTTGAAAAGTTTATGACTAAATTGATAAAGTGTAAAAGGTTTATGATTCTTTAGACAATTTTATCTAGAAAAAAACATATTCCAGGACGATATAAATGGCCCCAAGTTATTTTCTTTTTTTTTTTTCTGGTCGTATGGGCCCAAGTTATTGAAATGAGTGTCTTTCAGGCCCACCGATAAACTGTGTAATTGAATGTTAAGCAAAGAAATTATCTCAACCATTAAACCCAACACATTAGACCCCATGTCTTTGCTGCCTTTTGGGCTTGCTTTGAAATGGGTTTAGTCCACACACATGCATTTTTTTGTTCTTTACCAAAAGCCCATAGACCTGTTTCTTGTCCTTGTTTAGGCCATGAGCCCATTGCACTTTCTTTGTTGTCAGCTTGGATTGGAACGCTCGTTCTTTGTAGTGCCAAGATGAATCTTTTCAAAAATCAATCTTAAATGCGTAAAATGCACATAGTTAGTGGAATTTGGTAGGATGGCAAGGGCAGCGGAGGCGGCAGTTGTGGGGTGTGGCGTCTGAGGGCACTATATCGAATGTGATGCCACATGCACTTGCAGTGGAGTTGCGTCTACTCTTTCTAAAGAGACTCCACTCTTTCTAAAGCGAAATACTACGTTCTTTCCAAATTGAAAGCATGTTCGAGTTTTAAGAAAGGGGTTTTTCTGTTCGACATCAGCACATATTGTTCTCCCCTGTCCTGTGTCGACTTTTTCATCTGCTTTGCTTCAACCATAGACAACGAGTGTCGCAAGTGCTGGCTGACCCTCACCGATGGCCCGATGGGGCCGGCGGCTCTCAACGGAGAAGTTGGAATGGTGGTCGACCCCTTAAACACCCCTTATCGTCAGCAATCTCTCTCTCTCCTCCGGTTCAAATTTTCTATTTTTGTTTTGGTTGGTCTTTTTAGTTCTTGATTTTCTTTTTAATCTTTTTTCTGATGCAGTGTGTTGAAGATACGGTTGCTAATAGTTAGTTATCTTAATTGATCTCATGCTGATAGGAATTGATCTTAAATGATCATGATTGGGCGGATTTTTCTTTTATTTGATTTATTGTATATTTTCCGTCCTTATAGATTTAGATCTCTTGTATTATAAAAGATGGTGTAATTGTACACATGATAGTCATAGAAGAGAATTTCAAGTTTTACTCTCTATCCAAACTTCTGACATGGTATCAGAGCCTCCCTCATCCATCTAGCTTCCGCTATACTTTTATTCTTTAGAAACTTCTTTCGGTCCTTTATTTTTCTGGCTCGACAGCATCAACGCCAAAATTCTTTTTAGTCAACAAAGGGAGCACCATGCCGAAGAATCAAGGTACAAATTCTGGTGTGTCCGAAGGCGACGAACAGTCCCTCAACAACCGAGGAGGAGACAACGTTGTTGCAGAACACTAGACAGGACCATCAGATGTTGAAGGACAATCGAGTCCTGTTGAACACGTCTCAAGGACAGGACAATATAACCCTGGACAAACTTTTTCAGGTCCATACATCCAATGGGTACCTATACCCGTTCAGCCAAACCCAGGAAGATCAGCCCAAAATCCAAGCCTTGGAGAACCCGGAACAAATGGTGGATCGGGAGGAAGCCCATCACATGTTGCCGAGGCGGGTCATGGATATGCGGCAGGTTGGTCTTTTCTGGGTCATCATGAATCGGGTCCGCCGGGTCTGGGAGGAAATCCCTACCCAACTTACGGACCCAGTTTCTTTCCACTTGCAGGTCTCATCGGAGGACGACCGGAACCTGGAGGCCGGCTTTACAGGTCCGCCGCCGACGGACCTGAGCTCCGTCTCGTCGCACAGCAACTTTTGGGACTAGAGAACTATTCCGTATGGTCTTGCGAGCTGCGGCGAGCTTTGGTGACCAAAGACAAAGATGGTTTCTTGGACGGTTCTATTCGACTCATTCTAACGATCGTCTCGCCCAACAATGGAGGAAATGCAATTAGTTGGTGCGGACCTGGATTGGGAATTGCCTCACGCCGGAAGTTGTCGCCGGAATACCACCAACAGAAGACGCCAAGAGACTATGGGAGAACCTGAGAGAAATGTATGGAAAGCTCGATCGAGCAAAAAAAATTTCGCTAACCCAATCTCTATCAAAACTCAAACAGGGAAATCTCTCCATTTCCGTCGTCTTCAACCATTTGTCCGCTCTCTGGAATGAACTTGAAATGGTGGAGGAGAAGTTGGAGGGACTCGAGAATACCTTGGCACAGTATCGAGCCATAAAAGAACAAGAGAAAGTCATGCAATTTCTACTCATCCTCAATGAAACGTACCTGCCATTTCGAAGCCAGATCTTGGCCATGGACCCGGTTCCCCCTCTTGGCCACATATACTAGCTTGCTGTTCAAGAGGAATCTCAATGATTGGCGTTGTCGGAATACGTCAAAATAGGTGACTGAGTCATCCTTGCGGCCAAAGCTTCATCAGGGCAACGTTTGGTCGCGGCAATGCACGGCCATGGAGGTCCTCTACAAAACCTAGGCAAAATGCTAGGGTTCCACAAGGAAGAAGATGAAGTCTCTTTCCAAGGGAACGGTCAAGATCTATTAAGGGGATCCAACGGCCAAGGATATGGCAGACAAATGAGCGGCCAAGATTCATTTCTTGGATCGGACGGTGGAGGGTTTTCAGCGAAATCAAACGGCTCACATTTAATCCTTGCTACACCGCGATCTAATGGCCCGAAATTGGCCATGTCGGCATCTACTTGGAAGGGATCAAATGGTCAGAATTCTTCCACATCCTCCAACAAAGCTATTTCTAACAAAGGAAGGTAAATTTTGTGATTATTGTAAACGGCCTTATCATACTAAAGAAAATTATTGGAAATTGCATGGAAAGCCGGCAAATAAAAAGGAACGAGAATTTTCCATCACAGCGAATGCTAAGGTCAACCATCCTTTCAATAATGATCAGCTTCAACAAATTATGAGGGCCTTAAATCAAATGGGAATTTAGGACAAGACAACCAGTTATGCAGGTATTTCCCATTGTTTAATGAGCACTATTTCCAATAAAGCATGGAGGTGCTAGTGACCATATAATTTGCGATGAACATTTCTTTTCCAAAATTGACAAACCCCTAGCACATACTTCCGTTTGCCTTCCAAATGGTAGTGACACTTTAGTTACTAAAATTGGGGATGTCCAGCTCAGTTCTTCCATCAAACTCAAAAATGTTTTATTCATCCCTGATTTTCAATTTAATCTCATCTCCGTGTCTAGACTTTGTGAAGACAACTCCTGTTGGGTCTTTTTTTATTCTGATATTTGTTTCTTTCAGGCCCTTTCAACTGGGACATTGATGGGCTTGGGTAGAAATCATGAGGGTCTCTATTTCTGGGACACTTTTCCAAAGAGCTTTGATATTGCATATTTTCCTTTAAGTAAGAGCATTTCATGTAATGCCAACAATAATAAAAATATTTCTTTCTCTTATTAGCGTCTTGGCCACAGTGCCGTTTTTCCTCATCCCAAATGCCCTATTTTTCCATTGGCTAAACAGTCTCGAATGCCTTTCCCGAAAAGCATATCACATGCTAATCAAGCTTTTGCACTATTACACATGGACATATGGGAAGCATACCACACTCCACATCGTAATGGATCTCGTTTTTTCCTCACAATTGTAGATGACCATACTCGAGTAACTTGGGTCTTTCTCATGCAATCCAAGGCCCAAGTACTTTCTAATTTGAAGAATCTTTTCATTCTGATTAAAAATCAGTTTAACAAATCCATACAACGGGTTCGCACTAATAATGCTCGCAAATTTTTTAATCATGAATGCTCTTCATTATTCCTTTCCAATGGAATCATTCATGAAAGTTCTTGTGTCTATACTCCCCAACAAAATGGAATTGTAGAAAGAAAACACCGTCATCTACTTGAAGTTGCCCGAGCTCTTAAATACCAACCCTCAATTCTAGAAAGGTTTTGGGGGAGACTGTGTGGTCACGGCAGCGTATCTAATCAATCGGATGCCATCTCGTGTTCTCAATGGAATGACTCCTTTTGAATTGCTATTTGGGAAACATCCAGACATTCAACATCTTTGTGTTTTTGGATGTTTATGCTATGTGTCTACCGTGGGTTCTTGGGACAAATTGGGTCCTTGTGCTCTAAAGTGCATATTCATGGGATATCCAACTCGACAAAAAGGATATTTAGTCCTTGATCCATCCAGTGGGCATTTTTTTGTCAGTAGAGATGTTATTTTTCATGAAGATATTTTTCCTTTTCATGATAAATCAACTTCTTATCAATAGGATGATCTTGCTACATCTCATCGTCCTTTTTTAAGCGAGGATGATCCTCCATAGGCACTAGTAATTATGCTACCACAGGTATCACCTTCTACAGCATTTCCTAACAATGAAGCAAGACCTGAAAATGAAGCATCTATTCCCCTAGAGTTGCCTCTTCCAACAGGAGATTCCCCTACTGCATCACAAGATGATGTTCTACCTGTACCAATTAATCCTTGGCGATCGGGTCGCACAATTCGACCACCTACATGGACAGCAGATTATGTTTGTTCTTCTTTGCACAAATCCGGTACACAATATCCCATCTCCTCCTATGTTAGTTTTGTTCACCTCTCGCCCAAACATAGGTGTTGCATTAGCAAAATTTCTTAGCAACAAGAACCTTCATCATATGAAGAGGCAACCAAAGATCCTCATTGGCAACGGGCAATGGAAGATGAATTGCGAGCCCTTATGGAGAATAAGACCTGGGATATAGTTCGCTTACCTCCGCATCGGAAACCCATAGGCTGCAAATGGGTATACAAGATCAAATACAAAGCGGACGGATCTATTGAACGTTATAAAGCCAGATTAGTTGCAAAGGGATTCACACAAAGGGAAGGATTTGATTATAAGGAAACCTTCTCTCCTGTTGCAAAGGAAGTCACAATGCGGTCTTTCCTCTCTATTGCTACTCTGCGTGATTGGCCTCTTCTTCAGATGGATGTCCATAATGCTTTTCTTCATGGCGATCTCGAAGAAGAAATTTATATGGATCTTCCACGGGGATTTCGTAGACAGGGGGAGAATAATGTATGTTATCTCTGTAAATCCCTATATGGCCTCAAACAGGCTTCTCATCAATGGTATGCCAAATTCACTGATGCACTTGTGACTGCAAAGTTCCAACAATCCAGGCATGACTATGCTTTATTCACATGGAAACAAGGTATATTGTCAATCTACTTACTCATATATGTGGATGATATACTCATTATGGGAAACAATGCATCTGCCATTGATAGATTTAAGAAATACCTGCATTCTACATTTCACATTAAGGATTTGAGATCTCCCAAATACTTCCTTGGGATAGAAATTGCACGGTCAAATAAAGGCATCTATCTTAGCCAACGCAAATTTGTCTTGGAAATTATCTCAAAAGCAGGATTGTCGGGATCCAAGCCAGCTGTAATTCCAATCGAACAGAATGTCAGGTTGACAATGGATGAATATGACAAAGGATTGTCACCCGTAAACAATGATCCTTTACTTAAGGACCCTTCTTCTTATCAAAGACTTGTTGGAAAACCCATTTATTTAACTATGACCAAACCTGACATTTGTTATGCAATACAGACTCTTAGTCAATTCATGCATGCTCCAAAACAGTTTTACATGAATGCAACATTAAAGGTTATAAAATACTTGAAGGGATGTCCAGGACTAGGAATACTTATCTCGAGATAGTAAGATGGAGATGTCAGCATATTGCGACATAGATTATGCTACTTGTCCTATGAGTAGAAAATCCATTACGGGTTTTTGTATAAAGCTGGGAGATTCTTTACTTTCATGGAAGACGAAGAAACAATCAACTGTTTCATTATCATTCGCCGAGGCAAAGTATCGAGCGATGGCAAAAATTAGCTGCAATATAGTCTAGATAAGAGGCCTTCTTCAAGATCTCGATATACAAGTGAATCGGCTGACCATCTTATATTGTGATAATGATGCTACTCTAAAACTTGCAATGAATCCAGTTTTTCATGAAAGGACAAAGCACATAGAGATTGACTGTCATTTCATTCGAGACAAGATTCAAAGTGGGGTGATCAAAACAAAAGGAATAAGAACATCGGAGCAGCCTGCGGACATTTTTACCAAGGCCTTATGTCAAAGGCAACATTCATATCTATTAAGCAAGCTAGACATTTTTTATGTGTATAGGCCACCAAGCTTGAGGGGGAATGTTGAAGATACGGTTGCTAATAGTTAGTTATCTTAATTGATCTCGTGCTAATAGGAATTGATCTTAAATGATCATGATTGGGGGGATTTTTCTTTTATTTGATTTATTGTATATTTTCCTTCCTTATAGATTTAGATCTCTTGTATTATAAAAGATGATGTAATTGTACACATGAAAGTCATAGAAAAGAATTTCAAGTTTTACTCTCTATCCAAACTTCTAACACGGTGTTCACATGGTGCCACATTTGTGCCACTTTTTCTCAAAAAACATCCATAATTTTACATCAAAACCATGCGAATTTTTAATAGCGATCTTAAGTGAAATTGTGATAAAGGATACATGTACTTCACAAATGAAATTTTAGGATTTTTTACCGCAAAAGGAAAAAAAAAATTGAGGTATTAGCATCACCCGGAGCATAATCTGAGAATTATATTTTTGCGAGATTCTTGATAATCGAGCTCGCGTCGCTGACGTATGACCCATTGCATGCAAAAGATTCCTCCTATTCCTTTGGACTGCATGCGAAACTTCTCTCTCCTTACGAAGCAATCGTCGCCTCTGCTGCTTTCTGTTTCATGCGCTGTCTAGTGGGCCTGGAGCTGCTCTCTCGGTCGAGGACAGGGAGCAAAATTAAGAATATTCGCTAACACCTTTGCGCGAGGTAGATGGACATCAATGACCTTGGCGATTGACGAAGCGGTGCTGAGGCTAAGTGACGTCACCAGGGTTATTTTGGAGAACACGGGAAGAGGGCGGTGCCACTTTTGCTTATTGCTCGGAAAAAGAAATTTAAAGCGCCGTTCCGCGAAGTGAGACGAGGCAAAAGTGGTTCGAATAATTTAAGATCCCTATCGATTCGAAAAATTTAGATCCCTATTCCACTACAGAGAGATTAGAGACCATAGATTCCCCGCCTTTATAAATTAAAGCCTAAACAAAATTAATTTACACCTAGAAAAATAAGAATATCCCACAAAGAAAGATTCTCATATTACATAGCGAATTTTATTGACAAGTGGACTTGCCTTTGGGTCAATGGAGTCGAGGCAGCGGTGATGGATGTTAAAGGCAGAAATTTCCCGGTTCTTTCGGAAGATTCATGGGTCATGACCAGCGAGATCCAAATTCCATTGTAATCCCAAATTAAGGATTGATATCACGAAAATATCAAATTAACACACATGTGACATTTACCTTTTTTCTGCATATCTTTCTTATTTTTCAACTTGGTATCGGAGTATTCAATTGTGTAAAAAACTAAATGCACCGGGTGCAACAAGTTACATGTAAGAATGCGGAAAAAATGAATAGTATATATTTTGACATATCAAATGAAAATTACATTAGCCTATTTACAGGCTTCATGAAAGACTATCGAAGTTAACATATATCAATTAAAATATGTACAATCAAAAGAGATATTCGTGTAATCTTAATTGATATAGATAATCGACAATAATATCATAGTTGTCTCTAACATATGATAATATTCTATAAAAAATAAGAATCTCTAATATAATATCATCGACAATTAGAATGTAATAATTAAAAAAGATTGCTCTTATTCAAAATGCCTCGTGATCTTCAATCACTCTGACACTTTAGTATAATTAGTAGGAATAAACACTATACCTTGTTTCCAGTACTTTTTATTATTGTCACGATGTGATGGAGCTTGAGATGAGAGTAATTTTACTTTGAAGGGGAAGGAGGTCATAAGTGGACTTTGGCGTCACTCTTAACTTGTTTAAACAACCGATGATATGGAGCTGTTCCAGCTTCTCTATGTAATAAATTATGCATTTTTACTACCAAGTTAGCTGGGAACACTTGTCTATATATACTCTAGGAGATTGGTCATACCGTATCCACAAGCAGTTCAGACTACATCCACAAGTTTTCTCAACCTTTATGCCCATCTGTTTCCTCTGTTCTGCTAAAAGAGAAGTGAGGTTGAGCAGAGAGAAAATGGGTGCTTCTTTCCTCCAGTCATGTCCCCTCGCCGCTTTCTTTCTCGTCGCATTATTTGCCTCATGCTTCTTTCCTGATCCTGCTCTTGTCGCCTGTGAAGGCGTGACCAGATATTACAAGTTCAAGGTATGCACATATCGTCCCGGAAACTATTTTTGAAATGAGATTATATTCTACACTCGAACTATGTATACGATATGTACATGGACCTGTGTGATGACAATTCCTATTGTGATTTTTTCTTTCTAAACAAATGAAAGCAGGTCATGTTGCAAAATGTAACGCGTTTATGCCATACCAAAAGTATGGTCACTATAAATGGGAAATTTCCGGGCCCACGAGTCATTGCCAGAGAAGGTGACCGACTTGTAATTGAAGTGGTTAATCATGTCCCAAACAACATCTCAATTCATTGGTATGACAAACTGCACTAAGTTGTACAAACCATCATTGATTGATGTAGTCAATAGAAAGACACTTTCATAGTATAGTCCTAAGCTGGTGTTCAACTGAGAGAATTAATTTCCTTTGGTGTTTTTACACCAAACAGGCATGGAGTTCGACAACATCGGTCCGGATGGGCAGATGGTCCTGCATACGTGACTCAATGCCCGATACAAACTGACCAGAGTTATGTGTACAACTACACCATTGTAGGCCAAAGAGGCACTCTTTGGTGGCACGCACATATATCATGGTTACGATCAACTCTCTATGGTTCTTTGATCATCCTTCCCAAACATAATGATTCTTACCCATTCGCCAAGCCTCACAAAGAAATCCCCATCATCTTTGGTAATGCATTAGAGATGAGACTAATACAAGCTCAACATTGCTTTAATATTAATTTTTTGTGTACCGAGAATCTAACTAAGGCTACAAAATTTTAGGTGAATGGTTTAATTTAGATACCGAGGCAATCATCAATCAAGCCTTGCAAACTGGTGGTGGACCTAATGTTTCCGATGCCTATACCATCAATGGACTTCCAGGACCATTATATAATTGTTCTGCCAAAGGTATTGCATCTTGCATCGTGGATTATGTGAAACTCTCATTTCCATAGAAATTCTAAAAACATCCAAATGAAAACTGGAGCAAAAATTTCACCAAATGAATTCTTGCAGATACATACCGTCTTAAAGTGAAGCCAGGAAAGACTTACCTTCTTCGCTTAATCAATGCTGTACTCAATGATCAGCTCTTCTTTAGCATTGCAAACCACACACTTACTGTGGTCGAAGCAGATGCTACTTATTTGAAACCCTTTGAGACTGAGACACTCCTAATAGCCCCTGGACAGACCACAAATGTCCTTATTAAGACAAAACCCTACTACCCAAAAGCCACTTTCCTCATGACTGCAAGGCCTTATGTGACTGGTCTAGGTACATTCGACAACTCTACCGTTGCCGGCATTTTAGAATATGAACCATCACTGAACGAACCTCATCAATCTCCTTCAATTAAGCAACTTCCGCTTTTTAAACCGACTCTCCCACCTTTGAACGACAGAGCCTTTGCGACAAATTTTACAACTAAGCTCCGGAGTCTAGCAACCCCACAATTTCCCGCCAATGTTCCTCTAAAGGTTGACCGGGGTTCTTCTTCACAGTCAGTCTCGGAACTATTCCATGTAAGGGCAACCAAACTTGCCAAGGACCATATGGGACAATGCTTACTGCTGCTGTTAACAATGTATCTTTTACAATGCCGACCACTGCCCTCCTTCAAGCACACTACACTGGTCAATCGAATGGAGTCTACAGCCCGGACTTCCCGAGCCACCCGAAATCCATATTCAACTTTACTGGCACCCCACCCAACAACACAAATGTGGGCAATGGAACAAAACTGGTGGTCTTGCCTTTTAACACCAGTGTTGAGCTTATTATGCAGGACACGAGCATCCTTGGTGCTGAACGCCATCCCCTTCACTTGCATGGGTTCAACTTCTTTGTTGTGGGACAAGGATTTGGCAATTTTGACCCAAATAAGGACCCTGCAAACTTCAATCTTGTTGACCCAGTTGAGAGGAACACTGTGGGTGTGCCTTCTGGGGGTTGGGTTGCCACAAGGTTTTTAGCTGATAACCCAGGTGAGAAAAATCTTGAAGAAAAACATACATAAAGCAATAGCAAGTACTCTGTCATTTTTATGTTTCTAAAGAACATGGTAAATTCTTATGGGGTCCGTTATTGTGTCTAACTTTGCAATTTCTTTTTTAATGATGGATGCTAATGAAAGTGATCATCATATAGGGGTGTGGTTCATGCACTGCCACTTGGAAGTTCACAGCAGTTGGGGCATGAAGATGGCATGGCTTGTCTTAGATGGGAAGCTACCCAATCAGAAGTTGCTTCCTCCACCTGCGGATCTTCCCAAGTGTTGATTGACGTCTCATTCTCTCTTTGGGATTGACTTTACTGAATGCTTTTCCTTCTTCTCTTTTTTTGGTTTGGGTGATTGTATTACGTGATACTTCTATGGCCCTCTTAACTGGCTACGTAATCGGGATAGGCCAATCCTTCAGTAACTTTGGGTTTTCCTGGGATGGTATGGGCAAAGCAAAGAGATGAAATGTTGAGCCACTTACTGTCCTAAAGTAAAAATTCTTCCCAGACGAATTGATTAAGCGTGCTTTCGGTAGCCATTGAGTACAGTGCTAATCGTTATTTGAATCCGCAAGGAGGTTTAAACTATCAGTCCTCCATGCGTTGTTGCCCTGCCTTTCTTCGAGTGTTTAGCCTCCTGTTGGTCTTTTTCTTGTTTTCTATTTTTATTGTACTTATTAGTAATCGATTTAGTTGCAAGTTTGAATAAACCTATGTTGATTCTTCATCGTATTGGCTTGGATTGCGTGCCTGAATTTGTGATTATGTGCTGAATGCGTCTGTTCGATCTATGCATGGATCGTAGGAACTCGGCCATGTTTTGCCCACATAATGCATCCCGAATCTCTTCCAACACCCGTTCGCATGTAGTCATGTTGCCTTACATGTTCAATTCATGGTTATCTTATCTTCGCTTCAATTTCCTCCATTGTTCTGTATTTGTTTTCGTCACTTCTATGCACATCAAGAAGCACAATTTTTGTTCTATTCAAGTTCTGCCTGAAACCTACTTATTGGAACCTATTTAAAACCTACACTGCATATCTTGGAAGCCATCCTGGCATAAGTTCTAAGGTCACTTTCAGGGTCTATCCGAAAATCATATGGACCTCTCATTAGATCTCTTGTAACAAGAAAAAGATGGGGCCATCATTTTCCCTTACCATTTGTTGGCTAAAAAGAAGAGAATTAGAAGAAAGAATCTAACATCCCTGTGATTACCCAAAGCTGGTTCAAAACCTTAAACTTTCAGTATGTACAAAATTACTCATTAATGCAAATACTCTGATTGACATTGATTCTTTTCTTGCAAACGGCCCCCTATTTTATTTCCACCATGGTTTTCCCCACATAACTTCTAGAAAAAAGTTTACCAACTACTATAATAACGGATGTTTTGGGTTCTTTCATGTAAGCCACACTATTAGTGCTACATATATTTCTTAATGCTGGGAGTATTCACTTCTCTTCAAATCATGTATTGAACTACCCCTCAAAGAGACGCATTGTTATAAAACACTAAACCACAAGGATACTTGCAGGGGTCAATGTGGATAAATAGTCTCAATTTTAGGCTCTCGGTCCAGTTTCCGGTTCTTAAGTCAGTTCTCTAGGAAATCAGGAACCGAACTGCATCATATAGGTTCTTAAGAATAGGAACAAGGAACTGGACCAGCTCTCCCTAAAACTTGGAACCAGTTCAATTATCCAATTTCCAGTTCTACCCTGAAAATATGTTTACCCCTAGTGTACACTAACCTCAACAGGAAGTCTAAATTTGAAAAGTCCTAAATTTAAATTGATGATTTATTAGTGCAAATTTTTGTTAATGCACAAGTCTCATTGCAAAGTGTGAGTGTGATTTAGGATCCAAATTATTGTGCATATGGAATATAGGTTGATTCAAGCAAATGAGATTTAGTTCATATTTATTTCCACGTTTAGTTAATCTAGGAGAGAGTCATGACATATCATAGATTCACTTTCCTCATTGAGCATTAAGCATATCTTGGAGAGTTTATATCGAACTTACATTTATAGCTCACAGGGTCTTGTCCTGAGCATTAATAAAAAGTATTTTTATTTTTAATTTTGCTCGATACAACTCTTGTCCTCTATTTTTCTTGTCATTTATTTATTTCATTAGCTTTTTTTTATTATTATTGCCTGGTCGTTTATTTATTTATTTATTTGCTTGAATAAGTATGCATAGTCACTTTTTATATGTTTATAGCATTTAAGGAATAAAAATTGAAGAAAATTGCATATAAATCGTTTTCTTATAGAGAAGAGGTTTCGGGCTTTAGATTAATCCAATGTAATTAAATCAACTTACGAATCTCTAATTCACAATAGTGAAATGCATTCCCATATCCTATTCAAGTTCTTAATTGACTCATTATAGGTTAGTGGCAATTCTAAGATAATTTGAATTGCATAATTGGATTGAAATATCAAGTTGCGATTGATAGGATTTAGGAGGGCTCGTACTCAGTATAGACACACCTCATAAGAGAAACAGCTTTTGTTGACTTAGTAATCCCTCGTCAACTTACCTCGGGAATTTATTTGGCCCTTGGAAGGGTTGTGACGACAATCGATGTCTTTTTTCAACACTAGGTGGGGATGTGAAGTTGTTTTGAGCCTTTTTCTTTAATTATCTTTTGTACTTTTTTTATAAGGGGTGTTATGAAAAAAAATTATAGAACGGATGATCCATCATCCCTCCTTGATGACTATTGGATAAAGAAAAAATGAATTTCGTTTGTTGATTGTAAAATCTTCAAGATTTTGTTTATTACAACATTTTGTTAAAAGTTACAGAAAAGAAAAGAGACATAATTTGTTATGATACGAGGATTCGTTTTTCCATGGACCATAAAACTACTGAATTCAATAAACCCTCCAACACACAGATTATTTCCACCAATAAAAAAATTATTTATTGTACCGAATCTTGAATATGATACAATAGAGTAGACGATATGTCATTATGCATAATTTAATGACTACCCACGGTAATTCTATCATCTAATAACAACACGGACAACACGGCGGCAGCAACGACAACGTCTTCGGTATCATACAACATGGACAACACGGACAATACGGCAGCAGCAATGGCGACGTCATTGGCAGCAGTGGCAACTCCCACTTTGGCGGCGGCGGCCGCAACTGCCGTGTGATCGTTATCTTTGAAATATTAACCTTCTGTTTCAATTCACGACGATTTTTGAAAATAACACCGCCGGTTATAGCGATGACAATGACTATGCTGACGCATATCCACCTCAGAGTGGTCCAGCATGAAGTGTTGTTGCTTTTAAAAGATACCAAAACTGGAACATTCCATGGCATTGGAGGAGGGAAGTACTGAAAACCCGGACAATTTTGTGGACAATTATTGCTTTCCATTAGGAAAACTCTCTGAGAATGTACGTTAGAAGGGATGATTGAAAAACATGATGAAGAGTAGGGAAATTTCATATCGCGTACCACAGTCATGATTTGATGTTAATGACATTCTTTCCGAATACAAATAAGGATTCATATCACAAAAAATTACAAATTATGCCTACTTTATTTTTTTTTTGTCACTAAAGACACTTCCCTTGCTTTTTGTGACATAAATACCTTAATTTTTTTTGTATTATAATAATTCATAAACTTATATCAACGTGACAAATATATCCTAAATAAAACTGAAACAAAGGGTTTAGGACATAGACTTAATTGGCATTGTTTGATCTGGACTATGTATTTGCAATTGCGTGTTCAGCGTATCCGCATGAGCGTCGGCCTTGGCCTCGCCAGAGTCGACAACTCAAGCCAGTAAAGTCAGAATGTTTGGAGCACCCCCCAAACATGCTGGACCATATGCAATCTCTCTCTTTCTTCCCTTTGGTCCTTTTTTTTTTTTTTTTTTTTTCTGTTGGCTTTTTAAGTTCTCCATTTTCCTATTTATCTTTTTCTCAAGTGGTGTTTGCATGGTGCCAATGTGGCGCTACATTTTCTCAAAACATATTAAAAGTGCCACTTTGGATCCATGTTGGATTTTTAATGGAGGTCCGGGATAGAATCATGACAAAAAGTATATGTATCACACATACAAATTTGAAATTTTTTTGTGATATAAAAAAAAAAGTTTAGGATATTATTGTTGTAGTGAGTATAATCTAAGGTTTATAGTGGCATATTTCTTTCTTCTTCTTCCTACGACCCATTGTATGCACAAGATTCTTATTCCTTTAGAGGACTTAAGCTAACTTTGGTTGGTTAATTCGATCAGTGTGCAAACATGTTCTCTTAGGCGGACATGATAACTATCATATTTCTTTGTTTGTTGTATTTTTCTATTTTTGGGAACAAGTTTGAAATAGATTCCGTTTGGTAACACAATTCAATTTTTTACTTTTGGAATCAATTTTTAGTTTAGAAAATGGTTTGGAACATAAATGAGAAGTAAAAAAATTTCACCTTTTTATTTCTAGAAAAAAAATGAAAAATAAAAAATTTTCTCATTATTCACTCTCGCTGCTACATAATTGCCCACTCATTGTCGCCGCTAGCCACCTAACAACCACCAAAGTGAGGGAAATTTTATATTATTATCAAACAAGTATTTATGTTCAAAATTCGTCCATGAAATAAAAATAGAAAAATTTATTTCTAGGACAAAATTATTATTATTTGCGTCCTCATTGCAAGGCAAATCTTAGTCACCACTACTTTCTATCTCATGCACTGTTATGTGGGCCCGAAGCTACAACGCTCTAGGTCGGGGATAGGAAGCAAAATTGAATTTGTTTCCCCTTCCTGATAAGCTTTAAGGAAATTTTTAAAAAAGTAATGGTCATCCACAAAGCAAAAGGAGAGACAACTTTTTGTAAATTTTAGGTTTGATCAAGGTCGGCCGATGTTCAATATAAGTATAGCTAGAAAACAAAGGAGTGCCTTTTTTATTCGTGCACTTTTCTTATAGTGAAAGCTGCACATAAGAATGAGAGAATTGTAGCAAGTGCGTCTTGGGGACATAAGTTCTAAGAAGAGATGAAAAAAAGGAGAAAAATTATTTAAAAAGTCTTTAATCTTTTGCATTTTTATCAATTCAATTATAAACTCATCAATTTTATCAACTGAGTCATAAATATTTTTATACTTTACCAATTAGGTCCATCCGGCCAATTTTGGCCGAAAATCTCTAATATGGACACTAACGTTAATGTTGATAATTTTTAACTTTAATGTTGATATATATATATATTTCATTTTTTCCCCTTCCCATCTTCTTCCTCCCCTAGCTTGTCTCTAGGCCTTGGCGATTGCCTAGAGATGAGGGCCAGCAAGGTCAACCTCACCAACATCAAGTGAGCCACGCTTGCCTCTAATGAGGTTGTGAGGTTTGAGTCTCACCCTAGCACAACAAGGCTTGACCTCTCCCAACAATAGTAAGGTCAAGCCTTACTAGTGGCTAGTAGGAACAAGCTCGCTAGAGGCTGGTGAGGTTGACCTTGCTGGCCTTAACTCTGGCTAGTTGTCAGTTATCGCCAAAGCCTAGTGACTAGTTAAAGGAAGAAGAAGAAAAATGGAAAAAAAAAAAGGAAAAAGGAAAAAGGAAAAGAAAAATAAATAAAAATTTGCTAAAATATCAAACATTGTTCACATTAGCATTAGCCACACCATGTAGGATAACTAGCATTCATGTTGGTGAATTCAGGTCAAAATTGACCAGATTGACTAGATTGACTCGATTGACAAAATGTGAAAATATTTAAGACCTAAATGGAAAAATTTAAAGGTTTCTGACTAAATTAGTAAAAGTGCAGTGGGTTTAGAACTTTTTAAACAACTTTCCTAGAAAAAATTATTCAAGGATGGCGTAAGTTGGCCCAATTATTGAGATCCTCAGGCCCACCAATAAACTATGCAATGGAATGTTTAGCAAATAAATTATCTCACCCACTCAAGATCTCTAATTGGACATCAACTTAATCTCCTAAACTCTGTGTAAGCATTTTTGTGATAAGTACACTAAGAGTGCCACAAATTTTGTGTGAAGCCCACTTGAGGGCCACAAAGTTGAAAATTCGAAAACTTAACTACTGTTGGCGATTTGTCTCATCAAAAAATCTGACATGGACGCCGGTCATCCTTATATGGCATTACTAGTGTTGACAATGCTGATATGGACACTTAATAAAAAATCCAATTTTTTTTTTTTTAAAAAAAAAAAAAATCAACATTAGAATGGGAAACTAATAAAAAAATCCACGTAGGATGATTAGCTGGAAGTGGCATTCAATGATTGATTTTATTATGATGTGACACTTAAGTGAGCGAAATAAAAGTTATGGTGCTCCTTTGAGTATCATGAGAAAGTTATGGCACTCTTGCTATTCTTACATAGAAAATTGGGGGACTAATCTCTAGACTCTATATTAGCACAAGCGTCATTTGAATCAAGCAAGGAAATATCAACAATTATTGAGAGAAGAACACCCCAACTATTAAAACTTGGCACATGTGAACACATAAGTACCAAAGCTTCCAAAAGATATACTTAAGTACCACTTTTTTTTTTTTTAAAAAATTGGACACTTAAGTGTCAACACCGGCAATGTTTGTCGGAAACCCGATGTAGCATTATTTTATTAATAAAACCGATTTACATGGATGATTGGAGTGTTTACTCGACAATCCTTGTCCCAAAATGACGTCAGTTTGCCTCAAAATTTGATTTTTTAACATACATATTAATTAAATTAAATTAAATAATTATTTTAAAAAACACAACAAATAAGCAAGGGCCTCCACAACCCTCATCACCGACGCCCCACCAATGTCAGAAAGGGCCGGCAATGACGCGGCGAGGGGGCGAGGACCCTCGCCCAAATATGGGGGGAGGGGTCATGGCCCTCCCTAGATTGGGCAAGGGTCCCTATCCTTCCCTAGAACGGGCCAAGGGCCACCGTTGGTTAGGCAAGGTCACCGCCTAGCCCCACCACAACCAACGCAGCCCCGGCTTGATCTAAGCAAGGGCTTAATCAATCAAGGGAGGGTCATGATCCCTCGCCCCAAATCTGGGCGAGGGCCTATAGGTCCTTGCCTATAATCAACCAAGGTCGCCGGCCACTAACTGGAGCACGATGACTCTGGTTAGCCCTTGCCCCACTATCATCAACTCTTTTTGGCAATGGTGGGGCCGTAGTGGTTGCGAGGGCCATGGAGGCCCTCGATGATTTGCTATCATTTCCTTTAAAAATCTAGTTTAATTATTATTTATATTAAAAATCAAATATGGACCAAAACGATGTTGTCTTGGGCTTATCTAGCCATGTCAATGCCATGTGAATAATTTCTTTTAAAGAATTGTCATATCATTTAAGAATCTTATCGGAAAAAGCCACATACTTTTGGCTGGAAATTTTCGCCATTGGCACTTAAGTGTTCATTTCTTCTTAATTTTGGCACTTGAGTGTACATTTTGAAAGTTTTGACACTTATATGTCCACCCATACCAAGTTTGGCACTTGTGGTGTCCTTCTTGCAACAATTATTTTACGAAATACATCTATGGAAGTATCATGTAAAAGCATGGGATAAGGAAGCTGCTTGTTAAGCCAGACTAACCATGATATTTCTGAATATGGCCTAAAGGCTTTTAAATCCAGCAGTTTTGAGTTTTGACTTCACTTTTTCTCTCTGCGGTAGCATCAAAGTTTCTCTGCCATCATTTAACCCTAGTTTACAAGGTGTTGCTATTGTTTTTATGCTATTTTAGGAGATTAAGTTGATGTTTGGTTAGAGATCTCAAATTAGTCATGATCTAAAAGTTGAAAAAATTGTCAAAAGGTATTAAATCTATTGTCCCGATGTCAATCTAGTTATAGACTTTTTAATTTTACCAATTTATTTCTAAACTTTTTAACGATTTTGCAATGTAGTTCTTCTAATCAATTTTGGCCAGAGATCTCTGACGTCGACATTGGCTGTCGTATATGGCACGGCCGATGACAACCATTATGTCTACAATTTCCAACCAAATATATCCAAGATTATATATTGGCAATTGGTCCAAAGGTTTAGGAATAAATTGGTAAATTGTTACAATGTTTAAGACTAAAGTGACAAAATTAAGAGCTTTATAATTGAATTGGTTGCCATACAATAGATTTATTAGTTTTAGACAATTATTTCCATAAAAGTCTTGTTACTTCTATTAGCTATTTACAAATTGTAAATTAAGCAAGCAAGAAAAGAGAAAGAAAAGAAAACTAAACCACTTATTCAAAATTCGGAGTGCAAAAGAAGTGCGGAAAAAATACGATACTTTTGCTAAAGTCGAATATGCCCAACATTGAAATCCCATCTCGTCTTATTACAAGAGTATTCCATTCCTTTCCCAATTCAAAATCCCATTTAACAGAGAGAATAATTGTCAATACAAGGAAAGAAGAGTAAAGAGCTTTTTTTTTTTCTTTTACTCTGTTCAAAAGAGAAAAGAGCATGTATTTTTTGGTCGATAAAAGAGCATGTTACTGAGCACTTCCTTTGCCCGATCACAATGATTGATAGGCTAGTGAAAGAGTGCAATTGCTATGTCCTTATAAGTAATAGCACATGCGCGCATTATCTTGCTCTAACTTCGAAGGCATACAAAGTTAAGTTCAGCACACACATTCCCCTTTCACCTCCAAACGCATTAAAGTCACACTAAAAAAAACAAAAAACAAAAAGTAAATACAAGCACGAGCCACTCAACGAAGTTGCCCACGACACCTTTGGATGTTTATTAATTTCTGGGAAAGGGATCCCAACTCAAGAGTTCTCTCCACGGGCTCAGAGAGTCCATGTTGAGAGAATCACATTGGCCAGCTTACGTTTCAGTTTCAGAAAGCACATGCTCGCATGATGATCATAGCAAATCATTCTAAAGAAACCGGGAAATTCATTTTATTGTTGTTTGTTAATTTTTAATCTCACCCATTACCGGATCACATGACAAGAAATTCCACATAAACTTTCCATAACTTGTCCCATGTATTGAGTGGCTTCCTCTATGCAGGTTCTCCTTCGTGGCAAATACAGGGAAGATAATACTAAAACCAATAGGTAAATCCTAAAATGGAAGCATGTGCCATTTTATTTTTTATTACTATTTGCGAGATTCATGATAATCAGGCCCGCGTTGTTGACCTACTACTGCATGCGAAGATGCCCTCTAACTATAAAGCAATTGTCGTCTTCAATGCTTTTTGACTCGTGCGCTTTTAGCTGGGCCCGAAGCTGCACTCTAGGTCTGGTACAGGAAGCCAGATTGAGTTTTTCTTATTCCTTCCTCATATGCTTAAGGCAAATTTAAAAGTTGTAGTGTACACGTTTCTTATTTGTTTTCTTTATTGGTTTGGCGAATATAAAGTGGTTGATTACATAAAATGTCGCCTAACAACTAGACAAAGCATGGAATCAAGAAAGTAATGCACATAAACAATAAAAAGGAACTTACTACTCTTTCTAAAAATTCCTTGTTTACTCGTTGTCAGCTAATGTTTGATATAGGTATAGCCAAAATAGAAGCTATTCGATTTGTTTTAATCTCGATGTATTGTAACAAATCAATCTTTTCAGCTCCACCAAAAAATAAAACAAGAGTACAGTGCCCATCATTGTTGTGTCCAAAGTGCCCATCATTGTCGTGTCCAAAGTGACAAATTGATGTACCTTTTCTTCTTCGTGTGTTCTTTCTGTAGTGAAAGCTTTCTATAGGTAAAAGATGTGCATAATTATATTTAAAGGAAATGAGAGGATTATAGCAAGCGATTCTTGTCCCTTGCAGACTTTGGAGTAAATTCTAAGAAGAGAAGAAAACACAGATTCTAGGACGATATAAGTGGGCCCAAGTTATTCAGACTAGTGTTCTTTCAGGCCCATGCACCTACTTTGTTGTTAGCTTGGATTGAACCTACTTGTCTTTTTATTCCCCGTTGCTTCTAAGATGATCTTTTTAAATCAATATTTATTGTGGAAGCAGCACATAGTTGCAGACAATTGATGGCCGATTTAGATGGTGCCCCTGCCCTCCAGATTTTTTATGAAGATTGAAGAGTAACATCTATTTAGGCTTCACTGGTCTTGCAAAAAACATTTTCTGGAAAAACTTAATTCTCGTTTTTCAACATTTGAATCACTTAGGAAAGTGAATTAACGAAAAATATTTTCTTAATCAATGAAAATTCATACTTAAATTCAGGAAAATAATTTCCTCTTTAACAAACCAGAAATTATTTATAAAATATGACTATAAATAAAAAAGTTGAACTAGAAACTGTATGCTATGGCATGGAAACCCAAACTCTGGTTCTCGGGTCACTAGCATTTAGGAGCGGGTCTCCCGCTTGGGCCTAGGCTCAAGTCCATAGAGGCTGGGCTCATGACTTTAATGCACAAATCCATCGAGGCTAGGCCTGAGGTCCTAGTGCCCATGCCCAAGCCTCAGCACAGGGGCTTGGGGCCCTGGTCATCAAAGGACGAGTGTGAGATCTTGGCACCTATGCCCAAATCTATAGCACCTAGGTGTAGGTCCACAAAGGCTATGCCTAGGTCCTTGTAGCTTGAGCTAGGGTCCCTAGTGCCCAAGCCAATGTCTATTGAGGCCAAGGCTCATGTGACACCCTAAAACATCATGTGCAACACTTATGCTTTCCAAATTTTATTTCATAATTATTGATAGCATGCAGAAGCATCACAAAATTTTCACAACATCCAATACAAGAAATCACACGAGTTTAATAAATACACATCTTCATCTTTATACAAACGTCAATATTTACTATCTTAACACAATAAAACACATGAGTCCTAAGAAGAAGGTCGGGTCACCTAACACTCCATTCCTACCCCGAAAAGTTGCTTGTACATGAGTTGAGTTATTCAATATGGATCGATAACCTCACCCATTGACAAACCATTGCCATTGAAAACAAGAGGATCATCAAAGCCCCCTAAGGAGTCCAACAAACTCCCCATTGGCCCATACGGAAACTATAGTTAATTATTGCTAACACCGATTTGAGTATAAGTACACGTTGGTATTCATAATCAAAATATACATGAACTCCAAAATGCAGTGGCAAAGGGTGATCCATTCTACAAAACTCAAAAAATAAGGAGTGAGTTAGAATTTAGTAAATGAATTTCTAAATTTAAGTTAGGAGATCATCTTACCACTAAACTCAATACCAACAAATAACCTGAGTTTCCAGACAAGTACAAAATAACCATTTATGAAAAATGCAAGAGTAGATGGTGAGTTACCTTTCATATTATGATAACAACACTACATTATATTATTTCATAATGCGCATATACCGCATAGTAACTCACTGACGTACATAGGTGAATCCATGCTTGTCATTGGACAAGATACATTTCGATTCACAAGGCATCTTGAACACTCCCATGGCATCCCAACTTTGTTTGGTGTGCAATTTAGTTCATTCTTACCTCATTCACCATCCCATAAGCCTACTCGGAGTTACTCATTGTCCAAGTCCTCTAGCCCTGGTAACTACTCTCTACCTTTATTAGACTAAGTCATTACAGCCCATCAGCTTTCACCAGGTTTGTCCACCAACCACACAGCAACAAAAGGAGGTCCCACTTTGGCATCTCTAGATTAGCTCACTTAAGGCATGGTTCGTTTTGGCTCGTCTCATGCCGGGCCTCATGGTTTTGTCCTTTCTCATGCAGTTATTGATAAACAAATAATTACATGCACTCTAACACATATACCCTTATTCTCTTCTCGGTATGCTATCATTTGATATTGGCTAACAATATCACCTAGAGGTGAGTGAATATGTGATTTCAAGAAACTTGACTTAAAATGCATAATTAAAAGTATCAAGTGTGAGATTAATGTGACCTGGGAAAATAGAGTGTTGAAAATTAGGATCTAGTTATATGAAGGGACAAAATGCAGTGCTTTTATCACATAATAAGTAGATATGGTCAGAGAGATAAAGAACAATGCACAAGAACTTTCAATAGTTCAGCTTGATGTAAGTTTACGTCCAATCTCCCACACTAACAATTCACTAACTAGATTCCATTAGAGATCTTCTTAAAGTTACTATACAATGCACCACTTATATACTCAAGCACTTCTTCTTGAAGTTGGTGCTGCTTATACCCAAACTGATTGATCTCTCTATCTCATACCCAAACACAAACTATAATGCTATCAACACTTGTCGAAAGATTACAAATATAATGCTCTTAGAAGATAATGTAAAGATGTAGAGCTATCTAAATTTGGATTTTATGAACTCTTGATTTTACTACTTTCTTCAGTACTTGATCCTTTTTTTTAATACTCCTTAGCATCCAAACTTCTCATTGGACAATCTATACAGGATCAATCTCCAAATTATATGTTAGATAATTGTTGAGAAGATTAATTAATCATAGAAGTCAATCAATTATAATTCCCATAGATTTGGTCGCCCATACAATCAACTCTTAGTATTCAAAAGTAGAGTGGCTTCACTATGGAAAGTCTCTTGCCTGCAGGATGATTGTCAATCAATCAAATATATCTCATGTGATTGAATAAGTCAAGTGGGTAATCTTTAAGATTGAGATCAATCAAAATCTTCTAATTTAGGAATCCTACCAATTTGCAAGTTGTCAAAGGTTGAGATAAAATATCTCAAAATAATAAACTTGAAGTTTGTGACAAGATTGTTGTCATACGTAATTTGAGTGTTTTTGCTTATATCGATATTTATGGTTATATCCGGCTTTCCAGTTATCCGATTATATCGGACTTTTTCCAAGGCTTTGCTTCTATTAAACCTTCGTAGTAGTCTACTTGTATCCAGCTTCCATAGTATTATGTTGATATCCACTCAGTACATTGTTAATATTCACTCAGTATGCTGCAAATATCCAGCTCCCGTAAACTTTTGCTTATATCAAGGTTCTATCTTCTAGTCCTTCCAAGTATATTGACAATCGTAGCTCTACTTCACCGTTCACTTATTCATGGTACCTCTAGCTTGTAGACACCTCTATGCCCAATGCCTCATTCACCGTTGATGGAACAGTGTACTCATCATCTTTAAACAATCCCGTTAGGACACTATCTACATAACAACTTGGGCATTTTTCACCTGATTTATTTAACCATTAAATACATTAGTAGTCTTTGATATTATTATCATTTCAAAACATCATAAGGGATTTTTCAACAATCTCCCCATTTTTTTATGATGATAAAACAATCGGATGTACAATCATACTTTCAAAGATATTGAAATTTGTGTACATGAATAGTAAATGAAATTGCATATCTTATAAAAAAATAAATTAATATGAATTTAGGAATAGGAGTCACGAAGAAATTGCATATCGTCAATTGATCGTTAAACTATAAAGATTTTGTGTATCCCAACATGATGCATAGGAGTCACAAAGAAATGCAAATAGTTATAATTCATGTTAATCCGAAGATCCATGATCATAGAACTGCCGAAATTTAATAAACCCTTCATCAGTTTTTTTTTTAATCCAACACAATTATTTACCGCATCATATATCCCAATAGTGGACACTAGAGTTTTCCGATCTGTCATTATACATCATTCAAGTTTCACACAGAAACATGCACAAAAGCTTCCACATTATTGGCCTTCGGAGAAGATTCCTTACGACAACGTCTAGCTTCCGCCGTCCATACCTAGGGAGATTTTCAGTTTTATCGAAAGGGTGACCCCTTTGCCATTAGGACCACAATTATTGTAGAAGAGGAAACCACAGATTATGACGACGACGACTACTATGCCAACGATGACCCATCCCGGAGTATTCCACCATGAAATGTTGTTGTCGTCAGACGATGCCGGATTTGGAACAAATGAAGGAGGGAAGTACTGGTTGAGAGTGCTAGTATGAACACATAAAGGGGGGTGAATAGGTGTTTAAAATAAATCTTGGCAAGTATATGCGGAATAAAATAAATTTCAAACAAAGGAGTTAGGAAAGAGAATAAGAACACAAGATTTATAGTGATTCGGCTTAATCCAAGCCTACGTCCACTCTCCCACGCTAACAGCCTTCTTGGCTGGATTCCACTGTGCAATTAACAAGAGATTACAACTTTGAGTACAAACACTTAGTAGATCACACTATCTCACTAAGTCACTCCTTTGGTATTTCTCTCACGATCACAAATGTTTAAGCTCTCCAAAGACAAGTGTATGATCGAAGGTCGCTTAGACTTTTGAATTATAAATTCTACGCTCCGTCTCTTACTTGCTCATCAGTCCATGATCTCCTTAAATACTCCTCCACTTCCAAACTACCCGTTGAACAGTATCCCAGAGAATCGTCTTCCAATATACCCATTGGACAGCTCTGTATCTAGAAGATTTGGTAGCCGTTGAGTGACAAAGGTAGAATCCCAAATTGATTCCGATCGCTCATACAAACGAAATCTTGATTTTCATAAGTAAAGCTTCTTCGTATAGAAAGTTCTTGTCTTCAAGATCCAATCGTCAATCAATTAGATTGAATCAATCAAATCAATCTTAATGTGGAACCCAAACCAGATCACTAGTCGTTATATGATTGGGCTTGAGTTACGTTCTGTCGAGTCTTGATGTAAAGTCTGAGAGCAATAGACTTTACAATCTGAGTCTGAGTGCGATAGACTTTACAATCTGAGTCTGAACATATTCTGCTTCTGAACAGATTTAGCTTTAAGGTCTGTACCCAGTTCAGCTTCAGCATAGAGTCTGTCTTCTGATTCTTCATTCACGTTCAGTCTGGAATTTGTCAGAATGAGCAGACTTCTGATGTAGAACAGACTTCGACACTAAAGTCTAGCAGTCTTCAGACTTTGACACAGAAGTCTGGAAATCTTCAGAATATACTTTGGACATGAGTTACATTTAGTCTTCTGGCCGTCTTCACACTTTGACAATATCCTTTACATGTTCTATCATTTGCATGGTCTATTACTTAACCATTAAACATGTTAGTAGCCTTTAATTTATTTTGTCATCTTCAAAACATCATAAGGGATTTCCTAAACAATCTCCCCATTTTTTATGATGACAAAACAATCTCTGAATATGCATATTTGTAAACATGCTTTTAAAAATATTAATTTAAATCAAAGGATATCAGAAGATAGAAAATAAATTGAGCATAACAATATATAGAAAAATAATCTCAGCTCAATATTATGCCATAGATAATATCAACCAATCAACACATATGCATATTCATATATTCTCCCCCTTTTTGTCATAATCAAAAAGCGATAACAATAGATTCACGTAGAGAATATAAAATGACATATAATTTCCAAAAAGATCAGCTTTTATAAAACAAGTCGAATATTAAAAATATGCAATATAGCTCACTTCGATCATATATATATCAGCAAATATCCACAAAAAAAAAATCACAGATGCATCATGAAATTCACGTACCCTTTTTGTCATAATAAAATGATAATATCAGTAAGAGAATTATTAATGACAAAAGGTAATAAAAGATGCACTAACCGGATTTTTTGAACAAATTCTGACGCATTTACCTTTCATTCCATCCATAATAAGATCACGATCAATTCAAAAAGATTTTTCCAAAATTGATTAAAGCTCCCCCTCAATTTGTTGCCTTTTTGAGATGATCACGATTCTTTTCCTTTTCTTTTGGATTCGCTTTCTCCCCCTGTGATCATGACAATATTTGCGGATAGAAACAATTGTGGCTTGTGCATGTTGAACATAATATTTTTCCAATATTTCCTTCGTAGCAACAACATCCGCAACGATCACTTGCATTTTGAAATTCGAGGCAAAAATTTATTTTCTTTAACCAAGCTCATCTCGAATTCAACCTTTTGTTCGATGCATAAGGGATTTCCTCAATAAACAAAAATTTTGCATAAGGAATAGAATTTTTGAACTTCCAAAAGATAGTATAGAATCTCAATGATTTTCTGATTGAGCTTTCCAAAATCCATATGGAAGATTCTTTTGTGACCTGCAAATTCTTATATAACAGATAATAATCTTTGCAAAAATGTCACGTAATATCATTTGATTTGCGGATCAAACTTGCTAGATATAATATATCTTCTAAGAATATAGCAAGAATATCCATGAATATGCAGTAATATCTTTCAAGATCAAAGAGATTTCCTTGAGCATAAATTTAAGATATGCATTTTGCAAAAGGAAAATAGATATTTCTGTCACGTGCCAAAATTGCAATACCTTATATTTATAACAAAAGATATTCGCAATATAATAAACAATCTTCCAAAATCATGATAAATGCACGTAGAAATTTGCAAGGCAGGATAAAAAAAATTTCTCTTACCCAGGTATATGTTTCAAATATACCATTGTTTAAAAAAATTCATTACCAATTGTCGCAAGAGATATTTTCATATTGCACCAAAATTTGTGTAGATTCGCAATCATCCTTCCCTTAAAGAATTTCCTACAATCAACTCATTTCCCTTTTTGGTATCCATCAATTTGGATCATTCCATTTCGTTAGAGTAAAATAGAAAGTCTCCATAATCAAAGTATTATGCACAATGATATTTTGAAAAATATATTCTCACTTAGTCATAGTACGATAAAAACAGAGAGAATAAAATCTTTGAATATCTAAGAATATCTTGCATCATCACGTAAAACAGATTTTCACTTTGCAAAATATGATTAAATTTGAGAGTATAAAATTAGACAAAATAATTTTGAATTATCTCAAATAATCACACGTATTAAATCAAATCTGAGAGTATAAAATCAAACCAAATAAATTCATTTGTCTCTTAAGCATGATATCAAATCTCAACTTATGAATCACAAACAAATTATACGATTCTTTCTTCAATGAAACAAAATATGATCATTATAAAGTCTCAATCAACCAAGGATATATCGAATATCAAGTATAATGAGAAATTTTAAATTGTGTACTCAAACCAAATTGAGAATAAAAAATTCCTTACCAAATCATCTTTCTTCTTTCTTCTTTATATCCTGCAAAAATAACTCATCTTTTCTTTGGTACCCATTTTTTCTTGGGTCCATGAGAGTTAGCAGAATATGCTGCTTTTATTCAATTTTTCTTAATAGGTCTCCAGACTTTAGGACAATCTTTCTCAAAATGTTCCAAATCTCCACAATTTGAACACTTAAGGGCATTTAGACCAACAAGTTTTGTAAAGTTCTTTTGAAAATGATTCTTGTATGCAAGTCTAGGAGGTCTTTGTTTAAGTCTCTCCTTTACTTTAGAAAAATCAATTAGAGAATCACTTTCCTTATTAAAACCAAGTCCTGACTTATTATAGTAAGGAACTTGTATAGAAAGGATATGCTCTAATGTTTTTGATCCATTTGAAAATCTTGTTGAAATATTTGAAAATTTTTTCTTCAAATAATCATTTTCTTTAACAAGTAAATCTCGTTTTCTTTTGTTTGTAGAAAATCTTTCTGCAAAATTTCAAAATTTTCTTTTCGAGAAAGATCTTGTTGCTTAAGTCGAGAATTCTCCTTTTTAAGTTCAAAAATCATTTTAAGAGAAGATTTGAGATTTGAACAAAGCTTCTTTATATACTTTGAAACTTTAAGAGGAATTTTTGAATGACTTATCTCGATTTCCTCATCGGATTTCGAGGTCGTGCTCGAGTCGACTCGATTTCGAGTACGTGTTTGAGTCAGACTCAGATTCTGAATGTGCCGTCAAGCATATATTTTCTTGCTCATCATCTTCTTTTATTGTTCTTTTCTGGCCATTCTGCTTGTATTTTTTTCTTCCACTAAATTTGCCTCCTTTTCTACTCAACTTTTTGATTTTCTCAATCATAAAAGCAAGTTCTTCGTCATCCATGTCATTTTCTGAGTCTGTTTCATCAAAAACAGCATTAGATATTAAAGCAATGGACTTTTTACCTTTGGGATCTTCATCGTTGAGTTGTTCCACTTCATAGGATTGAAGAGTGCCAATCAATTCATCAACGGAGAGTGGCATAATCCTCTGAGTCTCCCGGATTGAGGTCTTAACATAGTTCCAATCTTTTGAGAGACCTCGCAAGAGTTTGTTGACCTTCATTGGAGAAGAAATTGGCTGACCTTGATATGCTAAACCATTTACAATTTCTGTAAAACGGTTGAACATATCTCCAATCGACTCTCCTTGCTTCATCTTGAAGGATTCATATTTGCCGAGAAGAAAGTTTACTTTCGTCTCTCTTACACGATCGATCCCTTCATATGTAACATGAAGTTTATCCCAAACTTCTTTTGCTGTTTCACATGAAGAGATTCTGTTATATTCAGCAAGAGATAAAGCGCAATATAAAGAATAAATGGCTTTTGCATCAAGCGCTTCTCTTTTGGACATCTCCATCCGAGACATAGGAGCGGGGGGTTTGGTTTCTTTGTCTTTGCCATTCTTATTTGATGTGGACGCAGCAATGGGGTTGATTCCTCTTTCCACAACATCCCATTGCAAGGGATCTCTGGATCTTAGGAATGCTTTCATTTTTTTCTTCCACACGTCGTATTCATTTCCATCAAAATATGGTGGCCTTGTGTTGCTTTGCCCTTCCACAAGTTCTGGTGCCAACATACTAGCCATAAAGAATCTTTAGCTCAAAAGTAAAAACACTTTTATAAACAGAGCACTTGGCTCTGATACCAATTGAGAGTGCTAGTATGAATACCTAAAGGGGGTGAATAGGTGTTTAAAATAAATCTTGGCAAGTATATGCAAAATAAAATAAATTTCAAACAAAGGAGTTAAGGAAGAGAATAAGAACACAAGATTTATAGTGGTTCGGCTTAATCCAAGCCTATGTCCACTCTCCCACACTAACAGCCTTCTTGGCTGGATTCCACTATGCAATCAACAAGAGATTACAACTTTGAGTGCAAACACTTAGTAGATCACACTATCTCACTAAGTCACTCCTTTGATATTTCTCTCACGGTCACAAACGTTTAAGCTCTCCAAAGACAAGTGTATGATCGAAGGTCGCTCAGACTTTGGAATTATAAATTCTACGCTCCGTCTCTTACTTGCTCATCGGTCCATGATCTCCTTAAATACTCCTCCACTTCCAAACTACCCGTTGAACAGTATCCCGGAGAATCGTCTTCCAATATACCCATTGGATAGCTTTGTATCTAGAAAATTTAGTAGCTGTTGAGTGACAAAGGTAGAATCCCAAATTGATTCCGATCGCCCATACAAATGAAATCTTGATTTCCATAAGTAAAGCTTCTTAGTATAGAAAGTTCTTGTCTTCAAGATCTAATCGTCAATCAATTAGATTGAATCAATCAAATCAATCTTGATGTGGAACCCAAACCAGATCACTAGCCGTTATATGATTGGGCTTGAGTTACGTTCTGTCGAGTCTTGATGTAAAGTCTTAGAGCAATAGACTTTACAATCTGAGTCTGAGTGCGATAGACTTTACAATCTGAGTCTGAACATATTCTGCTTCTGAACAGGTTTAGCTTTAAGGTCTGTACCCAGTTCAGCTTCAGCATAGAGTCTGTCTTCTGGTTCTTCATTCACGTTCAGTCTGGAATTTGTTAGAATGAGCAGACTTCTGATGTAGAACAGACTTTGACACTAAAGTCTAGCAGTCTTCAGACTTTGACACAGAAGTCTGGAAATCTTCATAATATACTTTGGACATGAGTTACATTTAGTCTTCTGGTCATCTTCACACTTTGACAATATCATTTACATATTCTATCATCTGCATGGTCTATTACTTAACCATTAAACATGTTAGTAGCCTTTGATTTATTTTGTCATCTTCAAAACATCATAAGGGATTTCCCTAACACTGGTAGCCCGGACAGTTTTGTGGACAGTTATTGTTCTCCATCGAGAAAACTCTCTGTAGTTCCATGCAAGCGATGAGTTTACAAACATACTTTGAAGCACCAATTCATACTGGAAAAAGAAGTAGTTCTTCAAAAAGAGGGCGGCACTTTGTTAGAAAAGAAACACTTTTTGATCACATAGATCGAGAAGATTGTAGTATAACCGGAGCACAAGAGTGAGATGATTGAACAATATAAATCGAAGAGTCAAAGGAGGAGCTGGCGCATACCTTATCAAGAAGAACTGAGCAAACCAGTGCATGATGTTCTTGGTATGATTCTCACACTACCTCTAAAGAAGTGCGACTTTTCATTAGGCGGCCTCTCATTATAAGGGGGGCCTATTTTGGTCAACTCGTCAATAGTTTTTTCTTTTCTTTTTTTTAAGTGAGGATGTACATAAGAAGGAAGGATTGAAAATCAGGAGAGAGAGTTGGGAACATGATTATAACATAACATCACAATTTATCGTGGAACGAGTCTTTTGTCCCATACCCCATTCCCAAGTAAAAGAAACCCTGATGCACTTTCAAACTGGCAACGCGAATAAAATAACAATATAGAAAAAGAACACTCTTGGCAGGCTCTTCTCCGCAAATGGAAGGGCAATACTAAGACCAGTATGCAAATACTTAACTGGAAGCATGGGCATTTTATTTTTAGGAAAAATACTACGGAAAATCAAAATTTTAGTCACTAGGACCCTAATTATTCCAAGCTTCTTCTTTTTCTATCACCGAAACTCCAAATTTATACCCATATAATACTTATATCCTCTATCACAATTCTGTCCTAAGATTGCCCTTTTAAAAATCTGAGGTCCTATTATTAATTTTTTGTCGAGGACAAGTGACTCTGATGTAGCGCAACTAAAAAAAAAACAGAAGAAGAAAATTCAAACCAGAGGACAGAGAGAGATTGCAGATGGTCAGGGGTGGTTAAAGGACGTCGCTGCCGCCGTTTCGGCTTTGTTGGCAAGGGCTGTCGACTCCCGTGGCCCCTCAATGAGGGTTGGCTGACGCTCACATGATTATTGTTACCCAAATGTAGACATCTTGCCCAGTTTTGGATGTGCCCAGATGAGATAAAGGCCTCCACAGTAAGCCCCGGCAACTTGTTACCGCCTCTTCATCTTCCCTTGTTCCAGGCCTCTCTGCACTCTTTGAGCTCGACACCATAAAGGTGCTCAATCGCAAATATGAGGTCGAGCTCGGCAGAGCTGGACCCAGATCCAAGGTTGACCTCGAAGCCGCAAGCGAAGCTCATCAACCTAGATGGTGTTGAAGCTAGATGCCAGCTTGAGCTTGACACTGCAGCAGAATTGGCGTTCCTTGAGCTTGATGGCCATGGATGTGAGATTTTGTGGAACCATAGTCAACTGTTTTAAAAGTTTAAGTTATCTAATAAAGACGTTGTTTAATATTTAATTATTTCAACACTCTCCCTCATGCTTAGTCTGGTTTTTTTGCTTAAAACTAAGCATTGATATATTTAATTTGGGGGCAAACAGGATCTGATAAGATTTGAACTCAAGACCTCCAACATTAATACCATATGAGAATTTATGGAATCACAGCTAACTATTCTAAAAGCTTTAGTTGTTAGATGAAGAGGTGATTTAATAATTAATTATTCCAATAATTGTCAATAGAGAATAGAGAAACAAGCTGTAAAGATACAGAAAACAAAGAACAAAGAGGGAGAGACGAGTATCATCGGGTTGCCTTTGACCGAAGAGTGAGTGGGCAAGTGACCTTTTTTTTTTTGGAGAGGTGGGGGTGGTGTGGGGACGGCAGGGGAGGCGGGAGTTGTGGGGTGTGGCGTCTAAGGGCGTTATAGCGAATGTGATGCTACATGCACTTGCAATGGAGTTGTGTCTACTCTTTCTAAAGAGAAAGACTACGTTTGTCACAAATGGTGAGCATGTTCAAGTTGTTGGAAACCGGTTTTTCTATTCAACGTCAGCACATGTTGCTCTACCCTGCCCTGTGCCAACTTTTTCATCTACTTTGCTCTAACCATAGACAACAAGTGTCAAGGGCATCCATGCTGTGAGTGCTAGTATGAACAAAATAAAGGAGTTAGGGAAGAGAATAAGAACACAAGATTTATAGTGGTTCGGCTTAATCCAAGCCTACGTCCACTCTCCCACGATAACAGCCTTCTTGGCTGGATTCCACTATACAATCAACAAGAGATTACAATTTCGAGTGCAAACACTTAGTAGTAGATCACACTATCTCACTAAGTCACTCTTTTGGTATTTCTCTCACAATTACAAACGTTTAAGCTCTCAAGAGACAAGTATATGATCAAAAGTCGCTCAGACTTTGGAATTATAAATTCTACGCTCCGTCTCTTACTTGCTCATCGGTCCATGATCTCCTTAAATACTCCTCCACTTCCAAACTACCCGTTGGATAGTATCCCGGAGAATCGCCTTCCAATATACCCATTGGACAGCTCTGTATCTAGAAGATTTGGTAGCCGTTGAGTGACAAAGGTAGAATCCCAAATTGATTCCGATCGCCCATACAAATGAAATCTTGGTTTCCATAAGTAAAGCTTCTTCGTAAAGAAAGTTCTTATCTTCAAGATCCAATCGTCAATCAATTAGATTGAATCAATCAAATCAATCTTGATGTGGAATCCAAACCAAATCACTAGCCGTTATATGATTGGGCTTGAATTACGTTTCATCGAATATGTATGTAAAGTCTGAGAGCAATAGACTTTACAATCTGGGTCTGAACATATCTGCTTCTGAACAGATTTAGTTTTAAGGTCTGTACTCAGTTCAGCTTTAGCATAGAGTCTGTCTTCTGGTTCAGCTTCAGCATAGAGTCTGTCTTCTGGTTCATCATTCACGTTCAGTCTGGAATTTATCAGAGTTGACAGACTTCTGATGTAGAATAGACTTTGACACCAAAGTCTGGTAGTCTTCATACTTTGACACAGAAGTTTGGAAATCTTCATAATATACTTTGGACATATGTTGCGTTCAGTCTTCTGGCCGTCTTCAGACTTTGACAATATCCTTTACATGTTCTATTATCTGCATGGTCTATTACTTAACCATTAAACATGTTAGTAGCCTTTGATTTATTTTGTCATCTTCAAAACATCATAAGGGATTTCCCTAACACATGCAAGCGTTGGCCGATCCTCACCAATGGCCTGAAGGAGCCCCCGACTCTCACCGGCAAAGTCGGAATGGTGGCGAAGCCCCTTAAACACCCCTAACTGTCATCTCTCTCTCTCTCTCTCTCTCTCTCTCTCTCTCTCCCCTCCCCCCTCTAATTCGAATTTTCTATTTTTTTGTGGTTTTTTTAGTTCTCCATCTTCTTTTTAATGTTTTTTGGAAGCAGTGTTTGCATGGCACCACATCAGCACCACTTTCTTTTGAAAAAACATTGAAAATATTACATCTGATCCATGCAAATTTTTAACGATAATCTTGGGCAAAAGCGTAATGATATACAAATAAAATTTTAGGAATTTTTACCATACAAAAAAGATGATTTTGCTAGCATTACAATTTTTGAGCTACTATGAAAATAATAATTTATTGTGAGTTACAAATTCTTGAATGAGTAAACTCCACAACAATTTATAATTATTCATTATTTAATTTTTATGATTCGAAATAAACTGTTATTCTAACAACTGATTAAAGATTGTCACACAATTATTTATAATAAAAAAATTGATTTATTAGCATCATGAGGAGCATAATTTGGGATTTCTATTGGTATTTTCCCTTTCTTAATATGCGAGATTTGCGTCGCTGACGCACGGCCCAATGCGTGCAAAAGATTTTTTGTATTCCTTTGGACCACATGCGAAAATGCTCCCTCACTATGAGTATATTCACTATGATTTTGGCGCGACATAGATAGACATCAATGACCTCGTGGTGCTGAGGCTAGGCGACGTCGCCGGGGTCATTTTGGAGAGCACGGCCAAAGGGTGACGCCACTTTTGCTTATTGCTCAGAAAAAGAAATTTAAAGCGCCGTCCTGTAAACGGGAGAAAAGGCAAAAGTGATTCGGATAATTTAAGATCCCTATTGATTCGGGTAACTTAGATCCCTATCCCACTAAAGAGATTAGATTAGAGGCCATAGGTCCCCCGTTCAACACAGAATTAATTTACACCTAGAAAAACAAGAATGTCCCACAGAAAAGTCATGCGCCACAAAAAAGTTCTCATCAATCGAACCAATTACTTAATGAATTTTAGAGAAAAGTGGACGTGCCTTGGGGTCAATGAAGTTGAGGCGGCGGTGATGGATTTTTAAGGCACAAATTTCCTGATTGCATCAGAATATTTCCTGGGTCATGTCTAATGAGATCCAAATTCCATCATAATTTCAAATTAAAAGTTAATATTACAAAAAAGTCCAAATGAATATATATAATAAATTTACTTTAAATTAATTTTTTAATCGTAAAAAATCTCAAATTAAAACCAAAGGTAATCAAACCAGGCACCGTGACAACAAGAGTCACGGCAGCCACTACAGCTAGACGGCACCTTTTAAGATTCCTCTCGCACGAATCGATTAAGCGTGCTTTCGGTAGCCATTGAGTACGGTGATAATCATTATTTGTGTCCGTGAGGAGGTTTAAATTATCAAATACTTTATGTGTCGTTGCCAGTATAGGCTCGCTTTGCTTCTTCAAGCTCCGCCCCTTATTGAAGACTAAAGTGGCATTAATATGCTTGCGTTACCAATGATGCAATCTTGCTTATCTTTTCTTTCCCTTATACATAAAAAGGCAGACAAGCCTTAAGCAATCGTGTGTTTGTGTGCTTAAACCACACAAAGCTAGTTTTCCCTTTATCTCTTCAAATTTCCATTACATATTATAAATCTTAGAATAATAAGATAGCACATTATCTTGATGGCATGCTCTACACTCACCTTCATGAGGATTTTGTGCATAAGAAATTGAGGCCACAAAGCCTTATGTTCGAAGTGAGGGTGTAGATGGAATCGATCCCAACATTTTTACATACCCCTTTTATGGTAGCAACTCCTGAACGAATTAAATTGCATGTTTAATTAATTAAATCAAAATCTTAAAGTTGCCATTGGTACGACCTTGTAATAGTCTATGCTAAATGTTCCTTAGTGATTCATTAGTTTTCTTTTAATGGTCCACATCTGAAAATGTCGCGATAAATCTGAAGATCTAGTTCTTGATAGACCATAGAACTACCGAAATTTAACAAACCCTTCATCACAATTTTTTTCCTCCAACACAATTATTTGTTGCATCAAATCTCCAATATTGGATACTAGAATAGACGACCTGTCATTATAAATTATTCTGAGTTTCACACTGACACATGCCCAGAAGCTTGATCTTATTGTCTTAGGAGAAGAACGCTAACGCTAACGACAACGGAAACGAAATGCTCGCGGTGTCCTATTGAAGGGAGATTTCCGCGTTTACCGAGAGAGTGCTTTCTGCGTCCTCAGGACCACGACGAAAGTAGAAAAGGAAACCAAAGATTACAACGGCGACGACAACTATGCCGACGATGACCCATCCCGGAGTAACCCACCTCGAAATGTTCTCGTCGTCGGACGAGACCGAATTCGGGACAAATGAAGAGAAGAAGCACGGGCAACCTGAACAGTTTTGTCGACAGTTATAGTTCTCCATCAAGAAAGTCCTGCGTAGTTAAATGCAAGCGATGAGTTCACAAACATATTTTAAAGCATCAATTCACACAAGAGAAGTAGTTGTTCAAAAGGAGGGTGCTTTATTAGAAAAGAAATGCTATTTTGATCACATAAACCCAGAAGATTATATGACGCGAGCGCAAGAACGAGATGATTGAAAATGGAATGAAGTAGGATATAATATAAATCGAAGAGTTGAAGGAGGTAATTCGTGTACCTTATCAAGAAGAACCGAGGTGTGTGGTGTTATTGGTATAATTCTTACACTACCAACAAAGAAGTGCAAATTTTTCATTAGGTGGCCCCTCATTATAATGGTTCTCTTCTGTCCTCCATCATTGGTGGCGGCTTTTGGTATGGAAAACTGATCAACATTGACATGGATGCTGGTCATTTTTCGTGACACTACCAGAGTTGATGTGGATAATTTTTATTTGTGATTTTGGTGTCCAAGTTACCATGCAAATATGGAATATAGGTTGATTCAAGCACATAAGCATTAGTTCATGTCCATTTCGATACTTAGTTAATTTTCTTAGTTTTTCTTTTTGTGTCTTAAAATATTAAAATTATTAAAAAGTATTTTTAGGGGTGCAGTTTAGGTACGATGCACGCTCACAAATGGATTTGTTTTCTTAATATCGCACTGCACTTTATATTGCATTTTTTAGATTTATTTTTCACATGCGACGATTCATTTTAGGAATGTAATTTATTTAGTAGATGGTCATGACATGTCATACATTCACTTCCCTATTTGAGCATCAGGCAACTCTTGGAGAGCTTATATCGAGTTTACATTTATAGCTCACGGGGCTTTGTCCGGGGCCTTAATAACCAGGTTTTGCTTAATTTTGCCCGATACCACTCGTGTCCTTTATTTTTCTTGTCATTCATTTCTTTTATTAGCTTTCTATTGTAATTGCTTGCTTGTTTATTTTTGTTACTTGAGTGACTATGCATAATCACTTTTTATATGTTTAGAGGATTTAAGGAAAAAAATTGGTGAACTTCGCATGTAAATTGTTTTCATACTAAAAGATCTACTGCAACTAAGTCGATTGGTGAATCTTTAGTTTATAAGAGTGAAATGTACTGCCGCATCTTACTTGGATTGCTAATTTATTTATCATAAGTTAGTGGCATCTCCAAGATAATTACATAATTGGATTGAAAAATCAAATTACAATTCACAGGACTTAGAAGTGCCCATGCTAAGTGTAGACAATCTATCATTATGCATCATTCAATTACCCCGCATGGTAATATGTTTATCTGATGACAACACGGATCACACGGATCACACGGATAGCATGACGGCTGCCAATGTATCTGATGACAACATGAATCACATGGATCACACGGATCACAACAGCTCGATGGCGGCAGCAGTGGCGGTGGTGGCGGCTGCCAATGTATCTGATGACAACACGAATCACATGGATCACACGGATCACAACATCTCGATGGCGGCAGCGGCGGCGGCGGCGGCGGCGGAGGAGGCGTCGGTAGCGGCGACGAAGAACTCGATGGCGATGACAGCACTAACCTTATATTTGGAATCCATATCATTTTCGATGGAGTGGTGGTTCTATCCCGAGGACCACGGCGATTTTTTATAACAACACCGGTGGCTACGACGGCAACAACGATGACCGCGCTGACGGTGATCCACCTCGAAGTCTCCCGGCACACAGAAATCTCGCTTTCCAAAGATACAGAAACCGGAACGTCCCCTGCCGATGGAGGAGGGAAGTACTGGAAACCTGGGCAATCTTGTGGACAGTTACTGCTCTCCATCAGGAAAACCCTCTTGCAGTTCAATGCAAGCGGTGAGTCTACAAACATTTTTGGAAGCATCATTCATACCGAAAAAATTAGATGTTACCTTATTAGAAAAGAACACTTTTTTTTTCATGATAGATTGGGAAGATTATATGAAAACCTGAGCGCGAGATCAAGATAATTGAAGATGGAATTAGCGAGACCTAATATAATAAATTTAAGAGTCGAATAAGGTGCTTGCACGTACCTTTGCCAGAATAAACTGAGCAAGCTTGGGACTGATGTTATAGCTACAATCCTACACAGCTTGCAAAGAAATGTGAATTCCACTGGGCGGTGGCTTCTCGTTATAATGGCTCCCTACAATGTGCTTGGGCCCGCTCGTCAACAACTTTTTTTGCTTTTTTAAAGTGAGGAAGGGATGATTGAAAAACATGACAAAAGAGTTGGGGAAATTATTGGAAGTTTGTTTGTAAAACAAAGGGTTAATACCCTAAAAAACCCCAAACTGGTACATTTGTGACAAATTTACCCCAAACTATTTTTTTGACCACTAATAATCCCAAACTGGTATACTTTTGACAAATTTACCCCAAACTGGTACACTTGTGATAAATTTACCCTACGTTAGTTTTCGTTAAATTTTATTCTCAAATTATTAAGTTAAATGACACGTGACAGTTAATCAGTATACCAATTTAGGATTTTACGCTCCGTTTGTCACAGTTTACAATTTTTGTGATTATTTTGTAATATTAATCAAATTTAGCAGAGAGTATATTTGTCACAAATTTATCAGTTTAGGGTTTTTTGCAGTCGAATAAATTAGTTTGGGGTAAATTTGTCATAAATGTACCAGTTTAGGGTTTTTTTTTATAGTCAGTCGGAGTAAATTTGTCACAGATTTACCAGTTTGGAGTTTTTCATGGTCAAAAAAATAATTTGGGGTAAATTTGTCACAAGTGTACCAGTTTGGGGTTTTTCAGGGTATTAGCCCTAAAACAAATAAAGGTTACAGACATTGTCCTGCTTTTTTTGCTTCTATTACAGTGCTACAATACTATGCTACAGTACCAAATAGTGCCAAACAGTATATAAACAGTTGCTACAATGCTTTGGGTGAAATTTTTTGTCTTTTCACGTGGGTCTTCTCCCTTTCTTGTTTTGTCTTGAATAATCTTTTGGTAGAGTCTTGATTTACTTATTATGCCTAAAAATAGGCTCTTTAGTTTTGTTGTCCGAGTCATCTGAGTTTTCTCCATATTTTTGCCTTCGATATTCCTTGAGCATTCTCTCAATTTCAAGACCTTCGAGATTTTCGGAGTTTGAATCATCTAGAGACTGGTATGAGCTAGATGGGATGTCAGAAAGATTAAGAGTACATTTTTTTGGATATTGTTGCCTGAACATCTCGAGGTGCTATTCTACTTCAATTGTTTCAGTCAGCCTTTCTCTTGGATGATTGGGGAGAACTTGTAGAAGAACTTGTAGGAGCAATTGTAGAACACGTCGGAATATCAGGTTGGGGTAGATACCCAAGCTAGAGTGATGAATCTTTTTATCAAGACCTAGACTGAGTGCAAATTGTAGCTCACCATAATCAAAAGGATCTTGTGACAATGGACCTCCCCATGGATCTTATGATGATGAGCTTAATCCTATGAATTTGCTAATGACTCAGAAGTGTTCGGTACATCAATACATAGTATCTCTTTAAGCAAGTGTCACGACCAAGAGGTTTCGAAAATGAAGGACCATGCTGTGATGCGGTGGACCTCCTACATTTGCTGGGATTCCCGACAAGTCTCCTTCCAGAGTTTTCCAAGGGTGGGCGAAATCGTCATTGAGCCATATTCTAGAAGACTCTAGCTTTATTTATGTCGGTAGATGGTAGTTGACATTAATGTCGGTAGTTGAGGCAGTACGATCTCGTCCATCGAATAAATTCTAGATCAACGGATGTAATCTAAGGGCCTCCCCTCATTTAAAGCCATCCAATCCTTTCAGCAATACAAGGCTCATTTCTTTCCAAAGCCCCTCTCTCTAGAAACTCTCTCTCTCTATGATCCGAGTGTGCGAGTGAGTGAGCGTTCGATTGAGCAAAGCTTGGCTTAGGTGATCCAAAAGAGCCTGAGTCACCGCATGGTCATAATCTCAATCAATCGGCCCGTGACACAGGCATCAATCATTGGATGGGTTATGCGATAGTCATCAGAATGATCCCAAGAAATAGGGACATCTTCTGTTTGCCATGTCTCTGGTGGAATGATATAATTACTGATTACGTTGGCATAATATCCTCTACAATTCTCGATATTGTTGAGGATAAGCTGAGATTTTACAATGGAGTGTTGCAAAAATCTCATTTGAAGCAAGTTGGGGCTTATATGTGGATACTCCAACATTTATCAGATTTTTACATATATTTTCACTGGGTTGAACAAATACCCATGGCCTAAAAAATAAAATGATCCTATAGAGTTCTAGGTTAGGCCTGCATGCTCTAAATTGGGCTTGAAAAACAAAATACTTTTTAATGCATCTAATGGTTTAAACCAACTAAGCATTTTCCTAAGACATTTATACTTGGTTTGACCTTCAATGATTCTACCGATTATAAGGGGCATCTTGGTTGTTGAAAACTCAATGACAATAGTATAAAGATTAAATAAATATCAATAAAACCACTTGAGCTTTTCTAGAAATTCTTCTTTTGGGAAGAAAGTAAGATGAATAAATGGATATTTCGAGTGTAATCCATTTGGCCTAAGGAGAAGACTACCGTATTCACTAAAGATATGTAAGTGATATTGCCACATAAATCTTCCAAGATTTTCGACAAGGACATTATCTTGGATGAGATTAGGGATTTTTGGTGGGTATGAATTTGAAGGCCATTTGGGCTTGATTTCTCGGGCCTTGAAATAGCTTCTTGCATTTCTTATCACATATATGTTTATGGACATGGTGGCTGCAAATTCTTTTGGTCTAGACAGAAAATTGGTAAGTACATTTTTTCCCCGCAATATACTCGGTCTCAAAGGGATACTTTGAAAACCATTATGTCCATCTAAGAAGCTGTGGATGCGAAATTTGCTTATGCTTGAACTTCAACATTTGAAAGAATGAAGACATATCCATTTCCACAAGAAAATGATGTCCTATAAGATGGAATTCAAATTTCTTGATACCATATTTTACCATCAAGATTTCCTTAAACATAGAGTGGTAGTGCATTTATGCCCATGTGAATTTTCCAATCTTGTGTCCAAAAACTCGTCGTTTTCCATCGATTTTTTCAAAAATAATAGTAGCTCAATATTCATCACTAGCATCTGTTTGCAGCACTCTTTTTCCTATAGAAGGGATTTGCAATGGAGGAAGATGCTACAAAATTTCCTTAAGCCTACATACAGACTTAGTCTATTGTGGTCCCCATAGAGGAGCGTCTTTTTTGAGCATTTGTTGTAGTGGACTTACAAACTCTGTTATTTTTGGAACAAAGTCGCAGAAATAAGATAATCACCAAATCAACTTCGGACAAAAAAGTCGAGAATTGAAACCTCAAGTTTAGAAGGACTAGGGACTAAAAGTCACTAAACTAAAAGCTCAACCTCTAGAGAATGGAATTGCAAATGTCACGTAACTGAATCATTTAAGTTCCAAAACCTATTGAAGATGACGTTGAAATTGATGCATCATGTGAGCCTTTCATAATAACACAAGAAGAGCCCCTAAAATGGACCTCCTTACAACTATTATACAAAAAGTAACAGACCACCCTCACCATCAAACCAACCCAGCAATAAAAAACTCTCAAGTGTCCATACCGTGGCCTTTTCATGCACTCATGCAACTCTATAGATTAAAATAGCCATGTTAGCACAGGGACTTTGCTAGTTCTTCATCCAACCGACCTAACTCTAGGCAACACCATTAAATTTTGGGACTTGTATCGTTGAAAACTTGGTCCATCCTTTGTCTTTTTGGGTACTGTTTCACCATTGTAACAACAATCTACCAGACATTCTCTCAAACTCAAGATAATTGCAGGTAATTCTCGACAGCAACAACAATTGCTGCAATTGTAGTATTCAATAGATACTATATGATGGTAAAAAATTCATTCAAGCTTATAATACATGCGGAAGCTAATATGATATCTTCAATTAGAAGGACGTGCAAGAAATCGACTATATGAAACAGAATGAATTGAAACACGATTGTATATAACCTTATCAAAAAGCATTTTTTGCAAGAACTACCCCTACACTCAGGTGGCAGAACAAGGAAACGACACCATCCTCGCCATCAACACGCATCAATTTGCCATTGCGACCACGAAAATAAATGAACATAAATAATCCAACTTATATCTAAATCCCATCAATTATATCTAAGCAAGTTCACTTAAAATCCCATCAATTATATATATGCAAGTTAGCAATAGCTCTGTAGCACAGATAAAAAGCTCCTGAAAATATTATGACATGGCATGCACCCCTCAAATAATGATTACCTCAGCTAGCGGGTTGTGTTCGAGCGCTTCGACCTGCAGAATTCAAGCCGAATTAAAGCAATGAGTTTGCAGAATTCAAAAAGTATTTTCTGCAGAGAGCATTTTCTGTCTTAGGTGCTGCAAATATAAGGTTTTTATCTATAATATTTTCTCCCCGTCTCTGACCTATGAACCATTGTATGGAAAAAGGTTCCTATTCCTTTGGAGTGCGCGCGAACATGCTCTCCTAGGGCGAGGCGAGTCTCAGTCACCGCTGCTTTTGGTTTCATGCCCAGCTAAGTGGGCCCCATGCTACCCAAGGTCAAGGACAGGAAGCAAAATTGAGTTTTTGCCCCTTCCTGAAAAGCTTCAAGGAAATTTAAAGAAAAAGTAATGGTCATAAACGAACCAGAAAAAGAGACAACTTTTTTGTAAAATTTCAGATTTAACTGAGGTAGGACGATATTCAGGAAAAAATTCTTAAACTTATTACATTAATACCAATTTAATCGTAAATCTTTTAATTGAACCAATTTAGTCATAAATCTTTTCATGTTGGTACCAATTTAGTTCTCCGGCTAATTTAGATAGAGATTATTAATGTAAATGCCGACCGTCCTACGTAGCACGGTTGGCACGGACGTGGACATTTTAATAATTTTTTTTTTTGAATCTTTAAAATAATTTTTTCCCCTCCCTCTACTTTGCTTTTTCTTTTTGCTGGTGGCCATCGCTAGCCACCAAACATAGCCATGGTTGGCAGGGGCTGGCCTCGCTTGGGTGGCCCTTGCCGACCGCAAGCAATGTTTGGCCTTGCTGAGCTGCCCTTGGGTGAGGGCAAGCATTGGCCGTCTAGGTATGGCTAGGCGAGGGGCCCTTGCCAGATCTAGCAATCAACCGAGCCCAAGCGAGGCTCACCAAGCCTTGCCCTCACCCACGTGAGTCCCCGGCAAGGCCAACCCTCATTTAGGGGAGGCATGGCAAGGCCACCCTGGCCTAGGTGATGGTCGGCCTCACCAGATTTGGTGAGGGGCCCTCGAGTGGCTGTACCTAGACGATTGGTGCTTGCCCTCACCTAAGGGCAGCTCGGCAAGGTTGGCCATCACCTACGACTAGTGAGGGCGACCCAAGCGAGGCCAGCCCTCATCGACCATGGCTATGGTCAATGGCTAGCAATGGCCACCAGCAAAATGACAAAACAAAGAAGAGGGAGAGGAAAAAAAATTATTTTAAAAATTCCAAAAATATTAAAATATTATTAAAAATATCCACGTCAGCATCAGCCGTACCACATAAAACAGCCAGTATGATTTCTTATATAAATTGGTGTCGCGACCAAATTTTTGGGGTGTGAACCACCTAGGGTTTGGCTAATGGATTGTTAAACTTAAACTTAGCTCGAGCTCTCCCAAGCTCATACCAACTCGCCACTTAGGTTGAAGTTCTTAACATACAAATGATTTTAAATTAGGAGTCGCTATTAATCTATTTTTGGTAGGTCGATTAGAAACCCAAGCAAAGTAACGGGAGATTTACTTTACTCCTACGAACCAAAAATTTATGAGTTCGGGGACTCGGTTACACTAGATTTCTTTAACGCCATTTTGGTACCTTTCTCTTTTATTTGGAAAAATGTTTGGCAGGCAGCTTGAATTGATTTTAAATCTAATTCCCTAACATGTGAGGTGACCATGCGGGTGCACAAATCATCAATTTAACACTCAGATAAAAGCAATGAATAAATTGCAAGACTTACCTTGTAGTAACGAAAGCATCTGCGTTGTCAGATCAGAATTCACATCAACAACCCTAAATATGATTTCTAATTAATACGAAATTTCTTTTTTTCATTTTTCAATTAATGAGAATCAAATCCATATACAATGCAATGCTTCTAATCTAACATGAAATGATATGACATGGTAGTATAGCCTAAACTATATGACATGGGTAAAAGAAATGCAATAATTAAATGTGCAATCTAAATTAGTGAAACAGAAATCTAACATCCTAAATTTATGTTTTTTGGTATTTTTATTTAAGAAATTCGAAATAAATAAATTTCCTATTCTAGACATGCAAAATAACCTAAAACAAGTAATATCTTAACATAACCACTGGGGGTTTGCCCCAGTGGCTACCCTTCCAACTTAGAAGGGGAGGGTTGGGAGTTCAAATCCCCACCTTTTCAGGGGGGATTGGGGGTGGGAATGACTTCATTTTAGTAGTGGGTTTCGACTCCCACGCCCTGCAAGGAGGCAAAAGCAAAAGTCTGAGAGTGAGTGTTAAAGTAGGATTAGAGTAGGACCAACCAAAAAAAAAAAAGTAATATCCTAACATGCATCTAATCTAACTCAAATATTTTTTTTCTTTTACGGGAGCAAACAAATAAGGCATCAAGAACAACATGGCACCAAATCAAGCAAGACATCATCCACGTCCATTTAATTTTGGGAAATAAATTGACGAATCGTATCTCGCGCATGAGATCGGATTGGCCAATTTTTAAATAAAATCATAAATCGTATCTCGAGCGTGAGATCGGATTGGTGATTTTTCCGTACGATTGCAGGTCGTATTTCGAGATTTTTCCATATGATTGCCAGTTGTATTTCGAGCATGAAATCGAACCGTTAATCATATGTACGTTGCAAAATTAGAAAGATTTCCCAATTTGAAAGACTATTCGGGAAACATGGGACAAGATAACATCATTTGGGGGTTTAATCAAGAATGCAATACCTCAATTGAGCAAATGAAATATTCAAGAATTAATTTGGATGGGAATTTTACCTACCTTGATTTTTGTTTCCTAGTTTGGACGGGTATCAAATCGTTGGAGTCACAATCAACTTTGCTTCACGGTAGCTGGCTCACGATAACGTTTTGGGAGTCGCTCGCGGCACTCAACAGTGGAGAGGGCTCTCGGCTCAGTAAACGTTGCGTCAATATTATCGGACACAAACAAAAGTGGGCTTTCTTATTTGCCGATCGTCCCCTCTTAGGAGCCTTTCTATATTTTAATATAACCCCCCAATATAGTTCCTTTGACCCCCATTTGAAGCTCTCCTCTTAACCTGCAAAGGCCAAAAAATATTTAATGCGAAGAACGCCCAAGAGGCTTTTGATGTGGCACGAGCCCAACAGCGCCACCGATGGTAGGATGAAGCAGGGGCGGCGTGTCGAGATGGGGGGAGCAGCAGCTTCGTTGTCCACACGGTGAGACCAGAAAAGTAGCCCCGTCGCGTGGCAAGGCCACAACAACAGCGGAGTCGCCCGGTGCAGGGGACTTGCGATGACCGAATTTGGCTGTTTTAGCCGTGGAACTTCAACATCAGGGATGGCTTGAATGGACTGAGGTGTCTGCAAATAATTCAAATTGGATCCAACGAAGTCTTTGACCGTGGAAAGCAGCCTTCTCTCTCACTCTTCCGTGGCCTTGTATTCCATTGTGTAGCCTCCAAAACTCCGTGGTTGTTGATCAAGGCTTGACTGGAAATGAACGCTGTTGCTCTATTATCGAGGATGATCATTGGAAAGCTGGTCGTTGTCAATGCAACGGACGATCGGCAACAAGATCGGTGTCAAGGTGCGGCCACGAACTCAGCAAAGTCACGGCCGTGAAGAGCTTCTGGTGGAGCTCCCTCTCCGGTCTCGATTCTCACGTGTTTTCTCTCTCGTATGAAGAATGCCCCTCTTTTTTGGTCCTGTAAAGAGTCAATTTATAGTGAAAGGTGTTGGACGCAAATTGCATAACCCCAAGATCTCCATAACTAGACCAAGAACATGCATAATTGAGTAGAAAGATTAACGCACCTGTTTTTGCATCCATTGTTCTTGAAGCGGAAGTGGAAACACAATGTTCAACACGCAAGTCCTTCTCCTCTATTGCTCTTCGTATCACTGCTTCAATGAGACAGCCCCCCTCACGTTTAGCGTTAAGTAAACGCCTCTTAGATGAGGATACATGTGAGAATTAGGGTTAGAGGAGAGACTTGAGCACTATTTATAGAGTTTCCAGCCAGTCCCACTCATTACGGGCCAGGCTCAACTCGGCCCACACTAGCCAACCCATATTAGACTAATTAAGAAACCTTTTATCTCACCTTAGACCAACCATGTTTTACGGTAACCGTAAAAACAATAAATTACAATATCAATTAATTTAGTCCACATTAGGAAAACTTTTACATTCTCCCACTTGAACTATATTAATTGAAATCGTACTGTATGTGCGCATATTTGGTCCAGAGATAATTCTTAATAGTCAATCATATCCTATAAAGTCTTAAACACCGAATCATGGCGGTAACTGCATGTATACACACAGAGCCTTCCATGGTCACGAATGTTCTCAACTTTATTGATATGGATTCAATATGATAGTGTGTCAAATGGATAACATCTCTCATAAAGAGATCACATTTGTCAGTCACCATTCTCTTACCTTAGGTGTCACAAAAACTTGTGCCACTAGAGAATGCTTTATGGTTCCAATGAACCCACATATGTCTTATCCTTACGGTTAACCTTTCTTTATGTATCACAAGACATATGCACAAGGCTAATAACTGAATGCTCGGATGCCCCTAGTCTTCACTCAAGGTTTATACAATCCCTTGAGACTTTATCAATATGTATTCAGCATAATAACAACACATTCAAAATATTTTATTAAATGCAAAAGTTGATACATATCAAACCATTATAAAGTGTAACGAACACAGATGAAACTTTTATCAAAGTAAAGCCAAAATAGCTCCCATTAAACAACAGTATCCGAAGATACTCCTAAGCCCGTGCTAATGGCATGTCACTTAAATACACATGGGCGTATGCCTTTAGTTAATGGATCTGCAACCATATCATCTGTGAAAATATGTTATATTATAAGTCACATTTTTGTACCATTTTTTTATGGTCAAAAATATGTGACCACCATATATTTAGATCATTTGAGACCTCTATAGTAAATAAATAATACTACAAATTTATTATCTCAATACAATCGTATGGGTCTATCCATCAAGTTAAAACAATCAACTCCGTCATGAGGTTCTGGAGCCTAATAGCCCAAGTAACAACCTAAAAGAATGTTACTAACACTGCATATATAGTAGAAGATAACATAGAACTTTATTTATTGTACTTCCTAATAACATAAATCTGTATCTAGTTATTGATATTATATCATCCTAATAGCCAGCAAAGTTAACATATGAATTTCTTACTTACTGCAAGAATTAAACATGTTTGTAAATTAACATATAATTTCTTGTCTTCTTTAAGTACCTTAAAACCTTCTTGACAGCAATCCAGTAATCATGTCCTGGATTTGATCGATATCTGCCTAGAAGTCTCATCACAAAGACAACAGTTAGTCTAGTACAAATTCGAGTATACATTATACTTTTAAGTGCACTGACACAAGGTACACCATTTAATTAGACTTTCTCAATATCTAAATAAGGACAATATGATAAATTTAGTCCATCACCCTTAACAACAGGAGCAATTCCTATCTTGCAATAATGTATATTGAATATTTTCAATATACAATCAGCAAATGTCCTTCGAGAAAATCTAATATAATATGATAAAAACAATCCTTACAAATTTTAGTACAAAATATATAAGATGTCTCAAGGTCACAACTTGTAAGCAAAAATATTATGTACATAGAGTATGAGAAAAAATAAATTTCCTCCCACTGACCTTGCAATATATTGAATTTTTTTGGTCCCAATTGAACAAGATAACAACACTATGAAACTTTAACAATATTGTCTGGAACACTATGAAACTTTAACAATATTGTCTGGAAACTTACTTAAGACCATGAATTAGGACTTTTCAGTCTACACACAAGTTTACTTGAATCTGCTGCAAAATCATTCAGTTATACTATATAGATTTTGTATCTATTTGGCGTAACTTTATATCAAAATAAATTATTAATGCCACATTCACTCTGAAAGAATATTTAAAGAAATAATTATTTCTTCACTATAAACAATCCGCCCCTCTTTCAAAGTGAAAACTTTAGTTACCAATTTGGCTTTAAATTCCACAATCTTTCTTTGAAATTCTTTTAGTTTTGTACGTCAATTTGCAACTAATGAACTTATGATCTTTAGCTTCCTCTTATGAACCCCTATTCAGCTTTTGCTAAACCCACCTCATCATTCTCACCTATCCACTCCATTCGCCAACTTATTCACCAGACCCCAAAGCAAGTAAAGGAGTACGTTCAGTCCTCCAAGTTCGACCAGCATCCCATTCCTGCTACTGAAAAAGAGTACTTTGTTACTCTCCAGATCCCTCCAGAATTTCCCAGACAATGGGTACAACAAGGATATTCTCATGTTCACTATGGAGCTGTTCGTCTTGCTCTCACTTTTCATGGTCGAAAAGGTTTGCCAGTTGTGGCAAGAATTGCGTTGTTAGATACCAGGTTTTTACTATACCAGCATGCTTGCATCGGTACTGTTCAAACCACTTTGAATGCCGGAACAGTCTTTGTGACTTTATATCCAAATTTCGACATCGGTCTTTCAGATCCTCAACTGCTTTCTTTTTTGAAAGTACAAGTCCAGCTCACTGGAGCACCCCAAACTGCTGACTCTGTAGCTGCAACCCTACATTACCAGATGGTTTATCGAGTGCAGAACCATGCCCTTGATCTCAATTTCAACAATGGTAATGAAGATGCGTTGTTCATCTCCATGCAAAATGACCAGGCTTCTTGCATCCATGTCCCCAGACAGATCCCGAAGGATACGTTGGCCAAGCTCCTACCAAAGACTTGGATCACCAACTATGAAAAGCTACACCAGCATAACAAGCCTTTCCAGTCAACGGACTCAGAATTCGTACGGAAAAAAGATGGAACTGTATCCATCAAATTTGGAAAGGAAAAGGAAGAAGGTCCTTCTATCTTCCAGACCATTCTCATGATCGAACCATGTATTCCTGAATCTATTTCCGAACCAGATCCAAAAAAGCATGTTCGACACTTTGATGGTGATGGACATCCTGTTCATTACTATAAAGACAATCATGGTCATTGTTTTTGGGATCCTTTTTGCCAATGTTCCTACTGTATAAAGTCTCCTGACGAGGTAGACCCTCATGCAAGACCTCCACCTCAACGGAAAAAATCCAGGGACAAGGTATATCAAAGGTACTTAGACGGAGATTCCTCCGTAGACACTCTTGGTGAATGTGATAAATACCAGTTCATGGTTTCTTATGCACCACCACCACCACCAGAGTCTAGTACTACATCCCAAACCTCACCAGACCCACCAAAATCTCCTCCACCTTCTCCTCCTCAGAAAAAGCAAACCCTCTCTCCATTTTACAAGCCAATCCTCAAATGGGCTAAGAAGCATTCTTACCCACTTGAAGTCCCAGCAGAAGCACCACCCACTTCTTCTATTGCCATATTCCGGGACAAGCGACTTTCCTCCTCTTGTTAAGGAAAGTTCTAAACTCTCGTTCCCTGCTACAGAAGAGTTTATTGATCCACATGGCAGGTACCGCCATGTCCCCAAAATACCCACCCCACTGACGTGGACGAACATGGAAGACAGAAGAAAACCCCTGCTGCTGAAGCCGTTCTAAATTGGCAATCAGAGACTTTGTTAGCACAAAACAATGCCTTCAAGGCTATTGATTCCAAGATTGGAAATATGCAACAAGATCTCCAAAGATATGATGAGAGTACCAAGAAGATACTTTCTGAATTCCAGAAAAGGCTTCATGCCTTGGAATCAGGACAACATCTTGGGTACCACTATCTTGAAAGTCCAAAGCCAGAAATAGACAAACTCAAAAAGCAAATTCAACTCCTTGAAGAAGGAAGGCTCAGACCTTTTGACCCATTAGCACCTCCTGTTCGAATTGGGTATGCACCTCCAGCACCACAGGCATCTGTTTTTGCCAATATCCCAGAAGATTCCTCCAGAAGAGAACCAGATATGGCAGAAATGCGAAATCGTCTCAAAGCCTTGAAAAAAGAAAAGGGGAAAGAGAAAACACCACCTACAGAATCAAGTTCAATTATTATAAGAGAAAGGCCAGACCAGATGATGTTATCTAATTCATTAGAATCCTTTTTGAAGGATTTGGGTAAGCAAGAAATTGATCCTATTACCCAACAGCCTGAGCCTGATCCTGCTATCCCGAAAAAACAGATTCTGTTTTCTGAACAAACTTCCTCTTCTACATCAGATTCAGTATCTCTTTCTTCATCCTCCTCCTTCTCAGACCAACCAGTTGATTCTCCCCCTACTGTTCAACCAACTTTACAAATATTCATGATTAACACTCCTTCAGACTATGATATGCAATCAAACTATTCTGATCCAGAATTTGGGCGGACAAGTAATCCCACCAGAAACAATTCTGCTAGGCATGTGTCCATGGCATCAAAACAATTCTTCTCCATTGATGATATTCCTTATCCAAAATGGCCAGAAAGACTTGAAGAGTTTCATACTTGGTTGAGTACACAGTTCATTACCAACCAGGATATGAATGATGTCCTTTATAATTTTGTTACAAGGTTCACAGGAAGCCTTAAATTCTTGTGGCAATCATTCACAGAACAAGACCAACTTACGTTTCTGTTGTCACCCAATTTCAGCCATGCCCTTACCTACCTATATCATGTTTTTGTGGGAACACCCGGAGATCTCAAAGAGCTAAAAAGAAGAGAATTCTTCGAAAGAAGATACTGCTCCCTTCAAAAAAAGCATCTTGACAAGCATTATCGACTACTACTTCAGCTCTTTTACCAAATCGGCGCAGATCCAAACCTAAAGCATGTCTTCCTCACTTTTATTCCTAAAGAGCTATCACAGATGGTTGAAAGATCTTTCTTCGGAAAACAAAGAAGGATACAAGACGTTCCCTTGGGGGAAATCCAGCAAGAAGTCCATCTATGCCTTGAAGATTTATGCTTAAAACGCCGAATGGTCAGAACATATATCACAGATGACAAACGTCTTGAGTCAGCATGTTCTCACCAGAAGTTAAAGATCAAATGCTCCAAACAAGATTGTGATGGTACTTGTGGCCAGTATTCCCGGAAGAAAAAGCACTACAAAAAGTATTCGATTAAGAAATCCAAACATGGCTCCAAACATTTCCGGAAGAAGAAGAAATGGCGATACCTACGCAAGAGAAAGGACCACACAGGCCATAAGAAATCAAGACGTTGCTACATTTGCAACAAGAAATGACATTTTGCCAAAAATTGTCCTCAGGCGAAAAAAGGTCAGAATCATCTGATTGAAAATGAAACAGGTATTTCCCTTGAAAATGATGATATTGAATCTCTATTCTCTGCTGATGATGAATCAACCGAACAAACTCTTTGTGTCATTCCTTTCTATCAAACTTCCAGCGAAACTGAGTCTGAATCAGAATCTGAAGATATTTTTCACATATCCCTCGCATCTCCAAAACCAAATCCTGACATATTTTCAAGTCAAACTCACTGTCCTCATTTCCCTGTAAAAATCTTCACCTCAAAATTTGCCAAACCAATCAATGTCATTGCCCTCATTGATACCGGAGCAAGTTGTTCCATTCGGACACTAAAGTTCTGCCTGAAGAATATTGGACTCCTTATACCCGATATTTCAACTTCGCCTCTGGAGATACTTTCTCCACAAATGTCAGAACCACTCCAGTTACTGTTCAATTCTTCCCCCAGTGTTCCATAAAGGCAAAGATCTTTGGATCAAACCTCCCCAATAAAGATTTACTAATTGGGTGGGACATCATGACTCAAATCTCTCAACCGCGCATCATTCCCGGAAAGGGTCTTAGATATAAAAATCATTTCTCTGAGTTCGTTGATATTCGAGACTCTTTTCCATCCAGATGAGTTTGTTAGATCCAATCATGCAAAAGTTGCTAGAATCCTGCTCGGAATCCCACTCAGAATTCGCCCAAAAGTGTTCTCATCCTTTATGGGAAAATCCAGAATTCTTTGTTCGCCTCCCCTTCAAAAAAAAATGAAGACATCAACCCAACAAAGGCGAGTCATGTGGGAATGAAGCCAGAACACTTGGCTTTAGCTCAAAGGGAATGTTCAGAATTATTGCAACAAGGCCTTATTGAAGTTTCCGATTCTCAATGGGCTTGTGAAGCCTTTTATGTCAATAAGCGCGCCGAACAGAACAGAGGAAAAATGAGATTGGTAATCAACTACCAACCTCTCAATCTTTTTCTCCAAGATGATAAATTCCCCTTACCATCCAAAGATTCTCTCTTTAGTGGCTTAACCAAGGCCTATATCTATTCCAAATTCGACCTCAAAGCCGGATTTTGGCAATTGGGCATTCATCCTGAAGACAGAACCAAGACAGGATTCTGTATCCCAAATCAGCACTTACAGTGGAAAGTTCTTCCTTTTGGTTTAAAGGTAGCACCATCCATTTTCCAAAAGGTCATGTGTCGCATTTTCCAACCAATTTTGTCAAGTGCAGCAGTGTATATCGACGATATTCTGCTTTACAGCCCTGATGAACAGAGCCATTGCCAACTCCTTGAGAAATTTGTCGAAATCGTGAAAAAGCATGGCATTATGCTTTCTCAGAGGAAAATGAACATTGCCCAGACAGAAATTGAATTTCTTGGTATGCACCTCAACAAAGGTACATACTATCCAGGGCCACATATTGCACAAGAATTATTGAAGTTTCCTGAAAATGACTTCACGAAAAAACAAGTTCAGCAATTTCTTGGGATAATTAATTATCTCAGAGTTTTTGTCCCAAACATTGCAAAGCTTTTGATTCCTTTGCAATCCATGCTGAAAAAGAATCCCCCACCTTGGGGAAAAATCCAGACTAAAGCGATTCTTTGAGCTTAAGGAGATTAGAATCTCCCACTATTACAAATACCATCAACAGGGAAACGAATTCTTCAAACTGACGCCAGTGACGAATACTGGGCGGCTGTCCTTTTTGAAGAAATTGATGGTAAGAAACATCTCTGTGCTTACAAAAGTGGAAAGTTTTCTCAAGCCGAAATGCATTACCATTCCACTTTTAAAGAGATCCTGGCAGCCAAAAATGGAATCAAAAAATTTGAGTTTCATCTCATCGGCCATCACTTCCTGTCGAACTAGACATGGCATCTTTCCTCGATGACCAAGTTTAAACGAAGTAGATTCCAAATTCTCAACCCTCGATGGGTGAATGGTTTTCAAAATACTCTTTTGAGACCAAGCATATTCTGGAAAGAAGAATGTACTTGCTGATTTCTGTCAAGACCAAAAGCACCAGCCGAAATCAACATGTACATCAAAAGGCACACTTTCCATATGCTCAACCATGGCGTGAAATACAAAATTGAGAAGATCAAAGACTCGCCAAGCGGAAATACCCCGGGAGATTATTCAAAGCAAATCCAGAATGACAATCTTCGAGAACCCGGAAAACCTCATGTGACAAAGTCATACGGACCTATTCGATTCGATGGAGGTTCGATTCTTTATCCTTTCGGGTTAAATTTAAATTATCCTTTCATTCACCCACTTATCTCGGAAGGAAGATGATTTCCCCGATCGAGCTCAAGACGCTGTTATGGTACTTAACCAATAAGTACTTAATAGCTATTGAGATCCCCACCAGAAGATTCATTGCCAATCTCACCAGGATATTTTTGCTCGGAAGAAATGTCGAAAAGGAATGTGATAGAAATCTTTTAGATTTTCTAAACCGGTTCTATCATCCTACATGCGGAAACAAGACTTGGAAAGAGAACGAGAACCATGACACCAAATCCCGAAGTCCACACCATACCGTTTTTTAAACGTCCATGGAATTTTTGTAGAAACAATGGAAGTATTCTCGATGCACCACTCAAAATAGGAACCACGGCCTATAAACCTCATTTGAACGGTCGAGAAGCCGGATTCACAAATCTTATCTAAGATCTCGTTAGACTTTGTGAACATGAATACCGAGAACTCTGAGAATCCTATGCCGGAAAACAAGACCATTCCCGAAGATGTCTGGAATAATGCACCTACTACGTGGGATCATTATGACCTAGCACCAGATGCTAAGGAAGCACTAGGACAATACAGACAAGCTGCCTCGTCCCAAGAGCATGAAATGACAAGCGAAGATGACATTGTCCAATCCACTCAAGACCCCTATGCACGCTTTGGTGGTCCTCTGTCCCAAAATCCCTACGAACCGGGATCTTTGTCCTCATTCCAAAACATAGACACATCCTTTTATGCACAGCCATCCAATTGGCCTCAGCCAAGCATGCCAAGCATTCCTACCAGCACCACAAGTGAAAATACAAACTGGGCAGAAGAAGAAGCATCCCATTGGGCTCATGAAGCATCAACATCTCAAAGGCTGAACCAGATCTTTCCCCCTCAAGACCTTGAAGCCCTCCAACAGAAATATGAGGCACATCTCCTAGAAGACAGCTCGGATGACGACTCAGTGTGTAGCTACAATGCCCGTGATGGACGAGATCGTTGAGTCCGTACAATTTCACTGTAGCAAAGTACTGTTCACTTTTACTGTAGCACTAGGCTAGGGAAAGTACTGTTCACAGTACAGTTACTGTTCATAGTGTGCGAATAATTCCCTCCCGAAAATTTCCGGTGCCTCTGTTTGTACCTGGACCCGTGAGCTGGTCCCTGTGTGTGTGTCCTTGTTCCCTTTCATTTACCTATATAAGGCATCGCTCATGTATCGTTTTGGGCAGAGTCCCCTGAAGAAAAGAGTGTGCTTTGTGAAAAACCTCTATGGCTTTCTAAATCCCTCTTCTTCTCTAGCCTGGTAAGATCCTTCGAGAAATGCAGCTTGGGTAGATTAGAAGCGTTTCCATCCTGGCATCCTCTGAGTGTCTCTAGGCTCTGAACTAAAGGGCTGAGTGGTTTTCTGCTAAAAGGCTGTCCCTGAAGGGCTTGAACAGGAGTTGTTTGCCCAATGTGGAATGCATACCTGCAGGAAATTTACTCTCCTTCCCTGGTTCTAAGTCTAGGTCCATTATGGAACACTATGATGTTTCACAGATTGTATACTGCATTTTATGGCATCAAATCACATACTTAATTGAGAACAAGAAATGACATTTATATAAGTTGCTAAAACAACCATGTAGTGGATATTGTAATTATGCTCTCACAAATAGACTATATAGTATGATGATATAACTGATTGTCTTTTCCTAACAAATTTCCTTAATAAAGTTGCAACCACTTCATTTTGCACTTGGGAGATTTAAAAAATTTCATTATAAACTATATCAAGAATAGTACATTGAACCTCAACAAATTTAGTCTATGGTGTAGAAGATTCCATAATTATCTGTATAGGTAAAGACAAAAACATAGTAACCTCCATCATACTATTATCTTTAATAGTCTGAGAGTAGCTATCCTCTACAATTACATCAATCTTTAGAAACTTTAGAGTATGTGATTCCATAATTCTTATACCTTCTTTAGGGTTATAAAATCAATACCCATTTAACAATCTAGATAAGATACAAAATAATTCCAAATGGATCTGAATTTCAACGCCCTTAATATTGGATTAGATAATCTCACTTCTACATGACACCTCTAAATTTAATATGATTCAAGTAATCCATGCCCACTCTATAACTCAAAAGAAGTTTATGAAACAACTTTGATAAGAGACACCTTTTGTATGTGAAAAAGTTGCTTTCATAATATCAGCCCACAAAAAACCAAATAAATTAGTCTTATTAATCATACTCATCACCATGTTCAATATGGTACATTTATGCCTTTCGGCCAAATCTTTTTGTCATGATTTTCAGGTATAGTAATTAAATTACCACCCTAGAATCTAATAAGTATTTGACAAATGATCATTTAAGCTATTTCGCATTGTCATACTTGCCAAAATACTCACGGCTACTGTTAAGTTTGACAACTTTTTAAGACTAATTGTAATTGTTTTATTCTTTATCTCGGACATTTTTTTAAAAAGATAACTTTTGAAAATAACCTTTTAACCATATATGAGATATATATATCATTAGGACTTAAACACAATCTTTACAAATGTATCCTAATTTCAATAACAGACAAGATATAATTTCAAGCAACTAAGGCTTCTATTATCTTATAGCAGTGCAATCCGCAAGCAAACCTCTTTTCAAGTGTTCTAGAATGGAACGCTTCATGGACAGTAAGCAAATTCTATTGCTATTTTCTCAAGCAGCAAATCATATGTCCACTACTTAAAAATTTGAAATAGTAAAAACCTCAATAATAATGAAGTTATTAATTACTAAAAATGTGACTGAAAACCAAGCAATATATATAATTATATCATGTGAGCACCGTGTAACTTAACGTACAAGTACACATCCAGAGAGTTACACGCATAATCATATAATCACCTTTGGGCAGAATACATGACATACAGTTGTACACTCCCCACATAATAGCAATTATGAGAATATATTCCAATTCTTCGTGAATTCATCATCTTTGGGCATATGAATTACTAGAATCAGTCACTCCTCCACCACACTATCATGTATCCCTCCATAAACTAATACACAATCACCTCCTTTGGGAGTATGACTACGCATTAGACCAGGAGACATTACAATCATCGTACGAGATAGAAATTTCTCAAACCCAATCAAGCGTGCCACTTTGGCGGTCACTACTCAATTGAATCATTGAAATTCTCTCATACCATGGATATAAACCTTACTCCTCACATACACCATATACATGTAATTTTAACTTTAGTGATAGGGACAGTATATCACCAAAATCACATATCATGCTAATTACATTGCTTTATTCATTAATTAATCATATATATACATACACACACAACGAACCTAAAAGACAGATTCTAATGAGATCATTGATTACAGTAACACAAGAAAATTCTCATAGAAGCAAGCATCTTTTGTGCACCTCGATTATTGATTACTAAAACAATATTAAAAGAATGCCGATCCAAAGGATCCCTCACAAGTTGACATCAATAGCAATACAGGATACTTCAGATTGACAAGCTTGATAAATAATCAACTATTGCTCATGAGTTTCATACGGCAAAACATGACTCAAAGCCAACAATTGATTTATTAATCAATTTTAGGTAACAAATATCATTACTTCAACCAGTGGCCTATAAATTGAGTCAAACCACATAACTAAATATCTAAACTATAACAGTAGATACTATTGCTCTACATAAATATTGCCATACTCCTTTACCATAAAAATATTTAACTCGATAGACATTAACCAGTGACCATATGGGTTTAGGTACAATATGCAATAACTTTACTAACATACATTACCTACATACAGTAGATATGTTAATTATTACAATCAGTTTGGTCACGAGTTCTTAAGAAATCCATCATTCAAAAATTACCAGCGTGTCAAGGAGTATGCTTGAGCAACAAAAGTTTCATAACCTTTACAGTTTCTTATCAGCTCAATACATAGCTCAATTACTATTTCATAATGGTTGTATCTCATTAAGCCAGCTTCAGTTTACAATAAAGTTTGATTTTCATTGATGAATCACACATTTATAATGTTTATGTGATAACATACCAGTAACCCAATACTTGTATTTCCAAAATCACAGAAAATACAAGGAAAAATTCGCAAAAAATCATTTAAAATACACGTATTTAGGTTTCATATGCAATTTCACATCAATAAAACCATCAAACATATAAAATAAATATATCACAAGATAGGAAATCACCATATGAGTCCAACGCCACCAGCCACGCGCTGAACGGAGGCTCCACGAGCTCACATGCGCCGCCTGAGTGTGCGGCGCATGGAGCTCACGCGCGGCGCGCGTTCGATGCCCAGGTGGCGCGTGGCCGTGCGTGGGGGCGCGTGCGGCATCCCCCGGCAACACGCCGCCGACCCTCTTGCTCATCTCGTCTCCTCAAATCCAAATTTGTGATTTAATTTAATTGTTATTGAACAAAAAGTCTCGAAAATCACAAATTATGGCAAGGTCCGTACTAATTAGGGCTAATCCATACAAATTATGGCAAAATCAATTGCATTCAAGTTTTAAGGTTATGGAGGCTCTGATACCACATGTTGGATGCAAATTGTGTAACCCCAAGATCTCCATAACTAAAACAAAAACATGCATAATTGAATAAAAAATTAATATACCTGTTTTGGGATCCATTGTTCTTGAAGCGGAAGTGGAAACACAATGTTCTACTCGCAAATCCTTCACCTTTATTGCCCTCCATATTATTGGCTCAATAAGGCGGCCCCCCTCACATTTAGCGTTAGGTAAACGCCCCTTAGGTGAGGATACAGGTGAGAATTAAGGTTAGAGGAGAGACTTGAGCACTATTTATAAAGTTTCCAGCCAGTCCCTCTCATTACGAGCCAGGCTCAACTCGACCCACATTAGCCAGCCCATATTAGACTAATTAAGAAACATTCTATCTCACCTTAGACCAACCTTATTTTATGGTAACCGTAAAAATAGTAAATTACAATATCAATTAATTTAGTCCACATTAGAAAAACTCTTACAAAAGAGTGTAATCCATCGAGGAAAGAAAGCATATTTTGTTTCCTTCAGTGCTTTGAAATATATTCTCTTTTCTTTCCTTTTCCTCATTGACCGATTGCCTTCTCTGCAGGGATATATATATGTATATATATTTTGCAAATCCATGCCCACAATGTAGAACGTGCCCAACATTCCCTTCTCATGCTGATTTTCCTGCTTCTTCCATTCCTTGTTACTTTGCCCACTGCGTGAATCGGACCAGAGATTCATGCATAAATTATTTCCTCTTAAAATAATGTTAGTCAATTTCTTGCCCCCCACGTTGACTGAATTATTGCCAAGTGCATAATTTTCCTTATTACTTTGCCCACTAACGCATTAAAGTCACTAAAAAAAAAAAAAAGTAAATACAAGCACGAGCCACTCAACGAAGTTGCCCACGACACCTTTGGATGTTTATTAATTTCTGGGAAAGGGATCCCAACTCAAGAGTTCTCTCCACGGGCTCAGAGAGTCCATGTTGAGAGAATCACATTGGCCAGCTTACGTTTCAGTTTCAGAAAGCACATGCTCGCATGATGATCATAGCAAATCATTCTAAAGAAACCGGGAAATTCATTTTATTGTTGTTTGTTAATTTTTAATCTCACCCGTTACCGGATCACATGACAAGAAATTCCACATAAACTTTCCATAACTTGTTCCATGTATTGAGTGGCTTCCTCTATGCAGGTTCTCCTTCGTGGCAAATGCAGGGAAAATAATACTAAAACCAATAGGTAAATCCTAAAATGGAAGCATGTGCCATTTTATTTTTTATTACTATTTGCGAGATTCATGATAATCAGGCCCGCGTTGTTGACCTACTACTGCATGCGAAGATGCCCTCTAACTATGAAGCAATTGTCGTCTTCAATGCTTTTTGAGTCGTGCGCTTTTAGCTGGGCCCGAAGCTGCACTCTAGGTCTGGTACAGGAAGCTAGATTGAGTTTTTCTTATTCCTTCCTCATAAGCTTAAGGCAAATTTAAAAGTTGTAGTGTACACGTTTCTTATTTGTTTTCTTTATTGGTTTGGCGAATATAAAGTGGTTGATTACATAAAATGTCGCCTAACAACTAGACAAAGCATGGAATCAAGAAAGTAATGCACATAAACAATAAAAAGGAACTTACTACTCTTTCTAAAAATTCCTTGTTTACTCGTTGTCAGCTAATGTTTGATATAGGTATAGCCAAAATAGAAGCTATTCGATTTGTTTTAATCTCGATGTATTGTAACAAATCAATCTTTTCAGCTCCACCTAAAAATAAAAACAAGAATTCAGTGCCCATCATTGTCGTGTCCAAAGTGACAAATTGATGTACCTTTTCTTCTTCGTGTGTTCTTTTGTAGTGAAAGCTTTCTATAGGTAATAGATGTGCATAATTATATTTAAAGGGAATGAGAGGATTATAGCAAGTGATTCTTGTCCCTTGCAGACTTTGGAGTAAATTCTAAGAAGAGAAGAAAACACAGATTCTAGGACGATATAAGTGGGCCCAAGTTAATCAGACTAGTGTTCTTTCAGGCCCATGCACCTACTTTGTTGTCCGCTTGGATTGAAGCTACTTGTCTTTTTATTCCCCGTTGCTTCTAAGATGATCTTTGAAAATCAATATTTATTGTGGAAGCAGTACATAGTTGCAGAAAATTGGTGGCCGATTTAGATGGTGCCCCTGCCCTCCAGATTTTTTATGAACATTGAAGAGTAACATCTATTTAGGCTTCACTGTGTTAGGGAAATCCTTTATGATGTTTTGAAGATGACAAAATAAATCAAAAAATTAGAACATGTAAAGGATTTTATGTAACATATGCCGATTTAGATGGTGCCAAACTGTTCTACATCCCTCGACAAATTTTTTTTGAAGAATGATGAAGAGTAACATCTATTTAGGCTTCATTAAAGCTAAATCTGTTCGAAGCGGATATGTTCGACCATTATAAAGTCTACAGACTCAGATTGTAAAGTCTATGGCTATCAGACTTTATATCCAGATTCGATGAATCGTAACTCAAGCCCAATCATATAACGGCTAGTGATCTGGTTTGGATTCCACATCAAGATTGATTTGATTGATTCAATCTAATTGATTGACGATTGGATCTTGAAGACAAGAACTCTCTACACGAAGAAGCTTTACTTATGGAAACCAAGATTTCGTTTGTATGGGCGATCGGAATCAATTTGGGATTTTACCTTTGTCACTCAATGGCTACCAAATCTCCTAGATACAGAACTGTCCAATGGGCATATTGGAAGACGATTCTCCGGGATACTGTCCAACGGGTAGTTTGGAAGTGGAGGAGTATTTAAGGAGATCATGGACCGATGAGCAAGAAAGAGACGGAGCGTAGAATTTATAATTCCAAAGTCTAAGCGACCTTCGATCATACACTTATCTTTAGAGAGCTTAAACGTTTGTAATCGTGAGAGAAATACCAAAAGAGTGACTTAGTGAGATAGTGTGATCTACTACTAAGTGTTTGCACTCGAAGTTGTAATCTCTTGTTGATTGCATAGTGGAATCCAGCCAAGAAGGCTGTTAACGTGGGAGAGTGGACGTAGGCTTGGATTAAGCCGAACCACTATAAATCTTGTGTTCTTATTTTCTTCCCTAACTCCTTTATTTTGTTCATACTAGCACTCTCACACTGGTCTTGCAAAAAGACATTTTCTGGAAAAACTTAATTCTCGTTTTCCAACATTTGAATCACTTAGGAAAGTGAATTAACGAAAAATATTTTCTTAATCAATGAAAATTTATACTTAAATTCAGGAAAATAATTTCCTCTTTAACAAACCGGAAATTATTTATAAAATATGACTATAAATAAGAAGTTGAACTAGAAACTGTATGTCGTGGCATGGAAACCCAAACTCTGGTTCTCGGGTCATTGGCATTTAGGAGCAGGTCTCCCGCTTGGGCCTAAGCTCAAGTCCATAGAGGTTGGGCCCATGACTTCAATGCACAAAACCATCAAGGCTAGGCCTAAGGTCCTAGTAACCATGCCCAAGCCTCGGCACCGGGGCTTGGGGCCTAGGTCAACAAAGGACGAGCGTGGGATCTTGGCACCTATGCCCAAATCTATAGCACCTAGGTGTAGGTCCACAAAGGCTATGCCCAGGTCCTTGTAGCTTGAGCTAGGGTCCCTAGTGCCCAAGCCAGTGTCTATTGAGGCCAAGGCTTGGGTGACACCCTAAAACATCATGTGCGACACTTATGCTTTCCAAATTTTATTTCATAATTATTGATAGCATGCAGAAGCATCACAAAATTTTCACAACATCCAGTACAAGAAATCACATGAGTTTAATAAATACACATCTTCATCTTTATATAAACGTCAATATTTACTATCTCAACACAATAAAACACATGAGTCCTAAGAAGGTTGGGTCACCTAAATTATCACTCCATTCCTGCCCCCAAAAAGTTGCTTGTACATGAGTCGAGTTATTCAGTATGGATCGATAACCTCACCCATTGACAAACCATCGCCATTGAAACCAAGAGGATCATCGAAACCCCCAAGGAGTCCAACAAACTCCTTGTTGGCCCATACGTTGAAACTATAGTTAATTATTGCCAACGCCGATTTGAGTATAAGTACACCTTGGTATTCATAATCAAAATATACAAGAACTCCAAAATGCAATGGCAGAGGGTGATCCATTCTACAAAACTCAAAAAATAAGGAGTGAGTTAGAATTTAGTAAATGAATTTCTAAATTAAGTTAGGAGATCATCTTAACACTAAACTCAATACCAACAAATAACATGAGTTTCAAGACAAGTACAAAATAACAATTTATGAAAAATGCAGGAGTAGATGGCGCGTTACCTTTCCTATTATGATAACAACACTATATTATATTATTTCATAATGTGCATATACCACATAGTAACTCACTGACATACATAAGTGAATTCATGCTTGTCACCGGACAAGATACATCTTGATTCACAAGGCATCTTGAACACTTCCATGGCATCCCAACTTTGTTTGGTGTGCAATTTAGTTCATTCTTACCTCATTCACCATCCTAGAAGCCAACTAGGAGTTACTCATTGTCCAAGCCCTCTTGCCCTAGTAACCACTCTCTACCTTTATCGGACTAACTCATTGCGGCCCATCAGCTTTCACTAGGTTTGTCCACCAACCACATAGCTACTAAAGGAGGTCTCACTTTGGCATCTCTGGGTTAGCTTACTTAAGGCATAGTTCGTTTTAGCTCGTCTCATGCTAAGCCTCATGGTTTTGTCCTTTCTCATGTAATTATTGATAAACAAATAATTACATGCACTTTAACACATATACCCTTTTTCTATTCTTAGTATGCTATCATTTGATATTGGCTAACAATATCACCTAAAGGTGGGTGAATATGTGATTTCAAGAAACTTGACTTAAAATGCAGAATTAAAAGTATCAAGTGTGAGATTAACGTGACCTTGGAAAATAGAGTGTTGAAAATCGGGATCTAGTTATATCAAGGGACAAAATGCAATGCTTCTATCACATAATAAGTAGATATGGTTAGAGAGATAAGAACAATGCACAAGAACTTTTAGTGGTTCAACTTGATGTAAGCTTACGTCTATTCTCCCACGCTAACAATTCACTGACTAGATTCCACTAGAGATCTTCTTAAAGTTACTATAGAATACGCCGCTTATACTCAAGCACTTCTTCTCAAAGTTGGTGCTACTTATACCCAAACTAATTGATCTCTCTATCTCATACCTAAACACAAACTATAACGTGGTCAACACTTGTCAAAAGATTACAAATATAATGCTCTTAGAAGACAATGTAAAAATGTAAAGCTATCTAAATTTGGATTTTATGAACTCTTGATTTTACTACTTTCTTTAGTACTTGGTCCTTTTTTTTTAATACTCCTTAGCATCCAAACTTCCCATTGGACAATCTATGCAAGATCAATCTCCAAATTAGCTATTAGATAATTGTTGAGAAGATCAATTAATCGTAGAAGTCAATCAATTATAATTCCCATAAATTTGGTCATCCATACAATCAACTCTTAATTTTCAAAAGTAGAGTGGCTTCACTATGGAAAGTATCTTGCCTACAGGATGATTATCAATCAATCAGAGATATCTCATGTGATTGAATAAGTCAAGTGGGTAATCTTTAAGATTGAGATCAATCAAAATATTCTAATTTAGGATTCCCTACCAATTTGCAAGTTGTCAAAGGTTGAGATAAAATATCTCAAAATAATAAACTTGAAGTTTGTGACAAGATTGTTGTCGTACGTAATTTGAGTGTTTTGCTTATATTGACATTTACGGTTATATCCGGCTTTCCAGTTATCCAATTATATTGGACCTTTTCCAAGCTTTTGCTTCTATTAAACCTTCATAGTAGTCTGCTTGTATCCAGCTTCCACAGTATTATGTTGATATCCACTCAGTACGTTGTTAATATTCACTCAGTATGCTACAAATATCCAGCTCCCATAAACTTTTGCTTATATCAAGGTTCTATCTTCTAGTCCTTCCAAGTATATTAGCAATTGTAGCCCTACTTCACCATTCACCTATCCATGGTACCTCTAGCTTGTAGACCACTCTATGCCCAATGCCTCATTCACCATTGATGGAACAATGTACTCATCGTCTTTAAACATCCATGTTAGGACACTATCTACATAACAACTTGGGCATTTTTCACCTGATTTATTTAACCATTAAATACATTAGTAGCCTTTGATATTATTGTCATTTTCAAAATGTCATAAGGGATTTTCCAACAATCTTCCCATTTTTTATGATGATAAAACAATCGGATGTACGATCATACTTTCAAAGATATTGAAATTTGTGTACATGAATAGTAGATGAAATTGCATATCTTATAAAAAAATCAATTAATTTGAATTTAGGAATAATATTAATATTAATATTAGATAAATTACTATGCGATAAATTTACTCTTTGTATCATCGTTTATTCAAATTAAGCACACTTATATAGTAAAATAATTTCAAGGTTTATAAACATTGCATTAATAACCCCAAATACACTTGTGCCACATATATCCCAAACTAATTTTTCTGTCATAAAAACTCTTAAACTAGTAAACCCTATAACATTTACCCCAAACTAACTTTTGTATCATAAAAAAACTCCCAAACTGAGATCTTTACAAAAACTCTAGATTTATCACAATGTGAAGTAAATGAGACATGGTTATATCAATTTTGGGTAAATGTGACACAAATATACCGGTTTAAGGTTTTTTTATGACACAAAAGTTAGTTTAGGATATATGTAGTACATGTGTACTGGTTTAGAGTAAATGTGGGTTTGCAGTTGATATCTAGGTTGAACTATGTAGAGTAACATATAAGTGCACATCTGTTTTGGAAAGTTTCGTTTTTTTGCCACAATTTTGGAAGTAGTATGATAAGAGAAAGGAAAATGATTATTTGACGGCACCGAAACTATTTCAAGATTAATGGCGCCGTCACCACCACTAATTTTCTCGCGGAACCGAGAAACTTGCATACGATGAAATAATAGACAACTACAAGCAAAAATATATCAGCAGTGAGAATATTTTATTAATGTTAATGTAGTGATCTGTTAAATTAAAAAGAAGAAAAGCAATTAAAAATAGGTTAGTTAGCGAGAATAATCAAGAGATCATTAAGCATTACAAATTACAATGGCTCCTTATTTTTGTGACCAAGTTAAGTAGGTCCGAAGTGCTCCCAAATTTACGTATCCACTATATGAAATTGAAAATAAAATAAGAAAAGATTATAGTGTCGATAGTGGACTATTGGCAGGACTACTAGTGTCAAGAAGATATCACTACCTCTTCGTTTAGCTATCCATATTTTCTTATAGTGGTATGAACTCCATTGTCTTAAAGGGATGCATGTCAAATAGTTGATTTTCTTGCGATCTGTTCTGCCGTTATCCATGTTAATGGATTCGAAGACTCTAAAATGATTGGAAGTTTACAATATACCGTATATATTTTTAAGCACTTAAATTTTTTCGTCATTTGATGTTGGAGCAATATATTTATCATTTAGAAGTTGCACTTCTGTTTCTTATAATTTTCATTGATTGAACATTATCGATTGGATTTCATTTCTTTAAATAAACTAGAAGGATCCCATTCCACGGCGCTTTCGCTCTTTCGGTTTCCCAACCCTCAGAGATGGAAGCCCGTGGCCCCAACAGTAGCATCACAGATTAATGAACCGTCAAGCTAGCCAGATCTTACGAGAAACAATTGATGTTAATTTCCAACGCAAGTTATTCTTATTTTTTGCTATTTTGTTACACGGAGTGCTTCTAAGAATCTTTGAGAACTAATCCCCAATCTCACGATGACAGTCAAAGAAGGCAAAAATAAATCTCGTCAATTGATCATTAAACTATAAAGATTTTGTGTATCGCAACATGATGCATAGGAGTCACGAAGAAATGCAAATGGTTATAATTCATATTAATCCGATGATCCATGATCATAGAACTGCCGAAATTTAATAAACCCTTCATCACTTTTTTTTTCATCCAACACAATTATTTACCGCATCAAATATCCAATATTGGATACTAGAGTAGACGATCTGTCATTATACATCATTCAAGTTTCACACAGAAACATGCACAAGAGCTTCCACATTATTGTCCTTCGGAGAAGATCCCTTACGACAACGACTAGCTTCCGCCGTCCATATCTAGGGAGATTTTCGGTTTTATCGAAAGGGTGATCCCTTTGCCATTAGGACCACGATTATTGTAGAAGAGGAAACCACAGATTATGACGACGATGACTACTATGCCGACGATGACCCATCCTGGAGTATCCCACCATGAAATGTTGTTGTCGTCTGACGATGCCAGATTTGGAACAAATGAAGGGGGGAAGTACTGGTAGCCCGGACAATTTTGTGGACAGTTATTGTTCTCCATCGAGAAAACTCTCTGTAGTTCCATGCAAGTGATGAGTTTACAAACATACTTTGAAGCATCAATTCATACTAGAAAAAGAAGAAGTTCTTCAAAAAGAGGGTGGTACTTTGTTAGAAAAGAAACACTTTTTGATCACATAGATTGAGAAGATTGTATAACCAGAGCGTGAGAGTGAGATAATTGAACAGGATAAATCGAAGAGTCAAAGGAGGAGCTGGCGCATACCTTATCAAGAAGAGCTGAGCAAACCAGTGCGTGATGTTCTTGGTATGATTCTCTCACAACCTCCAAAAAAGTGCGAATTTTCATTAGGTGGCCTCCCATTATAAGGGGCGCCTGTTTTGGTCAACTCGTCAACAGTTTTTTTTTTCTTTTTTTTAAGTGAGGATGTATGTAAGAAGGAAGGATTGAAAATGAGGAGAAAGAGCTGGGAACATGATTATAACATGACATCACAATTTATCGTGGAACGAGTCTTTTGTCCCATACCCCATTCCCAAGTAAAAGAAACCCTAATGTACTTTCAAACTGGCAACATGAATAAAAAACAATATAGAAAAGAACACTCTTGGCAGGCTTTTCTCCGCAAATGGAGGGGCAGTACTAAGACCAGTATGCAAATACTTAACTGGAATCATGGGCATTTTATTTTTAGGAAAAATCAAAATTTTACTCACTAGGACGCTAATTATTCCAAGCTTCTTCTTTTTCTATCACCAAAACTTCAAATTTATACCCATACAATACATATATCCTCTATCACAATTCTGTCCTACGATTGCCCTTTAAAAATCTGAGGACCTATTATTAATTTTTTGTCGTGGACAAGCGACTCAGATGTGGCGCAACTAAAAAAAAGCAGAAGAAGAAAATTCAAACCAGAGGACAGAGAGAGATTGCAGATGGTCAGGGGTGGTTAAAGGACGTCGCTGCCGCCGTTTCGGCTTTGTTGGCAAGGGCTGTCGACCCCCGTTGGCTGACGCTCACATGATTATTGTTACCCAAATGTAGACGTCTTGCCCAGTTTTGTATGTGCCCAGATGAGATAAAGGCCACAGTAAGCCCCGGCAACTTGTTACCGCCTCTTCATCTTCCCTTGTTCCAGGCCTCTCTGCACTCTTTGAGCTCGACACCATAAAGGTGCTCAATCGCAAAAAGCTATGAGGTAAAGCTTTACAACCGCAACCCCTCCCCCTCCCCTCCCCCCCCCCCCAAAACACAAATATAAGTTTGAACTCTGCCACGAGCATAGCTTGACCCAGATCCAAGGTTGACCTTGAAGTCGCAAGCGAAGCTCATCAACCTAGATGGTGTTGAAGCTAGATGCCAGCTTGAGCTTGACACTCCAACAGACTCGGCATTCCTTGAGCTCGATGGCCATGGATGTGAGATTTTGTGGAACCATAGTCAACTGTTCTAAAAGTTTAAGCTATCTGATAAAGACATTTAATATATAATTATTTCAACACTCTCCCTCATGTTTTGTCTGGTTTTTTTGTTTAAAACTAAGCATGGATATATTTAATTAGGGGGGCAAATAAGACCTGATAAGATTTGAACTCAAGACCTCCAACATTAATCCTATATGAAAATTTATGGAATCACAGTCGACTGTTTTAAAAACTTTAGTTATTAGATGAAGAGGTGATTTAATATTTAATTATTTCAATAATGGTCAATAGAGAATAGAGAAACAAGCTGTAAAGATACCGAAAACAAAGAACAAAGTGGGAGAGACGAGTATCATCGGGTTGCCTTTGACCGAAAAGTGGGTGGGCAAGTGACCTTTTTTTTTTTTTTGGGAGGGGGGGGGGGGGGTTGGTTGGTGGGGCTCGGGGACCCAACGGCAACGGAAGGGGAGGCGGGAGTTGTGGGGTATGGCGTCTGAGGGCGTTATAGCGAATGTGATGCTACATGCACTTGCAATGGAGTTGTGTCTACTCTTTCTAAAGAGAAATACTACGTTTGTCACAAATTGTGAGCATGTTCGAGTTGTTGGAAACCGGTTTTTCTGTTCAATGTCAGCACATGTTGCTCTTCCCTGTCCTGTGCCAACTTTTTCATCTGCTTTGCTCTAACCATAGACATAGACAACAAGTGTCAAGGGCATCCATGCAAGCGTTGGCCGATCCTCACCAATGGCCTGAAGGAGCCGACGACTCTCACCGGCAAAGTCGGAATGATGGCGGAGCCCCTTAAACACCCCAAACTGTGATCTCTCTCTCTCTCTCTCTCTCTCTCTCTCCCCCCCCCCCCCTCCGATTCGAATTTTCTTTTTTTTTGGTTGGTTTTTTTAGTTCTCCATCTTCTTTTTAATGTTTTTTGGAAGCAGTGTTTGCATGGCACCACATCAGCAACACTTTCTTTTGAAAAAACATTGAAAATATTACATTTGATCCATGCAAATTTTTAAAATAATCTTGGGCGAAAGCATAATGATATACAAATAAAATTTTAGGAATTTTTACCATACAAAAAAATAATAGCATAATAATTTTTGAGCTACTGTGAAAATAATAAATTATAAATTCTTGAATGAATAAACCTTACAACAATTTATAATTATTCATTATTTAATTTTTTATGATTCAGAATAAACTATTATTCTAACAACTGATTAAAGATTGTCACACAATCATTTATAAACAAAAAATAAAAATTGATTTATTAGCATCATGAGGAGCATAATTTGGGATTTCTATTGGTATTTCCCCGTTCTTAATCTGCGAGATTCGCGTCGCTGACGCACGGCCCAATGCGTGCAAAAGATTTTTTGTATTCCTTTGGACCACATGCAAAAATGCTCGCTAAGATTTTGGCGCGACATAGATAGACATCAATGACCTCGTGATGCTGAGGCTAGGCGATGTCGCCGGGGTCATTTTAGAGAGCACGGCTGAAGGGTGACGCCACTTTTGCTTATTGCTCGGAAAAAGAAATTTAAAGCGCCATCCTGTAAACGGGAGAAAAGGCAAAAGTGATTCGGATAATTTAAGATCCCTATTGATTCGGGTAACTTAGATCCCTATCCCACTAAAGAGATTAGATTAGAGGCCATAGGTCCCCCGTTTAACACAGAATTAATTTACACCTAGAAAAATAAGAATGTCCCACAGAAAAGCCATGTGCCACAGAAAAGTTCGCATCAATCGAACCGATTACTTAATGAATTTTAGAGAAAAGTGGACGTGCCTTGGGGTAAATGAAGTTGAGGCGGCGGTGATGGATTTTTAAGGCACAAATTTCCCGATTGCATCAGAATATTTCCTGGGTCATTTTTAACGAGATCCAAATTCCATCATAATTCCAAATTAAAGGTTAATATTATGAAAATGTCCAAATTAATATATATAATAAATTTACTTCAAATTATTCTTTTAATTATAAAAAATTTCAAATTAAAACGAAAGGTAATCAAACCAGGCACCGTGACAACAAGAGTCATGGCAGCCACTACAGCTAGACGGCACCTTTTAAGATTCCTCTCGCACGAATCGATTAAGTGTGCTTTCGGTAGCCATTGAGTACGGTGCTAATCATTATTTGTGTCCGCAAGGAGGTTTAAATTATCAAATACTTTTTGTGTCGTTGCCCTTGCCTTTCTTTGAGTGTTTAGCCTCCATTTGGCCCTTTTGCTTTGTTTTCTATTTCCATCGTACTCATTGCTAATCGATGTTGTTGCACGTTTGAATAAACTCATGTTGACTCTTCATCGTATTAGCTTGGATCGCGTGCCTGGATTTGCGACTATGGGCTGAACGCTTCCGTTCGATCTATGTATGGATTGTAGGAACTCGACCATGTTTTGCCACATTATGTATCCCGGGTTTATTCCTTCTGTTGCTCGCAGCATATAGTTGTGTTGTCTTGCATGTTTAATTCATAATTATCTCATCTTCGCTTCAATTTCCTCCATTCTTCTATAATTGTTTTCGTCACTTTTCAATGTGTTAAGAGGTAAGTGATTTCGAGTTCTATCCAGGTTCTGCTTGAAATCTACCTGTTATAACCAGTTTATTAATTTTTTCGAACTCGGAATTTACCTTACATACCTTAAAACCAACCCATCATAAATTCCAGAATCAATTCCAAGATTTACACAAAAACCATGCCGACCTCTTGTTAAATCTCTTGTAATAAGAAAAGGTTGGGGTCATCATTTGCCCTTACCATTTGTTGGCTGTTACAGAGACAGAGAGAGAAATGGTCTTGTTAAATCATTTCATCATTTCCACTTACCATTTGTTGGCTGTTAGAGAGAGAGAGAGAGAGAATTTGAAAAAAGAATCTAACATCCCCCTGATTACTCAAAGTTGGTTAAAAACCTTAGAAATACCTTTAATATTATATAAAGGATTTTGTCAGCATAATAGTTTGTGGGTCATTATAAGAATAACAATTTATTATGAGGCATAAATTTTTAAAAAAATAAGTCCCATAGAACAGAGGTATGCAACGGGTATCGCCCGAACCGGGAACTACCTGGACCAAACCAAATCGATCAATTTTGGGCGGTTCCCAAAGAGGGCAATCCGATTCTCAATTCCCACTTTTAGAACCGGTGGTCAATCAGTTCAGTTCCCAATTCCAAGATGGGTGGACCAATCAAACTGGACTAATTAATTAATTATATATATATATATATATATATATATATATATAATTTTTTAAATTTCATAATAAACAAACCTTAATTCATCCCAATTTCTCCTATTTTTCATTTTATTTTTGGCCAAAAACAGCAAATTTACTGATTTCACCGGATTGGACCGAACCGGTTGGTTGGTCGGTTCCCAGTCTCGAAATCTAGTTATTGGTCCTCTCGGTCCGATTCCCGATTCCACCTCAAAACTGGACTAGTCCTATCATATAACAATTTATAATTATTTGTTATTTGATTTATATAGTTTAATATATAGTTATTGTTATGGTAATTTAAAGACTACCACATGATCATTCCTTTTGTATAATATTACTCATGTATGCATGACTCTAATTGACATTGCTCTTTTTCTTGCAAACGACGCCCTATTTTGATTCAACCATCATTTTCTCCACATACCTTCTACAAAAAAAATTTACCTACTACAGTAACGGATGTTATGGGCTCTTTCATGTAAGCCACACTATTAACGCTACATAAATTTCTTAATGCTGGGAGTATCAACTTCTCTTCAAACCATGTATTCAACTACCTCACAAAGAGACGTATTGTCGTAAAGCACTAAACCACAAGGATATCTGCAGACGTTACTGTGGATAAATAGTCTTGGTTTGAGCTCTCAGTTCGGTTATGCATAATATAGGTTCTTAAAAATGGGGAACCAGGAATCAGATCGAGTTTCTCCAAAACCTGGAACTGGGAATCGGTCCGGTTATTCGGTTTTCGATTTGAAACAGTACTCACCCCTAATGTGCACTAGCCTCATCTTTGTAGGAAGTCAAAATTCGAAAAGTCCTAAATTTACATCGATGGTTTATTGGTGTGAATTTCCATAAATGCATGAGTCACGTGGCAAAGTGTGATTTGAGGTCCAAATTACTATGCATATGGAATATAGGTTGATTCACGCATGTTAGATTTAGTTCATATTTATTTCCACACAGTTAATTTTCTTAATTCAGTTCATAGTTAATTTTCTTAATTTAGTTTATATTTTTTCGACACTTAGTTAATTTCCTTAATTTTGTATCTTTAAAAAATTTAAAATAAAATATATTTCAAGGAGTGCGTTTTAGGAACAATGCACTTTCACAAATTGATTTTCTTTCTCAATATTGCATTGCACTTTAGATTGCATTAATTAGGCTTCATTTTCACCTGCAATTATTCATTTTAGGAAGGTGGTTTATAAAGTAGAGAGTTATGACACATCAAACATTTACTTTCCTTATTGAGTGTCAAGCATATCTTGGAGAGTTTCTATTGAATTTACATTTATAGTTCACAGGGTCTTGTCTTGAGCCTTAATAACAAGTTTTGTTTAATCTTACCCGATACGATTCGTGCCTTTATTTTTCTTGTCATTTATTTATTTACTTAGCTTTTTATTTTTATTGATTTTTCGTTTATTTTTATTGCTTGAGTAACTGTGCATAGTTATGTTTTGTTTTATATGTTTAGAGGATTTAACAAATAAAAATTTAAGAAAATCGCATATGAATCATTTTCTTATAGAGAAAAGGCAACGAGACTTTAGATTAATTTAGTGTAACTAAATTGAATTGTGAATCTCTGGTTTACAAGAGTGAAATGCATTCCCACATCCTATTTGAGTTCCTAACTCCAAGATAATTTGAGTTGCATAATTAAAATTAAAATACCAAGTTGCGATTGATAGAATTAGGAGGCCCATGCCTAACTTGTAAGAAAAATGGCTCATGTCTGCTTAGTAATCCATCCGTTTACGTCAGGAATTTATTTCGCCCTTGGAGGGGTTGTGGCAACAATTGATGTTGTTTTGCAACACTAGGTGGAAATGTGAAGTTGTTTTGGGCCTTTTTCTTTAATTATCTTTTGTCGCTTTTTTATAAGGGGTGTTATGAATAATTTTTTAGAACGGATGATCCATAATCCCTCCTTGATGACCGCTGGATAAAGAAAAAATAAATCTCATCCGTTGATTGTAAAATCTTCAAGATATTGCGTATTACAACATTTTGTATAGGAGTTACAAAAAATAGAGAGAGAGAGAGAGAGAGAGAGAGAGAGATAATTTGTTATGAGACGAGAATTCATTCCTCCATAAACCATAAAACTACCGAAATAATTTAAGTTCCAACACAAACATTATTTCCACCAGCAAAAAAAATAATTTATTGTACCCAATTTCGAATTCGATGCAATACAGTAGACGATCTATCGTTATGCATCATTCAATGACCACCCGCGGATATTCTATCATCTGATGACAACACGGACAACATGGACAACAAGGACAACACGACGGCAGTGACGGCAACAGCATCGGACAACATGGACAACATGGACAACATGGCGGCAGCGACGGTAACGTCGTCGGCATCTGTAGCAACTCCACCTTCAGAGGCTTCCGTGGCGACTCCCACTTTGGAGACTCCGTCGGTGACTTCCCCTTCGGCGACTCCGTCGGCGACTTCCCCTTCCGCGACTTCAACGACTCCCCCTTCGGCGGCTTCGTCAACGACTCCCCCTTCGGCGACTCCCGCTTCAGTGACTGCGGTGTGATCACTATCTCTGAAATATCAACCTTCTGTTTCGATTCGCGACGATTTTTTATAATAACACCACCAGCTACGGCAACGACAATAACTATGCTGATGCTTATCCACCTTGGATTGGCCCAGCATGGAGTGTTGCTTTTGAAAGATACCGAAACTGGAACGTTCCATGCCGAGGGAGGAGGGAAGTACTGAAAACCCGGACAATTTTGTAGACAGTTATTGTTCTCCATCAGGAAAACTCTCTGTAGCTCAATGCAAAAGGGGGCGTCTGCAAACATTTTTTGAAGCATCATTCATACCAAAAAAAAAAAAGTGGTTTCTCTTTTTATCACGATAGAAGAAGATTATATGAACCGAGCGCGAGATCAAGATAATTGAAAATGAAATTAAGCAAGTTATAATATTAGTCGAAGAGTCGAAGGAGGTGCTTGCACGTACCTCAGCGAGAATAACTGGGCAAACCAGGGACTGATGTTATCGCTACAATCTTACGCAACTTGCAGAGAAATGTGAATTCCACTAGGTGGCCTCTCGTTATAATGGCTCTCTACAGTGCTTTGGTCAACTCGTCAACAATTTTTTTATTTTTTAGAGTGAGGATGTACGTAAGAAGGGACGATTGAATAACATGATAAAGAGTTGGGAACTTTCAATTCACGTACCAAATAAGCATGATCTGATGTTAATGACATTATTTGCAGGTACAAACGAGAGGAAATATCACAAAAATTACAAACTATACTCACCGCGACACAAATACCCACTTTTTTGCGTGTCACTTAAAACCCTAAACTTATCAATTATGACACAAATATCTATTTTTTTTTTTTTGTGTTATAAAACTTCTTAAACTTATACTGATGTGACAAATATACCATAGATAAAATTGAAATAGAGAGTATACATGGGTTTAGGATGTAAACTTCACCATAGATAAAATTGAAATAGAGAGTATACATGGGTTTAGGACATTGGTTTAGGAAGTAAACTTAAGTTGCGTTTGAGATTGCAATCTCGTGAAAGAAGTAATCCAAGGCCTGGACATTTCTTCAAATACTTTATAACCTTCAAAGCTGCGTTCATGTGAGACTCCTTCGGACTATGCATGAATTGGCTAAGTGTCTGGACTGCATAACATATATCCGGCCTAGTCATAGTGAGATATATAAGTTTCCCTACGAGCCTTTGATAGCAGGATGGATCTTTAAGCGGAGGATCGTCAATCTTAGACGATGATCCAACATCATAGTCAACAGTAGTCAGCTTGATGTTCTGATCAATAGGGATGACAGCTGGTTTACATCCTGACAAGCCTGCTTCTGATATTATCTCTAATACAAATTTCCGTTGACTAAGGGCAATTCCTAGCTCTGATCGAGCAATTTCAATGCCAAGAAAATACTTGGGAGATCCCAAATCTTTAATACGAAAGCTAGAATGCAAATTGTCCTTAAGTCTCTTGATGCCCAATTCATCATTTCCCATAATAAGTATGTCATCAACATATATCATCAGGTAGATTGAAGACGTACCTTTAGTCCAAGAGAATAGGGCATAATCATGCTTGGATTGCTTGAAACCAATGGTTGTAAGGGCTGAGGTGAATTTTGCATACCACTGACGAGAAGCTTGCTTGAGTCCATAAAGGGACTTACGGAGACGACACACTCCAGACTCCCCCTGTCGCCGTAATCCCGGTGGAAGATCCATATATATTTCTTCAATAAGATCTCCATGAAGAAAAGCATTGTGGACATCCATTTGATGTAGTTTCTAGTCCCGGAAAGCAGCAACAGAAAGAAAGGAACGAACAGTGACTTCTTTGGCAACTGGAGAGAATGTTTCATGGTAATCAAAACCCTCACGTTGCGTAAACCCCTTTGCTACTAAGCGAGCCTTATAGCGTTCCACTGAACCATCAGCCTTATATTTGATCTTGTATACCCATTTACAGCCAATTGGCTTACGATCAACAGGCAGTGGTACTATATCCCATGTGTGGTTTTCTTCCAAAGCATGTAACTCAGCTTCCATCGCCTTTTGCCAGCGTGGATCACGAACGGCCACATCATAAGATGATGGTTCCAATTCTTCGGAGATACGACTAATGCAGCACATATGTTCCGCAGATAGACAATCAAACGAGACATAAGATGAGATGGGGTATGGAGTACCTGATGATTTGAGTGACGCACAAACATAATCCTTTGTCCAAGTTGGAGGACGAGTGGTTCGCCCTGACCGTCTTGGAGGAATATGATCAGGTGTAGGAGATGATTCTTCTGGATTAGATGTCTCTTCAATCGATACTGTAGAGTCCGGAGCTGAATACTCTGAGATAGGTAAAGATGCTGCATTTGTTTCGATCACGGGAGAAGAAGTCGGAACACATATATATTGTGGATTGGGTGATAAATCTTCCTCAAAGAGAAAATTTCTATTCTGCTGATTTGAGCTTGAAGATTCATTGGAAGGTACTTCATCCTGGAAAGGGAACACATCTTCATGGAAAACAACATCTCTACTTACAAAGAAATCAATTGTCGATGGCTCAAAAACACAGATCCCTTCTGAAATGTTGGATAACCCATAAAAATGCATCGTCTGGCTCGGGGACTCATCTTATCACGAGGACCCAAAGCAGCAGCATAACATAAGCAGCCAAAAACTCGCAAATGATCTACTTCAGGCCTTTTTCCAAATAAAATCTCAAATGGGGTACGTCCATTGAGAACCCTAGTTTTCATGCGATTGATCAGATAAGCTGCTATGACCACACAATCTCCCCAGAAAGCTTCAGGAATGAAAGCTTGAAATTTAAGTGCACGTGCTACTTCTAGAAGATGGTGGTGTTTCCGCTCAACAACCCCATTTTGTTGAGGTGTATAAGTGCACGTATTTTCATGTAGAATTCCATGTGAGGAAAATAGAGATTGACAATCATGACTAGAGAATTCTTTCCCATTATCTGTTCGAATGCGTTGAACAGCTTTTCCAAATTGATTTTTGGTTAGAATGAAAAAATCTCTCAAATGAGAAAGAGCCCGACTCTTTGACTGCATAAGGAAGACCCATTTGTTTGATCCGGATAATGTATCTGCAATTGCATGTTAAGGGTATCCATGCAAGCATTGACCAACCCATACCGATGGTCCACCATGGTCGACGGCTCACGCCAGCAAAGTCGGAATGGCCAGGGTACCCCTTAAACACCCCGGACCATATGCAATCTCTCTATTTCTTCCCTCAGGTCTGATATTTCTTTTATAGGCTTTTTTTAGTTCTCCATTTTCCTTTTAATCATTTTCACATGTGGTGTTTGCGTTGCACCACTTTTCCTCCAAAAATATTAATAATGCCACTTTGGATCCACGTTAGATTTTTAACAAGGTCTAAAATAGAACCATGACAGAAGGTATATATAACACATATACAGATTTGGGGTTTTTTATAACATAAGAAAAAGTTTAGGGTATAAGTGTTGCAGTGAGTATAAATTAAGGTTTATAGTGGCATACTTCTTTTCTTTTTTTAGTGTGTCAAGATTTTTTTATAGTCAAGCTCCCGCCGGTGACCTACGACCCATTGTACGCAAAAGATTCTTATTCCTTTGGAGTGCATGTGAACGTGCTCTCTTACTGAGAGGCAAATCTCGGTCCCCACTACTTTATGTTTCATGCTTCGTTAGGTGGTCACAAAGCTACACTTGGACAAGAAGCAAAATTGAGTTTTTTTTCCCCTTTTTTATAAGCTTTAAGGAAATTTTTCAAAAAGTAATGGTCATAAACAAAGCAAAAGGGGGGACAACTTTTCTAAAATTTCAGGTTTAACCGAGGTCGGCCGATGGTCGACATAAGGATAAGCCCAAAAAACAAAGGAGTACCTTTTCCCATTAGTGTACTTTTCTTGAAGAGAAAGCTGCACATAAAAATGAGGGAACTGTAGCGTGTGCTTCTTTGGACCCAATTTCGAATTAATTTAGGTTTAACCGAGGTTGCCCGATGTTCAATATAAGTATAGCCAAAAAACAAAGGAGTACCTTTTCTTATTAGTTTACTTTTCTCGTAAGGAAAGTTGCACATAAGAATGGGGAGCCGGACACTTGAAATGCCAAAACTTGGCATGGGGGACACTTGAGTACCCACAATTTGGAAAGATATATTTAAATACCAAAATCAGAGCAATAGATTAATGGATTGATTAAGTACCAACGGTGAGAAAATCCAATCAAAATGATGACGTGGTATTTTTTCGGAGAGATAAGTACAAAACGACATCGTTTTGCACGCTAATGTGGCTATATAAGACAAAAACAACTTTGTTTCACCTTGGATTTGAATTGTAATATCAATATTAATTATAATAATTTAAAACTAAATTTATAACAATAATAATTTAAAAAATAAATAAGGATAGGAGTTGCAAAATGATGAGGGCTATGCAAGCCATCATCGCCGTAGCCCCACGTCACCAAGAAGGGTCAGCGATGATGGGGGAAGGTCAACTTGTGTTGTTGGGCCCTGGCCGGGAGCGAACGACCTTGGCCAACCAGTAGCAAGGGTCGCAACCCTCCCCCAAATTCGGCGACTCTCGCTCCAGATCTAAACGAGGGCTTGTAGGCCCTTATCACCAATCAGCAAGGGTCCCAGCCCCTGGCTAAGGCTCGGCGACCCCAACTAACCCTCCCCCCACCGTCGCTGGCTTTTCTTGGCGACCAGTGGTGTAGCGATGGCAAGGACTTGCACAGCCCTTGCCATTCTACAACTCCTCCTTTAAAAACATATATATATTTATATATATAGTTCTAAATTTAATTTAAGTACTATTTATATAAAAATTCAAATAAGAGGCAAAACGACATCGTTTTGACTCTTCTTTGTTGACTCAACTCTCCGACAAGCCACTTAAGCAAGCTAAATTAATAAAAGATTGCCATGTAAAATTTCTAGTCAAGATTGTTAGACTTGGCATTCAAGTGTCCTATTTTTAAAGAAAGTGTCACTTATGTGTACATTTCATAACTTTTGATACTAAAATATCCATCATGCCAAGTTTTGGCACTCCTACTGTACTTCTACTCATAGGAATGAGAAAATTGTAGCACATCCTTCTTTGGATTCAATTTTGAATTAGGCCATAGATCCCCCGTCTTTGTAAATTAAATTCTACACAAAATTAATTTACACCTAGAAAAATAAGAATGTCCCACAAAAAAGTTCTCATAATATAAGTATAGTCAAAAAATAAAGGAGTACCCTTTCTTAGTAGTGCATTTTTCTTGTAGGAAAGCTGCACATAAGAATGAAAGAACTGTAGCATGTGCTTCTTTGACCAAAGTTCTTAGAAGATAAAATAACAAAAAGAAAATTTGTCTAAAAAATCATAAATCTTTTGCACTTTTGCCAATCTAATTCTAAAAATTTTCACATTTTTCCAATTGAGTCCATTTAGTCAACATTGGTTGGGAATCGCTGATATAAATGTTGGCCATCCTACATGATAGAGCTGGCGTTGACGTAGATAATTAGTAACAATATTTTGATATTTTTTTCAATTTTTTTATTATTCTATTTTTTCTTTCATTCTTTTTCCTCCTCTAACCAGTCACTAATCCTTGGTAATAGATGATGATTGGCTAGAGATGAGGGTTGCATCAAGCAAGCCTTGCTTGCCCTTGGCAAGGCTACAGGGTCTGAGCCTTACCTTGGCACAACGAGGCCCTACCTCTCCTAGCGATGGCAAGGCTCGCCAAAGGTCAATGAGGTCAACCTCGCCAAGCATTGACTCTAGCCGATCCTTGACCATCAATGAGGCCTCGTGACTAATTGGAGGAAGAAGAAGAAGGGTTAGGAGGGAAAAAAGACAAAATAAATAAATAATTCAAAAAAGTATTACATTATTATAAAAAATTATTCACATCAACGTTGGACACACCATATAAGATGATTGACGTCCACCTCAGCAAATTTCAACTAAAATTAGCAAGATTGAGTCAATTGGCATAATATGAAAATACTCGGGACTTAACTAGTAAAATTTAAAAATTTATGACTAAATTGATAAAGTGTAAAATGTTTATGATTCTTTAAACAATTTTTCCAGAAAAAAACTTATTCCGGGACGATATAAATGGCCCCAAGTTATTTTCTTTTTTCAATTTTTGGTCGTATGGGCCCAAGTTATTGAAATGAGTGTCTTTCAGGCCCACCGATAAACTGTGCAATGGAATGTTAAGCAAAGAAATTATCTCACCCATTAAACCCAACACGTTAGACCCCATGTCTTTGCTTCTTTTTGGGCTTGCTTTGAAATGGGTTCGGTCCACACACATGCTTTTTTTTGTTCTTTACCAAAAGCCCATAGACCTGTTTCTTGTCCTTGTTTAGGCCACGAGCCCATTGCACTTTCTTTGTTGTTAGCTTGGATTGGAGCCCTCGTTCTTTGTAGTGCCCATCGCCTCAAAGATGAATCTTTTTAAAAATCAACCTTAAATGCGTAAAATGCATTTAATCATTTGGTGGCGGATTTAGGCAGCGGGGCCCCTGCCTTCCAGAGTTTTGACGAAGGGTAAAATCTATTTTAATCATTTTCGTCTGTGGATTAATGTTTTCTTTTTTCTTTATTAAAATTCCCAATTTTCCATTAGAATAAAATGTTTTCGTCAAAAGTGCTGCATCAATCTCGTAGTATAATGAGTTTTTCATTCCATCAAAAAATGAGTAATATAATTACATTTTTGTTGTCTGTGCTAGGATGTGTAAATCTAGCGAGGAAATATCAACAATCATTCCATGAAATATTAATATATATTGCTTAGAAAGAAATATTTTGTAAAAGTAGAGAGTAAAGGAGGTTCCTTGAATAAACCACCATTCATTTAGCTTTTACAATTCGTAACCATTTGCCAAGCTAGGCTAACCATGACATTTCGGAAAATGGCCCAAGGGCTACCCAGCACCTTTAAATTTCGACTTCGGTTTCGCTCTCCGCCATACCATCCAAGTTTCTCTGTCATCACAAATCCTTGTTTACAAAGCATCGCCATTGTTATTAGGAAAAAAAAAAACCAAAAATTCTAAATTATACTTATTATGACACATTTACCTCAAACTTTTTTAAATTTGTTACATAAGTATGAGTTTGGAGTTTTTTATGTTATAGAAAAATAACTTGGGGTAAATTTTCATACGGATATAAGTTTGAAGTTTTTTGTGTCACAAAAAAAAAATTTAAGGTAAATATGTTACATAGGTATAAGTTTGGGGCTTTTTTGTGTCACGGAAAAAGTTTGAGGTAAATGTGTCATATAATATAAACTTAGGATTATTTGTGTTACTTAAAAAGTTTGAGGTAAATATATAACAATATGCATAATTTAGAATTCTTGGTGGTTTTTTCCTTTGTTATAAGAAAAGTTGATGTCTGCTTAGAGATCTTGAATAAGTCGTGATCTTGCTATTATTGAATCTTTTCTGCTGAAATTATGAATTTTTAATTATGCGAGGGGAAAAAAAAAAGAAACCACTCATCCAGAATTCGGAGTCCAATAGAAGTGCAGGAAAAAAAAATACTATACGTCAGCTGAAGTCGAATATGCCCAAGATTGGAATCCCATCTCTATTCATTGCTAGAGCATCCTATTCCAATTCCAATTCAAACACCCACTTACTTGAGATAATAAGAGTCAATTCAAGAGGAAAGAAGAGTAAAGAGCATGTTGCTCAGCCCTTTCTTTAGCCGATCATTATAATGGAGAGGCTCTTTTCCTCCTTTTCTAATGTGCACGAACGGACCATGTCGACTCGATCGCTACGCTTTATATATTAGCAGATGCGTGCATTACCTTTACTCTGACATCAATGGCATTCCAAGTTAAATTCAGCTCCCACATGCCACCAATCCATTCGCGCGCACATTCACCTTTCACCTACAAAAGCATTAGAGCACCATACCGACCGCACTATAAAAAAGCAAATACAGGGACAAACCCCTCCATAAAGTTGCGCACGACACCTTTGGAAACACTCCCCATGGCAGCCTCCACCTGCATGACAAATTGCATTGTGGACGGTGCCGCCCAGGCAGGGCCGGCGTACATGAGCCTCCGCAAGGGGCCGGAGCCGGACTGTGATCATTTTCCTGTGGGGCGCGGGGGGCGGTCGCACCCTAGAGTGGTGGATGGGATATCTTGCAGGCAAATGTACCTGAGGAGCTACACTTTCTCCAGGAAGGAGAGCGTGCCCGAGAGGACCAAGAAGTGCTTGGCGAGAGTCAAGAAGAGAGTGTTTCGCGGGAAATTGGTGGTCCGGAGGGCTAAAGAAGTGTCTCGCTCTGCTCTCTTGGCGATATTTCAACGCCTTCTCTCTTGCACGGCCAAAATCGATGTAGCTGATTATCATCTCTCCCGGAGAGACTACTGAGTGTACCTGACTGTTACTCTTCACCTTGAATCTTTGTCTTTCTTTATCTTCTGGGTTTTATGTACTTCATATAGGGTAAATTGCGAGTTATATCTGTGATATGATGGTGGGTCGAATGCAAAGATCAGTGCAGAAGGGTGGAAGCTGTGAGAGGATGATAAGTGTCATTTGCTATGAATTGCTTCTCTTCTCTATTTTTGGAAGAGGAAATTACTTTTTTGTGAACTTATTACTTCTCAGATTACTTCACAGGGGTTCTTTCAGTTTCGTTTCTAGCTTGTGTCTGAATTTAAGGCAAGGGAGAAGTACCGCTACTTCCAATATTCAATGGGGAAAGCAAGATTTGTCCTTGCAATGAGTAGAAAACTGATAAATATGCTCTCATTGTCAGCTAGATCGCATTCAACGACAACACTTAATTTTGCAAACCAATACCAAGTCTAATTCAAACACGAGCGTGAAGAGAGAGAAGTGCCATGGAGTGGAGTTTCACTTGAATACTGTGAATCTGGATATAAATGTACACATGGCATAATTTTAATGGAAGACCTATGTAAAATTAGGTGGTCTTAAGACCATACAACATTTTGCCTTCACGAATAAATTTGCTATCTATCACGATAAAAGTTATCACAACTTAGCTTATACACTTTTAAATTTTTGGGCAAGCAATAAAATAGTTAGAAAGAAAAGTCAAGACTCCTCAGTTGAACTTCCATTGAACTTCATTGAAGAACATTGCACGCGATCTCATCTTTCATTAAAGTATTGTATCGAGACAGTGCCCATCAATCCCCATTTGAGGAAAGTGTACTGTCAAATGATCACCACGAAACCCTAAGAGGGCATAATCGAGCAACATTTCCATGACCAGCTCGCAGAAACATTACGAAAGACTGAAGTTTTAGCCCACACATTTCATTGAATTGAAAAGAGAAGTTCAGCTGCAAATGTGGGACATAGCTCCCCGAAAGCTCATGCCTGCAGTTTTTAATAAATCCTGCTGACTAGCCAAAGAGAGAATGACAGAGAGGTGGGCACTGCGCACAGAGAGAGAGAGAGAGAGAGTGTGTGTGATAGTTTCAAATTTCCACCGATGAAAATGGTGGGCAGCAGCCAATCTGTGCCCCTCCAACTATTAAAACATTCTTCAACGTCATGATCCTGAACAGAGGCCAGCAACCGATAATTTACAAAATGACAACGCGTTGTGAAGATGAAGAGTACCTAAAAGCAAAACTCAAGCAGCATCCAACAATCCCCCTGTTGCTTCTCAAACTGTTTCGTTACATATTTAAGCCAAAGGTTCATGTGAATGCAGCAGAAACATAAATTTAGGGAATCAATGTCATTTGTGACAGAGGACGATAAAAGGGCAGATTCACAACTCAAACCCAGCCAATCGATTCAAAGAAAGGTGAAATAAATGAACTTATAAACATTCCAGTGAAGAGTGAAAACAGAAAGGAACAAGTAAACATTACAAGAAAACGATTCAGATTCAACAGCTTTTATCAGTAATCAGATTCTTCACTATCAGTTACCTAAAACACAAACTGGTATTCCTTCCATTCAAAGTCAGGTCTGTCCATAAGCAAACTCCATCAAGTGAGACATCAATGACACATGAAACTAGGTGCGTTCCTCCTCTTCTCCCGGTCCCCTGACTCAACCAAAGTTGCACCGCGGCACACCCAAATGGTCCATTAGCAGCACTCGCACACCAAACTTATTGATGAAACTAAAAGTGAATCCGCCTTATCGTGGTTGGTTGGAGAAAGAATCAGAACAAGAGGTCAGCAAGATAAATGCTCATCCACCCTCGGAGTTCACAAGCTGTGAGAACACTTTACTCATCGAGAGGTTGTCCACACTAGATACTTCAAACTGCGCAGTGGAAATCATCGGATCAGCATTGCTGAAATTTTGGACTTGAGGAGATAGCTCACCGATCACGTTACTACTGTTTTCTTCAGGTCTCCTTGCACAACCGCCTCTTGAAGTTGAAGGGCATATTCCAGATTCCACAGCACATCTCCCATCGAAGGCCGATCAACGCCAAAGTTGGCCAAGCATTTCTCAGCTGTTTCCCCAAACTTCCGAAGAGAATTGGGTCTGATTTTACCAACAAGAGTAGGGTCTATGATCTGATCCAATTGCCCTTTCTTTTGCCACTTCATTGCCCATTCCTCCAAGTTCACCTTTTCCCTAGGGAGTGATCGATCAATAACGGGTCTTGCACAGAGGACTTCAAGTAAGACCACCCCAAATGAATACACATCAGATTTTTCGGTAAGTCGTTGCCTTCTGAAGTATTCCGGATCAAGGTATCCAAAACTTCCTTTCACTGCTGTATTCACATGGGTCTCATCAATTCCCGGCCCTGTCTTGGAAAGCCCAAAATCAGCAACTTTTGCCATGAGGTTCTCATCAAGCAAAATATTTGCAGACTTCACATCGCGATGGATGATCACTTTTGTATAGCCAGTGTGAAGGTAGTGGAGCCCTCTAGCAGCACCAATGCATATCTCAAGCCTCTGCTTCCAGCTCAGGCTAGGAAGGCTACAGCCATAAAGATGGCTCTTCAGCGTGCCGTTCTCCATGTATTCATAAATCAAAATCATCTCACTCTTTTCATCACAATACCCAATCAAAGAAACCAGATGGCGGTGGCGAAACTGTGAAAGCATCTCAATTTCGGTTTGGAATTCTGCAAGTCCCTGTTGGGACCGAGGATTACCCCTCTTAACAGCTACTCTTGTTCCGTCATTCAATTCTCCGCGGTACACTTTTCCAAAACCACCAGTGCCAATGACCCAACTCTCATCAAAGTTGTTTGTGGCCTCTTGAACAGCCACAAAGGGAAAGCGATACCCAAGATTGGAAGCAACGCTAAGAGTCGCTCCATTAGAGTATTTACTCCCCATGGTGTGAGAAATGCCTCCATTAATGGATAACGGAATCCATGTCTTGGAAAGCCCCTGCTTTGCAAGTCGTTGTCGCCTTCTTCGGCACCACAAAAAGAGAACTCCAGCCAAAAGTGCTGCAATAAGTGCACCGATAGTTGTACCCACTATGACACTGACATTTTTGCCAGAGCTGGAACTTCCATCAGAATTGTGCAATTTCATGATCTCTAACCCATTCAAAATGGCATCGGGGTAAGCGCCATTTGCCGTGTATGGACCAACACTTACACGAAGCTTGTTGCTTACTGACAACCCTGAAACTATATCGAAGAAACAGGGAACAGCTAAAGCATTGGACGAGATGTTACTCAAATCAAGGTCACTATAAACAGTAGATGAGTCAAGATAGACACTGAAGTAGAGCTTGTTAAGCGACGTGCTCACTATATCACAGAAGTGAAAGCGAATAAGGTGTCTAGATCCAACATCTATATCAAACTCCCAGGTGACATTGAAATTGCTAATAGGATCATAATCTCCCGAGTTCATCTCAGTTGCAGTGCCATAGACTGAAGCAGGAGCAGTCTCCTCAGTCGTCCCACCCGATACATAGTTAACTGCTCCAATATTGGATATATTCTTCGCCAGATTAGGTTGGACTAGAAAACCATAGTCGGGATCCCAATTTCTCCAGAGAGTATCATTCATAGCAGAAACTTTTGGTCCACCCATGTTCAATCTCCAGATTGTCTCAAGAGCCTGCGATGGGAGACCTTGAAACTTCCAAGCAGGAAGAATATAGCCATCCTGAATTAAAGTGTCGGGCATGGAGACAACTTCAATTGCATTCAGAAATGCAAATGACTTATCGGAGGGGGTAATGGTGACAACAAGGTTACTCGACGTTACGTTCAGGGAAAACTCTTTCATGACGCTGCCACTGGCACTAAAATTACTGAGAAGACTAAAGTTTTGGGCTGAAACAGCAAATATAGCAGTGCTCATCTTGTAAGATTGGTAATCAAAAGGAGAGAAATAGAGCCGAATCCAGTGCCTACCACTCTGGCTGATGGGAAATGTGTATTTGGTGGAACCAGTAAAGACTCTCGCGGTTTGATAGAGCTGGGAAACATCAGAAGAACTAACAGAGTTCGATGCACTGGCCAGAACATTTTGCGGGGTGGAAACGAACTTTGAGGCCAAGCTATCGGCGAGAAAAACGCGGTTGCCTACAGTGGTATTGGTTGAGGATCCACAATCTATGAGGTAATTATCTGGAGGAGAATACCCATCTGAAGACCGAGCCAAACACAAGATTGACAAAGCCCACAAAAACAATTCCAAGCTTCTATTGCACTTCATCTACGATCTTTAAGCTAAGGAGCTCAGCAAATCACGCTATCTTTGAGCTAGGCAAAGCTCAAATCTTGATTTCTCATACAGGGAGAAGCGAACGACAGGGCAAGTACAGGGTTTGAATCACAACGGGCAAGCACTCACGATCAAGAACTAACCAAAAAAAAGTACAAAGATGGCAACTTCAAGATCTTTTCTCGAAGAGATGAGATTTGTAAAGAATAAGAAAGGAGAAAAGGAGCAACCGATCCCAATTAGGGAGACGATCAAGAACCAAACCCAATTGACAGAAAGCGTTAAAGATGGCAACTTTATAGCGGAAAGAGCACCGACATAGAGAGCGAGAGAGAGAAACGCACAAGCCCAGCTTTGAATGGCAAATCGGACGAACACGGTGGGAACGTTTAAGAGTCCCAAAACACCAAACAAGACTTCAAGAGGGAACCCAAAAGACTGCACACATAGAAGGCGCACCGGAAAACTGCGAGGTGCTAGCAGGTTCCCACTCGGTGACAACCCCAGAGAAGGTGGTAGGAAGGCGACACGTGTCCTCTCCTGGGACCCACACTCTGGGCAGACTGAGGAGCAAATGAGCCGCCATTTTGAGAAATTTTCGGACTGACTGAGATTTCTTCTTCTGTGAGTCTCCTTCTTCGCGCCTCTCTCTCTCTCTACCCTCCCCCTCTCTCTCCGATGGACAGCACGCGACCTCCCTGTCTCTCTGTGCCCTCCCTCTTTCCGACCGGCGAACCACCGCACGGGACCGGCGAGAGGACCGCGACTTCCCCCTCTCTCTCTGCCCTCCTTCTTTCTGACCGACGAACCACCGCACGGGACCGGCGAGAGGACCGCCGATCTCCCTCTCTCTCTCTGCTCTCCCTCTTTCCGACCGGCGAACCACCGCGAGCAAATCAGATGTTTTTCTAGAGATCTCCCATCGTCGCCTCCATCTTCTTTTTCCCCATTTTTTTTTCCCTAGTGTTCTGATGGCGGATCTGGAATGGCATATGGAGGACGACGTGATGCCTCACATCGACTTCGACGGCTTCTTCGGCGACCTCCCTGAGGCCGGCGACGTCATCGGCGCTTGCTCCTCGACGAACGCGTCGTCGTCGTCTTAGACTCGGGGCTCTCGTGGTTCGACGAGATCGAGAACATCTTGATGAAGGACGACGAGGACGGCGGAGTTGTCGGTGGCGGGATTAGGGCTGATTCGAGCCAGGAGTTCTGCGATAGGTTCCTCGCTGACGTGCTCGTTGAGTCCCCCGGAGATGGGTCCGCGTAGATAGCCGACGGGTCCGGCGACAAGGAGGAGCCTGGATCGTCGGATGACGGCGGGATCGAGGCTGCGAAAGTTGATGGGGCTAACGGTGGCGGTGAAGCCTATGATCCTGCTTCTAAGAAGCTCAGGAGGTACATTGATTGATCGGTGCTGCTGAATTATTCGATTGGTAGCTTTATGTTGAATTCTTCGGGATCTTTGTTAATTCTTCTTTCTGGACAAGAAGCCGGTTGAATTTTGGGATTTATGGGTGTCCTTTTTGCACATGGAATTAGTCGCGAGGGAGTTTTGCCATTGAAGTCAACATTCTGGAATTTCGTGAAATATTGTATTTTATGTTAGTGGTATTGAATCTAAACAGGGATGTTTGCTCACGGATTCGTGGGCATCGAGGCCTTGCCAAGGTGGAGTGCTTTGTAATTTCTTTCACTCAATTTAGGCGTATGGTCGCCTCCTGTACAGTGGAGTGATTGTCGATATACTGCTTAAAACGCTTCCATATGATTTCCGAATTGTGAATAGGACCGTCCGAGAATTTCTGTAAGGGATAAATTTGTAGGGATAGAAATTGCTAATTTGTTCATTAGTCAGCATGTATGATACTATCGAAGCTGCCCAACGGAAGGTCGTTTGATATATTTCAGGCAGCTGAGGAACAGGGATGCTGCTGTTAGGTCGAGAGAGAGGAAGAAAGCGTATGTCAAAGATCTGGAGGTGAAGAGCAAATACCTTGAGGGGGAATGTAGGAGACTTGGGAGGTTACTTCAGCGCGTTATGGCTGAAAACCAAGCTCTGTGTTTTAGTTTGCAGAACAGTGAGTGTGGTGCTAGTGTGGCCAAGCTGGAGTCTGCCGTGCTCTCAGGTATGCGTCTTCAACCTTGAAATCAGTCACTGAGATTTTCAATCTCAATTACCACCATTTTCCTGCTTGATATGTTCAAATATGTTCTGATTAGATGATTTACTTCAATCCAGATGTAGGAAATACCGGTGATATTTTACTGTGCATAATTATTACCCCATTTTGCAAAGTGAATGAACTATTTTAAAGAGTAAACTAAAGGTTACTAGCAGTGCATTCTGCTTGTATGGTGTTCTTCGCTGATGGTTATCATGATATCTGGTGTAAGTAGATGATAGATGATTGATGTGTTCGAATTTTAGGAGCCTCTCCTTCATCTTATGCACCAACATGTTTGTTTTGAATTAGCAAGATTGTGTGCTGGAGGTCATCAAATCTTTGAAGTCATCATGAGCCGTTTCAAGCTTTTGGTTCTTTCATTTGTCAAGTAGCATCGTCTTGGTCAGTTATAAACATTCTTTGTACTTGGTTTAGCCACTTGCTGTTTATCAGTCCCTAGAAATTTCCTCTCTACCTTCATGGAAGGAAAATTGAAGAGAAATTTATGATAGAAATTAGCATATAAGCTTCTGCTGCTGTCTTCTTTTTGCATGTCGCATGATACCAATTTTAACTGCTGTGTTGCAGAACCCCTGCCGCTGGGTTCCCTGTTTTGGTTCCTATGCATCACATGCCTATTTACCCTGCCCCCGCCGCTCCTGTTGGCACTGGAAGCAGTGTTGCGGGAAAACACAGGAAAGGGAAATCCGAAACCTCTGGCAGCTCCAAGAGGAGCAAGAAGTGAGATGTTTGGATCTAAGTTCGGATGTCCTCGAACAGGTGGCAGTGATGGTGAAGTTTCTCTATCGGTGTTGACTGCCTTCAAATTTCGAACTTCTCATAGAATACTCTTCATTTACTGTATAAAGCTATGCAATACATAGAGAAAAACTCTCTAGTTTTAAGGGACTTCTTAACAGTAGTTTCCCTTAAGGTGCTCTCTATTTGGTTCTTTTCCACAGCCTTAGATCACCGTCCAAGTAACAAGGTGCACAGCAAGTCGAAGCCACTCAAAGAAAACTTCAAGTTCAAAGAGTGAAATGGCTAGTGAAAACGACGGTATTTTTCTTGAACCTCTTTTCCTGTGAGTTTTCTTCAGACCGCTCATGTGATAGTGGATATTAGAATATCACAAGAGAAGATGGTGACTATTTATGCACACGTGCATATTGAACAACTCAAATTGATTACTCTCTGGCTGTTGCTTTTCTTATTTGTTTTTCACTTTTCTTATTATGCAGGGATGGTTACTCTCTGGCTGTTGCTTTTCTTATTTGTTTTTCACTTTTCTTATTATGCAGGGATGGTTACTCTCTGGCTGTTGCTTTTCTTATTTGTTTTTCCCTTTTCTTATTATGCAGGGATGATTACTCTGGATTTCAGAACTATACCGGTCGCGCATTATCTGTTACAAATCATTTTGTTCTCTTTGTCTGCAAATATCATTATGGAAAAGTACAGTACAAGTGAGCTCGAAGCGGGAGGGCAAAAGTGGTAAAAGCATAGAACTTAATATCGCGTTTATTTCCTATTCAGTATCGACATTTTCGGAAATGAGGTAATATTGATAAGATTGTGTATTAGCTATTCACAAATTCACTAGCTACCATGAGTTTAGAGGGCGTCTTGCCAAGCTTTTACCGATTCTCTTCTCTATGTGGAACTCCGCTTGAATCAGCAATGTTTCTAGAATTGCGATAATACTAAATCATCGTATAATACAAAGGTTTCTCCTTTTTGATTGGTGTTTGTATCTTCCAAGGGATCTCCTTATTGTTTGCAAGTTTTCTTGGATCGTGCAGAAAAATGGTTCTCTATCCTGATGGATAGAAAAGCAGAAATGGAGATCATGTTTCAATATATGATCGAATTCGCGACGTATCCCTGACAAAAGGTCACATATCTCTAAATAAATAAAAAGAAAACGTGATCTGTACCTTTGATTGAGCAACATGTCAATTGCTACCGTTAAAGGGAGACCTGGGAGGTTTCATTTGAACTAGGCAGTCAACACCGATAGACCTAGCGACTGCCCCCGAAACTCTAGGACAACAGGGACGTCCTCCTCGATGGCGGGCAACACCACTACCACAACGACCCCATGGCGGCGGTCGTCTCCGTTGCAATGGTCACTTAAGACCGACGTAATTGATTCTCCATCTCATGCGCACCCGTGAGAGATAAGAGATAGAGAGAGAGAGAACAAGAGAGATGGCCACCCAATAAATAAAACAAGGTCATTGTTAGATATCATTGTAGCAACAAAGTATGATCTTTCCCAACTGCAGAAGCCTCAAATCTAAGTTCGGATGTCGTCGAACAGCCATATGACAAGCAAATGTTAAGGGACACACACGAAGGCGCTATGCTTTTATATATTAGCAGATGCGTGCATTACCTTTACTCTGACGTCAATGGCATTCCAAGTTAAATTCAGCTCCCACATGCCACCAATCCATTTGCGCGCGCATTCACCTTTCACCTACAAAAGCATTAGAGCACCATACCGACCGCACTATAAAAAGCAAATACAGGGACAAACCCCTCCATAAAATTGCGCACGACACCTTTGGAAACACTCCCCATGGCAGCCTCCACCTGCATGACAAATTGCACTGTGGACGGTGCCGCCCAGGCAGGGCCGGCATACATGAGCCTCCGCAAGGGGCTGGAGCCGGACGGTGATCATTTTCCTGCGGGGCGTGGGGGGCGGTCACACCCTAGAGTGGTGGATGGGATATCTTGCAGGCAAATGTACCTGAGGAGCTACACTTTCTCCAGGAAGGAAAGCGTGCCCGAGAGGACCAAGAAGTGCTTGGCGAGAGTCAAGAAGAGAGTGTTTCGCGGGAAATTGGTGGTCCGGAGGGCTAAAGAAGTGTCTTGCTCTGCTCTCTTGGCGATATTTCAACGCCTTCTCTCTTGCACGGCCAAAATCGATGTAGCTGACTATCATCTCTCCCGGAGAGACTACTGAGTATACCTGACCGCTACTCTTCACCTTGAATCTTTGTCTTTCTTTATCTTCTGGGTTTTATGTGCTTCATATAGGGTGAATTGCGTGTTATATCTGTGATATGATGGTGGATCGAATGCAAAGATCAGTGCAGAAGGGTGGAAGCTGTGGAAGATGATGAGTGTCATTTGCTATGAATTTCTTCTCTTCTCTATTTTTGGAAGAGGAAATTACATTTTTGTGAACTTATTACTTCTTAGATTACTTCACAGGGGTTCTTTCATTTTCGTTTCAAGCTTGTGTGGGAATTTAAGGAAAGGAAGAAGTACCGCCACTTCCAATATTCAACGGGGAAAGCAAGATCTGTCCTTGCAATGAGTAGAAAACTGATAAATACGCTCTCATACTCAGCTAGATCGCATTCAACGACAACACTTAATTTTGCAAACCAAAACCAAGTCTAATTCAAACACGAGGGTGAAGAGAGAGAAGTGCTATGGAGCAGAGTTTTGTTTGAATATTGTGAATTTGGATATAAATGCACACATGGCATAATTTTAATAGAAGGCCCGTGTAAAATTAGGTGGTATTAGAACCACGCAACTTTTTATCTTCAAAAATAAATTGTTATCTATCACGATAAAAATGATCACAATTTAGCTTATACATTTTTAAATTCTTGGGCGAGCATTAAAATGGTTAGAAAGAAAAGTCAAGACTGGTCACTTGAACTTTCATTGAAGAGCATTACATGCGATCTCACAATTTAGCTTAAACGCTTTTGGATTTTTGGGTGAACATTTAAAAGGTTTAAAAGAAAAGTCAAGACCCGTCTCCTTGAAGAACATTGCACGGGACACATGAGCATGCCAAGGATGTTAGACTCACACTAGGAAAAAGTGCTTCATCTTTCATTGAAGTATTGTATCGAAATAGTGCCCATCAATCACCATTTGAGGAAAGTTTACTGTCAAATGATCACCATGAAACCCTTAGAGGGCATAATCGAGCAACCGTTCCATGACCAGCACGCAGAAACATTACGAAAGACTGAAGCTTTAGCCCACACCATTTCATTGAATTGAAAAGAGAAGTTCAGCTACAAAGGTGGGACGTAGCTCCCCGAAAGCTCATGCCTGCAGTTTTTAATAAATCCTGCTGACTAGCCAAAGAGAGAATGACACAGAGGTGGGCACTGGGCAGTTGTAAGTTGGGAGGGGTAGGCTGAAGTTTGAAGGTGGGGGATTCTCACATCTGTTTCTGTCTCAAGCTTTCATGCGTCATTGTCATTTGATTAATGTTTCTCTCAACAGAAACTTGCACGCAGGAACGATGGTGAACAAGACAATGCGTCATTATAAAGCTCGCCGAACGCACGTTCGAGTATGTACACGCCGTGGCGAGACACGGCGCTGCGATGGGTGTGTCAACCATGAGCTTCTCGTTCCGGGTCTTATGTCTTCTTAATTATTATGTAATATCTATTTAATGCGTCCTTGAAGTGGGTGGATGTTATCTCTACCCCTACCAGCAATTAGCTCCCACACGGTTGGTTCGATTAATTAATTAATCGATTGATTGATTAGCATGATGATGAAATCATTCCACTTAAAGAAGGTGTAATTTGTGGACCTAATTCAAAGGCTTTTCAAATCTGGCCGAACTGATCTTTGCCGAATCCTACCCGCACCAGCTTCTTTTCGGTGCACATGAGATATAGCTCAAGTTACGGTATGTAATTAAGGCTAGATTACCGGTGAGCATATGGATTATCTGTGCCTGAGCTGGTGCTGATAGACGTCAATCCGGATAGAAATTTCGACAGAGAGGATAAGTTGACCTTAGCTTAAGAATACTTAATTCGTTCATTGTCCGTCGAAACCAAATTCACGTTTGTGGAAGACATGGTCACCCCATAATAAAATTTGGGTTTGACGTAATATCGGTGGCTCTAATGGAATCAATCATTAGAAATGGATTGACAAGTTGCCGTCTCCATGAGCTAATCCACGGAAGTCTTGATCTGGAAATAATCGGTCAACTTCGCATCCAGTCTTGAAGGCCAAGCAATGGCGCAATTTCAGCATTGGAGTGATCGAGGTTACGGGCCAGCAATTATAAGTTAATGAATTCAAGGGCCGCGCCAATCACGGCACAAATTAGCTGCAAATCGCGTATTGATTCTCTCACCGTGTATTTGTAGATTCGATCACACGCCTCTCTAAGGTCCTTGAAGGTCCACTATCACATGTTGTCCTCGATCTGAGGTCGGGGACCTTAAAATCGCTCCATAACAGGACATAGAAAGGGTGATCATGCGCGGAGGGAGGAAGAGATGGCTGAGAACGATTTTGGTGGTGGTCGAGACAATGAATGGGGGCAGCGGCAAGGCTTTCCATGGTGGCTGTATCAAGTTGTCCGCGCAGAGAGAGAGAGAGTAGGATAGTTTCAAATTTCCACCGATGAAAATGGTGGGCAGCAGCCAATCTGTGCCCCTCCAACTATTAAAACATCTTCAACGTCGTGATCCTGAACAGAGGCCAGCAACTGATAATTTACAAAATGACAACGCGTTGTGAAGATGAAGAGTACCTAAAAGCAAAACCCAAGCAGCATCCAACAATCCTCCTGTTTGCTTCTCAAACAGTTTCGTTACATATTTAAGCCAAAGGTTCATGTGAATGCAGCAGAAACATAAATTTAGGAAATCAATGTCATTTGCGACGGGACGATAAAAGGGCGGATTCACAATTCAAACCCAGCCAATCGATTCAAAGAAAGGTGAAATAAATTAACTTATAAACATTCCTGTGAAGAGTGAACACAGAAAGGAACAAGTAAACATTACAAGAAAACGATTCAGATTCAACAGCTTTTATCAGTAATCAGATTCTTCACTATCAGTTACCTAAAACACAAACTGGTATTCCTCCTGTTCAAAGTCAGGTCTGTCCATCAGCAAACTCCATCAAGTGAAACTAGGTGCGTTCCTCGTCTTCTCCTGGTCCCCTGACTCAACCAAAGTTGCACCGCGGCACACCCGAATGGCCCATTAGCAGCACTGGCAAACCAAACTTATCGATGAAACTAAAAGTGAATCCCGCCTTATCATGGTTGGTTGGAGAAAGAATCAGAACAAGAGGTCAGCAAGATGAATGCTCATCTACCCTCGGAGTTCACAAGCTGTGAGAACACTTTACTCATCGAGAGGTCGTCCACACTAGATACTTCAAACTGCGCGGTGGAAATCATCGGATCGGCATTGCTGAAATTGTGGACTTGAGGAGATAGCTCACCGATCACATTAGTACTGTTTTCTTCAGGGTCTCCTTGCACAACCGCCTCTTGAAGTTGAAGGGCATATTCCAGATTCCACAGCACATCTCCCATTGAAGGCCGATCAACGCCATAGTCGGCCAAGCATTTCTCAGCCGTTTCCCCAAACTTCCGAAGAGAATCGGGTCTGATTTTACCAACAAGAGTAGGGTCTATGATCTGATCCAATTGCCCTTTCTTTTGCCACTTCATTGCCCATTCCGCCAAGTTCACCTTTTCCCTAGGGAGTGATGGATCAATAACGGGTCTTGCACAGAGGACTTCGAGTAAGACCACCCCAAATGAATAAACATCAGATTTTTCGGTAAGTTGTTGCCTTCTGAAGTATTCCGGATCAAGGTATCCAAAACTTCCTTTCACTGCTGTACTCACATGGGTCTGATCAATTTCCGGCCCTGTCTTGGAAAGCCCAAAATCAGCAACTTTTGCCATGAGGTTCTCATCAAGCAAAATATTTGCAGACTTCACATCGCGATGGATGACCGCTTTTGCATAGCCAGTGTGAAGGTAGTGGAGCCCTCTAGCAGAACCAATGCATATCTCAAGCCTCTGCTTCCAGCTCAGGCTAGGAACGCTAGAGCCATAAAGATGGCCCTTCAGCGTGCCGTTCTCCATGTATTCATAAATCAAAATCATCTCACTCTTTTCATCACAATACCCAATCAAAGAAACCAGATGGCGGTGGCGAAACTGTGAAAGCATCTCAATTTCGGTTTGGAATTCTGCAAGTCCCTGTTGGGACCGAGGATTACCCCTCTTAACAGCTACTCTTGTTCCATCATTCAATTCTCCCCGGTACACTTTTCCAAAACCACCAATACCAATGACCCAACTCTCATCAAAGTTGTTTGTGGCCTCTTGAACAGCCACAAAGGGAAAGCGATACCCAAGATTGGAAGCAACGCTAAGAGTTGTTCCATTAGAGTATTTACTCCCCATGGTGTGAGAAGTGCCTCCATTCGTGGATAATGGAATCCATGTCTTGGAAAGCCCCTGCTTTGCAAGTCGCTGTCGCCTTCTTCGGCACCACAAAAAGAGAACTCCAGCCAAAAGTGCTGCAATAAGTGCACCGATAGTTGTACCCACTATGACACTGACATTTTTGCCAGAGCTGGAACTTCCATCAGAATTTTGCAATTTCATGATCTCTAACCCATTCAAAATGGCATTGGGGTAAGCGCCATTTGCCGTGTATGGACCAACACTTACACGAAGCTTGTTGCTTACTGACAACCCTGAAACTATATCAAAGAAATAGGGAACAGCCAAAGCATTGAACGAGAGGGTACTCAAATCAAGGTCACTAAAAACAGTAGATGAGTCAAGATAGACACTGAAGTAGAGCTTGTTAAGTGACTTGCTCACTATATCACAGAAGTGAAAGCGAATAAGGTGTCTAGATCCAACATCTATATCAAACTCCCAGGTGACATTGAAATTGTTACTAGGATCACCTTGCGAGTTCATCTCAGTTGCAGTGCCATAGACTGAAGCAGGAGCAGTCTCCTCAGTCGTCCCACCCGATACATAGTTAACTGCTCCAATATTGGATATATTCTTCGCCAGATTAGAGTGGACTAGAAAACCATAGTCGGGATCCCAATTTCTCCAGAGAGTATCATTCATAGCAGAAACTTTTGGTCCACCCATGTTCAATCTCCAAATTGTCTCAAGAGCCTGCGATGGGAGACCTTGAAACTTCCATGCAGGAAGAATATCGTCATCCTGAATTAAAGTGTCGGGCATGGAGACAACTTCAATTGCATTCAGAAATGCAAATGACTTATCGGAGGGGGTAATGGTGACAACAAGGTTACTTGACGTCACGTTCAGGGAAAACTCTTTCATGACGCTGCCACTGGCAATAAAATTACTGAGAAGACCAAAGTTTTGGGCTGAAACAGCAAATTTAGCAGTGCTCATCTTGTAAGATTGGTAATCAAAAGGAGAGAAATAGAGCCGAATCCAGTGCCTACCACTCTGGCTGATGGGAAATGTGTATTTGGTAGAACCAGTAAAGACTCTCGCGGTTTGATAGAGCTGGGAAACATCAGAAGAACTAACAGAGTTCGATGCACTGGCCAGAACATTTTGTGGGGTGGAAACGAACTTTGAGGCCAAGCTATCGGCGAGAAAAACGCGGTTACCTAAAGTGGTATTGGTTGAGGATCCACAATCTATGAGGTAATTATCTGGAGGAGAATACCCATCTGAAGACCGAGCCAAACACAAGATTGACAAAGCCCACAAAAACAATTCCAAGCTTCTATTGCACTTCATCTGTGATCTTTAAGCTAAGAAGCTCGGCAAATCAAGCTATCTTTGCGCTAGGCAAAGCTCAAATCTTGATTTCTCATACAGGGAAAAGCGAACAACAGGGCAAGTACAGGGTTTGAATCACAACGGGCAAGCACTCACGATCAAGAACTAACCGAAAAACAGTACAAAGATGGCAACTTTCAAGATCTTATCTCGAAGAGATGAGATTTGTAAAGAATAAACAAGGAGAAAAGGAGCAACCGATCCCAATCAGGGAGACGATCAAGATCCAAACCCAATTGACAGAACTCAGCAGGAAGCGTTAAAGATGGCACCTTTATAGCGGAAGAGCACCAACAGAGACAGCGAGAGACAGAAACGCACGAACCCAGCTTCGAATGGCAAATCGGCCGAACACGGTGGGAACGTTTAAGAGTCCCAAAACACCAAACGAGACTTTAAGAGGGAACCCAAAAGACTGCGCAGAGAGAGAGAGAGGCAGAGAGACAGAGAGAGCACCGGAAAACTGCGAGGCGCTAGCTGGTTTCTACTCGGTGACAACCCCAGAGAAGAGAAGGGACAGATTCATAGATTTGTTTATGCTTTATACAATCAAGAAAAGAAAAAGGCAACACGGAGGAAAAACTTTAAACAAGTGGGGAGTCAAAAGGGGTTGGAGACGGAGCTGGAGCAAAAATATTCTTTAAAAAAAAAAACATGAAGGCAACCCAGCTAAAACGTTCAGCATTAGGTAGGGAGCTGACCTCGTCTTTAAATGGGAACCGACGCTTTTATGAGAAGCTTTTGCAAGGAATTATGTTAGCGGAAACAGCGGCAGAGATATTTCGAGGTGGCGATGGGGATGGGGAGAAGAAGAAGAGTTACATGCGAGAATTTACTTCTAATCGTGCATGATAACAGATGTGACCACTTCTGCCGTTTTTGCAGCACGTTAGGTGGAGAGTTTCTTTCTACTTTCCTTGCGGTTAAACCCTTTCGTGGGCTGAGGCGGTGCTCTCTATCTTTTCTCACTTCCACCGAATCACGTGACATTTCTTTCTTTTCGGGTTTGATTCTTCAATCTACTCATCGCTTGTCACGTCGCAAGGGTTTTTCTTTTTTTACTTAAGGTAGTTCCATGATCCCGCACAGTGGGACTCTCCAACCATGACTTATTTGCAGTTTTTTGTAGTTCTAATGCAAAACATGGAGATATTCACAGGCTTAATAGGTTTCATGATTAACAGGTAAGATACACTCTTTTTCTTTATCCGATCGACACCGAGGGATTGAGATCTGTTTCCCATAAACAATTTGTATTTTAGGGGTTGATTTTCGTCAAAACTCTATAAGAAGTAGGATTCACTTTGATCGATCATTTCTTTTCACTAACACGGTATTCAATATTCAAGAAATACATCAAGTTAATACACGGAAATTGGGCATGGGAACTTCAATTTGAGCTCTAGAGTTCTAGAGAATAATGACCCAAAATCAGAAACTTTAATTTCTATCATTTTGCAGTCAATAAAAGAGGAAGCAAGCTAACATTGAAATCGAAGAAGACCCCATGCTAAGTTGATAACATGAGCTAAAGATTGACGAGTCCTATGTGTCTCTTTCTTCAAAATGAAGATGGGAATGGAGACAGAGAGAGGGAGGATAAAAACAAGCAGGTACTTCTAGTGCCGGTCATTCTAAATTATTATATGCATTATCAATCGTTTCTTTTCTCTCTTAATTAAATGGTGCGATTGCAACACTAGTTGGCAAGTGGAAGCATCGTGACCTTTTCTAAGCATGACTTGATTGTTGGGACATTGTGGGCATTCAACATAGAAATATTTTAAAACCTCAGCCCACATCATTGTTGTTGAGGAAAATTTTTAAATGCCATGAAGTGGAAAATCTCGCACATTACTAATAAATTAATGGAGGTACTTTTTTCAATCACATCACTTGGTCGAGTAAAGTATCTATCGTGTTTTGATCGTATCCATTCAATATCAATCTTCTTATAAAGGATGAATGCGGAATTTACGTTCTTGACTAGAGAATATACGAGAATACCATCTTTTTCAATAAGAGTTCTACATCTGTATAGGAGAACAACAAAGGATTGAGATCAGAGACTCTTGGACAAAACGTTGATTTAGATTCCCAACGTTCACTTTCAAAGCGCCATCCATTTGAGTGCTGCCACACAAAGCTCATCATGACCACGTCTAATACCAATCAACTCCATAAATTAAGGCGACAGAACGAAAGGGACTCTGAATTGACAAAGACTGGCCAAGACGGCTAGCGTTTGTTGCGTATGAACGGAGAATTTACTTCTACATCAAAGCTTTTCCACATCACGAGAATCGTTGGAGCGGTGAGGTGAGGAAAAATTTGGCCCCGTTTGTTATGCTGGCAAATCTGGCCATCCACTTGGGGAATTTAGAACAGGAAAAGAAAGATGGTGGAGACTTTTGCTACCGGCAAATTTGCTTGCACTCCCCATTCAAAGAGTCCGCATTTTCCTTTTTTTTGTTCAAATAAGGTGAAATCCTATGTCTATCGAGAAATATCCAATGTGATTTTTTAACAAATGTCGTTAGGGGGTTAAGTTAATTTAAAGTGAAGATAATACTTTTCACAAACAGTATAAGTGGAAGAATTGTACGTTTTAACATAGTTACTTACATGAAACAGTAAAATTAATATTTTCAAAGCACGTTATATAAAAATTAACAAGCGCCACAAGGGTATTATTTAACATTTCTCATTCTATATTTATATTAATCCTCTCTATTCTTGTGCATCTATAAAACACGAATTAAAATCTCAAAAGTGCCGCGAAAATCAATAATCTATACTTTGTGGTGCCAAATTGATCTCGTACCGCGTGCCCAATCAAACTCGGCAGGCGTTTGGTAACGTTTGTTTAAAAATTGTTGGGAACGAAATAGAAAAAAGTGTTTATTCGCAGAACAATTTTCGAACAAAAAAGCGTGTTTAGAACTGTTGTTAACAAAAAATAAACAGAAACATGTTTGGTAAATTTGGATAATTTTTTTATTTCTTTTATTTTTTCTATTTTTTTCTTATTTTTCCTTTTTTTCTTTTTTCTTTTTCATTTTTTTTTTTTCTTTTGGCCGGTCGCCGGCCAAGGCCTTGGCCGGCGACCGGCCGGCGAGGGCCGAGCTCGCCCCGGCGGGCGCGAGGCGCGGCCTCGCCGGCCACCGCCAGCGAGGCCGAGGCTCGCCGGCCACCGCTGTGCGAGGCCGAGGCTCGCCGGCCACCGGGCGAGCTCGGCCTCGCCGGCCCGGGCGAGCTCGAGGCCGGATCCGGGCGAGATCGAGCTCGCCGTGCCGGCGCGAGGTCGGCCTCGCCTTGATCCGGCGAGGCCGAGCTCGCCCGGCCGGCGGCGAGGCGCGCGGCCTCGCCGGCCGGCCGGGCGAGCTCGGCCTCGCCGGATCCGGGCGAGATCGAGCTCGCCGTGCGGCGCGAGGTCGGCCTCGCCATGGCCGGGCGAGCTCGAGCTCGCCGGCCGCCGGGCGAGCTCGAGCTCGCCCGGCCATGGCGAGGCCGACCCTCGCCCGCCTACGGCGAGCCTCGGCCTCGCCGGGGACGGCGGCGTCGGCCTCGCCGGGGCCGGCGAGCCTCGCCGTGGCCGGGGCGAGGCCGCCGGCCCTCGTCGGCCGGTCGCCGGCCATGGCCGAGGCCGGCGACCGGCCAAAAGAAAGAAGAACAAGAAAATAAGAAAAAAAGAAAAGAAAAAAAAGTATTTCGATTTGTGTTGCAAACAAAGAAACAAGAATTTGTGTTTTCTTGTTGCCTTTTTTTGTTCGCAGGAACAAAGAACAAAAAGGAACGTAAACGCACACAAACGCGTTTTTTTTTTGCTTTTCGAACGAAAAAAACAAATTTTTGTTCTTAACGTAAATGTGGCAAGAACACGCAGGCCCCAAATCACTCCTACTTTTTTTTTTCTTTTTTCTATTGTCCATTTTTAAATCTGGGAAATGAGGAGAGATCCTAGCCAAATATAATTTCAAAAGACTTCACTTTCGAGAGTAATAGAGGAAATATAATTATTGCTTTAGCGAAAATTTCAATAGTTTTTTTTTCTTTTTCGTACTTCTCCGTAAAGTTGGCAGAAAAGGATCCCGGCCCTTCAATCAACTCAAGTCCCATGAGACGATTCAGCACGAAATTTCTAGCATCATGATTCATAAGAATGATGTAAGTTATAATGAAACGCTAGTTGAGGGCCTGTGCCCTTCAATCAACTCAAGTCCCATGAGACAATTCAGCACGAAATTTCTAGCATCATGATTCATAAGAATGATGTGAGTTATAATGAAACGCTAGTTGAGGGCCTGTGCGATGCGCGGGCATCATCTCCAAAACGTATCATTAATTAAAACTATAATTAAGATGGTAATTAATTTTTTTATTAGAAAACATTGTATTTATGGCTCAAAAAGCTACATAAGAAATACATAAACTTTCATAGTAAAGCAAATCAAAATAAAGCAAATGTCAAAATACTACAAAACAAAGCAAATCCATAAAATAAAGAGAATCAACAAAGTATTGATAGATTTAAGCATACATTTGTTTCAAAAGAACGAATTTGTCAAATAAAATAATTGGTGCCCATTCATTGCATCTTGTATTATCATCAGTAGTGTACACATGCCGGAATTTTTTCTCAAATAAATACAGCATTACCAATTGATGTGTATGCCTAAGTTTGGCTTCCTTTATATCATCATCATACAGCACGGATTTAACCTTTGGAAGAGCATAGCGAGATACTAGAACTACTATGATTAGCATTGAATCTAGAGGCAAATGACTTGTATATAAATAGAGTACAAGGATATCGAATTCCCGAAAATATTATTAAACTCCTAGACCCAAATTAGGAAAGAAAAACTCCTAAGCCTACAACTAGATTTGGAGTTCAAACTCTCAAATCTATAACTAGATTGGGAGAGCATAGCTCATAAATCTAGATCATGAGAGAATAGAGGAAAAATACAAAAAAGCTCCAAGAAAATCAAAACATTGAAATTAGATGCACATCTCCTAAATCTAGATCCGGAGAGAAAAAAAGAGGAAAAGTACAAAAAAGCTCAAAGAAAACCAAAACATTAACTTGCAAATGAGTAGAGCACGTGGGTATTATATCTCTGAAATCATTTTTAAACTCCCATATCAAATTAGGAGAAAAGAACTCCTAGGTCTATAACCAGATTTGGAGAGTTCAAACTCTCAAATCTATACCAAGATTGACAAAGCACAACTTCAAAATCTAGATTAGGAGAGAAAAAAAAAAAAAAAAAATACTAAAAAGCTCCAAAAAAAAAAATCAAAACAGATTAATGGGGAGTGAGACTAGCTCAAATCCTCCCCAGTGGTAATTAATTTATATAATGAAATAAACATAGTAAAATTCATTAGCTCTTTCGTGTAACCTATCTTTTAAATATGATACAAAATAACCTTAAACCGTATGTCAATATATCTTTTGAAAATTTTAAGAAGTTAAAGCATAATTCATTAATATCTCAAATTCAAAAAATCACATTACTAAGATGCCCTTAGGGCGTAGGAAATGGAAAGTAGCAAGGAAAAGGATTGTTAGGAATTAATTATTCCCATATTTTGTTATGACTAACAAATTTGGCAGCATATCAATCGCGACTCCATGTATGCCGACCAACCATTGGTGTCACGTGTCCGGACATGAACCTCAAATTCCAAGATCCTAGGGTCTTGGCCTAATCTTCCTTTACTTTTTTTTTCTTTTCTCATGTCATAATTAGTCAACATCTTCAATCCGGAATATGTGAATTTTTTTGCGAGTTAAACCTACGTCAATCTTATACGGGAAAAGAACCTTTAGAAAAAAATATAGCAAAGGAGAAAGCTCAATTCGCTTATGTGCCGAAACTCTTCAAATTCAATTTAGTTCCTCATTTGTTATTTTTGAGTAATTGGGAACTCTTTCTACGTTGAATGGGAATCACGACCCTAATTCTCGATCCCTAATTATCGGGAGAGAGAGGTGTAGGCTGGGTCCCACCACGTGGGGGCCCATTAGAAAATGAGAAGAGAGAATGACACGCAAACCAACATGAAAGGTTGGCAAACTAACGCCGGAACGTCAATTACCAGTTTGCCACCAAGGGTTCCTACGAGTCGGTCCTGGGCCTCGTAGGATTACATTCGGAAGAGAGCCCAATGGGCCGATGTATGGGCCTGGCAGGTCACGTGCTTTCGTTAAACCCGAAAGCAGCGCGAGGCGATCTTGGCATGTCTCCTGGGATTCTGAACCGGACACAGTAATAATCGGAAATGCACATGCCTTTTTTGGTTCTCCCTTTTTTACATTTCCTCTTGCTTTAACGTGGAAAAATAGAAGTAAGGAAAGCTGAACACGAACCGGGTTCGTTGGATTAGTTTGGACCTCGATGATAACGAAGACGCCAACCCCTCAGCTTCAGGCGATGGCTAGAAGAAGAGCGAAACCCTTGTCATCGTAGTTGGGGTGGTCGCCGTCGCATGTTTCATTCTGTTTCTGGGCTCCAATGGCGACTCTTATCTAAATGTTCCACTGGAGAAGAAAGGCCGCATGTAAGCTACTTATTCAGCTTTTAATTTTAGCTAGACCTAATCATGCATGTAGCCGGGTCGCTTGATGACCACCCTAAGAAGGGCTGGTTTGGCTCAAACTTTTGATCTAAAGATCAGGAATATGGGAGGGTTTGGGTAGATCGTAGATGCTCGTTCACCACATTTAGGAAATGAGAAATTTTGATTCTAAGATGTGAGATTTTCAGACCTCCCCCTCCTTTCTAAAGTAGAATTTTCAATATATCCATGTTATTTGTTTTGATTTTCAGATTTGTGTACTGATATTGGATCTTCGTATGTTTTTTTGTTTTTTTTCAAAGTCGCTCGCCTTCGTGTGCTTCTTTTTCTACCTCCAACAGTTGATCAAATGACCAGGGCTACGGACACAACATCGGGCGGAGCTGCAGTGTGGTGGCAATACAAAATCAATAGCTCGAGAGGAATGTTTAACTGATAAGAACAAACCATGCCATCCTTCCGTAAATTCTCACACTCCTTGGCGAGATCGTAAGCCTCGATCTTCTAACAAACATTTTCTACCATTCATTTTCATGCGTAAGTGAGCATATATACCTCGAGAACACATCAATGTCAACCGAGCATAACGGAACAACACCAAGCAAATCATAGTCTCAGTATCGGTTGGATTACTCGACAGAACAGGATTCGTAGATCAAGAAATGCATATGCATATTTGCAATGGTCAATGCCTAAGTTACAGCTCTGCGTTTGATCATACGGACAATAAAAGCATACATGGAGAAGGGAACGTGCGTGCACGTGGAGGGTTGAAACCCCGATCGATATTGCTAGGCATACTTATGTTCAAGTTGCGCTAAATAACGGAACATGTTCGGCGTTGAGAATGAATAGGCGCCAGTTGAGAAAGATTAGGCAGGGACACAATTATTTGAGTGGTTAGAGGGACAAAATACTATAGGTACTAGAGAGTAAATTAAATTATTTGATTGGTCAAAGTAAGAGAGATATTCCCGATGATAGAGAAAAGCTGGAAACACCCTTGTATTGGAAGCAACTCTATTTTTATGTAGTGGGGTAGATAGATCAATAAGTGTGTGTCTATGTATACATATATATTTATATATGTAACATATTTTTGCTCTTAAACTTTGCAATTTCAAACCTCATAACCTCATTATAAGTGGCAAGCACACATTGTAGGCTAGAATTTTTTCGCCGAAAACATATTATGAAGATGATGAAGATGACTGTGCGAATGAATAGTCAATGTCAGGGTCCTTGGTCGACAATATTAGCTGGTTGACACTTGACTTGCAAATTGTCCTTTATTTTTCCAGAAAAACCAGAAAAATAAAACTTCATGATTATTCTTTAAGAAGGTCGGGTTGAAGTCAACTCCGGGCCGAGGATTGCATTATACTTTCCGAGGTCACTTGGCATTTCTCAGCTGAAAATACGACCACCATCATTTGCATAATCTCTTCCTGTCAAAATTAAACATTCTTGTAAATGTCTGATTTTTCTTCAATTTCTACCAAATGATTGTGGTCTATCAAGTGGGGCAAAGATTTCCGTGTGTATTGCGTATAATTTCTCGAACCATAAGTTAAATTATCACTGTGTTATCCATCGTTTAGGTGCTTTCATCGCTTAAGAATCATTTACATAGCAAGTATTATGATTCATTAGTGGTTGCATTTAAAAATTGGATGCATTATTTGGGGAGTTCGACTTGCTCAAAGATCATATAAGTCTTGATTTTATTGCATCTAAACGTGGTTTTATCTCATTTCTAAGTGAAATTATTAGTTGAAATTGCCACTTTGGTTTTAGGAGAAATCAAGGTAATTAATTGACTTAATTTGCACATGCGTGATGCATGTAGGAGCCGATGGTGAAGATTATCTAAAGCAAACAAGAGGTTTCCACTAATAATAGTAACTCATATTTTAAAGTAAGAGAAGAAGCGAATGATAATTAGTGCATGGTGAATGGTATAAGCTATAAGGTTTAATACACAAGTGGGAGGAAGTATTCGAAGCCTCATCTCATCGCTTGTTCAACAAGTACTGCGGATACAAGTAGACCTACCAATGATAACATGTACAGTTTTCATGCACAATGTATTGCACAAATTGACATGACTTGCGGCTAATTCTTTTACTATTGATGGTGGGAATAAATTAGCCTATTTCATTGTTACTTTAAAGAAACCTTTGGAACTAGGCGAAAGAACGGAAATGATTCTTTAAATGGAGATGACGTGCTGAACTTGATTGCTCAAAGCAGCAATTATTGTCACTCATCTTTCCAATCTGTCATATTATCATTAATTACAACTTCAAAGTTTGCAGCTTCATTCAGCACAGCATTCTTACGGCCGTACTCGGCAAACTCTTGCTCGATGGGAATAGGCGAATGAGCTGCCAAGTGCAGGATCAAGTCTATTGGTCAACAAAGATAAATCATAACTTGAGGGAAAATATAATGTAATCCGCATTTTATTTGATCTATAAGATTTGAAATACTTTACGAGGTCAACATTTACCAGTTTAAGTGCGCTTTTCAAGAAAATTGTCCAAAAAAAAATCTTAAATTTATTGTATACAACTGCCAATTCAATCTTAAATTTTACAAATTGACCAATATAGTCTTACACATTTTGAAAATTTTCTAATGTAATTCACATAGTCAATTTAGGTCAGAAAATGGCTTACATGGTAGTCTATGTGGCACAACCCTCATTGGATGTCGATGAGCTTATTATTATCATTATTATTATTTGTTAAAGGATGATCTTAAATGAAATGACATAGTTTTAAGTTTATTTTATAAACTTTCCTTTTTTTTGCTATTCTTTCCTACTTTACTATTCATCTTCCTCCTTTTGCTGTGGCCTTGACGATGGTTGGTGACCTCATCCATATATAGGCAACGACCAGGTGAGGGCGGCAAGGGGTTTGAGCAACAACCACATGCAAGGGTTGCTGGAGAAGACCTGTTGGTTAGATACATGATCATCACTAACAAGGCAAGGGCGTGCAACAAGGCCCGTGGGATCATGGCTTGCCTATGGCCAAATTTGGGATTGTCGCTTCCTTGTGGCTAACATGGATCACTAGCCATTGCCAAGACCCTAATGACCCTACTGTATGGGAAGATAAATATTGAGGAAAAGGAAAAACAAAGAAAATAAACAATTTATAGAATTTCTCAAAACAACATCATTTTGAATTTTTGAGTGGAGTTAAATACGTTAGATTGTCAACAATGCCATATAAGATAGTTAGGTTGATTCGATCACCATGCCAATGAGTTTTAGTCCAACTTTGGTTGGATATACTACATTGAAAAATGATGAAAATATTTGGAATTACATCGGTCAAATTGAAAAGTTTAAGAGTGAATTGACGAGTATATAATAAGTTTAAAACAAATTTCTCGAGTTTTTATTTATTTATTATATAATGATCATGATTCATTTTCCTCTATTAACCGATCCTAATGAAAATCGCAGATTATTCACGACGATATCATGACCAATATTCCCCAGGATCAAATAGTTGATTGGGGTATTGGGAGATTTCAAGCTTAAAAAGTAGAGATTACTTGTTCAAATCCCACTAGTTGCATATAAATTGTTCAGGATCATGGAGTTTGCAGTTTTTTTAATGGCCTTTGATTAGTTGAGTGCCCACATTTCAGATTATAATAAAAGTAAATATGTATGATGATCAAATAAATAAGTAAATTTCGTTCTCCCACGCTGGCATGTGTATTTAATCGCGCAATGCCATCTAAACAGCATTCGTTGACGATTAATAATGGGGCAAAATAAAATTAAGTATGAAACCGTCTACCTCAAAATATTCTCATCTGTACTTCGAGTTTTTCATTGACCATTGACTTACTAATTTAGCTCAACTGGGTCAACCATAACTCTCGCATACTCAAGTTGTTGGCCGTGGGATTCTCGAATTCTGACTGTCTAATTGGATTTGTGCGAGCAATTTACTTGCCAATTCGATCCGCAAAATGAGGGCTTGACAGTAGAGGCCCCGAAGTCAAAGTCAACTGTCTAAGCTCAAGTGGCATTTTACAGCGAATAGCCAATTTCAGACCAATTGGACCCTCGTACAAAAGTCATACATTTTTCGAAGAGGTGATGAAGAAGTGAACTATTGCAACATTTGATCAACCGATCAATAGGAGAAAACGTATTCTCCTATAAAGATAGGAGTATAATTTGAAAAATTACTATTCAATTAAAGGAGAACCCGATTTAAATTGAAGTTCAAGTAGAGAAATTAGGGGATCAAGATTCAATCTCACTTCAACCATCAAGCAAATCATCAAAAGAGAGAGAAAGTCGAATATGAAATCCCCGTTTTGTTGAGTTCCATTTACATTTCCTCATGATGAGGAGCTTCTGACCTCTGTAGGTAAGTCCTAGGTTTGTGAATTATATGATCAATCATAAGATGCAGAATTGGATACGACGCAAACCGAAATCCATTTATATGGCCTAAACACAATCTCGACCACTCACCAACTCGTAGTTTTTGCAGTTTCATCTAAGAAAATACTAACATTAAACTTTCTAGTCAGACCCTCCGAATGGAGACCCCATTTCCACGTTGACGTTGTTACCTATTCATGCACTGGAAATGACAAGGAAAGGGACAAATTAGAAAATCTAAATGTACAAAACACGTAGGAAAGTCACACTTCATCCTTATAAATGAAATACCCAAAGTCACGTCTCTTTGCCCACCACCTCCTCTAGTGCTCGGCCACACCATGGCAACTTGCCATCTCTCTCTCTTTCTAGTCGCTCTCTCTGCCATTTCTGCTTCTGCTGACGGTATGAGCTTTTTCCCTCTCTTTTCCATAACTTACACTTAATCACCATCATCGTGCTTAGCTCCGATTGATCTTTCTATTCTTTAATTTGGTGCTATTCATTTCGTTATTTCAATCATTTCTTTTTCTTCTGTTCGCGGCAGTGCTTTGGAACATCGACTGTGGGTCATCCGACACCTACATCGATGGTAACTTCATCGGGTGGATAGGGGACAACGACCTCGTACAGAACGGGCAATCCGAGGTAGTCCAGTCCAGCAACTCGGTCGACCATGTGATGAGCACGTTGAGAGTGTTCACGACCAGGAAGAAGAACTGCTACTCTCTCAAGGTCGAGAAGGGAGGCCAGATATACGCCCGGGCAAGCTTCTACTACGGGAACTACGACCAGAAATCGGCTCCCCCGACCTTCGATTTGCACTACGACGGGAATTACTGGACCACGGTCGAGACCTCGAACGACCAAGTCGTTTACTACGAGACCACCTACGTTGTCAAGGGAGACTACATGAGCGTCTGTGTTGCGCAGACGCAGCCTAACCAGTACCCCTTCATGTCGGCTCTCGAAGTGCGCAGCTTGGGCGCCAACATGTACAAGCACGTCGATTCCAACTACGCTTTGTACTTGAAAGCTAGGGTTGCTTACGGAACGACTGAAGATGTTAGGTACATAATCTACACTTCCCTTTGCATTCAAACTTTCTATATGACCAGAAAAAGAAATTATAGCTATTGCGATGGAATGGATTGCACGTTCAATATTTGAATTCATCTCAAATTTACTGACAATAGTTTTACACTTTGACGGTGAATTTAATGAAATTTCAAAAGAAGTACTATAGTTGAGATCCATCTAGAAGATCGATGAGAGATTTTTCAATTATGCACAAACGAATCAAGTAGAAATTTTTTTGCAGCTCCCTTGGTCATGCATCGCTTTTAACTCGATCTTGTTTTAGGGAGGGTTATGACCCTAAGTATGACGAACTGATTTTTGTTATTAGATTTCGTGTAGTCTCTTGCATGCATGCAATCAAGGAAATTACCAAAAGTGTTAATTCAGTCATAAATTTTTCAATTGAGTTCAATTTAATTCAAAACATTTTCATATTTTGTCAATTAAGTTAATCCAACCAATTTTGGTTGGGAATCACTGATATAGATGCTAGTAATCCTGGTTGCAGAATGCTTACATTGGATAGTTATTTTTTTTTTAATTCTTAATTTTTTTTCCCTTTTTTGCCTTTCATTTTCGCCGATGAATCTCTCAAGTCACAAGGTGAGGGTAAGTAATCCATTGCTAGATTTGGGTGAGGGTTGCCTTGCCCGCGGTTGGCAGGGCTATGAAGGCCTTAACGTATCACATAGAATGTTTGTTATCTATTATAGCACTTTCCAGCCAAAATTGACCATATTAAGTTAATTGGCAAAATGTTAAAATAGTTAGGACTAAATTGGTATAATTAAAAAGTTTATAATTGAATTGACACAATTACAATATGTTTATGACTTTTTTGTGTAATTGTCCCCATGCGATCACATCACATCGAATAATTTGTGCTAATTATATTTTATCCATTTTAACCGACAATGATGGTATATACATGGGCTCGTAGGTACTCAGCTGATGCTTATGACCGGATCTGGCAACCCGCGGCCATAGGGACCGGATTGACTGTGGTCGCTAGCGATGCATCGTTCATAGACATAACAAGCATCGATGATAATCCTCCACAAGCAGTGATGCAGAATGCAGTCACCACCTCCAAAGCATCGGAGTCCATTCAATTGACCATTGATTTTCCGGCAAAAGCAGTCCCCATCTACATGAACTTGTACTTCTCTGAGGTCACTCAGCTCGGCACGACTCAAAGAGATCGTTTGAGCTTTATGCTGATGACAAGCCTCTCCCGAACCCGGAAATTATCGTCCCACCTTATGGGACTGTCACCGAGATGTGGCTCACGAACTTTAGCGCGTCTTCCAACACTTCATTTTCCTTGGTGGCGACCTCGGATTCTACTCTTCCTCCGCTCATAAATGCCATGGAAGTGTTCTATGTTGATGCTCTCACTGATGGAACGAACAGCAAAGACGGTCTGTATTCTTCAACTGGTTAAGGATTCTATGAGATATTATACTCTAGAAATTTCAGTTTCATTGAATGTTAGAAGCTTGGGCCATAATCAATTTACTTGTTGCTAATAACCAAATCACCCCTAGGATGAGTCAGTTCACATTATTACCTTTTGCCTCAAATATCTAACTCATGTGTTCTTCTCGTGGCTGCATCAGTGGATGGATTATCCTCTCTTCAAACTGAATTTACCAACTTACAAGATTGGTCTGGTGATCCTTGCCTCCCTTCACCATACACCTGGGATTGGCTCAACTGCAGCAGCGATGCCACGCCTCGTGTGACAGCATTGTAATTCTTCTTAAAGTTTCTTTTAATTGTAATTACTTATGGAGCGCTTTGTGTTCTTCCCTAACTTTGTGCTATAAAAGGATTTCTAAGATTTATAAACAAGGTAAAGCAATGATTCAGTGAATATTCCTGGATTCTCAGGTATCTGAGCGGATATGATCTATCGGGACAGCTTCCAGATTTCAGTTCCATGGACGCACTGGTGACGATGTGAGTCAAGCCGAGAATTCTAATATAACATGCTGTTATCTTTTTCCATAGAGTATCACTAAAAGCCTGTGCTATTTTGCTTATGGCGTTTCCAGAGATCTGCACAATAATAGCTTGAGTGGATCCATTCCAGATTTTCTCGGCACATTACCGAATCTCAAAGAATTGTGAGACTCAAGAAAAACTATACAATTTTTCACAGTGTATTTGATTTGTTTGAGGTAATATCAACTGAAGATTGACGTATTTCTTTCTAGGAACTTGGCCGATAATAAGTTGACTGGGCAGATCCCTTCCTCGCTGTCCAAAAACAACAAAATTAAATTAACGTAAGTCAGCTCTATCTATACGTTTGTCATTTTGAACGGGCAATTGCTACATCAGAGCAAGCAAAACGTTTTTGGTGGAAACTTACTGAGTTTTTGTTAGATAAAAAACTGATCACTTATTCTGTTTGCTAACTTAATTATTAGTGTATCGGGTAATCCGGAGCTTTGCGTCTCGGGCAAGTCTTGCAAAACGGATGTGACAACTACTGGCGGTGGATCGTCGGACACACCATCGACATCCTCAGGCAAGAAGACTAGCAAGCTCCCCGCAATTCTTGGTGGCACTGTTCCTGCTTTCTTCGTCATCTGGATTATTGCTGGGGTTGCGCTTGTCCTACACCAGAATCGCAAAAGAGCAGCTATCACTGCAATGACTGCAGGTATAATCACGAGTTGAAACTTTATATTTAAGACCAGACACATTAATTTTATTGACACTCAATCATTATGCTTGAACCATTAATGAGTTCTCAATAGTCGAATCACAAGTCTAATTAGTATGTACTGTGCACTGCCTATCCGATTCATATCCTCACTATCGTTCAAGTACATGGCACTTGAAGAATCAACACCTATAAATAAACCTTCATTTATAAGGACACTGCATATCAAATAATTCACAGTTAGCGCATGATGATGATAATTAGCACATTTTTCATATGTAAATAGAACCATTTTATTAGTGCATATTGATCCTCATCAGCTCATGTTGGTCTCTCCTGTTCAAACTTAGGGCAAACAGGAGGAGCAAACACAAGTAATGGTGGACCGCAGGCAATGGCAAACAATGGCCAGATGGGAGAGAAATTAGGGCAAGTAGCAATGAATGAGTTCAGAGTCAACATGGAACAACAAATGAACAACGAAATCAGCGAGTTGATCCATGAACAACTTCAAGACCATGACAACTGTGGCGTCAGAAACGACTGAATTTAAATCCACTTTTCTTTACCAGTTTCAGTTGTAGTACTTGCACCATTTTTTGTCATGGTTCCAACCAAAGAATGTATTTAAGTTTGTAGTTATGTTAAGCTCTCTCGAGCATACAGCAAAGCTGTATGCCTGCAGGCCTTCCTCTCCCTTTTTTTTTTTTTTTCCTTTTTTACTTGCTATTTCTTCCGATATGTACTCATAAATAATTAGTTGCTACTGCAGCTCGTGATGCATCGACATTCCTCTGTTTTCCTATATTTGCTATTTATTATTGCTGGTTGATATGTGCATTATGAGAGCAATGATCGATCCTTACTCTTGTGGAAAGCAACCTGAATTTGTAAAAATGGCTTAACCTTGGATATGTGAATCGAAATTCTAGAGAGCTTCTCATCGAAGATTATTATCCCTCTTATTGGAGTTCAGATTGCCCATTATAACATTTATCTAATGATGTCTCTAACAATATTATCTAACAGGGAAATCTATTATCTATAAATATACTTCATCATTCTCAAGCCAGAAACATAGGAAAGAGGAGTAGGCATCTGTTTTTCTGGTTCTGAAAACTCAGCCAAAGAGGAGACCCTTCTTGCGACACTTTCAGGTTGCTTCAGTGCTGATTAGTATGTTACAAGCATTCTCAACTCTCAAGCAATTGAACCAAAATGAAAAGAAAAAGAAGAAGAAGAGTAATTTGACCCTCTCATCTCTGTGATAGTTGAATTGGTGACTCGGCATTTGCCTCCTCCGAAACTCTCTCGAGGCATTGACTGAACATGCCCATCATTCTGTCCATCCACCCCCTTCCGTTGCGGTAACTTCTTCACCCGGCGTTGGTTTCTTTGGCCCCAAGAAATAAACAAAAGCAACGATCAGCAGCATGAAGGAGAGTAACCCAATAGCCAATCCAAAAGTCAATGCGAAGCTCTCTCTCTTTATGACATGGCTGTTCCCACGGATGCTGCACAAGAGGTAAGATCAGTCCTTGCAGATAGCATTTCGCGCAAGAAGTGTCATGCAGGTTCAATTAGACTACTTACTCTAGTTTCAATTATTTGTAGGTAGTAATACTCTTCGGAACGTAGCTGGAGAAGTCATTATTGCTAAGAACTCTACAGGAGACAACAAAGACATGTTTTCTAGGCTAAATAAGGGTAGTTAAATCTAATTCATATGGTTAAAATTTATTCTTCACCGTCGACTTGAAGACTCACAGTAACTTGAGATTCGGCAGTTTGCCAAGGAATTCAGGAATTGGTCTGTTGAGGCTTTTATTTCCCAAGTCTCTAAAACAAAGAAATAGAAGCTGATCATCATAAACACATCGAAGAACATTCTGAGGAAGAAGATGCCAAAAATTTTAGTAAACAATTCAAGCAGATGCCTGACATAATCTCAAGTGCTTGCATTTGGCTAAGTAAGGAAGATAACCGAAGAGACCATAACCTGTAAGATTTCTGCATTGTCATAAATTGCAATGGTTAGAGGTTCAATGGACATTTGGAAGCTCATAGATGCAAAGTCATCCAGATTTTTGGCATCAGAGAGCCACAAGTCATCGATGTGGTTATATAATTGATGGAAATGAACTTTGTTGATGTGCTTATACATGTAAGTAACCCTTGGAGAGTAGTACCCTTGGCAAGATATCCATGACCATGTAGTGTCACTTGGAAGACATGCATCGCCGCTCCATCCTTGCAGTTGCTCGTAGGTCTTTACAGATGTTTGTGACCCTTCCACTGCAAAGATTAAACCATCGCACCATATGAGCACATACAAAACAAATAAGAAGGGTCTGAAGGCAATAAAAGAGGGTTCTTTACAGTCATCATGGGATGTTCTTGTGGTGACCAGAGGATGGATCGATGCAGAAAATTCGATGGCACTGATTATACACGGTAGAGTTGTATTGACGGTTGGTAACAGTTGAACGCAGATATCTTTGTCAGACACCCCGATTGACTCGATGTTAATTTCAAGGTCTGTGCAACTCTGGTACCATGGGGGAAGCGTCGTGATGTAGGTCCTCCCTAAAACGTTCAAATCAAACGATCAAGTCTCATTTTCATTCAGAAAACGTGTCTCTACGAAGTCAACACTCTGTATTTGAAGGTGGTCCAGGGCTTCAATTGTATCAAGAATTGCCGAATTGGGAGGATACTCTGCAGTCAGTCTGTTGACAGAAATGAAGCTAGCATGGATGTCCTCCGTGCCCTGCGGGATCATAGGTTGCCACTTCCGGTTATACTTATCCTGAGGATACCTGATTGAGTAGACTAGACAACTAGTTAATAAATTTGCATTCACCATGACGTTTGTACATAGTTTTCTCTATATTCCTCTCTAGACGACTGCCAATAGCAGATCTAACTGAGATGAGCATTGGTTACTCACCCCAAGATCATTTCAGTTGTGCCATAATTGTAGTGGCAGCTTGTAGTCCCAGCCCTAACTTGGCCCATAGTAGCAGTAGCATACATATCTTCAGACAAGGGCCGTAGTTCCAATGCCGAGATGAATGGGTACTGCTTATCCAGCGTTCAAGCCAAACACACGCTTATGAAATCACCCTTACTCGTGTATAATAATTCGTAGTACTGGGGTCCTGCAGTTGAGTTCAGCATAGTGGTCCACTTGTTGCCGTTGAACTCGAGACCAAAGCTTGGAGGCCTTAAAAGGCCATCATAGTTCCAATAACAGAACGCTGTCCTGACGAAGTACCTCTTCTGCGCAACCGCTGGTAAAGAGTAACAGTTCTTGTTTTGTTCCGGGAAGAACCTGAGCGCACTTATTTGCCGTTCCAAGCTGAGATTTCCATTAGAGAGCTACACGTTTTGATGAAATCTAAATCTGTGTGCCAAAGAATTCCATCTCCAGTATCGTAGCTTGTTTCTGTCCTGCATTCTATCCGCAACGGGGCTAATGTATCTGATATCGAAAGCACGTATTCATCAAGGAGTACAAGATTAACTGAAAATCCCTCATGATTTTCAAGAAGTGGTATCAATTTGTTGGTTGGATCCACCTTCATGTGAGACCTTCATGTGAGGCCCAGCTAGCATTAAATAAAAGAAAAAGAAAAGAAAAGAACAAAAGAAATGGAAGTGGTGGTCATGCAGTGGTGTGCACCCAAAGTGAGGAGAGAGAGAGAGAATACAGTAACTACCGAAACAAGGGAGAGGAGAGGAAAAAAAGAGGGTTGTAATTTGGTGGTTTCGATTTGAAGGCCAAACATTGATGAAATCAGTTCAAATTTAAGTATGTTGTTCGTGAGACCACAGACTACAAATTGATAGTTTTCATTCATCGAGAACCGTCTTCGAATTCTCTCATTGCACTTAGAGTTTTCTTATTCCAAATTTGTTTAACCACCTATGTGGTAATGAAATGAGATTATAATTTTGATATTGAGTCTCTAGTGTGTGACTATAAAAGTACACTTTGTGTATCTTGCTATTCATTCATGTTTTTTGGTGGTCTATGGTTTTTCCCTCATTATATTTTCCATGTTAAATCATTGGTGTCGTAATTTGCTTCGTTTACTTATCATTTTGGTATTATATTAACATATTGTGAAGCTATATATTGCTGGTTGTTGTTGGGGGTAAAGAGAATTTTAGTTGATTTAGTTTTGAGGGAGAAATTGATCCTAGATTGTGCATGGCTTATGATGAATTATTGTCCTCGGTTCTCCCCAACAAAGTGGTATCAAAGCTAGGTTGAAATTATAGTGTTAAATTGAAGAAACTAGATACACCATGTTTAAGTTAAATATCTTGAATTATTTTATTTGGAAGGCTCGGATGGAAGACGTGTTATATTGCAAATACTTGTTTGATCCAATTGAGGGTGATGAAGCCAAAGAAGATTAGGAAGACAAAGAATGAGAAAGAATAAATCAAAAAACAGTTGAGTTTATCCGATAATGGATTGATGATAGTGTATTTCATCATGTTACTAAAAAAACGAAGGCAAACATTTTGTGAAAAAAATTACAAGGTCTCTATGAGAGGAAAACTCCACAAAATAAAACCCTTCTAGTTAAGTGACTTGTGAATTTGAGATACAAGAAGGGAAGTAACATGGTAAAACACTTGAGTGAATTTAAATCAATTGACAAATCTTAAAATTGATCTTGGTGATGAATTGCAAACATATTTATTACGTGGTACTCTTCTTGATAGTTGGGATACCTTGGTTGTGGCATTAAACAACTATTCCTTTTGGTGTGCTTTTTTTTTTTTTTTTTAAACATAGCTAAAGAAAGCTTGTTCAATGAAGAAATAAGAAGAAAATGCTAAAATTATGCTTCTACATTAGATGCTCTTATTATAAAAATTGAGCAAAAAGTCAATTAAGAAGATTTCAAAGAAATGATAACCGGGGCAAATCAAGATGAAGGTCGAAATCAAGACTGAGGAGGAGTGTGAAGTGTTATAATTGCGGTAAGATGAGATATTATGCAAAAGAGTATTGGTTGCCAAAGAGAGATAAATCCTATGATAGAAATGGAGATCGAAAGAAAGAAGAGAAACAAGCTACGACGATGGTTGCATCTGATGGCGATATTATGTTTGTATGTGATGACAGATGTATGAACCTTACATGCCAAGACTCTACGTGGATTGTCAATTCCATGGCTTCTTTTAATATTACTTCACGGCGTGACTACTTTGCTTATTATCGTGGCGGTGACTATGGTTATGTTAGGATAGGAAATAGTGGTGTTTCCAAGATTATTAGCATGTGAGATATTTATTTGGAAATAGATATCGGATGTAATTTGCTTTTGAAAAATGTGAGACATGTTCCGATATTTGATTTCCCTTGATCTCTATTGATGTCTTAAATGATAATGGTTATTACAATTCTTTATTTGATAGCAAATGGAAGTTGACTAAAGGTTCCATGGTAGTGGGACATGGTAAGAAGATAGGTTTTCTTTACACCATACAAACTAACTTGATTAAAGAATAGGTAAATATAGTAGAGGATTCCTTGGTTGATTTATGACATATGAGATTGAGTCATCTTAGTAAGAAATGACTTGAAACTCTTGCTAGAAAGAACTTTCTACCTTCGATGGAGAAAAATATAAAGGAATGCACTCATTGCCTTACAAGTAAGCAACATAGATTCTCATTTCATAATTCTTCTCCTCATACAAAATCAAATGTACTTAATTTAGTTCATACGATATTTGTTGCATGGATGCTAGAACCCTTAGAGGTGCATTATATTTTGTGATATTTATTGATGAGTATTCTAGAAAAGTGTGAGCTATTGCTTTAAAATCTAAAGATCAGGTTCTTACAGCTTTCAAGCAATTTCATGCCAAAGTGGAAAGAGAAACCGAAAAGAAACTTAATTTTGTGTTTGAGCTGATAATGATGGTGAATATAGAGGCCTGTTTGAACATTATTATAGGGATTATGGTATTAAGCTTGAGAAGACTATTCCAATGACACCACAACAAAATGGAGTAAAGGAAAGAATGAACCGAACAATAACTAATCATATTCGGTGTATGCTCTCTCATGTGAAGTTGCCTAAGCCATTTTAGGGTAAAGCGATGAGAACAACATTAGACTTGATAAATCTTTCTCCATCGATTCCTCTTAAAGGGAATGTTTAGCAAAGAGTTTGGAGTAACAAAGATATTTTTTCTAACCATCTAAAAATGTTCGGTTGTCAGGTATTTGTGCATGTTCCAAGAGATGAAATATTTAAGCTTGACGACAAGTCTAAATAGTGTGTTCTCTTGGGTTATAGATATAAAGAGTTTGGCTTTAGGTTATAGGATCCAGTTGTAAAAAAAAAGTCATTAGAAGCTGAGATGGGTGCTTTGTGAACATCAAATTATTAAAAATATCGACAAGGTTGAGAGACCAAAGAATATAGCTCAACATTCCGATTAGTCTACCCAAATCCTTCTACTATGGATAGATATCATAGGGGAGAAGTGCATGGAAATTATGAAGATGGTGAATCTTCACATAAAATCGATTCTTTAGCTGAGATAGGTGAAATAGCTAAGCAAGAGTAGCTTGTTGAGCTAATTGAGCAAGAATAACCTATCTTGCCTCAAATTAAAAAATCTGAAAAAGAGTGTAGACCTTCTCAAAAATATTTGCCGCATGAGTATGTATTATTCATTGATGCAAGAGAGCTAGAAACTTATGAAGAGGCTATATCATGTGAACAAAAGAATAAGTGGCATGAAACCATGCAGAATGAGCTTAAATCCTTACATGAAAACCACTCATTTAATTTGGTGAAGTTGTCTAAGGGTAAGAAAACACTCACAAATAAGTGAGTGTATAAATTGAAGAAAGAAGAAAACAGTTTACAACCATGATACAAGGCTAGGCTTGTTATGAAAGGTTTTCGTCAAAAGAAGAGCATTAACTTTAAAGAGATTTTTTCACTGGTTGTATAAATGTTCTCTATTCAAGTTGTTCTTGGGTTGACCGCTAGTTTGAAATTTGGAAATTGAATAACTTAACGTAAAGATAGCTTTTCTTCATGGAGACCTAAAAGAAGAAATATATATGGAGCAACTAAAGGGTCTTGAGGTTGAAATCAAGAAGCATCTTATATGTAGATTGAGGAAAAACTTATATAGTTTTAAGTAAGTGCCAATGCAATGGTATATGAAGTTTGAAACGAGGATATGATAAAATAAACTTCGATTCTTGTGTACTTATTAAAAAGTTCTTAGTTAATGATTTTCTTATCCTCCTACTTTATGTGGAAGACATGTTGATTGTTGGATACGATGCTAAAAAAATCAAAAGTTTGAAAAATGAGTTGAATAAAGAATTTTGAAATGGAGGACTTATGCTCGGTTAAGCAAATCTTAATCTTAGGGATGAGAATTACTCATGATGGAAAGAAGAAGAAACTTTGGTTATCTCAAAAGAGGTACATTGAAAAGGTATTTGAAAGATTCAACATGAGCACATGTAAACCGATAAGTACTCCACTTACAAGTCATTTCAAATTGAGTAGCAATGAATGTCCTTCAAGTGAGAAAGAGAAAGAAGAGATGATATAAATTTCTTATGCATCGATCGTGGATAGTTTGATGTATGTCATGATTTGTACAAGACCCCATATTACTTATGCAGTTAGTATTGTGCGTAAATTTCTCTTTAATCTAGATAAGGAGCATTGGACCATTGTTAAATGGATTTTGAGATATCTTAGAGGTACTTCTACACTTTGCTTGTGTTATGAAAATGCAAAGCCTAAGTTGAGTGGCTACTCAAATGCAGACTATGCCAATGATGTTGATTCTTGGAAATCCACATCAGATTACACAACGATCTTTGCAAGGGAGTTGTTTCATGGCAATTGAGATTGCAAAAATGTATTGCTTTGTCTACAATTGAAGCAAAGTATATTGTTATTGAAGGAGGTGAAGAACTCTTATGGATGCAAAAATCTTATAAGAGTTAGGCTTGAAGGGATAGAAGTTTGTTTTATATTGTGATAGCATGAGTGCTATCTATCTTAGTAAGAGTCCAGTGATGCATTCAAGATAGAAGAATGTTGATGTGAAGTATCATTAGAATCGAAAGAAGTTAGAAAAGAAGCTTTTCTTACTTGAAAAAATCCACACCAACAACAATAGATGTCGAACATTGCCCATGGTGAAGTTTGACGCTTGTAGAAGAAAGGCGGACATGATAGATCTTCTCACATCAGATGGACGTGGAGATTTGTTGGTCAGGTCCATCTTCATATGGGCCCAGCTAGCATTAAATAAAAGAAAAAAAAAAGAACAAAAGAAATGGAAGTGGTGGTCGTGCAATGGTCTATGCCCAAAGTGAGGAGAGAGAAAGAAATAGTAACTACCAAAACAAGGGAGAAGAAAGGAAAAGAAAAGGGCTGCAATTTTGTGGTCCCGATTCAAAAGCCAAACATTGACAAAATTGGCTCAAATTCGAGTATGTTGTTCGTGAGATCAAGGGCTATAAGTTGATGGTTTTCGTTCATCGAGAACTGCTTCTGAATTCTCTCATTATGGTTAGGGTTTTCTTGTTCCGAATTTATTTATCCACCTATATGATAATAAAATGAGATTGTTATGTTAATGTTGAGCCTCTAGTGTACAACTAGAGAAATCATTTTGTGTATCTTTTTATTCTTGGTGATTAGTGGATATTTTTGGATAGTCTGTAGTTTTTCTCTCATTGAGTTTTCCACGTTAAATCCTTAGTATCCTAATTTGCTTTGTTTATTTATCATTTTTGCATTATATTTGTATATTGTGAGGCTATATATTGCTAATTGTTGCTAGGGGTTAAGAAAATTTCAGTTGATTTAGTTTTAGGAGAGAAATTGATCCTGGATTGTGCTTGGTTCATGGTGAATTATTGTCCCCAGGTCTCGCCAACAACTCGTCCTATCTCCAATATGGTAAATAGAGTCAATTATGGTAGTTCAGCAAGTGTAGCAGGGTCCAATGTGGGTCTATTTGTTGATAGGGTGAGTTTTAGGGAAAATGAAAAAAAAAATTACCTTTCCTAAATGCATTCATTCAGCTACGAAGGTGAGATTAGTCCTAGACAAACACAGATATGTTGAAAGTCAACCATGAATGAAAACGAAGTACCTTGAGACGGACTGAGAAAACCAGGAAGAACAACACTCCAATCTCCATTTGAGCTCCTCTTGTTCTAGTCCATCAGATTATTGTGGTTCGGGAGCAGGCTTTTATAGAGTAATAGACAGCTAAAAGAAAACAAAATTCGGTCCATCTGAAGTCACTCTGGCAGATGCTTTAGTTTAGTTGATTCCAAAGAAGATTTGAGGCTTCTCTTTTACCAGTATGGTCACCTGATACATTTCCTTTGAAACTTTTTCTGTTTCGTCACTCCCAACTCTCAAACAATGATCGCCTCCTTAGCCCTGTCATTGCTCCTATCAAATTGAAGGAATTCGGGCTTCCTTTGAGGCTGTGTCTCATGCATAGCAAAGCAGAGAATGATCTGTTAACAAATTGAGACGACAAGATTGTTTGAGACTAGTGTACCGGATGATCGAAAAACACACAATTATTCGGTTTCAAGCTTTCGGATTTTTCAGTACGGTCAAGCTGTACAAGTCAAATCTTTTGAGATCAACTTCAAATGGACAAGCCAAAATGCAACCTGTATGCAGGATTTGGGATGAATGCTCATTTTATAATGCAGGAAAACATAGTCCTCAGTTTACTTCTAGCATTGGCCTCCTCGCCCAATTATGTCTATTTTTTTCATTCACAATGCCATGCTTCTTCTTAAGAATATGCAAGAAGATGCAACTCTGCGTCAAAAGAAAAATTCATGGCTTGAGTTACATTGTCATGTCCATCGAGGGAACAAAAGAAAACATCTTCAATTGAATTTTTTTCCGGGAAAAGGTTGTTCAGTGAAAGGGGTCCATTTCTATGGTCAACTGCGTGTATGATCAAATCATGCCAGTATCATTGGCACATTATGGGCATGAGTAATAGTAAATAAGCAGTAATTGCATAGAAAAAGTTCTTTTCTAAATGCAAGATCAATTTAAAGCCATTGATGCTGAATCCATAGAGTTGTGCCACAGCAAGTATGTACACTGAAATAGACAACTTTACATCTCAAGAAAAGAGGATGCCTCAGGAATCCCATTAAGCTAAACACTTGCATTTAGTAAATTTTCTTGTCGACAGCCAAAACTTTCTGGAGCGAATCAGAGCAAAAGCTCTCAGCCTCCATCACATGTTCATTCGTCGTATTTCCAAAGGAAAGAGACATGCTATCTTCCCAAGCAGAGAAGATCTCAGGGCTTTTTTTTCTGCCTGATCAATTTATTTATATCGCGTACATCTTCTTGTATTCGTTGGTGAGGATCTCCGAATCAGACATCGCTGAAACCGACCAAGACCTTGACCTACTCCCTAACGAGGACCTCCTTATGTTCCTCATGTTGGAGGCCTCAATACGATGCATAATGACCCAATAAATCATCGTGCCGAGAGTAGTGGCCATAATGGTTGTCCCTATGATGGTCACCCCTATTGCCAGCCACCTTTCTTTCTGACCAACCACGACAAATGAGAGTGCCAAAAATGCAACCGAGACCAGCACGCAGGCCAGCCACATTAACTTGTTGATAATCGCCATCATCTGCTTCTTGGCCTTGCTCTCGATGACCACGACGGATGTTTGGACCACCACCACAGCCAGGGATATGAAGAGAGCAACCGAGTCAAATATAAAGAAAATTACAAACGGAACTTGCGGAGCAATGTTCGCTTCCCCGAGAGATTGACCCGGGGGGATATCAGTAGGGTCATCCACGTATTGACCTGGGACAGTGAAGATGGCTGCAAAAGCGACGGTGGCAATGAGGACAGCCACCACGGTGGTGGAATTGATGGCATTGTTGAGGCCTTCAGCGTGCATTTTGTTGAGGCGCTTGGCGATGCCCTGGACACGTTTTCTTGTTTGACGGGTGTGCTCGAGCTGGTAGTGGACTTCATGTTTTATGTCACTCACGGTTTGTTTCAGCTCACGAGCAGCAGTGGTTACTTTGGGCTGGATGGCCTTGGCACTCTGCACGCCACACTCCTGGAGGAATCTCGCAACAATGGAATGACCCATTTTTTCTGCTGTATCAAGGGCGGTCTCGCCAGACCGGTTAATGAGTTCAGTGTTAGTTTCACTGCAACTGAGCAGCAACCGAACAATCTGCAGGTATTGTAAGATATTAGGTGTTAGGATGCTTGTCTTTCTATATGATTAGACATGGAAAGGGTACCATCTGGCAGTTAAAGATGGAGATGTGGAAGCGATAGTTTAAGGATTGAAAGATTTGTCAAAATGCTAGCCCAACGACTTAATTCCACAAGTAGGATGGTCATATATTCTAATTTTCTGTCACCTTGAAAGGCAGGCTTGGTTTTTCCTTCATCTGACAATATTGCAGATACTTGTCCAAAAGCAATGCAGCATGAAAAAATAAAACATCTACCGAATCAAGATAAAAAAATGGGTTCATTTCCATTATCTAGCTTTGATTTGCCGCCGAGACAATCAACCTGTCCGCTTATTAGATGAGTTGGTAATTTAGAGGATTTAATCAAATGTTTTTGGCAGAAGTAATGAGCAGTTAAACCCTGAACCAACCCACATAAGTATCATCAATCAATGAAATTAAAGTGCTTTTAGCAAACCATTGCAATTGGGGGGCTTTATCCCTCAATTGGAAGAAGAAGAAGAAGTTAGCTGACTAGTAACAAGTGTTTACAGCTAGCATTTCCATTGTCATTAACAGAGGGAGCGTCAAAGTTGGCTCTTTGGATCAAGGAAAGGCTTTACGGTATAATCTCAAGTCAATCCTAATAATAGATGACCGCCTAATCTAGTCTTGCCTAACATGTATATCTGAAACGACTGGATGACATCTTCCAAAATCCATGTATTTACTTGCAATTTGTAAGTTACATTCTTTTTCTGTATCAAGACTTCAAGAACAAACTGGATCATAAATGCAGCAGCTCAAAAAATTTGAAGTTGTGCTGTTAGAGCTTAGACAATTCATCCTGCTTTAGCTCACCATGCCTTCTTACTTTAAAGCAGAAACATACTTTGTCACGACCAGTTGTGATGTTTGGATCAGCAAAACGTAGTAGAAGCAGTAAAATTTACCTGATCTCTGCCCTTCCTGCTTGCTATATGCAATGAGGTGTTGCCCTTAGTATCTACCATGTTGATTGAGCATGGATCTGCTCTTATCAACTCATCCACAACTTCGACACTCTGGCCCTTAACAGCCATGTGCAATGCCGTCTGCCCCTTTTTATCTACACGAGTCACAATGCTGGGCTCTCTGTCAAGAAGTAACTTTACCACCTCCAAATGCCCATTTCTTGCAGCTGAATGCAATGCTGTTTTCCCATTACTTTTCGCTATTGTTGCCAACCCACTTCCGGCCTCCAACAACACATTCACCACATCAATATGGCCTTGTGTTGCAGCCGTGTGAAGTGCCGTCGTGTTTGATGTGTCCACCGTCATTGCCAATTCCGGATGCACCTCCAAGAGTACCTTTAGAATTTCTGAGAGAGGGTAAAAATCAATCAATTCCAATATGCCTTACAATGACAAACCAAATGCCCCAGATAGCTAAAAGATCATTACACAGCAGATACATACCCAAATCCCCTTGTTTGGCAGCAATGTGGAGCGCATCAAAACCATTTCTTGCCTTGATCCCTGCATCGGCTAGATCATAGTGCTTGATCATTTCCCTCACGATATCAACATAGCCATATTCGGCAGCAACGTAGAGGGCAGTTTCGCCGGCTTGATTTTGCTTCTCCAGCAATTCCTTCAACTCTGCCTCTGCCTCACTGGCGTTAGAAATGATTTCCATTATCACAGCCAGATGACCTGCTCTCGCCGCAGAATGCAGGGCCGTATCATCCCGCTTCCCCGTTAACTGCTTGGTCATCTTCTTCCTCGGCTGGCTTGGCTGCCCAGCTGGTGACTCCATGCCTATTTAATTGCGCAAAAATCCCTGTCCTCAGTCGGTTCGCTCAGCAATATGGATTTCCCTCTCCTTCCATCAAACACGACGAGAATCGCGCTTTCAACCCGCAAAACAGGGTAATCCGCATCCAGCAGTCCGAGCTCAGAATGGGTAATGAGAACTTCTAAGGAGCACCGTGACGACGCAGGAAACCTTCCTTTTTCTCTCACTTCTTGATCTCACAACATCTTTGGTTCTGGCATATCTCGCATCCTCATCAACATCCTGTTCATCCATAAACACCCCCAGATTAGATTGGCCCCCACAACATCATAACCAAAGCTCTCATTGATCCATTTTTCTCCATCGAACACGACCAAACTCGCATGAAAAGAACCATTTACGCTTATCCTAATGCTCATTAAAAAAAAAGAAAGGGGAGAGACAAAGAAGAACCCAGAAACCGGAAGAGCTGAAAAAACCTGCAGTTCTCTTCATTCTTGATCAAGAACATGAATTCAGAAAAAAGAACCACGAAAAAGAAAAAAGGGTCTTTCTTTTTATACCTGGGTCAGACACAAGCGAGCTCCCTGCTTCTCGTTTCCCCTTGCAGCTGACGCCGAGAGAAACCCACGCGGCTCAGGGGAGGATCATCAAAACACACCCCCTGCGCAAGACGAATTTCTCGGGAGAAGGAAGAACCACACCGCCAGAAAGAAAACCTTTTCAAGCGTCCTTTTCTACGGATTCAAAAGACGGAATAGGGAATAAACAACGTATGTGCAACACATGTTCCCAACGGCTTTTGTTGTGGATCGCTTGGGGTTTTATATGAATTGCATCTCCAGGAGCCAATGAAAAAAAGGCGAGGCCTCTGTGTTTAAATGTGCGAATGATGATGACCACGATTCCTACAGGAATGAATTCACGGGCCAAATGGGTAAAAAAGGAAAATCAGGAAATGAAAACGAGGGGAAAAAAAAAAGATGATTTGCAGAGGAAACAGCAAGAAGATGGGGGAGAAGTTAAAAAAAAAAAACCAGAGGTGGGTGTGAGGTTAAAGTAAAAAGCTAACAGAAATAACAGAACCACGCGCCTTCGCAACTGGCGGGCGCGTGCGGGTCAACGGCTCGTGTTTAACCTTGGCTGGACGTAAGAGCAAGCATGCGGAAATTCAAGGCCTCAAATTCGTCCTTGAAAATACGAATTCCGTTCTCAACGTATGTTGATGTAACACGACAGAGACGAAAATCCAAATCCCCTTTTTTCTTTCTTTGTCAATATAATTTTTTCTTTTTTTGTTAAAAATATTTGTCAATATGTTCATACATTGTTGAAAGTCAATCTTTCACATATTCATTGAATCTTCATACTTTACATGCGAGAGCGTAAGGTACTCTATCGTAGAAATTTCTATAAGGATTAGTTAATATTTGCCGTGTTATTACGTGTGATATAATCATTACCCTTTGAATATGTATATACATAACTAACCTTACTTAGAACATTTTTATTAGATCCATGACATGACATTGAAAAGATAATCTCTGCACGCTCCTTATCGAGTGAAAGGAGAACCAATCACATAATTTACTCTGGTCATAATTCTTATGATTGAATAGTATTACCAAAATTATATAGTTCCAAAAAGGAGCACTGTTCTCTTCCACCTCCATTGCCATGGATCAACATGTACAATTTTTTCAAGTCTCAAGTGATATCCCGACAAACCCTCCCCACTTTACAAAAACGTTGAAATATGCTCACTCCTAGGTTGGTGACGATAACTATTTAGGGTTTAGCTTTCGCCCTGTCTTTATCCAAGGCGCCATTTACTTTTTCAATTAGCTAGACGAAGGGTTGTGGATGCATCTAGATGGTGTGAACGCTTGAATCGGCCGAGTTGAAAAATTGAAGAATTCGTGGTACGTCCCACCATCAAAGAGCCAATAGGGAGTGATCGCTAGAGGGGGCACCAAAAGGTTTCGTAATCGCAATTATTGGCTGCTTTTCAACTCTCCCACCTTAAAGTGAAAAAGCTAAGGAAGAGAAAAGCCAAAAGAAAATGATGGAGGGTTCTAAATAGTGGACGGAGATGAAATTGAGGACGGCCAGAAAGCACCACGTCGATATTTTTAGTGGGTCACAGCTATGACACCATGTACGCACAAAGCCACAGGAAAAAAAAAAAAAACCTAAGTTCAACTACCCATAATTCACCTACGCAAAAGCAAGGACCGTTCCACCGATTCGTCCACTTAGATGGATAAATGAAAAGCGATTTTCATTCTTACATGCTTTATATATATAAGGCTTACAAAAAGATTGGTCTCGGAGTCGAATAAAGATAGAAGAAAAAGGGTATTGATTAGGATCTTTATTAGTGCGCCATTTTTGTGACAAAAAGAGGTTTGGTCGTGGTGGGTGCAATGATGGGATCAATGGAACTTAATAGATTTTACTCTTCAACCCTAACGAAGCATTTTATCGACCAATAAAATTACTTTGGTAATTTTAAAGTCAAGTATATCGAGTTTCATATTTCGAATCTTTTGTTCTTATAAATTTGAGTTAATATTCTGAAAAACCCCAAACCGATACGCTTGTAATAAATTTACTCCAAAATAATTATTTGATCATTTAAAAATCTCAAACTAATACACTTATAATAAATTTATCCCAAATAATTACAAAAAACCATAAACCTATACATATGTGATAAATTTATCCTAAATTAATTTGTTCGATTACCACAAACTACAAATTGATATATTTGTGACAAATATAACATTTGTTAAATTAGATTAATAACACAAAAATCATAAAAATGATACAACTATGACAAGCAGATAGTATAATCCCAAACTAGTATATTAGTTTATTATCACGTGTCGTTCAACTTAGTAATTTAACAGTAAAATTTAATGGAAACTAGCAGAGAGTAAATTTATTACAAGTATATCGGTTTATAATTTTTCAGAGTATTAATCCTATAAATTATATGAGAAGAAGAAGAGGAGGAAAAATACTAAAAATATAGAAGATAATAAATATAAACAGAAATAAAACGTGTTTGCAAGCTTCTAAGGGCCCCGCGTCCACGCAAGTGGACCGCAAGTGGCTTTTGGACGGACACGGTGGGACGCCCCCACGTTGATCTCCACGTCCGGACAAAAGCCGGGACGGTCCGGGCCGGGCCGGGCCCTGCGCGAATCCTTCCAATTCGCCGGCAATCGACCGCCTCCCGCCCCGGAGAGTGCGCTCCACGCGCTCGCGGCGGGGCCCCCGTCCAGGTGATGTGATGATGACTCGGGCGGGACGGGCGGGACGACAAAGACAAGCGCCGATCCCGCGCGCGTGGACGAATGCCGTTTTTGTCCGGCAACTTGATGACGAGGACTCCGCAGAGATCCAACAAAATAAACGACCCGAAAAACTAACGGGATTGCCTGAATCCCCGGGCCTCGAAAACCCTTTTTTCTTTAATCGGAAATGCCTTCGTCGGCGATGATCGTGGCCCCTCGAAAGAATCGATAACTGCAGCTTCAGTACAATTGCTGGTATTAGTAACTCTTGCCACGTTTTATGACCACAAAATCACAAACAGACAAACAAACAAAAAAAGGTTGTATTCTCTAGTAGATTTTGAATGTAAATGCAAAATTATAAGATTTCAGAAAGGAGTGAAATGTGATAAGTGAACATATCATTACATCTCCAAAATAAAGCAAGATGGGATTGGACAAGTGCTATGATGCATCAAACTCAGAAAACCCACTTCAAATTTTAAGCAAAATAGGTTTATTAACTAATCAGGATTCCCTAAAATATATTTGTCCTTGGAATCAATAGGAGAGACCAAAGCTAGAGGACCTGAGTGGTGTGATTGGGGTCTTGTGATGCATTATGCTGATGGAAAATTCTGAATAAGATATGGAGAGCTAGCCGACGGAGACCATTGACTTATGTAGATAATTTGGATGAGAGATTTTTTTAATTTATGTGCCAATTTCCCATGCTGCCTGCACACCATACTTATATGTCTTCATCCGGAATTATTCACAATCCTCAGACACAACCGCATGCATCGTCTAAACCGTGCTTGATTGACAACTTCTTATATTTTTAGAATAATGTTTGCCAATGCGTCAGACTAAATTGATTGTGGTTTAAGAATTGGATTAACTTATAGGACCTCGACAAGTCATTCTTAGTGTGCTTGATACAAAGGCTGGCCATGCTTCATCTACAAATTGGCCATTATACAACTTTCGTTGGGGGGGGGGCATAATAATTATGTCTAAGGTCAGTTTATTTTGCGAAAAATAAATTATTTAATTTTTTTCTTAAAGTTGATCACTTACATTGCTTAAAAAAATTAATGTACAAAGAATACTTTGTTGCCCATGGAGTTGTTTAGACATAAATTTCTGTCGATGCCGTGGACCCATAATTAATCCGGTTGATACGTGCTTGGAAAAAGGGTAAGAAATATACAACATTTGGGTAGAAATAAGTTACAATCACATGCATAACATATGGATGCCATCTTATATACGTTGGACCATCAAAGCAAATGCACGGTGATCGACGATAAATTAAAGAAATGCCATATGTCCAGTTTTTGAAATGCAATGACAAACGATTGGTAGCCACTTGCATGAACACTAATGGCAATTTCTGATTAGAGGCGCTTTAGATATTACTCCAAGCGCCAAGAGAGTTGGCATTGAATACGCATGTCGAAAGAACAGTTGCTATTCGAAGACCTAGCTATGGAATGGTCATCAATAATTGCGCAATTCTCGAAACGCGATGAGAACGAATATGCAAAGCATGAGCGAAATGGGTTTACAAGAATAAAAAAATATGGGCATAGCCAATAGCGGATGCTGGAGAAGATGCAACTTGCTGAGTGATTATCACATCTTCACAATCACCCGACAAGCTTGACAAATCACTCAAATATTATCTTTTATCTTTACTTTTCCTTGTACTACACTTTAATTTAGTTATAGCTTTCGGATTCTCGTCTTCAATTAGATTCCGACACGTTTCTTTATCCTAATACCTCATCGTTGATTAAATTTTGGCATTGCATCTTACTATCTTCAACTTGTGTCATTCATTAAATTCCAACATAGTTCAAGACTGAAATTGTAATTTTTGGGTCTTATCGTTGATTAAATTCCAACTTGGTCTAAGATTGTATAGTGTTGTTTGGATTAAAGAAGTTTGATTCCTTATTGCATGAGATATCCTTTGTCCGAAATTGGCACAATACCCTTGTCTAATTTAATAAAACCGAAAAACGACTTTTAGTGAAAAATATTTCATGGTGAGAGCAATCCTGGCGAAATAGGTGCAAAAACACTTTTTATTGGCTAGTTATGTTGAGCGACACAAGTGATCATTTTCTAAAAAATATTTTTCAAATCATTCACTTTCCAATAAATAAATGGAATGTTAATCTCTCATGGCACGTAATTAATCAATCGAAATTAGTCCTTTAGTGGTCTGCTTTTAACTATAATATGCGTGTTGGTGCAGTTTAATATAGCTAGGAACATGCAGACGCACTCGGTTTGTCCCCCTTGATTTAAGCAAACTCCCGTTTGTGATTGGAGATCAATGATACCCCTCGAGAACAGATATTATTGGGAGAAGATCAAGAGGGCTAAGGCAGACAGGCAGGCATGGATTAGATAGCCCTAGATTTAATCGAATGATGATGATGCCATGAAGAAAGTTTGGATTCTACTTCACAAGAAAAAGGAGGTACTTAGCGTTGAAGGAAGCTTATTTATATGAGGAAAACTAAAGCTGGAGGGGTCTAAAGAAGTCGTGGATCCAACTTTCACAGCGTCGCTTTCTCCTGCAAAGTTGCGGTCGCAGTCTTCGGGATTCTCATTGCCTCTGCATGAACAAAAAAGCATTCAAATCTCCTTTTACAAAGTCCAACTGAAGATGCCAGCACTGGCCATAAAGGTCACATGCAGACAATTTAACTCGACAAAAACATGCGGTGGTAAGTAAGACGATGACACTAACCTAAGTAGATAAAAAGTCCCGAGCTCTTAAAATGCTCCACCAAAACATGGGTTAAGTAAGGAGAATGCTAAAACTCGAATGGATTAACTCGACATGAGATTTTTCTTCTTTTTTTGACAATATATATAGACGTGCTTTTTTTTTTTTTTTTTTTTTGTGCTGAATCAGTTTTTATGTGATTTTAAAATGGCAAAGAAAGAAATTTAGGGTGTTTTATAGAGGCGGGAATCTCCATCACACATGCTGCTCCGCATATTGTAAGGCCTCTAATGTCCCTCTCACAATTACTTCCTCAAGTGTGATGTAATTTATATGGTTTCAACGAGGAGTAGACAATGTAACAAAGACTAGTGTCAATTTACTTCTTGAGTAAGGAGTCAAAATTGACCAGTCGTTCAAGCGAATTATATGCAGCTTTTGCTGACCGAAGGATTAAAAAAAAAGGACCAAGTGTCCCTATGACGATCTACAGAATCAAGGAAAGAGAATCCCCCAATAGTATAAAGGTTTCGGCCACGATCATAAACCAGAAATTTTGGTTGACATAACTTTATTGCAGCTTTTTCTCACTGACATATTATCCACCGTGGACAACGCTACTATTCCATTTTGATATTTTCTTTTTCAATGCAGGTAAATATTTTGAAGAATTGGTAAATTTCTAAAAGAATTGGTAAATATAAAAGAAAGAACCATTGGTAAAACTTATCGACCACTAGATTTCCCTGTAACTTTATATTAGTAACCACCGTCATTCTTTTAGAATTTCATTTTTTTTTTTGTAGTAAAAAAATTATCATTTTGTCTTCCCTTTTATTAATTTTTATTTTCCTTTCTTACTAATTCTTTTATACTTGACGATGTTTCTTGAAATTCTTTTTTTTTTTTTTTTTTTTGGTCAGAATGTTTCTTGAAATATACTAGAGTAGAAAAGCTTAGTATTTTCGACACCAATCAATAGAATTCATCAACCATAGCGCACGAATTTCAAAGGACATAAAAAAATTCCTTAATTCGAAGTCTTAGTTAATAGGGGCACAACTTGTCAGTCAAGAATTCGAATTACAATCAACACTCTCCAAGAAGAAACATACAACTTTAAAGGTTGTGTCTGTTTCATGAAAAATGAATAATTTAAAAAATATTTTCCTAAAAATAATCACTTGTATCACTTATAGAAATGAACGACGAAAATTGTTTTAATTGTCCATGAAAATATTTAGACATACACTATTGTCTACAATAAAAATATATTTCATTAATTATTTTAAGTGATGTGAGTAATTATTTTTAGGAAAAACTGTTCTCCATAACATTCATTTTCCTCAATATAAATGAAGCCTAAAAATAATGTATACTCTAGTTTAGCAATACCTGGCTAAAACCTAGATTAATGAGAATATCAATATAAGTAAGCATAGATTTATCATAAGAAAAATACTTAGAAAGTCTTAAATATATTACACTTACACCTATTCAGTCTTTAAACCTTTTAATTTAACTAATTTAATCTTAATCATTTTGACCATTTAGCAATATAGTTGATCTTGCTAATTTTAAACAAAAATCACTAACATAGACACAAGGCATCTTATGTGATATAATCGGTGTTGACTTGGATAATTTTTTGATTTTAAAATTTTTTCTAAATCTTTCTTTTTTTTCTCTCTTTTCTTTTTTCCATTGGCTGATCATGGACGCCAATCATACGCAATGGCCAAAAAAGCCTTGTTTGGGTTCTCAAAGGTTTAGCCTTGTCATATTTGGAGAGGTGGACCCTTGCTGGTGCTTGCTCTCACCCAAGTAAGGCTAGCCATTGATTGTGGCCAACGGCCGTTGATCTACCTTGGTGAAAAGAAAAGGGAAAAACAAAGATAAAAAAAAATAAGAAAAATTTTGAAAAATTATATAAAAAAATATAAGAAAATAATCCACGTTAACATTGGATGTGTTAGGTAAGACGGCTAACATTTATGTTAGCAATTTTCAGCTAAAATTGGTTGAATGAACTACATTAGCAAACCGTAAAAAACTTTATGACTAAATTGGCAAAATTAAAAGATTGAATACTAAATTAGCACAATAGGTATAGGACTTTCATGGTAATATCCTCGATTTATCCTAACAACTTAGTGGAAGAATGGTTAAGAATGACTACTTGCTCTAATTTTGTCGCCTAAGCATAATCAAGCTTAGGTTATTCTTTAAAACAAATCTCCCCCCGTGGTGCACATGAAAGGGTCCAAACCTACCCCGACATGGACAAAGCTGCTAAACAGTTCCTTGTCTTCACAAGGAGACAATCGTTAGCCTTAATTCTTAGTTTAAAAATATTCTCCAACACTTGTCTAGATATTAATTAGATAATGACCATAATGGTTATCAATAGTTAAGGCTACAAAACTTTGACCAAAAAATGTGAAATGCTTCCTAATTATGCAACCCAAGTCAGCGCATATCTTTCCGGAGGAACTCAATCCCAGCTCTCAAAAGTAGCTGACTAATCTTGTGTCTTAATTTTTGAGTAACTAATCACTATATTCAAGATGCATTGTTCACTGCATTTAGCGAAAAATGTAGAGTAAACTTCTAGTGTCCACCAATGATTATTCAGAAAATTATCAAAAAAGTCCTAAATCTTTTACAATTATATCAATTCAGTCATAAACTTATTTTTTTAGCCAATAAAGTCATAAACATTTTTTAGTTATACCAATTTAGTTCATCCAACCAAATTTGGCTAGCCTACTAGCATGGATGTCCGCCGACGCAAATGAATATTTTTAAATAATTTATTATTATTTTTTTGAATTTTTTATTATTTTTTTAGTCTTTTCTTCTTCTTTTTCCTTTCTCTCTCCTCTCTCTCCTCCTTCCTCCCCCTCCTCCCTTCTTCTTTTGGCGATTGGCTAGAGGGGAGGGCCGATCATCAAATTTAGGTAGCCGACCAATGGCAAGCTCACCTCACCATCACTAGGCGAGGGTGAGCTTGACCTCGCTAGATCTGGGTGAGAGTAAGCTTGCCAGCCACTAGCGAGGGTGAGCCTCATCATTGTTGGGTGAGACACGAAGAAGACAACGAAGGAGTGAGGAGTACCTATTGATGAATCTATGGATGGCATTGCCAAACATGGACAACCTCGAGCTCATGACAATGAAGAAGCCCTTGGTTTGACTCTTCTTTGGACTCCCATCCTCTCTCTCTCTCTCTCTCTCTCTCTCTCTCTCTATGCTCGCCCGGTGATGGCAGGGCTCGCCCTCACTGGATCAAGTAAGAGTGGTTGGGCGAGCCCCCGCTAGATTCGACGAGGGCGAGCTCGCACTCACCAATGACAGTGATGCAAGCTCGCCATTGGCTAGCCATTGAAGTCAAGTGACTGACCCTCCCCTTTGGCCAATCATCATTGAAAGAAGGAGAGAGAGAGAGAGAGATAAGATAAAAAAAAAAAATTAATAGAAAATTCAAAAAAAAAAAAAATGATAAAAAAAAATTGTCCACTAGTGTTCACATCAGTCCAAATTTTGGCCAAATTTGATCGGATGGATTAAATCGGCACCATTGCTAAAAGTTTTGGATTGAAATGACAAAAAAATAAGTTTATAACTAAATCATCATAATTACAATAAGTTTATGACTTTTTTGGGTAATTTTCCCGATGATTATACAAGCTATCATAATATGTTATTGCAATCAATTTGTATCTTTTTGTACTCATTAAATGCAATTCATGATTAAATGCGGTCAGAAATTAACAACTCTCTTTTGTTGAACTCACCAGCCATATAAAACTTTTAATGACCTTAGCTAGATCACCAAGATTGAAATGTGGTTCTTCGCGGGGATAATGTTGTTTTATCTTCCCAAGAAAGATAAAACTCCACTGATGTCCTCGTGATGGTCAATGGAAATCAGCTGGAATGAAAGCGAGGGAACGTTTGTTCTCTTTCTTAGAAACAAGTTAATTCTAACACGTTAATCAATATCCGAACAATTTTTTGCTCTTCATCATTGGGTTTTAGAGCGTGATTTCCTAAAACTGATTTGCTATGCGATCCCGAGAGTTATTTCTTTCGCGCTTTGATCTCTTTTCATGTTGAGAATTCACTATCCACAACAACACGCTAAGGGCACGTTTAATAACATTTTTGTTCAAAAATTGTTCTAAGGAATAGAAATAGAAAAAATTATTTCTGTTATAGAGAACAATTTTTTAACAAACGAACGCGTTTGGTAACTATACAAAAATTATGTTCCTATAATAGAAAAAGAATAAAAAAAACACGTTTGGTAAACTTGTATAATTTTTTGTTTTTTATTATTTTATTATTTTTATTTTTTTTTTTTAATTTTTAATTTTTCCTTTTTTCTTCCTTTTGGTAGGTCGTCGGCCTCAACCATGGCTAGCAACTAGCCAAAGAAAAAAAGAATAAGAAAAAAAAGGAGAAAAAAAAAAGCGTTTCTCGGAATTGTTCTCGAGAATAAGAAATAAGTTTTTTTCTATTTTTTTGCGTTTCCAAATTTATTCCTAAACAAAAAAATAGATTTTTTGTTATCGAGAACAAAAGTATAAACAAACGTGTTTCTATTCTTTTTTTGCTCCTTGAAACGGAAAAAAAAAAAAAACAAAAATTTATATTCTAGAGAATAGAAATAGATTTAAACAAACAGGGCCTAAGTGACGAGGGAACCTAAAACCAGTAGAGATCATTATTAGGCTATGGTCAACCATAAACCCCAACGCTAATTCAGTTCCCTCCACGGACTTGCGATGGGTCACGATCATGGACTAAACAAACCTTATTCTATTCAACAGGAGTAGCAGCATTGCGGACATAATCTTCATTATTGTCAGGGATCGTTAGGATGTAGTTTTCGAGACGAAAGTGATCACCGAAAGGTGATGATCATATCTGGCTGTAGTTCATGCGTTTCTTCGTCGCAATTTACACCAACTATATTTATTGCCGATAAGGTGATGATCATATCTGGTTGTAGCTCATGCGTTTCTTCGTCGCAGTTTACACCAACTATATTTATTGCCGAGCCACTGACCTGTAAAGATTATCTCCCGCTTTGGACACGATAATAGAGAATCAACTGAAAATGCATGTTGGTCGGACTGTGGTCATACGTTTCTTCCGCGCAATTTACATTAACTTTATTTATTTATGAGTTAATGATCAAGTGTCCATCCACTCGAGAGACGACATCGTCTTAACCACAACTTGCCAAGTCGCTAACTTGTAGCTTAGAACGAACTGAACATGCACGTTTGTTGTACTTCAATTATTAGAGTTTTCGACTATTGTATGGCAAGTCCACGTAAGTTTGTTTGCACCAAAAAAGTGGCCGGGTTGTCGATACTCAAATAAAGCAGTAAGTGTTGTTAGACACATGACCGATCGATATCAATGCTAGTGCATGTAAATAATTGTCACAAATATGTTGTGGATATACAATGACGAATGTATAAGGATAATTGATAAAAATACCGATTGACAAAGATCAATGAGCTATCAAAATATTGGAAAGAACGGATTGAGATATGGTTGTAAGTTTGAAACCATCGGAGAATGGAGCAACTATGATCATGGATCAAATAGCATGTGTTTTTATAGGAACAACCACTTGAAAACAAGATGGTGACCTCATAGGAACATAGGCACGAAAATTTTGAGATAGAAGAACACGGGCATAACTGCCGAATAATAGCTTGAGAGCAATTATGGCACCACCCCTATAAATACCGGCTTATCTATTAAAACCCTCTACACAAATCAAATAAATTTACTATTTTTCAGTTACTATTACATTCTTGCACTATACTTTTATTTTCCATACTCACTTTGCCCATTAATTTCGGGCATGTACTTTATCCCGGTGTTTGCATTGTTATAAAGTTTGTATTTTCCAAGTCTTGTCATTTGTACAATCCCATTCGAATTCAAGTTGATATCCTTCTTCACTTGGATTTTTTTTTTTTTTTTTTTTTTTTTTGCCGGAGTTGCCATAGAACCCGTTCCCCTCAATTAAAAATTCAAAGAACAACTTTTGACAAAGGATATCTCGTCGTAGGAGAAATTTCAGTAAAACAAAGTTAATTAGTTCGGTGACATAGTGTCTAAAACATGTCACATTACCATGATATCACAGACCGGTTTGAGTATACTTACTTAGTCATGTCCGATTACGCGCACGCCCACGAGTCTCCATCGCAATAAAAGAAGGGAAGCCGACTTTTCTTCACGTTTCTTAATTTCACCGGGTTCGGAACCTTCCGCCATTTAAGTTCCGGTCCCCGTCTCTGACACGGTACATTTGTCCCCCCCACACATTAAAAGATTCAGGCAGTTGAACGATAATAAGATGGATCTATTTTCCATTTATCGCGTGCGTAATTAAAGAGGCAATACTATGGACCAATACGAGACGCAAATTAAGGAGTGAGTGCTCCGACCAGCCAGCCAAAATGCTCGTTCGTCCCAGTCGTTTTCCTTTGACGGGGACCGAACAGAGTCGGCCCATCAACTCATGTACGGGCTCGTGGTGGGCCCCGTTTTTGTGATAGAGAAAAGGCTTCAATCGCCCCCAGGAAGCCCATTTCTCTTATTGGGCCCCTTCCATTAATCATCCTATCCATGTTTTACTACTACCATCTTATTTCCTTTTTATTTTAAAAAGATTATTTTCCTGTCCTACTTTTTTTTTTTTTTGTCCCTTTCGTCAGTAGATCCGAGACGCCGCTTCTAAAACTGAACCTCAACCAATGGGCCCAGGTGCCTATTGGTGACACAAATTGTAAGAGTCTATGCAAATAATTTCTTTCTTTAAGCACTGGAAAGTCCGCTTGCTCGGGTCGCCTCGAGCCTGATAATTTCGTGAATAAGATTAAAGTGTTGCTGTAAAATTGGGCGAGACTGGATGAGACTTGATCAAGGGCTTTGAGGCCCAATAGGCAGTACGCAGTCCGGCTCGCTCAAGCCCGTCCGCTCTGATCGGTTCTCTATTGGGAGTAACAAAAGGTCCTTAGGGATTAATCATGCAGAATTCACATGGAGGGACTTCTTTCTCTTGAAACGCAAAAAGAACCTGTATTATAGCAAACACGAGCCCGGAAAAAGAAAACACTTGTACCTGTTTTCTAGTATTAACCACTCGATACAACATGTTCCGATCTGACATGTATGGCAACTTGTCAATAGACTCAATACAACATGTCTTGATCCGGCATACACGGTAACTTATTTATTGAATGAACGATACATTTTTTTTTTCTCTAAAATTCTCTTTCACCAAAATGAATAGTAATAGTTTTGGTATTACAGACAACCCTTTCAAATTTGATTGTGCATATGGAAAAATAAAAAACGTCCAAGAAGAATAGAACGTTGTACCAGGAATAGAATTAGAGCAAAGCGACATTGAAGAAAGAACACATGGAAAGTTTCAGGACGACCATAGGACTTCGATATCACTAAGGCATCTTGAAGGTGCTTGGGTCTTCGTCCCTGATCCAGCCGTACTTCTCCAGGAAAGGATTGACAATGGACTCCGGCGGGTAACTATCGATGCAATCACTCCACACGTTACCATCTCCTAAATCTCTCACCACTTCCCATAGGCAACTGTTGCATTTAAATCCAGCACCAAAGCTTATCATGAACACCTTATCACCCTTTTTCAGCCTCTTCTTTGCTTCCATGTATCCGAGGACATACCACAAGCTACCCGCCGATGTGTTCCCAAACCTATGGAGCGTCATCCTAGCCGGCTCAAGATCGTACTCGCTCAGATTGAGGTTTACCCCGATGCCGTCGATCACGGCCTTCCCACCTGTGTGTAAGCAAAAGTGGTCCACCCCCGTCTTGAAGTTCAACACTGGCCTTGGCCCTGATCCTTTGGTCGGGTTCTGGTTCATCATTTTTCGGTACATAGAGACTGCCGCGAAGCGGACAAGCTCTCTGATCGGCAGTATCTTGGGGGAGATCGCCTTGAGATTGTCAACGAGCGCCCGGGTTGCCGCCTTCGGGAGGGTCTTCCCGAGGTGGAACCCTATGCGTCCTTGCGCGTCCTCCTGCTGGATGCAACACTCATACGACTCGTCCCTCGCCCCGTGGTGGGTCCTCACCAAGCACTTGAGCTTGAACATGGCCTGATCTGCCAAGGCCCTATTGTTCGATAACAGGATCGCGCACCCACCAGACCGGAACAAGCAATTGGCTAGGATCATTGATCGGTCGTTGCCCGAGTACCAGTTGGGGCTCAATGACTCCGATGTGACGACTAGAGCATACCTATTCTTTTGGGACTTAAAGACGTTCCTAACGATATCAACCGATATTAGGCTGGCGCTACACCCCATTCCAGTGAGATTAAACACTTTAATGTCCTCCCTCATTTTGAAGTGATTCACAATTCTAGCAGATAAAGAAGGGACTGTAGAGAGCATGGACACATTGACCACAAGCACATCAATTTGGGTGGGAGATAGGCCTGACCTCTCCAAGAGCTTGCCGATGCTATCGCGGAAGAACTCTTCCATCTCGGAGATGCCGTCGTCCAGCGTCGGGTTGTCTTCGCGGCCGGAGAACATGATCCTCGGGGCATAGGTCTGTTCGCCAATGCCCGCGCTCACAATGGCTTTCAAGAGGAATTGGTACTCGAGGAGGCCAAGGTTCTTGGTCCTTTTGATGATCTCGCCGCAGAACTCGGTGTCTAGCATCCGGTCGTTGGTTGGCTTGTAGCATTGGTAATCTAGTATGTAGCACTCTCTGTCCCTCCTCTCATCAATCTTTTTCCATAAGATGAGCAAGGAGAAGAAAATAGGGACAAGGTAAAGCATCAAGAGAAGCTCCATCTTTACTCACACAACCAGAGGGAGAGAGAGAGAGAGAGAGAGAGATGCAGAAGGCCAAAGGAGAGAGAAGACGTACGAATTGTCAGGTGAGAAATTTAAAGGAAGCACTTAATGAGAAAGATGAAAGTGGAAAAACATCGCGCTACTTTTGTCAGAATGGCGAGAAATCAGAGTGCGTGTGAGAGCACAGTGGTCAATGAGCCAGTGCACTTCACATTAACCCCATCAAAGGTCACACAGCTTTCTCGAGCGCTTCGAGAGCAATCACGATGCGGACTAATGCTTGGGCAAGATAAGCAGGAAAGCTTGCCCATATATATAGAGCGCAAGCCTAAGACACCCTCTTCTCAACTTGAAGAACAGAACACTGAAGTGCATAATTGGAGCCTTCATTAAAAGAACATAATCTGAATTCACCGATGACTTCCTTATGATACTTCTTTTTCATTGGGGGGCAGGAAAACAGTGCGGGTCAGCTTTCCACACAATAGACAGTTCGAAGCCAAATATAACTTAAATAGCAAGTCATTATGGTTCACAGTTAGCGTCTTATCCAGAAGTGGTATCCTCATTAATTGGAAGATGGAGGTAGGTGTTGCAATCGCAAAGTTAGCTCCCATGTACGCATTATTTAGGAGGACATAAAAAGTTCGGCAAAAGCAGCTGCCGCTGCGATTTGCATGTTGCCCAGAGTACCCAAACGCTCTGGAAATTAGGTTCTGTATTTGGACATACGCCAACTTTTGTTTTGATCATAATGCTAACTGATTGTACCATATTGCGAAAGTTAATTACTGCACATTTGTCATTGAGAATTTACGGTAAATATCTCTATTTGAGGTTATTAAAGTTTGCAGTTTATATCTAGGGGAAAGGCTAAATAGCAACGGTATCCTTAAGAAAAATACGCAACTTGGTCGGACTGCTGCAAATGCACAGTTGAATGTGGGACTGGGTTTCACTTCGATTGAATTTAGTATTGAAGAGACCTACGAATTCTACAAACTGAGTCTTCCCGCTACTTGATTCATTAGGTCAATTCAAGTAGGAACTTAGTTTGATAATATCCACGATCAAATACTCATGTCAATGTACTGAAGTGATCGAGGAGCTACAACGAGCACGAAAACTTTCTTGAATGATGCTAGCTGATGCCGAGGTTGGTTTTGCGAAACCTACTTACCTACCAGAGCAAATATTATTATCGGATTTCTGAACATGCGACTCACTTTGTCTAAATAGCTTATGACGTTGCTTTGTATTCTTAGCCGCTCAAGACCGGATTTATTCATGAAATTTGAGTCATCCCTAGCTTTCAAACGGAACTGATATGGATCTGATCTCGTAAGTGTGAGTCGCTTGAATCTGGATTGTGCTCGTTCTATTATCAGCTTCGGGTTTCAGTTCTTTCATTTGTCTTTTTCCTACGGTATTTTTTTTTTGGACGGAGTCTTTGACCTGGCTCAGTGGGGTTTACGTTGACAAAAGCAGATTTCCACAGGCAAAATGGATTGACGTAGACTCGCTATCAAATTGGAGAATCAGTCAGATTATGGCAGAGTGCTGACTGGCCGAGTCCCACGGCTTGACTTGTCTTGTCGACGAATATAATATTTCAATACACTGAAATTGAATCATAGAAATTTATCCTCTTTATAGCCTACTTCTTTGGTCCAACTGATAAAACTCCAACCTTTGGATTCAATTCAAATTCTGCTCTGAATTATTTTTTTATGTCACAAAAAATTCTTAACTTTCACTCTTATCTCAAATCTGTCTACATGTCCAAAACTTACCGTTAATTTATTTAAAACTATTGACATGGAAACCAATTAGAAATTGATCATCAAAACTCGCATTTATTGATTGGTTTGAATTAGAAATGCCATCCCCTTCATGCTAGTGCCATTGCCTAATAAAAAGTTCAACAACCAAATTTATAAAAAGTTATTGACAAAGCATGAATTAATCTCTTACATATACTCAACATGCACTATTATAAGGTGTGTGAGGAAACGATTTTAAATTGATCACAACACCACATGACACAAGTCAATGATTAAATAACTCCGACTTGAATCATTTCAGTTTATGTTATAGATCATGTTTGTGTCACAAATGTGTCAACCAACTCAACACTATCGAAAACTAACTGGCTCAACACTATCAAAAACTAATAAAGCTCATTTTATTAAGGCGGATTTAAATTAATATTATAATAAACTATATATGACAATCATTTATTAGACGTTGGATATGACTTACTTATTTAAGTATCAATTTGCTATTTATGACATCACTTAATATGTAAATTCAGGAAATCAAAAATGGTATTCCTACCTTTGCTCATCAAGTAAATAAGTCATCTCAGTTCAACTAACTAGGAGTAATCGGTTCTAAAGCGAATAATTCCCACCCTAGAATTGGGAATCGCCCATTGGTGATTCAATTCCCCGGTGGATCCATGAAACCAATCGAAATGTCCCCACTTCGAAAGAGGCATGAGATTTGAGAGCAAGCAATGAGATTGCAGGCCCAAGACAACTGAGAGCGAGGGTGATCGAGGGATCGATCAGGCCAAAGGTGATCTAGAGCAAGGGTAAGGAAGGGATTGATGAAGCCAAAGGCCACCAAGAGCAAGAGTGACAAAGGGAGGCGAGGGCACAAGATGAGTGAAGCAAGAGGCGGAGAGAGATGAAGAGGAAAACTAGAATTTTGTTATGAAAAATGAAAACTTAAAAATGAGACACGCACGCATGCACATGCACACGCACACACGCACGCACACGCGCGCGCGCGCGCGCACACACACACACACATATATATATATATCGGTTTAGTTCGGGTGGAAACTGAACCAGTTCTTAGGGAACTGTCATTTTCAAGTAAGGTCTGGTTCGGTTCCAAGCGATCTGGGCGATTTCTCACTCTAGTGCACACCCCTACAATCAATGAAACACGCTAGATCCCGTGACAAAATAAAAAGTGAAAAATAATGTGACAAACTATAAAATAAGACTAAAGAAGAAGCTGCACTAATTAATGTTGTCAAGTGCAGATGACCAGCGGGTAATTTTCACCCCCGCAGGCCCGTCGGCGGGGGGGGGGTGTGGTGTTGGTTTGGGTGGTTGTTGTACGCACGAATTACTGGTGTTGGTTTGGGTGGTTGTTGTACGCACGAATTACTGAAGCTCTTCCCACCACAGGAAATGGTAGGCTGCTGCTGGCCATAGAATGATAAGCGTGACCTCAATCAATGTTGGAAGTATGGTTGACTCCATCGAATTATTCTAGATGGAACCGAACAAGCCGAGCCAATCACATGATACCATTAATGCTATAAATAAACTCATGGAAGCATAATCAACCCCACTGCTTTGCTATCTCCTCGTTAACGAAACGCGGTTGGTCTACACATATGTAGTATGGAATAATTCCATATACGAGCATTATCAGCTATTGAAGTTATGCTAGATAAAATTTCCGAATGGCACTGGTTAACAAATTAGACGCTGAACAAGTGTCAATTTTCTCACTCTTAAACACCTTCACTCTATCAACCGGGCATTCAACTAGATATATTTTATGAAAAAAAAAGGCGTGCCAAGATATATAATCTATATAATAAGTAAAGTCTCAGGTGACTTCGTGTTCAGATGCTTCTTAACAATTAAGTGCACCGTGCCTATCCCGGTTCTCTCGTGCTTAATTACTATTCATGCACGCATGGAATTGGAAAAAGATTGTGATCGGAACAAGGCACTTGATAACTCTTGGGGAATTGACCCACTTGGCCAAACCCTACGTAGAAGAACATCTCTCCATCTCCGACATGATTCATGCATGTTCTTCGACTCTATCTACACAGAATTATGTCTCTAATGACATCCCATCAAATCATAAGCTGTTCTTGACAAGAGTCACGAAATCTGAGCTTCTTCTGCAAGTGGATTCTACTCTTCTCGAGTCCAGCTGTTTCTCCATTATACGTGTGAATGCATTGAATGAGGGAGGATCGCCCGCAGAAACGTTGAGTTAGGTGGGAGGGCATAATTAAGATGTTCTTGGTGGATATGGCGTGACGATCTCCTGTCAAGTCGTCAACTAACTTAAAGGTTCACGAGCGTGGAGTCAACGTTGCCCGGCTTTATATATCATTATGTCTCTTCCGTTGGCCGGCAAAACAAAATAACCTTTATTTCATCTCTTATTGGTAGACGTATCATCGTCTCTGTACCAGGAAAAAGAATGCGTGAGGACCATTGATGATGCGCGAAAGAGGTTGTGTCACCTAACACCAATAAAGGTGCATGCCAATGCCAATCACACAACCCAAAAGATGGCCATGCAAAGTCAAAAGATCGCCTTTGATCAGAGAACGCTTTGCCAAGATATGAGCGGAGGTATTATGTTGTTTAGAATAAGGCTTCTAGCCAGATTAATCATGTGATAAAAGATAGTGAGACTTAGATGTACCAGAAAGATTAAAGTTCTTTCCTTTGCAATTGGCTCTATGCACCGTATTATCCAAATAATAAGTCCGTGGAATAATTTTCTATGGACATCAATTTTCTTAGCCTCCTGCTCCTTTAATGTAGTTTGAGCCTCTTTTCTCCTTGTCAAGCAACAATCGAGCTACAGCTTTGAATCTACCCGTTTGGCTTCCAAAGAAGACAATAATCAATGAGCTGGCCAGCTTTCAAAGCATAACAAGAGCTGCAAAATTTATAGGGAGCAAGTAGCAGTTGCTTGATGAAGAGATCAAGGCTGCCCTCGCCAGATCTAGCGAGGGGCCTTGTCCAAGTGAGACTGGCGAGGGTGTTCCCATGCTCGCCAACCCTCGTCGGGTCTGGCAAGAGGTGGCTTTGCCCAACCCTTGCCAACTATCCTGGAGGTTGGCGGAGGACAATAAGGAAGAAAGAAAATAAATGAAATGAAAGAAAATAAGGAAATAAGGAAAATAGGAAAAAAGAAAAAGAAAAAGGGAAAGAAAAAATTAATTGAAAACTTTTAAAAAATAGTTAAATATTAAATAAAAATGTCTACATCAGCGTTAGTCTTGCCATGTAAAATGACTAGAGTCCATATCAGCAATTTCTAGTATAACTTGGCCGGATGGACTTAATAGGTGCCAATGTAAAAAAATTTAAGACTAAATTAGTTCAATTGAAATGTTTATAACTAAATTGGCAATGATGTAATAGATTTATGAATTTTTTGAAATTATAGACAAATGAAATAATTTTGAAGTTACATAACAAACTTAACTTTGAGGAAGGAAATATTCTTGCACATTTAGGACGCGTATGATAATCATTCTTTTTTTTTTTTCGAAAATATGTTTAAACATAAATTCATTTGGTAACACATACAATTTCATTTTTCTATTTTTGAGACAAAATTTTAGCTTAGAAATAGGTTGGAATAGAATAGAGAAGTAGAAATTTTCTACTATTCTATTTATGGATCAAAAATAAAAGAAAAATTCTTCTCATTGCTCACCTTCATTACTGCTAGTCAACCGTCTACCCACCGTCCACCACCCACCCAAGAGGGAGATATTAAGAAGGTCTATCAAATGAATTTCTATTCAAGAACATAAATTTTATATCATTATCAAATGTATATTTTTGCTCAGAAACCCATCCATTGAATAAAAATAGAAAAATCTATTTTTGGCCATAAATAGAATTCAGAAATAAATAATTATCATTTGCACCCTTATTTTCTTCACCAATTTTTTGAATGAATTGGATACTCTGTTCACGGGAGGGAAAATTATTTGACACTTTGTGTTATATCAACTATGGTTTGTGTAATTAAGATTAAATTCCAACTTAATTTTCATACAATTCCGGTTGGTTCATCAGACTAAGTTTAGAGGAGATGAATTCCCTATAATAACTATACAGACCCAATAACATTCAAAACGAAACTAATCCTTGACTAGTAAGAGCAACTTTAATGCATTGGATTATGAAAACCGGCTATTCGAGTAGGACAGATTCATCTGCACAATTATAGTTAAGTTGATTAATGGACGGCAATCATCGCTTGGGACATATGCACGCTAGGGCACGAGCTACTTGCTGATGCTTTGTCCATTGAATCATCACGTAAATGGATGGAAATAAATGTGCACTCAAAAATAGTATTCAACCACCAAAACGGTTAATTACAATGGATGGAATAATGTGGTCACCTTAGTCTAATTTCCTTATGACATGGTTATTAAATGATGAATTAATATGGTCACCTCATTGTCATACATGTCTATTTATATTATCTTCTCACAGTTTTCTCTTTTTTGGTAAGCTTTCTCCTCTTCTCCATCCTTCCGTTGTTTTTTCACTTTCCTCCAAAAGATCAATGAAATGTCACCAACAGCATTAATATTCTAAGAATGCAATCTTAGATGATGTCATCGGATCGACTGAATTTTATTGTTCCGTGTCCAAAAAAGTACTTTTTTTACGATGTTATATTTTAATTGATATTGATAAGTATTAGATAACTATTAGTTAAAAAAAAAAAACAAAATGTTTGATGAGTTAGACATTTTCCTTGTAGTTTGCAAATTATCAATTTTTTTACTAACGTACCAGATTTTATTTGCATGACTTACTACTATTTCAAATTTATTATCTCTTATAAGAAATGATAGGTTAACTTTGGTAGGCGATAAGAAAGCTGATACACAAAAGTATCATATAAAATTGAAGCAACTTACACAAAAGTTGATAACCGAAAAGTTAGATGGTAATTTAATAGAAAACTTGTTGGTAAATCATTTAAATAAAGATCGGTAAATTCATACAGTTGCTAATTTTAAGCCGTAATGAGAAAAGTAAATAAAAATTGATAGAATGTAAGACAAGTTGATACTCTACAAACTATCAAAAAGAGCTGGTAATTTGCTAAATGTGTCAGTGAGTTATCGACAAATTACTGGAAAGTCAAATGGTTAATTTTTTTAATCGACAGTTTTTGATACTTAATAACTCTTTCAGAATATACCAACACAGAAAGCAACCTTTCTTCTTTGGGAAACAGCGCAGTGGAGTCATCTCATTTGAATATCTAGACTAGACATCATAAACTTGAACAACAAATTTCAGTCTTCTTAATAGAGAAATGATTGTTCACTCTATCACAACTATAATAAGATAAAAGGAAAATGACTATGACATTGTTCAATTTTTGAAATGTCCTTCACAAATATCAGAGATTCTTATATCAAAAGCATTTCTTCTTTCACATCGCAAGATAAATCACATGGTAGGTCAAATAACCAATGTTACTATCACAACAAATGGGTTGATGCAAAAAACTTGATTGAACTAATGTAGAAATATAATGGAAGGGATCTAGCTGAGAATTTAGATATTATGGTGATAAAAATTGAGAATAGTTTTCAACGACAAGGAAGAATATGGATAGGTGTTGAGATTAACAAATATTATCTGAGCATGTTGGGCCTGGTTTTCCTTGGGAGCCCATCCATCACTCAAAAATGCACAAGACCCACATAAATGACAAAACCACAAGCTCGTTGGCCCAGATAAATGATAGATTCTCTAGTTTTCTTCAGCCTCATGATTCCGGAAACCTTATGATGTGCCCTTACATACTCGCCTGGATCATACTCTGCGCTAATCAAATCCACCGCCACTGCAAAAGATGACAGACTCTTTACGGACGTCAGGTAATCTAACACCGTGTTCGTGGAATTGATACAACTTTCAGTAGAATATTTACCTACTGATTGGAAAGAGATCTTCGAGTTTGGAACCTCTTAACGGATCCTTCCACAAATTTCCCACATGGATTAGATTAGATGGGCGGGCTTTCTTCGAAGATTAGGCCTAATATCTAGAACAGTTTAACGAAAGTGGGAGAAAAAAAGATTGTCCGCTTGCTGATCCTTTATGCCGGAAGGCTCATTTGACACGGTACTATTCTGCGGATGATTTGCTGATATTTCCTAATGGTGACAAGCAGTCGATGCTTTCTTTATGATTCGAATTTGACAAGTTCAGATCTCTTTCTGGTTTCAAATTCTGAATCCTGCCATGACCGAGATTCATTTCTCTAGTGTTTTTGATGAGTTACCTCTGGAAATGTTTGGATGCTTCACGTTTTAAAGCTGGCCAACTCCCTGTGAGATACTCGGAAGTTCCTTTAGTGACTGAAAAAATGACTGAAAAGGAATGTAGGCCTATGATAGACAGACTAGTAACATGTTTAAAACCTGGATTACTAGGAAACTGTCTTTTGCTGCTAGACTTCCGTTACCCGAAGCATTGCGAATTTCTAGTGCAATGTCTTCAATTTGCCTGGAAAAATTCATCAAGATAATTCAGTAGAAAATACAAGCTTTTATGGGTGATAGTACATCTGCCGAAGGAGTTAAGGTGTGTCTTACCACTATCTATCTTCCTAAAGAAAGGAGGATTGGGTCTTCAAAGGATCATTTGGTGGAATGAAACTTGTTTTATGCATTGTACTTGGCTAATTTTTGCTTGAGCTGGTGGGTTTATATGGGTTGCTTGGTTGGAAATTTACAGACAGCAGGGCAAAATCATTTTAGACATGCCAATATCAGCTGACTCATCATCCTTCATTTGGTGGAAAATCTTGATGCTTAGAGATCCTTACGAAACTTATAAAGCATGTAATCGGGGGTGCTAAATGTTCCTTTCTTTGGCATGATAATTGCATCCCTTAGGGCCTCTTCTCAAACAATGAGATGGCTAGCCTTTGTCATGTTTGGCAGCCTATTCCTCCGTTCCTGACAGCGTGCTCTTTCATTTTGACACCCATTGGAGCGTTCTCTGGTGCAAGTGCTTGGGATGAGCTTAGAGACAAGTGTCACGGGCCAATCGATAGGGATCGTGACCGCGCGGCGACTCGGGCGAATTTGGACTACCCAAGCCAAGCCTTGCTCGATCGAACGCTTACCCGATCGCTTACCCGAATCGTTGAGAGAGAAAGTTTAGAGAGAGGAACTCTGGAAGGAAAGGAACTTTGTATTGCTGAAATGTTGGGTGATTACAAATGAAGGAGGACACCCCTTTTATAGTTGAGGGCCTCGGCTTACAACCATCGATCTAGAATTCTACCCGGACGAGATCGCACCGCCTCAACTACCGACATAAATACTTAACTACCGTCTACTGACATAAATAACGGAAGCTTCTAGAGTCAGGCAAAATGACAGTGTCGTCCTCCCTTGGAAATTTCGGGGAGAAGCTTTGATGGGAATCCGAGTTGGAGCAAGAGGTCTTCCATGGACAAGTCGAGGTCGTCCTCGGGGAACCTCACGGATCGGCCTTCTCTCGGTTCGTGACATTCTCCCCCACTCATTCGAGCGACGCCCTCGTCGCTCACAGCTCGGAGGTTGGCCTTCTTGGCATGAGCACGGGCTTTGGCACGGGCTCTCTTGTTCTTGTTTCGTTTGGTGCGGATGCTCTCATATGACGGACCGCAACCTTCATTGATGAAGTCGGACTTTGCACGCGACTCGGTCTTTGGCTTGGACGGAGCACGCGGGGCGCACTCAACCTCGGGGAAGAGCGCTTGGATTGGCATGGCGTTTGTTGGGGTAGGATCCAACTTGTCCTTCGGCTTCACCTCAGACAGCTTGTTGATGCGCATGACGGCCTTCAAGCTCTTGTCGAGGTGTCGGATTGACGCGATGGTCTTGGTGTCGACCATCCCTTTGATCATTGGGACCGTCGTCGGGTAATCCGGATCAAGGATCACGAGGCATTTGGTCCTCATGTCGATCATGGATCTCACGCTATTGAAAAATTGCATGCCAAGAATGAGATCGTAATCGTCAAGCAGGATTACCTCGAAATCCATCTTGCCCCTCCAATCGCCGATCTTGACGTCCACATTCGAAGTCGATCCTACGCCACGGACGCCTTCCGAATTGACCGGCTTGAAGGTGTTCCCGGTCGGCTCCACGTGAAGGTTCAAGGCCTTTGCCACTTCCTTCAACATGAACATGTTCGACGCACCCGTGTCGACCAAGGCGTATAGCGTTCGGCCGCACACATTGACTTGCACGAAGAACATTTCTGTTTCCGACGCAGCTTCTTTTCCTTTGGTTGGGGACCGAGCTTGGACGGAGTTGATCATCTTCATGGCTTCAAGTCGGATTTGTCGTCTGTCTTCTTTGGACTCCTCCTTTTCTTCCTCGATGGCAAGGAGGGCGTTGATTCGGCCCTTCTTCGGGCACTTTTGGGTCCAGTGCGGACCTTGGCAAATGAAACAAGGAGAAGGCGGGGGTTGATCAAACCTGCTCGCGTAGTCCGTTGGTGGTCTACCCCTTTGGAAGGCCGGCTTGGAAGACTCTTCTCCCCATGTTTTGGCTCGGCCGCTTTGTTCATGCGCGACTCAGGGAGTGTTTCTTCCAGCTTCATCCTCGCAAGGTCGATCCATCCTCCAATTTCTTTGTTGACTCCTTGGTTCGGTCTTGGTGAGGTCGACGAGTGGCTCGGCTACGCTCAGCGCACGCGCCAGGCTACTCACGTCCCGCCGCTTCAACTCGAGCAGTGCCCATGGCTTCAATCTATCCATGAACGCTCCGAGAGCCTCCTCTTCGCTTAGGTTGCGAATCTGGAGTTTGAGCTCCGTGAACTCCTTCACGTACTCTCGGATCGTGCCTCTTTGCTCGAGGCGATGGAGCTTGCTACGGGCCTCTTGTTGAGCGAACTCGGGGAAAAAGTAGTCCCGTAACTCTCGTACGAAGTCGTCCCATGTGCACATGGGATCGGCGCCTCGTTTAACCTCATCACACCTATTGTGCCACCAAAGTATCGTCGTATCAGACAGGAACATGGAAGCGGTTCGTACCTTGGTCGTCTCGTCATGCATGTTGACGGCGCCAAAGTATTACTCCATGCTCCAGACGAAGTTGTCCACCTCCTTTGTGGATCATTCGCCTTTGAATTCTTTCGGTTTTGGCACCTCAATTTTGGGCACCGCTTGGTTCGACATAGCACCATTGGTGATGCTTAGTTTGCACAGGGCGAGCTCAGTCTTGAGCTCTTGGATCTTGGCCTTCATGGCTTCGACCTCGTCCCTACGTGGAGCTTCTTCCTCGACCACTTGGACGCGCTCCTTCAACACATCGATCGATGCTTCAAGGGCTTCGTCCTTGTCGTGTAATGGGGCGGTAGCTTCGTTGATGCATGAAGTGAAGTCTTCACGGAGTGAACTGTCAACCTCCATGATCCGGTCTCGCACGTCGTCAAGACCTTCCATGAGTTCGTGCACAACGCTCCGGACATTCGCGATCTTCTCATCGAACGCACCTACGACGTCCCTCGAGGCGTCTCTTTTCTTTCCACGACCGCGGTCCTCTTGGACTTGCACGGTCTCTCCAACCATGACAGCTTCTTGGCTCGACATTCCTTCGAACAGTTGGTGCTCTTTGATCTCTCGAACGGATCTCTCTTTTGCTCTGATACCACTTGTCACGGGCCGATCGATAGGGATCGTGACCGCGCGGCGACTCGGGCGAATTTGGACTACCCAAGCCAAGCCTTGCTCGATCGAACGCTTACCCGCTCGCTTACCTGGATCGTTGAGAGAGAAATTTTAGAGAGAGGAACTCTGGAAGGAAAGGAACTTTGTATTGCTGAAATGTTGGGTGATTACAAATGAAGGAGAGCCCTTGTCTCTTTCGGCATTTTTCTCATCTTCCTTGGCACTGCATAACGGGTTCGCGACGAAAGTACAGAATGCTCAAGGGGAAAATTCAGGATTCCCCAACTGCCGTTTTGAAGCTTCATCAGACTGATCATACACTCAGAGATTAGAATGCTCATGTTACATGGGTTATATGGGTCCGTTTGGGAAATTTGTCTTTAGTCCACATACGTAAATTTTCGTGTTTCTTTGGAAAGCTTCGCGTGGCTTTCTTCTGAATTTCAGGGTTTCGGCCATCAAAAGCCCCTTAGGTCCTTTTTTAGGCGTAGAAAATTTGACACTTAAAGGTAAAGCCTTCCTTTTTCCTTTTATCTTTTATTTCTTCTCTACGTGGATGGGGCTTCGCAGCTTCACTCCAAGGGGAAAATTATTTTTTTAATTATTTCCTCTTTTATGTGTTTGGGAAGATTTAAAAAAAAAAAAATCATCTCAAACAGAAGAGCCAAAAAGTGTTTTGATTTTAAAAGCTGCAAACCCTAAGGTAGTTTTTGAGTTTTTATGCTTTTTTGGCACACAACTTTCGACAAGTTAATGAAATATTGTTAATTGTTTTTGTTGCCCTCAAAATTTTATAAAATGTCAACTTAACCTTTTTTAGAATTAGAAACATTAGAATGGCTCTTATATCTTCAAAGAAAGAACCAAACCGGCCTCTCTCTTCGCTCAGTAGTCGCTCAATCAACAAGTGTGCATCAATTAATATATAAACTTCATGTTGGAAATGGAGACTGAATCGTTAGTATGTGATCCATTGAGCATGTAATGGATTGGTCTCTCTCTGTTTTGAGGTGTTTTGTTAATAAAACCGATTTATTGAAAAAAAAAACTGGGAAAATAGGAAATTCGAGTGATCGATGAATCCAAGAATAACAATTTTTCAACTTCACAAATTATTCCGTCTTTATACATCTCAAACGTTTGTACACGTCAGATCAATGGATCAATGACCCGCCCTTTCTTCGACGAGCCCGTCGAGGACGAGGACGAATGCCCGGACGAAAAGCTCCCCGAGCCCTCGGGCCCGTGAAATAGGTCCGAGAGGTAATTCCCCAAATCGTCGGGGGCAAACCTGACAATCCCTTCCCTGAACGTGTCCCTCCTCAGCGGCGCCGCGTGCTTCTCGTAGAACTCGCGATATCTCGGCAGCAGCTTCTTCGCGAGCGACACCTTCATCTCGTCCCTCAGTTTCGGGTCGGCCACGACCCACCCGGCCTGTTTCTTGTACGCCTCCTCGAAGGCCGCGTTGAACCTGCGGAACGTGTCCTTCGCGTGGTCCACCGGCATCTCCGCCGCCGCCGCCGCCGCCGCCGCTGCCGGTCGAGCCTCCGGCAGCGAGGCCAGCACCTTGCTCCACCCCATCTTCTCGTAGTTCGCAGCGTACTGCTTCACCTTCGCCTCTTGCTTCGCCACCCATTCCTCCCCGAGCAGGTACCGGAGCCTTGAGTGCCGGACCTTGGCGACGACGTACTGGAGGTTGTTGGCCAAGAACAGGTACGACAGAGCCACGTCCTTGTACCGCTCGGCCTTCGCGTTAATCTTGCACAGCAACACGAGCACGAGCCACGCGACCGCGCCGAGATCGGCGACGTGTCGCTGCCGAGGTCGGGGACGGCGGCCTCGACTGGCCAGTCGGCGACTATGTCGCTGAGGATCTCGCTGTAGTCGGCGAGGAGGTTGAGGTAGTTCATGACGTAGCGCGTGAGCGGGTGGACCCCCCCGCCGGGGACGGCGGCCTTGGAGGCGTCCTTCTGGATGGCCACCTCGAAGTCGGCGAGCATCAGGCGCGCGGCGTCGCCGAGCCTCACGAGGGCGTTGACGGCCTGGGATCGGACGGCGGAGGACGAGTCGTACGAGAAGATGGACTCGATCTCGGGCCAGAGGTTGGCGATGGCCTCGTACAAGTCGAGCGAGCGGAACATCTTCTCCGGGGATTTCTTGCACTTGCCCACGCTCTCCGCGAAACCAAACAGGGCGACCGCGTTCTCGCGCGTGATCTCGCCAAAGCAGGACTCTCGGATGGGGAGCGAGGAAGCGAACACGTGGTCGCACAGGATTCGCTCCCCGTAGAACACCGTGGTCACCGCGAATTTGACCGATCGCAGCCAGCACTTGATCCTCGTCTCCAGAGCCTCCCAGTCCATCTTCTGTATCTGCGAGTGAGTCAGCGTCCGGTCTAGCCCGAGGCGGTACAGAGCCTCGTCCACCACCGACTTCCGAACGATCTTGTACACCTTGACGCACTCTTTGCCGTAGCCCGAAGAGATCATGCAATCGGCGATGGCCTTCAAGTCCGCCATCACCGTCGCCGACGACGACGTCCTCTCCGGCGTCCCCGCCGACTCCGAGCCGTCGCCGGCGAAGTTCAGATCGTCTTCCGAATCATCTTCGTAGCCCTCGGAGACGCTCGAGGAGCGGGCCGAGACCGACTCGTGGTCCAGGTACTGGCGGTTGGTGGAGAGGATGAGGTAGAACTCCTTCTCGAGCCGCTTCATGGCGGTCTGCATGAGGGACTGGGGGCGGACGAGCTTGTCGGAGGCGGAGTCCTGCTCAACGAAGAAGTGCATGGCGGCCTGCAAGTCCCTGACGGACTTGAGGAACTGCTTGGCCTCCGGGCGGCAGTCGCGGTAGAGAGGAGGAGGAGGGGGACTGGCGGGAAAGGTCCCATTTGGCGATGAGGGACTCGGCTTTGTCGATGTTCTCCTCGACGAGGGACTCGGACAAGGTGTGTCGCATGGGGGAGGAGGCTGGGGTGAATCTGAGAGGAGAGGGGGAAGGGGAAGGTGAGGGATTGAAGAAGGGACTCCTCATGGTTTCTGTCCTTGTCCTCGCTGTCGTAAGGCGATTGCGTCAAAGCTGAGCTTCCGATTTTCGTTTCTGAGCAAACGATGTTATTAGGGCAGGTCAGCGATCTCCAGCAAATCTGAATCTTCTCTCGCCGGAGAGAGAGAGAGAGAGAGAGAGAAGGGCTTGGGGATGTCGACTGTGGGGAAGAACGATGAAGAATGGTGATGAGATGGGGCGGGTTTTATAAGGGGGAGGAGGAGATGACGTAGTCACGCGAGCGCGTGAGAGAGTTCTCGCAAGCCTGCTCTCCGAAAAGGTTGACTATGTCCATCTGAACGTGTGGGACTGCAGGAGCCGCACGACGACGAACGCGGTGTTCAGCTTGCGGTTGGGCTGACGTCACCCACCCGGGTTTGAAAATCACGAAGTCAGAGCGACCAAGGTTTTTTCGGGCGGACAGTGTAATAAATTTTGTACGCATCTAGGAAGCACTACGAAACTTCCCTTTTCTTGTCGAAGGTCCTAGAATCGAACTGCTTGGCCCGAAATGAAGATTTTTCCATGCAACATTGAAGAGCATGCCCGTCATAGTATTTGGCCCCGACCGTCTAGATAGAATTTGAGCATCCGACCAAAAAAACACAAACCCTGGCATAGATGTTACATCACCGATTCGATCCACCACATCATCTGTCTGGAATTCTTTACTCCATTAGCATCATATATGAGATAGATTGACCATCTCAACGTCTGGTCTTCTAGATAATTAGAAAAGAAAAAGTTTTCGTCTGCTTCCATCTCATTCCCTGTCGCTTCTAGCTAAAACTACCACAAGGGACGGTGATAAATTCCATATTCCATAAACAAATGTAGAAATTACCTTGTGAACAAGTAAAACATATCATGGCGCGTTAGTTGTTGACTGACATGGGAATGTATTGAGATCTCTGCAATTTGATTATTTATCTCCAGGTCAAGACAACAGATTTGGCCGGTATTGCGACTGAGCAAACGGTCGAGAGCAAGAACGATATAAAAGAATTTATGTCCGGCCCTCGAATGACGTTAATGCACCAAGGACTCTCGCACCTTTCCTTTGCGTGTACAGTATTAATTACCAACTCTATTGTCAGATCGCACCTTATAATAATTCAATATGGGATAGATTATGATTTCCATGCGTGAGGGCCGTTTCAGGAATCAATGTTATTGGAAGCTTTCGTGACTCGTTCCACTCAGTTCAGACGCAGGTCTTGGGAACCGATGATGCTCTTTATCTTCTTGTTGTTACGTGCACACATAATATTAAGAATCGCCTTTTCGGTTTTCGAATTCGTTGATGCTGTATCTCCAATCAAAATCCGGGGGATACATTGATTACGAAAGTTCGGGTCCACAAGTTTAGAATACAGCGTCAGGTTTTTGGATGCATTTCTAAGTTTCCATTAAGAGTATAATTCTAGTTACTGAATGCCAAATCGCTACAAATTTTAATTTGTGTCGGTGAATGTCACCGAGTGTATATACTCACATCATTCATAAATTACATGCAATAATACCCACAATAATTCAGCCATTCGAAGTAAGTGTATCTCATGCACGTGGCATTCATTGTAGGTAAAGCCTATGAATATGCCACATCTAACGAAGACATCATTTTAGTAGAATTTTGTGAGATCATAGCTAATTATTTTGAAAAATTCTAAATAATCAACCATAGAGAGATTGAGAGCACAATTACCCTATCCAACAACTTAAGCTTACGAGAGTAGACACAAACAGTTTTATTAGGACATTCTGACCATTTCTACGAAGCGTAAGCACACAGTCTTCATTGTTTCGGACATAGTCTACGCCTCCGTTTGTCGAAAATATTAATTTAAGACATAAAGGTCGTCGTCATTTTCGCCGATGCTCCTCCATAGACCAGCCGAAAGTGTGTCAACGACTTGGCGAGCTAATCCTTTCAACTAATTAATTAATCAGTCTTTAATTAGTAATCTGTCCGTGGGATGGAACCTCCTTTTGGGTTCATGCTGTTGGAGCCTTTCGAAATGACCCGGTCAGCCATTTAACTATACATAGTGATACAAATGAAAACTAGCCCGTAGGAGTGGGTGGCATGTAGGTTTTTGGCCCCTGCGCCCTTTCCTTTCAAGGAGGCCACATACTTGTATATGGGCTAGTTATTATCCCAAATCATCGTATTTTTCCGTTCAAGTAATCGAAACTGACCCGTACACCACTTGACCTCTATAACAAAAATAACAGAAGAAGAACTTTAACCGGGTATATCTCTAGCTATTCTGTCTTTTTCTCAAAGCAAATCAAAGATCATACCTCTTGCCCTGTGAATCAAGCTTTACACTTGTTTCACGCATGGGAAGCAATTGAGCGAAAGATTGAAATACTTTGTACTGTGAATAAACAAGCAGCTTTTCCAGCGTCGAAATAACGATAGAATGATCTTTGCCCATTGAATTGTTCTAAATTAAACATATCGTTTTCAAAGATTCAGATACTAATCTTTATTTATGAGAGTAAATATGCCAATTAACTTTACCTCCTCCAAATATACTACACAAGTAAAAGATGAGCCACTGGTTCAAGTTGAAGTACTTTGCCAAATTATCTTTACTAATTTATTTAATGGTTCAATTTGAGCTAAACAATGCACGGGGCAGAGAGAGAGTGGGGCGGTGTCCAATTAATAGCTGATACTAAAAGGAAAGCGATAGATATACTAAGTTCAATTATCCATTATCGATTTACTAAATGACATATGAAATAATTATTGGTTCTTGAGCACTGTCACCTTATATAAAGAGCCACTCACGGTCCAACTCGCAACTTGATAAGTCAAGTTTTAAATCAGTCTTACGAAACGTAGTGTCACTCATGATGAAATTCATGCACGTGCATATTTTACAAGGACCAATAGTTCCAAGCCTCTCTTCCATTGTCAATATGTCATTTTCCATCTGTTTTTTACTTCCTTTGCTGCAGCGTCAAATCCCAGGATTGATGGAAGCGGATTCCTCTCATCGCCTGTATTGAGATTGCACAAAAAGTGTCGCCCCTTCCGCTCCCTGAAAAGGACAACAGAATCGATGTGTTTATCAAGGTCGTTTTCCTCAATGTATTCAGCATTTGGGACAAGGCGACTACAACTGGGAAGAGCCGGTAAAATACTTGGCCGAATTTAACCCCAAATAAAAACTTGTTTCGCCTTGCGATCTTCTTTCGCCTAACTTACATGTCAGAATGCCGGCCTAGGAATTTTATTGAGTTGATCAACTCCATTGCATAATGTTATATCTTCAATGACATCTATGCCCCTACATTCTCTCTCTCTCTCTCTCTCTCTCTCACCGCATATTTGTAAATGATCTCTTCTTTCTCTGTTAGAGATTCATAGATCGTGAAGATTAATTAGCGCTGGCCCAATAGTCAAAGGAGAGAACGTCATATTTAAATTAAGTTTGAACTAGGAACGTGCATATATAAAACATGATCGTTTCGTGCTAGGCTAGACTATCATAAACTGTTCATGCACTAATGACAAAATCCCTCTTGCCGTGTGCCCTAATCCAACACTCGTGCGGACCTGCGGTTACATCAAATGATGGAGTGAATCACCATAAAAAAATGAGAAATGAAGAAGCATGCTTGTAAAATATATATACTGATTTGCTCCCAAAAAAAAAAAAAACTATATATACTTATTTTTCATTAGTATGGCGAATTGTATACCGGTACTGATTGAAAATATTTATTCAGCAAAAGAAGGGAAAAAGGAAATGTCAACTTTAGAAGTTGGACAAGCGTCTTGTGGGTGAGTTTCGTGATTGTCGAGTACACTTGTTCCGTATTCTTTTTGGTTGCTAAGGTATACTGCCGACTCATTCTTCAATATACGGTATGAACTTTGACCAAACATAGAGAAGATAAGTATGCGGAGAAGATAAGTATGCAGATTTTTTTTTTTAATATCCTCCATAGTTATACATTTGACGTTTCTTCATTTTTTGATTGTTTTTATAAGAAAAAACAGGTAGAACGGCATATGGGTAAATTAGCACGGTTACTTTCTCTAGGCATCATTATGATTTAACACTCGTTATGAAATATTCGACAAAGATTATAACTAGTCACCATATTTGTGACTCAAAGATTTGAGATTAGAAGATCGGTGTACTACCACCTCAATAGCAAGGGTGTCAGTGGATCTGATTCAATTTCTTTTTAAATCGACCTGTTCTTGATTTAAAATTACGGCACGTTAGTGAGCCACTACCGTGCCATAAAAAAATGATGAAAAGTACCCAAAAAAGTCTTAAACTATTGCATTTGTGTCAATTCAATCTTAAACTTTTAATTGAATCAATTTAATTATAAACATTTTACATTTGTGACAATTGAATCCATGGCCCAATTTCGGCAGGAAATCGTTGACAAGAATGTCAACCATCACACATGGCGTGACATACGTTGACGTTAACATTTTTAATAGTATTTTAATAATTTGTTTGTTCTTTTCTTTTCCTTATTATCTTTTTTCTTTCATTTTGGCAAGGGTCGCGGCCTTGCCTAGAGCCTTCATGGCTTTGGCAATCGCGCGAAAGGTGGCGCTCACTTAGATCTAGTGAGGGCTTGGGTGAGGGTCTAACCCCCACCTACCGCTGGCCAAGGCTTGCTAACCCTCATAAACTAAAATGCAAGGGAAAAAAAATAATAAATTCATTTAAAAAAAATATTCTTGTTAACGCTGGTCGTGTCATGTAAAACAATTGTCATTCACATCGGCGATTTCTAATCAAAATTGGTTGAATGAATTGAGTTAACACTAACGCTAAAAGTTGATGATTAAATTGGTTCAATTGAAAGGTTTAAAGACTAAATTGATATTAATACGATAGATTTATGACTTTTTATACTTGTTTTCAAATAATGATAACAAATTCTAAAAACACAAGTTAAGCCCTTAGTTCACTCATAGCGTAGCTTATATTTGCCGTACCGGGGAACTCAAGCAGCCTCTTTTTCCTCAAGCTACCTCTGTTGTTGGTCCTTTCTCTTAATTTGTTCGTGGAGATTATCTACAAAACGAGGGGACGCACGAGTCCCAAGTTTTTAATTAGTGAAGAAGCCGCTTAAGTTCCAACCTATCATCGCTGTCCAATTTATGGCCCGAAAGTTCACTTGAGATGTATGGCCTAAATCTGGCCTCTCAATCATGAGCTAATAATGTTTGGCTTCTGGCGCACAAGCTGGTGAAAAGTCAAAGTTTCTATAATGAGGTTCACGAATTTCATGCTCTACCACGTGAAATGTGTTGTACCCAAAGGCTTCCGTGTCTCCTAATTACGTCGCCCGCCACTTGACATTGACGTAGAACAGAGGATGCTTCGACTTCAACAAAGTTATAGAGCGGGGACTCTTTTGGGTACAGACCAGAGATCTCCAGATCCCCATGCAGTTGGGTTTTCTTTCGATGTCAATCAATACAAAGTCAACGTTTGAGCAACTAGTAACACGGATTGAGTTAAAATATTGGACTTTGTTTCCATGAATGCTTGCATTTGTAGAATGGCTTTTGCTTAAACCGCGTGAAAACTTTGCTTTTTTCTGGTGCAATATCGAAAGCAGTATTCCATCCGCGCAAACAATTTACTTCTTACGACTTGACTTTCTTGTCGAACAAGGATATCTCTTTTGCGTGTCGTGTTAAAGACATGCCTTTTCTTTCGATTACTCCTTGTCTAAATAGAGGTAAGCATTTCCCGTCAGTAACCAACTTCGAAGAACAAGCAGAATCTTTGAAATTTGCATTTCTTCACCGAGCTTGGACCATGTCTCCCGAACAATCTCAGTACATATGGCGCAAGACGATTCCACATATCGAGGTCGAAATGGGATTGGGTGTTTTCACGTCTCACCATAGTGCCCGATTTGTCTTGATTTCCGATTGAACAAGAAGGAAAATGGAACTCTTAGATTTTTTGACTCGCCCCCAGCTACCTGTCCAAAACAACCTTCGTCCGCCTGCCACTAGTGGAAGCAAGCTAGCCCCCTATGTTGGTTGCCCCTTGATCCTTTCTCTAAATTGTTGGTCATTTTTCAAGCCCAGCAAGAAAATACCCCTGACTATAGATAGGCTAAGGCGCCATTATAGAATAGTTTTAGAAAAGCAACCTTGACTAAGCAAACGTAGGCTTGGGCTAGAAAGCAAGAAGCAAGGGATTGAGTAACTTGTGCTCGTTAGCACTAACCTTTGATGGGTCTTGTGACCTAGCTACCGAACTGACTTAATGAAATGGTAGACGTGGCCAAAGGGGGGTCGAACGGCAACGAGAACTCACACCTTTCTTCTAGGAAGCCATGCTGAAAGGGGGGAAGCCCAGTATAGTAGTAATCCAATGAGAACGCGACAAATCCAATTCAAAGAAAAGTGTAAGTCACATTGATTCGGTCTTCGGGCTCACCTGATCTTCTTGGGAACGGAGCGTACCCTACGAAGAAGGGAAGAGAGTCGCCTGGGACAAGATATCTGATTTACGCAACGCCAAGCCGACCTTCCGCTTTAGAATATTATTAGTTGATAAAAAGAGAAGTACTTGCATACAACCCATGTCTTAATAACTACTTCTAACAACTTCATCGGATATAAGATATAACCATTGTATCTTACAAGACGCAAGTCCTAAAGGTTAAGTTGAGGTTTGTACACTTTTGAAACATCGTGCCATTGCATTTGCTTCTCACATTGGATGTATATACATGCAAATGGAAACATTGTACGATGCTGAGTTTACTAGAAGGATGGGTTCGTAGTTTCCCAAGATATCCAAGGTTGGCATTGTTACAATGGTTTGTGATGTGCGATCAGTCCCCAGGGTTTTTGGAAAGATCCTTGAGCACTATTATAGGGACTACCGTCCAACCTTGGAAAATGCAATAATTTATTCTTTCTTCTTATGCTCATAAAGGATGAAATGCTCTATTTATTTATTTATTTAAAAGATAGCATTTTAATGCCCTGAGTATCGAGAGACAAATAAATATTATAATGTTTGTTGGTTCTGTTGGACATTTATATTTTGATCCGCCAGCGACTGGAGGCAAATCCACCGGCCACCATGTTGTTGTTAACTTTTCTTACGCTTACTTTGACTTATCTATTTCGTGCTTTGCTTCTCTCCCCATTAGACCATTTCTCAAGAGCTTTTTTAGTCAGGTTAATTTTTCAAAACCCCTTGCACTTTGGCAACGTTGCATAATTTCTCCCAAACTTTGAAAAGTTACAACTTATGCGGTCTTGAACTTTGATTTTGCATTTGCTAGTTTTTCGGTTTGCATAATCATTAGGTGTCACCTGGAAATGATTCAACTCATATTTCTTGAGCCAAATAATCTCTACTAGGTTTTCTCAGCTTCATCAATCATTGCATCCTCTCTTTTTCTTTTTAATTTATGTAGCTTCATTAACCATGTTATAGAAATTATTTTGAAAAAAAAGGTGAGTAAGTCTATTTTTCAGGTAAGACTTGACGGTTATGCAGACAAAAAACTAGGGACTGCAACGGAAATAAAAATAAGGGGCAATTTGTAACTTTTAAAAGTTCGGGAGCTACTGTACACTAATGCTAATGTCGAGGGAGATAGTTTGTAACTTTTCAAAATTTGCAGGGCATTTGTGCTGCGATTTTGAGCAATCATTCGTATTTTGAAGGAAAAAAGTTGTCGACAGCATTTTGAGGGGAAAATTAAAGAAAGAGATTCCTATAAAATAGGGGAATCCATATCTCTTCCATAATATGATAGATTAATTCAGTTTCAACATGATGCGATCCACTTTCATGGTGATACTCCCAAAATATTATTGGAAAGGTGGGATACGTTTCCTTAAGTAAAGGTGGGATACGTTTCCTTAAGTAACTATGCAAAACTTGATATTATGTGTTGGAAGCTTTCTAAACCCTTCGATCTTTCCAGACCCTTAATCGCCCTTCTTATTACATATTTCCACGCTTAAAAGTTTAGGCCAAAGCCCAATTTACGGGTGAGAGAAAATATTAGAATATTTAAGTTAGTGGTCCCATAAATGTTCATATTATATATAGGGAAACGTTTTAGTTTCTCTAATAATAATGGTAGTCCTAATAAAGTCCGATGCTCAATGGGGGGAAACTTCCGTAAGCGCAAGTTGGGATTAAGGAGTTCTAATTATCCCAAAGTCCCATCCCAACCTAACCTAGAATACAGTATACATAGGTCGAATCTAAGCGACCGCAGACTTGTGAGATTCTCTCTCTCTCTCTCTCTCTCTCTCTCTCTCAAAACAACTCGGAGCTCAGAGGTCAATGTCACATAAAGGCCAAAAATCGATAAAAATGGAACGCTGATCTGGACCGGGATTACGCGGATCAATAAGCCCGAACCGCATCTGGAAGCTCAGTTCTCCTCGAATCATCCCGCGTCGCTGCTTTTTGTGGAACCCATGCCATTTGGACTTCAGTTCAAAAGTCAAAAAACACATACTCACCGTGCAAATGCATGGTATCAACCCTATGAATCCGAGGTTCGGTCCGATGCATGCAATTCAGGGGGTGGCTTGAGGTATGAAGACTAAAAACACGCTTCAACTCTTCAATTTGTTGGAACGTTAGACATGAAATATGTCCAAAAAGTCTTAAATATTTTAAAATTATCAATTGATTTCTAAACATCTTGATAATTTGTCAATTGAGTCCATTTAATCAATTGTATCTGGAAATTGCTAATGTGGATAGCACGATCCTACATGTCACAACTATTACTAACGTTGATTTTTTATTATTATATTTTTGTTTTTTCTTTTATTTTTTTGGATTGAGGGCTAGCGAGGGCTTGACAACCCTTGCCTGATGTCCTTGCTAGCCATAGCAAGGGCATCATGTAGCCATTGAGGGCCAAGGTGAAGATTGCAACATCCTCACCCAAATTTGGCAAGAGCCGCAACGCCTCGTTGACCCCTAGTGAGGACTGGCATGCCTCACTCGGCTAGCAAGAGCTGCGACGCCCTAGCAAGCCCCAATCCAAAATACAAAAGAAAAATTAAAGAAAAGGAAATTAAAAAGAAAAATATTAAAAATATTATTTAAAATATCCATGTCATAGATTAAATGCCACGTAAGATATTTGGTGTCCATATTAGCAATTTGCGGTTAAAATTGGCCAAATTGATTCAATTGGTAAAATGTGAAAATATTTATGGCTCAATTGGTAAAAATTAAGGAATAAAAAACTAGTCTAATTAAAAGATTTAGAATTTATTTGACAAAAGTGCAATATCTTTAGAACTTTTTGGATACTTTTTCTAATGTTTCACCTTTCAATGCCAAAGGAGAAATAAGAAGGACAATTCGGACAGGCAAAGCAAACGTGCATCTTTATTCCATGTCACTTTCTTCTTTCTTTTTTGGGTCGATTGTTCCATGTCACTTTCATTCTGAAGATTTTTCTCCTTGGTTCGGACGCATCCACTTATGAATAATGGCCGCGTTTGGCACCGATACTATCTGAACATCCGGGATTTTCCTAATTTTCCCACATAGATTTAGCCTGGTATAATGAAAAGAGAATTCAACAACTTATCAAAAAAAGAAGAAATTTCCTCCATAGGCAAAAGAAAAAAAAAAGGTCTAAGATTTTACGGAAGAGTATTTTGTGATTCTTCGCCCTATGTCATTCGTGACGATCATTATGCTAGGAAAATTCTGTCTATATACATTAAGAACGTTTACATGATCAATATGTCAACCCCCATGAAGGGTTGCAAATGGACATTTAGCAAATGGGTAATATTGGTGTTTGTTTTAGCATTATATCTAAATTAAAAGTGTTCAGTTCTTTCGTGAATTGACTAAAAGAATGATTGTAAAACATAAATGAGTAAAAGAAGCGAAATGAATGTTTTGCTCATTTTGTATTTTTTTTTTTTTTTAATAACAACTATGGCGGGCAATGGTCCGCCTTGCCGGCAATAGGTGAGGGTGTCAGAGCTAGGTGCAGAGGCCCACACCCAACTACACTAAACTTGGGGAGGACCAGCCACTTTGTTTGTCTTGTATCTTCGGGGTATGAGTTGGCGGTCTTCTTTCAGAGAAGGTGAATCTAAGAGTCAATATAATGGAAATATTCGTTGCCAATTTCGTTTTGAGTATGTGTTTGGATCTGCCTCTAGCTATTCTTGTAGGCCCACATCCCACTACACTAAACCTGTGGCCAATGAGGGTTGGGAAAAATATAGACAAAAGAAAATAAGAGAACTGGAAATAATAAAATAAAACAAATAAATAAATCCAAAAAATATTAAAATATTATTAAAAATTATCTACATCCATATTGGTAAATGCCACGTAAATGCGTGCAAAGATTACCGCATCTATGTTAGTGATTTTAAATTAAATTTGATCGAATTGATTCAATTGACAAAACATGAAAATTATTAGCACTCAATTGATATAATTAAAAGATTTATGAATGAATTGTCAAAATGTTTTAATAGGTTTAGGATGTTTTGAACAACCACTAATTAAAGGCTGATATTTATGATGGGCTTGAAATATGGAATTAGCAAGACTATTGCTGTTAGATGAAAAAAATACTCGTACGCAACCCATTTGTATACTTTTAAATATTGTGCAATTGCGTTTGCCGCTCATATTTGATCTATATTCACGCAAATTTAAAATAAAATAAAATAAAATGTGAACATGTGATGCTAAGTTCAGTACATGGATGTTTTTGTAGTTTTCCATAAAAATACAGGGTTGGAATGTTACTATAGTTTGTACTCTGTGACGTGTGATCGTTACCTAGTAGAGTCTTGGTTCTTCTTGTGCAATGGAGCAATTAATTCAATGGGTTCCACACGGGATGTTCTCTAGGGTTTTTTTTCGGTAAGTTCCGTGAGCTCTAGGATGGGGAGTACCGTCGAACCTTCGAGAATGTAATAGTTTTTTTTTTTTTTTTTGGCTAATAGAGGATGAAATGGTCTCCGTTCTTTTAATCCAAAATAGAGAACTCTAGTTTATGTCGGTTATGTTGGACAGCTACGTTTTGATCCGCCAGCGACTGTGGGGGCAAATCCACCGGCCACGGCTTTGTTGCTGAATTATCTCACGCTTACATTGACTTCTATATTTCGTGCTTTGCTCTTTTTCTCCCCATTTAACCATATCTCAAATGCTTTATTGTTGTTTTTTTTTTGTTAGGATAGGTTGCTTGGAACCCCTTGAACTTTGGCAACATTGCACGATTGCTCCCGAACTTTGTAAAGTTACAAATTACGCATTCGTGAACTTTGATTTTTGTTTCAAGCAGCATAGGCGAGGCGTTACCTAAATATGATCTAACTCATTTTTCTTGATCCAAATAATCTCTACTAGGTTTTCTTAGCTTCATCAATCATTCCATCCTCTCTCTCTTCTTTTTTCTTTTGTTGCTTCATTAACCAAGTAATAGAGAGAATTTTGGTAAAACAAATGAATAAGTCTAATTGTCAGGTGAGACTTAATGGCTATATAGATAGTAAAACTAGCGACTACAACAAATATAAAAATTCAGGGGTAATTGTAACTTTTAAAAGTTCGGAAGCTACAGTCTGATGATGCTAATGTAGAGGGGGATAATTTGTAACTTTTCAAAGTTAGAGGGCACTTATGCTGCCAAAATCCAAGTGGGTTTTGAGCAATTATTCGTTTCTCTTTGTCATATTGAGGGGGAAAGAAAAGAAAGAGATTCCTTTAAAATAGGTTTATCATAATCTCTTCCCAAATATGATAGGTTAATTAGTAAAATGTGATTGGAAAATGACACAAATAGCCCATGAACTTTGATCCAATGCACAGTATAGTCCCTAGACTTTTAATACATTCAATGTGTTCTTTGAACTTTGGTCCCTAAACTTTCAATTTATTCGATATGATCCATGAATTTTTCTTACATGTTTAATCTAATCCCTGAACTAAGTATAAAAATGTTTAGTGTTGTCCCTAAAGTTGAACTACTACCTAAAGTTTATAGATCATATTGAATAAATTAATAGTTTAGAGACCGCCCTGTACATTGGATCAAAGTTTATGGACTATATTGAACAAATCATAATTCATGGACCTTGTTACAAATTTAGCAAAGTTCATGGTCTATTTGTATCACCCCAATGTGATTTGATCCACTTTTGTGGTGATACTCTGGACATATTATCGGAAAGGCGGGATGCATTTCCTTAGGCAACTGCTCGGAACTTAGTATTATGAATAGAGAAATGCTCCGATTTAGAATAATGATACCACTTATAAGTCTGGTGCTCAGTAGGTGGGAAGCTTCTGTAGGCCCAACTTGGGATTAAGGAGTTCTGACTGTCCCAAGTCCCAACCCAACCTAACCGAAAATGGCACATCGAATGCAGAATCTACGTAGGTCGAACCTAACCGACCGTGAACTCTCTCTTTCACACACAAAATCAACTCGAAGCACAAAGACCATGAAAACATAAAGGCCGACAATCGATGGGAGGGCACACTGATCCGGACAACGATTACGCGGATCAAGATGAACACGCTCTATTGCCCCATCTGGAAGCTCTAACGCATGGGATCACACTGCGTCATTGGTGCTACTTTTGGTGTGGCCGCATGCAATTTAGACTTCACTTGAAAAAGACCACACACGCTCACCGCACAGATGCATGCATTCAAGTCAACCATAAGACACCCGAGGTTCCTCCCGATGCATGCAAATTCAGTGGGTTGACTTGAGGCATGAAAACTTAGAATCTTCCGTTTGCTCGCATGTTGGACCTTTCAACGTTAGAGGAGATGTTAGAATGAAAATTCGGACAAGCAAAGCAAAGCAAAAGTGCGTCTTCGTTCCACGTCCCTTTCACTCTGATTGATTTTCGAGTGGCTCAGAAGCATCCGCTGGTAATTGAAAGTGATCGCCGCGTTTGGGACCGATAGCGCCTAAAAGTCTGACTTTCCTAATTTTCCCACATAGATACAGCATGGCATAATTAGAAGACAACTCAACAACTCGTCAAAAAAAAAAAGCAAGAAGAAATTTCTCTAATAGGCGAAAAGAAAAGGAGGTCTAGAACCACACAAGATTATTCTGCGATTCTTCACACCGCGTAACTAGTCAACGAATGATGATCATAATACTAGAGCGATGCTAGCGCTATGTACATTAAGACCGGTTCACATGATTAATATGTCAAAGCGATGTGTTAAAGTAGCAAATGGGCATCTAACAAATGGGAAATATTGGGAACGTAATAGAAGTTTGCATCACCATATGATATCTCGATACTATAAATCAATCTTACTATTCGTAACATCATAAGTTCATTTAAAGCAACCATGCAACATATCTATCACTTGCCTTAAGACACGAAAAAAAAAAAGAAGAAAAAAAACAGTTTCACCATATTCACGACTTCTATATTATTATCCAACTCTTGTACACCACACGGATTGAGATTACCGGATACATATCTCAATTTAAGTTGAATTTGATTACTGCCCACTCACTTTTTTTACTCGATCGCAAGTTAATATCGATCTTTGGGCTAGTAGCATAAAAAAGACAGCCCTTTGAATTAGAAGTAACATGATGGGCTCAAGATCATCCAACAAGATCACGAGTGCATAACATCTGGCCCCGAGTCAACAGTGGGCTCTCGGATCTTTCAAGTTGGAGAATAGCAAAGCCCAACCCAACACAAATAAATAAGGATTTTTCACACTGTCAATGCATTAAATAAAAATAAATTAAGGGGATTTTACTTGATGATTGCAGATATGTGAGCAAAGTTGGACAACAGCCTACAGGTTTCGCGAGAAAGATTATATTCAATCGATGTTCTATTTTTGCATTCATCATTTCTGTATCATTGCTTCCAGGGAATGGAGATAGAAGGTGCAAGGCATTAGTAGACCATAAAGATAAAGTGGACAAAGTACGATTTAAAGTTCTATAAAGGATAAGTTTAGGAATGCCTTTTTTCTGAACAGCTTTATGAGAGGAAGGAATTATTACATGACTTGATCAACACGGTGCAATGCATCCATGCAGTACCGGTTTTCCATCTAATTTTGAAGACTCTTGTCTTTAGTGACTCGCTTCTCTAGATGTTAAATTGCCAATTTACTAATCCCAAATTAAGATTAAGATAAAGAATGTCGGAGGAGAAGTTGATATATGTCGATGATCTGCTTTAAGGTTGCGTGAGAGAGAGAGAGAGAGAGAGAGAGAGAGAGAGAGAGAGAGAGAGAGAGAGCATTGTTTATGTGGAAAAACTTAAAGAGAATTAGTTCCACCTAATGAAAGAATTAATAACTTCAAAAAAAAAGGGATATAAACGCCTTTAGAAAAAAGGAGTAAGGTTGAGAATCCTTTGGCTAATGAAAGCCCCACATCTTTAAATGCGTGATCATTAAACAAATTATTGCAAACAGACCCACAACTTTCTTTAATGTATTTTAATTTAAAGACTGGATAAAAGTTGCTATAGAGTCGGTAGTTAGAGAAAGATAGATAAGAGGATTTAAGGAAGTTTTCCGAGGTGATTGATTATGTGAATTCATCAATAATTCAACCAAAGCTTTTAGGAAAAAAATAAAAAAAATAAAAGGGCTAATGGCTATTTTTGCAGAATTTAATACTTTTTACTAATGCTCTGTTTGTCTCACAAAAAATAAATATTTTTTTCGAAAAGTATTGCTTCTATTGCTTCACGAAAATGAATGAATAAAAAATATTTTCATCATTATGGAAATGTTTGTACATAAATTATTTTCAATAATAAAAATATTTTCATTAACTAATTATTCTAAACACAAACGATCATTTTAATGAAAATATATTTCAAATTATTTATTTTTTGTTAAGCAAGCGAAGCTGTAATACAAGCCCATCAACTCGTCTTCAATAGTTCAACCTAAAACTTTAATTCACTGAACTAGAAAAGAGAATACATAATGAAACTTTATATTTAAGTGATGTAAGTAGGACTTTTCATATGCCGGTTTATATGTACAGAGGGATTAATTCAATCTCAACTTTCCACGACCATTCCATATTATTGACATAACATGTAACTTAATTGAATAGATTCACGGTGCTATTGGAACACAAATTCATCCCTTCTCGACATTAATTATTACCGCTATTCCTCATCTATTTTCTCTTCTTTTTTATTTCTTCTTAGGTAAAGATTGTGATATATGTTGAGTCTTGGACCGGGGGATAACATCAGGGGTCAATTTGCATATTGATCACGTGAATTGTCTTGTCTCGAGGCAACGACAGGAGAGAATCCTAAAAACTATGATTCGCATTATTTAATACTCTAATAATTAATTACTCAATTATTGGTTTACCAACAGAGGGAAAAAAAAAAACACTTTTTACAAATTATTATTATCTTTTGCTTCTACGGACAAGCAAACCAGTTTTTTCAATGCGTTCACTCGTCCATGCCACAAACAGAGCCAGTTCGCTCGAAGCTTTCTCTAATTCATGGTGATTCTCAGCTCTATATACCACTAGTTGAGAGGAACGAGCTCTCTGTTGATCTATATCTTGTAAACATACTAAGGTCAAAATTAGCAAAGTTTGGACCGAATTCCAAATGAGCAGCAGACAACTTAAAAATGTAAATAAGTTAAAAGGAATTGGGCCCACGATGAGACCCAATTGCTAAACCTGAGTAGGGGCCCAGGAGCAGTCAATCCCAGCCGTTCATCTATGTCGAGCTTGACCGCTCTCACGTCCACTCCGGTCCATCTCCACAATACACCTTCCGGTGGAAGCACTTGACTGTAGCCGCCGCTGCCGCCGCTGTTGCCGGCAACTCTAGGTTGGCGGGTAGCACCCCCCCCCCCCAACCAGACCAGAACGACAACAACGGAAAGTGCTGCCCCATTTAAGGCTTGTTGGGCCCACTGAATCCCCATCATCGATGAGCCGAAGAAACCTCCCTGGGCCGAACTCCAGGGGATTGACCCACACCTTGGGAATTGGCCTCTTGCCATGGCCCATACGTTCACAAACAAAAAGCCTGTTTCAGGAGAACCAGGTTGAAGGGAAATACCATATAGACCGATCTTCGGGTATTACGTAATTGACGAAATTAATTATCATGATTCAAAAGATTCACAACGTATATTTTCTCAAGAGTCAGATCAGTCATGATAGACATATTTTTTAATAGGTCATTGGTTTCGTGTAGAGCGTGATTAGGCCATAATTTTCCTGTGCGGTATATAAGCCTTCATACGTTACCAAGCTTGCATATTTATCCTTTATAACCTGCACTGTTCCTTGCGGATATAGTGCAGATTGACCTGTTCACCTAGGACTACAACCACATTCCACTCACCTCAAAATGGTTTAAGAAAGAAAAAGAAAAAGAAAAAAGTAAGCATTTGAGCATGGCTTTTAACTCCATAGGAGAAGAAAGATGGGATTGGATTTTACACTAGGTGCATAGATTCTCCTCTCACATAGTTTTGAGCATACAGGGAGCATAGCCAATATGAGGGCGCTCCAAGATAATCCTAGGCGGACCGCAGGTTTAAAATACGATCCAGAGAATTAAAGTTTCTCAAATTCTCCAATTTAATTTCCCTAAAATTTCTCATGTCTCTCTCTCACTCTCTCTCTCACTCTCTCTCTAATGGTCTTGCATTTCTCGCCCTTTCTATTTAGTAATGTGGACGCCAATTGGAAGGTCAGTTGAATCTCAAAGGACATTATCATTCTATCTTCTGCAATCTCTGGAAGGGTGGAAATGGTTCATTCGATATGGTGACTGGGATTAATTTACAACATGAAAATCTTAGACAAAATGTGAAACTAAGTCCGGTTTTTACTTCAAATCAAAATAAAATGGACAACCTTATATTTGTTTGATTCAAGAAAGCCCACTTATGGCATTTTGGGCCCAATTGCTGACCCTTTGGGTTACTAGCTGCCGCCAAAGTAATGTAGAGAGCCCAAACGCGACACGGGCACACAAAATAGTTCATTGGCCCTAGGACAGGTCAATCCGGGCCGCTCGTCCATGTTGACTACTTTGACTTCCCCTCCGTCCTGATCGCACGGCTTCCAATCGAAGCACTGGATCATCGCCGCCAGCACCGTCGGCAACTCCAGCATCGCGAGGGAAATCCCTGGACAGCCCCTCCGACCGGACCCGAAAGGCAACAACTCAAAATGCTGGCCCTTCACGTCGATGACCCCCGTCACGTTCCCGTTAGCGGGCTCGAGAAACCTCTCCGGGCTGAACTGCAGGGGATTGGCCCACACCTTTGGGTCTCTAGCTATGGCCCAAATGTTCACAAACAGCAAGGTGTCTTTGGGGATGGCGTACCCTCTGATGTGGCATTCTTGAACCGACTTCCGGGCGAGCATCGGAATCGGAGGGTGGAGACGGAGCGCCTCCTTTATGATGGCTTGGATGTACGGCAGCGATTTCATGTCGGATTCATTTACTAACCTTTGGTCGCCCACGACAGAACTTATTTCTTCCCTTGCTTTCTTGAGCACCATCGGATTGTTGATGAGCTCAGCCAGTGCCCACTCGATTGAGGTGGCCGATGTGTCCGTACCAGCGGTGAATATTTCCTAGGATGAGAGCAAAATTCATGAAATAGTGTTTGCTGAAAAGGGGAAGAAAAGTGACTAGACTTTAATCAGCGACTATGTTTTAGACATCTTTTATTCTTTTATGGGTCATACCAAGAAAATGATTTAGATTCTAGGCAACTCTATCTAATATGGTTCAGATGATGGTCTCAATTTATTGTCAAGTCAAGCATGAAACAAGGTTACTACATAATTTTCATCAATAATTCCCTTTATCAAATTGAGCGATATTAAATTGCCTCACAATTATATTTGTATCTTTGTGTGCTATTTCTATTTTTCCAAAATTTATGTTCATACAAATACATTTTTTTCTATCTGTTGACTTAACACTACAAGGCCAAATTGGCAGCTGAAATGATTCTTTGTCTCAAATAGACGTTTAGAAACTAATGTGATTTTTCTTTAAAGTCAAACATCTCAAAATTTTTCTAAAGCTGTGAAAATATTTCACTTTCTATTAGTTCAAAATGATTTCTTCGTATAGATAAACTGTATGGCTCAAGCAAGTACATGATTTTTCTAATAAGTTTCGTTTTTCCTGGAACACTCTAATGGCTTCCATCTATGGCATTAAACTCAGCTACGCATGAAATCAAGATGGCCATCCGGTTCTGAATATGCTACATGCATTCCGTGCTTCGCAAAATGCTCCCCGCAATACATGCGAAGTTAGCTCAAAACGCAAAAGAAGCTTCACTACTTATCAGCATATCTAAGGATATCCTAGGGACTCAGCAAATGACGCATGCCGTCCGCTTTCTCGCTAGAAAAAGTCATTTCCTGAAACTACTTTACTTTCGCCATCCTAAATTTAGATTTCTAGTAAGGTTTTCTCTTTGATGTTGTCGCTCATTTTATGACAAAAACCCTAAACTATCTAGACCGGATCGTCTAGGACGCCTTCCTTCCATCTCAAAGCTCGAGAAATATGGGGAAAAGGACATCGATAATTCTATAAGTTTTATGTAAAGATAATCTAAACATTTTTTCTCATGAAGCGGGCATGCTAACACAATGTCACTCATCTAATCGAGCATTCTAAGAAAAACCCAAAAGATAATACAGTTGATAAATCAAAGAACATCGCCTTAGTATGTCATGTAAAGATATTGTGTTGACTTTCTCACGAGTTCAACATCCGCAGTATCATATCCCCATTAGAACTGACTTGTAAAAAAAATTTATGAGCTCGTCATATAATTGTGTTAGTAATTAAAAAAGAAAAAGAAAAGAGGAGTTCAATTAACTCTTGGCTTTTGGAATCCAAGAGAGTTAATTACGAGCTAATTAAGGAATGAGTTTGCCCTTACCAAAACTAGTGCCTTGATGTGCTCTCTGGTCAACTTCATCTCCGAGTTCTCATCCTCGTAGATGTCGAGCATCATGTCCAGAAAATCCTTCACTTCATCTTTCCCTCCCCCCTCCTCCGCTCTTTGCATCCTCTTCTTCCTTCTCAGCTCCTCCCTATCTCTGATGATCTTCTCCAATAGCACATTGTATCTGCTCATTGATCGCAAGATACACGTACAAAATTATGTAGGAAAAAGTGCCAAAAAAGTCATAAACCTTTTGTATTTATGCCAATTTAGTCATAAGCTTTTTTTTTTTTTTGGTCAATTAAGTCCTAAATCTTTTTATGTTGTGCCAATTCAGTCATTTCTAGCCAATTTTTGCCGAATTTTGCTGATTGGACGCTAGCCGGCTGATGTGGCCTCATTGGCGGCGCGTGGACAAAGCTTTTTTAATAATATTTTAATATTTTTGATTTTTTTGATTTTTTTGATTTTAATTTTTAATTTTCTTTTAATTTTCTTTTTTTCTCTTCATTGACCCCATTAGCGCTAACTAGATGCTAACCAGCTGAAGAGGAGAAGAAAATAAAAAAAATAAAAAAGCAAAAGAAAAAAAGAAAAATAAAAAATGAAAATAAAGAAAAAATTCAAAAATATTAAAATATTATAAAATGCTGTCCACGTCAGGACCGATGAGGCCCTAACGTCACCGATGTTGATGTTCGAAGCAAAAGCAGGCCAAAATTGACCGGAAAGGACTGAATTTGCACAATTTAAAAAGGTTTATGACTTAATTGGTACCAAAAAAATGTTTAGGACTAAATTGGCACAAATACAAAAGGTTTATGACTTTTTTGGTACTTTTCCCAAATTATGCATGTGTAGGCATGTATGAGTATTTGTCGATATGATAAATTTAAGTCGAATAGCGCGTCATTGTACCTCCTATGAATGTCCTCGAACCGCTTCTTATAGCCCTGGAAATCAACGTTCTTGCAAAACCAGATGAAGTCGGACACGTTAAATTCGCCAAAGATCTGAGTGACCTCCCTTATGAGGGTCCTCGCCTCGTCGGCCTGGCTGTCCACGCCCGAGCTCCGAATGCTCAGCATCATCTGAGAGATGATGTTGTTCGCATACTTCACCAGCTCTTGCGAGATGTTGACGTTCTCGCGGCGTAGAGATTTATCGTGCAAGACTCTGATGAAGTGCTGGAGCTCGCTGGTGCGGATGGGGAGGAACTGGTTGAGGGTGCGAGCCCCAAGGAGCTCGGTCTGGCTCAGCTTCCTGATGAACTTCCAGTACGGCCCGTAGGGCGCGAACGCGAGAGTTGACTGGTAGGTCAGGTGGTCGATGGCCGCATTGGGCTGGCGCGCCGAGAAGGTCAGCTCGTGCGTCTTGAGGAGCTCCCGTGCGAGGTCGGGGGTCGAGGCCACAACGCACAGCATTGACCCGAGGCGGAGGCTGAACAGCGGGCCGAGGCGGGTCACGAAGTCGCAGAAGGAGCGGTGGATGAGGGGGCTGAGGAGGTGGAGGTGGCCGAGGACCGGCAATGCCTTGGGGCTGGGAGGGAGATTGGGCCTCCGCTTGAGGGCGATCATGAAGAGGAAGGCGGTCGCGACGAAGACGGGGGCGATGAAAAAGAGCGGGGAAGTTGCCTCGCAGGATGTCGTCATGCCTTTCTAAAGCGAGATAGTCGAAGGAAATATTAAGTTGAGGGACGACTTCTACGGTGAGCTCCGACCCCGGAGTCCTTTTATAGTGCGCAAAGGCTCGGATTGAAGCGTGGTTTTTTCGTGGACACGTGAATGTTTCGAGTCGGGAGGTAATACTCGGCGACTTATTCATTGATCAAGTAATGTGATGTGGGGAAGGGTTGAGAAGCGCTCGATAGTTTGAGCAATTATAATTTGGGAAAATTGCCCAGCAAGTTCTAAATATATTGTATGGTGATAAAATCAATCATAAAATTTTTAATCTAGTCATTCATAAACTTTTTAATCTAGTCATTTTAGTCCTCAACTTTTTTTTATGACTTGGCAATATATTTCATTAGCCTTTTTTTGTTAGAAATTATTGATGTAGATACCGATTAACTTACATGACATGGTGGCACCTAAGTATACGATTTTTGCAAATTTTCAAGTAATTTGATTTTTCTTCTTTTTCTTCTTTTATATTTTATTTTATTTTTTCAGCGGTCAGCCACAAGCCAAAAAGGAAAAAGAGGAAACGAAAGGAAAGAAAATTTAAAAAAAATAAAAAAAGATAAAAAAAATTCAGAAAATTTACAAAGAAAATTGCAATCATTTTTTGCTAGTGTCTCAAGAATTTAATGTATCTTTAACTTCATTTATTTTATTTTATGGAAAATGAATGATTTAAAAATATTTTTCTTAGAAAATTGGCTACATGCTCAATTACTTTTCTACCCTCATACATTTTTCCAACCACCGATGATGTCATGGAGTATAGCTAGTCACATACCTCTTACTTCTAACGAATACCATGGACATTAGAATGATCGCATTTTCGGAGATAAACACAGTTTTTTTTTTTTTTTTTTTGTCTATAAATCTATTGAAATCTTAATTAACTAAATCCACCGACATCAAGCTTAAAACGATTTTGTTTCATAGACGGGTTGTCCTATTTATATCTTAATATTGATTGTGTCAACTATGAATTGACCCTTTGAAGTCATTAACAGCTAGGGGTGAGGACCAACCCGCACAATGCTGGTCCTCAATTTTTGGGCCAACCCTATTAAGCTTGGGATCAAGGATTTGACCGACTCAGTGGGTCCGGTCCGGTTTTAGGGTTAACTCGGGACCAACCGATAATTTTTTTTATTTCATTTTTAATACTCATTGAAAAATTGATTGAGGACCGGATTGACTCAATGGGTTCGGTCCGATTCCAGGGTTAACCTGAAAATAACCAATAATTTTTTATTTCATTTTTTGTACTCCTTGAAAGGGCAACTGAGGACTGGACTAACCTAATGGGTTTAATGATGAGTGAGGTCAGCTAAGAAAGGCAAGTGGTGAGGGTTGAGTGGGGTGAGCATCGAACAGAGTGAGCATCGAGTGTCGAGCAGGGAGAAAGCCAAGCGAGCATCAAGCGGTGAGCACCACGAGTGACCCAAAGCAAGCGAGGTGAGTGTTGAGTGGCGAGCGGAGAAATTGTTTCTCTCGATTTTGGCAAATTGAAGACTAAGAAGACAAATAAGACAGAAGAAAATGAGTACCATAGGAGAATGCCGTAAGGAGTTGCTTATGCCCTTTTGGACGCTGTAAGGATTCCTCATAAAAACATTTTCCTCATTTGTAAATTATGATTGTTAATGCCGTAAAAGACATTAAAAATCTAAGTTATTAAAGAATAATGTAAAATTACTTGAACTACTCATTAAATAGTTGTTTAATGTTGTTGACGCCTTTTATTTTAAGGTTTTTTCTATATAAAAAATTATAAATAATATATATAGTCAAGGCTGGTCCGGGTTGGATCGACTCTGAACTCCAAGGACTGAGGACCAACCTGCATAGTGCTGGTCTAGGAATCTTAGGACCAATGACCGACCCAGTCTCCATAAGAACTGGACCAGGATCAGCAAGGTTGGGCCGGTTCAGGTTGGGCCGGTTTAGGGTCGATCCGGGGTTGACCCTAGACCGATGCTCACCCCTATTCACAGCACACTTGAACACGTTTAATGATGCATTTTAATTTATTAACCACATCAACATGACATGTTTAGGTACATTACACATTTTCATAAACGTCTAAATTACGTTTATGTATAGAAGTTCGTACTTCCAAACGTGTTGCGTCATGTAACTTGCTTAATAATTGTGTGGTGTTTCAGAGTTTGAAGTTACGGCATGGTTAACATATGCGCGTATGTGCATGAGTGGGTATATGTAAGTTAGATTTAAATTTGACACAATCCGAGTATGTAAAGCACAAGAATTTGTGATCAATGAAGTCATAACATTTATAATCATTATGCTCGTAACACAGCAATATTTTATACATGTGTTTTCTCTTTGGTCAAGCGTTCATAGTTCATACCTTAAGGTCAAAATTTTATTGAAAATTATCTTTCCATTTACATAAAAGGCCAACTAAATCATAATCTTTAACTTCAATAGAGGATCTAATGAAAGTCTATATCTGTTGATTACGATAAACCATAGCCAAAAATCAAATTAGATAATGAACAATGGAAAATATTTTCCACTCAAATTTCAGATTTCAATCGGATATCAAAAAATATAATTATTTTCATGGAAAATGGCTTCCTAGAAAACATTTTCAGGAAACGTGATATTTTTTGCAAAACAAACGAATCTTAAATAGTATAGTGGCCTAGAAGTGCAGTAAAGATAATAACGATGCTGCGATGTTTTGAGTCTCAATACTATATTAACGTGAATATATGTAGTCTCTTATGTTATAGTAAGTTGAAATGATTTTTTTCCAAAACAGATCAAATATACAGTCATCTCTCTTTTTCTATACATCTAAATATGCTAAGTTAACGCACAACATGAATATTCAAAGAAGGAGAGCAAGAGGGAGAGAGGCATGAAATTGGAGGCCGAATGCAACTGAGAGCAAGGGTGATAGAGGGATAAATCAGACTGAAGGTGATCTAGAGCAAGGGTGAGGAAGGGATTGATGAGGCCAAAGGCCACTGCGAGCAAGAGTGATAGAGGGAGGCGAGGGCACGAGATGAGTGAAGCAAGAGGCGGAAAGAGACGAAGAGGAAACTAGAATTTTGATATGAAAAATTAAAACTTAAAAATGAGAAAAACACACACACACACACATATATATATATGAAACTGGATGAGTGGTTCCACACCTAGAATAGAAAACTGGGCTAGTCTTTATGGGAACTGTCATTCTCGGGTAGCGTCCGGTTCCGTTCCGAGCGATCTGGGCAATTCCTAACTCTTTTGCATGCCCCTACAATCAATGAAACATGCTAGATCCTCTAACAAAATAAAAAGTGAAAAATAATGTGACAAACTATGAAATAAGACTAAAGAAGAAGCTGCACTATTTAATGTTGTCAAGTATAGATGACCAGCGGGTAATTTCACCCCGCCACCGGGCTCCCTGGGGGGGGGTTGTTGTACGCACGAATTACTGAAGCTCTTCCCTCCACCAGAAATGGTAGGCTGCTGCTGGCCATTGAATGATAAGCGGGACCTCAATCAACGTTGGAAGCATGCTTGACTTCATTGAATTATTCTAGATGGAACCCAACAAGCCGAGCCAATCATATGATAACATTAATGCTATAAAACTCACGGAAGCATAATCAACCCCACTCCTTTGCTATCTCCTCGTTAACAAAACGCGGTTGGTCTACACATATGTAGGATGGAATAATTCCATGTACGAGCATAACCAGCTAGTGAAGTATGCTAGATAAAATTTCCAAATGGCAGTGGTTAACAAATTAGATGCTGAACAAGTGTTGGTTCTCTCACTCTAAAACACCTTCACTATATGAACTGGGCATTCAACTAGATATATTTTATGAAAAGAAGGCATGCCAAGATATAATAAGTAAAGTCTCAAGTAACTTTGTGTTCAGATGTTTCTTAACAATTGTATGCACTGTGCCTATCCCGGTACTCTCGTGCTTAATTATTGTTCATGCACGCATGGAATATGTAGCTATTTCTCCATCCTATATTTTTTGGAGAAAGATTGTGATGGAAACAAGGCACTTGATAACTCTTGGGGAATTGACCCACTTGGCCAAACCTTACGTAGAAGAACATGTCTCCGTCTTCGACGCGATTCATGCATGTTCTTCGGCTATATCTACACATAATTATGTCTCTACCGACATCCCATCAAATCATAAGCTATTCTTGATAAGAGCCACGGAATTTGAGCTTCTTTGCAAGTGGATTCTACGCTTCTCGAGTCCAGTTGTTTCTCCATCATGCGTGTGAATGCATTGAACGAGGGAGGACCGCCTGTAGAAACGTTAAGTGGGAGGGCATAATTAAGATGGATCTTGGTGGATATGGCATGACGATCTCTGGTCAAGTCGTCAACTGACTTGAAGGTTCACAAGCGTGTAGTCGATGTTGCCCGGCTTTATCTATCATTATGTCTCTTCCGTTGGCCGGCAAAACAAAAGAACCTTTCTTTCATCCCTTATTAGTAGACGTATCTATTAGCTACATGCCCTAAAGTAACCATATAATAATTACATATTATGGATTATTTAATGGCAAATAAGTTTTTTCATTCATCGTCCAATTTATATGAATGAAGTCCATAAAATCAATTACGAGTGAACATATTTTTAAAGTGTTAAGAATATGTACCACAAGTTTACTGTTATGCTGAATTTTTAAATAGTTCCCAGTCGACGGATTATTGAGAGAATATTAATGATCCTGTTGAAACCGGTGTATTCTCAAGCTTCACTATTTAGTATTAGATACTTGAGGATATGATGAGTCACAAATCATTGGGTATTGTGATATCCGAACTAGAACACAAGTTCACTGAACGTGACACACATGGAAAGACCGTTGTTGTACGCACGAATTACTGAAGCTCTTCCCTCCACCAGAAATGGTAGGCTGCTGCTGGCCATTGAATGATAAGCGGGACCTCAATCAACGATGGAAGCATGGTTGACCCCATCGAATTATTCTAGATAGAACCCAACAAGCCGAGCCAATCATATGATAACATTAATGCTATAAAACTCATGGAAGCATAATCAACCCCACTTCTTTGCTATCTCCTCGTTAACAAGACGCGGTTGGTCTACACATATGTAGGGAATAATTCCATGTACGAGCATAATCAGCTAGTGAAGTATGCTAGATAAAATTTCCGAATGGTAGTGGTTAACAAATTAGATGCTGAACAAGTGTTGGTTCTCTCACTCTAAAACACCTTCACTATATTAACCGAGCATTCAACTAGATATATTTTATGAAAAGCAGGCATGCCAAGATATATAATCTATATAATAAGTAAAGTCTTAGTTAACTTTGTGTTCAGATGCTTCTTAACAAGTGTATGCATTGTGCCTATCCCGGTACTCTCGTGCTTAATTATTGTTCATGCACGCATGGAATATGTAGCTATTTCTCCATCCTATATTTTTTGGAGAAAGATTTGTGGAAACAAGGCACTTGATAACTCTTGGGGAATTGACCCACTTGGCCAAACCTTACGTAGAAGAACATGTCTCCGTCTTCGACGCGATTCATGCATGTTCTTCGGCTATATCTACACATAATTATGTCTCTACCGACATCCCATCAAATCATAAGCTATTCTTGATAAGAGCCACGGAATTTGAGCTTCTTTGCAAGTGGATTCTACGCTTCTCGAGTCCAGTTGTTTCTCCATCATGCGTGTGAATGCATTGAACGAGGGAGGACCGCCTGTAGAAACGTTAAGTGGGAGGGCATAATTAAGATGGATCTTGGTGGATATGGCATGACGATCTCTGGTCAAGTCGTCAACTGACTTGAAGGTTCACAAGCGTGTAGTCGATGTTGCCCGGCTTTATCTATCATTATGTCTCTTCCGTTGGCCGGCAAAACAAAAGAACCTTTCTTTCATCCCTTATTAGTAGACGTATCTATTAGCTACATGCCCTAAAGTAACCATATAATAATTACATATTATGGATTATTTAATGGCAAATAAGTTTTTTCATTCATCGTCCAATTTATATGAATGAAGTCCGTAAAATCAATTACGACTGAACATATTTTTAAGGTGTTAAGAATATGTATCACAAGTTTACTGTTATGCTGAATTTTTAAATAGTTCCCGGTCGACAGATTATTGAGAGGATATTAATGATCTTGTTGAGACCAGTGTATTCTCAAGCTTCACTATTTAGTATTAGATACTTGAGGATATGATGAGTCACAAATCATTGAGTATTGTGATATCCGAACTAGAACACAAGTTCATTGAATGTGACACACATGGAAAGACCGTTGTTGTACGCACGAATTACTGAAGCTCTTCCCTCCACCAGAAATGGTAGGCTGCTGCTGGCCATTGAATGATAAGCGGGACCTCAATCAACGATGGAAGCATGGTTGACCCCATTGAATTATTCTAGATGGAACCCAACAAGCCGAGCCAATCATATGATAACATTAATGCTATAAAACTCATGGAAGCATAATCAACCCCACTTCTTTGTGTTGGAGAAATCTTCTTGGAGTATTTTGAAGCTGACAAAACGTTTTCATCAGTTTAGTCTGAAGATTTGCAGACTCTACTATTTAAAGTCTAAAGACCTTCGGACTGCCAGACTCAAGACTCAAAATCTATTATCATTGACAGTTCTAATCCGTCGAAGAAGGGCTATCCAGAACTGGGTGTTTCATTAAGGATTTGACCTTATCGACTGGAGAAGATCTCTTCGCTGGATATGACATAACGGATTCCTTTATTTGAATCAAGATTGATTAAGGATCCGATGATTGGCGAAGTATACTTGGAAGGTTCTACTTATGGAAACCGAGATCTTGTTTATATGGCCGAGCAAGATTGATGGGCTATCGACATGTTTCTTAAATAGCTCGAATGATCTTTCTAACTGATTCCGTCCAATGGGTAGATTGGAGGAATTCCTTTGGTAAGTGCCAACTGGTATGATGGCATAAATGAGTATATAAGGAAGACGTTCCAGTTGTTCGAGAGTGTGCACGATAGAAGAATTCCAAAGTCTGAAGCTCTTTGTTCTTAGTCAATTCATTTACTGAGCGAAATCTTGTACGCAAAAGAGAGTTTATATTCTAAGAAACCTTGAGGAAGTGTGGTAGAGTATCTACACTATGGAATCAAAGGAGAGACTTGCTGTAATAACTCTTTTGTTCATAGTGAAATCCAGCCGGTGGGCTGTCAGTGTGGAAGAATGGACGTAGGCTTGGAATAAGCCGAACCATTATAAACATTGTGTTCAATTTTCTCTTCCCTACTCTCTGCTTTACTTTGATCATAATTCGTTTTGTTAACCAAAGGAGAACTTCCTTTCTATTGTCTGCTTAGTATTGCTCTCTTATCTCGAGAAATTATTTTTACACCTATTCGCCCCTCCTCTAGGTGCTTTTACTAGCTATCTCACTTGCTATCTCCTCGTTAACAAAATGCGGTTGGTTTACACATATGTAGGGAATAATTCCATGTACGAGCATAATCAGCTAGTGAAGTATGCTAGACAAAATTTCCGAATGGCAGTGGTTAACAAATTAGATGCTGAACAATTTTTGGTTCTCTCACTCTAAAACACCTTCACTATATTAACCGGGCATTCAACTAGATATATTTTATGAAAAGAAGGCATGCCAAGATATATAATCTATATAATAAGTAAAGTCTCAGGTAACTTTGTGTTCAGATGTTTCTTAACAATTGTATGCACTGTGCCTATCCCGGTACTCTCGTGCTTAATTATTGTTCATGCACGCATGGAATATGTAGCTATTTCTCCATCCTATATTTTTTGGAAAAAGATTGTGATCGAAGCAAGGTACTTGATAACTCTTGGGGAATTGACCCATTTGGCCAAACCCTACGTAGAAGAACATGTCTCTGTCTTCGACACAATTCATGCATGTTATTCGACTCTATCTACACAGAATTATGTCTGTTGTGAGGGCGAACGATCGAACAATAATATAGACAGATGAAGAAAATAAATTGGACACCAGATTTACATGGTTCAATCGTAAAGACCTACGTTCATGGGGAGAGCAGCAGCGAATTTCACTATAGATCAAGTGATACAAGGAGATTACACACTCAAGTCACTCAAACACTCTCTCGGTGTTTCTCAAACCCCAATTTAACCCTAAACCCAAAGTGTTTATAAATAAACAACTCACTTGATATAAATTCACGGTACAAAATTACCGTGCGTTCAAGTTAAAAAATACGACGCTCTACGTACACCAAAATCAAGACGTACGGCTTCGCATATTTCTTCAAAGCTTCTTGCGGCTCTCGGCTTCAAAGATCATGTGAGGCTTCGTAGGGTTTTCTACGTAGGATTCGGCGACTCCTTCTTACGTAGGGGATCGATACACGCACACACCAAGGAAGGAAACTTGTATTCTTTCTTATCTAAATGTGCCCAGAGTCAAAGTTTGACTATGGGCCCCACACCAATTGATTCCTTTCTCCAGTGACGTCTTGGACGTTGCTTCCTTCAAAGCTTTTGTTTTTCATGTGTGCCCAAAAGTGGGCCCCACGAAGATCACTTCCTTCGGTGCTTAAGTAGGCTTCTGTTGTTCTCCTTTTTCTTTTTTCTTTTTTAAATTTTATTACTTCCTATTTTGTAAATCTTCAACGAGTCCAACGAATCTCAAACTTGAGTAATAAATTAACAATCTTCACCTCGGCTCAATGTTTGAGTCAAGTTGTAATCGCTTCGTAAAAATTCAAATTCTGTTGCTACTTTCCCATAGCCCCCGATGGGCTCAACCGCTACAGATATTATCCAAGTTCAAGCCTCGCTTGAACTCGCCATAACTAAGGACCTCATCAGAATACCAACTCCACATGCACCTTTAATTGCTCTGCAAGGATTTTCTGACGCAACCTCCTCAACCACAGATAAAGCAAAACCATTATTGCATCCATATCTATCAGGAGATTGAATACGTACCTTGTTAATTTTAGTAGCTACAGTAACCATTGGCTCTATAGGCTCCACCTCACTATGAGCACCATCTGTGTCGATTACTTTGCTAGTGCTCATACTCGCTACCTCAGGAGTTTCTGGTCGCAACTCCACCTCAAGCTGAATACCGTTTAGATTCGTATTAACACTGCCACAAACACTTCTAGCCAGAACTATCGGAGACTTGTCAAGGGTAACTTCTTTGCTGTTAACAGGTAAATTTATATCCGAACACCACAACTAATTGCCCCACTCACTTTGTGCATAGCCATGGAATATGCACCTTGCCCTCCAATTGAGCTTACCATCACTCACTCGAACATAACATGGGCAACCAAACATTTTAAGAATAGAATAATCAGCAACGTTACCTGACCACACTTCTTCATTAGTCCGCCATTCAATAGCAGTTGATGAGGATTTATTCACCAGGTAGCTTACCGTACTTAGCACATCAACCAGGATTCTCCTAGCAATACCAGCACTAGAGATAATTTTTCAGGCCATCTCTAGTAATATTTTGCTCATCAATTCTGCAAATTGTTGTGATTTACTGGCACTAGTGCGGTGTTTCACTATACTCTCTTTCATGCAAAATTTATTTGCGAGCTTTGAGTAAAACTCCATGCTATTGTCAGTCCGCACATGCTTGATCAACTTACCAGTCTTCGTCTCGATCAAAGCCCTTGACTGCGAGATCCTGACACCAGCATCAAACTTATGCATTGGCACAAACCTCTAAGTCTTCTTCGAGCAGTCAAAAGACTCTCGAACAGATGCATCCGACGTTTCCGGGGCAAAACTTGTCATTGTCTCACTTTGAAGTTTATACAGGTCATCATGTTTGATTCCTTTCATTATCACTAGGGCACCTCGAACAACCTTTAGAATTCCACCTTTTGAAGAATACCTGCAACTAGCTGAATCTAGGGCACCTAAGGAAATTAATTTCTTTTTCAATTTTGGAACATGCCTCACTCCAGTCAATGTCCTCACGATACCATCATGCATTCTAATTTTAACATCACCAACACCCACAACATTGCACTCAGCGTTGTTCCCTAATTGGACTTTACCACTACCCGTGCACTGATAAGTGATAAACCAGTTTTTATTTGGTGTGACATGAAAATAACAACCAGAATCCATAACCCATCCATCAAGCGATGAATCATTAGTGACAGACAAGACATAATCGACATTATTTGCTACAGCTGCAACATTATCTGTAGAATCAACCAAAATTCCATTACCCTTATCATTATTCAACTTAAGGCAATCCCTTCTAAGATACCTCCTCTTACCACAGCTCCAACAAACAACATTACTTGTCCTAGATTGACTGCGTTTGTTCATATTAGTACTACTCTTACCCACACGTGTTACAAATCTTCCTTTATTTTCACCTACTAAAGCAGCAGATACAGGTTCACCAGATTCTCTTCTACGAATGTCCTCGCTCAGAATTAAATCTTGAACCCCATCAAACGTCAAACTTGTTGACCTAGAGGAATTACTAACAGCAGTAACAGTAGTATTCCAACTATCAGGTAATGAGGATAACATAATTAAAGCATGTACCTCATCTTCAAAGTCAACCTCAATTGAACTTAATTGACTAACAATCACATTAAATTCATTGATATGATCAGTAACTTGATGTAGCTAGTATAATCACCTAGAGGGGGGGTGAATAGGTGTAAAAAACAATTTCTTCGAGATACCACAGCGATACTAGGCAGACGATAGAAAGGCAGTACTCTTTTGATTAACAAAATGAATTACGATCAAAGTAAAGTAAAGTGTAAGGAAGAGAAGATTAAACACAAGGTTTATAGTGGTTCGGCTTATCCTAAGCCTACGTCCACTCTTCCGCACTGACAGCCTATCGGCTGGATTCCACTATGAACAAAAGAGATGTTACAGCATAGTTCTTTCTTGATTCCACAGTGTAGATATTCTACCACACTTCCTCAAGGTTTCTCACGAATATAAGCACTCTTTTGCGTACAAGTCTTCGCTCAAATGTATTGACTAAAAACAAAGAGCTTTAGACTTTGGAATTCTTCTATCGTATCTCTCGAACAACTAGAACGTCTTCCTTATATACTCCTTTATGTCATCATACCCGTTGGCATTCACCAAAGGAATTCTTCCAATCTTCCCGTTGGACAGAATCAATTAGGAAGATCATTCAAGCTATTAAAGGAACATGTCGATAGCCCATCAATCCTATTCGCCCATACAATCAAGATCTCTGTTTCCATAAGTAAAACCTTCCACGAATATTTCGCCAATCATCGGATCCTTAATTTCCGAATCAATCTCGATCAATCAAAGGATTCCATTACGTCATATCCAGCCAAGAGATCTTCTCCAGTCGATAAGGTCATATCCTTAGTAAAATATCCAGTTCTGGATAGCCTTTCTTCAACGGATTAGAAACTGTCAATGAGGATAGACTTTGAATCTTGAGTCTGATTGTCCGGAGGTCTTCAGACTTTAAGTAGCAGAGTCTGCAAACCTTCAGACTAGACTGATGGAAACGTTTTGTCAGCTTCAAAACATTTCAAAAAGATTTCTCCAACAATCTCCCCATTTTTTATGGTAACAAAACTTTCCTGAGATTTGGATAACTTTGACCTGCAAAACATTTCTCAAACACATATGCATATCTTATAAAGATAAATGGCTAAATGAATAACACTAGAATCTGCAACCACAGAAAATAGGTTAGTCTTATATATGATAAAGCCATCCATAAGATATCAATAGCAGTCAAGTCCAAATTCAAATTCAGTTCTCATCCAGACACAAAAATAAAGTCAAACATCAAAAAAAATCCAATCCAAACGATTAAAAATTCAAAGTTTGATTCAAATCTTGCATCTCTCCCCCTTTTTGTCAGCATTAAAAAGGTTGAGATGAAAATGGAATAGAGTCAAGATTGCTTGGGAACGCGAACAAGCTGGAAATCCCCCATGGACTGAACGATCCCTTCCAGCCTTTTCAAGTCTTTTTTCAGTTGTGCAACCTCCTCACCCTTAGCATTAGCCTGAATTTGAACAGAGAGGGCTTGGATCTGATCTTTCAAGGAACCTGAAGAAGCTTGACTTGCATTCTGCAAGTTTTGAACCTCGCATCCCAGAGCATAAATTTGACCGCGCATCTCCAAAAGAATATCCATAATTCTGCGAAAATATGCTGAGTTATCGGTCTGCGTACTTGCTTCGGCACGATTTGATGAAGTAAATGCAGATGATGGCAGATCATAATCACGCAGATTTGGTGATGAAGCATTATGTTCTTCCTCAGGAAAATGAGAGGCATGAATGTCTTCTGGGTCTGCTGGAGAGCGATTAACTCCCTCACTGTGAGCGGGATAAGAGGACTTTCCTCTTTTCTCATGATCTCCCCCTCTTTCCATGCCTTCAGGTGGAGAAGAGTGTTTTTCATGCTCTCTTTCCTCTTGATTTTCTCTCTCTTCTTCTTCTTCAAACCTTTCCTCCTCTGCTTCTTTTTCTCCAGCTTCTCTTTCTTCTTCTTCTTTCTCTTGTCCTTCTCTCTCCTCTGCTTCTTTCTCCTGTCGTTCCATTGGTTCTGGAATAGGACGGCTTAGCTTCTTCAATGCTATAGCAGAAATGGTGATGTCATCATCGTCATCTTCATCTTCAACAATAAGAGCTCTTCTTTTCTTGGATGGAGCAACCATGGGCTCATTTCCTTTTCTTTTTGCTGCAGAAGAGATTTGATGAGTTTTAACATGAGTCTTCTCCTTGAATTTCTCCAACGCTTTGCTTAGTTCCTTCAGACGCATTTTAGTCACCATCTTCAGTCCTACCACCATATGATCACACGATCTAACATAGAGGATTTGTGGAGGCTGAATATTCAGATGTCTGAATAACTTCGTCACAAGACCTGGATAAGGAAGTTGTCCCGTCGTCCTTCGCCCTTTGCTCTATACATGTGAAACATAACGGTGTGAGGAAGAGAAAACTTTTCCCATTAATGATGGCATACATTAGCTTTGCCTCTGAACTTGAAACATCAGTCTTGGAAGTTGATTTCGGTCTGAGGCAATTGATCACAATCTTGTGAAGCAAAATGTTAAATGCATTCATCCTCAAGTAGGAAATCTTTTCCTCTGTTCTTCTATCCTTAACAAGCTCCAATGTTGCACGAGCAGTAGAAACATTGATCGGTTGATATCTTCCTCTCTCAACCCCAATCACATCCGCCAGCATATCCACATCAACCACAAAGTCCTGATCTTGGACACTAAAGGATATTCTATTCGCATCCAAGAAACTAAGATTTGAATAGAAATATGCAGTTAATTGAGCATAGGCCTCTGTGGTGTCAGAGCAGAACTTTTCAAGTTGAAGATAACTGAACTTTTCTCTCAAGTTCACATTCACAGTATCCAGAAAATCAAAATCCATACTCCTAGGGTTTATCACCCCACGCTTCAGCAATTTTGAGTATAATTCCTTCTGTTCCTTTGATCTAAACAGCTCTCCCATTTTTCCTCGAATTTTCGCTGCAACATCCATTCTTTGTTGAAATTGGCTGTACAATTTGTCATAATCATTTCCATCAACCGGATTAAGTCCCCCAACACGCGGATCACTTGGGATATTTGCAAAGGTATCTTCTGCCACCCCTTTGGGAGCAATTCCCAAACTTTCCATTTTCCGCAAAAAGATGTACTCATTCCCATATCCTTTGTCCTTAAGAAACTCATCGACGTAGTTCAGTGGAGTACCAGTCTTCTTTAAAGCACGGTGAAGCTTATAAATAAAATAGGGCCTTTGAATTCTTACAGGATAAGCGTTTTCAACGATTTCTTCCTCTTGTTGATGACCAGCATCCTGTGAACTAGATGGTGGAGAATGACGCTGCTGAGAATGTTGTGGGCTCTGTTGCTGATTTAGAGACTCCTCTTCTTCGGTGAGATCGAAGTGCGTAGGCTCCTCACTCATTCGCCGTGGTCCCCTGCTTGCGATTCTCGAAGACTTTCTTGAAGACGACATCTTTCTCAGTCTTTGAAAGATTCCTTGCTTGACTTTCCCAAGAAAGATGACAACTTTTTCGAAGATTAAACAAGGAAGAAAACGGGAATGGAAGATCGATGCTTTCTTAGGGTTTTTGGAGAGTAAAGCGAAAAAGAATCAACGGTGCATAACCGGTTAAAAAGAGAGGTATACAGAACGTCATAAAGGAAAATAAAAAGATGTCTTTTCAAAATAACTGCCTTCTTCGAGAAACTAGTCATTTCAAAAATAACTTCTTTTTCGAAAAGGAAATGTTGCTATAATTACGTCAATTAAGGATCGCAATAATCAGATACGGTTGATAATTGTACCTTTTTAAGATGAGATTCGAGAGAGAGAGAATAACTTACAGTCAAAGTCTTGTTTGTCTGAGTCTGAGAGTCTCTAGACTTTAACTTCTTCAAACCTCAAAATGTTGAGTCTGGAACGGATAAATTCAAATTGATTTTTCTCCAAAGGCTTTGTGAATATATCCGCTAGTTGGTTCTTTAAGTCAACAAACTGAATTGAATCCATTTTGAACATGATCTCTTATGAAGTGATGTCGAATCTCTATATGCTTTGCTCTTGAGTGAAGAATTGGATTTTTAGTAAGATTGATTGCACTGGTGTTGTCGCAATTAATCTCCGTGCATGAATCTTTAATTCCAAAGTCTCTTAGCTGTTGTTTTATCAACAGAATTTGTGAACAACAACTTCCGAGAGCTACATACTGCCTGCTTTGTAGAAAGAGCTACTTTTGTTGTTTGCTTCCTTGAAAACCAAGATCTTGTCACGCTCCAAGTAGTTGACAGGTACCCGAGGTGTTCTTTCTATCAACTCTGCATCCAGCTAGATCTGCGTCTGAGTATTCAAGAAGAGTAAAGTCTCCTTTTTTAGGATACCAAAGGCCGATGCTTGAAGTTGAAGCAATGTATTTAATAATACGCTTTGTAGCATTTAAATGAGATTCTTTAGGATCTGCTTGAAATCTGGCACAAATGCAAATACTAAACAAAATGTCAGGTCTAGAAGCAGTAAGATAAAGAAGTGATCCAATGATACTCCTGTATAGCTTCTGGTCGACTTTCTTTCTCCTTCATCCTTGTCTATCTTCAAGGAACTTACATTGGTATTTCAGCCTTTTTGCAATTGTTCAGTCCAAACTTTTTGACAAGATCATTAGCGTATTTTTCTTGATGAATAAAAGTTCCTTCCTTCAGTTGTTTCATTTGAAGCCCGAGAAAGAAGGTTAACTCACCCATCATGCTCATTTCAAATTCATCCTGCATAGTCTTAGAGAATTTATTGCACAGACTTTCATTAGGAGATCCGAATATTATATCATCAACATATATTTGAACTAGCACAAAACTTTTGCTTTCTCTTTTGATAAACAGAGCAGTGTCTACTTTACCTTTCACAAAACCGTTTTGAATTAAAAACTTACTCAGCTGTCGTACCAAGCTCGAGGTGCTTGTTTTAAACCATATAAGGCCTTTTTGAGTCCGAATACTTGAAGCGGTTTCCTTGGGTCTTCAAACCCAGGTGGTTGTTCCACATAGACTTCCTCATGGATGAATCCATTTAGGAAAGAACTTTTGTCGTCCATTTGGAATAACCTAAAATTTTTATGACAAGCAAATGCAAGTAATAAACGAATTGCTTCTAACCTTGCTTGCGGGTGCGTAAGTCTCGTCATAGTCTATCCCTTCTTCTTGCGTATATCCTTTGGCCACGAGTCTTGCTTTGTCTCTTGTGACTTTCCCGTTCTCGTTCATCTTGTTCCTGAAAACCCATTTTGCACCAATAATAGATTTACCTCTTGGTTTAGGAGTTAACTCCCAAACATCATTAATGCTGAATTGCCTAAGTTTTTCTTGCATAGCTTCAATCCAGCTTTCATCAGTTAAAGCTTCTTCTATGCTTTTGGGTTCTATTTCATAAATAAGAGCCATAGCACTAGACTCTTCACGCCTTTTGGATCTTGTGCGAATTCCTTCATTGATGTCGCCAATAATAAGATCTTTGGGATGATTGGACTTATGTTTCCAGTTGGTGGTTAATTTGTCAGATTGATGGTCACTTCCTTCACTTGAATCTTCAACAGTCACTTGTTGCTGGTCCTTCAAAGTCGTTTGTTTCTTGAGATTTAGACTTTGTAGAGTCGGAGCGAGTTCGGGCTCTTCAAGATGAGTCGAATAGATTCATTTTGCATAGAATCTTGGAATTTGACATTCATTGATTCCTCCTGAGTTGACTCTTCTTGTTATAAACTCTTGTAGGCTTTGCTTGAGGTTGAATATCCAAGGAAGATGCCCTCATCTGATTTTTTTTTTCAAATTTGCCAATTCGATCATTTGCATTTTTCAATATAAAACATTTGCATCCGAACACATGAAAATATGAAACAATAGGCTTCTTTTCTTTGAATAATTCATAGGGGGTTTTTTTCTAGAATAGGCCTTAGAAAAATTCTATTGATAATATAACAAGCTATAGAAACTGCTTCAGCCCAAAATCGTGAAGAGATGTTGCTTTCAATTAAAAGAGTTCTAGCCATTTCTTGAAGCGATCTATTCTTCCTTTCCACAACTCCATTTTGTTCGGAGTATATGGAGAAGAGAATACATGCTGAAAACCAGATTTATCACAAAAGTTTGTAAAATCTTGATTTTCAAATTCACCTCCACGGTCTGTTCTTATACTTGAAATAACATACCCTTTTTCATTTTGAACCTTTTTAGCAAATTTTTCAAAAGAAGAGAAGGTTTCAGACATACTTGCCAGGAAATATACCCAAGTAAATCCTGAGTAGTCATCCACAATTACCAGGCAATATTTCTTACCTCCAATGCTCTGTGTTCTAATTGGTCCAAAAAGATCCAAATGTAGAAGCTGCAATATACGGTTAGTGGAAACTTGATTTATTGGTTTAAAGGAATTTATTACTTGTTTTTCCAATATGCACGGTGTACATAGATCAGCCTTTTGGTATGATAAATTGGGTAGACCACGAACAAGCTTCTTTACTGAGATTTTGGCTATCTATTTCATATTAATGTACCCAAGCTTTCTGTGCCATAAGCTTGCTTCATCTTGGATTGAGATTAGACATTGCGATTCATCTTGTTTCACATCCAAGAGGTAGATGTTTCCATGTCTTCGACCCATGAATGACTGAGTAGAGTCTTTACTGGTTCCTGTACATATTCCCTCTTGAAAGTAGATTTTGAAACCGGTATCGCACAGCTGACTGACACTGAGCAAATTGTAGTTGAGTCCTTCAACTAAAGAAACATTGCTTATTGTGAGGTTTCCAATCTTTACAGTTCCAAATCCCACTACTTTTGCTTTGTTATTTCCTCCAAATGAGACTTTTCCGCCATTCATTTGAACGAGCTTTATGAAGCACTTTGAATCTCTTGTTATATGTCTTGAGCATCCACTATCCAGATACCATTTTACCTTTTTCTTGATAGTGACATGCATTTAAAAAGAGACTCAAACTTTCTTTGGTACCCATATTTTTTTGGGTCCATTTGAGTTAGTATGAAATGCGGTTTTTGCCCATACTTTCTTAACAGGTTTCCAAACCATAGGACATTTTTTTTAAAAATGATCTGCACTATTGCACTTTAAATATCTGAGAGCATTGCGGCCTACGGGTTTTACAAAGACCTTTTTTAAAATGATTTTTGTAAGTATCTCTTGTCGGTCTTTGCTTAATTCTTTCTTTTACCTTTAGAAAATCAATTAAAGGAATGGTTTGAGTAGTCATTCCCAAACCAGATTTGTTGAAATAAGGTATTTGAACAGAAAGAATTTTTTCCAGTTTTTTCAGATCCTATAGAAAGTTTTTTAGAAATATTTGAGATATCATTTTTTAATAGTACATTTTTTTCTAAAGATTATCTTCACTTTTTCTAAGAGAAGAAACATTCATATCTAAACATTTCACCTTTTCTTTCAAAATATTTTCCTGTTGTTTTAGAGCAGAATTTTCTCTTTTGAGTTCGGAAATCCTTTTAAGAGAAGTTTTAAGACTAAAACACAACTCATCAATGTATTTAGAAACTTTAATAGGGATTTTGAAGTTACTCACCTCAAATTCACTGTTTGAATCTGATTCTGTCTCGGAGTTTGAATCTGAATCTAATTGTGCCATTAGACATTTATTGGCATAATCATCATCACTTTCTTCACACTCTGTATCACTCTAGGTTTCTGCTTTAAGAGCTTTTCGATACTTTTTAGCTTTTCCTTTCTTCTTTCTCAGAAGAGGACAGTTTGGTCTGATGTGTCCCTTTTTCTTACATTCAAACCAGACTACATCTTTGTTTGATTCATCATCCACAACAGACCTAGTATGTTGCTTTTGAAAACTTTGTTTCTTTAGATTGAATCTTCTTATCATGAGAGCAAGCTCATCATCATCCATATCGTCTTCAGAATCTGTAATGTCAGAATCATTATTGGATTTTAACGCAATTGATTTCTTACCTTTAGGGTCTTCGTCTTCATTGATTCGTTCCACTTCATAAGACTGAAGAGTCCCAACCAACTCATCAACAGATAGTGGCATAATTCTTTGGGTCTCTCTGATTGAGGTCTTTATGTGATTCCAATCCTTGGAGAGTCCATGCAGTAACTTGTTTACTTTCATGGGATCAGAAATTAGTTAACCTTGATTTTCAAGACCATTCACGATTTCTGTAAAACAACTAAACATGTCAGTTATAGATTCTCCCGATTTCATTCTGAAGGCTTCGTATTGACCGAGGAGAATGTTGATTCTAGTCTCTTTCACTCGATCGGTTCCTTCATAGGTAATATGTAATCTATCCCAGACTTCTTTAGTTGTAACACAAGAAGATATTCTGTTATATTCAGTAGGAGATAAAGCACAATATAATGAATAAATTGCTTTTGCATCAAGAGCTCGTCTCTTGATTATCTCTTCCTGAGTCATTTGACTAGACTCCACAATATCTTTTCCTCTTTCTGAGATAGGTGCAGCTTTAGGAATGATTCCTTTTTCTACAACGTCCCATTCCAGAGTATCCTTTGATCTTAGGAACGCCTTCATCTTGTTTTTCCATATGTTGTAATCCTTTCCATCAAAGTAAGGTGGTCTGGTATTGCTTTGCCCTTCTACCAGCCCTGGAGCCAACATACTAGCCATGGATCTTTAACTCTGAAGTAAAACACTTCAAACAAAGTGAGAACACAAGCTCTGATACCAATTGATGTAGCTAGTATAATCACCTAGAGGGGGGGTGAATAGGTGTAAAAAACAATTTCTTAGAGATACCACAGTGATACTAGGCAGACGATAGAAAGGCAGTACTCTTTTGATTAACAAAATGAATTACGATCAAAGTAAAGTAAAGAGTAAGGAAGAGAAGATTAAACATAAGGTTTATTATGGTTCGGCTTATCCCAAGCCTACGTCTACTCTTTCGCACTGACAGCCTATCGGCTGGATTCCACTATGAACAAAAGAGATGTTACAGCACAGTTTTTCCTTGATTCCATAGTGTAGATATTCTACCACACTTCCTCAAGATTTCTCACGAATATAAATACTCTTTTGCGTACAAGTCTTTGCTCAAATGTATTGACTAAAAACAAGGAGCTTCAGACTTTGGAATTCTTCTATCGTATCTCTCGAACAACTAGAACGTCTTCCTTATATACTCCTTTATGCCATCATACCCGTTGGCATTCACCAAAGGAATTCTTCCAATCTTCCCATTGGACAGAATCAATTAGGAAGATCATTCGAGCTATTAAAGGAACATGTCGATAGCCCATCAATCATGTTCGCTCATACAATTAGGATCTCGGTTTCCATAAGTAGAACCTTCCACGAATATTTCGCCAATCATTAGATCCTTAATTTCCGAATCAATCTCGATCAATCAAAGGATTCCATTACATCATATCCAGCCAAGAGATCTTCTCCAGTCGATAAGGTCATATCCTTCGTAAAACATCCAGTTCTTTATAGCCTTTCTTCAACGGATTATAAACTGTCAATGAGGATAAACTTTGAGTCTTGAGTTTGGCTGTCCGGAGGTCTTCAGACTTTAAGCAGCAGAGTCTGCAAACCTTCAGACTAGACTGATGGAAACGTTTTGTCAGTTTCAAAACATTTCAAGAAGATTTCTCCAACACAACTGACGCACCTTCGCTCATCTTCAAATTAAACAGACGTCGCATCAAACAGACTTTATTGATCGCAAAGGGCTTCTCATACATATCCGACAGGGCTTGCATCAAATCAGCAGTGGTCTTCTCCTTCAGGATGTTAAACGCAACGTTATGAGCCAACGTTACCCGAATAACACCTATAGCTCGTCTATCCAGCAAATCCTAATCAGCTTGCTTCATCATCTCTGGTTTCTCCTTAGATAAAGGCAAATGTAGATTCATCTGGTAAAGATAATCTTCAATCTGCATCTTCCAGAAACTAAAATCATTTCCATCAAATCTGTTTATTCTCACTTTTACTTCTTCTGTCGCCATTGATTCGTTTTAACTTAGCCAAACCTGGCTCTGATACCACTTGTTGCGATAGGGCAAGCGATCGAACAATAATATAGACAGATGAAGAAAATAAATCGGATACCGGATTTACGTGGTTCAGTCGTAAAGACCTACGTCCACTGGGAGAGCAGCAGCGAATTTCACTATAGATCAAGCGATACAAGGAGATTACACACTCAAGTCACTCAAACACTCTCTCGATGTTTCCAAACCCCAATTTAACCCCAAACCCGAAGTGTTTATAAATAAACAACTCACTTGGTATGAATTTACGGCACAAAGTTACCGCGCGTTCAAGCTAAAAAATACAACGCTCTACGTACACCAAAATCAGGACGTACGGCTTCGCGTATTTCTTCAGAGCTTCTCCCGGCTCTCGGCTTCAAAGATCGTGTGAGGCTTCGTAGGGTTTTCTACATAGGAATCGGCGGCTCCTTCTTACGTAGGGGATCGATACACGCACACGCCAAGGAAGGAGACTTGTATTCTTTCTTATATAAATGTGCCCAGAGTCAAAGTTTGACTCTGGGCCCCACACCAATTGATTCCTTTCTCCAGTGACGTCTTGGACGTTGCTTCCTTCAAAGCTTTTGTTTTTCATGTGTGCCCAAAAGTGGGCCCCATGAAGATCACTTCCTTTGGTGCTTATGTAGGCTTCTGTTGTTCTCTTTTTTTTTTTCTTTTATTCTATTACTTCCTATTTTGTAAATCTTCAACGAGTCCAATGAATCTCAAACTCGAGTCATAAATTAACAATGTCTCTACTGACATCCCATCAAATCATAAGCTGTTCTTGATAAGAGCCACAAAATTGAGCTTCTTTGCAAGTGGATTCTACGCTTCTTGAGTCTAGTTGCTTCTCCATCATGCGTGTGAATGCATTGAACGAGGGAGGACCGCCCGTAGAAACGTTAAGTGGGAGGACATAATTATGATGGATCTTGGTGGATATGGCATGACGATCTTCGGTCAAGTCGTCAACTGACTTGAAGGTTCACAAGCGTGTAGTCAACGTTGTTCGGCTTTATATATCATTATGTCTCTTCCATTGGCCGGCAAAACAAAAGAACCTTTCTTTCATCCCTTATTAGTAGACGTATCTGTTAGCTATATGCCCTAAAGTAACCATATAATAATTACATATTATGGATTATTTAATGGCAAAGAAGTTTTTTCATTCATCGTCCAATTTATATGAATGAAGTCCATAAAGTCAATTACGACTAAACATATTTTTAAGGTGTTAAGAATATGTATCACAAGTTTACAGTTATGCTAAATTTTTAAATAGTTCCCGGTCGACGGATTATTGAGAGGATATTAATGATCGTGTTGAGACCAGTGTATTCTCAAGCTTCACTATTTAGTATTAGATACTTGAGGATATGATGAGTCACAAATCATTGGGTATTGTGATATCCGAACTAGAACACAAGTTCACTGAACGTGACACACATGGAAAGACTGTTGTTGTACGCACGAATTACTGAAGCTCTTCCCTCCACCAGAAATGGTAGGCTACTACTGGCCATTGAATGATAAGCGGGACCTCAATCAACGTTGGAAGCATGGTTGACCCCATTGAATTATTCTAGATGGAACCCAACAAGCCGAGCCAATCATATGATAACATTAATGCTATAAAACTCATGGAAGCATAATCAACCCCACTTCTTTGCTATCTCCTCGTTAACAAAACGTGGTTGGTCTACACATAAGTAGGTGTCGCGACCTACCCTCGGGTGGAGGGAATAGGTTTAGGGGTATTGCCTAAAGGACGGGCCTAAGGCCCATGATTAGGCGAGGGCTCTCCCAAGCCCATACCTTGTGTGACATTGGAATATTTTTTGGAATTTTGCACAAATGGAGTCGCCACTAGCCTATTGGGGTCGGCTAGAAACCAAGTGAGGTATGGGAGTGTACCTCACTTCTTACACAACCGAAGAATCTAGGGTCGGGGACTTAATTTCACTAATTGACTAATTAATGCCATTTCGGTACCTAATTTTGTTCATTTTAACAAAACGATTTTCATGAGGCAGTTTAGATCGATTTCATACCTATCCAATAACATAGGAGGTGAGCATGCAGGTGCGCAATCAATAAAGTAATAATTATACCTACCAAGATCCTATTTGCCCTAAAATTAAACACAAAACACGCAAATTAAACATACGATAAAAACAACATACAAGAAAATAAAGGCTTAATTACACTAAAGCGGCAATACATAGCAATTCCTAACCAAACCCTATCATTGTTGGATTTTCGAAATTTTTGAATTAAATTAAATTAATTTTTAATTTTTAATTTAATTTTTTAAAAAATTAATTAATTACTTTTTAAAATTTTTTAAATAATTTTTTAAAATTCTCTAAAAAATTTAATTTTCGATTTTTTTTAAAATTTTCGATTTAAAAAAAAAGGATTTCCGATTTTTTAAAAAAATTTTAATTTTTTAAAATTTTATTTTAAAAAATAATTTTTATTTGAAAAAATGGGCGAACCGGGTCGGGTCCAGTCTAGCCCGACCCGGTTCGATCTCCGACCGGACCTGAGTTTGGTCCACTAAAAAAAACTACACAATTTAAAAAAAAAAAAAAAAAAGAAATGAAGGCCATTTTCAGCCCAAAGCCCATCTTGGATTTTTACTTCAGCCCACCCGAGGGTCCATTTTCTAATATCTATTTTCAGCCCAATCTATTCAGCCCACGAAACGAAAACCAGCCCAAAGCGAAGCCCATTTCTTATTTTCTAGTTTTAGCCCTTTTGTGTTTTCTTTTCTCTTTTTTTTTTTTTTTTAAATTTTTTCTTTTGCCCCCTTTTCCTTAGGGCATCTTCTTCGAGCCTTCTTCTTCCACAGCCGTAGCTCGCCAAAGCTTTTGTAGCTCCTCCGCCGGTCCGACGCCGACAACGCCGCGAGTGCTAACTGCCCTAAGGAAGGTCGTCAGACCACTGCCGCCCACCGGTCATCCTTTCAACCGGCGCCGATCCTCGCTGGCTACCTATTCCGGCGACGACTACTCTATTTTCGACGGAATGAGTCGTCGACTCAAATACATGCCAAATCTCGCACAAATGTCCGAAAATACAACAAATCAGGGCAAAGCAACAAGGATTCAGCAAGCATTGGGAGAAAAATGAACGGGTCCGGTGTTAAAACGTGAGCTACTCCTCGGTTTTCTTTGAGGAATTTTGTCGAACACATGGTGTGCATTACCGAACTCGAATAAATTTCGGCTTAACCGAACGCCGAATACGCTTCAGGGGTTTTAGGATACAATGCATAAGGAACACGAGAGCAAACAACAAAGGCGATGAGGGCCGGAGCTTGCGCGAGCCGGTCGGCTGTGAGCTCCGACCCAGCGTTTTCTAGAAATGAGGCTACAGGATCAAGAGACAATTTTTTTTTTTTGTAATTTTCTTGTAATAATTTTTTTTGATAAAATTTTTTGATTGATTATAAGACTAGTGACACAAATTCTCCTAATGTCTATATGTGATACAATTTTAATGAAAATTTTTTTGGTTAAGGGGTTAGAAATCAATCCCCAATTTTTTCAATGCAATTAAGAAACATTTAAACAAATTGCCAAAATTTATGTGTCAACAGCTGCCCCTCTTTGAATGGGAACTTGAAGAGATTCCTTTCAAAGACAAGAGTCACCTAAATTTTACCCATGGAGGTTGACAAATAGGGTTGCACTCGGGAAAACGATATGAAGGACCTACTTTGTAAAAGACGTCATTCGACCGAGATGGGCAAATCTTATTGTATGATAATGAGTTTCGACGGGAAGAAAGGTCTCACCGTGTATAAACAGGTTTCAATCGGATGATAGTCTTACCATGTAAGAAACGGGTTTTGACTAGAGAAAGGTCTCACCGTGTACAAAAGGGTTGCGACCGGGAGGAAGGTCTCACCTGTACAAACGAGTTTTGACCAGATGTGATAGTCTCACCGTGTAAAAACGGGTTTCGACTGGAGAAAGGTCTCACCGTGTACAAATGGGTTTTGACCAGGAAGAAGGTCTCACCGTGTAAAAATGGGTTTCGACTGGAGAAATGTCTCACTATGTACAAACGGGTTTTGACCGGATGTGATAGTCTCACTGTGTAAAAACGGGTTTCGACTGGAGAAAGGTCTCACTGTGTACAAACGGGTTTTGACCAGATGTGATAGTCTCACCGTATAAAAACGGGTTTCGACTGGAGAAAGGTCTCACCGTGTACAAACGGGTTTCGACCAGGAGGAAGGTCTCACCGTGTATAAACGGGTTTCGACCGGGTTGGAAATACATGATTTAAGGAAAACCAATGGACCTTTGTAGATGACCTGGTTTAAGGTTGATCATGAACCTTTGGAAATGACATGGTTTAAGGTTGACCATGAACCTTTGGTTTTTAGGGAAGCATCTACTAACCCCTTGAAAACTGTATGGCTTCACTAAGAAATCCTATCAAACTCAATTTGAGCAAATTTCATTAGAAACGTCATCAAGAGACCGACTGCTTTTAAAAAATATTTGATATCAATCAGCATCATGTGGCGCAAAACTATCATCTTGTTCGGGAATGCATCATTAGTCATAAAATTCTGTAGGAGTCAAGTTCTTATTAGAATGACTATAACTCATGAAAAATGCTCATTAAACATGCCAAACTAGAGCTTCTTAGTCAGAAAGAGTTTCTCACACACTCTCGATAAAATGGCTACTTGATCTCATCCATTCATGTGGGAGATAGCTGGTTGCTGAAGGTATCTCACATAACCTATGTCGAAGGCTTCTAGAAACATTCGCAATGAGCACAATATGATCGATCAAAAAGGTCTTTTGAAAGGATCGCAATATAAGCTCGGTTAGGGCTTACACAAAGGAATTATTGCTTTAAGCCAATAAATGAACATTTGTCATTATCTTCATTGGGTTTACGAGTCGAGAACTTGAAAGATAAGACAAGATAGAATTACCTCAACTCCTTCAGGTAGTAACTTCTTTGTGGCATTCTCATCTTCACTCAAACCATCCCAATCAAAAGAGACTTCGGAAGAGGGTTGTAATGTTGGTTTGGGTGAGGCTCGAAAGGCTTAAAATTTTCAAGAGGATTTTTAAGAGTCGGTGATCATCATGGCATCGTAACTAGGTCACTCGACCTTTTGAAAGCATTTGGCTTTTGAAACACAACAAATCCCAAAAGTCCGTTGACTAATCATTTATGCATGGGAGCTTTGTTCATTTCACTAATGTCTTTTGCTCTTGTGATGGATTTTTTTGCGCATGCACTTGGATTTTGATAATTTTTTTTATAAGATGCAACACTTTGGCTCTTTTTCTTAACGGGCATTGGCCTTACTTTTACCAAGCACACTGCTTTTTCATGCCCCCGAATTGGTCGAACTTTTTGCTCTTTGAACTTTTGGAGCTCTTATGACTTTCAAGATGCTTTGCACATTTTCTTGTGACTGTCAATTGTATTTGGTCAATTCTTATGCCTTGCCCCAGTGAAGGGAGATGATCACCGCTCGGGGTTCAGAAATGAATAATCAGGCCCAAATTGGTTAAAGCAATGGGTATCGGTGTTTGGGTAAAAAAGGAAATGCTCTTCTTCACCTTGGGATGAGTCAAGCCTTGATAAGAATTCCTTTAAAGCTATCACCAGAAGATTGATGCAAGTGAAAGTAATAAAATCTTTCTCAATCTTTCGCTCTACAACACGCTCGTAACCTCCTATGCTGCCCCAATGTAGGGTTGTTCACAACAGGGGTACTTTGAAGGATCATCTTTATTTAGCCGAAAGGGTGTCAACAAGATGTTAGTTCAGTGCTTGAGATTGATGAATGAAATGCCTTTATCATTTCGATCTTTGCGCTCAATGCAAATGAATCCTTCGTCCTAAGAGAATGTTGTTTTCCACTCAACTCTCAAAAGTGTTTGAATGACGTGTTTGGAAATGGCTTACCTTTCTTCATTCTAAGCACTTCTTATTTGGCATTATTAACATTCCTTTTTAGTTTTTTCAAAATCACTCATATGAAGTTCCCCTCATGAAGACGCAATACAACAACTGAATCGACAATATGAATGACACTAGGCGCTCTACTTTTCATTCATTCATCTCTTTCATGATTTTCGATTTTATATATATATATATATATATAAATAGGAAAAGGAATACCCGACTGCCTTTGCAAAGATTGGGTAGCCATTCGAATCAACCTTTCAGGGGCAACGATCAACTTCTTCCATTTTGTTGTAACTTCATCGAGTTGGTTGGATACCTGAAATACAAATAAATATGCATGTATGTGATGTATGCATGACATGCATGATGCTATGTGACTCGGATTATGCGCAAAATGGCTCTACGGCCTTGATCTCATTCATGGGAAATATTTCTTTATAGCATCGGCATTTATAGGCTTAGACAGCTCACGGCCGTCCATTTCAACTAAAACCATAGCATCACCCGGGAGGATCTTCTTAACGGCATAAGGTCCCTCATAGTTCAGGGCAAACTTGCCACGAGGATCAGGGATGATTGGCAGCACTTTCCTTAGCACCAAGTCATTGACCTCAAAGTGCCTAGGACAAACCTTCCGATTGAAGGCCTTTGCAACCCGTTTCTGATAGCATTAACCATGACATATTGCTTTTAGCCTCTTCCCATCAATCATGTTTAGTTGGTCATGCCTCTGTTGTATCCATTCGGCTTCATCGAGCTTCGACTGAGAAAGGACCCTCAACAAGGGAATCTCGACTTCTATAGGCAGGACAGCCTCTATTCCATATACTAACGAAAAAGGAGTTGCTCCTATGGAGGTGCGAATAGATGTTTGGTATGCCATCAGTGCGTAAAGAAGCCTTTCATGCCAATCACGATAATTTTCAGCTATCTTTGCCAGGATCTTCTTTATGTTCTTATTTGCTGCTTCAACTGCCCCATTCATCTGAGGACGATATGGTGATGAGTTCAAATGGCGAACTCAAAACTCATCAAGCAAGTCATCTACGACTTTATTGTTTAAGTTGGACCCATTGTCAGTGATGATCGCCTCCCGTACCCCATAACGGGCAATAATATCGCGGCGAATGAATTTGGCTACATTCTTGGCAGTGACATTGGCATACTAGTTGGCTTCAATCCACTTCGTAAAGTAGTTGATCGCGACCAAGATAAATCGATGTCCATTTGACGCCTTGGGATTGATGGGCCCGATCACGTCAATTCCCCACATAGAGAAGGGCCAAAATTGGGACATTTAGTGAAGCTCATTTGGCGGAGCGTTTATCTTATCCCCATAAATTTGACATTTGTGACAACATCGCACGTGTTGTATCCAGTCAGATTCCATTGTCAACCAATAGTAGCCAAGTCGCATGATCTTTCTCGCCAAGAGGCGACCATTCATGTGGGGGCCACACTCCCCTTCATGTATTTCCTTCATCAAACGATTGGCTTCTTTGGCATCGACGCATCTTAGTAATGTCGAGTCAAAAGATCTTTTGTAAAGCGCACCTCCGTTGATGAAAAATTTCGATGCCAACTTTGTCAGATTTTTCTGTTTGACGCGTCGCTCTCTTGGGGAAACTCGACATTCTGAAGATAATTTAAGATGTCACAATACCATGGCTCTCCATCAGGTTCGTCTTCAATTATCATACAATAAGCTGGGCGTCTAAGAATTTCAATTCTTAACGGTTCAATGTCTATACCTCCAGCTACTCACAGCATTGAAGACAAGGTAGCCAGGGCATCAGCGAACTAATTTTGGGACCTTGGTAAGTATTCAAATGATATTTCTTGGAATTTCTCTGTCAACTCTCCTAGGAACTCATGATACGGAATCAATTTAGAATCTCGTGTTTGCCATTCACCTTTGATCTGTAAGATAATAAAGGCCGAATCACCATAAACCTGTAGCTTCTGGATCTTCATATCGATGGCAGCCTGAAGGTCGAGAATGCATGCTTCGTATTCAGTGACGTTATTCGTACAAGGAAATGTCAATTTAGCAGCGACAGGGTAGTGTTGTCCATCTGAGGAAATAAGGACCGCCCCAGTACCAGACCTAGCTAAGTTAACTGCACCATCGAAGTACATCATCCATGTGTCGCTTGATACAAGTAGAATTCGCTCCTTCGCATCACCATCTTCATCAGATGCTCTAGACCCCTTGGAACTTTCTGCTAACATGTCTACTATGGCGCGACCTTTAACAGACTTCTGTCCTAGGCTCTAAACGTCGAACTTTGAAATTAAGATTTGCCATTTAGCCAACTTGCCCACTAATGCCGGCTTCTCTAAGAGATACCTGATGGGATCGTTTTCGGTCACCAGTAAGATTCAGTGATGAAGCGTGTATTGTCGCAGCCTGTGCAAAACCCAAATTAAAGCCACGCAAGTTCTCTCAACTTCTGTGTAGTTCATTTTCGAAATGGTGAACTTCTTGCTCAAGTAGTATATTGCGCATTCTCTCTCATCATTTGGCCTTTTCTGTGCCAACAAGGCTCCCAATGATTTGTCATGTATGGTTAAGTACAGAATCAGGGGAATTTTAGGGAGAGGGGGCACTAGGACTGGTGCGTGAGTGAGATAGTGTTTTATCTTCTCGAAGGCACCCTGGCACTCAGCATCCCACTCAATCTTTGCATTCTTTTTAAGGAGCTTGAAGAATGGCTTCGCTATTTCAGATAGCTGACAGATGAATCTCGTCACATAATTGAGTTGTCCCATCAGACTGTGGACTTCCCCGATGGTTGTCGGCGGTTATAAATCACAGATAGCATTCACCTTTGACGGGTCAATCTCTATGCCCTTACTACTGACCATGAACCCTAACAGTTTCCCAGATTTTGCTCCAAAAACGCATTTTGCAGGATTGAGGCGTACCTTGAACTTCCGAAGACGTTCGAACAGTTTCTGCAAGACCTCAACATGGTCTTCGCCTTGTCTTGATTTCGCGATCATATTATCCACATATACTTTAATCTCCTTGTGCATCATGTCATGAAACAACGTGACCATGGCTCTTTGATATGTTGCCCCAGCGTTCTTTAGACCGAAAGACATCACTTTGTAGTAGAAAGTTCCCCAAGGAGTTATGAACGATGTTTTGCTCCTATCTTCCTCCTTCATACGAATTTGGTTGTATCCAGAAAAACCATCCATGAAGGAGAATAACTCAAATCCCGCCGTACTATCAACTAAGACATCAATATGCGGGAGTGGGAAATCATCTTTTGGACTAGCTCGGTTTAGGGCATGATAATCTACGCACACCCTGACCCGCTCATCCTTTTTCATGACAGGTACAATGTTTGCTATCCAATCTGAGTAGTGTGACACTTCAATGAAATCTACTTTTAACAACTTCATAACTTCCTCCTCGATTTTCTTAGACAACTCTGGCTTCGTTCTTCTAAGCCTCTGTTTTTTAGGTGGCACATTGGGATCGGTCGGAATGGCATGCTCTACAATATCAGGGTCTAACCCTGGCATGTCGGCATAAGTCTAGGCAAATATATCATGGTATTCTTTCAGGAGGTTAATCATTCGTTCCGCTTCTAACTTGGAGAGACATGCCCCGATTTTTATTTCCTTGACATTCTATATATCGCCCAAATTTATGGTGACTGTTTGCTCTTCTGTCAGCGGTTTTGATCCCTCATGTCGATTCCAATTACGCTCGATCCCTTTCAGATCTTCATCGGCATCGAATTCTAAAAGCTCTCCCTCACGTGAATCTGAGTCACGTGAATCTTTGTCATGATTATGCATAATGTAATGCCTGAAATGCGATGAGATGAGTTAGTATGCATTAATAACAAACAAGACGTGTCATTTGTGAATGATTTTTCAAATAATTTTTGAAAAACTATTTCGAGAGCTCATCCTCATATCCTCAGATTTCCTCGCTCTTATGAAATTATGAAACTAGGGAGCATCTAGAAGCCTAGCCCTCAGTGACCATCATGGAACCAGTTTGGTGTGCTTCCACATGTTCTTAATAAAACATGCATTTTCATTGAAAGGGAAATGTAAGGCCGTATTACAACATACTCCACCCAAGACCAATAGCTCAAAGTCAAGGGCTTAATAGAGTTTACATCATAAGCGACTCAAACAAGCAAATTGAAATAACAACGAATTCCCACGCAGGGGAAATTTTTGAAAAACTGTTTCGAGAGCTCATCCTCATATCCTTAGATTTCCTCGCTCTTACGAAATTATGAAACTAGGGAGCATGTAGAAGCCCAGCCCTCAGTGATCATCATGGAACCAGTTTGGTGTGCTTCCACATGTCCTTAATAAAACATGCATTTTCATTGAAAGGGAAATGATAAGGCCATATTACAACATACTCCACTCAAGACCAATGGCTCAAAGTTAAGGGCTTAATAGAGTTTACATCATAAGCGACTCAAACAAGTAAATTGAAATAACAACAAGTTCCCACGCAGGGGAAGAAAACATAAAGTAAAAAGCTACGCTGAGCTAGAACCGTCTTACTCTGAAGGGTCGGCGATGCTCCCAGAAGATTCAACCTCCTCACAAGCCAAGATGGTGCATACAATATTCTCTTCGAACATCTCGGCTATACCGTCAATAGCTCAATCTTCTTCTATCAGAATTTTTGGGGGTCCTGGGAATGTTTCTTTCAGTGGAGGGAAAACACTCTGGCAACTTCTATCTCTTATAATCCGACCTCCGCGGTCATCTTGACCTCCGCATTCACCTCGACCTCCTCGAGTGCCTCGACCTCCACATTCGCTGCGACCTCCTCTATTGCCACGGCCTCCACGCTCTTCGACAAACCCTAAGCCTTTTCTCCTTAGAACTCTTCGAGCCTCGATAGGCTTTCGAATCCCTTGTCCATGCAACCCTAGACCACTTCCAGGATTGTACCCATTTGCTAGCATAATCTTCCCTACCGCCAGGGCCGGCTTGGATAATTCAGGAATTCCCACGCAAGAGCCCACAGGAACGTGGACCATAGACACCAGCTCGAAAGTCTGAAAACTTGACTATTCTTTGTACTCGGGTTCCATGTATGGGATGACTGTTTCCTAGTACACCTTGAAGTCTGTTTCCCCGTGCACAGTGATGAGTCTATTGTCCACCACAAATCATACTTTCTGATGAAGGCTAAAGGCAACAGCACCCGCTGTGTGAATCCATGGTCTCCCCAACAGAAATTTGAAGGTAGTTGGTATATCTAGGACTTGGAATGGTATCAAAAAAAGCACAGGACCGATAAGTAGTTCCAACTTAATTTCTCCTAACACATTTTTCCTCATCCCATCAAATGCGCGCACAGTGGACTTAGTTGGACGTATCCTTTCCATCTTAACACCTAAGTGGTGGAGTATAGCTAATGGACATATATTCAATGCAGAGCCATTGTCAATCAACACTCTAGAGACAACGGTGCTATCGTGCTTCGCTGAAATGTGTAGCACCTTTGTGTGATCACCTCCGTCAGCAAGGGAGGTCTTCATTAGTGAAGGCGATCTGATATTTCATAAGGATGGTCCTCACGAACTCCTGTAGTTGGGTGTCTCAATTGTTTCCGGGACATGTATCTCGTTAAGGACCTTCAACAAAGCGTTTCTGTGCTTTTTAGATGATTGAATTAGTTCCAAGATGGAGATTTGGGTCGGCATTTTTCGCAGTTGATTCACTACGTTAAATTCACTCATTTTCACCACGGTTAAGAATTGCCTCGCGTCCTCCTCTGTCACGGCTTTCTTTTCGGTTCCTCTGGTGGGCGCATAACAACTACCTGGTCGAGTGACAGTATCTACCTCCTTTGTCCCATAATCCTAGGGTACCGCTTTGGTGTTGAATTCCAAGGGGGGTTCTAGCATTATCACCTCGTCCTTTCCTTGAGGTGGCAGTTCGATCACGACTGACGTCAGGCTTTCCTCCAAGATTTCGATCGCTAATAATTCTTCGACCATAAGGTCAATCGTCATTGGCTTAGTGGTTTCCGTCTCGACATCATTAGTGCGATCCTCATCAGGCAATTCTATCACTACTGGGGCAATCATAATGACCATCCCCTCCTCTCGTGGCATCGAATCATCCATACCTCCCCATCCATCAGAGACAATGTCCTTAGGATCATCAAAGAAACTCGAGGCAGGCGAATATTTCACGTAGTAGTCATATTTTCCGCTTGGTTGACCCAATGTGTCAAACACTTCACCCTTATCACATATCTTCCCTAGGAGATCCTGGCTCCGAAAGGTTCCCTCAAAATACGTTATCAATGCGTTGTCTATTGCCACTTGTTCATCCTCTTCTGGGAAAGGAAGCTTAGCTTTCTCCACTTCACGGTCGTGAGTAGCATCGTGAGATGATGCGCTAATCTTGGATGGTGTCATCATGGGTAGTGGTCTTTGTTCTCCATTGACACTTTGGATTACCCCCATGTCTATCATTTTGCAAATACATTCTAGTTTTTCCTCCATGGTTATGTCCTCCCCTCTTTCATAGTGCCCAGCTAGCTCGAGGGCCTCATACAATTTAGGGACGTCCACCGCAAAGGGTCGTTCATTTGCTTGCATTTCCCTAAGAATCATATTCACTTCTTCAGCATGATCGGGCAAAGGGTTTTGTTGCACATTGGGCATAACTTCTTTGAAGGTCAACTTTCCTTTATCCAATAGGTGTTGAACTCTCCATTTCAGTGTGTAGCAGTTATCGACGTCATGCCCTCTTTCCCCCATGTGGTATTCACATGCCTTGGTCACATCGAACCCCGGGAATCTTGGGGGATTGTCTCTAGGCACCTCCTTAGCTACCAATCTCTTTTCGAGGAGGATAGGTAACAATTTTGATAGAGGTTGGGGTAGAGGCGTGAATTTCCTTCGAGGGAACTTCTTGCTTCCGTCAGATCCCCGTGACATGTTTCCTTGCATGACTTTAGGCTTTTGCAAAGGCGTCGACACTGATTTAGGTGCATATGGCTCTTGGATAAATGTCATTTCGACTGTCGACTCTTTATCCTTCTTTGTTGAGAACTTTTTGCTATTCCCCGTGGATATTCTTCCATCAACTATCGCCCATTCAACCCCTTCACCAACCTCCACCAGTTGTGAAAATGTTTGGCACCCAGAGTACACTAATCCCTGGAAATAATCAGATGGCAAAGTCTTCAAGAAAAGCTGCCTCATTTCTTTCTCACTCAGTGAAGGCTTCACTTGTGATGCCATCGTTCTCCACCTCTGGGCGAACGCTTTAAATGATTCGTTCCTCCTTTTTTTTCCATCTGAACTAGCTCCTCCCTTGTAGGGACAATCTCATAGTTGAATTTATATTGCTGTAAAAACTCGTCAGCGAGGTCGTCCAATCCAGTGAGCTCTTCAATATCCAATGCAATAAACCACGACAAGGAAGGACCGTCTAAGCTATCTTGAAATGTATGTATGAGGAGCGGGACATTGTCGGAGTAGCGAGCCATCCTCCTTAAATAGTATTTGAGGTGGGTTATAGGACAGTCAGTGCCATCATATTTTCTTGTGAATTCTGGCTCCTTGAAATTCTCGGGTACTTTCACCTTAGCATATGGGGTTAGCTTGTTCACTCCCTTCGTCTCATATCCTTGGAGGACACAAAGTCGCTCATCCTTCTTAGCCAAGCGTCTTGCATTTTCTTCGTCGAAGCGGATGGCGGATCCCTCCTTTGGAGGGGGATCCAGATTGATGATTACAGGCATAACAGAAGGGGCTTCCTCAGAAGTACCTTTTTCAGCAAGATCGGTGACATGTGGTTCTCCAGCTGAGGGTGGAGTGGGTCCCGACAAAATGGGAGTAGGGGTTCCGGCTATGGTCGAGGCCAGAGGTTCACTGATTTTTCGGCTTATCTCGACCATCAAAGTAGTGAGTTGAGCCAACTGGTTCTCCATGTTGGCCACGCGTATGCTGACATCCTCATTCTCCATCCTGGCTTTTGCGCGAATACGAATTGGAGATCTCCTCTTAGCTATGTTGACAGTTGGACGAAAGTAGATAACCTGTTAGAACCTGAACAATGATAGATAAGCATATATAAGCATTGAGTAATGATTAGGCAGTCGGTCCATGACAGAGATCTAATCGCCCCAATTTGTTCGTTTCATTGAAAGCAAGGTTGCTACATAACGTAGGAGAAGGCATGAGGGAGAACCCCTAAACAAAGAAACTATCTATGACTCTTATCTCCCGATAATTGCGACACGAGACAAACTCTTTAGCATTGTAGTACATATGTGGGCATGGGCCCACTACATATCGCGCTTGACTCAATCTAACTAACGAGGATAGCTTCCGTTTGCGGCAGCCCCACCGACTCGAGTCAACTTTGAGGCATGCTCCTCAACTTCTTCGAGCTTCCTTTTAAGGCGCTTGATCTCAGCTCGATGGGTGATCTTTAATGGCACATCGGGAATCTTCGGGCGTAGGTTCTCTGGGATTTTATGCCTAAGGATGTATTCCATCGAGGCATAGTAAGTCTTCTCTTGCCCTTCCAACTCCTCTTCCGGCTATATCAGCTTCCGGGGATGGCACATATCCTACATCGACTTGACTAACGTAATGGAGTCTTCGTGATCTTGGCATCCATCAAGGAAGTCTATCCTAAGCGGGTCTTCTTGAATCGTCGATGGAAGTTGTTGAACCTCTTGAAACTGGCGGGCAACTTAGGTTGGGTAATACTCAGTGACTCCAGTAATTCCCAACAAAGGAATAGGTCCAGTAAGCCCACACACGAACCGCGCTTCTCAAACTCGGAGCCATTTGGCGTGCCATTGGAAATCTTTGGGTCCAGGGTTGGTTATGAAAACTAACCACTTAGAATAATGATAATCGAGGGCAAACGTCTTCCTATCTTTAAACTTCATAATAGGGTGGTGAGAGTCAAAAATGTCGTTCACAGTCATCAAGCTACCAAACCCTTTAACGTGAGAGAAGAACCAAATTTGCAAGAGTTCAGGAGGAGCATGGAAAGTTTTGTTTTCGGTTTCTTTAAAGCGAGTAAGGGAAAGAAAGTTTCAGTTATGACGACGTTAACAAAACCCTTTCCCATACATACCTCATGAACTACCCATGCCATGGAAGGGTTAATAGCGTTCCTACAATGTGGGAATAACATGAACCCAAAGAAAGCTAACAGGAAAATCCTATTCTTTTGAAAAGATTGGGCATTTTGAAAAAGCTTGTTTAGGAATGAAAACGGGCAGATCTTGCAATTAGCTTTCAGAACTTTCCTCACGTCACCCTCCTTAACTCTAAGGAAATCAGATAAGGTCGATACATGCTCAGTCCCTACAGGTGGGTCAATTAACTCCGACACCAAAGGCTTTCCCATGGTAACACTGTATTCTTCCAAGGTTGGAGTGAGCTCGTGGTCATTGAACATGAATGTGCAAGTTTCGAGACACCAAACATGCGCCAACGCTCGTACAACGCCATAATGAGTTTCTATTTCTAAGAAGGGAAGTAATCGTCCGACATAGGATCGCACCCAATCATGGCCAGTCGGGTCTAGTCTATCCCACCATGTGTGAAGCTCGGCTTTCAATGTAGCAATGATGTGAAGCTCAAGTATCCCCATCGTATACTACTCACAGTTATGATCAACCTAATTTGCCATGAACCGACCAAAAGAAAACGAATAAGTGAATTATGAAGAAGAGAATTCGAAAATCTTACCTTACTCATTAAGTAGCAAAGCCAATAACATAGACATACGCATGGACGGTGGTTCAATTTCTACTCTAAACAACTCAAAATGGAGCCATGGGATCACCGGACTGAACCAGCAAGGTCGCGACTAGGTTGGGTTACCCATGACTTCGGCTTCGTCAAAGAACCGACCCGTGTCGCACGGTTGCAAACCGAGGTGGGTACCTTCGACGTGAAGAAAGAAATTTCGGGGTTAAGGTGGGCGACTCGTACTACGTGGTTGTAGTCGAAATGGTATCCACCTCAACACCATCCTAGGTGATCCTATGCAGCCCAGGTTCGGCAACAGATTGTGTGTGCTATGGAATAGTGCAATGCAGGAGACTCATGCACGACAATTTAAAAACAATCAGCACTTCAAACATAAATAAACCATTCACTCTTACACCCCCTACAAAACAAAGGTTAGAAATCACCACCCCTTATAACTCCCATAAACAATCAACATTCGACATGTTATGGATGCACATACTATCTTCGCTACTAAACAAAAATATTTTTGAACAAGATTAATTTTAGCCTAAGTCCTCTAAGGTTTAAAACCAAGTCCCCAGCGGAGTCGCCAAGCTATCACGACCTACCCTCGGGGGGAGGGAACAGGTTTAGGGGTATTGCCTAAAGGACGGGCCTAAGGCCCATGATTAGGCGCGGGCTCTCCCAAGCCCATACCCCGCGTGACATTGGGATATTTTTTGGAATTTTACACAAATCGAGTCACCACTAGCCTATTGGGGTCAGCTAGAAACCAAGTGAGGCATGAGAGTGTACCTCACTTCCCACGCAAACGGAGAATCTAGGGTCGGTGACTTAATTTCGCTAATTGACTAATTAGTGCCCTTTCGGTACCTAATCTTATTCATTTTAACAAAACAATTTTCATCAAGCAGTTTAGATCGATTTCATACCTATCCACTAACATAGGAGGTGAGCATGCAGGTGCACAATCAATAAAGTAATAATTATACCTACCAAGATCCTATTTGCCCTAAAATTAAACACGTGCAAATTAAACACAAAACATGCAAATTAAACATACGATAAAAACAACATACAAGAAAATAAAGGCTTAATTACACTAAAGTGGCAATACATAGCAATTCCTAACAAAACCCTATCATTGTTGGATTTTCAAAATTTTTAATTTAATTTAATTTAATTTAAATTTCCGGTCGACCCGACCCGGTTTGGCTCGGTCTCCGCCGGACCCGAGTTTGGCCCACTAAAAAAAACCACACAAATTTAAAAAAAAAAGAAAAGAAATGAAGGCCATTTTCGGCCCAAAGCCCATCTTGGATTTTTACTTCAGCCCACCTGAGGGTCCATTTTCTAATATCTATTTTCAGCCCAATCTATTCAGCCCATGAAATGAAAACCAGCCCAAAGCGAAGCCCATTTCCTATTTTCTAGTTTCAGCCCTTTTGTGTTTTTTTTTTTTTTTCGTTTGCCCCCTTTTCCTTAGGGCATCTTCTTCGAGCCTTCTTCTTCCACAGTCGTAGCTCGCCGAAGCTTCTGCAGCTCCTTCGCCGGTCTGACGTCGACAACGCCGCGAGTGCTGACTGCCCTAAGGAAGGTCGCCAAACCACTGCCGCCCACCGATCATCCTTTCAACCGGCGCCGGTCCTCGCTAGCTACCTATTCCGGCGACGACTACTCTATTTCCGACGGAATGAGTCGTCGACTCAAATACATGCCAAATCTCGCACAAACTTCCGAAAATACAACAAATCAAGGCAAAGCAACAAGGATTCAGCAAGCATTAGGGGAAAAATGAACGGGTCCGATGTTAAAACGCGAGCTACTCCTCGGTTTTCTTTGAGGAATTTTGTCGAACACATGGTGTGCACTACCGAACTCGAAGGATTTCGGCTTAACCAAACGCCGAATACGCTTCAAGGGTCTTGGGATACAACGCATAAGGAACACGGGAGCAAACAACAAAGGCGACAAAGGCCGAAGCTTGCGTGAGCCGGTCGGCCGTGAGCTCCAACCCAGTGTTTTCCAGAAATTAGGCTACAGGATTCAAGAGACCTACCTCGTCCGGCGATGGGCTACGGTGAACGACGGCGGGTGAACAAACCTCTGGTGACAACGAGCTGCTTCCGCGAACTGCTGCTTCTGGTTCGGTCTCTCCTTCCCTCGGTGTTCCTCTCTCGCTTACTCTCGGCTTAGTGGTTTCTCGGTCTCAACACTCCCTGTGCTGCTGGGTTCCAAAGATTACAGCAGCGGCCGATAGTTCACCAGCGGCGGCTAGACATCCGAGGCTCCTCGGCTCCTTATCCGGCCTATTCTCCTCCCTTTCCTCTCGATTTCCCCTCTATGTTCTCTCTGTTCCCCCCGGCTTTGTGTCGTGTTCCCCCTCCTTTCATTCCCGTTGCCCCATTCCGGTTTTATACCCAGCCAGCAAGCGCGCATGGCCTCTGTGGCTGCCAGCTTGCCGGCTAAACTGCCCACTTCGACCCACGGATCACGCTGGCCACCTGCAATCTCGATCCCCTGCTCCTGGTCGCTGCTCCGTTTTTAAGTTCTCTGCAGGTCATCACGTGAAGGACAGCAGGAGGGAGACAACTGATTCGTGTGCGGGCTGGGCTGAAGGGAAAAGGTGGATAGGTCGAGCCGGTGGGCCGCGGGAGGGAAAAAGAAAAAGAAAGGGAGGAAGGGGCCAGGCTAGGGTTTGTCTAAACCCAGGCCTAGCTACACCTCTTTTTTTTTTTTAATTTCGAAATTTTCTTGTAATAATTTTATTTGATAAATTTTTTTGATTGATTATAAGACTAGTGACACAAATTCTCCTCATGTCTATATGTGATGCAATTTTAATGAAATTTTTTTTGTTTAGGGGTTAGAAATCAATCCCCAATTTTTTCAATGCAATTAAGAAACATTTAAACAAATCACCAAAATTTAGGTGTCAACAGCAGGATGGAATAATTTCATGTACAAGCATAATCAGCTAGTGAAGTATGCTAGATAAAATATCCGAATGGCAGTGGTTAACAAATTAGATGTTGAACAAGTGTTGGTTATCTCACTCTAAAACACCTTCACTATATTAACCGGGCATTCAACTAGATATATTTTATGAAAAGAAGGCATGCCAAGATATATAATCTATATAATAAGTAAAGTCTCAGTTAACTTTGTGTTTAGATGCTTCTTAACAATTGTATGCATTGTGCCTATCCCGGTACTCTCGTGCTTAATTATTGTTCATGCACGCATGGAATATGTAGCTATTTCTCCATCCTATATTTTTTGGAAAAAGATTGTGATGGAAACAAGGCACTTGATAACTCTTGGGGAATTGACCCACTTGGCCAAACCTTACGTAGAAGAACAAGTCGTCAACTGACTTGAAGGTTCACAAGCGTGTAGTTGACGTTGCCCGGCTTTATATATCATTATGTCTCTTCCGTTGGCCGGCAAAACATAAGAACCTTTATTTCATCCCTTATTGGTAGACGTATCTGCTAGCTATATTCCCTAAAGTAACCATATAATAATTACATATTATGGATTATTTAATGGTAAATAAGTTTTGTCATTCATCGTCCAATTTATATGAATGAAGTCCATAAAATCAATTACGACTGAACATATTTTTAAGGTGTTAAGAATATGTATGACAGGTTTATTGTTATATTGAATTTTTAAACAATTCCCAATCGACAGATCATTGAGAGGATATTAATGATCCTGTTGAGACTGGTGTATTCTCAAGCTTCACTATTTAATATTAGATACTTGAGGTTATGATGAGTTACAAATCATTGGGTATTATGATATCCAAACTAGAACACAAGTTCACTGAACATGACACACATGGAAAGATTGGCGACATGGAAGCTTTTAGTGGGGTCAATATCTGATCGTTTATGCTTTGGTTAAGTGTAAGATCCTTAGACCTAAGGCATGATTCTAACTTGTATGTTAGATGGCTATGATTCACAAGTGCGCATATTGATACTTTGTTGAATCGTCTTTGTACTTGATGATCATAGTTTGTTCACAAACAAAGCCACATGCGTGCACAATATGGAATCTGTTTTCTTATTATATATGGATATACAAGATTGATGTCCTATGCAATTTAATCGTGACATTGTATTGAAATCCTAGGCCGGGGTTATAACCGAGAATGAATGGTTCATATCTCAAAGAATGCATGTCAATTAGATTTGTGTATATGATCGAATTGGTGGCTTGACCAATAATTCCATGGCCTTTGTTCGATCGGGACATGATGAAACAGGAGGATCGAATTACATGGTCGCCAAAGTTGATATGTTTGTTATGTTCACTATCTGGGTAGTCTGATATATTGCTAGATATCACTCATTATTTGCAAGAATAGGAGATTGATCTGAACAGTCAATTCTCTTGGTTGTGTTAATGTGTTAGTACAAGTCTTGCTACCAGCTTAGTGATGAACCTAAGGATGTCACACACCATAACCAATTAGAATGACGATTGAACGAGAGAAAGAATATTGAAATGTGTTTGCAATTGAGCCAATCAAATTGAGTCAAACTAGAAATAAAAGTTTTGATGAAGGGGCTTCGGAGTTTACAAAGTGTGAAGCGAGTTTCAGACTCTGTGGCTAAATCAAAGATTTGAAGCGTGTTCAAAGTCAGTGACCGAATTAATAATCTGAAGTGAGTTCAAAATTAATAGCTACGTTAATGATCTGAAGTGAGTTCAGAATTAATCGCATCATTAATGGTCTAAAGTGAGTTCAGAATCAATAGCCAAATTAATGATTTGAAATAGTTTCGGACTTAATGACTAAATTAAGATCTTAAATGGTTTCATATTTAACGGTCACATAAAGTTTTGAAATGGTCTTAAAACTTAACGATCACATTAATTATCTAAAACGATTTCAAAATAAATTGGTAGTTTAATGATCTGAAAGCGATTGTCGATTTAAATGACCAATTAATGCTCTGAAACTTGATTTCAAAAGTAATGGTCAAATTAAATATTTGTGATAGTTATAAAGTTAATACTCAGAATAAAAACTTGTAACAGTGACAAATAAATGTTTGGAATAATGCTCTATAATAGTTTCAAAGTTAATTCTCAAATTAGTGTCTGAAATGGTATCAGAACTTACGTCCGTCAGGAGTTACAACCGAATTAATTCTAAAACAATTTAGAGTTAATGCACTAATCTAAATGTGATCTACACTATCTATAAAAGATAATACAAAGAGCAAATCCTTGGATGATCGATGATTGATAATTGAGATTGCTGATGTTAATCAACAAAATCACTCACACGAGAGCAATTACTAACACAATTGTAGTTGTGAGATCTCTCAATTTCTCTCTTATGTTCACCGTAAGAATTGGTGATGTGTCTGAACTAGAGGCTCGATACTTGTGGGGCAAGATCTAAAGAACGTCAGAGCCTTCGAAGAGATAAGACGTTTTTCATTTGAAGAACTTTAAAACTAGTATTATCGGAAGAGGTCAAACATTCATGGTCAAGAATCCAAGAACGTCAGAACCGGTAGTATTGGAGGACATTAGACGTTTGTGCTCAGAATCCGGAAGTACAAGGTTAATATGATTAGCCCATTTAGCTCTTCTATGTGTTTTTGTTAAAATGCATGAAAATACTTTGGAAACACATGTATAAGTGTTTTACTTCCGCTACAATCAAACTTTTGATCTTAATTTACTTATGCACGTATACTTGTTTATCGAAATAAACACCAATAGTATCATCGTCTCCGTATTAGGAAAAAGAATGCATGATGGCTATTGATGATGCACGAAAGAGGTTGTGTTAACCAACACCAATAAAGGTGCATGCCAATGCCAATCACAACCCAAACGATGGCCATGCAAAGTTAAAAGATCGCCTTTGATTAGAGAATGCTTTGCCAAGATATTATGGATGACTTTACAATTAGTTCCAATTAAATCGACTAAATTGAATCGACTAATTGGGTCTATTTTTCACACTCATAGGAGTTCATCTATGTTAATGCTTTACGAATATGATATTTTCTGGGCATTTCTAATAATATCAAGTGTTGTTCATATTTTGGCATTTCTAATTTCCGGAATTTTAGCCCCAATTAGCAAAGGGCCAGAGAAACTTTCGAGTTATGAAGGTATTATGTTGTTTTAGAATAAGGCTTCTAACTAGATTAATCACGTGATAAAAGATAGTGAGACTCTAGATGTACCAGAAAGATTAAAGTTCTTTATTGTGCGATTGGCTCTATTCACCATATTATCCAAATAATAAGTCCGTGTAATAATTTTCTATGAACATCAATTTTCTTAGCCTCCTGCTCTTTTAGAGTTGTTCAAGAAAGAAAAATTTCAAAGTCTGAAACTTTCTAGTTCTTTACTATTTCATTTGCTGAAGCTCAAATTGTACTTAAAAGAGAAAGCAAACATTTGTGAGACTTCGGAAGAGTGTAGTAGAGTTTCTGCACTATGAAATCGAGATTACGTGACTGTAAAATCTCTTTTGATTCATAGTGGAAATTAGCCAGTATGCTGTTAACGCTGAAGAGTGGACGTAGGCTTGATCTAAGCCGAACCATTATAAACCTTGTATTTTTATTCTCTTCCCTAAACTCATTTACTTATTCGTAATTTTATTTATTCATTAGAGATTCAAGACTTATTTCAAGTTCGTTGGTTTTCAGACTCTATTTCAATAGAAAAGTATTTTACAAATGATCTTGCAAAAATTTCTTTTAACACCTATTCACCCCCTCTCTAGGTGTTAGTACTAGCCCTTTCCATTGGTATCAGAGCCTGTGTGCTCATTTTATTGAAGTGTTTTTACTTTTGAGTTAAAGATCTATGGCTAGTATTTTGGCTCCAGGTTTAGTTGAAGGTCAAAGCAACACCAAATATACTTACTTTGATGGGAAGAAATACAACGTATGGAGAAAACAATATGAAAGCATTTCTAAGATCGAAAAATCCCCTGGAATGGGATGTGGTAGAAAAAAGGATCAATTCCAAAACTACATCAACCTCAGAAAGAGGAAAAGAAGTTGCAAACACTAGCGAAATGACACGAGAAGATTTAACCAAGAAACAAGCTCTTGATGCTAAAGCTATTTACTCTTTATACTGTGCTTTATCTCCTATTGAGTATAATCAAATTTCTTCCTGTGAAATAGCAAAAGAAGTTTGGGACAAATTGTATGTTACCTATGAAGGAATTGATCGAGTAAAGGAAACGAAAATCAATATTTTACTCAGACAGTATGAAGCCTTCAAGATGAAGCTTGGAGAATCCATCACTGATATGTTTAGTCGCTTCACAGAGATTGTAAATAAATTAGCATATCAAGGACAACCAATATCAGGACCAGTGAAGGTCAATAAACTGCTGCATAGACTCTCCAAAGACTAGAATCATGTGAAAACATCAATTAGAGAAACTCATAGGATCATGCCTCTTTCAGTAGATGAATTAGTGGGCACACTTCAATCATATGAAGTGGAGCAAATCAATGAGGAAAAAGATCACAAAGGTAAGAAGTAAATTTCTTTAAAATCTAACGATGATTCTGATGATACAGATTCAGAAGAAGACATGGACGATGAAGAATTAGCACTCATGATTAGGAAATTCAGGAAGTTGAATAGAAAGGAAAGAAGATTCAACTGGAAAAAAGCAAGTCACTTAAAAATTCTAGAACAAATCAACTGAGGATGATGAAGTCAATAAAGACATGATTTGCTTTGAATGTAAGAAAAAGGGACACATCAGACCCAACTGCCATTTGTTAAAGAAAAAGAAAGAAAGAACTGAGAATTACAATAAGGCTGTCAAAGCAGAAACATAGAACTGAGAATTACAATAAGGCTCTCAAAGCAGAAACATGAAGCAATACTGAATGTGAGGAAAGTGATGAAGAATATGCCAACATACGTCTAATGGCCAAATCTGAATCAGACTCAGACCTCGAAACAGACTTTGATTCAAACTTAGACAAAGAAGTTGAGGTTAGTAATTTAAAAATTCCTGTTAAAGTCTCGAAGTATATAGATGAACTCTATCTTAGTCTCAAAACATCTCTTAAAATGATTTCCGAGCTAAAGAGGGAGAATTCCAAATTGAGGCAACAAGAATCTTCTTGGAAAGAGAAGTTTGAAAGTCTGAAAAAAAAATTGCTGATTTGAAAGAAAACTCTTATTCTCTTTCTAAATAATATCTCTTTTTAAATGAAGATATTTCAAATATAGCAAAAGGTTTTCAAAAAGATCTAAGAAATTGGAGAAAATTTTTTCTGTATAAAGACCTTATTTTAACAAATCTGGTTTGTGAATGACTTTAGAAACTGTTCTTTTAATTGATTTTCCCAAAGTTAAAAAAAGGATCAAACAAAGACCCACAAAGACATTTTACAAAAATCACTTTCAAAAAGTTCTTGTAAAACCTGTTGGCGAAATGCTCTCAAATATTCAAAGTGTAACAACTCAAAACATTTCGAGAAGGAATGTCCCAAAGTCTGGAGACATGTTAAGAGGGATTGGGCAAAGACAGTATTTAATACTAACTCCCCTAGACCTAAGAAAATATGGGTACCAAATAAAGCTTGAGTTCTTTTCTTGATCATAGGTCACTATCAAAAGAAAGATCATATGGTATTTGGATAGTGGTTATTCGAGGCACATGACAAGAGATTCTAGCTACTTTATAAAACTCGTTCAAATAAATGGTGAAAAAGTTTCTTTTGGTGGAAACAGTAAGGGAAGAATCGTTGGTTGTGGAACCGTGAAAATTGGAAGCCTGACCATCAACAATGTCTCCTTGGTGGAAGGACTGAATTACAATCTACTTAGCATTAGTCAGCTTTGCAACACTGCATTCAAAATTAACTTCCAAGAAGGTATCTGTTTGGGGACAAGTAAAGATTTCTCTCAATCTTTTACTAGACAAAGGCATGGGAACATTTACCTCCTGGATATAAAACCAAAAAGTTTTCAGTGTCTCATATCCATTCAAGATGAAACAAATCTTTGGCATCGAAAGCTTGGTCATGTCAACATGAAGCAGGTTGCCAAGATTTCATCCAAGAAGCTTGTTCGTGGTCTTCCTAACCTGACTTATCAAAAATTTGAATTATGCACTCCTTGTGTTTTGGGAAAACAGGCTACAAGTTCCTTTAAACCTATAAATCAAATTTCTACTAATCGAGCTTTACAGCTTCTGCATATGGACCTCTTTGGATCAATCGGGACTCAAAGCATTGGTGGAAAAAAGATACTACCTAGTAATCGTGGATGATTACTCTCGTTTTACTTGGGTATATTTTCTAGCAAATAAGCTTGAAGCATTTTCTCACTTTTCAAAGTTTGTAAAGAAAGTTCAGAATGAAAAGGGATATGCTATTTCAAGTATACCTACAGACCATGGAAGTGAGTTCGAAAATCAAGACTTCTCAAAATTCAGTGATAATTCTCATTTCCAACATGTTTTCTCTTCTCCATACACTCAAAAACAGTATGGGGTTGTGGAAAAAAAGAACAGATCTTTACAGGAAATGGCAAGAACCTTTTTAATTGAGAGTAAAATTTCCTCTCGATTTTGGGTTGAAGCAGTTTCAACAACCTACCATATTATCAATAGAATGTTCTTGAGGCATATTTTAAAGAAAACTCCTTATGAGGTGTATAAAGGAAAAAATAAAATGTTTCTTACTTTCATGTGTTTGGTTATAAGTGTTTTGTTTTGAAAAATACAAATGATCGAACCAGGAAATTTGAAGAAAGATCAGACGAATGAATTTTCCTTGGCTACTCTACCTCAAGCAAAGCATATAGAGTTTTCAACAAGAAAACTCAATCTGTGGAAGAATCAATGAACGTCAAGTTTCAAAAATCTATGCAGAATCAATTGGATCAAACTCAACTTGAAGAATTTGAATCTACTCCAGACTTTATAAAGTCTACTTCTCCCGAAATGGTTCACTCTTCTGAAGATCAGCAACAAACAGAACTAGAAGGTTCAACTAAAGCAGAGGATCGGCAGACTTTCACACCAACCAGTAACTGGAAGCATAAATCTAATCATCCCAATGAACTCATCATTAGCAACATTAATGAAGGAATTCACACCAGATCCAAAATGAAAGAAGAGTCTAGCGCATTAGCACTTATATCTGAGATAGAACCCAAAAGCGTAGAAGAAGCCCTATCTAATGAAAATAGGATCAAAGCTATGCAAGAAGAGGTCGGACAATTCAGTATCAACGATGTTTGGGAGCTAATTCCTAAACTAAAAGGTAAATTTATTATTGGAACTAAATAGGTTTTCAAGAACAAAATGGACGAGAAAGGAAAAGTGGTCAGAAACAAAGCAAGACTTGTGGCCAAAGGATATACGTAAGAAGAAATGATAGATTATGATGAGACCTATGCACCAGTAGCGAGGTTAGAAGTAATTAGATTATTACTTACTTTTGCTTATTATAAAAATTTTAGGTTATTCCAAATAGATGTCAAAAGTGTATTTCTCAATAGATTTATCCAAGAAGAAGTCTATGTAGAACAACCCCTTGATTTTGAAGACCCAAGAAAGCCAAACTCAATCTACAGACTGAAGAAGGCATTGTATGAATTAAAGCAAGCACCTCAAGCTTGATATGAAAGTGTTGACACCTAAATTTTGGCGACCCATTTAGTCATTTATCACATTAAAAATTATGGGTTAATTTTATCCCTGAAAAAAATATCAATTACATAGCATATAGATGTGGGTGCATTTATTTTTAATTTACATATTTTGCATTTATTTATTGGACCGGTGACGGGTGTATTTGAATTAATGATTCTGAGCTTTAAATTGACAGGCCGGACTAAACCCATGAAGCGAGCAAATTGGCCTAAGCCTTTTTTTTAAGTAATCGGAAATTATCTCATGAGAAAATAAAATTTTGAAATTTTCCGGGATATGATGAATTTTTGGATATGGCAGATGTGAAAAGTGAATATTACATTTGGAAGAAAAAAGAATCTCCGTGGATATCAATTTGGAAAAATTAAAACCCTAGTTTGAGGCTTATAAATAGATTAGTTGTATAGGTTTTCAAGGAGGCCGCACAATTGAAGACATGGCCATACACTAAATTGAGGGAAAAATCGTGAGGGGAAGCTTCTATACAGAGTGCTCGTGAAGCATCAGGAATCGCAACACCTCCTATTGCCAATTGAGGAGTCCCATATGAAAAGCGAGGTTCGCCAAGCCCATTGATACCACCAGTAGCCTCGTGACGAGCTGCAGCTTCCGAAGGACAAGTTGATCTGATTTGCCCCTGCTAGATCGATGCCGACCTTGACAATGTTGCAGTCCACCGCCCATGGACGTCGCTGCTTCTATTGTCCATTGCATTGATGAGGGCTGACCTAACTGGGATCCACAACGACGATGAATCCCCTCCATTGGCAAATAAGTTGGTGCAGTCAATCTGCAACACTTGGCTTTCTTCTCTGCAATACCCTCCACATGCGAAGATTGAGACGGTCACAGCATAGCAAACACAAAAATCAGAGGTCTACAATTCAGATTTCTCAGAGCACGTTGATCAAAACACACGAGAGAGAGAGAGAGAGAGAGAAGAGGGGTCCTTCGGCCAAGGCTTGGTCGAAACACCGTTTGTGCAATCCCTTTGCTACGGAGCCCGGCGTCGTTAAGCACCTGTCGTCGCGAGCCCCAACCTCAACGACTAAGCCATTGACCCAATATGCCACGAGCTCTTCGCTCACCGTTAAGTTCCAGCAATTCCAAGCGTAGTTCTTTTGCCGAAAGCACTCACGTTGAATATTCCATATGCTGCATGAAGACAATTCCACTTGCTACATGAAGAAGATCCATTGACTTTGACTGAAAAAGAGGCCACCTGTTTTGCCGTGCCTACAAATCATCCGTGAGCGTCTTTGTCCAACCCTGATCTCCACCGGCAGCGGGAGATTTGTTGTCAAAGGAACACCACCATTACAGCATACAACGTTCCTGATTCAAGCAGCCACAAGCCAAGTCGACCTTCGAAGTTTCCATTTTTACAGGCTCATCGAACTGTGCCAGCTTCGATTGTGAATCTCCGTGCCACCGCTGCTCACCACCATCCGTCGTGTTTCACCATCAAGGAGCCGGTTGCGATCCCGATCCAATTGCGCTTGGTCCAAATTTGGAAAGAATATCCTTGAATTAGGTAAGACTCTTGATCAATTTGATTTTCATATATCTCGCTGCCTAATTCATAATATCGCAATCTTTCTTTAAATGTTTGATCGATATTGCCATATCCAAAAGATCTCTTGATCCCTCATGAATTAGGAAATTTTCCTAATTTCGCAACGTGCATATGATTGATAGTCCAATTTCACGCTCGAAATACGACTCGCAATCGCACAAAAAATTTCACCAATCTGATCTCACGCTTGAGGTACGATTCGCGATTTTACTTGAAATTGATCAATTCGATTTCATGCGCGAGATACAATTCGTCAATTTATTTCCAAAATGGACATAGATGATATCTTGCTTGGTTTGTTGCCGTGCTGTTCTTGATGTCTTATTTTGATTGCTCCTGTAAAAGAAAAAAAAATCAAAAAATGTAGGTTAGAATTAGGTTTATTTCCTGTTTTAGGGTTTGCATATTTAGAATAGGGATTTTATTTCGAATTTTAAAAAAATAAAAAATCAGAAATCAAATCAACCAATTTAGGTTGTTAGATTTTTAACTTGGATTGCATGTTTAATTATTTGGCAATTTTAAATTTCGAAATTAATTAAAAAAACACAACGAAAAAATCATCATGCATATGTCATGTAGAATTATGGCATCTTTTTTGTACGTCATTGCATATTAGGATAAAATTGCACTTAGTTTAATTTTAGACAATATTTTTCTTAATTTTTTTATAAGTTTAGGTATTTTCTTAAATAGATTGCATTTTAGGATTACTTGGGTTAAGATAATATTTTAGTTTAAATTAGGATTTGGCTTAGCTTAATTCCTAATATAAATTGAATAGGATCTTAATCTAGCTAGATAATTTTCACATTTTACCTAATTTCAAATTTCATGAAAAATACAAAAAATGCCATAGGTTGAATTAGTTTTATTTTCTAGGATAGATTGCATTTTTTAAGGAAAAATAGAGAAAAGAAAAAAGAAAAAGAAAAAATGTCACATGCACGTCATTAGGATTAGATTCATTGAAATACATGTCATGTGGTAGTTGTTGCTAGGTCCACCTAATTAGAAATTACATGTCATTACAGTTAGGTCATTTAGTTAATATTGCATCGCATATTGCATAATTTTCATTAAATAAGTGAAAAAAAAAAGAGAAATTGCGTGTTAATTAGAAACCATATCTAGGGTTGTTGATGTGGATTTTAATTTAACATTGCAGATGCTTTCGTTGCTTTGAGATAAGTTTTGCAATCTATTCATTGTTTTCTTGAGTGTTAAATTGGTGGATTTCGCACTCGTATGATCACCTCACATGTTAGGGAAATAGATTTAAAATCAATTTAAGCTGCCTGCAAAAAAAAATATTTTTTTTTAAATAAAAGAATGGTACCGAAAGGGCATTAGAGAAATCAAGTGTAACCAAGTCCCCGAATCCATAATCTCTAGTTCATAGGAGTAAAGTAAAACTTACATTACTTTACTTAGATTTCTAATCGACCCACCAAAAAATAGATTAGTGGCAACTCGTAGATAAAATCTATTTGCATGTTAAGAATCTGAACATAAGTTGCGAATTGGTATGGGCTTGAGAGAGCCCGAGTTAAGTCTAAGCTTAATAATCCATTAGCCAAACCCTAGGTGGTTCACACCCGAAAAATTTGGTCGCAACAGAAATGTTAAGTAAATTTCTAATCCGAAATGGTTTTGAAAAGGGAAAGGTAGATACTACCTTATTCATAAAGAAAGAAGAAAAAGACTTTTTATTAGTTCAAATTTATGTCAACGATATTATTTTTGGATCTCCTAATGAAAATTTATGCAAGAAGTTTTCTAAGTCTATGTAGGATGAATTCGAGATGAGCATGATAGGTGAATTAACTTTCTTTCTCGGATTACAAGTCAAACAATTGAAGAAAGGAATTTTCATTCACTAAGAAAAATTTGCAAAAGATCTCATCAAGAAGTTTGGATTGGAAAATTGCAAAAAGATCGAGATATCAATATCAAGTTCTTCAAAGCTCGATAAAGATGAAAGAGGAAAGAAAGTTGACCAGAAACTCTACAGGAGTATTATTGGTTCGCTTATTTACCTTACTGATTCTAGACTTGACATTTTGTTTAATGTTTGCATTTGTGCTAGATTCCAATCAGATCCCAAAAAATCCCACTTAAGTACTACAAAACGCATCATCAAATATGATGCAACTATTCCAAAGCTAGGTTTGTGATATTCCAAAGAATGAGACTTTACTCTCATTGGATATTCAGACGCAGATTTAGCAAGTTGCAATGTTAATATAAAGAGTACTTCTGGCACTTGTCAACTGCTGGGCAACAAGCTGGTGTCTTGGTTCTCAAGGAAGCAGAATATTGTAGCTCTTTTAACAGCAAAAGCAGAGTATGTGGCTTTTAGAAATTGTAAGTTATTACTTCTTAAATAGAAGCAATTTAATCTTAGTATGAAGCTCTCAAAAAGGTATGTTAATATTCAATCGTTGCTTGCCTATTTTAATTTTGGAAGTTACATTTTTCAAAATTTTGAATTTTTGACAGTTTTCATTTTTGAAAAAGGAAATTTTGGTGTGATGGTTTGTTTTCGTACAATGGTTCGGATAACCCATTTCATTTGCCTTTTATACCGTCGAGTTTTTCTTCTTCATTTACACTTTTACAAACCCTAGAATACAAAATTTCTACTTTCTCACTTCTACTCTCAAGATCGTTCTCCAAGTTTTCACCCTTCTTAAATGAATAAGTTAGAGAAATCCTCCTTGACTGCAACAATGCCGTTCCAAAGAAAGTCTTCTAGGATCGCAAGCAGAGACCACTAAGCATGCCTGAGGGTCCTACGCACTTTGACTTAGGCGATGAAGAAGATTTTCCTCAGCAATCGCAACAGCATCAACAACAGCGTCCTACTCAAAATTCTCTGCACCAACCAGCAAAAGAAGAGATCGTGGAAAACGCTGAACCCGTAAGAACGCTAAAACCTGAGTTCCTCTTTAAACTCTACAATCAGTTAAAGCAGGGTGACACTGCTATGACTTTCATTAATGAGTTTTTGAACGAGAGAGGGTATAGGAATGAGACTTAGTTTTTGAGATCAATGGAAATGTTAGGCATTGTGCCTGAAGGTTTGGCAAATAGGACTTGCCAACTTTTCAAGAGATTATCGGTCTGGATCTTTTAATCAGCTTGAGATTAATGATAATGATGAGAGGTTGTATGCGAACTTTCAGCCTAGGATGGGCGTTGCTGCAAAAATGCATGGTGAGGGAACGAATTTATTTCGGTCCAAAGATCATCAAAGAACTAACTCCAAACTACTGAAGAGAGGGGTGATGAACCATCGAACTGTGAATTTCGATTTTTTAGACTTTGTGAAGGTGAATCCAAGGGATAGATTTGCTCTTCTTCAACTTGAAAGATTTTGTTCAGAGACCGCTGACACTTACGCCGATTTAACTACTTATTTCTATTCGAATCTATCATTTCTAGATGCGAATAGATTTTGTTTTACTATAAGGTATAGAGAGTTTGTGGTGGACGTAGACACATTGGCGGATGTTATTGGTGTGGAAAGAGGGAGTTTTCGACCAATAAATGTGAATGTTGGTCATGCTACAAGTTTCATTCTGAAGGATAAACTTTCTAAGGGTGACATCATTTACCAAAGAATGAATGCCTCCAACATTTTGCTGCACAAGGTTGTGATAAACTGCATTTGACCCAAGTCTACCTTAAAGACTGATGTTTCTTGTGCATTAGCTAAACTGATGTTTGCCATCAATAATTAGATGAAGTTCTCACTACCACACACAATCTTGATACACATGTACAAGACTGTTGTGAAAGATAAGGGACAATTCCTTTACTCTGCGATGGTGTTAATACCTAAATTTTGGTGACCCGATTAGTCATTTATTGCATTAAAAAATTATGGATTAATTTTATCCCTGAAAAAATAATTAATTGCATAGCATATAAATTTAGGTGCATTTGTATTTTTGCATTTATTTATTGGACTCGGTGACGGATGGGTTCAAATTAGTAGCTCTAAGCTTTAAATTGACAAGCCGGACTAAGTTCCCGGTGAGAAAAAACCGGCCCAGGCCTAGTATTCTCTAATCATCGAAAATTCGCTAAAAAGGAATCACGATTTGATATTTTCGGAAAATGTTCATATTTTTTGTAAATCTTTTGTATCTTCATGTAATATATGATATGTTTCGTAGGGGACTGAAAGATTTAGGGTAAAATATCAAGAGGAAGATAGCTCGTTGAATAAAGGATATAGGTCGTATAAATATATGAATAATCTTATCCGAGGAAATACAAAAACTATTGAAGGATTTCGTTTGCTCGATCCCGTCACTTGCCTTATAAGGGGGCGGCCAGAATTCTTTAAGAGGGCTTCTCTTCGTTGAAGAAGGTGGAAACAAAAAAGTCAAAAAGTGAAAAAGAGAGGAAAGGGAAGAGGGGTTTCGGTTCTTTGGGAAAGGAAAAGTCAGCAAGGGGCAGAGGGAAAAGAGACGTGAGAGGACGTGCGCAGGCGAAAGAAGAAAAAAAAAAAAACCCAAAAGTTTCTGTTCATCTAGTGTTGCTGTGATCATCCCTTGTGCTGCCGATCTCCTCGCCAGTGCACGCCGCAGCCAAGCCTGAGTGACTCCGAGCGTTGAGGCCGCGACGCCCCTGCTCCCTCGCCGTTGTAACCCTTGCAACGCCGGCCTTCCTCGCTCGCTGCACGTGGCCCGGACGACAACAGGTGTAGATCCCACGAGCGCCGCAGACCGCCTTCGCCACTGCCTGTTCTGTTCCGCTGCTGTGGCCGACCCCCTGCACTGCGCTCCGCTGCGATCCACTCGACCCCTCGCCACCTGCAACCCTCTATCAAACGTCTCCGAGCGCCAACACTTTCGCCAATGACCCAGCACCTAACGCTGCCTCAGCCTTCGCCGGTGGTCCACCTCTGCTCAGCCCAACACCCGACACTCCTGCAGCGTTTCTGCCTGACACCACTGCAGCGCTTCTGCACGTGACACTCCTGCATCGCGCACCTCCGCCTCTGTTCCAACGACCCGACGCTGCTCCTGCTCCGTTCGTTGCTGCAGTCCGCCCCCGCACCGCACCTCCATCGTCCGCGAGTGTCGACGCTAGTGCCTCTCTTCCATCGGCCCGCGCCTCCTCCGTTGCTCGTGCCACGACGCTACCGCTGTCCTGATCTTCCCGCTCGAGCGCCCCGACGACGGCAGATCTGAGCCTGTCATCGCTTCGCCGCCAAGCGAGCCCCGAACCGGTCCGCGTCTCTTCTGCTTCGTCTCGCCAAAAGCCACCACCCTTGCGAACCCGCCGCGCCTCCAGCCCATAGCGACCAGCGAGCCTGACACTGCTGCCCCCTCCGAACGGCGGCACCACCGCAGCTCCTGCGACCAGTCCCGATTGCAACGCCCGACACTGCTCCTGTTCTGCCGTGCTCCGCCACCACCGTAGCCCGCATCCTCTGCAGCTTTGGACCGCTGCCCTCCTCCAAGCGATGACACTACAGTAGCTTGCCCCTCCGCCGCACACCTGCAACGTCCCTGCTCGCTGCCGGTCCCCTCGCTACTGCCCGAGCCTGTTTTTGCCGGACCTTGCCGGAGCTCCGATCACCGAGATCTCCGACCGACGGCGACCAGCCACTGCACGTGTACGAGCCCTGCTTGGTAAGGAAAAGGAAGGAAAAATAAAAAGGAAAAAAATAAAAGCAAATTAGGTAGTTTTTCTTTCTATTTACTTTATTTTGTTTTTATTTTATTTCATTTTACTTTACTTTTTTAGTAGAATTGTTTCTCGATGTATGATTGAGATTCCCGACATGAATTAGCCTCTTAAATTAATAATTGATAGTCCGATTTTCGCGCCCATAATCCGACTTGCAATCACTTAGAAAATTGCTAATTCAATCTCCCATCCAAGATTCGATTCGCGATTTATTTAAAAATTTGTCAACCGATCTCACGCTAAAATATGGTTTGCCAATTTGTGGATATCAATCATATCTTATATGATTTGCCGTCATGTTAGTTGAATCAATTTTATTTTTGTAAAAGGAAAATTCCAAAAAAAAATATTTGAATTAGGATTGGGTTGGTTTTAGAATATCTCTTGTTATCTTGCATATTTAGAATAAGGATTTTATTTCGAATTTGTTAAAAAATAAAAAATAAAAAATGCATTAATTTAGGATGTTAGTTTTAAATTTGAATTGCACGTTTAATTATTTGGCAGTTTTAATTTCGAATTCATAATTAAAAAAAAAGAAATTAGAATTATGGCATTCTTTGCATGTCATTGCATATTAGGATAGATTGCATGCTTATTAAGAAAATAAAAAATCATGTGCATGTCATATAGCGTTAGGTTCATGAAAGGAACGTCATTTAGCGATTGTTGCTAGGTTCATTTAATTACAAATTGATCGTCATTATGATTAGGTCATTTTGGTTAATTTAGATTGCATATTTAATTATTGCATGTTCATTAAGAAAACATAAAAAAAAAAAAATTACTTTACTCATTCATATAGTTCAGGCTATATTACTATGTCATATCATTTCTTGTTAGATTAGAAGCATTGCACTGTATATAGATTATATTCTCATTAAATTAGTGAAAACAAAAAGGAATTACGTGTTAATTAGAAATCATATCTATGGTTGATAATGTGAATTTTGAACTAACAATGCAGATATTTTCGTTTATATGAGATAAGTTCTACAATTTATTCATTGCTTTCTATGGTGTTAAATTGGTGATTTGTGTACCCGTATCCAAACTGCCTGCAAAAACATTTTTGAAAATAAAAAGAAATGGTACCGAAAGGGTATTAGAGAAGTCTAGTGTAACTAAGTCTCCATATCCAAAATCTCTAGTTCGTATGAGTAAAATAATCCTCCTATTATATTACTTAGATGTCTAATCGACCTACCGTAAACTAATTTGTGACGACTCCTAGATAAAATCCATTTACATGTTAATAAATTTGAACTTAAGTCGCGAATTGGTATGGGTTTGAGAGAACCCGAATTAAGTTTAGGCTTAACAATCCATTAGCCAAACACTAAGTGATTCACACCTGAAAAATTGGTCGCAACACTTGGCGACTCCATTGGGGACTTGAGTTAAAACCTTGCCAATTTTTCTTTTCTTTTGAAAAATATTTTTGTTTGGCAGTGAGGATCCCAGGTACGTCCCTAACATTTAAAGTGTTAAATATTTTTGTAGGATGGGAAGTATAAGGGGAAGTGTTTGCTAACCTTTGTTTAATAGGGAGGTGTAGGAATGTATAGTTTATTTTCATATACGAAGTGTTGCTTGATATAATTGTCGTGCATGCTTTGCATATAGCACTACACTATTGCACACACAACCTGCCGCCGAACCTAGGCCGCATAGGATCATTGAGGATGGTATTGAGATGAATGCTACTCCGACCACCTGCCCGCGGTACGAGTCACCCATCTCAATCCCGAAGTTTCTTTTTTGGTATTAAGAGTACCCACCTTGGTTCGCATGCTCGCAACCTAGGTCAGCTCTTTGACCAAGCCGAAGTCATGAGGACCCGACATAGGTCACACGCCCGTGGCTAGTCCGATCATCCTTGTGGCTCCATTTTGATAAGCCTTATAGATTAGAAATCGAGCCACTTACCATGCACATATCTATGTGATTGTTGTCGATTTTTCTTGATAAAGTAAGTTTTCTATCCCTGTACCATGCAATTTATTTTGTCGTGCTTTTAGTTTGTCCATGACAATTTAGGTCAAGCATTGATTTAACTCCTTTGTCAATTAGAGATTAAATGAGGAAATTGTCATACAATGAATCATTTTGAAAAAAAAAAAAAAAAAACTTTGGAGAATTTGTTTTCAATTCATGTCTAGGAAATTTGATATTTCTAGGGTGTCTAATTCTCTAGCCTTTTTTTAAGAAATTCCTTTCTTGTACGAACTTTTCATGAATAAACGAAAAAGAAAAATGAAAAAAAAATCAATTAGATCATTGTCATGGATTGACTCTCTATTTACACCTCATGCTTACATGATCCCGTTCATTCAAATTAGGTGATTATGGAGTGATCTCGCTCACCCATCCATACACGATCGAGAGCTAGAAGGGCGAATCAAAACGGGTGAGAAATTGCGACTTGAAGAAGAGAGCCAAGAGCACTTTTAAACCGTCTCATTTTTTTGAAGTAGCCGAATTTGACGCCACCATGAAGAGACTAGTGACATATCTAGAGAAAGAACTCAAGCACACATGATTCATGATCCTAAGTAGTTCAATTTCCTTATTTAATTGGGGCATGTTCAATTGCACATCCCCCTATGTGGGAATTTTTATTACTTTTCAGGGATTTGTTTCAATTTCTTCTCTTTTGCCTTAATGCTTGAATATCACATTTTCATCCCAATAAATGTAATTTGATTGATGAATATCAATAAAATTACAAGTTTTGTTTTGAGAACATGATGGGGTACACCAAACCAGCCCGGTGACAATATCCAACAAATAAATTATGAGGACTCGGCTTTTTCATGCTTCCTCATCCAAAAGATCCAAAAAAAAAATCATTATTCAAGTCATTTAAAAAAAAAAACATGCGTTAGGTTAGCCTTGTTTAATTTTCTAACTCATTTACTTTATGTTTCAAAGCATTATTTTATTGGCCTGATGAGAAAGAATCTAAAAAAGCACATCAGGGGCAAAAGAGAATTTACAATATTGCGATCTTGACTTCACAGTGAAGAGTCTCTACTGTTTTCTCACAAAATCTCACTATGAGTCTCTCTCTTTTGTGTACAACTTTGAGCTCAGTATTTAGAGTAACAAGGAAATGAAAAGTTTCAGACTTTGAAATTTCTTTTTCACACACTCTGTCGAACAACTAGAGAGTCTACCTTAAATACTTGTCGCGACCAATTTTTCGAGCGAACCACCTAGAGTTTGGCTAATAGATTGTTAAGTTTAGACTTAACTCGGGCTCTCCCAAACCCATACCAATTCGCCACTAAGGTTTAAATTCTTAACATGTAGATAGATTTTATCTAGGAGTCGCCACTAATCTATTTTTTGGTAGGTCAATTGGAAACCCAAGTAAAGTAACGGGAGTTTTATCTTACTCCTACGAACCAGAGACTATGGGTATGAAGACTTAATTACACTAAATTTTTCCAATGTCCTTTCGGTACCATTCTTTTATTTTCAAAAATGTTTTTGTAGGCAACTTGAATTTATTTTAAATCCATTTTCCTAACATGTGAGATGATCATGCGGATGCGCAATCCACCAATTTAACACCCAGATTAATAATAAATAAATTGCAAAACTTATCTCAAAGCAACGAAACCATCTGCAATATTAAATTAGAATAAACATCAAAAACTTCCGATCCAGTTCCTCCACCACCGCGAACCCCAGTTAGATTCAGGCATGATAAATATGATTTTTAATTAACATGCAATTTCTTTTTTTTTTTCACTTATTTAATGAAAATTATGCAATATATGATGCAATATTAACTAAATGACCTAATTTTAATGACAGGTAATTTCTAATTGAATGGACCTAGCAACAATCACTAAATGGCATGCATTTCATGAATCTAATCCTAACGATGTGCATATGACATTTTTTCTTTTTCTTTCTTTTTCCTAAAAGAATGCGATCTATCCTAGATAATAAAACTAATTTATCCTAAGACATTTTTTGTATTTCTTATGAAATTCAAAATTAGGTAAAATGTGAAAATTACCTAGCTAGATTAAGATCCTATTCAATTTATATTAGGAATTAGGTTGAGCCAGATCCTAATTTAAACTAAAATATTATCTTAACCCAAATAATCCTAAAATGCAATCTATCTAAAAAATCTATCTAAATTTAAAATTAGTTAGAAAGTAAAATTAAACATGCAATCTTACCCTAGCAATAACGTGCAAAAGATGCCATAATTCTATATGACATATGCATGATAATTTTTTTTTTTACTTTTTTCCTTTTTTTAATTTTCGAAATTAATAATTGCCAAATAATTAAACATGCAATCCAAGTTAAAAATCTAGCCGCCTAAATTGATTGATTTGATTTTTGAATAAAATTCATATTCTAAATATGTAAACCCTAAAACAAGAAATAAACCTAATTCTAACCTACATTTTTTGAATTTTTTTTTAAAATAAAAAATAAAATTAACTTAAATGACACAATGACAAATTAGAGTGATATCCAAATTGACGAACCATATCTCGTGTATGAGATCGGGTTGGTCAATTTTAAATAAATCGCAAATCAAATCTCGAGTGAGAAATCGGATTGACAATTTTTCAAGTGATTGTGAGTCGGATTTCGAACGTGAAAATCGGATTGACAATCACAAATTTCACAGGCTATTTCATGTCTAACATCTCATCCTTATACTAAGGAATAATTATACTAAAAAAAAGCTATAAAAGAAAATAATAAAAATACAATAAAATAAATAAACAAATAAAAATACCTAAATTTTTTATTTTTTTCTTTTTTTCCCAAAGCACGGCTTGTGCTCGAGTGATGCCCAGCCAAGGGTGGCTGATTGGAGGTCCGGCAGGGGGAAGCTCTGGCGACTGCAGGTGGCGGAGCTCGGCGGCACAGGCACCAGCAAGCGGATCTGCAGCGAGGGGACCCGAAACAGAGGCTAGACAGCTCGATGGTAAGGGCGAAGCAGCGCGTCGTGGGTGCAGCTGCCGAGCGGAAGGGCTGACCGTAGGCGGACCAGCGACGAACGAACCAGGAGCAGAGTCGGGGTCGTCGCTGATCGGCACGGTGGGGCGTCGGACGGTCGCACGGTGGCTCGGCGTCCGGATCTAGAGCGGTGGAAGCAGCTCGTGTGAGACTCGGATCAGCATAGCAGCAACTTCGCCGAACGGAACAGAGGGCCAAACGGCAACGGATAGGGCGGATCAGCTTGGTTTGCAACGTCAGGCCACCGGTCGGAGGTCGCGGTGGTCAGATCCAGTTGCAGGAGCGGAACTCGGGCGCTGGGCTCACGGGTTGCTGAGGCGTCGCTGCTGGAATCGCAATGGCTTGAGCTGATGCAAGGGGTCAGGCGTCGCGGGGAGAAGACCCCGGGTGCGGGCGTCGATCGAAGGCGGAACTTCGGGCTGCGAGTGTCTCGGTGGTGCGGCGAGGGTGTTCGCGGACGGAGGCCCGGCTGTAGGTCGCGGGCTTCGGCGGACGTGGCGACGAGCGGGTTGACTGGCGGTCGCTCAGTCGTCGAGAGCAGCGAAGGCGGGCCGCAGGAGCAGCGGTGGCCGGCGCGAGGAATGGGTAGTGGCGTCGGTGCTGTGCAGGTACATGACTCCAGCGACCGGCAGAAGATCAACACGCTGAAGAAGAAGACCAGTTTTCTTCTTTCTTTTCCTCTTTTTTTCACTGAGAAGTCCCCTCACGCGTCCCTCTCTCTCTGCTGCACTGTTGCTGTCCCCTCCTGCTGGCTTTTACGTTTTTCTTTTTGTATTGCTCTATCCAAGGAACGAAGGAAGACACCTAAAAACCCTAAAAACCGAAGTGAGAATTTTCTTCCTCTTTTGTCTTCAGTTTTTTTTTTTACCTCCTCCCAACGAAAGATTTTCTTTCCTCTCAATGGCAGTGTATTCAATATGTTTGGCCTCTCTAAACCCTACGCAATTAACCTATTTATAGGCCATAAGTTAGGGTTTTAATTTTTCCAAATCCATATCCACGAAAAAAAATTTCCGAATGCAATATTTGATTTTCCAAACACAATATTTATTCTTGATATAATTCAGGATTGCAAGAAGATTCTTCTTAAATTTGAAATTTCGCACGAATAAATCCGTAAAATCTCTATGAGGATATAGGCTTGAGCTGATTTGCTCTCTTCGTGAGCTTTGCCCAATTTATCAAATTAAAAGTTATTAACCATCAATTCAAACACATCCATCACTGGTCCAATAAATAAATGCAAAAAATACAAATTTAAAATAAATGCACCTAAATCTATATGCTATGCAATTAATATTTTTTTCTTTTCAGGGATAAAATTAACCCCTAATTTTTTATGTAATAAATAAATAACTGGATTGCCAAAATTTAGATGTCAACAATACTCCTTCATGCCTTCTCGACCGTTGGCACTTTCCAAAGGAATTCTTCCAATCAACCCATTGACGAGAATCAATCAAGGAGATCTCAAGCCGTTTGAAAATTATGATGAAAGCCCGTCAATCCTGTTCACCCATATAATCAATATCTTGGTTTCCATAAGTAGATTATTTTCATATTTACTTGCAATCCGAAAAGATTTGATATGTCTAAATTGATTCCAATAATGATAATAAATCACGTAGATAATATTTCCATCCAGAAGGTCATATATAACCTGTACAAACCGAACTCTTGAAGTAAGAATAATAATCTCGTGTTTGAATGAATCTTCTTTCTTCACTTGCGTTCAGTCTGGAATTTGTCAGAGTAGGCAGACTATTAATATCGAATAGATTTTGACACTAAAGTCTGGTAGTCTTCAGATTTTGATACTAAAGTCGGCAGTCTTTAGATTTTGATACAAAAGTCTAGAAATCTTCAGAATAGACTTTGGATAAGTTTTATCAACTTCAAAACATCAAAGGAGTTTTCTCCAACAATACGTTTAGGACATTCTGAACAACCACTGATTAAAGGTTGATATTTATGGCGGGATTGAAATATGGAATTAGCAAGACTATTGTTGTTAGATGAAAAAAAAAAAAAAAGATGCTCGTCCCAGTGGCAAGCCCTAAGAGTTGGGGTTCTAGTTTTTATACTTTTAAACATTGTGCAATTGTGTTTGCCACTCATATTTGATTTATATTCACACAAATTTAAAATAAAATAAGTAAAAAGTGAACATGTGATGCTAAGTTCAGTACATGGATGTTTTTGTAGTTTTCCATAAAAATACAGGGTTGGAATGTTACTATAGTTTGTACTTTGTGATGTGTGATCGTTACCTAGTAGTCTCATTTTTCTTGTGCAATGAAGCAATTAATTCGTGGGTTCCACACGGGATGTTCTCCAGGGTTTTTTTGGTAAGTTCCGTGAGCACTAGGATGGGAGTACCGTCCAACCTTCGAGAATGTAATAGTTTTTTCTTTTTTTGGCTGATAGAGGATTAATTGGTCTCTTTTTTTTTAATCCAGAAGAGAGAACTCTAGTTTATGTTGGTTCTGTTGGAAACTTACGTTTTGATCCGCCAGCGACTTGGGGGCAAATTTACCGGCCACGGCATTGTTGTTGAATTATCTCACGTTTACATTGACTTATCTATTTCGTGCTTTGCTCTTTTTCTCCCCATAAGACCATATCTCAAATGCTTTTTATTTTTTATTTTTAGGATAGGTTGCTCGGAACCCCTTGAACTTTACCAACATTGCACAATTGATCCCGAACTTTGTGAAGTCACAAATTATGCATTCGTGAACTTTGATTTTTGTACGTGCTAATTTTTTAACCTGTACAAGTGTTGTCTGAAAATGATCTAACTCGTTTTTTTTTTAATCCAAATAATCTCAACTAGGTTTTCTTAGCTTCATCAATCATTCCGTCCTCTCTCTCTCTCTCTCTCTCTCTCTCTCTCTCTCTCTCTCTCTCTCTCTCTCTCTCTCTCTCTCTCTCTCCCTTTTCTTTTGTTGCTTCAGTAACCAAGTAATAGAGATAATTCTGGTAAAACAAATGAATAAGTGTAATTGTCAGGTAAAACTTAATGGCTATATAAATAGAAAAACTATCGACCGCAACAAATATCAAAATTCAGGGGTACTTGTAATTTTTAAAAGTTCGGGAGCTACTGTGTGATGATGCCAATGTAGAGGGGGATAATTTGTAATTTTTCAAAGTTAGAGGGTACTTGTGCTGCCAAAGCCCTAATTGGGTTTTGAGCAATTATTCGTTTCTCTTTGTCCATTTTGAGGGGGAAACAAAAGAAAGAGATTCCTTTCAAATAGGATTATCATAATCTCTTTCCAAATATGATAGGTTAATTTAGTTTAAATATGATTGGGAAAATGACATAAATAGCCCATGAACTTTGGCCCATTGTACAATATATTCATTGAACTTTTAATCTATTTAATGTGTTTTTTGAACTTTAATGCAATGTGCAATGTGATCTCTAAACTTTCAATTTGTTCGATGTAGTCCCTCATTTTTTGTTACATATCCAATCTAGTCCTTGAACTATATAAATTATTTAGTGTTGTCCCTAAATTTGAACTTGTACCAAAAGCTTATGAATCATATTGAACAAATTGATAGTTCATGGACAACATTGCACATCGGGTCAACGTTCATAAATTATAATGAACAAATTAATAGTTTAAAGACCACATTATAAATTAAACAAAGTTCATGGATTATTTGCATCATTATCCCAACGTAGTTTGATTCACTTTTGTGGTGACACTCTGGACATATTATCGGAAAGGCGGGATGCATTTCCTTGGGCAACTGCACGGAACTTAGTATCATGTATAGAGTAATGCTCTGATTTAGAATAATGATACCACTTATAAGTCTGGTGCTCATTAGGTGGGAAGCTCCTGTAGGCCCAACTTGGGATTAAGGAGTACTGATTATCCCAAGTCCCAACCCAACCTAACCTAAAATGGCAGATCGAATGCAGAATCTACATAGGTCGAACCCAAGCGACCGTGGACTCTCTCTTTCACACACAAAATCAACTCGAAGCACAAAGACCATGAAAACATAAAAGGCCGACAATCAGTGGTAGGGCACACTGAGCCGGACTACGATTACGCGGATCAAGATGAACACGCTCTATTGCCCCATCTGGAAGCTCTAACGCATGGGATCACACTGCGTCATCGGCGCTACTTTTGGTGTGGCCGCATGCAATTTAGACTTCACTTGAAAAAGACCACACATGCTCACCGGGCAGATGCATGCATTCAAGTCGACCATAAGACACCCGAGGTTCCTCCCGATGCATGCAAATTCAGTGGGTTGACTTGAGGCATGAAAACTTAGAAGACGATCCGATTCTTCCGTTTGCTCGCATGTTGGACCTTTCAACGTTAGAGGAAATGTTCGAATGAAAATTCGGACAAGCAAAGCAAAGCAAAAGTGCGCCTTCGTTCCACGTCACTTTCACTCTGATTGATTTTCGAGTGGCTGGGAAGCATCCGTTGGTAACTGAAAGTGATCGCCGCGTTTGGGACCGATACCGCCTAAAAGTCTGACTTTCCTAATTTTCCCACACAGATATAGCATGGCATAATTAGAAGACAATTCAACAACTCGTCAAAAAAAAAGCAAGAAGAAATTTCTCTCATAGGCGAAAAGAAAAGGAGGTCTAGAACCACGCAAGATTACTCTGCGATTCTTCACACCGCGTAACTAGTCAACGAATGATGATCATAATACTAGAGCGATGCTAGCGCTATGTACATTAAGACCGGTTCACATAATTAATATGTCTAAGCAATGTGTCAAAGTAGCAAATGGGCATCTAACAAATGGGAAATATTGGGAATGTAATAGAAGTTTGCAGCACCATATGGTATCTTGATACTATAAATCAATCTTACTATCCGTAACATCATAAGTTCATTCAAAGTAACCATGCAACATATCTATCACTTGCCTTAAGACATGAAAAAAAAAAACAGTTTCACCATATTCACGACTTCTATATTATTATCCAACTCTTCTACACCACACGGATTGAGATTACTGGATACATATCTCAATTTAAGTTGAATTTGATTACTGCCCACTCACTTTTTTTTAATTCGATCCCAAGTTAATATCGATCTTTGGGCTAGTAGCATAAAAAAGACAGCCCTTTGAATTAGAAGTAACATGATGGGCTCAAGATCATCCAACAAGATCACGAGTGCGTAACATCTGGCCCCGAGTCAACAGTGGGCTCTCGGATCTTTCAAGTTGGAGAATAGCAAAGCCCAACCCAACACAAATAAATAAGGATTTTTCACACTGTCAATGCATTAAATAAAAATAAATTAAGGGGATTTTACTTGATGATTGCAGATATGTGAGCAAAGTTGGACAACAGCCTACAGGTTTCGCGAGAAAGATTATATTCAATCGATGTTCTATTTTTGCATTCATCATTTCTGTATCATTGCTTCCCGGGAATGGAGATAGAAGGTGCAAGGCATTAGTAGACCATAAAGATAAAGTGGACAAAGTACGATTTAAAGTTCTATAAAGGATAAGTTTAGGAATGCCTTTTGTCTGAACAGCTTTATGAGAGGAAGGAATTATTACATGACTTGATCAACACGGTGCAATGCATCCATGTAGTACCGGTTTTCCATCTAATTTTGAAGACTCTTGTCTTTAGTGACTTGCTTCTCTAGATGTTAAATTGCCAATTTACTAATCCCAAATTAAGATTAAGATAAAGAATGTCAGAGGAGAAGTTGACATATGTCGATGATCTGCTTTAAGGTCGCGTGAGAGAGAGAGAGAGAGAGAGAGAGAGAGAGCATTGTTTATGTGGAAAAACTTAAAGAGAATTAGTTCCACCTAATGAAAGAATTAATAACTTCAAAAAAAGGGGTTATAACCGCCTTTAGAAAAAAGGAGTAAGGTTGAGAATCCTTTGGCTAATGAAAGCCCCACATCTTTAAACGCGTGATCATAAAACAAATTATTGCAAACAGACCCACAACTTTCTTTAATGTATTTTAATTTAAAGACTGGATAAAAGTTGCTATAGAGTTGGTAGTTAGAGAAAGATAGATAAGAGGATTTAAGGAAGTTTTCCAAGGTGATTGATTATGTGAATTCATCAATAATTCAACCAAAGCTTTTAGGAAAAAAATAAAAAAATAAAAGGGCTAATGGCTATTTCTGCAAAATTTAATAATTTTTACTAAGGCTCCGTTTGTATTGCAAAAGATGCATTTTTTGAAAAATAATTGCTTCTATTGCTCACGAAAATGAATGAATGAAAAATACTTTCATCTTCATGAAAATGTTTGTACATAAATTATTGTCAATAATAAAAATATTTTTCATTAGCTAATTATCCTAAGCACAAACAGTCATTTTAATGAAAATATGTTTCAAATTATTTATTTTTTGTATAGCAAACGAAGCCTAAATGTAAGGAGGGTAATCCATTTCGTGTCATTATGTTGTTGCCGGACTAATTCAAATTTTATATGATATAAGGAAAAAAAAAAAAAAGAGAGAGAGAGGATACTTTTTAAAGGGGCCATACATGTCCAATCGGTCATATTTGTATTCGCCTCATGTTGTATCCTTATTTAAGAAAAAATAATCTAACTAGTCCTAACATATGTCAATTCAATCCTAAATATTTTAATTTTATCGATTCAATTTTAAATCCTTCTAGAAATTCCAATACAACTCTTTTGATCAATTTTCTATAGAAATCTCTAACGATGTGGTCCAGTCATCAACAGCTATATAGCACACCACCATGTTAGGGAATTCCAAACTGAATTGGAATCCGTATCATATTTGTCCCACTTCAAATTTAGCATCCAATTCAAAAAGAAGAGATTACCCTTGTTTTAAAAATTGGCATTTGATGAGAAAAAAAAACATGATTAATGGTGTTCCGGGTAATTTAGGCAAACATACCTTGTTGATAGCAATGGAGTTATGTCGATTGCTGAGCAAGACAACAACTGTGGTCAATGAGCGAGAGTGATCATTAAGAGGACATTTTCATGTCGAGTAAGCTAGTGAAAGGAGATTAATTACTAGTGACTGTTGAGGGCAGTTGAGATTAGTTGGCTTTTATCACGCTTTAATTACTGTCAAAAAGTCCGGCGCAATGAGTCACCAGTAATGAGTGAGCAATCGATTGAGTTGTAGTCTTTGCTATCTCATGGACCTGGGAAAAAACAAACGAACGAATAGTCAACACACATTTAAATATAAAATGAGAAATTTGATTTTGACCCTTATAGATAAATATTAGGGTGAGCGTGGTTCTAGGGTAAAACTAAGAACCCGAGAACCAAACATATGAGAATTAAACCGATTTCAAGTTTTAGAATATGCGGGATAGATATCAAGTACCAAAAATTGAGGAACTTGAAAAAAGACTTCGTGTTTTTTCTTGTTCTATGTGTTCACGTAATTTTGTGGTATTTCATGGCATCCAATTATGAATGTGTACTCTTGAATCAATATATCCATGACTTAGCATTTTACTTTATTAATATTTCATATTTTTGATGTGTCTAAATATAAATCGTGGTTAGTGAATTGTAGTAGCAAATAGTAATCATTAGAAATAACAATTTACTACAATCATTCAATTAATAATACAAGTAAAACCTAGGTAGACTCTGGGATTCTTGATAGGATAGGTTTCAAATTCAAAACCATGTAAGGTGGGTTTTAGATTCCAAAAAATTGGGAACCAATTCTAACAAATAAGTTCTAGGTGGAATCTAGATTGGCCCTAAAACCGCTGGCCCCTAATGTAAATTGCATATACAATATTTTAGATCAACTTACATCTTGACCCCTATTCTAATGTTGTTTCTCAATAGCAAAGGCGTTACTAAGCGTTTTTCAATATATTGAAAGTCTAAGATGAATTACGAGGATCACATTCATGTCACTTCTTCGAGTATTATAATTACGGCTCATCGTGAGTATATAGGCCCTATGTCTAAATGTACAGAGTTGTGGAAGTTGCTTCCTTTTTTTAGAAATTTTTGAGCTTAGTATCTAACTTGGTTAATTGATCAATCGGATTTTACTATAATATTAGTCTCATAACGGCCAGTGCAAAATCACTTGCCCATCTAATGGTAAGCAATAGGGGTGATCGGTTCCTAGTCTAGTCCAATGGAACCAATCACTTCTCTCTTTTCTTTTTTTTCCTATTACTTGATTTTTTTTTCAGTTATGAAGAACTTTTAGAAAAAAATTGTCACTTTTATTCTTTTGAAGAAAATTTAAAATATACATATGTAATTATCCCTACTCTTCCTTAGAACTAGGAACTAAACCATCCAAACATAAGTTCCATCTTTTTTGGACCGACGCTCTCAAGAATCGGACCAACCCGGCCAATTCAGTTAGGTTTGGCTGGTTTCCAGTTCTGGTGGTCCTTTTTGCACACCCCTAGTGAGCAAGAGTAAACAGCATTTTTCAATCCGTATGCAGAATTTCGAGTTTGTTTTAATCTCTATGCAACTCCAAATTTATCAAATATATGGTGCTTGTATCTACAAATAACTAAATGATCAGTACGTAAAATATCATGGTGAAATTATACATCGCGTTCTCCATATCAGTGCATGGGAAGCTTAATTGTAGGGAAGCACACGACATAATCATCAATTCGTGAATCTGAAATATCTCAAACTTTGACATGAAAATCTTGAAGATCTGCTAAAGTCAGCAGCTTGCTAATGACAGTAAACAGATCTAAAAATGGAGTCGTCAGCTGCAGGAGCACATGGCCTCGTTCCACCATCTTGGATCATTGCTCTTGCAGTTCTCGCCCCAATTAAAGCCGCCCGCATGTGCTCGCAATCAGCCCCCCACTCGGGTCATTCCTACACGGGTTTTTGTCCTGATTCAAGGCCCGATCAATTTAATTATCTCCGTAAACGTAATGAATGCGACCAAGTTCGTGAGTTGTGCCTCTGATCTTCTTGCCCGTTGCTTTGTCTCATCTCCAAGTCGCATCGCGGCTTCCACCGCACAGCCAATGTCGATCTCCTTCCAACGCATTTCTAGGGTTTCCATCCGCAGGACGGTCAGACCAGAAACGTTTCGGTTCTCTGTACAGATTCACATGGGTCGTGCAACATTAATCTCATGCAGACTGTACGATCGAGTAGCTATTTTTCTCCTATTTACTGGATGATCTGCTGAGAATTAGGAGCTAGGCCATGGGGTCGCTGCGACCTATGAAATAATCGTCTCGGCGTTTGGTAAAACAATGATGCGCCAATAATAAGATAGGTACAGCGCTACAACGGGTCGTCCTTCCTTGACCTTGTGAACTGCTTGTGCTCGATGCGGCTCTTGCTAGTGCCTGTAATCATTCCACACCCAAAAAGACGATGGCCCAACCCAACTTGTCATATCCCTTTCATTTAAAATAACAAAAGGAACTTCTCTCCTTTTTTTTTCCCCGGGAAAAGTTCGTCACAACTTTGAAGGTCGAGATTGATCCTACGATCTTCCAAGGTGATCTTTTTCCCCCACCCAGGTGGGTCTATTCTCTCTCCATCTCTTTCTTTCTTTTACTTTACCCTTTCTTTTAATTTCATGACCTGAATTTTTACATGTTAGATTGATGGTGTAAAAAGTTCATCCACAAACAGGACTAAATATAACTATTGTACTCAGTTTGATTTAGTTAGATAGAAGTTTCTTCCATTTACCGGAAAAAAAAAGCATTTTACATTGACAATCTTTTTAACGCAAATCATTATGTAATATCAGAAATTTTTTTATGAGATTTAACTTGCAAATGCACATAAATCTTTTGATTCACATATACTGTGTAAGATTTCGATCTTATAAAAATCAGTACGGCCTCATTTTACTCTTTTACCGTGATGGAGAGGGACTACGATTTAAAAAAAGAAAAAGAAAAAAAGAGAAGGTTGAAACTCTCTCTCTCTCACGCATCCACCAACTTTAAAAGCAAGAGTGGCTGCCCTCACCAAGAAGTTTTCTCTCATCCTAGTATTACCTATCTCACATGCTTATCTGAAGCCACATTTCATCATCTTCTTCTCCACCAAAAGCTCATGTACACACCCAAGAGAGAAAAAATGAAGAAAATGGATCTCTTCTGTGCATCGCCAGCGTCCACTGCGATATGCACGAGCTTGGAACAACGTTCGATGGTCCGACACGGAACCACTAGGCCCATCGACCGCCACGGCCACCACCACCACCACCACCACCAGCTTCGAGATCGCAGGAAACACCACCTGATCACCGGACACGTCCCTTGTTCCTCCCACCAACTGCCCTTCACTCCCAGGCCTTACTCCGAAAAGCCTAGGAAGAGCACTTGCTCGTCGTCCACGAAGCTAATCACCAGTAGCGATCACCACGAGTACTTCCGCAGGAGAAGCTCAGCTGACGTTTATGACCTTGCGAGTGGCACCCCTTATGGTTCGGCCAGGTATTTACTGAGCGACAAGCCCTTCGTCGACTGGGTTTCCGAGTCGGGTCGGGTCTCGTCCGCGTTGGTACCCGTTCCACAAGTCGATAACAAAACAAAGTGCCAGGTCGGGTCCAATAATTCTCCATCGCTCAAAGCCTCTTATTCGGCTCGCTCTTCCGACCAGGTTCGTATGCCATTTTGATTCGTCTTATAGTCTCCCTTCTGTTCTTGCGTAATCTTGTTGTGGTGGAAGGACTTAATTCAAAATCTCCTGGACAATTGCTCATAGAAAGAACTACTCAGTGAATTATGTAAAGTGTTGGTCATTTTGGAAGTATTCTTGGTTTGCAGGTTGTGGTTTTGAGAGTGTCACTGCACTGCAAAGGATGTGAGAGCAAAGTGAGGAGACACTTGTCAAAAATGGAAGGTGGGTTTTCCCAACGCATGTCGAACAGTGAAACCCGAGTATAAAAATATAATCCATCTCATTTCATCAGTGAAGTCCACAAATTCTAATGGGTTCATGCGGTGGCGTTGGCCGGTTTCTGTGCAGGAGTGACGTCGTTCAGCATCGACATGGAGACGAAGAAAGTGACGGTGAAAGGAGACGTGACACCTTCAGGTGTTCTGACCAGCGTTTCTCGGGTGAAGAATGCTGAGCTTTGGCCATCTTCAACAGCCTCTTCTTCGCCTTCATGATCTACCTGACTTAGTCAATCGACTGCTGGAGTCAATAATGATATTTCCCTTTCTGTCTGAATGGATTCCCAGGTTAGAGTTCCAAGAGCCCCGTGTGTGTTATCTTTCATAATCCCAAACATGTATGGCTGTGCTTTGTAAATTATATTTGAAAGAAACGTTTTGCGTCCACATGAGCAGAATCTTGATCTATGTACATGTTTGAATTAAAGAGAGTTAAAAAGACGGAGAGTTCTGTTGGGTATTGGCGTGATCCGATATCTTATTTTTTCTCGAAACGAACAATGATGTCCTTTCCTGCAGCATCTCATTTTTCATTTCCTTTTCCGTACTCGAATTTTAAAGTCCCAGCTGCGCTGGCGATTCCGAACATGTATTCTCGTGTTCAGTCTTGTCAATGGCTAAAGAATACTTGTCAGAATTTTTTTACGCACATAATTCCGATCCGTCGCTTCTTTGCAAGATGATCGCGTGATCAAAAACCCTCGGCACGGACCCAACGGAAAAAGCAACTTGTGAACGCCACCTCCACCAGCAAATTAGCAATTGTCTGCACACTTCGTCATTCTTAATCCGGTCTCGAATAAACCCACTAAGCTACAGTTAAGCGATTTAATGAAATAATTCCACCTAAATCATTAAAATTCCGGGCTTAATCAGTTGAATAGGATGGAAAAGATGGATTTAATCGGTTCTAAAATTTTGCCTAATGGCAAAGCCTGAGGCGCTCCATCATTTTGTTGATGAACCAGAGCCTGAAGCTCTCCATGCGGATCTGTAGAGCGTACATGAGCCATGTATGATCATGATGTAGACGATGGAGGTGGTCACTGATCATGACTGAGGCGGTCACATGTGTATCCGGAGACAAGAACACTTTTTCCTGTCTGCAAATCTGTTGGGCGTGCCCTTAAATGATATGAGTAGTTCCTACGTTTGGGAGAAAGAGATTAAAAAAAAAAATCACCAACTTATATCATACGCCTAAAATTGAGCGCAGCGTGGAGATTAATGAAGGAGTTTTCTCGTATTCACTCCAAGTTGTAATAGTCCTTGATTTCCACAAAGAACGTGCGTGTGGATATGCATCGCAGCCATATGGAATGTAAAGTGTATATCCTTAAATTCCAATGCACGCGTGCATCAATACAATTTGAATTTACTAAGGACAGTCTACAAAATAAGACCCTAGATTAAGGAGCTTCCCCATCAAGCTTCTCCCATTGAAATAGTAATTAATTAGGAAAACCCAGGTTAATTTGCTTGAGTTTTGCCTTGAGTGATTATTATTGATGAAGAAGGGCGCGTGAAACAACATTTATCGAAGCCCTGACCACAACTTGATTGACCCAATCTTGTGGTGAGAGATTGCAATCCAACGTAAGATTGATTTTTTCCTTGAAGGATATATTTTGCGACCATAAAAAATGTGCAAAGTCAATACGAAATTATTTTTTAGCTTGGGAAAAATATCTTGAGTTGATTCGCGCTTGCTTGACTCGATCTTAACAGGTAATCTTCTGGGACCATATGCTAATTTTTTCCACGAACATCAAATGCGTTTTGGTGCGACTCAATTCTAAATAATGGAGGGGATGGTGGGGGCTACATGCATGTCGTTCTGTTTCTCCCTTCCTTTCTTTTATCATCATCATCTTTCTTGCCATCTTTCTGTTCTTTTTTTTACTTCCTGCTTTTTGACACTTGGGTCATCTTTAATCAAATTCTGGATTCAAATGAGACACGAAACCCTTGAGTTGGTCGGTAAAGAACAAAAAGGCAGCAATTCAAGTGTCTCTCTCTTTCTCTCTCAACTCATTGATGAGTTTCAAGGTTTTTTTTGTTCTGCCTTCTTTGGTTTGTTTTATTTCTCACTTGCCTACCCTTTATTTCTTTGACCATGACGTTGGCGGCTAGAAGAAAAGAGGGAAAGAACCAGAAAAGGGGGGAGAGATCCACCCCTCAATTGATCTTATGGATAATACTGGCCGGGGATCAGAAAATTAGGGTTTCTTTTGATTCCTTGTTTTTTTGTTTTTTTGGTCGGCGCACCATGGATGGTGATTTGGTTTGGGGCTGATGCTTTGTCGCTGAGTGACCCAATTTGGACATCTTCAATTTTTCTCTTTTTTGCCCTTCGGCCAAAAAGGATTATTTCAAAGTTATAAGTAGCTAATCTGTTTCTTCTTTTCAAAATTCGAGGGATATTTTCCTTGCTTATGCTGAGTTACGATTTTGGCATAATAATATGTCGGTACTATGATTAAAAAAGTTTGCTATGATTACACACATCGCACGAGTCAACCTAGTGATTTTCTTGCGTTTGATTGTGTTGGAAATGACATGGAAGAAAAAGTTAACCGGTGTTTGATAAAAAGAATGAAATTGATTAGAGAATCCATTACACGATTGCCTTAAGAACAACAAACCAGCCATGTTTAGAACCAAATCACAAGCTTCAGAGCTCAAACGAAGCCTTCTGGATATCGTTCCTCGTGCGGATCAATGAAATTAATCTGTGAAATTAATCTTAATTGAAGAACGGCCATCGTTGCACCCTGGAATTGCATCTATCCATATTTTTATTTTTATTTTTTGGTAGGGGGGTGGGAGAGGGGGTGTTGGTCAAAAAGAAACCACAGGTATGCGACGTCCAAACCAGCCAAATAAAGTAAAAATCAAAAGGGAAAGGCGAACGCGAGGGTCCAAGGAAAAAACTTCTTCCCGAGGGTTTCAATTTCAAGATAAGACAACGAAATATGATTGAAAAAGCTTTTTGTCGGGTTCATCCGCTTTTGCGGACAAATACGGAACACGCCCATCCCATCATGCGCTTTACTAATTACCGTTGATATTGAGGACGATGTGAATTAATCTCATTATGATTGGATAACCTTTTTGAAAAAAAAGAAGGAACTCTACATAACAACCGGAGCCATGAAGATAAGCACAGTATTTGTGACAGCCCACCCACTATGGTCGCCCACCATGGATGGACCTTCTTGAACATATGCGACACTTCGAAGATTCGCATCCCTATGTTTCTGCTTACACTTATAAAATGTGGCTCGAAAAGAATATCGTAACAAGTGTTAAGACAAGCCGATCATCTCGTCTTGGATAGTTCAACCTAAAACTTTAAGTCACTAAACTAGAAAATAGGATACATAATGAAACTTTATATTTAAGTGATTTAAGTAGGACTTTTCGTATGCTAGTTGATATGTAAAGAGGGATTAATTCAATCTCAACTTTCCATGGATGACCATTCCTTATTATTGACATAACATTGTAAGTTAATTGAATAAATTCACGGTGCTATTGAAACGCAAATTCATCCCTTCTCGACATTAATTATTACCGCTGTTGCTCATCTATTTTCTTTTCTTTTTTGTTTTTCCTTAGGTAAACATTGTGATACCTGTCGAGTCTTGGACTGGGGGATAACGTTAGGGGTCAATTGGCATATTGATCTTGTGAATTGTCTTGTCTCGAGGTAACGACAGGAGAGAATCCTAAAAACTATGATTTGCATTATTTAATACTCCAATAATTACTCAATTATTGGTTTACCGCCAGAGGGAAAAAAAAACACTTTTTACAAATTATTGTTATCTCTTTGCTTCTACGGACAAGCAAACCAGTTTGTTCAATGCCTTCACTCGTCCACGCCACAAACAGAGTCAAATCGCTCGAAGCTGTCTCTAATTCATGGCGATTCTCAACTCTATATAGCACTAGTTGACAGGAACGGCCTCTGTCGATCTTTATCTTGTAAACATACTAAGGTCAAAATTAGCAAAAGTTTGGACCGAATTCCAAACAAATAGCAGACAACTTGAAAATGTAAACAAGTTAAAAGGAATTGGGCCCGCGATGAGACCCAATTGCTAAAGTTGACCAGGGGCCCCAGGAGCAGTCAATCTCACCCGTTCATCTCTGTCGAGCTTGACCACTCTAACGTCCACTCCGGTCCATCTCGACTGTACGCCTTCCGGTGGAAGCATTTGACTGTAGCTGCCGTCACCGCCGCCACCGGCAACTCTAGCTTGGCTGGTAGCCCCCCTAACCAGACCCAAACGGCAACAACAGAAAGTGCTGCCCCATCCAAGGCTTGTTGGGCCCACTCAATCCCCATCATCGATGGGCCGAAGAAACCTCCCTGGGCCGAGCTCCAGGTATTGTCCCACACCTTGGGAATTGGGCCTCTTGCCATGGCCGATACGTTCACAAGCACAGAGCCTGTTTCAGGAGAACCAGTTGAAGGGAAACACCGTATTGACTGATTTTCGGGTATAACGTAATTGACGAAATTAATTATCATGATTTAAAAGATTCACAACATATATTTTCTCAGGAGTCAGGTCAGTCATGATATAAATATTTTTTAATAGGTCATTGGTTTCGTGTGGAGCGTGATTAGGCCATTATTTTCTTGTGCGGTATATAAGCCTTCATACATGACAAAACTTGCATATTTATCCTTTATAACCTGCACTGTTTCTTGTGGATATAGCGCAGATTGACCTGTTCACCTAGGACTACATATCACATTCCACTCACCTCAAATGATTTAAGGAAAAAAGAAAGAAAGAAAAAAGCAAGCATTTGAGCATGGCTTTTAACTCTGTAAGAGAAGAAAGATGGGATTGGATTTTATGCTAGGTGCATAAATTCTCTCATAGTTTTGAGCATACAGGGAGCATAGCCAATATGAGGGCGCTCCATGATTATCCTAGGCGGACCGCAGGTTTAAAATGCAATCGAGAGAATTAAAGTCTCTCAAATTCTCTGATTTAATTTCCTTAAAATTTCTCCTGTCTCTCTCTCTCTCTAATGGTCTTGCATTTCTTGTCCTTTCTATTTAGTGATGTGGACTCCAATTGGAAGGTCTGTCGAATCTCGAAGGACATTGTCATTCTATCTTCTACAATCTCAGAAAGGCTGGAAATGATTCATTCAATATGGTAACTGGGATCAATTTACAACATGAAAATCCAAGAATTTTAGACAAAATGTGAAACTAAATCCAGTTTTTACTTCAAATCAAAAGAAAATGGGCAACCTTATATTTATTTGATGCAAGAAAGCCCAATTATGGCATTCTGGGCCCAATTGCTGACCCCTTGGGTTCCTAGCTGCCGCCCAAGTAATGTAGAGAGCCCAAACGCGACACGGGCACACAAAACAGTTCATTGGCCCTAGGACAGGTCAATCCGGGCCGTTCGTCCATGTTGACCGCTTTGACTTCCCCTCCGTCCTGATCGCACGGGTTCCAATCGAAGCACTGGATCATCGCCGCCAGCACCGTCGGCAACTCCAGCATCGCGAGTGAAATCCCGGGACAGCCCCTCCGACCGGACCCGAAAGGCAACAACTCAAAATGCTGGCCCTTCACGTCCATGACCCCCGTCACGTTCCCGTCGGCGGGCTCGAGAAACCTCTCCGGGCTGAACTGCAGGGGATTGGCCCACACCTTTGGGTCTCTAGCTATGGCCCAAATGTTCACAAACAGCAAGGTGTCTTTGGGGATGGCGTACCCTCTGATGTGGCATTCTTGGACCGACTTCCGGGCGACCATCGGAATCGGAGGGTGGAGACGGAGCGCCTCCTTTATGATGGCTTGGATGTACGGCAGCGATTTCACGTCGGATTCATTTACTAACCTTTGATCGCCCACGACAGAACTTATTTCTTCCCTTGCTTTCTTGAGCACCATCGGATTGTTGATGAGCTCAGCCAGTGCCCATTCGATTGAGGTGGCCGATGTGTCCGTACCAGCGGTGAATATATCCTAGGATGGGAGCAAAAAAGTTCATGAAATTGTGTTTCCTAGTGACTAGATTTTAGACATCTTTTTTATTCTCATACGGTCGTACCAAGAAAATGACTTAGATTCTAGGCAACTCTATCTAACATGGTTTAGATGATAGTCTCAATTTATTGTCAAGTCAAGCAAGAAACAAGGTTATTATATAATTTTCATCGATAATTCCCTTTATCAAATCGAGCGATGTTAAATTGCCTCACAATTATATTTGTATCTTTGTGTGCTATTTCTATTTTTCCGAAATTTATGTTCATACAAATACATTTTTCTATCTGTTGACTTAACACTACAAGGTCAAATTGGTAGCTAGAATGATTCTTTGTCTCGAATAGATGTTTAGAAACTATATAATGTGATTTTTCTTTAATGTCAAACATCTTAAAATTTTTCTAAAGCTGCAAAATATTTCACTTTTTGTTAGTTCAAGATGAGTTCTTCGTATAGATAAACCGTATGGTTCAAGCAAGTACATGATTTTTCTAATCAGTTTCGGTTTTCTTGGAACACTCCGATGGCTTCCATCTATTGCATTAAACTCAGCTACGCATGAAATCAAGATGGCCACCCGGTTCTGAGTATGCTACATGCATTCCGTGCTTCACAAAATGGCCCCCGCAATACATGCGAAGTTAGCTCAAAACGCAAAAGAAGCTGCGCTACTTATCGGCATATCTAAGGAAATCCTAGGGACTCAGCAAACGTCGCATGCCGTCCGCTTTCTCACTAGAAAAAGTCATTTCCTGAAACTACTTTACTTTCGCCATCCTAAGTTTAGATTTCTAGTAAAGCTCTCTCTCTGATGTTGTTGCTCCATTTATGACCAAAACCCTAAACTGTCTAGACCGAATCGTCTAGGATGCCTTCTTTCCATCTCAAAGCTCGAGAAATATGGGGAAAAGAACATCAATAATTCTATAAGTTTTATGTAAAGATACTCTAAACATTTTTTCTGATGAAACAGGCATGTTGACATGATGTCACTCATCTAATCGAGCATTTTTAAAAAAACTCAAAATATAATACAGTTGATAAATCAAAGAACATTGCCTTAGTATGTCATCTAAAGATATTGCATTGACTTTCTCATGAGTTCAACATCCGCAATATCATATCCCCATGAGAACTGACTTGTAAAAAAATTTATGAGCTCGTCATATAATTGTGTTAGTAATTAAAAAGAAGAAGAAGAGGAGTTCAATTAACTCTTGGCTTTTCGAATCCAAAAGAGGTAATTACGAGCTAATTAAGGGATGAGTTTGCCCTTACCAAAACTAGTGCCTTGATGTGCTCTCGGGTCAACTTCATCTCCGAGTTCTCATCCTCGTAGATGTCAAGCATCATGTCCAGAAAATCCTTCACTTCATCTTTCCCTCCTCCCTCCTCCGCGCTTTGCATCCTCTTCTTCCTTCTCAGCTCCTCCCTATCTCTGATGATCTTCTCCAACAGCACATCGTATCTGCTCATCGATCGCAAGATACGCGTACAAAATTATACATGTGTAGGCATGTACGAGTATTTGTCGATATGATAAATTTAAGTCGAATAGTGCGTCATCATACCTCCTGTGAATGTCCTCGAACCGCTTCTTATAGCCCTGGAAATCAACGTTCTTGCAAAACCAGATGAAGTCGGACACGTTAAATTCGCCGAAGATCTGAGTGACCTCCCTTACGAGGGTCCTCGCCTCGTTGGCCTGGCTGTCCACGCCCGAGCTCCGAATGCTCAGCATCATCTGAGAGATGATGTTGTTCGCATACTTCACCAGCTCTTGCGTGACGTTGACGCTCTCGCGGCGCAGAGATTTATCGTGCAAGACTCTGATGAAGTGCTGGAGCTCGCTGGTGCGGATGGGGAGGAACTGGTTGAGGGTGCGAGCCCCAAGGAGCTCGGTCTGGCTCAGCTTTTTGATGAACTTCCAGTACGGCCCGTAGGGCGCGAACGCGAAGGCCGACTGGTAGGTCAGGTGGTCGATGGCCGCGTTGTGCTTGCGCGCCGAGAAGGTCAGCTCGTGCGTCTTGAGGAGCTCCCGCGCGAGGTCGGGGGTCGAGGCCACAACGCACAGCACCGACCCGAGGCGGAGGCTGAACAGCGGGCCGAGGCGGGCCGCGAAGTCGCGGAAGGAGCGGTGGATGAGGGGGCTGAGGAGGTGGAGGTGGCCGAGGACCGGCAATGCCTTGGGGCTGGGAGGGAGATTGGGCCTCCGCTTGAGGGCGATCATGAAGAGGAGGGCGGTGGCGACGAAGACGGGGGCGATGAAATAGAACGGGGAAGTTGCCTCGAAAGATGTCGTCATGCCTTTCTAAAGCGAGATATTCGAAGGAAATATTAAGTTGAGAGAAGACTTCTACGGTGAGCTCCGACCCCTGAGTCCTCTTATAGTGCGCAAAGGCTCAGATTTTTTTTTTTTTTTCGGTCTCCTACTCTATTCCCATTCTAACACTTACTCTCAAATTTTTGTAATACTTCCTTGTAAGATATGGGAGTCAAAATCCACTCCTGAAACTAAATCGTTCCCACCCCAACTCCTGAGAAAGTGGGGATTCGAACCCCCCACCCCCCTTTCAAGTTGGAAGGGTGGCCACTAAGACAAACCCGAGTGGTTAAAGGCTCAGATTGAAGCGTAGTTTTTTCGTGGAAACGTGAATATTTTGGGTCGGGAGGTAATACGCGGTGACTTATTCATCAATCAAGTAATGTGATGCAGGGAAGGGTTGAGAAGCACTCAATAGTTTGAACGATTATAACCTAGGAAAATTGTCCAGCAAGTTCTAAATATATTATACGGCGTTAAATTCAATCATAAATATTTTAATCTAGTCATTTTAGTCCTCAACTTTTTTGATTACTTGGCAATATATTTCATTAGCCTTTTTTGTTTAAAATTTACTAATGTAGATGCCGACTAACTTACATGACATGACCGGCAGACGATATTTGCAATTTTTTTAAGTAATCTGATTTTTCTTCTTTTTGTTCTTTTACATTTTATTTTATTTTTTCAGCGGCCAGCCACAAGCGGAAAAAGGAAAAGGAAAGGAAAAAAGGAAATGAAAGAAAAGAAAAGTAAAAATAATAATAATAATAATAATAATAATAATAATAATAATAATAATAATAATAATAATAATAATAATAATATATTTAAAAAATTCAGAAAATTTACAAAGAAAATTGCAATCATTTTTTGCTAGTGTCTTGAGAATTTAATGTATCTTTAACTCCATTTATTTTATAGAAAATGAATGATTTAAAATTATTTTTCTTAGAAAAATTGGCTACATGCTCAATCACTTTTCTACCCTCATATATTTTTCCAACCACCGATGATGTCATGGAGTATCGCTAGTTACCTCCCTCTTACTTCTAACAAACCCACACCATCGACATCAGAATGATCGCATTTTCGGAGATAAACGCAGTTTTTTTTTTTTTTTTGTCTATAAGTCTATTGAAATCTTAATTAACTAAATGCACCGGCATCAAGCTTAAAACGATTTTGTTTCATAGACTGGTTGTCCTGTTTAAATCCCAATATTGACTATGTCAACTTGAATTGATCCTTTGAACTCATTTACAGCACGCTTGAACACGTTTAATGATGCATTTTAATTTATTAGCCAGATCAACATGACATGTTTAGGTACATTACACATTTTCACAAACGTCTAAATTACGTTTATATATAGAAGTCCGTACTTCCAAACGGGTTGCGTCATGTGACTTGCTTAATAATTGTGCGGTGTTTCAGACTCCAAACCCCCAGTGGTCGAGCCGGACAATTGGCAGTTGAGACTTTCGGCACTGGGGGAGCTGCCAACTTACTCGCAATGGTCTTTCGGTTAAACTGTGCATTGTCCTTCGGTTAGGCCGTACGTAAAAGAAAGGCCTTGGAGTTTGACGGCTTCAGATCTGTGGAACAACGAACCATCCTATGCAACAACCCAGAGCATATTCTGCTGAAAGTGCCTAACTCCGATTCTCTTCGGGTCCGGTGTCGTGGTCATCCCTCCTAGTCAACGATTTATGTTTTGACATTGCTCTTTTAAATTCCCTCTTCCTGTATGCTTTTGTGGGGTCAGGCCACATGTTCTGAAACCATGCATTTGATTGAAAGGTCGCGAGTTGATAACATCCTCTGTTGCGATGGGGCAAGCGATCGAACAAAATATAGATAGAAAAAGAAAAATAAATTGGACACCAGATTTACGTGGTTCAGTCGTAAAGACCTACGTCCACGGGGAGAGCAGCATCGAATTTCACTATAGATCAAGCGATATAAGGAGATTACACACTCAAGTCACACAAACACTCTCTCGGTGTTTCCCAAGCCCCAATTACACCCAATAACGCACGCAGTGTTTAGCTCCGAAATTCCTCAAAAATAATCTCTCAATCTCACGAAGGAATTACACGCAAATCTTACCTCAAGATTTAATCGACTACAAACACTAAACTTCTTGGATGTAATTGCATGAATGAACCCACTTTCAAGCACTCGATATTTGGTGCTTCAAGTTTGCTTGCATCAACAACGGCGGAACAAGCACTCATGCGGCGCTTCAATATGTGGCTTCGCTGAAGAGAGTCCCACGAGCAAAAGTTATATATATATAACCGCCAGAGAATTGCATGCATGGAAGAAAACTGAATAATCCAAGATTCGGTCAACAAAGAAGAAAGATTGACTTTCCTCTTTGGTTCCAAGCGGCAGAGTTGGATGCTGCTTCCTTCGTAGCCTTTTTTTTTTTCAACTTTATTTCCTCTTCAGTAATTCCTTCGCGAGTCCACCAAATTTCGCGTTTTAGCAAACGCTCAAACTCGAGTCATATTTAACATCCTCCATATACAAATTCGACAAGTTTTCAAAGCGGTTGACATCGGCATTTTCCTCTATTTCCGTGTGGGAGGACTCTTCTTCCAACTAATCTTCCGATTGCAATTTCTTATCACATCCGAGAATCGACACTATTCCTTTCGATGATGGATCCAGTCTGTGAAGTTTAATTGATCAATCCTGAAGTACAAATTACAACTAACGATTTGATGTGAAATTCTGCCTGCCCCTATACTAATCGGCAGCCCTTCCTCCATTGGGATAGGGCCGGACAAATGTAGATAGGAAGATATTTAGAAAGAATCATCGATTTCTAGGTTGGCTTTAGTGGTTGTTAGCATTAATCAACTTCGTTCTGATGGAGCGGCTGTGTGAAAAAAAAGTCGACAATGTTGCATTTTTATATCCGTTTAAATTTCAATTTGCTTTATTAAATTCGATCTTAATCATGTAAATTAAAGAAGTGCAATAGGGAAAATCTTTTGGATGAAAGTTTTGAATAATATATCTAGCTAATAAGACATTGCTACGTATAAATTATTATCACATATGGTTATTACATTCTCCTTTAAACTTCTCAAAAGTAAGGATTAGCGGTATCTAGCAAGAAAGAGATGCTATATTCAAACCTTATACATACACACAACAACAACTTAAGAGAATCTATTGAAAGGGTCTTTTCTCAGAGCTGTCGGATGAATAAATCCTCCCCTCGAAATTAGATAGCTCCAATAAACAGAAACCCAACAGCTAAGCTATCTCATTTTCAAATCACACTCGTCTTAAGTTTGAAAATAAGCAAATTGCCAAATGCACTGAAGACAATATCCAAAACCTAAGCTTTTTGTTCCTCTTGACAGCGGTCCAAAATTTGGGCCAAAACATATAAGAGTAAATAGCTAAAATTAGTTCATGACAATACACTTACCTAATCGATGGAATGTTTGACAAGCTTATCAATCTTGAAGGCCACGATAATACAGTATACCCTCGAGACTCTGTCCATGGAATATTTGATGAACTCATCAATCATGAGTTTTCAGCATGCGGGAGTAGCGCACAAGACAAGATAGTCAAGGATTCTTGCGAAGATAACTATTGAAATGCATAATGAAATAGTTCATTTAAAGATTTTGGAAGAATCATGGAAGAACAATCATCAACAATCAAGACATCACAAAATCACAACACATTAGACATGATGATAAGAAGATCATTCATAACAAAGCGGTCTAGATTATATTAGACCTTGCCTAAAGTTTGAATTTGAAACTCAATTCAGGTTAAGTTTCCTAATTAAAAGTGATAAATAGAAGTGGGCGAGACTATTTGCACAGCTCTCTTCTTTGATAAATTTTATAACCAAGTGAAGCAATCTAGTAAGTGGGAAGTTGATAAGATGTGACATGTTTTTTTTTTTTGGGGGAGGGGGAGCTCACTCGAGAATCTCTGTTATACATTTTAGATTCCGTTTATTTCGCGAAAAATAAATAGTTTAGTAAATATTTTCCTGAAAATAATTATTTGTATCGCCTAGAATAATAAATGGACGAAATTTTTTTTATCATCCACATGCATTTTTAGGCATGAGTTACCATCAATACTAAAAATAATTTTAATGGACTAATTATTTAGAACGATTATTTTTAATTTAGTATTTTTTAAAAGATATTTTTCGCAAAGTAAGGGCACTGTTTAATCTCGTCGGGCCTTTTTTTTTTTCCCTTCACGACGTCGTCACAAAGGCCTGTCTCTACTGCCTGGCTCGTGTGGCTCGGGAGTCGTGACCTCAACTTCAAACTTCTTGTGTTAATTCTTTTCCATTAAATGCAGCAAGCACGGCAGAGCTCAGCTGCAGGAACTCCAACCCCAGATGCGCCGCCGCATCGCTGTCCGCGGCCACCGGATCGCCTTAAAGCTGATGCGTACTTTGTTAGTTAAATTAACCTAATCCACCACCATAAAGGCTTGACCTCAATTGCCACATTTTGGTGTCGAATTGTTCCGATATGTGTTTCCTTAGGGTCTTTTCTACGATTAAATGCATTTCACCAAAAGTTGTTTTAAAAATTAAAGTTCTACGTCAACTTCAGACAGAAAATATCACAAGCAAAAAAAAAAAAAATCAACAACTTGAATAAGAACATGACTGTACAAACACAAACTGTATTGAAATTTAATTAACAACAAGATCCGGAAGACATAGACTCGTTAAAGTAACTAGATGTAAATAAACTGGGCCACAATTCAATTAACAAAACAGTCTGAGAACATAAAGATACTATACCTGAATTTAATCGACAATACAACACCTAAAATAAAAATGCACGCTAAAAGTTAATTAACAATGCGAATCTGAAAATTACAACTAAGAAAATAAATTGGAATATAGGAAGATAAAAGTACCAAAAAGATAGTAAATTTGTTTGATTTATGCAGGGAGGCTTCTGAGTAGTCAACTAGTGATATTAATAATGATTGTGTGATAATCGCTTTCTAGCGGTTGCATATTCTAGAATGGTTTCCATCCATTGCCTCCATGCCATTCTATTTCCGCGAATTTCATTCCCCATGTTCTTATTTTGATGAATCTGATATATGTAGATGCCCTTGCGGCTGGCTGTAAAATGACATTATTATGAATATATGGTTTCTTTTGACCAAAAAAAAAAAAAAATTCTTACTTGTGCACTACCATTATCTGCCTCACGATCCGCTCATAAGTGGTAACTGTTCCCCTCCAAAAAGGTGTGCTCATTTCTCATTGGTTTCAAGAGCTTTGCAGATTTCGTAATCGTGCTTCGTCTCTCTTTAATTGAACTACTGCCAATTCATCCATTAACTCAATTGCTTTGTCTTGGATTAATAACCGCATTCTCTCTTTCTTTCTTTTTTAAAGCTTTCCAAAGAACTTCAATGGTATGCTGCTCTTCATTCACCGGTAGTTACGCCAGCACTCACACCGATATTAAGTAATCATTCTTCGTCGTATATCAACAATATCATTAATATGTATCAATAATGTCAACCTCTATCGTCACTCACAAAATGCCACATGTATGGTAATGCTCACTTGTTATTCATGTGACTGTCCATGTTTCACGTGTCAAAGCTCGTGCTCGTGGACAACTCTATTATTTTTCGAGTAAATAATATGAATTCGCGATATGCTCGGCGTATCCGACAATTTGATTGTGCAAGCCTAAAATACAATGGAGGAAGGCCCGAATTTGAGCCTATCAAACGACCAAATCATCGCCAATACGCTCGGTGGAATTGTTTTGGCACGCGTTTCCTATGTGATCGGGCGTTCGGAGTTTATACGCAAAGGTCAAAAATTTATAGAAAAATATCCCTCCATTTACAAAGCAAGCCAACTGACCTATTATTCTAAACTTTAATCGGAAGATCCTACGAAAGTCTATATCTGTTGACAACGATGAACTATAGCCGAAAGTAATTGTACACTGGATAGTATTGTAGCCTAAAAGAGCAGTAATAAGTCTCAATACTATCCTATCGTGAACATATATGTAGTCTCTTATTTCATAGTTAATTTGAAATGATTTTCCCAAAACTGATCGAATATACAGTAATCTCTCTTTTTCTATACATGTAAAAATGCCAACTCCCGATTCTTCTCGGCCCAATCGGAATCAAGATAAGCTCTCAGGTGTCGGTGACTTGAAGCCAAAATCGATGCAATTGACACAGTCGCACGGTTTGTATTGGATAAGGACCTCCGTGTCATTATTTCCACGGTACGGCGTCAATGTCATAGTCATCTCAATCATTTATCTATGGTTTGACTTTGGTGTACCAAATCCTTGAGATTTCTTTCCATATTTGTTCTTGAGGAAGGGCCAGATCCTCCAAAATCGCTACTTTAATTAGTGGATCACAAGTCCACATACAAATTTAATCAGATTTAAAAGGTGGCTGACATCCACGTTTTCCAAGAATTGATTTTGCACCTTTCGATGATCGATCCAAGTTTTTTTTTTTTTTTTTAACAGCAAAACAGCATCAGTTGATTTACTATTTCATATGATGAAACAAAACACTCAGAGCATCAGTACATAAGAGATCAAATAAAGCAGGGGGTGGATTAGAAATCCAGTCCGAGGGTAAGGAGTTGTTTCGGCAGGCCTTCGCTATCTAGTCCGCAGGGCGGTTTGTGCTCCTGTTACAATGGGCTAGGGATAGGCCCGGAAGATGATTGAGTTTTGCCTGGGCCCGGCTCACGATCGGATGTAGTTCCCAACTCAGTTCAGTTGAAGTCTTCAACGCGTGCACAAGAGATAAACAGTCAGAGTGTACTTGAGGAGAGAGAAAGTTGCGGCTCTCAATGAAAGTTAGGGTTTCGTCCATTGCGATCGCCTCTGCTTGAAGAGCCGAAGCAGCAGCGACTGGCTTCGCAAAACCATCCACGATGAAGCCTCGGTAATCTCGACATACACATGCGATGGCAGCACAGTGTCGGGGAGGTTCTCGCCTCTCGGTGGGTGCTGTGTTATTTTCCGGATCTGGATCGTATGTTGCGTCTATGTTTATACAGATCGTTCCTGGAGGAGGTGGAAGCCAAGATTCAGATAAGTGTTCGGTGTTCTTCTTGCCGTTCTTTTCTTCGTTTAAAGCGTTGTTGCTTTCTGTGAACGCTTCTGCTCTGGCTATTGTTGATTGCGGCTTCGGATTTTGCTGATTAAAAATAAATCGATTCCGTTCCTTCCAAATGCTCCATAAAACCCCCGCTATTAGGTTAAATTTACCCGAGATGACGGGAGTCTGTTGTATGTTGCAGATCCATTCTTTGAATCGGGTAAGGCCGACTCTGGAGATCTGTAGGTGCAAGGGGGCTGAATTCCAGACCTTGGCGGTCCATGGGCAGAGGAGAAATGTGTGCTCAAGCGTTTCTACTTCCTGCTTGCAGAGGGGGCATAACGGAGAAGGTACGATGTTGCGGTGGTGCAAGTTTTCCATTGTAGCTAGGGCATTATTGCATGCATTCCAGAGAAATTTTTTTATTCTAGGTGGGATTGTGGACTGCCATAGGTTTTTCTAGAGGTCGGGACTGGCTTGATAAGATGAAGTTGCTTGTGTGTCTTGTGCTATAACAGAGACTTTCTTGAACATAGAATAACCACTCTTTACTGAGTATTCTCCTGTTTTCGTGTGCATCCATACCAGTTTATCATCTTCGTCAGGTAAGCCAATGGGTGTGGCTAGAATTTCCTGCACCCTCCTCTCGTCAAACATGGAGGACAGTAGAGGTTCATTCCATGTACCTGTACCTGGACTTATGAGTTCTGAGACTTTTTCTGGTTCATGACTTGATGCTGTGCCTCCTATGGGGCCACTTTTTAGCCATCTGTCTGTTCTAATTGAAGTGTTTTTTCCATTGCCTATCCTGTGCATGACCTGAGGAGCAACCGAGTCCCTTGCCATGATGATACTCTGCCAACCCCACGAGGGCCGTGACCCTCTGCCAGCATTCCAGAAGTCTCCATGTGAGTAATACAACCATTTCCATAATCCGGTTAGCAAAGAGTATGGGTTTTTAATTATGCGCCACATCTGCTTTGCTAACATTGCTTTATTGAAAGTCTGTAGGTCTTTAAAACCCAATCCCCCTTCGCTCTTCCTGGTTTTCAATAAATCCCACTTCTTCCAATGAATTGCAGCCTTTTTCTCATTGCTTTTCCACCAAAAGGATGCAACCTTTCTCTCTATTGCTTTGCAAATTGATATAGGAATTTTGAATATTGACATCGCGTATTGAGGGATAGCTTATATTACTGCTTTTAGGAGTATTTCCTTTCCTGCTTTGGATAACAATTTTTCCTTCCAGGTGCCCAGTTTAGAGTTAACCCGAGCTAAGATCCATGCGAACGTGTCCTTCTTGGAGTGCCCCCAGTCTGAAGGTATGCCCAAGTATTTCCCCGTCTTTGTGATTTTTGGAACCCTAAGAGCCGATGCCATGTTTCTCTTGAGAGCTGTAGGACATCCTTTGCTAAAGTAGATGCCTGATTTGTTGAGATTAATTGCCTGGCCTGAAGCGAAACAGTATTGATTTAATATATCAGCCAGGTTTTGACATTCTACAACTGTTCCATGCAAGAAGAAAATTGAATCATTAGCAAAGAGTAGATGGGACAGGGTAGGGCAGTGACTATGCAATCTGATTCCTGTGAGCGAACCCTCCTGCATTGCTTTCTTCATCAGAATGGATAACACATTGGCGACAATGATGAAGAGATAAGGGGAGAGTGGGTCTCCTTGGCATAGGCTACAGGTGGGTTTGAAGAAAGGTAAGGGCTCTCCATTGAAGTTGATGCTGAAGGATACTATGCTTACACATTGCATGATCCATTTTACCCATTGGTCATTGAAGCCTAGTTTTGTTAGACAGGCCTTAAGAAAATCCCACTCAATGCGATCGTACGCTTTTTGCATGTCTAGTTTTAAGATTGCTTGAAATTTCTTTTTCCTGTTGCTAGTTCGAAGTCTATGTAGCACTTATTGTACCATCAATATGTTGTCATGTATCTGCCTTCCTCCCACAAACACACTCTGTTCCTCTGCAATGATGTGTGGTAGAATTGGCTTGAGCCTGTTTGTAAGAACTTTAAAGATTATTTTGTATAGGAAATTGCAGAGACTGATAGAGCGATATTGCTCCAGTTTTTCAGGCTGTGGGATTTTGGGTATCAGTGTGATGAGTGTTCTGTTTAATGCAGGATCTAGATGGCCAGTGGTGTAAAAGAGCTGCAGCGTTTGATAAATGTCTTTGGAGATGACTGGCCAATGCTCTTTATAGAAAATCCCATGGAACCCATCAGGACCAAGTGCCTTAAAAGCTCCGAGCTGCTGCATGGCTATGGTGATTTCCTCCTCGGTGAGTGGAGCCGTTAAGGTATAGTTCATCTGGTCATCCACTAAAGTAGGAATGTGTTGTATGATAGGTTGCCAATTGCAGTCTCCCACTGATGTGTATAGTCTTTTGAAATACTGTTATGTCATCCCCTGTAACTGCTTTTCCCCTCTAACCCATGCATCACTCTCATTTTTCAGCATTGTTATCTGGTTTCTACATCTCCTCTGAATTGTCGTTGCGTGAAAAAATCGATTGTTTTTATCTCCCCACTTTATCCAACTTATCCTCGATCGCACGCCCCAATACATCTCCTCTTGTCGCCATAGTTGGTTGATTTCTTTAGTTACCTCTTTCTCCTGAGCTGATTCTCCAGTTTTTTGTTTGCTGTTCATCAGGTTCTGGAGTTCTCCTTTGAGCAAGGTGATCCTCTTCTTTGCATGGCCGAATTTACTCTTACTCCATTGCATTAACTTCTGCTGTACTTGCTGCAGTTTCTCCACCAGGTTAAGATCCTGTGTAGTGGGTCATTCCAGGTATCTGCAACTATGTTTTTGCTTTCTGCTTCGTCAGTCCAATAAGCTTCATATTTGAACTGCTTTCGTTTTCTTCTCTTTGGTTGATCCAGAGATAGCAGGATAGGAGTATGATCTGAGCCTATTCGCTGGGAGTGCAGTGCAGTCGGCTTCTGGGTAAGTAATTCTCTATTGAAGTGAACATAATGCCCTGTCGAGTCTCTTTTTCACCAAGTTCTCTCCCTCTCGTTTGTTTGACCAGGTGAAGGAGCACCCCTTGCATTCCAGGTCCATCAAGGAACACTGGTTAACAAAGTCTCTGAAAGTTGTTAGCCTGTAAGTTTCAGCTTCGTACTTACCCTCTTTCTCCCAGTGATTTAGTATTTCCTTAAAATCGCCCAAGCAAAGCCATGGTAGCCGGTAATGCATACTAGCTGAATAGATCCTTTCCCATAACGGAATTCTTTCTCTGAATACATTGGGAGCATGGAGAAAAATAATTTTCATTTTCTGATTTCGGTCTTTCAGATGGCATTGGGTAAAGATTACTGTGGCTAGGGAGGATTCAATGGTTAAGTTTAATTGATCATCCCAGAATAAAGCTAAGCCCCCTGCTGTGCCCTCTGGATTAACAATGTAACTATTGTGGAAGTTGAGTCTCCGTTTTATTCTTAGCACTTTCTGTTCTGGGTTTTTTGTTTCCATAATGAAAACAAGGTTGGGCCGTTCTTGAGTCACAGTGACTCGCAAGGCCTGGATTGTCAGGGGATTGCCCAGCCCCTGACAATTCCAGCTTAAGAGTTTCATGGGTAATTTGGTGGTTTATTAGGGCTAGCCACCAGAGCCCATTAATCTGACTTTTCTACCACCCTAATAGGTGTTTCCACTAGCTGATTACTGTTCTCTGCCTGTTGAGATGATGGTTGTGCTCCATATGGACAGAATCTTTTAACTTTTTTTGCATTAGCCAACTTTACACACTTTCCTTTCTGTTTTGCAGGGGGGTCCTCTTCAGATCTCCTTCAGTTTCCTTCATCTGTTCCTCGTGAATTGTTAGGATTGATTCCTCATCAATACAGCAATTTCCCCTTTTCTGGGGGCTTTTCGATTCTACCAAGATTAATTCACGAGATGAGGAAGGTGTGTAAGTTTCCTGACCTTTTAGCTGAGTGTTGCAGACCTGAGTTTGCTATGATGATGGTGAACTATTTTGCTCTGTTTCAGGTACAGGAGATAATGGAGTTTCAAACACTACATCCACTTCTTCAGGGGGGAGCTCTTTCTGTCCATAAAAGATTTTGCCATAAGGACTGAGATCCCTCACCTCAACTCACAGCCAATCACCACATCTGGCCGATAAGTTTTGTTCCAGCCCTGACTCCTTATATGGTATCTCATCGCACTCCGTAGCATAATGTCTAATTCTGCCACAGGAATAACAGTAATAGGGCAGTCGTTCGTATTTAAATTCAACCCAGAGCTTTTTATTGTCGAGATTCACTATCACGCCAGTCTTCAGAGGGATTCTTAATGACAGTGTCACTCTGGCTTTACCCACTTTGTAGGTACTGTTTCCTTTTTCCTCCAGTTTTACTTCAACAACTGCTCCTAATTTGGAAGCAATTTCCTCGATCACATCATAGGTAACTCTCCCATATGGTAATCCGATGAATTTTACCCGAAATCACAGTGAGTAAAATCATAACAGAACTCGGGTGTATCAGGTTCGCACTGCCTCGTATTAGGAGATGGTTGGAGAAAGACCAAGGCCCCGAGTGGAGTATTCTCTGTGCCTCGGCTTCCGATTGGAAGGAGAAGGAGAAAAAACCAGGTTCCAATGTGGCACAGGTAAAGTTTTCCGTCTTCCACGCTTTTCGCATCAGGTTTACAAATGCAGTATAGTTCAGAGCTGGGTTCGTGTAGAATCTACCAAATAGGGTTTTGCGACATTTAAGCAGTTTTTTAGTAGAAATAGCACCTGGGATATCGACGACATCAACTGCATTCCAGAGTTTTCCCATGCTTTTGCAGAGAGCCGCAAGTCTTCTTTCTTCGTTGTTCTGATCTGCCATATTCTGTTTGTAGGGGACTAGGGTTTTGGATGATTCATGGATTTGAGGGTTGATGGGAGCTCTAATTAGTGGAGGTGGAGCGGTATTGGAGCGGTATTGTGCTGTGGAGGAAAGGGGCAGAAATTAGGGTTTCAGAAAGGGGGTTTTAGGGTTAGACGACGAATCACGAGAAGAGTTACACGAGGAGGATACTCGGAGACGAAGCAAGCAGAGGCTTCGAGATCAAGGAAGAGTAATGCAACGGGCACTACCCAGCTAGTAGAGGGGGACTACACAAACGGTAGAGGGGAACCTCCATGGCGGAGAGACAAGTCTTTGCTTGCGAGTTTGGACCACAAAATATCTCGCGTGAATTCCACTCGTTGGTGGGGTGTGATCGATCCAAGTTAAAAGCATGAAATTAAATTAATTAATTTTTAAAAGTACGAAAACAAAGATTAACAAAATAATAGAAAATTCAGCGGATAATGTCTAGCTGATTGCGTCGTCTTCAAATTTCCGTTTCCGTCGACTTTTTTTTTTTTTTCCCAACATGAATTTTTCATATCGATTTTTATAGTGGAAATTGAAATTGCTAGTATGAGTACCTAGAGGGGGGTGAATAGGTATACAAAGATTTTTCTTGAAGATTGCACAATACTTTAGACAGTTGAAGAATTTGCAATAATTAAAAACCAATCGTGAGACTGAGTAAGGGAAAGAGAGAATTGAACACTCGGTTTATAGTGGTTCGGCTTGATTCAAGCCTACGTCCACTCTTCTGCACTGACAGCTAATTGGCTGGATTCCACTATAAACAAAGAGATGTTACAGTGATGATCTTCCTTGATTTCTTGGTGTAGATGATCTACCACACTCACTCAAGGTATCGTCAAGTACAAACACTCTCTGTGTATACAATTTCGCTCGAACAGTCTCAACTAACAATCAAGGTTCTTCGACTCGGAATTTCTCTATCGATCACACACTTAAAACAACTAGAACGTCTTCCTTTTATACTCCTTTATGCCATCATAGCCGTTGGCACTTACCAAAGGAATTCCTCCAATCTACCCGTTGGACGGAATCAATCAAGAAGATCATCCGAGCTATTTAAGGAATCTGATGATAGCCCATCAATCCTGTTCGCCCATACAATCAGGATCTTGGTTTCCAAGAATAGAACATTCCAAGATTATTTCGTCGACCATCGGATCTTCAATCGATCTTAGAAAAGAATTAAAGAATCCGAAATGATTATCCAACCAAAGAATCTATTCCAGGATAGGATCGAATCCTCAACCATATACCTCGGCTTTGGATTTCCTTCGCCACTGGATTAGAAAGACTGTCAGTGAGAATAGACTTAAGTCTTGAGTCTTGAGTCTTAAGTCTTGAGTCTTGAGTCTTGAGTCTTGAGTCTTAAGTCTTGAGTCTTGAGAATACAAAGTCTTCAGACTTTAAACTGTCGGTCTCCGAACATCCAGACTTAGACTGATAGAAACGTTTTGTCAGCTTCAAAATATTATGGAAAGATTTCTCCAACAAAAATTGTGGCGCTTAGCATTATCCAAATTAGCTTTGGTGGAAGCCAGAGTTGACGATGTTGCGTTCCTGCACGACCGTTTACAGGTCGACTTGGTAAGCATTACAATTATTTAGCAAGTGTCTGGCAAATCGCAAGCACGTAGCGTGGGTCAAGTTGCTCGTGAAAAGAAAAAAAGGGAAATGCTAAATAATTCTCAAGTTGCATTTTTCTCTTATGCGAGTATTATTACCAATTGAAATTGTCAATTCAATGTATCGCGAAGCTATTGCCCATGAAAATCTATTGTTTTCTTGGGCTCCATTCGTTTCATGAAAAATGAATGATTTGTATAATATTATCCTAAAATTGATTATTTGTATGACTTACAATGATTACTTATTAAAGAATATTTTTGCTACCAGTAACAATTTGTAACTAAATATTTCCATGGACAATGTTCATTCACTTTTACAAATGATGCTTGCGATAATTTTAAGAAAAATATATCCTGAATTCTAAATTTTATACAAAATAAACGGAGCTTTAAATTCAATTTTCATCATGTAAATTAAAGAACTGTAATAGGAAAGATATTTTCGGATATAACGTTGAATAATATATTTAGCTAATCATAACACCTAAATTTTTTTATTATATATGGTTAATAAATTCTCCTTAAAATTTTCAAAAGTAAGAATTAATGATATCTCGCAAGAAAGAAACGCTATATTCAAGTCTTATGGATACGCATCACAGCAACTTAAAGAATCTTTTGAAAGAGTCTTTTTTTCAGAGTGTCGGATGGATAAATCTTCCACTAGTTCCACTGGCAAGACAAATGAAACAGCTCCAATAAACCGAGACCCACCAGCTAAGCTATCCCGTTTACAAATGAAACTCATCTTAAGTTTCAAAAGAAAAATCATAATAATAATAAATTGCCAAATGTATTAAAGACGATATCCAAAACCTTTTTATACCTCTTGACTGACAAGGCCCATCGAACGAATACTTGATGGATGAGTTCTCGATGGTAGAGTTTAGATGAAGCACATGACAAGTGGTGAGGACTAATTGATCAGAAGCATGCACATAAACTGAAGATTGAGTAAAGGAGCATCCACGATCGAGAAATAACAATTAAGGAATTGGGAAACAAACAAGCTATCCTTAATTACAAATATTGGAGGGGTTTCCACTTTAATATCATATCGTGAAAAAAGAAGAGTCAAATAGATCATCCCACAGCATCAGTTCCAAACGAGATCTCGATGCAAATCGCCCCCTCACCTCGCATCCAATAAAGGAAAAGCCCAAACCCGCACATTCTCTCTCCCGTCACGTGTCACATCGACCCACCAAAAGCAAAAAGCAATGGGAGGAGTACATCATCATGTGCATCGCCCCTTTCCATCCCCCAATTTTTAGCCGGAAACCAATTTTTTCTTCTACTATTCGACCCGTCAGAAACGGCCCCGCTTACTATCCATTGAAATGACGCCCCATTAGCAATTTCTCTAGCAAATTATTCCCTTTCTCCTTTCCCCATAATTTCCACTAGCTTCCCATGACACACCTATTGGAGAGGTCCCACTTTGAAATCATATAACTAGGCCCGTCACATATCAAACCTCATCATTTTATCCTTTTGGCATACAAACAAACACTTTCTTAAGAGGTTCTCTATCCCGGTAGTTCTCTAATTCGAGCACACTTAACTTTGGAGTTCCAAATCTAAGTATGTCGTTATATAAAAAGGCGCATTCAAAAGTTAGTTCCAGTTTTCACACACAATCCAAACACATTCTTTCCTTGTTCGGTGTAAAATTTGGTTCATTGTTGTCCATTTTGCCATCCTAGATGCCTGCTAGGACTTGTTCCTTGTCCAAGCTCTCTGGTTCGATAACCACTCCCTACGCTTATTGGACCAGATCATTACAAATTAGATTTTGCCTATAGTTTTAATTTGAATTTCAATTCAGGTTAATTTTTTTAATTCCAATCTACATATTTGTTTCAAATTATGAAAGCAACTGTTAAATAGAATGTAGAGATATAATCACATTTGTTTATGAAATCTCCACAATTATTATATTTAATTCTAGATCTGCCTTTATGATTGATTTTAGCAACCAAAAAAATTAATTATACGTACTAGAAAAACGTTAAAGAATGTCTTTAGGGCACTTGTTAAGCCTTGTTAATTGTGTTTTATAAGCATAATTAGGCAAAAAAAATTGTGTTTTATAAACATAAGAATTTCCATTTGAAGTGGGTAATTTATTTGAAATGTATTATATCTCTCAATTTCCAAAAGCATTGATATACTTTTTTTTTTTTTTTTTTTTTTGGTAATGGTAATAAATATATAGAGTTAGGACAAATGTACAAAAGATCGGTCCCAAAACCTACACTCTCACGAACAATGTAAGAGTGAAGGGGATCCGATGCAAAACAGATACCAGCTAGAAGAACAACCACAAGGGTACAAGGAAGACAACCAAAAACCAGACAAACACAGAACAGCCAAGGCGAACGTCAGTCCTAACGCCAAAGCAAAGAAACGGAGAAGCCACAAAATACAACCACAAGGCGAAACAAAGCAAAGACAGCTTAAGGAGAGAAGATCGCCGAATCAAGACCCCAGCCTCTTTGAAGTCTTCTATTTCTCGGAGATGGAGGAACCTTGCTGAAAGTGATGGCTCTATCTCTAACCACCTTGAAAAGGTGGTTTTTGAGAGCCGGAATCACCAAAGATTCACCACGAAAGATGATTGCATTCCTCTTTTTCCATATAAGATGACACAAAGCTCCAAATGAGAAGCGTGCGATCCTATGGTAGAAATCCATCCCAGATAAGAATTTCTTGGCCCAGAGGAGCACCTCCTTCCAGCATCTTGATATGCTTTATTGTATGACACTTGTTAACAAAATACTTAGGATTCATGTGGTAAGCATTCTGTTTTTGGGAATAATTTTTGTTAAAAAATAGTTTTTATTATTCTATCTAAGTATTTGAATGCGTTTGGTAACAGCACCCAACTTCTATTCCTCGAATAGAAAAAGGAACATGAATGTGTTTGTTATAACCCTCAAATTTTTTTATGATGTATAATATAATTTATTTTTTAATATTTGTTTAAGATTTTTCTTTTTTTTTCTTTTCTTTTTCCTCTCTTCTTCTTTCTCCTCTCGCCATTCGTCGGGCCTCAAGGTAGCCTCGTGAGCCCATGGTGAGGCTTTGGCATGGTCATCAAACCTCATCTCCGGCCAATTGTCGACCATTGTCTAAGCTAGGCAACCGACCAGAGAAGGAAGAGAAGAAAAGCAAAAAAAGAAGAAGAAGAAGAAGAAGAAGAGAAAATAACTTGGTTTCAGAAATTATTCTCGAGAATAGATAAATAATTTTTTTTCTACTTCTTGTTTTTTTAAAAAAATCTATTCTCAAGTCACTAATCTGCTCTTGAGGATAGAAAAATTAACTAAAGTTACATAACATATTTCTTTTCTTTTCTTTTCTTTTGGGAACTAGTGAACATAAATATTCAAGAATTGACTAGTTACCAAACAAAACTTTAGTATAATTTTACCCAAAGGGACTTCTCTATTGAAAATAGTATTGATCTATATATCCATACAGTTTTTTTTTTTTTTAGGTCTATTTATTCAAACAATTTTTTTTTTTGGCATTTAATTACTTCGTTACTAATCAAGAGGATCTTCTTTACTAAGAAAGATAATGTGACCTTAGATTGTAGCTTCCAATCTGTTATTGAAACCGTTGGACAAATGGTCGCTTATTTTTTATTTTTTGTGTTTGTTTTGACATGTTTTCTATGATAATTTCATTACAAAGGATGTTGTGACTTTTATAAGATACTTAGTGGGTACCTTAGAACCGTAACACCTCCATATCTTTTAAGTGGTGCAGATTTAAATATTTATTACCAAACACATAATGCACAATAGAGCTTATGGCTATACCGAATGGGTTATAGTCTTGTTTGCATATGTGTAATAAATCTGCTAATTAGATTCCCATGAAGATTTGTGCTTTGAATTGGATGGCTTCATCCCAACCCATTTCCTTTCTTAATTGTTTGAGACGGAGCATATCAAAGTCCAATCCTTCTTGGTTTATAAATCTTGAGAAAACGAAAAGACCTCTCCAATAGGAGTACATCATCATGTGCATCGTCCCTTTCCATCCCCACAATTTTCACCCTGAAATCAATCTTTTCTTCCACTACGCGACCCATCAGAAACGGGCCCGCTTACTACCCACTGAAACGACGCCCCATTGGCAATTTCTCTAGCAAATTAATCCCTCTCTCCTTTCCACATGATTTCCACTAGCTTCCCATGACACACCTATTGGAAAGGTCCCACTTTGATATCATATTGCGGCATTCCTAAATTAAGTCACTCGATATATTATTCATTTTGGCCTGCCCATATCAAATCTCACAGTTTTATCCTTTTGACATAAAGACAAACACTTTCTTAAGAGGTTCTCTATTCTAGTAGTGCTCTAATTCGAGCATGCTTAATTTTGGAGTTCCAAATCTAAGTATGCCGTTATATAAAAGAGCGTTTGTAAGTTAATTCTAGTTTTTCCACATAGCCTAAGCACGCTATTTCTCCGTTCAGTGTGAAATTTGGTTCATCGTTGTCCCTTTTGCCATCCTAGACGCCTACTAGGACCTACTAGGACTTGTTCCTTGTCCAAGCTCTTTGGTTCCAATAACCACTCCCTAACCTCGATGGACCGAGTCATTTACATATTATATTTTGCCTACAATTTGAATTTGAATTTCAATTCAGGTTAAGCTTTCTAATTCCAATCTTCATATTTGTTTGTGGTTAGACTTTTGTTATAAAAGCTACTTCTAAACAGAATGTAGAGATATAATCACATTTATTTATGAAATCTTATTTCCACAATGATTATATTTAATTCTAGATCTGCCTTTATGACCAACTTTAGCAATAAAAAAATTAATTATTTGTATCAGAAAAATCTTAAAGAATGCCTTTAAGGGGATTGGTAAGCCTTGTTAATTGTGCTTTATAAGCATAATTAGGCAAAAAAAATTGTGCTTTATAAACATAAGAATTACCATTTGAAGTGGGTGATTTCTTCAAAATGTGTTATATCTCTCAATATCGAAAACATATCACAAAACACGTTGATATGTTTTATTGCATTCTCAATGGCCTCTGTGACACTTGTTAACAAAATACTTAGAGTGCATTTGATAAGTATTCTATTCTCAAAAACAATTTCTACTCAAAAGTAGTTTTTATTATTTTTATCGAGTATTCAAACACATTTGATAACTGTATATAATTTCTATTTCCTGAATAGAAAAGAAACAGAATGTGTTTGGTACGACTCTTAATTTTTTTTTTATGTATAATTTCTTTTATTTTTTAATAATTTTTTGAGTTTTTTTTTTCTCTTCTCTTTTTTCCTCTCTTCTTCTACCTCCTCTTGCCATTTGCCAAGCCTCAAGTTAGCCTCGCGAGCCCCCGACAAGGCTTTGGTGAGGTCATCGAACCTCGTCTCTAGCCATTTGTTGGCCATTGCCGAGGTTGACAATCGACTAGACAAGGAAGAGAAGAAAACAAAAACAATGAGAGAGAGAGAGAGAGAGAGAGAGAGAGAGAGAGAGAGAGAGAGAGAGAGAGAGAGAGAACTTAGTTTCAGAAATTATTCTCAGGAGTAAAGAAGTAATTCTTTTTAGTTATTGTTATTTTTTAAATCTATTCCCAGGTCACTAATTTGCTTCTGGAAATAGAAAAATTAGCTAACATTACCGAATGGATTTCAATTTTTTTTTTTTTTTTTGGGAACAAAAGAACATAAATAATCAAGAATTTGCTAGTTACCCACAAGACTTTAGTATAATTTTACCATAAGGGACTTCTCTATTGAAAATAGTATTGATCTATATCTCTATTGAGACATTTTTTTAAGGTCTATTTATTCAAACAAAGTTTTCTTTTGGCATTTAATTACTCCATTACCAATCAAGAGGATCTTCTTTACTAAGAAAGATACAGTGACCTAAGATTGGAGCTTCCAATCTATTATTGAAACTATTTCAATCCGTTTTCATGGATGACGAGTTTGATTATAAGTATAGATTTCAATAGGATGGCACATAGTCAACAATATTTTCGGAAATATGAGTACATATTTAAAAGTATGTTATGTGACCGATGTAGATATATGCATTGAAGAATATGCTTTTTTGGCTTTTGATCGTATATTCTAGATATTAAATAGTGTTAAATATTTTAAATTGTTTGAGATGGGTGATGTTAGGTTTCATTTTATTATCTCCAAATGAATATCTTGATCTTCTCCTATGCTTAAATAATGTCCAAACGATACTTTCAAAAAGGAAAAAAAAAAAAAACTTTCTTTTGATGACAAGTTGTTAAGACATGAGTGGTGTGGAAATGTCTACACAATGTGCCATAAATATAAAAGCAACATTGAGAATAAATTTTAGTCAAGATTACCTGATTTCATTGAGAATAAATTTCTAATAACACCAAAAAATAAACAAGTCAGCTCCTGGAAATTATAGTTGGAGGGACCTACTGGCCATATCGATTCAACTGAGAATTATTGGAGTTCCCTGTCCATTGACTCAGTCCTTTAAACTGGACTCCAATGATGCTGGATATGTCCAAAAACAGTACCAATGTCCATCCCAATCCACCGGTGCCATTAGGGGTGAGCACGGTTCCCGGGTAGAACCGGGAACCGAGGAACCGCACCGCAGGGTCCGGTTCAGTTCCCAGTTCTGAAAAAACAGGTTCCGGTTCCCGGTTCCCTTTTTTTGGGAACCGGAACCGGTCTAAATTCAAAATAAAAAAATCCTAGCACGTCACTCAACCCCCCACGTGATTTCCCTCCCCTTCTGCCGATATTTCCCCCCCTTCCCCTTTCTTTTTCTCTCTCTCTCTTTCTTTTCAACCTTTTTCCTCTCACATCACTTCCTGCCTTGCCCCCTCCCACCCCCCAACTTTTTTCTTTTCTTCTCTCTCTCTTCTCTTTCTCCCTCTCTCGGCCGAAACCCCCCCCTCCCTTCTTCTCTTCTTCTTCTTCTTCATCTTCTTCCTTCCTCTTGCTAGCTGCTGCTTCACCCACCACCACACCGCCGCCCCCACCACCACACCGCCGCCCCACGCCCTACTCACCACCACCTCTTGGCCACCGAACCACCACCACCTACCGCTCGTCCGACGAGCCGTGTTGCCGTTGAGCCCGACAAGCTGTCATGCCGTCCGCGTCGCTCCTCGCCGCCGTGAGCCACCGCCGCCGTCCCAAGCCACCGTCACCACCTCTTGCCGCCGCTCGCTTGGCCGTCTGGGCCATCGTTGCTCCGAACCGCCACCGCCTCCGTTAGAATCGAGCTCTTCCCCCCTTGGCCGTGGGTTGAGCCGCGACCGCCGCCATCTTCGCCGCGCCGTCCGTGCCGTCGTTGGTGCCGTGAGTCTCGTGTCTTCTTCGCCGTCGCCGGACCTCCCTTGACACCGTCGCTGGACGCCGTCACCCCTCGCTTGCCTTGCCGCTCAGCCGCTTGACGTCGACGACGCCGTTGGACGCCGCTCGTCCCCCTAGTGGAGGCTGCTTGCTCGCCTAGCTGCCCCGACACTGCTCGCCGCTCGCCTAATATGGCTTATCATCGAGGAGTTTGTAAGTTTGCAATTATTAGTTTAGTTGCCTATGACATTTGATTTTTAACTGCTAATTCGTGATCCTTTTGGTTGAACTAAAAAAGACTTAAAGATTGACAAGTTTTCTTTGTCATGTGTAGTGAACAAGAAGCACCACCCTCCATCATTGAGCGACGAAGTGTGGCGTTTAAAGAAAGTAGCCAAAGAAGCACCACCCTCCATCACTCTCAGAAGGTACGTAAAGCATAACCAGAAACTTTCATATCAAGCAGTAGATTGTCAAACTATGTGGAGCTACAGAAGGGCTTGTATGTATCGTTCTTGTCCATACATATACCACAATCACTTCGCTTAAAATTCGTAAGTATTCCATTTGATTTCGAATTTGATTGAATTTGCTGTTCGGTCGACAGATTTTGGTGCAGAACTTAAGAAGGCAAGCTTACTGCAACAAGAATCAATGGGTGTTGCTTGATGCCTTACCCAGCATCACTCCTCTAAGTGCCCTGACCAACTTGCCTACGGAGTCATTAATTGGACTGAGCCCGCTTCATCATCTAGATCAGACAGTGCCAAACCTGAAAATGAAACTACAAAAAAAAAAAAAAAAAAAAAAAAGAACCTGTTGGAACCTGGAACCGACCCCGGAACCTGTGACAGGGTAGGTTCCAGGTTCTCGGTTTTGACGGGTAGGTTCCAGGTTCCAAAAATGGAGGAACCTGTACCCGAGGGTAGGTTCCAGGTTCCGGATGGAACCGAACCGGAACCGGGAACCGCTCACCCCTAGGTGCCATCTCTCATCTCCCAACTGGACACCCGTACCATAATTGCACTGCCCCGTCCTCGGCCAAAACCCCAATTTTCTACGGCATGCAGTTGCGATCCTCATCAATGTCCGATTAATGGGTCTATTTCTTCTTTTCTTCTTTCTTTTTTCTTTTGTTCCTTTCATAGTGGGGACCAGAAAATATTAAAATTTATCATGAAATTATAATTAAAATTAAATATTCAAAAATACAAATAAGTCTTATAACTTGTCGAAGTAATGCATCAAGTCCTTCCATTGACTTTGTTTAACTTGACAAATGAAAAACCTAAATTTGTTTTTTTTTTCCAGATCTACTTAATGCTAACGTGGCTAAACATAAAGGATAATGCCAAAACGAAATTGTTTTGGTTCAGATCTGAATTTTTTTTCATCTAAGTATTATTTAAATTAGATTTGAAAAATATAAACTAAATTTAAAATAGTCGACCCTTGCCCCACTCTCTTTAATAGGGATGAGCATGGTTCGGATGGGTCGGTCCGTCCTCTAATCCTAAGACCAACCTGCACATTGCTAGTCCTCAATTTTTGGGATCGAGGACCGACCCTATTGAGTTTGGGACCGAGGATCGAACCGACCCAATGGGTTCGGTCCGATTTCAAGGTCAACCCGAGATTAATCGATAATTTTTTATTTTATTTTTTGTACTCCTTAAAAAAGCAATTGAGAATCGAATTGATCCGATAGGTTCGGTTTGTGATCAACCAATAATTTTTTATTTCATTTTTTGTACGCCTTAAAAAAATAATTGAGGACCGAACTGATCCAATGGGTTCGATTCGGGACTAACCAATAATTTTTTATTTCATTTTTTGTGCTCCTTAAGAAAGCGATTGAGGACCGAACTGACCCAATAGGTTTGGTTCAATTTTACAGTCAATTCAGGACCAACCAATAATTTTTTATTTCATTTTTTGTACTCCTTAAAATGACAATACCAAATGGGTTTGACAATGAGCGAGGTCAACTAAGAAAGGCAAGCGGTGAGGAGCATCGAACAGAATAAGCATTGAATGTCAAGCGGGAAGCAACACGCCAAGCAAGCATCAAGCAGCAAGCGGCACAAGTGACCAAAATGAGCAAGGCAAGTGCCAAGTGGTGAGCAGAGAAGTTGTTTTTTTCAATTTTTGCAAATTAAAGACTAAGATGACAAATAAGACAAAAGAGAACGAATATTGGAGGATGATGCCATAAGGAACTATTTATGTCTTTTTGGATGCCGTGAGAATTCTTCACAAAAACATGTTCCTCCTTTGTAAATTATGATTATTGACGTCGTAAAAGACATTTAAAATCTAAGTTATTAAATAACAATGTAAAATTATTTGAACTCTTCACTAAAAAGCTGTTTAATATTGTTGACGCAATTTATTTTAAGATTTTCTATATATATATAATAGTACCTAGTTAGGGTTAGTCCGGGTTGGACTGACCTAGAACTCTTAGGATTGAGAATCAACCCACACAGTTTTGGTCCAGGAATTCAAGGACTAAGGACCGACCTAATCTCCCTAGGAACCGGACCAAGACTGGCAAGGTTGGGCCGGTTCAAGGTCGGTCTAGGGTTGACTCTAGGCTGATGCTTACCCCTACTCTTTAGGGCCCTTTCCAACAATGTTAGGCGGCGGTATCGAGCATTTGCATTCTTTTTTTTGTTAATTTAGTTTATATTTAATCTAATTTATGTAATATTAAATTATAAAATTAGATATGGATCAAACCGGCGTCATTTTGGCCTTATTCTTCATATTTTAGCCATGTTAGCATTATGTAGGTTTGAGAAAAAAATTAAAAAAGCAAAGTGGCCACCCTTCCAACATGGAAGGGGGAGGTGAGGGGTTCAAATCCCCACCTTCTCAGGGGGGGATGGGGGTAAGGACGCGTAAGTTTGAGAGTGGGTCGCGACTCACGCCCCGCAAGAGCGGGGGCATAAGTCTGCGAGTGAGTGTAGAGTAGGAATAGAGTAGGACTGACAAAAAAAAAAAAAAAAGTTGGACAAAATTAATGCAATAACTTAACTACATTAATTTGACTATGCAGGACTTGATTGCATTTTTTAAAAAATTTATAACTCAATATAACCTTCATGACAAATCTTAGGAATTTCAGGGTACTTATCCCCAAAAAAAAGAAAGAAAAGAAAAGAAGATATTTGGGATCCATTTCATCGATGCTAACTAATTTAGATAAGAGTTGGTAACACAAAAATTAGTTGGTAAATTAATCTCATAAAATAGTTGGTTAGCAAGACAAATAAATGTGGTAATTGGAAGTACAAATTTATAAATAAATAAAAATTGGTTAAGTATTAGTGAGCAACTCAAATGATTATTACAACCAAAACTATTTTAACAAAAACTCAACATTCTCATTCGTCCACAAGTCCAAAAATCTCTACCAGCTTCTTCAAAATTATTAACATCATGGCCAATTAGAGGGGTTCATTATAAGAAAATGTGTCTTCATCAACACTATAACCTTGGCATGGAACAACAACAGCTTCTCGATATTAATGATTTGGAGGAAACCAATAATAATTTTTGGATTTGTCTGGGGACAGATTTCGGATTATAGTGAAATTTTCTGATTTTTTTTCTAGACATGAAAAAAAGTTTAGGCCAGTGTGGGATTGAACCTCAATTGGGAGTATTTTTTTTTTTTTTGAGGGAATTAGACCCGATATATCGTAAATGCATGTTCAAACATATAAGATTAATTTGGGCAATCAGAAGTAATTAATAATAGCACTCCACATGCTCGTGGAATCTAAATTTGATCTCGTCAATTGCATATCGTGGGGTTAATCTTATCAAATCATGTAAATTTATCACGAGGATGTTAAAATAGAAAGGTCAGTCCGGCAGTTCCAGTTAGATGGCGACACCACCTAAGGTTGTGGATCATGGTTTTAATGTTTAGATGGAGACAGAGAGAATCAAATCGTATCTTTACTTGCTAATATTCACTCGACATCATCCACAACTTCCCTGCATCTTTCAAATCTTGTCAGCTTTGATAAATTGATCATGTTTTGATCTTTAATCTATATTTAAAGAGAGAAGTGATTTTCACTCATCAAATTCGCCTATGAAATTTTTAGTACTCTACCTTGAATGGAAACTCAATTCTCGTCTATCTAATACCCATTATGGTATATATAAACACCAACATTGCAAGATTGGAAATGGAACAAAAAAAATTCTTATTTTCTGTGATCTTTCACGTAGCCTTTTTTTTTTTTTTTTCGGTGAAACCATCACTTGACCTCGTGGTAAAAGATGGCTTCATGTCATGTAATATAGCCATAAACATTCATAAACATTCATTTATGACCAATGATAACCTTATTAAAAAAGAAGCGGTACTTTAGAGATATTTTCAGTTCGATTCTCGATCTCGAAAATTGCAGTCATAACATGAAATTTCAGTCTGAGATTCAAATCACCCCGCATTATTGTACCTACCAAAGAATGTGATCCACAAAAGTTTTTGCTTTTATATGTGCCTAACGCTTGTTTTCGGGGGTTCTGCTTCCCCTTCTAAATGTTGTGCCATTAGCTCGCCAAGCTTAGGTTGTGGACAAAGGATAACCCACAGATCTGGCACAATGTTTGTTCCATGGCAACGTTTGCACGTTCTCCCCCAAAGCCAATACCATGCACATTCATTGATATCGTCGAAACTAGCGATGTCACTAAACCACGTTTTTGTCAAAGCTTTGCCCTTTCCAGCTAGCCGACCCTACCCGTATGTGAGACGATTTTACTTTGACATGCACGGTAATTCCATCCATCTAAATCAATCACTCCCTTCATGAATTCATTTACATCCTTTCAAATCTATAATGTATGTCCATCAATGTTGAGTTTCTAAAGGGGTGAATGAAAAAAGTGATAAAAAATTTGACAAGTAATTCAAATGAGAATTAGTAAATCAAAATAAAAGAAAAGCTGACTCGTGACACATATAAGACCTTGAGGAGTTCGTGTAAGAGTTAATAATCTAAGGCCTTTGTAAGATTCAGAGACAAAATTTGCAATTCAAAAATATTAAAGTCCAATAAATATTGTTACGTAACTCAAATGAGAGTTAGTATTTCAAAACAAATTGATTACATAGTCCAAAAAATTGGCAAGTCGCTTAAATAAAGATTGGTAAATTTATATAAAAAGTTGATAAATTCAAAGAAACTGACGAGAAAGAAAAATAAAGTTGATAAAAGTTAAGAAATTTAGTAATTTGCAAATTGTAAGAAAAAAGAAACAGATAATATCCCCAAAGGTGAGTGGACACACTCTCGTTTTGTCGAGTTTCCTTCTACCCTCTGGTAGTTTTCTCCGTTTGGTTCGGTTTTCCATCTTTTGAGCCTCTTCCTCTTCTTCAAGCTCTCATCTCGTCTTCCACTTTGGCCTCTTCCATGGACCGGCTCAATTTCCTTTACCCACCTTCGTTTCTTCCTCGAACAAAGTGTTTCCTGTCTTTATGCCCATTTTACTGATCATCCTCGCAGGCCGATTATGGGTCTCATCTGAATCTTCTCTTCATCTTTCTGTCAAATTTATCTTCCCATCCTCCAGTTCCATCTCAATTATACTCTTCCCATTTCGTTAACCCTTCTGCATGTCGCTTTTCTTTTGGTATTTCACAGTCTACGGCTTCCGTGATTACTTACCTCGTGTCACTGTCGCTATGCTCTTTATTCCCAAAGTCGACGTCCCTTCGTTTCTGTGAATGACCTGCTCTGCTGGAAATATGGACCCTTCAACTGAGGGTTCCTCAGGGACAGCCAGTCCTGACCACGGAACTAATGTTCGTCTTGCTGCACTATGTAACAGAATGGGACGACTCTGGTCAGAGCAAACAATTGAAATCTGTGAGGTTGCTGCACCACAGGACAAAGTGGAGGAATGCAAATTGACTCTGGTGGGTAAGATTCTCACTACCCAGACTATTAATTTCCAAGCTTTTCAGAATACTATGAAATTAGCTTGGCATACAGATAATATAGCTATACATCAGAGTGAAGAAGGTCTGTACGTGATTAAATTTAAGACGAAAGCAGATAAGCAACGGATATTGGATGGTGGTCCTTGGCGATTTTCCAATCATTTAGTTATTTTAAAGCCTTGGATTCCTAATACTCCTCTGCATTGCTATGATTTTTCTATGTGCGAGTTTTGGATGCATGTTATTGGTTTACCGCTAGAATGGTGTACAGATAGTATGTTACGCAAAGCAGTGCGTCGTGTTGGTCGGGTGCTGGCAGTGAAGTTTGAACAGAATGATGTTTTACCCCTAAAAGCTGGAAAAGTCAGAGTAGAATTAAATTTACAACAACCTCTCATCCCAGGTCAGCTTATTCAATTGGATGGAAAGACAATATGGTTAGACTTTCGCTATGAGCGATTGTCTCACTACTGTTACTCTTGTGGGGTTATCGGTCATTATGCTACACATTGTACGACTTATCCCTTTGACATTGAAAAAGCTGACAACAAGGACAATCTTTATTATGGAAATTGGCTACGTGCAGAGGTTCATCAGCACAGTCCATTTTGGAATACCTTTTATGAATCCAAGCTGTCCACTGAGGAAGTTGAGGAAGTCATCCCTGAAACTCCACACTCGCCAACCGATCTTATCCCTGAAACTCAATCACCTATCAATACTACAAAGGAGGTTTTGCACATACCCACTGAATGTCAAATTATAACTGCGGCTGCTCCGCTCCAATGGAAGCCTCTTGGACCAGCTACTGAGATTCCTATTTCAGGAAAATCCCCCGCCAAATTAAAACAAGCCGAAACAGGTCCATCAAAATCGAAGAAGCTGAAGCACTCTCACCTCCATCCTAAAGCTGGACCCATGAAGAAAGCCAAACGGTTTGGAAATTCAAATAAGTCTCTCCACATACCTGAGGATCTTGATGACAACCAACTGCAGGAGACTCCAATCTTTGTTGCTGACAAATCTGATTGCTGGGCATTGGTGGCTGGCCCTAAACAGCCACCAAGACATAAATGAAGATTATTAGTTGGAACTGTCAGGGGTTGGGCAATCCCCTGACAGTTTGTGCCTTGCGGGCAATGGTGGCCCAGGAGAAACCAGATGCTCTTTTTTTAATGGAAACTAAAAATCAGGATCTGTTTCTTCAACGGATCCAAAAAAGGTTGCAGTTTTCAATGAGTATGATAGGTTAATCCCATCGGTTTTGCTGGTGGTTTAGCCATTTTTTGGAATGACGGGGTTGCTTTAACAGTAGAATGGCAGAATTCATCTTTACTGCATATGCTGTGTACAGATAATTCGAATGGAGCTATTATGCACCTTACCTGTTTATATGCACCAACTGTTTTCCATCTCAGACAACACTTATGGGATGAATTACGACAAATCAGTAGGTCTAATATGCTACCTTGGGTGTGTATCAGTGATTTTAATGAAATCCTCTACCCATGGGAGAAAACAAGCAAGAGACCAGCTGATAAACACATAATGCAAACCTTTTGTCAGATGGTTAATGACTGTTCTTTGATGGAGGTACCTACCAAAGGTTGCTCTTTCACTTGGACTAACAATCAGACTGGAAATGAATGTGTAAAGGAAAAATTGGACAGGGTTTTTTGCACTATGGATTGGCGTCTTACCTTTCCTGCTGCTGAAGCTTTTGCTTTGCCTCCGCTTGGCTCAGATCATTGCCCTATTCTTCTAACAACTGTAGCGAAACCTGTCAAACGTAGGAAGACTTTTTATTTTGAATCGTTTTGGTTGCAAGATCCAGGGTGTCGTATTACTGTTGCTGCTTCATGGCGGGAATCCTAGATCAAAGGTAAGCACTTACCTCAGAAATTAAAGGCTGTTTCAATGGCTCTCTCTAGCTGGAGTCGCTCCAAATTTTCCCATGGCCATCAACACATCATTTTTCTTAAGGACCAACTCCAATACCTGCTCAACCAGCCGCATGATCAGTCAAATCAAGATGAGGTTTCTCAGATAAAAGAGCAAATACAGAGATTATGGCAAAGGAGGAACAATATTGGGCTATGCGTTCTCGGCTACATTGGCTAAGATGGGGAGATAAGAACACCAAATACTTCCATGCAACGACTGTGAATCGACGACAGAAAAATCGCATTAGCATGTTGCAAAATGAGCATCATCAGTGGGTTCGCGATCCTAGCATATTGAAGGACATCACAACTAGTTTTTTCCAGCAATTGTATCGGTCTGTGGGAAGTCGTGATTATTGGCCTGTTCTTGCACAATGTCCACCTATGATCACGGAGGAGATGAATGACGACTTAATAAAGGAACTCACTCCAGAGGAAGTACAACTGGCTGCCTTTCAAATGGGAGCATCAAAAGCTCCAGGACCTGATGGTTTAAACGGTCAGTTTTATCATTCCCATTGGGAGATCTTAAAGGATGATATCTTCCTTTCTGTCAAAGAATTTTTTTAGCACTAGAGTTTTGAGGCCTGAATACAACAGAACCCTTTTATCTTTGATTCCTAAAACTCCTAATCCAGAGAGGTTAGATCAGTATAGACCTATTAGCCTTTGTAATTTCATATATAAAATCATTTCAAAGGTTTTAGCCAACAGATTAAAGCCTTGTCTACCAACTTTGATTGCACAAGAACAATGTGCTTTTATTAGTGGACGTCAAATCCAGGATAATGTACTAATTGTTCAGGAAATTCTACATCAACTTAAGATTCGAAGGAGGAAGAAAAGGTTTCAGGCTATCCTTAAATTGGATATGCTCAAGGCATGTGATAAGGTCGAATGGGACTTCCTACAAGGCTATTTCACTCACCTTGGCTTTCATGCAAAATGGGTACGCTGGGTAATGTAATGTGTTACTACAGTTTCTCTTAGCGTGAAGTTCAATGGCGAACCTCTCCCCTATTTCTACCCAACTAGAGGCTTGAGACAAGGCGATCCCCTCTCGCCATACCTCTTTATCCTGGTTGCCAACGTCTTATCAACTCTTATCTCAAATGCAGTAGACATGGGCTCTCTTCGAGGCATAACTCTAAACAGGTGGTGTCCTAATTTATCCCATCTCTTCTTTGCTGATGATGCTATCTTTTTCCTCGATGGTACATTAATGGAATGTCAGAATTTAGCCAATATTATTCACCAATATTGTCGAGCGACAGGTCAGGAAGTTAATAGAAATAAATCGGGGATTTTCTTTAACAAATCTTGTCCACACAATCTCCAGGTAAATCTGGCCAGCGAACTACGTGTCCCAATAGTGGACAAAACTGGCAAATATCTTGGTCTTCCATCCGACTGGGGCAAGTCTAAAAGAGAGATGTTTTCATGGATCCTGGGAAAAGTTGAATCTAAGCTACAGAGTTGGACAGAAAAGCTACTCTCAAAGGGAGGTAAGGAAATCCTGCTTAAATCGGTCATCCAAGCAATACCACAATATGCCATGTCCATATTTAAGATTCCACTATCTCTATGTAAGTCTATTGAACAGCAAGTTGCAAGATTCTGGTGGAAGCAGAGTGGTCGTAAATCTGGGGTCCATTGGAAGAACTGGGATATTCTTAAAACTAGAAAGGACCATGGTGGAATGGGTTTCCGAGACCTTGTTGCGTTTAATAACGCTCTCTTAGGAAAACAGGCTTGGCGACTAATTCATGAACCTCTTACCTTATGGGGCAAACTTTTTAAAGGATTATATTTCCATTCTTCGGATTTCTTGAGGGCTAAAAAAGGATTAAGACCGTCATGGGGGTGGAATAGTCTTTTAATTGGACGGGATTCTATCTCAGATAATGTCCAATGGTCCGTTGGCAATGGTCAGAAGATTAACATTAGAGAGGACAAGTGGCTCTCGAGTGGTGTTATAGGAGGTCCAGCTCCTAGAGGAGAAGCAACGAAGGTAGCAGATTTTATTCTACCAACTCAGGCTGCCTGGAACGAACCCCTCCTTTGACAAAGCTTTGCTCCCCAGATTGTAAGTGAAATTCTGTCTTTACCAATTCGACCTTCCTATCTTTCTGATTTGCTTATATGGAAGGGTCAGCTAAATGATAACTATACGGTTAAGAGTGCCTATAATTACATCAAAGATCATACGTCCAGTGATAACTCTGAGATGCCCTCTTCATCCTACCAACCTCCTAGGAAGTTATGGTCATCTATTTGGCATTTACAAACCCCCCCCCCCCCAAGGTTCGCATTTTCATGTGGTCTCTCTGTCAAAATGCCCTGCCTACAAAAGACAACCTTTTTCACCGGCATATCATCCCCAACCCCATTTGTCCTATGTGCACAAATCAACTCCCCGAAACAGCAGAACATATCTTCCTTTTCTGCCCAAGAACTAAGTCTTTCTGGTCGCATCCACAGGTAAATCTAGCAACCATAATGTCTACAGCTACTCGAATCGATAAATGTATTGCTAGACTTACTAGAGAACAGTACTGACTTACCTGAACTGGAGATGGTGGCTTCTATTCTCTGGCATCTATGGAAGAGTAGGAATGATTTTGTCTTCCGTCAACGAAGCCTAATAGTTGAACAGGTGGTGCAATTAGCTCTTGCCGATGTTAAATCATCTTCTCTCTGCCATCAATCGTCCGTGACTCGAAGAAGGACACACTCCGATTCTGACCACCAGTGGCATCCACTAGCTCCGGGTGTTCTTAAGATAAACATCGATGGCGCCTACCCGACCTCCCCATAGCAAGGAGTGATCACTGTGTATGTCGCGACTCTGCGGGTCGCCTTATCACTGGATTTACAGAAACCATCAATGCCTCTTCTGCCCTACAATAAGAGATTCAAGCACTGGTTCATACCTTGAATTTTTGCTGCAGAAAGGACTGGAAAAAGATCATTTGCTGCTGGAGTCGAATTGCTCTGTGGTGGTGGACGCTGTGCGCAACCCCCTTTCGTATCCATGGCAGCAACGCTCTCTGTTTGCAGAAGCTAGGGCACTTTTGCCCTCTTTTCCTTCTCTTCACATTCGGCACTGTAGACGGGCTGCGAACTTCATAGCTGATTGGGTTGCTAAGTCCCATGGGCTTTCTATGCTTCCCCACAATTGGCCCGTTTCTCCCCCTTCCCATCTTTTAGATCTTTTGTATGCTGAAGCTTTATCTAGCGGTTGTATTTCTACCACTTAATCTATAATACCGCTGTTTACGACCAAAAAAAAAAAAAAATCTCCAAAGGTTTTGGTAAGGTACCGACAAATTATTCTGTCCCCATTATATCAAATTTCTCTTTCTGTTGGACTTATCTAGATGCCCATCATAATCCATGGATGGACAACTTGAAATTTGACAAATGTGAAAAGGAAGTGGTCAATCGGATGTGGAACATCGTGTCCGGACCCCTTGGCGGTGCTTTAACGAGCCGACCATCTAGATGAAAGCGCATTAAATTTAGTTAATGGACTATTTCATGAAGCAATTATCTAAAAAATCATAAATTTATTATACCGAAATCAATTTAGTCTAAACTTTTAACTGTGTCAATTTAGTCCTCAGTCTTTTTACGACTTACCAATTTAATTTGAAATCTTTCAATGGCTTCAATTTAATTCTAAATATTTTGAAAATTTATCAATTTAATCCTAAATTTGTAAACGATTTGTTAATATAGTCCTTCCGACCAAATATCGAAATAATAGGTTTGAGACTCAATTAATAAGTCTTCAAAATGTCTAGGACGAAATTTGTCAAGATGCATGTGCAAGTTGTGTTCAAATCGGAGGACTGATGTGACGTAGAGTAGTTTATCCTAATTTACTCATAATTCATTTTAAGTTTTTGAGTAAAGATAAGTTCAATTACATACGTTGATAAGCTCAGACTTGTTTTCCATCACACACCAGTGGGAGCAACAACAACCCATATCTCCCAGGTGACTTGTTGGTTGGTTGCTATTAATAAATTTAAGATTTTCAACAATTTTCCCAATGACTCTCATCCGAACATCATCCATTATTAAGATAAGAGGTGGGGGAACACCTCTTTGATTGCCGCTTGTGCTGATGGTGTTTTTTTGTTTTTTGTTTTTGGGGTTGGGGGGGGGGGGGTGTTGATCGACACGAACTAATGCACAAGGGACCTTATAGTAAAGCTACAAACAAAATACTCAGAATTAATTAAAGCACGGGACGGTCTCAGGCACCCATAACCAATTGCTGATGTTGCGTGGAAGGCTTTAATAACGTTAGCGTGAACAACGTTGAATCGTAGGGTGCGATGTTTATTGCTCGGGAGACCCAACCAATTTGTCCCACTATCTTTCTGTTCAATACGTTCCCATTTCCCACGTGCACGATAGTGTTGCCGAACTACCTCGATATGTACAATCTATGTTAATGAAGTAGACTCGTCAAATGCATGGATCGAATTAGGTTTAGGTTGGATCAAAAATGTTTGGATCCAAATAGATATATTTAATCCATTTTAACTCGTTTTCATGCAATGCAAATATTGTATCTCATACCGAATTCATATTACCGAAATGCTTCGATATTTAACCCAATCTAGAAAAATTCATACCTAAATAGAGATGAGTGTGTGATATAAGTGAGCGCAAGATTCATTGTGAGTAAGAGAGAATGAAGATAGAGTCATAAAGGTAAATTAGGTTTGAGTAAGTTATAAACCCATTTGTGATGCAGATTTAAACATGTATTACCAAACACATAATGCACAATAGAGCTTATGGCTATATTGAACGGGCTATAGTCTTGTTCGCGCATTTGTAATAAATCTGCCGATTAGATTCCCAGGAAGATTTGTGCTTTGAATTGGATGGCTTCATCCCAACCCCTTTCCTTTCTTAATTGTTTTAAATGGAGCATATCAAAGTCCAATCCTTCTTGGCTTATAATTGTCGAGAAAACGAAAAGTCCTCTAAGAAATGCTGCTAGTTCTTAATAGCTAGCATGTCCTGGCCATTGAAGAGCAATATCACGAAGCATCTAAAATCACGAACAATCAGCGACATGAAATGCTGTAGAAAAGTATTTCAAAAAATCTACTCCTCTTACCTTCTGTTTTTCACCCGGGTTAATTGAGAAGCTCTCTCTTGTTCATTTATTAATATGTTCAATTTACTAACTTGATAAGGAAAAAAAAAAAAGAGTATTGAGTTCGCCCGGATGAAATTGCACCATACTAAGGGTAAAGTAGGATTCGTCTGTTAGGGTGCGAAATCAGTAGAACTAGCTATTGTTATATTTGATCCGTCGACCATTTTCACATACATTCTCATAACCATTACTTAATATTTCCAGCTTTCGGTCAACCTATTTATCCTACAAATATCCTGTTTTTGCCCGAGCAATTACACCTTGTGTACTCCCTGAATAGCGATTGGTGGTACTCAGAATGTTCAATTGACATCCAAAAAATGCAAGGATTTCACAAAATGTGAAACTTAATCTAATAGAACTTCGGATCCAAAGAAATTGGACAAGCCTGACATTCATTTGTGTCGAGAAAGCCCAACCATGTCATTTTGGACCCAATTGCTAAACTTATGGATTTTCTAGCTGGCAGCGGCTCAAGAAGTCTAGAGAACCCAAACGCGACGACACAGGCAAACGGAATAGCGCATTTAGCCCTGGGATCGGTCAATCTGGGCCCTCCGTCCTGACTGCGCGGTGGCCAATTGAAGCTTTGGATCATCGCCGCCGGCGTCGTCGGCAACTTGTGCTTCGCAAACGAAATCCGTGGACACCCCCTCCGACAGGACCCGAATGACAACAGGGTCACGATATCGGCCCTTCACGCCGATGACCCCCCGTTTGGGTGCCCGGGAAACCTCTCTGGGCTGAACTACATGGTTGGCCCACACTTTTGGTTCTCTAGCAACGGCCCAAATGTTCACAAACAGCAAGGCGTCTTTGGGGATCACGTACTCTGATGCGGCAATCCCGGACCAACTTTCGCGCGACCGATTGGGATCGTAGGGCGTAGACAGAGGGCCTCCTTTTGTGATCGGTTGGACGTACGGTAGCAATTCCGCGTCAGATTCATCCGCTAGCCTGTTATCACCGGCGACGGGACTTATCTCGTCCCTGGGCTTTTCAAGCATCCTCGGATTGTTTTATTAGCTTGGCCAGGGCCCATTGAATTACGGTGGCCAATGAGTCCGAACTGGCGGTGAATATATCCCAGGATCAGAGAAATTCAAGAAATGGTGTCTTCTAAATAATAGGAAGAGAAAAACTGACTAGACTTTTTACACATTTATTTATTTGTTTTACTAAGAAAATGTTTTAGGTTGTAGTTAGTTCTATTTAATATAGATAAGACAATGATATCGATTTATCGATAAGTCGCATTTGAGATAGAATTACTATTTTAATTGTCTTAACTAAGTTCTAAATATTTTCACATTTTATCATTATAATCCTTCTAGCTAATTTTTTTTAGAAATAACTGACGTTGATGTTGATTTATCTTATACGCGCATGTACCACCAATGATGACATAGACTAATTTTTTAAATTTTTCATAGTATTTTTATATTTTTAATTAATTTTTGTATTTTCTTTTCTTTTCTTTCCTTTTGTCTTTCCTTCTTTCTCTGTTGGCCTTCAGGACTAGTTGATGGGTGGCAACTAGCCACAAGGGACAAGCAGTGAAAGGCAACCTCACTAGAGGCTAAGAGTCAATAAGTGGTGACCTTGCCGGACTTGTGCAAGGCTCATCCTTGCCATATCCCATGAGGTTGAGCCTCGCTTAAAGCTAGTGAGGGGCAACCTCAGCAGCCCCAAGCGAGATCACCCTTCTCTAGATTTTGGTGAGGTTGCCCCTTATCAATCGTCACTTCTGACCAATCGTTGGCCATTGTCAAGACCTAGAACTAGCAGAATTAAAGAAAAATAAAATAAAATACAAAAAAATTCAAAAAAAATTAATAATTAATAAAAATTTGTTTACATTAGCGCTAGTTATATGATATAGGACGGCCAATATCCATGTTAGGGATTCTCAAATGAAAATTGATCAGATAAACTCAATTGATAAAATGTGAAAAGATTTTGGACTCAATTAACACAATTAAATAATTAAAACTAAATTGATAAAAGTGTAATAAATTTAGGACTTCTTAGATAAATTTCTTAGTGGATTGTAAAATCCTTGATTTTCATACCCTGAGTATATTGCCGATCCATCCTCCCTTCTCAACCTTTTTTTCTGGTGAATCCTCGATGCGACCACGGGGGCTAGCATGATAATTTGATTGATGAGGGGAAAAGAGAAAATCTGAAACACAAATTGTTTGCAGTCATGTCAATTGCACAATGTACAGCGCACGAGTCCTTCCCCTGCCGGCACAATGTCTCACAATTAGGAAGTAAATTTTCTGCCTCAATCTCAAAAGCCGTCCCGTCCTTCATCTCTCCGATCAAGTCCCGCCGCTCTCTGCTTCTACAGCTAGAAGGCGTGCCTCTCTGATCACATTCTATACATTTCAGGAGTTGGGTTCGCTAGCGCCTCTCGCCGTTGCCAAGTTCTCGGGGATCTGAAACCTCAGGCTCTAGTAATGGCTTTGGCTACTTGCCCTCTCATTGACGAAGTCTTCTCTATCGAGCGTCTCCATCAGACTCCGCACAGACACGACGCTCTCGCTCTGGACGTTCAAATGGCACACAACTTGAGCCCTGCACAGCGGACAATTAGAGTGGAGCCGAAACCAAGTGTTGATGCAAGCGACATGGAACTTGTGAGCGCAGTTCGGCAAATGCTTCAACCAGTCCCCTTCTTCGAACTCACCCAAGCAAACCGTGCACTCAGTGCCGGTGCTTGGCTTCGTCATCTCCACTTCCTTCTTGCAGAACTGAGCGGTCGGCAGGTTGTGCAAGGTGAAGGAGTCCAAGCCGTGGCTGTGGAACTGAAGGCCAAAGGGATGGATCGTCCGGGTTGGCGTCATTCAGGAGCTGCCGCCTTGGGGCCCGGTTTCTTGAGAAGGTGGGGAGATGAAACCGTTGCAAGATCGAGGAGTAGCTGAAGAGGAGGAAGACGGTGCATAAGAACACAACCGGGAAGATCACCAGTGGATTTTCGTGAGCAGGGTAGCTGCCATCAAGTGCTGTGGGTGAGATTGAACCAGGACTTGAAGGCATCTTCTGCTGGTTGAGTTTGAATCAATTGTATCAATTGCTGCATTATCATGCTCAGATGGCTTACGGATGGTCATCTTCCTGGCTCACCTTCATTGCGTCGGAATTATTTGTCCCAAGTTCTCTATGCCGCAGAACATTCTCTGAAGCAATGAAGGTTTTCATTTTTGGCCGAAAGAGTGAACTCACGATGAGTCAATCGCACCAAGGTAACAACAACGCAGTTCGAGTGGTGATTATGAAAATCGGTGCATGCATTTGTTTGTCTTTGGTGTTGATGATATCAAAGATACAATTTATAACAATCCAAGATAATGTAAATCATACCTTTATATCAGTTGAGGTGAACATCAACAAACATCAGACATTTGTATTGGCCATATCACCTGTCATTGTTTAGACATGAATGGCGCACTGCTCGGCTTCTTATTTCTAGAAGCGAAGAGTGACCACGAGATCTTCGGGAGAGTGACCCGTACTAAACAAACTCATGAGACAAGGAAGTTCTAGGAAGAAATGGCAAACTTTAACATCCAACCATCGTCATCTGTTCTATCTTGACAAGTATTCGTTTAGCAATGTCAAGTAAAAGACCAAGAAATCGGAGCAGCTTTTGGTCTAAATTCAGAAATATGTCAGCCAGAATCAGATGCATGAGAGTTTGATATACTAAGGACACCTCCATATGCACAAACTAACTAGTAGGAAACTACATACCATTCACACCGGGACAAAAAAACAGCGCTATGCATTTACACCTTATACCAGGATTTGCCTAAACAAAAGAAAGAAAAGTCTCCCGTCATTGGAACCTCTGCCTCTTTCCCGCTGGGATCTGATTACCGACACCGCCAACCGAAGGCAATAGCCACCCATGACCCTGATACAAGCCAGCCCCACCAGCAAAGTTCAGTACTGAGGCCGAGCACATATGTGACGACACGCGAGAAACATCAGGATGTGGGGATTGGTTCATAGTTGTCAGCAGGTAGTTGCTAGCATTTGCACCAGGTTTGAGACAAGCATTTGCCAGGTCACAACTTTTCACTGAAACAGGTGGGATTTTGAATTGTTGGAGAGGAGGAGGATTCCGCCACCGAGGTAGCGGCCCTGCCACGAGGAGCGTCTGGAGTAGGGGACCAGCCCCAATCACAGCCTGCAACAGCCTGCCCTTCTGAGGCAGGGCTTTTCCCTTGACAAGGTCATCGATAATGACTGATGCTCGGTCGAATTTAGCATTCACAAAGGAGATCGAACCACTAGTCATAGCACCGCTATATTCCTGACCATAAGGCTGATTGATGAAGCCCATGCTACCGGAATCGACCACATTAATGTTTGACAAGTCAGGTGAAGAAACCGCATCCAGGAACGAATTCACAGGGGATGAGCCATGCGAGCGGTGATTGTTATAGGTATCGGAGAGGCTGCTAGATTCAGTTAAGCCCGAGTTTGCTTTCACCGGCATGAGAAAGCCATCAGGGTGTTTTTGTTGAGAGAACAAGGATGATATGTCATTGATGCTTTGAGAAGTGAGCTTGTTGGTCAGCTTCTGAAGCTGATCTCTGGCTTCATCTCTTTCTTGGCAAGCAGTCTTCAGGAGGTTGACCAGTTGCTTCACATTCTCCTTGTACTTTTCCAGTTCTTCGCTCGCTTCCATTTTCACTGCTTCAAGCTCCAGGCTAGTGCATAGGATCTTCTGCTTCAACTCCTCCATGTTCTGTTGGTTCGAAATGAATTCTTTTAACATGAAACCGAAAGTACAGAAAAAAGAAGTAGAAAAACCAGCTGATCCAGGGAATAGAACGAAGAGAAGAAAGATGCATCTAGACTTTGAATGAAAGACTACGAAGCTATACATCAATAATTGCGGTAAATCAAAACCATTTTAAACAAAGGTAGTTACACCGAACTCATGAAATTTTTTTGGCTTTGCACCAGAAAAACTGTTCAAAAGTCTTCGTTGGCAGAGACATTAAAAATCATGAGATGGGCCCGCCATAATATATTTGGATTCTATCTATCGAGGCTTCATCCATTCGCAGGAAATACAGAAAATAGAAAAGCATTGATCTTTGAAGGGGAAAAAATCTGGGGTGGGCTTTACTAGGCCAGAGCCTGAAAAAATCTCTGGTAGACATCAAAGCCAACATGGCTCTTATTAATAGCTATTAAACACTTGTTCAATTTGCAACCGAAAAGGGCCACCGGCAGATCTTCAGGAGAACGAATCACTTCCAATTCCAAGCTCACTACACAGGGAAACATATGCAAGCGCAAGCATTTTGTGTTCATGGAAAACCCAAGAAGAAAGAACGCAAATCATCCCCACGAGCTGTCTCAAAGGGACCTTGGAAAGCAATTGAAGACAAAAGTTCAATTAAAGGTCGAGAATTCAGATTATCCCAGTTTTAAATCAACGGCTTTCACTCATCCGGGGAACCAAAAGAAAGCAGTTTGACATGGCGATGGAATGCAGGCATGAATCAAATACGAGTCTTTGAATGCCTGAAAGCAAGGACTGTGGAGGAAACACAAACCTCTTGACAACTCCACAAGGAACCCAACTCATCCATGTCTTCCACTGCGACCTTTTTCTCTTTTCTCCTTTCTCCTTTCTCCTTTCTCCTGTTTGACTTCTCCTATGCAGATAGAGACTCGCAGAGCAGTATGAAGGAAGGAAGGATGGAGGAAATTCGAGGAATTTGGGGAGTTAAATCAAGGGTGACCAGTGACTCATTTATAAGAAGATGAGGCACATAAGACAAGCGGCGGAGGTGGCTTTGCCATAAAGGTCCAGGGAACCAAGTCCACATCCAAGCATGAAATTAAATTAAATAAGGAATGCCCAAAACCTTCCCATTGAATAAGAGATGGGGAAAGAAAATTCCCAGATTCCATTTTCCACTCTCTGTGAAACATGGAATTTCATTGGAAACCACCCCACTTTTTAAGGACTCTTGTCTCTTATTGCCATAAAAAAGACAAATCATGCCCATAAATGTAGTGTAATCGTGTATATGCAGCTTGTGTATAATGGGTCAATGACCAAATCCTGTTAGATTTTCCTTGTGTATATTTTCTCTTCACCTTTTTTTTTTTTTTTTTTCTTTTTTGTGTGTGTTTTTGTGGAAATGCCATTAGAAAACGTAACGGCCGGTTCGGTCAAAAGAGCCTCTCCTAAGAGAGCTTAGCTGTTCTCTCGCTATGCGGTTTTGTTACAGTAAGTTTTAACCAATTTTTTCAAATTTTATTTCCTTTCGGCGACCTTTTTGCAAGAACTTTCATGATTGGTCCTGTTTGTGGATTGCTTTGAATTCCACGTCTATATATAGTTGAATGTAGACGATCCAAATTTTGTTTTAATGGCTTGTAATGATTTAACGGGAAAATCTATATGTTTAGGCAAAGCATTGGGTCAAAAGAAAGAGTAAAGCATTCATAAGTTCGATACATCATTAGGGTTTGGTTTTGGACCAATTGAATTGAAGCACCGAGATTCTTTTTAAAGATGAAAAGTACTTAGAGATTGACAATTTTTAATTAGAAGTCTGGACCCATTTGTTTATACTTGTTAATTCATCTAGGACGGGGCTAGATTGCCTGTGAACTGCCCAAGAAAACTGATCTCAACCGTATAAATGGTTGACTTATTAGACCTTATTACATAATATATATATATATTTTGCTATCCTACTCCATTCCATAACTCTTTCCCATGCGTCTTCCCTTTCTTTGTAGCCTTTTTTACCTCGAGAAATTTCCGCTTGGAGTTGACCGCTGTAAAAAAGAAGTTGAAAATTCATTTTGTGAGTCAGAAATTTATGATGACTTGGAGAATACTTTAGTTTCTTGGCTACACCAAGTCATTTTATCAATCTATCCATCTGTTCATTAAAAAAAAAGGAAACGACGATACAGATGTATCTTGGCAGTGGCGAACGCTTTAGAATTTTTTTTCATTTTTAATGAGATTATGCCATCTTTTTGGTCATTTATAAGGTGGTTCCAATCCACATGTCGCGAGAGAAGTTTTCTTCAGCGCTTTATCTCCATCCTTAATATAATTATTCTTTAACTATAAATTAAGAGCCCTAAACCTCGTCCCGAGACGGACAATGAACAGGAATCCTGACACAGACATACACAAAGAAAAAAAGAAGAAGAAAAAACAGAACATTTATTTATTTAATCCACCACGAGCGGCTTCGGAACTTTGCATGCTAATCCTGTTATCTCAAGCACCCTGTTTCTGTTTACACATGGGCGGCAAAACGACAACTCGAAGTGTCGTTACAAGTACAGTGACAGCCTCAACCTCCGTCGTATTGATCTCCTAATAATGATGTTATATATGCATTAGAAAATTATGTAACTATTCCTTAATAGTAGTAGCATGCATCTACCCCACAACCTTGCGTTTAAAGAATATATATAAACCCTTTAGCATTATAATAGTTTCCCAACATATATAATTGCCGGTTCTCTTCTGAGTAGGAAGCGGACAAGGCCGCTAAATTTTAAATGGCGGCCTCATAAACGACAAAAGCTGCTTATTGAGAATAAAATAAATCATTAATGCTATCTAAGAGTTCAATGTATCTAACAGCTTATATAAGTTTGTACGAGCGCAATAATAATGGCATGTTCGACTTCTTTCTACATAATCTAATGATTTAGGCATTAATCAAGTTGGTGGGTGCATGTTCTCCTATCTTTTGCTTTATACCGTGGTCACATTGACAAAGCTACATACTTTTGTCTTCGTTTCTTTTCTTTCTTTCTTTCTTTCTTTCCTTTTTTTTTTCCAATTTCACGAGAATTTAATCAAATAATGTCATTTTAAATATGTGCCGGATACCTATGATCGTGATATATGCACCTCAGGTCCAAAACCTAGAGCCTGTGATTGGTTGCGTGGCTTGTAAATCTAAGTCGATCTTTTGGAAATGGCGCAATAAGCTTTTATAAAGTTGCGGGCCGACAGTCGAGGGACAGGCAATATCTATTCGAATTGACACAACACATGATTAAAGATAAACTCACACCTCACACTACTAGCATAATTTAAGTCTCTCTTGAAGCAGCTTTGATATTTTGTGCATGCATCCATTTTCAGTTTAGGTAGAGAAATTAGAAAACAAAATATGTCCAAGAGTGTGTTTATTTCAAGGAAAATACTTTTTCAAAAATCTTTTTCAATAAAATGTTTTCCTCTTTTTAGGTCAAGAAATTTTATTTTATTTTTTTTTCATATAAACATTTCATTCATTTTTATGAATATACAATAGAGAAACACAATCCAACTGCAAACCAAGACAATTCACAAACAAATTCAAAATAAACAAGTTCTAGATAATAAGATAAATCATCATAAGAAGGTTAGGGATTACACACTCAAAAAGTAAATATGTGATTTGACTTTCTTAACTTTAAATATACATTTTTTTATAACATGAATGATTTTTTTGTTAATTGATTATTTTCTTCAAATTAAACGCATGAAAATCTAAAATACTAATTTGCAAACAACACTTTTTCTCAAACAAACACTCCTTAAAAAAGATGTCCATGTAACACAAGTCTCGAGAAGCAACAATCTAAGATAAGATTCAATATGATGTCATCGGTCCTTTCTCGACTAACGAGTCGTGCTTCACAAAGTCCCAGCAGCATCCAGGATCAAGAGGTGCATGTGCGGTGTCCTCTTAATTCTTCCCGTGTCATCCAATGCTCGTCTTGATCAAGACTCGTTCATCACAACATTAGCAATAAAACGGAGACATTCGTGTCTGTCTAATGCGCCCTAAAGACGCACATGCAGCCGGCCACACGATCCACACTAAATCCTCACTGTAGGACCATGTGTTGAGGCCTAGGCACGAAGTCCAAAGGCGAAAGCGGACGTGAAAACTGAAAAGAAAACTCGCTTGTCGAATTCGTCCACTATTCCGCAACGTCGTTATGCTATGCTGGTAGGGGGAGATGGTGGCTAAAAAGGCATCCGCAAGGTAGGGGCATTGCGGTAAATACGAGGCCGATGGCCATTGAAGAACGGTCCATAAAAGTGGAGACCAGTTACCCCTATTACCTCCCTGCGCTTCCTAACTTGTAACGACTTTACCTGTCCGCCTAATCATGCGAGCTCGTGCAAAGGAATAATGGGTGGGTGCCACGTGGCTCCTCACCAGCTCGTGCGTGGGGTTCTTCCGCAAATCCTGTTTTCTCTGTTTATCTCCTTGTTTTGGCCCTTAGTGAGGGGGTGCAGATTGGCGCAAGTTGCTGTTCTGGAATTGGTCGCATGATAGAATATAGTAGGAGACGCATGAACTTTTGATAGGCAAAGAGATCACTGAATTCATGGACCTTGCTCCAAAGAGAATCTACCCCTCTTTTCTTATCTATTTTTTTTTTTTAAAAATAATTTTCTTAAAATGGTCAACATGACAATTACATCAGCATTTTTCATTAGAGTACAGCTTGCATAATAGTTTACACTCAAATTGTAACAATGAGCTTTTGACCACAATTCTTACATTATGTTATATGAGCAACAGGATTATATAGAAAGAAAGATGAGCCGGCTGTTCTGGAATTGGTCACATGCTAGAATATAGTAGGAGACGCATGAACTTTCGATAGGTGATGAGATCAGTGAATTCATGGACCTTGCTCCAAAGAGAATCTACCCCTCTTTCCTTAATCTATTTTTTAAAAAGAATTTTCTAAAACGGTCGACATGACAATTACATCGGCATTTTTCATTGGAGTACAGCTTGCATAACGGTCTATGCTCAAATTGTAACAATGAGCTTTTGACCACAATTCTTACATTATGTTATATGGGCAACAAGATTATATAGAAGGAAAGATGAGCCGGCTAAAGACCATATTAGATAAATAGGAAATTTAAAAGGCCGGGGGATTATTTAAAGACATAAATCTAAGTAAATAATATTCAAACAGTAAATAATATATAAAGGATTCTATCGCAACTTTTAAAAATAATAAAATATTGTTTGGCGGCCAAAATGTGAGAATCATTTCATTACCCTTTAACCAATATCAATTTTTAAAGTCAAAATGTTTTTTTATTTTTTTTATTTTTGGGGGTTTTTATTGTATGCGAAGTTGTGTCTAAAGTCTCTTTCTTGCTCGCCCATTTTTGTACTGCCTAGTTAGGTACAAGTTACAAAATTTAACTAATTCTTCAGGTCAAATTTAATTTTGTGGTTTTTTTTTAACCATATGCTAAAATCAAGTATAAAGTCTCATTTTTTGTTGGCCAAAGAATCATATTTGTGATTACCTGAATTTCGACCATTAATGGTTTTAGCTTTTTTTTTTCCCTTTAAACTTACTTTTAGCAAAATTTCGTTATTTATGTGGGATTTTATTTCCAAAGGGAAACTGAACAAAAAGGTCATCCAGTTTCCTTGGCAAATTGTGGGATGCAGATCGCACCATTACTCTAGGCAATGACATTTTCAGAGCTCCAAAACTGAAAAGCGGAGCAGGCTACTTTTGAGAGAACTAGTGCCAACATAAATAATATAATAAAATAAACACGGTTGTTAGATTGTTACATCAACATGACAAAGTCAGTAAAAAACAAAAAACAAAAAACTCATCGAGAAATATGAATGCTTTCCCCTTTTTTCTTCTCTCGAGCTAGCGGCCACTAGAGTACTTAAAGTTCTTTAAAAAAAAAAAAACACATTATTAGAACTCGCTGAAGAACGGTGTTGGTCGGACGAGGCTTAGGCGGTGTAGGCTTTAGGCGATCCGTTTGAAAAAGTACAGCCAAAAAACTCGTTACAAAAACAAACACGAAACGGAAGGCCGAAGAGGACGTTCCCAGAAGCAAACAACGTAATTTGTCAGCACGTCGATGTTCAGTGTCCGCCGGGGCCGAACGGGGTTTTGTCCCGTTGCGGAGCCGCACATGGGGCGAGCGATTAGGTGCGAGTCACATGTGGGAGCGGTCGAGGTCGCGGGACACGTGGAGGAAATCTAGTGCCCCGGCCAACTCCCACACGTGTAGCGCGTCGCATCTCCCCCCGCCCTCCCCTCCCCTCCCCCCTCCTCGCTGCGCGACACTTGTCCCGAGGGGAGCGAGAGGCGGTGCGGCGGGAGCACATGGGCAACGTTCTCTCACGCGCATGTGCAGGGAGGCTAAGCCGCACGTGCTCCGGGTCTAACGTCGTTCCCACGCCCGGGCAACGAAGAACGTTGACTCCTCCTCCTCCTCCTCCTCCTCCACCCGAGCCAAAAAAAAAGAAAATCTATACACGGCCTCCTTGTCCCCCGGGGATTATTTTCGCTTACCTTATTACGATATCTATCTTAGATACGTGATCTCATGCTACGTATTGCTGATTTCATCAATAAGATAAGATGCATGCGCTGGAATCTAAGTGAATGGATCGAATATAAAGTCAAATTAAAGCTGGCGAATATGATATGCAAGCGCATGTATTAAAGCGACCATACTCCTAATCCACTTCTGAATAACGCCTATTTGGATGGCGCCGCACCGTTTAGCGTTTTACCCTTGATGTAGTACCCTTGGCATTGCTCCACCGCTTTTCCTTGCACATGCAATTCGCTTTCAATTTCGTAATTTAAGGCAAACGGTGCTCAAGGATTAAAGTTGTTTCAAACAATTAATTCAACCTAGCTTTCCTGGAGATAAGGGATTCATGTTGTCAGACTCTGGTGTACTTCAATTGAATCTGTCTCATGACACAACAACTTTCATTTCAAACTAAAATGTGGACCCAGTATTCGCTCAACTAAATGAGAAGGATCCGAGTCCGGCTAATAAATTCGCGAAACCAAAAAAGATTCTGAAAGGTGCGGGGACCTGCACCACGATTTTCAGAGAGAAAAAAGGCGACAAAATTGGCACAACAACATATTCTTCGGCAGGGACTATTTGACTCTGAATGAAACAGAAGCCGCTTGATGGTTTGGCAACTTTAGGGTTTGAAAAGTTTGTCGACACCATGCATGCCATTGCGGGCATCTACAAAATTCATTTTGGCAGTTGAGATGTTTGAATTGTACGTATGGGAGTTGATGTATGTCTTGACCTATACGCCAGGCCAAACTTGTGATCCTCTAGAGGGATCCTGGGACCGTGTTTCTTCCGCTTTCCTCTTATTTCAGTTTAAGTGGTTCTTTACTTTGGGCTTACTCCAATGCTTCTCCAATCCCCTACTTCTCCCTTATTTTTCCGCTCCCTGTAGCGCTACCCATCCTTAAATACAGGCCCTAGTAGCTAAGTCTTCTAACGTAGCCATAGCCAGTAGCATGTGCGATTATAATTGGTGTTTTGAGGGTTACTCAAATGACCGAATCATTCGAATAATGTACTGAATCTTGAATTTGGCAGTTCATTCCTCGGTCTTTGGCTATGTCTAGGTACTGATTAGGGTTATAGCATTTTCAAAACGATGATTTCATATTTCCATTTTAATTGAATTTATCCAAAAAAGAAATTAATGAATCACTAATTGAGATGTTCTGTTCATATAATTAATATGAAGAGTTGGATATATGCGAGTGCAATCTTAAAGCATCCATATACCCTATTCTCACAACTCAATTCACCGAGGAAGTCATGAAGTCTATTCTCTTAAACGATGACGGGTGATTTTATACTTATATGTCTACTAAAATTTATCGAATTATATGATATTGCATATTCATCAATTTAGGTGGATCTTACATGAGACTTGCCATCTTAAAATCACGTGTTTATCATATTATGTCATGTTTAAGAAGGTCCTGGAGACGAGTGTGGTCGTGTATAGCTAGTGCTGTAGTGGTAATAGACGGTTTCGGTGATTCAACGCATTAGACATGAAAAATGAAGTTCGACAAGACATACACCCCACTTTCAAACCCCAGTTAGGGTCAGATATGCAGGTGAAATGAAGCCGAAAAATGTCGGCAAAGGTCAAGTCATGTCTCCTAGACACGCAGTAAAATCACTAATATAATAACTGGAATTAATCATAGGATCCCCTCTCTTTGAAATTTAACCCTTCACCATAAACGAGACTCGAGTGAAGTTATCAATGATCGATGTATAATGTCGTGCTTGAAGCGACCTCCCTTTTCAAGATGAATTTGCTTTGACCGGTCATAAAAGGTCGTTGGAGTTCGCTGAGTCCCCTTAATTATTAGCAGATCGAAAAGAAGCTTGGTCCAAAAGTTTGAACAGGAGTTCCTGTTGCCGCAGGCAAGAGCTCTTTCACAATAAAAGTCGCGGAGGGCGATTCGGTTTATTAGGGTTAGGTGTGTGACGGCAAAAGAGAAAGAGAAATGAAGGATTGGTGGAGCTGTTGTCTCTTTCCTCGCAAAAGATAAAAGGTTTTTTCAAAGAAAGCTAGACACGCTCGACAGTTTGTATGAAGCTATCACCTAACTTGGACATTATTTATTCAATGAGAACGAAAAAGGGATCTTTCGAGAGGACCCTCGGAGGAACTTTTTTCTCTTCGGTCAGCAAAATTCAAGTCGTGTCTCTTTCAGCGTGATCATCATTGCCATAATGTTACCGGCAGGTACTTAGTTGAACAGAGCGCTCACTCACAGCTTAAGATGGTACATGCAAGAGGTCAAACTAAAGCTTCTCACTTTTTTTTTCTATATTTGTAAAATGTACCATTAGATTTAACGAAATCATGACTAACCCACTTTGGTTCTATTGAGAGTAGGATTTCAGTGGCTATACCCATTATTGACCACTGGAATTCGCAAAAGGCAAAAAAGATAACGAAGCCTCTGTACATACATGCGTGCAAGGAGGGGGAGAGAGAGCAAAAAGGACAATAAGTCTTCTCATGCTCGATTCGATTGTTCTTTGTTTCATAGACATGATGGCTGCTAAGGTTATATTACTCTGCCATCGTATCAACTCGAAATAGGAAAGTTAATACTTCGAGCATATATTGATCATATGCCTTTTGGTATATCGATGGGCACTTAGTAACGTGCTCATTGGCCTCAAACCTATATTTGGAATGGACTGAAATTAGTTGCGGCTCAAATTAAGCATCCTACTTCGGCACTAGCCTGTCTTTTTCCACTAACTTCACTGGGCCAAGATCGGAGAAGAAAAGACGTACGGGCTCTCATGTGTTCCTTTTTCAACCTAAAGAAATCATTTGTGAAGGCAGACCATAGACTTAATAGGCTCGGCCTTGTCTTGAGGTAGCAAAGGAATAAACAAAAGCTGTCTGTCATGGAGAATGGATGGGCCTAGTTTAGCCTAAACCGGGCTTCATTACTTGGGCCGTTTTCCGTATAGGATGGTTGGACCTTCATTTTTGGGGGGGGGGGGGGGGGGTGAGCTTAATCGAGCTTACAAACTAATTTCTTTCGAGCCCAAGGAACAGAAAAGCACAGAGATCCCGATTTTGCCCAAATTTTTTTTTTTTTTTGGTAAAGTGATTTTGCCCATCAGTTTTTTTTTTTTCCAGAAAATCCCGACTTACTTGCTAAATGTTTAGAAAGAGAGAGAGCATATAACAAAAATAGATCAATCTATATGTAGGCTTTATTAGATAACTATCCTAAAATAATATCTCAATTAAGATATGCACAATGAAATAGAGATAAACATGTAATAAACGTGCAATCTGGAAAGATGGGGATAATTAATAGAATTATCAAAATATCTCTAACATAGAAATTTATTTGTGAGAAATCCCTAATTATCTCTAACATCCCTCAAGTCAAATAGCATCCAGTAGTTGAGACATGGCAGATGAGGTGGCCTTCAATGGCTATTCTTGGTAGAACTTCCAAATATAGCTAGTTTGAGAGCGGCAAGTCTAATGGTGGTGTTGGCTTCTCGAAACAACATGCGAAAGGTCGAGAATAATAGGGCAAACAGCAAGAAGCTAGTGTGACTAGTTTGCATGGCTAGTTTGCAAGATAGTGATCGAGCAATGCGGCCTATACAGCCGACGTCACAGCATCAAGCAATCTACACAGCCGATTGAGCAATGTAGACTGTGCGGCTAGCATCAAAAGAAACAACATCAGTGAAAAAATTTAAAAAAAAAAACAAGACTCGACTAGGTGATGCGATCTATGTGGAGACATGACCATCGTGGAATAGCCTCAATTAAGCCATCCTCAAAGACTGGTGTGCACAGAGTAAAACTTGTTGAGTGGCGGAGATAGAGTGCTTGGATGCACAAGCACTTACTGTTTCTTAAGAATAATGGCTTTAATACTATGTAAGATTTTGTGAGTCACAACTCTAAAAGCTCAAGTTGATAGATGAAAACATGACTTATCATTTAAATATTTTAACACTCCCCTTCTCGCGTAGGTTGGACTTTGGCCTTAACCTAAAGCATGGAAATATGCATTAAGGACACAAACAAGGGCTTGGAAGAATTTAGACTTAGGACCCCTACTCTATTAGGAAATTTCATCCCAAAAACTTAAGCTATTAAATGAAAACGTGATTTATTATTTAAATATTCAAATATTCTCCTTCATGCATATGCTGGAATTAAGCCTAAACCAAAAACATGGAAACATATAATTGGGAAGGTAAATAAGGGCACATTTATGAAAAAGGAATAACATTGGCTCTTAAACTAATGAGATTTTATGAAACAATCACTAATTGTTTTAAATTTAAGCTATTAGATAAAAACATGATTTATTATTTGATGTTCTAACATACAAAATACACTAAAGTTCAAACGTAGTAGTTTAAACCAAGAGGTAAACCAAGATTTTCAAAGAGCAAACTCAAGACAATCCATTGTGGGTTTAAAGCACGAGATAAGTATCTATTGATTCTAATTGATTGAGTGGACTTGTTGAATGTGCAATTCGTGCAGTCGCATTCTCCATTGCAGTCCGCCCAAGATAATACCTTGAAATAGGAAGAGAATAAGGTGTGCCTTCAATAAGAAATAATTGCCAGGGAGTGAGTTCAGCGGTCCAAAATTTAATATGAAAAGACAAGGACAAATTGCGTCATCGAGAGAGAGAAAGAGAGAGAAACAAAGTGAGGGGGAAAGGAAAGGGAGAAAATTGATTTATCCGACTTTCATAATTTGATAAAGAAATGGTGCTTGATCAACTATTCTCAGACAAGGAGTAATACAAAATGCAATAAAATATTGACAAACGCCGAAAAGTCATGTTCTTAAATTGAATGAAAAGGGAGACAATGCTTTGGTTATATGGTCGGTCATGAGAGTCCACGTAAGCTTTATCTAATCCAATCTAAGAATACTAACATCCAGCTCTGCTTCCTCACCTAATACACTTTAAAGTTATGTCATCATCTCGACAATTTTTCACTTTCCCATAATTAAACTTGGAAAGAGCTTTGGCCCAAAACATCATTGTTCTAGATAATTTCGAACCACGAGAAGAGTACATATGTTATCGTTCAGTGAGGTTCATCATCACGGGTCCTTTCGTAAAATAAGTATGTAGAATAAGTACATGCAAAATGAAATTTACTTTATTAGGTTAAGTTAAAGACAGTCCTTTTAGAAGCTTAATGAAATTGATTGGCTGGTGTCATTCGGTTTTGACTTGTTATCACCATGATCATAATCAATAAAAAACAGTCCATTGAATTGCTATTTTGTCCTGAAGAATTTGCATCACCTTTGTTGGAATGCCCCCCTCTCTCTTTCACCAATCATTGCACGAAAAAGATAGTAATTTCAGTAGCAATAAAAATCCTTCAAGGGGAATGCCTACGCACAGGCAGTGACAAAAGATGCCAAAGAGCAAAAAGAAGACAACTCCATATCACTTCATTCACTAATCGTGCATGGAAGGTTATTTCCATGGACACAAATAGCATACCGAGCATTCGACGCCGTAACATTGGATTGAATGGGGGTGGGGATGGGAAGCGTGCTAGTCAAATCATATTTATTAAGTCATATGTTATAAATACATAGTTTATCTGCTTTTTAGTAACTTAAGTTTTAAAGAAATGATTTGTCGAACGTAGTATCAAAGAACATGTTGAGAGTTCAGAATTCTAGCACTCCCTCTAAATTTTCTTCTGCCCGTTTTCTTATACTGCAGATTATTCCGTCAATGCGGTTCTATTCATGACTTGTCTTGCATGTATAGGGACTGCTATCATGAGTGAGGGAGAGTGTAAAGTCATATGTTATAAATATGTTATTGACCCACTTCCTAACAACTTAAAATTTTAGGAGAAACAATTTGTCTAATGATATTGCACAATAAATTGACAATATAAATAACTTATGGACTGAAATGATGCTTTATCTGATTAATCAAAGCTTTCTTATGCGATTTACAAAATTATATATTTGAATTGCCAGGAAGCAAAAGAATCGGAACATGTATGTCCTTGGGCACTGCATTTCATGTATCTTTTTATTTTATTTGTGTGTTACTTTGGCCTTGTAAGTGTTAATGTGAGCTTTGTGTGTCGGATGCAACACATCACATGACCTTAATACGTAGAGAAAAAAGCCTAATGCATGTGAAAGAGCCACTAGCTCGTCAAGGGTTCTCGTCTCATAGGAAATAGGAAATCTTCACGTCTAAATAGCAAGAATGAGAACCCCATGCTGGTCGGTCCACCAACCACTGTAAAATCACGGGGTTGTAAATTGAGACCCTCGCAACACCGACCGTGCTGGATCTCGTCACCGTGCGTGATCTCCACTAAGCAAAATGCAAATTTTAATCACAATTTAATTGCATTTGGTCTGTGCAGGATGATGAGGCCAGCCCAGAAGCTAACCACCCTCCTTTCCCACATTTGTCATAAACAATTCCATGGTCGGTCAGGCGACGAAGCTTAGATTATCATTGGAGTTGGACCCACCTGCACACCCATCGGGTCGGTGATGAGGGGAATTCCTAGCCCTTGGATTGGCCCGTCAGAGCTGCATCCGCCGGCCACGTGTCGTGTGGGGACGGCTGGGGGCCCAGGAAAGAGCCCTTCGTCGACAGCGACGAGTGGATTGCCAAAGGGGATGTCGCTGTTTCATAGATGCAAAAAAATTATGGGCTTCATGGGTTACCGGAGAGGAACCGGCTATTCTGGTCTCGTATTAACCTTATTTTGGTGTCCCTATATATAGTTCTCTAAACACCATGCAAATAGCAAGAAAACAGCGACATTTCTTCCAAGCTCCTGAGTTCAGAGCTCAGAAAGAAACAAAAAAGTCTCTCTCTCTCTCTCTCTCTCTCTCTTTCTCTCTCACACACACATTGCATAAACAATGCCTATTTCTAGGATCGCCATTGGATCTCCGGCCGAATTTGGCCAAGTCGATGCTCTCAAGGCTGGTCTGGCTGAGTTCATTTCAATGCTCATCTTTGTTTTCGCTGGAGAAGGCTCTGGCATGGCATTCAGTAAGAAACTGACTTTAGTTTAGTGTCACAACTTCAATTCGGAAATGTCATCTGTTTAGCATGTTCTACATTTTTCAAAAACAAAGTCCTGAGGGCTTCCCGAAACAGACTATCCTCGCTAAGCTTTGTTAGTTTTTAAAATTCGACATTTCTTATGGTTCGAAAAGTCATGACAACCTCGTTCGGGGTTCATATGTGATCTATAATGATATGGAAGCACAGTATATACAACAAGGTGCAAGCTTGCCAAGTGAGATGTTTTTGGTGTCTTGACAGATAAGCTGACGGATGATGGCTCGACGACTCCAGCAGGCCTCGTGGCGGCGTCCCTTGCTCATGCTTTTGCACTTTTTGTCGCTGTTTCAGTGGGTGCAAACATTTCCGGTGGACACGTCAACCCGGCGGTCACATTCGGAGCCTTTGTTGGCGGGCACATCACGCTATTTCGGAGTGTCTTGTATTGGGTCGCTCAGTTGCTTGGCTCGGTAGTGGCCTGCTTGCTTCTTAAGTTCTCAACCGGGGGAATGGTAAGACATAAGAGCATAGAAGCAAACATTTCGCAGAAACAGAGCAGCGACTTACTAAGAAGAAACTATAACTTACATGTCTCAATTATGATTGCAGGAAACATCAGCATTTTCGCTTTCATCCGATGTCACCGTGTGGAATGCACTGGTCTTTGAAATAGTGATGACATTCGGCCTCGTCTACACAGTCTATGCAACTGCCGTTGACCCGAAGAAGGGGAATATAGGGATCGTTGCGCCAATTGCGATTGGGTTCATTGTGGGTGCCAACATCTTAGCAGGTGGAGCCTTCGATGGAGCATCCATGAACCCGGCAGTCTCATTCGGGCCTGCTGTCGTGAGCTGGTCTTGGGACAGCCACTGGGTGTACTGGCTCGGCCCCTTCGTCGGCGCCGGTATCGCCGCAGTTGTCTATGACACCTTCTTCATCAACCAAAGCACACATGAGCAGCTCCCATCAGAAGACTTTTAAAGTATATTACTTTCCTTTTAAGCAGTGAAAAGTGGACTGCAGGTCATTGGGTTCCGTTGGTGTTCTGGGTGTTGTTATTTGTATCTTTCCATCCTCAATTGTACCTTTGTGCAGCTATTCCACTTCCTGTTCAGTTGACAAGTCACAGGATTGAACAAGCACTTATTTTCATGAATTTATGGACTCTGCAACAACTCCACCGATATTATAACAAAAATTGCGAGAAATTTAAGATAAAAGGGCCAAGCCGCTGCTCTTTTGTGACGCATTCTTTAAACGAAAGAAGGACAGATGAAAACAAGATTATCACAACATAAACAGGCGAGGGCCAACGACCCTTGCTAGGCCCAAGTGAGGGCGTGGCATCACCTTAAAATTTGGGTGACACGTTCCAACACTTTATATATTAAATATATTTTTGTATATGAATAAATAAATAAATAATAAAAAGAGCTTAGAATAAACTAATATTAACTCAACATTTATTAATATCATTCATTATTTTAATTTAACAAATTCAATTGCATTCCATTACACTAATACATAAAACTTAGAGGGAAAATATATTGTTTAAAACGAAGATGCTAAAGTGGTACTTTTAAATTTATTTATTTATCCTATGTGGTATTTTTTCTTACTTTTTTCATAGTAATTTTTTTTAAAAAGCTAAAATAATTCTAAAAAAACAAAACTTAAAATAAATAAATAAATAAATAAAATGCCCCATGGTTGCCCCAATATGCCTCCGCCATCACTTGGGGCCAAGGAGGGGGCAACCCTCACTAGGCCCAAGCGAGGGCGCGGCATCACCCAGATCTAGGTGAGCCTCATTGGCCCTTGCCCAAGTGATGCCTAGCATCAGACCAACCCCCTCCGACAGTGGCAATGGTAGAGACAGCAGCGCCCAGCCACCAGCCCTACCTCTTTTTTATATATACACATTTTGACTCCTCAAGTATTTAAAATTTTAAAAATTGACCCCATATTTGTCGGAATCGCGAGTTAGAATTTTAGACTCGCGTGTCAAAAAGAGTTAATCAATCACGTGTTAGATTTTTCGACACTCATTGATCACGTGTTGGAGTGTTAGACACGATACAAAACTCCCAGAAAGTATCAATACTACATAGCACATAGATTCCCTAGTGTTTTGTTTTGGCCTCAACTTTCAACCAAAAGTCAATGCTATATAATATGCTCTTCAAAATGCTGAAGCTGGAAAAGTTTCAGACCCCAAAGGAGACATCTCTCGAAAGACTACATTGTCAAAGGTTAGGTGTGCTGGCTTACAACAACCATTCTCCATCTACTGCAATTTTTCCATTCTAATACTCCATGTAAGAATTGAAACGGCAAATTACACTCATATAAGTAAATTCATTCTTCAAGAAAGCAGGAAATATATTAATTGCTACAATACAAACCTTCAGATAAATCATGTGTTATAGTTATATCAGTGTGTCTGCTTCATATCTGATTCAGGAGAAATACAGGCATTTGAGTTTCCCTAAAGAAGAAACTATACAAAATTGTGCGCACATAATAATAAACCCCCACAGTTAGGAAGGATGATTAAATAGGCCACAGTGACAAATGGTAAGAGACGAATGGGATTCTTGAGGACAACGAATGGCTTAGCTCGCATAGCCAAAAGTAGGGATTTACAACTAGCGGGTGTCGGAAGGAGGAATTAGCTTCAGTTCTTTTTCTTCTCATGATGCTTCCCCAGTTTTGACCGCCTTTGCTTAAACAAATGCAGATAAAGCTTGAACCATAGGAACGGGTAGAAAAGAAGAAGAACCTGACATGACATTCAGATGGAACGTTTCATAAGCTTCGTGAGAAAATAACCACATGACATTTGATTTATATATGCTTCCATTGTAATTTTATGTCACACAACGGAAGGTGCAAAATTAGACTATGCAAAAAAAAAAAAAATATATATTTATATATATATATATATATATACTCCCAGAATGACTAAAGTAGCAAAATCAAGCAATACCAACCAGGAAAATGTTGACAGTGATTTACCTAAAGATGCTAGAAAATGTTCTTGTCCAGCAAAATTTCAAAGATATTTTAAATGATTCTTTAAGTGGACACACAAGGTAAAATAAAACGTTTCACAACACCCATATTAATTCTTTTTGGCCATCGACTCCTATATGAAGAGGACAGGTAATCTGGACAATGACAGGTTTAGCAAAGGCTCCAGTTGAACCATCAACTTTTGTCTCTTTCTCAGTGGAAAAACATAAAAAAACCTTGTTTAACTTGGGTTTAACATATCGCGGAGACATGATATCACATCAACAAACACATATGTCCCTCTATCCCCGCAAAGGATTAGAAGCAACTATACACTTTTTGGTCAGAAAGCAACCACTCACAAGGCAACATAATGCACTATTTATGTAGAGACTGAATATTATATGAAATGGGAAGGTAGAGTCACAGACGTGATTAAAATGTTCCAACCATACCCGGATGAAATCATAATAATTGAAGGGAATGCTGGAAAAGAAACCCGCATAGAGGTCAGTCTTCTTAATGAAAGGAAGTGCCTGGAACATGAGCCACACTGCATCATAACAGAAGAACAATGAAAATGCACAAGCATGAGCACATCTGACTTTTGCTTTTGTGGACAATGGAATCCAATATTACTCCAGAGGAGAATTATAAGATCTTTATGCAGAAATTTACACTCACTTTCACCAGGAGCCACTCCTAATGGATAGAGCACAATAAATGTAGTGTACCTAGTGAAATGCACAAGCCGTTAGAATCACCAGCATGAGTGCCAAAGCAGTAGATATTTTTATGAATGCAGACAAAAAGATAACCTGAGATAGGTAATCCAAGGTGGACAACATTTCAAGCAATTCAAAGCATACTGGAGGTACCTGATCACCTGCATGCATAATTATGATTGCCAATTACCCTCCAAGGTCCGAACTATATAGGTGAAACTGTGAAAGTGCAAAATGGATCGTACATAGTAAAGTAATAAATTATAACTGACGAATAAATGTCAAATCCATTAGTATCTTGCAGTAGGCAAAATTAAAAGCATGTGATTCTGGAATATAATCACAGGGAATTGGACCAAAAAATGTAGTGGAAACAAACCTTATCCCCTGTCTGTAAGCCAAATAGAATGGATATGATAACTTTAATAACTGACACAGAGTTCAATTATGTCTAGATACATCTTTCCGTGTCTCTAAGAAAGGAAAGTACGTGCTCAGATTCCAAGAAGATTTGCTATCATCATTATACATAAGCTTAATATCACTCGCAACCTTAGATCAACCCAATACATCATTCCATTCCATTAGTCAGTCAACATCTACAGAAATGGATAGTTTGCAAAAACTCATGGCAAGTTGCAGATGTTCATTCTGGTGTACATAGTATGTAGAATGGGAAATGAGGGTTAAACGGAATAATATAGGTTTGGTTTGTATTCGATCCATTCAATCTTGCCATTCTCATCCAAGTTCCACCTTTAAGCACATGGCAAGAAGATCTAATACTTCTTCTTTAGTAACAGCATGGTATAACCCATTGACGTTTTCAAACTCCTGACAATCTAATAATATGAGATTAATACAATTGAAGTTCTCAATTTCCCGTGTCAGGCAACTTATATAAGGAGTGTATCATATTTTATATGTAGCAAAACAAAGATGTCTGCGAGCTTACATCACTTAGACACCAGGCAATGAAGGTTATGAAAACTGATGGTGATTCTTGGATCTGCAGATGACAAGAGGAATGGAAAAGCAGGATTGGTTAAGGTACGCAGTTTTCCCATCAGCAACTAATAAGACGAAAATTAGCAATGTTTCATTCATTGATCCAGGTTTGCCAGTCTTGGAAGATGTAATTGAGCAATAGAAGTATGCAGCTGACCTCACTGATTCGACGAACAATTGCCAGCAGAAAATGTGTTCTTCCAGCCCATTGCATCAGAGGGAACAACACCCCGCTCGGAACAATTCCTTAAATTTTAGTTTTTTAAGATGCACAGACCAATATATATGAGCAATGACAAAAGGCAAAAAGGGTGACAACGCAAACTACAAATTTTAAAATGACCTACCTAGCTAAAGACCCATTTTCAGATTGCCTCTCGAACTTCTAATAACTCACAAACAACCCACTTCAGCTTTGCTTTGATGCAAAATGTTTACATTTTCGGTGATTTTGGCCAGAGATATCAAGTGCTTTTCACATGGAATTTATCAATAGCCAAGAAAATGGTACGCATAACACCCCCTCCCCTCCCAAAAAAAAAAAAAAAGAATAAAAAACACGGGAAAAATATTGCGGAATTCCACGATTAAAATTTCAAAACTTTCATTTGAACATGAAGAGGTTCCCCACCGGTAGGCAAAATGAAAAAGGAGGTCCCAACCAATTCGTGAATCTCATGGAAACAAATTACCTAATGCTCCGTGGAGGACTTCAAGGAACGCGGCAGCCTGAAGCAGACCTAGAAGGAAGAAGCGCAAAACACTTCAAAACGTATCACATTACCGAAATCTAAGAAAGGAAACCAAGCTACTAATTAACAATTTCCGCCACTCCCGCCCCTGCCCTTTGCCTCATCGATATCCCCCCGACCCATAATCACGAACCGAACAGCAAAGCCGAGAAAGAAAGGGAGGAACTAAAAATCTCACAGATGAGCTCTCCAGCAGCGGCGTAAGCGCCGTCGACGGACTTGGTGATGACCACGCTCCTCAGAATCCGGAAAAGGGAAACCGACCTGCATTTGGCATTGAACGAAGTGAATCGGAGCGACGGCTGAATCGACTGAGGCACGTGCGGATTGCGCACGCGCGAAGGGAGAGAGAGAGAGGCAGTAGGTAATACCATCCGAAGGCTTGAAGGGAGTTGTAAGCGAAGAGGTAGAGATTCGACAGCCGAGACGTTCGGGGATTGCGGCGCTCGGCCGCCATGCTTCTTCTGCTCACGCTTTCCTCCACCGTTCCGTATTTTCCACTTCGCGCGCTATCCTCCATGTCCGTTCCTCGACCTGTCATTTTTTTGCTTTAGGCGCTCCCTCTTTGCTCCGGGCACGCTCTTCGTGATCCCTCGGGCCTGGGCTTTTGGCCCACGCAGGTTGGGCCTCCCGCCTCGCCTACAATGCGAGAGATTAATTTCGAAAATGGTAATTATCACCGCATAAATTTGCGCGTCTCTGACCAATTCGTGAACGGAAAGTAGTCGCCCTATAATTTTAGGTATGTATACAATTATCTCTTTTAAAAATGGGGAATTAAAAAAAAAAAAAAAAACCTTGCACTCATATGTTAAGTGGGAGTTGAAATTTTGGAATATTCCAAAAAAATTTATCAGATTATACAACATTTCGAACTTGGGTCATCAGGCCTCATTTAGTCTTTCACGAAGCAAATATATTTTTTGAACAAATATTGAAAGCGGTTCTTTCTCTATTAAATCAGCATACAAGGTGATTTATAGGATAGATAATTCATAACTTGATATTATATTGAAGCGAAAAGCGCCTAAACACATTTCCTTTGACTAGTCTTTCACGGGCGACTTTTGACTTATGATTCGAAGACATCTTGCAACTTGGGAGTATTGCTTGAAATGTGAGCTTTACGTGGAAACAACGCTACATGCTCCAAGAATTTTTGAATTATTCATAAGATATGGCTTCAGTTTGTCTCATGGCATTATCTAAAAGAATTATTCTCAATGAAGTTCGTCTTAGTAATGAATTCAAATCTTATCGATAAAAGGCTATGGAAATTTCATTACAATAGAGCATAACATTTGAAATGATTGTGTGGCATTTATGGCAATAGGAAAACAAATCACCTTTCCAGAACAATTTAATTATCCTTATCCAGTACAAGCAATCCGGTCACACAAGTGAAAAAAAAAAAAGGACAAAAATGGATCGGGTCAAGGTCCGGCTAAGTATTTCCCCGTCACGACGGGAGGACGCTCGCCCTTTCTGGCTCGTCGTTTAAATTCCCGCTGGGCTAGCCCGGGAAAGATTCTGAAAATGGAAATGCTGATCCCGCGATTGCTCCTCGCTGATCGAGCGCGCCGCTATCAGGTCGGAAGTCGCAGATTCTCTCGTTCGACGCCAGGCAGTTTCGCGCACGCGCACTAGCCAAACGATGGCGCTTCTTATGCTCGTTCTATCCTGCACTGAATCAAAGAGAGCCTACAGGATCGACGGAGGTTCACCGTCTTCCCCCGATGGATCAGGCTGTCAGGGATACGAGTGTACTTCGAGGGGAATTCTACGCAGGTGACGTGTTTCGGCCATGGATTCTAGCTGCCGTTTTAGGTGACTTCGACAGAACCTTGGCATGATCGATCTGTTCGTTTAATTCGACATGATTGACTATAGCGTGATTCCAGGATTTTTATCTGGCTCTTATCTGGCACGAAATACACGAAGAGTTTCTGAACGAGGATTTTCCTGCTGATGTAGAGGCGGATGAAATTCATGGTCGTGATCGACGTGATCAATGATCCGCAATCTGATTATTAAGGATGGGAAGGGTTTAGCTATGACGGTACCTCAGAAACTATTGTGTGAGGACTGAGTAGTCGGATAACACCTGTGCTGGTCAGTTGCATTGTCGGTGGCAACTGAAAATGAAATTCTGCTGAGGAGATGCGCTCATGAAAATCATTCCAAAAATATAGAGTAGTATGCCGGCAATCCTTTTACCGGCAGATTGGCGAGGAGAAAAAGCGATGGTATGGAGGAGAGGAGACGTGCAAGGACTACGTGCGAGATCAAGGACGGATGCTTGGCTTATGCTGTAAGTTTCAGAAATTTGAAAATGATGGAGATATGTTATTTATAAATGGCTATGCTTACTGTGGATAAATTTGATATTGGCATCTTAGATATTTAGAATTTATTTCAGAAAATTTGATATATTACCGGCTCATGGAGACTGGTTTGCTGGTAGTCGAGGGATCCTCCGATAACCCTGTTTGATAAAGATAGAGAGACGACATCACCTCATAGATCACGCTTAAGTTGACCTCAGCATAGTGTGCGTTTTAGCAGCTAGTGCTTCCCTGTTCCAGTTATTGCATTACGGGAGTTTAGGACAACAATGCTTGACGAACTCTCCTTAAAGTAAACTTCTCAAGCTTCTCAAGTATGTGACTCTCCTGGATAACTCGTTCACTAGGGTTAACTGTTCTTACATGTAAGGAAACTAAATTATTCAGTTGTAGATCATGTTTTATCGATGTCAAGTCATTAATTAACTGAGCTGAGATTAAAGACCCAGATGTTTGCACAATTGTGGAAGAGACAAATAAAAGTTTCCTTATAGGATGAGAAGAACCTATAATCGGGCAGCTTCGTTAGTTTCTTAGTTCCGGAACACCCATTCTGTTCAGAACTCGCACAAGTCATAAGCTGGACTGAAACAACATCATGAATTGTCAAGCTAGGTCAATCTTCGTTGATACCCGTTATTTGTATTTATGACTCGATGTCATCAACGACTTCCTTCTCTGGAGCTGTTCACAATGTCGAGGTTCATAATTGAGTCTTCAAATAACCGTCATGGTGCATTTTTATGGAGCTTCGTACCATCATCACTCTGGTTGCTAAGAACATGCCGCCCAACTTCTGTCAGAATCTGAATTCAAGATTTTAATGTGTTTCAGTGAGAAGTAACCGAGTTTCTTCTGAATGGTTGGAACTAAAATTTTATAGCTTGGCCTGCATCGTAGGTTAGCAATGGCCATGTGCAGATTCGTGCCTCAAACTTAAATGTATTAAAAGTTCTAATGTGAGTTAAAAAGAAGTTCCTTCAATCAATGGGATGCATCTGGTAGAATATTCGTCCAGTCCTTCTGAATCGAATGCGACATATTAATAAGAAATACATTTTGGGCGGCTATCCACTAGTTTATTTTACTTCCATGTCACTAAAGATCTTCTAAAGCACGACATCTTTGAAAAGCAGAGGTCTTCCAACTTTAATAAGAGCGTGCCACTTGTTTGTTTACTTACTCCACCATAAATGTTTTAACATATACATGATCGATTTTTTCAACTTTTAAATGACGTATGTCCCATTACTTTCCAGTACCCAACAACCATAACTATAGTCTCTACTCCAGTAGCTTTTCCTTAGACTCTAATTTACGAATAAACTTGAAGATCTTACAAAATCATTTGAAAATAATGGCTGATTGATATAGTGAATAAGAATGGTGCATGATTTATTTATTTTTCCCAGTTTATCGCCTTGAGATAGCGTGGAGGATGCACCTTGATTGAAGAGTGTTTTTCATCTTAGCCGCGTAGTATCTATAGATCAAAATTTCAATTCAGAGTAACATGAGTTGATCGCTGGCTCATTCCCTATTGTGCGGACCGTTATACATGAGCTGCTAGAACATTAAGAAGAGCAGACTACTGGGCATTGCCTGAACTCTTTTGACCATTGAAGACTTAGTTTCTGAAGCCAAATTGGTGGCTAAAGCTTGGCCACTGAGTATCTCTAGGTCAGGCGAAGCCTTTGTAACTTCCCTTTTGTCTTTATGTTTGCAGTACTTCGTCCTTCTATGATCTTTTCTTTCTTGTTTCCTCTGTGGTTGGGTTTTGGGGACACTTTTGTATATGTAGAATGATCATACAGAGAAACAAACTGCAAGACTGATATTCATAAACACGTTGTTTACACTGATTCCACACACAAACTAGTCTCGTCACTAGATACCTTGTCTTCTTGTCCTGTTTTGTAGAGAAGTAAAAGCACACGTTACAAGGGGCATGGAGGGGCTGCAGTGGTTTCTGGGTCACTAAGTGCCCTAGAGTTATAAGAGAATTCCTGGATGTTACAGCCTCCTTGGGGATGCAGTACATATATGAACAAATGATAAAGAATGAATATTTGGTCAACCAGTTATGTAAGCTCCTCTATGCTCATAATTGGGAATAAACTGATTGACGGGAAACATCTTGGATTCTTCTTCGTCAGTCAGCCACAGTGGATCGGAGCTGTATTCCATTGTCGGCGAAGCCATGGGAGGACAAGAGAAATTGCAGCTTTCTTCACTGTAGCCATCATAAACAGGTAGTATTCCATAACCGTCTGCCAAAGCAATTTCTTTCCATATGTCATCGAATGAACAGGCACTCTCACTTTTCCCCTGTTCTTCAATATTCTTTTCAGTTGAAGTTAACATATCACCAGGACCTCCCATATCGCAGAAGCTTTCTTTTCCAGTCTCTTGAGTTGTTAATGAATCCACTGTGGGGTTGTTCGATGAGGAAGAAGAAATATTCAAAGAAGACGCTGATGATGAGGAAAGGGCATGTTTCTTTTCTTGAGCTTTTTTCCTCATATGAGTCCTCCAATAGTTCTTTATCTCATTGTCCGTTCGCCCTGGTAGCTTGCGAGCAATTCTCGACCATCTGCACGTAATAATTCCTTGTGAATAGGCCAATAAAAGCAGGTTATGTGGAAAGACTATGGGATAGCAAAATCACATCTCTACTTAAATGTTAACAAAAGTTAACAAACCTATTTCCCCATTTGGAATGAAGTTCGAGCACCAGTCTCTCTTCTTGAGGTGTCATCTTCCCTTGTTTTAGGCCAGGATGCAGGTAGTTAACCCAGCGTAGTCTGCAGCTTTTTCCTGTTCTATTCAATCCTGGAATAAAGCTGGGCGGTTAGAAGTAGTTCCTTCCAAAAAACCCCCAGGCTTTCAAACGAACATACCTATTATTTTCTCCCGCCACCTTCAAACCTGATACCTTCGCTATAAAATCCCATCGGCGATCTCCAAAAAGTCCAACAAAGCACACCAGTTGGAAATCTTCATGTTCTGTCCATGGACCCTTTCGGACTTCTTGCACCATTTTCAATTCCTCTTCAGCTCTTTGCTTTCTCCTGAAAAGGAAACTCAAGACCACCTCCTTACTAGAACTTGAAGACCTATGTGTACTCTTGCAATTTATATATAAGCCAGTGCCTGTTGTTGAAAGACAATTTGATAACTCCTTATCATTATGAAAAAGGTTGCTTTTCTTTACCACCACACAGATGGTGGACACATGCTCATCTCTAGATAGGCACCTTAGGCATATGACATCAGGCATTACGCTGAAATAGCCAAATTAAGGGATTTGATCTGTAGATGTAATTTTCAGCATGGTTCTCTTTACGATAGTGTTAGTCACAAAGGTATAATCTAGAGAATATCACGAATAAAGTTGAGTGAACAGTTGTTCTTCATGTTTTCTGTTTCTAAAAATAAATAATCCTCAATTCACTACTTGTATTTGTTAGGATGATTGTTTGATCCTTCCTGAGATAGTTGTTGATATTTACTTTAAAGAGGAGGTTAACTAAATAGTGTTACTTCAAAGTTTAAAGTGCTACGGTGGATCCATTCACATAAAATAAAGTGTCAATGGTAATGTATTATTTTGTCCATTATCTTGGCAAAAGAGTGCAATAATTGGCTTCAGGACACAACATGGGCCCATAACAAACTGGACCACAGCGAAGTTCAGAAATGGAAGTCACCTCTCGCAAGATGTTCATCCCTTCCAATTGTGTGGAAAAAATATACGGTTTGTCCCTGGCGTTCTTAAAGGCCGTTATAGAAGGTAAATGAAAGAAAAGGGAAGATGAAACAAAAAAAAAAAAGATTTGAAAACCAGGGATAGGGAGGGAACCTTTAGATTGTACGTAAAGTGATTTTTGACTATAAAAAATGAAAGATGGCCTAAGAATTTGTTCTACAAACTTTATGTTCAAGAGCTTGCTAGACAAATTTCCTACATACACTGGCTGGTTAAAGAGAGCTATTTCCTAATTTGAGTTGTCTTTGTGGATTTAAGTAAGTCATTTAGGCCATTTCAAATCTATTTGATTTGACCATGTTCTCTGTTACAATTGATATTAGCATAACAAGCCAACTTCTCAGACTGAATGGGGAAGCTGTCGACAGGGAACTGGTTTTTCTCTCTGACCTACTTGCAAAATTGGCCTCGAAACCATGTGAATTTCTCATCGGAGTGTAAATGTTTGGAGATATACTTCAACCATGGAACAACCGCAAAATGGAGTTTTATTTGATCTAACTTCTTATATCTGTTTTGGGATTGGGAGTATCTCGTCTGCATCAAAGGGCCATGCCTCCAAGAAAAAGGAAATAGCGACTATAAGCTGGATCTACCCGACAATCTGCAACTCTGAAGGATGAGTAGATATTAATTCTCAGGATTCTTTTCTCTACTGTTCAAGCTGTTAAAAGTTTAGATTTATCATCTTTCAAAAAATAATCTGCATCTCTTATCTTCCTACAAATGGTTTAGTTGTCTTTGAGCTAATTCTAGTGATTGCTCGGTTTTGCAGGTTACCCTGTCTCCCTTGCAATGGTGAGAAAATGAATTACAAATACATTGGGTGGCCAGATACCCTCATGTTTGAGGCTGGAACGGTAACTCCGCTGTTTGCGTGTCATGCTATAAATTGACAGGTGGTTGCAGAGCCACAAATCCATTGAGCTACTGCTACTTTCTTATCTTCAGTGATGTGATCTCCATGGCTAAAGCAGGACTTGGCTGCTGCAGCACTAGTGGTGCTTAGTTACTGTGCCACTAGGAATAGTATAATAATATATCTGCACAAAGTGAGATGTGATGTCATATGCTCCTATTAAAGCTAAGAGCAATTTAGTGGTGGCCTTGTGTTAATGATATCCTCCATGAATATGATCTATACCACAAGGAGCATTTTGTGTAGAAAATGAACGGCTCGGTGACTTTCGGTTTCAAGAGCTCTTTATAGTGGAGGATACAGTCTAATCTGCAAGATTAGAGATAAAGATATAACACTATGACGTGGATGCCACTAATTTCTGGCCATCCACTCCACTCCTCTCTCTCTCTCTCTCTCTCTCTCTCTCTCTCTCTCTAAATAATTTATATAAGGTTATCTACGTAATTGTATAATATATTACCAAGTCAGGAAGGGCAAAAACCTTTCTCACTGAAGATTATTAAATAGGGATATAGTGGAGAGTCGGTCAGTAGCCACCGTACAAAACATGAGGCGTGTCCATGAATACCTGCATTAACCAATATAATGTGGTGGTCGTCTTGCATGGATGTGATACTAGGAGCTGTTTATCTGGTGGGGTGAGTCATTCTTCTCAGTGGTATATGTTTTTCCAGGGCAGATCAATTTGACAATGGTGGGTTTGTGTCCTTTGCTTTTTCTCCTTTAGATGCTGATCAATACGCTACAGATGCATGCAGGCCTAAGACGAGTGCTCAAATTTGTTTTATGGACCCCGACGTTTTGTCCACTTGCGGTAGCTATGCGTCACTCATTCGTTCTTAATCTTTTGGCAGTAGGTTGGACTAAATGGTTCTAGGTGCCATTATATTATATGATACGATAAGATCTTATGATTCCTTTTTTTAAAAGAAAAGATTAATTTACTGGTCACTTTATATCCCTATGACCTCAATGGGAGGACTAGAAGGACCGATTTTTTATGTTCCCTTTTTGGTGGTGGGAGTGGAAGTGCTCGCAACATTTATCCAATGACATGGAGAGTATAGGCCCCATTTTCTGGTCTGCTCATGCATTACTTTGATTGTGGCCCATCCGTTTCCCTTTACAAAGTAGGTCGTTCTTATTAAAATAAGGAAGGGTAGGTCATAGGGTTCCAAAATGAGGAAGGAATCGGTCTTCTCCGGTACTATTGTGGCATGAACGTGCAAAGTCCTCCAATGCAATGGCTTTCGCTTTAGGACAAAGTAAGTTTGTGCCAGAAGCAGTACTGGAAAGCGCATAAATCCTCATTGCTTTTCCTACTTTATCGTCCGAGCAGCTACCGGAAGAGGAAGGAGATATGCAATCCATCTCGTGCTTTAGATTAGAGAAGCTCCCCCATTCAGTTAGATCAGAGAAGCTCACCCATTCAGCTCATTGTTTATACTAGCTTTGCAGCCTTGCCGTTGTTGGAATCCATGATCGTGGCTTGTTGCCAATTAATTAACCTTTGACCTGTGATTTTCAATATTTGGTTCTCTAGTACCGGGAACTGCCCGAAACAAAATGATAAAGAGGGTTTAAATCCACTTTTATTAGATAATTGTTTGAACAAAAGCATTTCCGTTTGGAAAGTTTATGTCTCCGGAAGTAGTTTCACCTCGGCAGTTTCTGTGATGGATCAGCTTCATAAATGAGTTCCTATGTTCATTCGGAATAATATGAGAATCGTTATAGTAATGAGATTATGAAGTCTGTCAAAACGTTTTTGGAAAAAAGTACAAGAAAAGTCTTAAATCTAAACTTTTTAATTGTGCTAATTGAATTCTAAACCTTGTGATAATTTGTCAATGTAATTTATTCGATTAATTTTAGTCAGAAATCACTAACTTAAATATTAGTTGTCCTACGTGGCACAATCAATACTTATGAAGGATAATTTTTTTCGATTTATTAGCATTTTGTATTACATTTTTTGTTTTCTTTTTTGTTTCTTCTTTTCTATTCCTTCGTTAGTTTCTCCAAGCATGGGTTAGCGAGGCCACTGGCTAACCCTCACTTGCAACAAGGTGTGGGCAGGAGCTTTCACCCTTCACCGATCACAAGTGGGGTCTAGGCAAGGGTGTCCACCCCATGCCTACCATGGGTAAGGCCTTTGCACCCAAGTCCAAGGAGAGGGTTGTGATGCCCTCACCTAGTTTGGTCAAGGGCTGCCAGCCCCTTGCCCATGCCCATCAAGGGAGTTATGACCCTTGCCTAGATCTGGGTGAGGGCCCAACACCCTTGCTAGATCTTGGCGAGGACGCAGAGGCCTTTGTTGGCCAATAGGTGATGATGCCAGCCATTGCTTGGATTTAGGTGAGGGTGTGGAGGCTCTCACCCACGACACCCTTGCTTAGAATAAGTGACCCTCGCCTATGGCTAGCAATAGTCAAGTGGCAACTTTGTGCAATTCAAAGTTGTAAAAATGAAAATAATAATAATAAAATAAAGGAAAATAAAAATAAGAAAAACTCATTAAAAAATTAAAAATGTAAAATTTGTCTACGTTAGCTCTGGTTGAGTCACATGGCTAATGTCTATTTCAACAATTTTCAACTAAAATTGGTAAGATAAACTGTTGGGTAGTTTTGGGCTTCTCTTACTCTAAAAACTAGCCAAAACGACGGGATTTTTCCTCATACTTATAAACCAACCACTAGCCCATTTCATAATCACTATGGGAGAACCTCAATAATCTCTCCCTCGCACATCGGGCCCTAAGTCGGAAGCGCAACAACTTGTAATCCTCCCATGTAATTGTTAGATCCAAACTTGTGGGCAAACCCAAGCTCTAGTACTAATGTTGGGTGGTCTTAAGCCTCTCTTGCTTTAGAAACTAGCTTAAAAGATGAGACTTTCCCTCACACTTAAAATCGATCACCAACCCCTTTTACAATCGATGTAGGACAACCTCAATATGAACTACATTAGCAAATCGTCCAAAAATGTGGGACTCAATTGTTATAATTAAAAAATGTAAGAAAGAATCGAGATAATTGCAATTGGCGAACGTTTCTTGATGACTCAATCTTCGGAGAATCCGATTTTATCTTAGTGAGGATCGTAATCATGAAAGCGGAGAACATTGATGCCTGTGAAATCAGACATCTTTTGTAGTCATGCTAACCCTTTACTGTCGAGTAGTGGGTGCGCTTCCATTGAATAATTCTCTTAAAAGAGTGCTCTTGAAATTGTCCTTTAGCGAAATGGCTCTTATATTTTTATCTTTTCCTTTCCCGTGACTGTTGAGAATAAAAGCTCGAATCGGCTTAAGCTAGATGGAGGAAGTCCTTCGTCCTTCGTTGGCGTACTGCTCTCTAGATTCCCCTTCAAGCATTAGCGGAAAATACACTTCGGTGCGCGATAGTGGGACCTGATGGGCATTTCCTTGTCTGCCTCATTAGCATGATGATTGTCAATTCCTGCATTTGTAGATTCCTCGTGCAATCGGATGGTACTCTATGCTTGTCCATTTAGAAGAACAAGAATCCCCCCTAAAGTCCAATTCGAAGTCGTGTTCCGTCACCCCAAAGCAAGGTGACAATTCAAAGCCACCAAGAAAAAAAGAAAAACAAAAGAAACAAAGAGAATTTTGCTGCAAGAATTTGTGCTGGTTTCGACCAGAAAAAAGAACTTGTGCTGGGTCGGTCTATGTCTTAGCATAACTTTCTTTTAGTAGTGAAAAAGGCTTGTTCTTTTTCACAGACAGTTGAGCACTACGTCGTAGCATAACTTCTTTTAGAGAGCAACGGAAGAGAAGTCGAAACCTGAAATCGGAAAAGCAAAATTACCAGGAGAAAGAGGAGAAAATTCAAGGGGAAGTACTAGGGCGCGGGACAAAAGTACTCCTTTCTAGGATGCTCCGTGTTTCGAATCAGCAACCAAATGGAAAAGCGGAAAGAGGACAAAAAAGAAGAAGGAATGGTTCGAAAGAGATACTAAGCTCGAAAACGACGTGGCTTGAGCCGTGCGACCGGCCCATAATGAAGCCCGGTTGATGTGGCTCTTCCGGACCGGCCCACTACTGCTACGAGGAAGAGAAATAAGCCCCTCCTGTTTTTGGGCCGCAGTGGAAATGGAACCCGAGTCCTATGGAAAGAACAGGCTTCGAGAGGACATGATATCTTGACATTAGTTTTTACATTAGTCTTTAGATTAGTAAAGTAAGGAAGAAGGGGGGTCCCAGATGGCCAAAGTCTATTGATGATCAAAGCTCATGCAAAGCATCACAGAAGTGGTTGGCAAAGGCAGTGCCCCCCACCACTGGGCACTCGGCTCAATGGTATGGGAATTGAGAGATGGGGACGTTAGAATTATAAGTACAGAGTTCGACTCTCATGCTCTATAACGAGACAAAACAAAAATCCGAGAGTTAAATGATTTGTACAGAGTTCGACTCCCACGCATTCATTTCGTGGAAAATAAATGATTTAGAAAATATATTGGAAATTTTTTTATCACCCACGAAAATAGTTAGGCATGGATTGTAATTAATTAATTTTTCCAAATAACGTGAGTAATCATTTTAAAAAAAATATTTTACAAATTATATATGTATATATATATATATATATATATATATATATATATATATATTATTAATCCTACAAGTATTTTGAAATATGACCTTTTTTACCACAGGAATAACATTTAATGTCTTTGAAATTTTTTCTATCAGTATAAGGTCTATTTTGGTTATTCTGGTGTCTTTGTTTATTCCTATGAGAGGTTTGTTGTGATGTTTCTTTGTTTCTTTCTCAAAAGGACAAGTTCCCTTACATTTTGGTTTTGTTTTTTCATTATAAGAGGGGTCGTATTGAGCACAAAAATCTCCTAAACTTCTATTGGTAAGAGATTGTTCTTTCTTGAGTTGTCTTTGTAATTTGATAATATTACACATTTGGGTTCCTTGTCTGTAAACATAAGAGACTATTTCTCCATAAGAAAGAAGATCATAAGGTATTTGGCCATTGTATTCTTCTCTAATTTTATCTCTAACTTGGTCACCTATAATTTGGGGTAGACCTGCTAAGAATTTTTCTTTCCAAAAGGGTTGATTGCAATTAGGTCTGATAAGAACCCTTTGAAGGAAGAGTTCTTTGTATTCTCTAAATCTCCCTAAGGATTTGCAACGCATGTTGGATAAGAGATCTTGGTTCCTATCTCTAATATGTGAAGGGTCTCGTATGAAGTGTTGTGAAATGGAATAGATAAGAGTATTGACCGCATCTTGGATAAGATGTTCATATATATATTTTTTAAACGAATGCATAGGATTGGGGGAAAAAAAAAACCGGTGCCCCCACGCATTTACTTCTTTTTGGACCGCGCTCTTCCTTTGGGGTCAAACTTAATGAAAGTTGGGGTTTCTGGAATCGAGGGGGCATTGTCCGTGCTCGCTGCGACAGCGACTCGAGCTTGCTCACCGGCCCAGGAAGTCCACTCCGCACATAAGCTGCGAAAGTTCCGCATGGAATTCAACTTACAAATAATAAACAAAACCCTAATATAATACCCTAATTTCACTAGATTTTTCCAAACTTATCTGTCATTGCTAATTTTGTAAGAGATTTTCCGTCGTCTGGTCTTGCTATGGGACGAGATTAGGTACTCCTAATACTCTACGTGAATTGATCATTCAATTCACTTATAAAAAAAAAAAAAAAACAATTACGAATCGTTGAGTTGAAAACTTGCTGAACAAAATAGCCATTTTTATATTTTGCAACCTTCCCATGAGGGCTCGTGCGTCCACTGTAAAGCAACTCTAAATGTCTTAACTTAATACAAAACAGCATTAGTTTTTGTTGAATCATTTAGGTTTTATTTGATTGTATGAATTTCTAATCATAATAGGATTTTATATGATAAGATATTAAATTCATAGAATTTATAATATCCAATACACTTTTTGATGATTCGCAGTATTAAAACTAAATATTATCACATCATATCATGTTTTTTGTTTGATATGAATGGCATATTGATGTAAACAAACCTTAAAATTGCACAAACGAAGATAATAAGAATATCTCACAACACTCTTACTTATTTCATTTTTATTTGCTTATTTTTTCCCTCTCTTTTAGGAACTAAATATTAGACATGATAAATATCTTATCCTAAAAATTATCCTGATAACCATGCATAACCCTATTGTTTTTAATCCCACACTATTATGCGAAGGCCTATCATGTCCTATCATAACTCAATATAAAACACCGTAAATATGATACGCTAATTCTTGATAACCAGTGCGACCAAAAACAAAAAAAAAAAATCGCAATATCTAGGACACTTCACAAAGGCTCGTGAGATTTCGTCGTGATAGTCGGATTCATCTGATCCATCAGATCAAGCAGTGACTATATAGCATTGAGATTCGCCACGGTCCAGCGTTTACTCCACATGGACCCCGTGCGCGGCGAAGGAATTCGCGGCGACGTGCGAGAGCGCGGCACGCCACGTGCTCGTTCCGTCCACCTTCCCCATTCCAGATCGCGCGTTCATACAGGCACCATGTGAAGTGTGAACACGGGAGGGAATGGGGGGCGATTCCCTGTCTCCGCGACCGGATCGCCGATATTTTGGACTCCCGACTCCTCCGAAAGAATCAAGACACGGGAAACCTTGTCAGATTTCGGTCTCGGGATGCAGAAAGAAAAACGAAGGCCCATGTCCGCTCGATGGGCCTCTCTCTGCTTTGCCGCTTTTGGACCCCTGCCGACCTTTCAACTCCTTTCGTTCCGCCCCTCTCGCTTTTACCCTTTTTCACGTTTCGCTCACGCCGCGAGGCTGTGGAGCCACTTTTCTGCCGCTTTGCGACATGGGAATGGAACCGTGCAGATCTCCCCAAGCAAAAGATTTCGTCCCGTACCCTCTCCCTTGATTGTTCAGGGACCCTGATTGGACGACGACGTATAATCTCCCTGCGCCTGCACTGGGGGCAACTCTCTCTCTCTCTCTCTCTCTCTCTCTCTCTCTCTCCCTTGTCTTAACTTTGTCCGAGCTGTCATGGGTCAGTCTCGAGATGGAAAAGGAAGAACGGGATATCTGATTGATGGCGGGGAAGGGGAGGAGTGACGTGGTCAACGATGTTTTGTTTTTTATATGCAGGCTTTCCACATTGACTGTAGGGGTCCACCGTCCACCCCCTCTTTTTTTTTTTTTTCCCCCTCAGTTCGAAATCTCTCCTTTTTAGTTTAAAAAGTCGAAGCCGCAGAAAAAGGGAGATTTCGAGCCGAGAGAGGGAGAGAGAGAAAGGACGCAATCATCGCAAATTTAGGGGGTCAGAAGTTAGGTGTTCAGTGCTTGACGTGTTTAGACAAACCGCGGTCAACTCTTTCTTGATAGCGTTTGAATTTAGGGGGAAAGATATCACGGCCAGCTTAGCTGCTAAACCCCACATGGAAGCGACGATATTCTTCCCTTTCAAATAGGTATTGATTTTCATAAAAAAATTTGGAGCATTTTGAATTAAGACCCGATCCTACTACGGTCCATTCCACCTGCGTGGGCAACAGTTTTGAATGTTGGGACTTTGAGAATCTTCTCTTGGTTTAAACTTCTAGATCTCCCCAAACCGTAAGTGAAGAGTCAAAACTAAGACCCGGTCTGATTGGGGCAACTCCCATCACCATGAAACTCAGTGACGGTGGATGACTTTTATTTCGTGCGAATTGGATCGCTGTTTCCAATGCTTTTCTTTGCACCTAACCTTGAAAGTCTATTCGGCAACCATACGTTGTAACTAAAATTAATCTTATGCAAACATTTAACTACATATTATCCGTGATTGATGACACATTGATAACAATTATCACATGGTAAAATTTTCATGGATGCAATTTATTTGCACTTAAGTCAATGCACAATTCAAAAAAAAAGAATTCAGTTACTAAAAATCATTGAAAGCATTTGTCAAAAAGTATCGACATATTGAATGATTAAGTTTGAAAACATCGTACGTTTTTATGCGGCTACTTTTGAATAATGTATGTAATCTGATATTTTAAAAATTAAAATGCTTACCTGGCGTAATATTTTCACAAAAGTGTCCCGAATATTTTGCTTGCAAGAGCCTAAAAATTAAAAAGACGAAGCGAGTATATGTACAAACTAGGTTTAGGATCTTAGGACAGAGCGAGTGCTGAAAACCAAAATAACCATTCTTTTGTTCGGTAGCTGTTGTCTGCCGCATCCCCATTTTGAATTCTCCTGTTCTCCCCCTTCCTCTCCTTCCTCGTTCACATCTCTCTCCCTTTCTCTCTCCCTTTCTCTCTCTCTGAATCTGAGTATAAAAACAAAACACTTTCTGCCCCTCTTTTCCCGAGTCCTCCTCTTCACTGTTCTCCCTGGGTGGGTACATGACTTTTTCTCTGCATTTTTCTGGCTCATTTTCTTGTAACAGAGCGTAGAATTCACAATACCCACACACGGTCCTCGGGTCTTAAGTCTCGACTCCTCTTACAGCGACCTTACTCTGCGCTTTCTGTTCCTTCTTTCCTCAACATGCAGAGACAAGCAATGGCCGTCACTTCCAGGGCAACGAGAACGACGGGGACGGCACCGCCGTCAGAGCTTCAGATCCCCAAGAGATGGAAGGACAGAGAGGCCAGCCCGGAGAGAACCAAGGTCTGGGCCGAACCCTCCAAGCCCAGCAAGGGTAGCGCCGACAGAGGAGTCCCCGTCGTGTACTACCTCTCCAGGAACGGCCAGCTCGAGCAACCCCACTTCATGGAAGTTCCTCTCTCTTCCCCTGAAGGACTCTTTCTCTCTGGTAATTTACCTGGCTTCTTTCTTGTTTCCTTTCGCTTGTCCTTTAGTCATCGCTTTGATTGCGGATGTTATTGGAAGAGAAACGAGAATTCGAAAGCATGTGGGTGTGTCTGAGGCTCTGAGCAGCGGCGGCAGCTTTTGGCTCTTACAGTTCGTTTGTCTACATTCACTTGGCAATTGCAAATGTTTCAACCCCCGTTTGAACTTCGACATTCGCGAGGGAAACACACGAAACATAGGCGCTTACCCAGTTTCTATTTTCTGTGGAAGTTTTACATCGGCGATACACGCGCTTCTTTAAATTGAAATTTTCTCTTTGGTTTGTTCATCTGGAGCTATGTTCTCGGTAATCGAGCGGTATTTTCCCTCCGGTTTCGTTCAGTTCAGAAACGTGCATGATTAGGATACGCTCACAAGTGTGTTTCTCTGTTTCGTTTCTCAGATGTGATCGACCGCTTGAACCTCCTCCGTGGCAAAGGCATGGCCGCCATGTATTCCTGGTCTTCCAAACGGTAAGTTTTCTCGAGAAAATATGCAGTACAACATCGACTGATCTTCTCCGCGTGTCCTGTTTCATCGATCCTGGCGGATTCGTCACAACTTGAAATTCCCCGAAATGCAATTTGCAGGAGCTACAAGAACGGCTTCGTGTGGCACGATCTGGCTGACAACGATTTCATCTACCCATCGCACGGCAACGAGTACGTGCTCAAGGGATCGGAGCTCCTCGAATCGCCTTCTCCGTCGTCGTTTTCTTCGACCGCGAGGCCTCTCGAGTCGGTGTCGTTCCGCTCCCCGAAGCCGATCAACACGCCGAAATCGAGCGACGAGTCGGACTTCCCGGTCGTCGCTCGTCGGAGGAACCAGTCGTGGAGCTCGATCGACCTCCACGAGTACAAGGTCTACAAGGCCGACTCCAACAGCGAGTCGACGCCGAAAGTGGCGGCGGACGCGTCCACTCAGACGGACGACAAGAGGAGGCGAAGGCGACACGTCAAGGAGAGGGAGAGCGAGATTCGTGAGCTTCACGGAGATGGAGCCGACGAGGCGGCGAATCACAGTCAAAGTCAAAATCCAGGTCAAAATCAGACGACGGAGCTGAGCAGGGACGAGATCTCACCGCCACCGTCGGATTCGAGCCCCGAGACGCTGGAGACCCTGATGAAGGCCGATGGACGGCTGATATTAGGCCCGGGCGGAGGCAAAGAGGACGGACCGGATCGGGCGGCCGGGAACCTCCCAAGTGGCAAGATCAAGGCGTCGTCGGTGCTGATGCAGCTGATATCGTGCGGCTCCCTCTCGTTCAAGGACTGCGGAGCGACGTACATAAAAGATCAAGGGCTGTCGCTGATCGGGCACTACAAGACGAGATTGCCCCGCGGAGGAGCAGCCGATAACAGCCGCAAGCAGGCGGCGGGGCCTCGGCGAGAATCCCGGACTTGGCGGGGATAAGATTGGAAGATAAGGAGTACTTCAGCGGCAGCGTGATCGAGACCAAGACGAAAGAGGAGGCGGTCGGTCCGGCATTGAAGAGATCGTCTTCTTACAATGCCGATCGGTGAGGAGCCGAGGAGCTCTCGTGTTCATATTTACTGTTCTTTTTCTTCTTTCTTCTTCCTTATCTTTCCGAGCAAAACTCGATAGAATTACAGCTTGAGGCATTTTGGTCAGGGTCCAGTTCGTCTTTTGTCATGTGTATGTAGCTTCAGTTGTTCTTGTTAGTGTAATCTTAGGGTCGGTGTAACTCTTCGGAACTCTATGAGTAACGCACGTTTACAGTGCTACAATGTGTCGTTTTCGGCTCATTTACGTAGTCGTTTTCTATTGCAAGAAATACTAAATTATGTGTATATTTACATGATGATAGATAGCAATTACTAACGGCATGTGAAGAGGAGGATCTGCGCAGGCCTCCGATTAAGAATCTGGAAAATGGTTTTATTATTGCGGGAGCATGTTGTCTGAAGTTTGGCTTTTATCGTTTAAGTCAGCATATAAGGACAGAGAACGGTAGGAATTATCCAAGGCTACACTGTGCAGTCACGACGCCTTGCTCCTGCTTCGCCCTAGGTTATCGAGCATGTGTAGTTCCTTTTAGCATCAAATGAGCTACGAAGCGAGAGACCCTGTTGTCCTCTGCTTTGGACTCTAGTCGTTTCGATGCTGGGTTCGTACTAAGGGTCTCACATCGTGCCAGCTATTAGCTTTACTGCGTTGCCAAATCTTTTACCGAGGATGTACTGTGCCTGGTTGCGTTGGTGCGGTCACATTACCTTTTCGACTTGTCTTTTATACGATTAACAGGCCAATAAATGATGGCCGTCATGATGCCATCCCTCTTTAATGACGCAGATCTAATGTTCCTAGCTTGCTGCTCCTCGGAGGAATCTAGAAGTTGATATTTTATTTTCACTTGATAAGAAAAGTGCTAGGTTATATTAACATACCGCACTGGGTTTTATGTCTTTAGTTGATATCTTTCTTCTTTAACTTTGTTGTCCACTCTCATTTCGGATATTCTCATGTATTTTGAACATACATGCCCTTTAAGACTTCCGATCGATAGGGGATCTCGCAAATGCAAATGACTCAAACAAGGTTAAATGAAAGTGGAGGCGAAATGCATGGCGAGACTTACAAACCATTGAGAAAGAGCTGGATTGCTCTGTCTAGATTTCCTCTCGGCCACAAACAAGTGCGAAACAGGAATAGTAGATTTTGAGGAAAGCGAAAACCGATAAAATTGTGATAATTGTCGCTATATGTCATCGGTGTGCGGACATCTGCACCTCATCACAAGATATGTCTGTATAGTTAAATAGTTTCCTAAACTGAAACTGGACAGTGGACACAGGTAAAGAGATCAAAGGACACTTGTGATGGATGCACTAACAGTCTTTGGCATAAAATCCATATAAAAGTACAAGGAAAAACGAAGAGAAGGGAATGTAACCCTAGAAACTAAGGCGAAATATAAGGGTTGACCTAGGCTGGGCGTCGCGCATCGCAATTTGCAAGGCACGGCGAGCACAGCAGGCTCGTGTACAGAGGCGCAAAAGTTGGTGATGGTGCTATGGACTCTGATAAAGAAAAGCCCCTCTCTCTTTCTCTCTCTCTCTCTATATGTATATCTGTCCGTCTATGCTTGTCCGTTTTCAACTTGTAACTTTTGGTCATCGCTAACCTTTGCTCTCTTGGTACCTTAATTTTTGGCGTTTAGTCTCGTTTCGTTAGCTTTTCTCTAAGCAAATGCCATCAAAGCTTTGATGATAGGATTGATGATTTGACTTTGCAACGTGGCTGCGTCTAGGGTTTATCACCCCCCTCTTGACTTTTAACGGGCTTTGAGCACTCACGTGCGAGGTTAAAGAAAGCGAAGAATGGGGAGAATGCTGTGCTAATTTCCATGTATAGCGCCTGAAAATCGAGGAAGAGAGCTCGGAGAAGGAGAAGGTTCACCGTCCCGAGAGAACTGAGTTTCCATGGCAAATTTTGAGTATCAAGATATCATGCGTCTCTTCAAGAAACATTATCTTGCACTCATCTCGCCCGGAGTCAGTTTTATGAGGATCGAGGAATGGCCGGGACCGTGATAATCCTCTGAGCAGTGGTACCATTGTTGAAAAGACCTATTGATACAGAGCGTGCACTCTTATCAATGCGTAATAGTTCTTTTAAGCGGTAAAATTATAGGGGACCACCGTTATAATGAAGATGTGCGTTTAAATATTCTGACGATTTCCTTATACTTAACCTGGATTTTGACCTATGAAAACATGTAATAGAAGAAGTAAATAAGGGTATGGAAATATTTGAACTTATGTAATTTTACTCTAATACCATGTTGAGATTTTGTGACACAATTTTCATGTAGAATTATGTAATTTAGGAGACAAACAGATACCTACAAATATTTGAACTAGGAACCTTGGTTCTATTGCCATGTAAGAGTGTGATTTTCTTGAATTATTTATCACACAATATAAATATTTATGCAAGGTATTGCTTGACAAAAAGGGAAAAGGGAAGAACTAATCAAATATCTTTGACTAATTATAAGAGATTTACAAAATGTTATTCTAACTAAGAATCAAAAAGTAAATCCTAATTAACTAGAAGAAAGACACCAACTATTAAAAAAAAAAAAAAACAAAGTGAATCTTCACCATGTATAAATATTTGTATTGTACAATGAGCAATACAAGCAAATCATGATTTCTCGCATAGTATTAAAGCATGAGATATTGGCTTCACTTCACTTAACTACCTTTTTGTGATTTTGATTGGGTGAGTTATCCAATCACTTGGCGATCAATTATTTGTCACTCTGCTGAAGCTAAATATTGCACTATGGCAATATGGCAATTGAACACTTTACTTGCATCGCTTGAGATATTGCACAACAAAGCAATGGCTTATTATCAGGACAATTGAGTTGCCTTATACACTTCACAAATGAACAAAACACATCAAAATTGATTGCTGCAATATTGAAGAACATGTGCAGTCCATTATCATTAGAGTTGGGTACATATCCATTTGACTTCAATTGAAAGACCTTACCAAGGCGTTTGGTCGAGGTGAGTTTACATTTTTGGCTACACAAGTTGGGCTTTCATGACCTCCATTTGTCAACTGAGGGAGAGTATTAGGGAAGATTTAATGAAGATTTACTTTTGTGTTTTTATTTTATAAATATTTGGAGTATCTTTTGTCATTAGTTAAGATTTGCTTTTTATTTGTTAATTAAATAATATTTGGTATATCTCTTATAATTGGCAGATATTTGCTAGATTCTTCCTTTCCCTTTTCTGTGAAGCAGTACTTTATACAAATTTTTTTATTGTACAATGAGCTATACAAGCAAATTACATTGTCATATGGTATTAGAGCATGATGTCCCAAATTTAAATATTTTCAGACTCCTATTTGCTTTCTTAGTTATATATTTCCGCGCTTTGAGCTTAGATAAAAATCGAGCCTACACATGAGATAGAATGTTACATGTATGATAATTGATATGTACCATTTTGCTCCATCTGAATTTTGCGGACATATGTTGACTTCCTTAAAATTCAAACATTTGATAATTTGACACGCGTATATACATACATGTGACGTTTATACATTAACTTTTAGGAAGCGCCTTTTGAAAATATTTATAAATGCATGTAATGATATAGTTTTTTCCATAAAAGGGAAAAAGTACCTTTTGCTTTTGTCGGATAATAAACAAATAGGGCTAAGATTCTAACTATTTGAGACGACACCAGCAAAAATTAATGCTTGCGACTTTCTTGCCGAAACAAATTTTCTTTTTAAAAATTTATTGAAGAAATCCATTATGCCTTTACTTTTTCTTTTTTGGTCGAAGAATCCATGTGACTTTAGTTGTTAGGTGACATGATTTTCTACTTGGTAGGTCATGACAAGGTGATCATATCTATTTTAAGTGCTATAGCGGGTAATGTAAAATTGGGGACCCGGCCCAGGTCCACCACCGAATAAAATTCGTTTCGTCAATTATCACAAGTTGTTGCACTACGGCCCAACCGACGTGCTTTGCCCGTTTGACCGCGGACCCTCCCATGGGGTGCTTGTCACGTAAAATCTTTCCATTCCAATTCAATCCCATCAGCATGCCTACGTACACACACACACACACACAAACACACGCACATGATCGTTGTTCATATATCCAAGGATTTTTATTTTTTAACATTAATTTTACAGTAATTTACGTATCGATTCAACAACGTTTTGAATTACTTGATTTCAATCGCTCTTCCATTGTCTCGGAAGGACCCCGTAATTCTTAAAAAAGTGAAGAAACTCAAAAATAAGATGTAAATGAATTGATTGCATAGATTATGATAGCCGACAGAGTTTTTAATGCTTGAAAATTTAATCAGACAAGTGTTACATTTGATCGATATCACTTGTATTGCTGCAATAATATCATTTCTTAATTACGTTTTCTTTGTTTGGAGGAACCTGCAAAAGTGCGTCTGTCATACCTCCTTTTGTTTTGTTCATATTTAGAAATTCGTGGGAGCACATAAACGGAGAGCTTTGTTGATAAATTTGAAGAATATACAATGATATTCTGCATATAAGTTATTTCGGAGAAATTGCCCGAGAAATTGCCCTCAACAATCAATATGAAATTCTGGCTCTATAATTTATTTATTTGATCTTTTAGAATGAGCCTAGCCAATACCTGTTCACTTTCGAAATTAGTTCAATCGCCAGATCTTTATTATAAATTAATCCGATTGAAAACATGTGATGGCTTGAAATTTTACCTTGGATTAAGATTTTCAGGGAGCCTAAGATTAGGAGTAGAACAACGCGTAATCGTTCACTATCACACTTTCTTCCCGTTGTTTTGACCCGTCAAGTCTCTCTCCCTCTCCCTCTCCCTTGATTTGGTTGGACGAAGGTAAAGCTGTACCGGCCTCCGACCATCTTCACGTGTATCTTGCACAAACGTTTTGAGCTTCAGAAACCTCGTTGTCCTCCTACTCATTAGGCTTCTCTTTCTGCGAAACTGCTGGGAGTTGTTGCTCCTTTTCTGGTCTGAATCTACATAAGAAAAGTTAGGATAACTTTTCTGATTGGTCCAAGCTCAAGTCTAGAGGAAAACACGTTCTTTTCCATCTAGACCTTGTCCAGGACTCAAGACAGTTTGGATGCGAAAGTGCAGAGCGCCCATCATGACTAAAATATACAAACCGCGTGTTATGTTTATCCTGAATGTGGAAGTGTCTGCCACTCGGAGGTTGACTTGCTCCAGAATAATTAAGATCTGTTCGATGAGATGGACTCGGGCATTCAGCATAACGGGAAGAATGTAAAAGCACGACCGTGGTTGGAAGCTGCCGTCCGTTGCGGGTGAAAGGTAAACGCGCAAGAGACTTGCGTTCGGGTCTCAGCAAAGGCAATTTTCTTGGTTTGAACACCAGGGGGCCTAGTGAACGAAAAGTAACACCGTAGAAAACACGGGTGCGAGTCTCAGCGAAAGGTGACGTTCTTGGGATCGCAACGGTGGACGTAACATGGGATTAGTCTCGTGTCTTAAGCGACCCAATGTGTTTTGAGTGATTCTACAGTGGTCTCGTTTCAGTGGATCGGGCGTGCTGCCAAAAGAGCGGCTAATGCTCTTGCCGAAGGGGCACTCCGGATGTGTCTTTCTACACTTGTTTGTATTTTTTCGGCCCCACCTTTGGTTGCTGATGTAATTCTCATGTTTACAATGGGCCGGCTTAAGACTAGTTGGACTCATAGGTTGGGCCTAATATGTTGTCCAAGTTTGCACGTGACAAAAAAAATTATTTAAGGATTGGACCGCCAGACTCATGATCAGGTCTACTTGCGAAATGCTTTATAAACGATGTCAAATTTAAGTTTGGCAATATAGAAGATAGATTGTGGGTTAGGTACGCTGTTGCAGGTTAGTTGCACAATCTTGACCAGGTTTATTCAATTACATTTGCCCACGCAATAGGAGGAAGAATGATGTTTTCCTTCTGAAATGTTACAAATAGACAACCATGTTGCGTTGAGGATAATAAAGCCGAAGCGAATAAAACGCCATGGGCCGGAAGAGAGAGATGCGTTAAATTTCAGAGAGCAAAAAGATCACGTTTCATTTTGGACTTTTCTGCGAAATCTAGAAACTCGTAGTCGTCGTTCTGGTCGAGATGATAGACGATGATTCATCATTTCACGTTGAGAAGGACACCAAGCAGCGAGATCCATGTGAACAGGCAATATGCTCTTTACACGAGGAAGGCCAAATGAGTATAGCTCAAGCCGCTTTAAGAGAGAGAGAGAGAGAATTCCCTTTCCTCTTAAGTCGGGACTCAATATAAGAAAAAAAGGAACGTCACAGGTGCGCGTCCCACGCTTGCGATCAGAACTTACAAAACAAAAATCGACTTGCGATGGTTCCATGTATGGTATAAAGCGGGAAAACCAAAAAGCCTTCAGGCGGTTTGGCAATTGGGAAGAAGTTTCCCTCCCCAACCCCAAACGACCAGACAACGAGAGGAAGTTATATCCGCGTTTCAAGCAAGAAGACTCGAGAAGATAAGGAACACGAGTGGAGGAAGCAAACCCCAAACATTCCTTGGTTTAGTTTCCTGAGCTCAGTCGCTGGTGGAAAGTGTCGGGCAAGTGAGAAAGAAAAGTATATTATACAGCGGTGACCCGGACATTCAACTTTTTTAAATTTATTTATTATTTATTATTATTCTTGCATTTCAAAATTGAAATTCGTTGGGGTGATCATCACGTCAGCGAAGTAGGGAAATTCAATTGGTCGAATCACATCACCGTTACACTATATTTTTTGTAAAGTAAAAAGTTGTCTCCAAAATAATTAGTTAAGTAATTAAGTGCTTACTTTATGTTTTATCACGATTATCTTGGCTTGGATGCGGTGGATCTCTAATTCAATTTACAGCTTGCATATTGAGAATAATTCAGAAGGTCACGCCTAAGCCCGTGCCCCGGGCCTAGTTGATATTTTTTTGTATGGTTCCTGAAATGTGGTTGCTGAAATAATTAGAAATGTCAATTAGTTTAGCATCACCTTAGATAATGCAACGCTATCATTTCCCTAATCAGGATCTAGTCTAATAAGCTAAATCTCGTTTGCAATAGTATTTTTTTCTACGTATGGTACAGGTGCTACTGCATTTACTCGATCGTGTAAGACGCTCCGCTAGTTTTATGGTCCTATTACCATACTTGGGTGGGCTCAATACGTTATATCCACAGGACTTGAGAACCAAGAATTATAGGTCCTCTACATGACACAAGAAATGCAAATTGAGAACTTCTTCTAGATGCAAGAACGAGGTGAAATTCCACATACAAGATGTTGAAGAAGCTATGCGATGAGATAGGTGTGCAACGCAGCGGAAGTCTAAACCGTGATTTATCATTTCAATGATGTCGATCATATTAGTAAATACGAATGGTGCTTTTTTCTTCGATGAAGTGAAATTGGCCTTCCTCAATTTATAATTTTATGTCCAAAAAAGGGCCCGACATGGGCAGCTAACCCTAGTCATGTCTGCTACCTCACATAAATAATTTACTCAGTATGTATGGTAACAATTTTGGATATGTCCCACTCTAGAAATTAGCTCAAGAAGTAAGAATTTTCTTCATATTTATAAATCGATTACTAATTTCTTTTCAAAATTGATATAGGATAATCTCGGCACATTTACGGTAGATCTATAAAGATTAATCATAGATAAAGGATCTCGGATACGTGGGAAACAGGAAGCGGGTGAACCGTACATTCAATTTTCCAGCAATTGACCATTGAGATTTCAAGTGCGTCCATTTAAAAAAGTGCAGTGACGTCATAGCTTACGCTCTGCTGTGTCTTCTATCGAATTCGCTTTCGCTAGGCTGCTCTCGCTAAACGGTGGGAATCTTTTGATTTGTCAATCGTTCCCATAGCGGCGCACCGGCCACGTTCTTCCATAACGCGTGACTGCAGCTTCCTCGGGCCCGCCCTCGTATGGACCGCCTTTTGGTATTTTACCTTACTTTATAAGCTTTTTGGACCGAGTAAGAAACGCGAGCCTGTTCTTACAAGCTTTGATATAGCCGTGTTCTTAGGTTCCGGCCTCGGATGTCATCATCGATTCAATCCTGACGAGCCCTCCTCCTACTTTCTCCACATCATTCAACGGCTTAAGTTTTCAAAACACCTAATGATGACCTCACCAAATTTTACTCGACATTAGAGTATGAAAACTTGATTTCAAATCTTGTCAGACTTCTTATTCGTCTCATCTATTAAATATTTTTATGATTAGTCTTACATCGAAGTTTGATGTACGTGTAAGAAGGGGAATTACAATAATTAGATATTAAATCATATATTTATCTAATAATTGAAATATTTAAAATCGGTTGAAAATGCCTCCACCACTCAATACGCAAGTCCGGTCCTATCCTTCCCAATTTGTTGCAATGTCAATTGATTTGATTTATTAGAATAGTGAAACCTTTATCATTCATTAATCCTATTCTAAACATGTGACATCTTGAGATAAACCTTGTATTAAGGTTTTTGGGGAGCTTAAGACTGCAAGTTTGGCACAATCATTGACATCGTATTTTCTTCTTGTTGTTTTAAGCTTTCAAAACCTTGTTCTTTTAATTTGTATATGTAGGCTACTGGTTGTGGAAATGGTTGTGGACGTAAAACATCGGGAGCATTCCCTTTTGGGTGGGGAAGACATGTTTACACTCGAGAATTAGGGGGCCCTTCAGGTGTAAAACTGCATCTCGTAAGGGGTATTCGGTGAAGGTTTGGGTGGGTGGAAGACACGTTTACACGTTTAACCAACTCGTCTTTTTTTTTTTTTTTTTAAGGGGACGTCAGTGAAGGTGGAGGGGTGGGTGAAATACCCACTGCAAGGTCGGCCTATATTTCGCACAGTGTCTCTCAACCAACTTGTCGGTTTTGTACCCTCAGTTTTCAGCTTTCTTCTTGTTGTTTTGAGCTTTCAAAACCTTTTTCTTTTAATTTGCATATGTAGGCTGCCGGTTGGTCATCCAAGTCTTTACATTTGCCAATAAAGGTTCCACGAAGGTAAAGATGCCGTACCAACCTACGTACATTTTCACGAGCATCTAACACCAAACATTGAGCTTCAGAAGCCTCGTTATCCTAATCCTTAAGGCTTCACTTTCTGCGAAACTGCAATGAGTTATTGCCCTTTCCTATTGCTACATAAGAAAAGTCAGGCTCAACGTTTCGACTGGTCCAAGTATAGATCCAGAAGAAAACATGTTCTTTTCCATCTAGAACTTGCCGAACACAGTTTGGATGCAAACTGCAGACCGCGCATTATTTCCAAAGCTAGTCCATTATTTAAATAGAGAACGTTTTCCCCAACGAAGTGGGTCCGATAATAATTAAAATGCGTGAACCATGTATTATGTGGAAAATGCATGTTGACATATCTGGCACTCGTAAAATTTGTTCCATAAGATCTTGGACTTGGGCATTCAGCAATGCAAGAAGAATGTGAAAGCACGATGGGCATAACTATAAAAAAAAAAAAAAATCTAATCTATTGCACGGATGACAATTTGGTCTTAGTCTTTTCAAAATTAATTATAAATCAATCTTTTTGACGATTTTTGCCAAAGTAGTTATTTTGATTAATTTTGTTGGATATCATTGACATGGAAAGAAATAAAAGAAAAAAAAATCAGAATTTAAAAGAAAAAAAAATTGCAAAAATCATCTATGTCAATGATTGCTGGCCAAAATTGGCTGAAGATTTCAATAGTAAATTGTTAAAAGGTTTATGACTTAATTTGCCAAATTGAAAAGTTTATATTTGAATTGACATCCGTACAATATATTCAATACATTTTTTGGTAATTTTTCCAGCACATCATATCAATCAAAATTTCATAATTGGATGTTCTTGAAATTGAAATTGGAATGTGTGAAGTTACACTTTCGTTGATGAGGCTTAACATACATCCGAGTCAAAATTACGTGCTTGGATGTTGTTGGAATCAGAATCAGATATTAAAGCTTTATTTGTTAGTTGAATTAACCTAGAGGAAGGAACATAGCTTCTCCTCCTGAAATGTTTGACGTAGAAAGACCATGTCACGTCGAGGATAATAAGGCTAAGGTGGATAAAACACGCATGGCCACAGAGAGAGAGAGAGAGAGAGAGAGAGAGGCGTTATGAGAGAGCGAAAAGAACCACACATTTCATTTGCACTTTCTCCGAAAAGTAAGAGTAGTAAAAGTCGTTCCCGTTGAAAAATACACAGGAGCAGTTTCATCATTTCGCGTTTAAAAGAACACCAAGAAATGAGATCCATATGAAAATGCCATATGCTTTTTGAACGAGGAAGGCCAAATCAGAGACAAAGAAAAGACTAGTCCAAGTCGCTGTCACAGAGAGAGATAGAGAGAGTTGAAAGGTCGGTGTTAGGCGGCGCCCGCAGCATGTGCATACCAAGGTCGGTCAACCATTTTTCTTTAAGTTACGCGCAGGAGAACAGTCTTTTTGACAAGAAAACAAGAGAGTTTCCTTCCCCCTTAAGTAGGGACTCGATAAAGACGACAGCATTATAGGTGACCGTCTACCAGAAACATTCAAACACCAAAACGCAAGGTGGCATCCGATGCGTCACATGGGGGGAGATCTCGTCTCATTTGAGTTGTAAAACACAAGCAAATTAAGCAATCGCGTGCACGAACCTTCCGTTTCATTATTCTGTCTTTCCGCTCCTCCAAAAGTGACTGGGAATGCATTTTGCCACTAGCCAGGACCTGATTCTGTTCCTGGGGCCCAATCGATGCCTTGGATACGCTAACTCCCCAAGTGATCGAATAGTCGTACAATATTCGTCTGGACGAGGTATAAAGTGACAGTGGCAGTGGGAAACCAAAATCTCATAAGGCGGCTTGGCAGTGGGGAGAAGCTTCCCTCCCCGGCTCCATCCGACCAGACAGTGAGGAGAAGTTATATCCGCGTTTCAAACAACAAGACTAAGGAGGAAAGGAAACATTCATCGGTTAAGTTTATTGAGCTCAGTCGCTGCTTGTGGAAAATGTTGGGTGACTAAAAAAGAAACAAAAGTATTTCCCACGGCCACGACCCAAATTTTCGCACTACTTGAATTTCAAACTGCAAAAGGGCAATCATCACTGGAGCGAATTGGGGACGTTTGATTGGTTGAATTAGACCACATCAACGACACCCGTGATTTCATTATACGCTAGATTTTTTTTTAAAAATTCCGAAAGTTTTGGTCAAGTGATTAAGTGCTTCATTATTTTCTTTAATTCAAATTACAGCTCACCCGCTGATTATTATTTAGAAGGTCGCATCTAGGCCTAGCATCGCGCTAAGCACAACCTAGTCAATATTCCCATATGGTTACTGAAATGCGGCTGCCGAAATAACGAGAAATGTCAATGAATTTGGCAACTCCGAGAAAATCATTAGCGTCCCCTGGTATGAATCTGATCTAACAACAAAATCCCGTTTGCAATAGGATTTTCTTTCCGTGGATGGTGCGTGGGCCATTGCATTAACTTGTGTGTGTAAAACGCTCGCCACCAGTTTTATCACTCCCGCTGCCTCACGCATCTAACCTATTCAGTGGGCAATTTCCGTACATCTATGGAGATTAACCTGACTTAAATTATTTTCGATACGTGTGAATCGGGAAGCAGGTGAGCCGTACTTTCAATTTTTCTAGGAATCGACCACATATTTCAAGTTTATCCATATACAATGAGCGCGGGCGACGTCGCAACTTCCGCTCCACGTTTCCGCAGTTGGATCGGTTTGCCCCGCTGCTGTCATGTTTGCGTCTCTGGTGACTCGTCCCCCTCGCGAAGCGTCGTGATTTGTTGTTGATCGATTCGTAGTGACGCAATCATAGCGCGTGCGTGACTCCTTCCCAGTACCCACCCCTCGTGTCTAATGGTCCGCCCCTCTTTTCTTTTCGTGATTTTGGCTCTTACTTTTTACGAGCTTTTTGGAACGAGTAAAAGATGAACGCCGGTCATCACGAGTTTGGTGTTACCGTGTTCTTAGGTCTCGGCCTCGGATGCCATCATCATCATCAATTCGGGCGAACCCTCCTTCCACTTTCTCCACGGTCTTCCGAAATGTATTGGATGGTTTCGTCCCATTGCAGTGGTTGACAACGGTTGACCTAATTTCATCTTCGTCAGTGTATTTCACTGAAATTGATTGATTCGCGAGTAGCATTGAGAAAAAGTGGGGTGCGTTAGCATATCCGAATGCTAAATGGCGCATTCAATTTAATAATTTAAGTTTTTCAGAATATATGATAGATGCCCCATAAAATGTTACGTAGTATTAAAGTCAAGAGTTGCTATTTGAAATTTAAATCTTCTCAAACTCTTCGTTTGTCTCACTTATAATATATTTTTATGGTTAGTGTTAGATCAAAATCCAATCGAGAGTGGAGAGGAGCATTAAAATACTTGAATATTACATCACAAAATTGTCTTCCGAACAGTTGGAACTGCTCACACAAATTCTACGCAATAAAAAGAGTTAAAATATCCGGATACTCTTGAGCACACGCCTGGACAAACTCCAATGGTGCAAGGGAAATGCTTCTAGAAAAGTCAAAGAAACTACGGCATCGCTCCCTTGCGAGTTGTGACGACTTCCCAGTTTAACAAGCGGCGACGCGCTATCCTCGCTCACCCATTGGCGGCCCACATTGCCATATTTGCCCTTCACATTCACGCAAAACCGACCACATTAATCCCCCCTACTTGCTCCTCAAGAAACTTCAAGGGCCCTTTCGCCACTTGGCGTGAGCGTACGGGTCATCGCTCGCCCCTTGCTTCTCGTCCTCTATATAAGTCTCGCACTCCAACCCCCACTGTCGTACTAGTATCCCGACTCAGCAAGCAAAAGAGGAAACCAGAAAAAAGCAGACACCTCGGTTTCACGTTCTCTACTACAGAATTCCAGAGATGGTGAAGAGAGACAGGAGGACACGGAGGTCGAAGCCCTGGCCATGGCCAACTGCTTGATGCTCCTCTCCCGAGTCGGCGAGAGCACCGACTCGCCATGGCTGGACCACAAATCCCGCCCTACAGAGCGGATGTTCGCGTGCAAGACATGCAACCGCGAGTTCTCATCCTTCCAGGCGCTCGGAGGGCACAGAGCCAGCCACAAGAAGCCGAAGCTGTCCGGCGACCTCTTCCACCTAGGGCGCGCCGCGGATTCCTCACCGGCCAAGCCAAAGACGCACGAGTGCTCGATATGTGGCCTCGAGTTCCCGCTCGGCCAAGCCCTTGGCGGTCACATGAGGAGGCACAGGGCCGCCATGGCGGAGAGCTTGGCGACCGCCGAAAAGCCTGTGCCGGTGTTAAAGAAATCAAACAGTAAGAGAGTCATGTGTTTGGATTTGAACTCGTCACCGACCGAGGACGACTTGACCTTGCGTTTAGGAAAGGTCGCGCCACCTTTGGTGCTAGATCTCGTTTTGTAGGCCTTAGAAAACGTAGATTGTGTACAAAGCAGTTTTTAGTGGATGCCGGATTTTTTTTTCTTTTTTTGTTGGTATTCATCGATTGATATTTTGAACCTGAGTCACTGTATTTTACATGGACATTTTTTTGTTTCATGAACACATATTATGTCTGAACGAGATGAGTGAGAGGATGATTACGTTCTGCAGTTTTCGTGGTGCCAGCGAGCATATATGCGGCTATAGCTTTCCTTGTTGGCCTCTTTGTTATAACTTATATCCGAAGATGATTTACATCTGGGTTGTGCTCGATGTAATGACAGCGGCAATTTGGAACTGAACGTTAGCGATGCATCTGCGTACGATCGCTTCTTCGGAGTCCTGTCGCAACGAATATTTGTAACGGAGGCAGATCTTTTTTCTGTTCACATGAATATACTGCATAGGCAATTGTACAGTGGCACCGATGATAAAAGTGTAATCAAAAGCGAACCAAAAATACTTGACGCGGAATCGTGTTCAAGAAACGGGCGAGTCTTGGAAGACGGGCGATCATGGGTCCCATTTCCGTTTACCTTCTATTGAGCCGTTAGATCCGCGCCTCATGTGAAAGGGAAAAATTCTCGCCTCATTCTCAGTCTCAATAATCCTTTCGGTTGCTTCCGGCTAGCTCGCCTCGTCAGGCGCTGAAGCACACGGCAACCCGTCGTTAATTTTCTCCGGCCACCCAGCATCTTGCGACCTACCTTTATCGTCTTTTCTTGTGTCGTACTCCAATCAGTCTTCTTCATGTCTCCGTCTTGGACTGGTTTTACTTTCAAGCATAATCCATGTGGAGAAATAATGAGAGGCTTTATTTGGCCTAAATTAACGGGGCTTCTCTCTATTTTTATGTGATAGCTGCAAAAGAATTATTAGGCGGATGTAGTAGCAAGAGAGAAAGAGGGTGTTGTCTGGTTTTCATTAAGCTGATAATTGGAGGTCGATTTGTGCTCCAAACATTAGGTTTTTCGTGGGTTGAACTGAATCCGTGTTTTAGTGAGATTTATCATTGATTCCTTGTGAAGTTCGTGTGTATTGCTAATAATGGCGTTCTTGATATTGTTGTTGCTATGTACCTTTAGTATTAGCTAGAGAAAAACTTTGTTCACCTGATTTTATTGATAGTGAAGATTTTGGATGGAGTCCAGTTTTGTGACCGGGGAGGTTTTTGCATAAAATTACCTTCTATTTGCGTACTTGGTAATTGCTTTATCACATGTCATTTTTTTTTTTTTTTTTCCTTTCTTATTCCTCTTTCCTTAGCTGGTGGCTAGTGCAGTGATAGCGGACGACCGACCAGGTGAGGCCTGAGCTCGCTAACCTCGGGCGAGCTCAAGGTCGTTGACGACCGGCAAGGCTCGAGCCTCGTCGATTTGGTGAGACTTGGATTTTAGGTTGATCACCACCGGTAGAGGAACAAGGGGGAAGAAGAAGGAAGAAGAAAAAAGAAAAGAGAAAAAGAAAATAAGAAAAGAAAAGAAATAATAATAAAAAATTCAAAATTTTTAAAATAATTACAAATTCTATATATTTTTAAAAATATTTTTCATAGATATGTATCCATTTACATACCGGAGAAGTATTTTTAGAGAAAGCTTGATATTGTCCACATCAAAATTCAATCAATATCGAAGTAGAAATTCTAAACATTACAATATAATTTTTAATTTGATAAATCCCAATTAAGAAGTTACACATTCTTGCATCCGAGAAGATTTGATACAAACAAATATTATTTTTCATGTCAATCATTAACTAATCAAACTTTTTCTTATCAAGAATTTTTTGAAAGTATTTTAATTTAAGATTTTTCACATTTTTTTATTTTATTTACTAATTTTTATTTTTTAATTTACTTTTTTAATTTGATGTGAAGTTTTTATTCAAGTAACGTCTGTGCGTGCGTGAAGAGCTTAAAGTGGATTAAATAGGTGTGAGTGGGTTTTTCTTGATTAAGTTAAATATTATTGTGTCTCGATAATATGGGTTGAATCAAGTATGTCATCAAATTTACACTACATGAAAATGGGTTAAAACAAGTTTAATGAGTCAATATGGATCGGACCATTTTTTACCCAACCCAAACTAAACTCAACCCACCCAACCAGGTTACCGTCGGCAAGGGCTTGTCCTCAAGACTTTGTCAATTGTAGTGGCTGTGAAACAGACATATTAGAGAGAGAAAGTTGCCGTTGGTAAGGAATATGTTAAGGTTGATGGTAATTTCATAAACTTAGAATCATGTAGAACTGTGACACGAATTCAACTCTATGCAAAATGGTAGATGGGAATCAGGCCTTCAATTCCCTAAAATCGGCATGAAAAGTTCGCTTTGTCAAAAACACTAGAGTGTTTCCTTTCCTTTGAAGTAGGGACTAAGTAAAAGACTTGAAAACATTATAGGTGACGGTGACAATGCATTGCACAAGTTCGATCAGAACCTACAAAAGCAAAACAAGAAAGCGACTTACAATGTATTAAAGGTCAATGTACAGACTTGAGGGATCCTATCTGATTGAGTTGTAACACACAAGTATGCGCGTGCACGAAGTTTCCCTTCATTTTTCTTGTTTCCCGCTGAGCTCATCAATAGTTTAGGTAGACTTTAATTCATGTGATGTGATCTAACAATTATACAATATCGTTTCTGACGAGGTATAGAGTGAGAGTGGCAGTGGGAAACCAAATGCCCGAAGGCGGTTTGACAGTTGCGAAGAAGTTTCGCTCCCCAACTCCATATGACCGGACCACACGAGGAACTTATATCCGCGTTTCGGAAACAAGACTAAAGAAGAAAAGGAACAGTGCTGAGGAAGCAGCGCAAGATTCCTCAGCTAAGTTTCGTAAAGCTCAGTCGCTTGTGGAAAGTGTTGGATACGTATAACAAACCAACTATTTTATATGGCGATGACCCAGATATTGCCATTTCTCGAATTTCAAATTTCAAACAAAGAGGGCGATCATCTCATTTCGGCGAAGCGGGGGAATATAACAGGTGTAGCACACACGATTTTGTTGTCATACAATAGAGGTCCTCTACATGACACTAGGAAGGCGGGAAAATTGTCCAAAAAAGGCTAAATCTTTACTAAACATTTAACCAATTGAGTCAATATAATCAATTTTAGTTGGAATTTGCTAAAGTGGATGCCGGCCGCTCTGCATGGCACGATTAGTTTTGACATGGACAAATTTTGATGGTATTTTATTTTTTATTTCTTCTTTATTTTTCCCTTTCTTCTTTCTTTTGTCGATGGGCAACCACTAGCTGTGGCAAGTTGGGCTAACCTTGCTTGCCACAGGTGAGGCTTGATTGGGTGAGCCCTCGCCCAAGCCAAGGCAACCTCGCTAGGTGTTGCCTTTGCTTAGGCACTGCTTGGAGATAATGCCCTAGTGCAGGCGATAGCCAACCTTGCCAAATCTATTGAGGGGAGCCCTTGCCAAGGCTTTCCCTTGCCCAAGCGAGACTTGGCAAGGGTCAATTGTGTGAGGCTAGCCCTTGCCCAAGCTAGGGTGGCCTTGCATGGTGTTGCCTTTGATTGACTAGGCCACCTTGGCCTAAGCAAGGGCAAGCCTCGCTAGATTTGCCTTGGTGAGGCCGACCCTTGTTGGGTCTTGCTTGGGTGAGGGCGAGCCTCGTTGAGCCACGTGTCACCTATTGCGAGTGATCGGCAACCGGCAAAAGTCAAGAGAAAGAATAAAAGCAAAGACAAAAAATCAGAAACATAATTAATTTTTTGAAAAAATTAAAATATTATTATAAATTATCCACATTAGCATTGACTATCGTATGCGGTAATATTGGCTTCCACGTCAGCGATTTTTGATTAAAATTGGTCAGATGAACTTAATTGGTAAAAAGTGGAAATGTTTATAATTGAATTGATAAAATTAGAATGTTTATGACTAAATTGTTAAAAGTACAATAAGTTTAGAACTTTTTAAACAAATTTCTCTTAGGAAGGCATGTTAAGAAATTCCCTTTAGATGCAAGAACGAAGTCGAATTCCACGGACAAGATGTGGAAGAAGGCATGCAGTGAGAAATACAGGAGGGTTGCTAAAATGTCAAGAGACTTCCTGTAGGTTTTCAGTAATGCAACGCATGCTTTATCATTTTAAATGCAAACGTATTTTCCTATATATCTTGGATATCATTACATTTCCATTTCTTGTGGTCTTTATTGAGTATTGCAATTTACAAATTAAACTCTTCTTAATTTTTTTCTTTAAAAAAATTAAGTTTCACATTAAAGAAGGGTCGAGCCAACCATGCTAGGCCCCACACGGGTGGCCACTCCTAGTCGTGCACGTCGCCTTGTGTCAAAAACCCGTCAATACGCAATTATGTACATCCGTAGAGATTAGTCCGATTCAAAATGTTCTCGGATACGGGTGGATGAGGACGCCGGTGAGGGGAACGCTGTGCATTCAATGTTTTCTAGAGGAAATGGACCATTTGATTGCAAGTTTGTCGATTCAACAAGTGTCATGTGGGTGACGTCACAACTCACGCTCCACCGTTTCCTCTATTTGCATCGCTTTCGCCCCGCTCCCCTCGCTTTCCTTTCCGAGCTTTTCGGAACGAGTAAAGACCCCGAGTCGGCTCCTACAAGTCTGACATTAGCCGCGTCCTTTGGCCTTGGCCTCGGTTGCAATCATCATCGATTCAGGTGAACCTTCCTTGTACTTTCTTCACATCCTTCTACATGTATCGGTTAGTTCATCCTATCGCAATGATCGACAAATCTTTAGCCTAATTTTATATATTTTGCCAGAACCAATCGGCAAGTAGCATTGAGAAGGTAGAATAAGTCGGTCTATTTGAATACTAAATCATTCTTTAATTTAAATGTTTAAAATAGTTGATAATGATTCTTATGTAGAATTGAGATTGAAGATCTTGATTTTAAAATTCAAAATTTTCTAGATCCCTTTTTTGCGCCTCTCATAACATTTCCATGAGTATTTTAGTGGAGTATTAAAATGCTTCAGAAAAAAAAAAATCAATTGGAATTGCTCTTACAAAATTCTACGGAATAAAATGAGTTAAAATGTCCAGATATTGTTGAACACGCGCCTCCACGACTCCAACAGTGCAAGCGAAAGCTTCTAGAAACTTCGGAGCAACTACCACCACGCTCAGCTGTGACGACTTCCCCGCATTGCACTTCACGCGGTCACGCCATCCTCGCTTCGCTTCGGTGGCCAGAAGTTGCCACGTTTGTCCTTCACATTAACGCGTTCTCCCCACTTACTCCCCAAGGAACATAGGGGCATTTTCGTCACTTCGCTTAGCGTGGGCATACACGTCATCGCTCTCATCCTATATAAGAGACTCTTACTCCGCCACAGGCTCTCCATCCCAGAGATCCCGACTCAGCAAAGCCAAAGAAAGAAACCAGAAACAGCAGACCAGACCAGACCAGACCATTCCATTTCGCATTCTCTACTACAGACTCGCAGAGATGGTGAAGAGAGACAGAGAGGACGCGGAGGTCGAAGCCCTGGCCATGGCCAACTGCTTGATGCTCCTCCCCCGAGTCGGCGAGAGCACCGACTCGAACCGCGAATCGCGGCCTACCGAGCGGATGTTCGCGTGCAAGACGTGCAACCGCGAGTTCTCCTCATTCCAGGCGCTCGGAGGGCATAGAACCAGCCACAAGAAGCAGAAGCTGATCCCCGGCGGCCTCTTCCACCTCGGCTGCACCGGGGATTCCTCGCCAGCCAAGCCGAAGAGGCACGAGTGCTCGATATGCGGCCTCGAGTTCCCGATGGGCCAAGCCCTTGGCGGTCACATGAGGAGGCACAGGGCCGCCATGGCGGAGAGCTTGGCGGCAGAGGCGGCGAAGCCTGTGCCGGTGTTGAAGAGATCGAATAGCAAGAGAGTCATGTGCTTGGATTTGAACTCGTCGCTGATGGAGGACGACTTGACCTTGCGTTTAGGAAAGGTTGCGCCGCCTTTGGTGCTAGATCTCCTTCTGTAGGCCTAAGAGAACGTAGATTGAGTACAGAGCAGTTCTTAGTTGGTGCCTTACTGTTCTTCTTTTTTTGCTATTTTGGATTCATTGATTGATATTTTTAATCAGACACTGCATTTTGCCAGCGAGTACATATGCGGCTATATAAAAAAAAACAGGGTGTTGTCTAGTTTTATGTGGTTGCCAAAAAAGAATGATTGAAGTGAGGCAGTAGTGAGAGAGAGAGAGAGTAGAAAATCTAGAAATAAGGGTGTTGTCTAGTTTTCATCAAGCTAACGATCGGAGGTCGATTCATGTTCCCTGCATCGGGTTTTTCATGGGTTGAATCAAATCTTTGTTTAAGTGAGATTTATTATTGATCTCTGTGAAGTTTATGTGTATTGTAAAAAATGGTGTTCTTGAAGTTATTATTGCTATGTACCTTTAGTATTAGCTAGAGAAGAATTTTGTTCACCTAATTTTGTTAATAGTGAAGATTTTGGATGGAGTCTAGTCTTGTGGTTTTGATTTCCTCGTATTGAAGAGGTTTTCCTTGTAAAATTACCTTCTATTTGCATGCTTGGTAATTGCTCTACTGCGCTGTTTCCCATTACGGTTTGCACAAGAGAATGTGATTATTTTATTCTGTTGGGTTAATATGATATTGTCAGGGTTGGTATTGTTCTCCCAATAACCCCTTTGGCTGCATTCCTTCGTTGATGGATCTCGGTTCAGGGAGGCTCCAGGGTCGGTTGCCATTGGCGTGATTCGGGGATATGACGTGTACTCTACTACAATTTGAGACAGTTGTCAGCGTTGGCAAGTGCTTTCCCTCAAGCCCTTATCAATTGTGGTGGGTACGAAACACACATAATAGAGAGAGAGAGTTGCCGGTGGTACCGGAAGGAAGATGTTTAGGTTGGTAGTAATTTCATAAGCATGAAGTCATGTAGAACTGTGACGCGAAATTCATCTCTATGCAAAATGACAAATGGGAATAAGGCTTTCTCTTCCTTAAAATCAGTATAAAAAGTTGATTTATAAAATTTGTCGGATTCTTACCGAGCCACTTACTTATGACCAATCTTCACATCGCTTCCCAAATCATGTTGTTTTGGGTAAATTGAGGATTTCACTCAAAACTAATCGGAAGCATAGAGTCCGACTATAACACAGTAGTACAAAGGGCCTATGTAGTAATAGCCCTATTCTAGAAAAAGAGTCAAAAAAATTCTAAACATTTTTTTATTTATGCTAATTTAGTCATAAATGTTTCATTGGTGCCAATTTAGTCTTAAATATTTTCACTTGGTGCCAATTTAGTCCTAAACCTTATGACTTGATGCCAATTTAGTCTTTTTTGGCTAATTTTAGTTGGATTTTGTTGACTAGACGCTAGTTGATTGACATGGCATGATCGCCGCTTATGAGAACAACTCTTAATAGAATTTTAATTTTTTTCGATTTTTAATTTAATTTAATTTTATTTTATTGACTAGCTAGAGGAAGGAGGAGGAAAAGGGACAAAAGAAAAAAAAATAAAAATAAAAATTCAAAAAATATTAAAATATTATTAAAAGTTATTCACGTTAATCTTGGTCATGTCATGTTTGATCAACGCCTAGTTAGCAAAATCATGTCAAAATTAGCTGGAATGATTGAATTGATACCAAATCAAGAGGTTTAGGACTAAATTGACACTAATAAAATGTTTACGACTAAATTGGCACCGATAAAATGTTTATGATTAAATTGGCATAATTACAAAAGATTTAAGATTTTTTTTACACTTTTCTTGTCCTATTCTTATTAGCTAAGAGCACAATTTTTAATTTCATTGGGTATATAATGGAGAAAAAACAACTTTCCGAGGAGTTTCAATCCCCATCTTAGCAGGCCTATTCATATACTAATTGGCTTCTCTCTATATATGATCGGCTAATAATCCTCTAGCAGATTTAACACTCCTTGCATTCATGCAAAGAAAGGGATTATAAGGAGCCTACAAAAGAAATGGACGATGAGAACATTTGAAAAAAAGGGAGACAAGTGAGATTCGGCAAGAAGCTAAAGTTGCCGAGGAGGAACTGGAACCAGAGGTACAACCGCCAGAATAAGAGATGGCAGAAGATACAGAGATGCCAGAATAAGAGATAGAGGAAGAAATGGGAAAAGAGAGAAGAAGATAAAAATAGAACTGATTAAGGTTCTTGATGGTGAGAAGAAAAAGAAGAAACAAAAGATGAGAACATGGAGCTAGAACCAGTGCCCAACCCCAGTTGTTGATGAGATTCAAATATCTGTAAACTGGTCAATTCGATGAGGGACGTGCGTGCAAATCAGAAGGAGCAGAAGGGAGAAGTTCAAACCTTGAATGAAGGCACGACCAACTTGCAAGATTTGAAATATGGAATGGCCACCTTGCCAGACTCGAAGAATGGATTGGCCACTCTACAATGAGTCGGAAATTATTTGATGACGATTGAACAGAAGCTCCACGCTCTGAAGTGCTATGATCCCATCATAGCCAACTTGGACCATTCTTTACAAAGAAATCTTCCTCATTAAAATGATTTTAAAACATCCTTCCTAGCAACACTCAGAATCAATAAATCTCATTTAAGGATAGACCGTGCCAAGTGCGCTCCCACATGACTGGATGACAATACTGGACCTGCAAATATGATGAGACCGACCTTTGACCGGTGAGGTCATATTGACAATAGCCCATCGTCGTCCTCTACAATTAGAGGGAATTGCTCCAAATCCCTAGTAGAAAGCGATAATTTGGGAATCATCTATACCACACTCGGAAAATGGCCATGCTAACTAATGCATGGGTAAATCTTTCAGGCTTTGGACCAAATCGCTTCAGCATGGATGGTTCATACTAAGCTCAATCGCCCTAAATCTAAAGATGGGTAACGCAACAGGCCTCAAATATGAGTGAGAGAGAGAAACTATAGCTACATGCACGTTTGGCATAAAATTCTGCAGTTCCATATGTGCAAATATATTATCTCAAGATTACTCAACAAGGGCCAATGCACAAAATCTATATAAAACTCTTCTGCCAAGTAATCAATTGTTAGATCTAAAATCAAATCGGATCCATGCATGATTAATTTCTTTAAGCAGACGGTGAAGTATTACCAACCTTACCAGGCAAAAATATTTCCAAAAGGCACATTTGGCGTCGCCCGGGTTCGAACCGGAGACCTTCAGTGTGTTAGACTGACGTGATAACCAACTACACCACGACACCAGTTAATGATGTGTGGGACATTTCACTATATATCAACTAGATCGTCTTATTAAATCATTTCCTCTTGTCGCTGGAAACCCTCTCTCCACCGCGAGATGACATGTCAAGCGCTCTCTGCATGTCTCTCGATGACTTCATCCAGAGCAACAAAAAGTCCGGATCCGGCAACACTAGAGGTCACGGCCGCGGTTCTGGACCGTGCTGCCAACCGCACGAACCCTTACGCTGCCACAAAGGTCAGCTCGCCGTTTCCGATCTGCTCCTACTGTTTCAAGACTCGCAATTTCTGTGTGACGAATCAGTCGATTCGATCCTGTCAAAGCCTCGGTGCCACGTTCAAATTTTGAAGACGTATTTTGGTTGCTTTTCCCTGAAAAATTCGGGGTTTATGCGCTGGAGACGATGTGGCTGGCACGATATGTTAAGATCACTACCCATAACTCGACTTGTTGCAATTTCTTCTTCTCATAACGGAACCTGAAGAGCTGATGCTAACCTTGAAATCAGAGTGACCAGATAACTGAAGAGCGATAGAGTTTTGAGTTACAAGATGATAAGTAATGAGTTTGTGGCCACCGTTCGTAGCTCTACTGAAGACGATTTCGGAAGAAACGAACTCGCTGTTCATAATATAGTAAATCGTGAATGTTGGACTTCGAAATATCCTGAGGAAGAAGCTATAGGTAAGATGATGAGGAAAGCATCTTGTTCCAATACCTGCAATGCCAATGCGATATCTGCTTCACCAACTTTTCATGCTATTCTTCGTAGTTTATCTTCTCGAGATTGACCTACTTCGAGAGGGCCCAGCAATTTCAGTGGTGGCCATCAATTGAGCATGTAATATTTGAATTTCAAGACCAATCTCCAAGGTAAGGACAAAAGAAAGATCACGCATTCGGCGATGGTAGACTACCTGATCATTAAGGACTCTGCACATACTAGAAAACTCTAGAAATCCAGCTGCAGGTTTGTGCATTGAACTGCAGACATCCAGGTAACCTCTGTATAACTATATTTCTATACCAAGTTAGCTAGCAATAGCAACTGCAAAATACTTCTGCAGTCAGAAGTCGAAAATGAGACGCACCTCTCCAACAGTTGTATCCTTCTGCCGAGCACAGAATATTTTTCACAGCAGAGCAAAGTATAATCTGCAGTCCGGTTGTTAAGAAAGTGACAGAAGTGTCAATAGTGTGGCCAGACAAGGAATAGTAAGGAAGAAATGAAAAGCCATGGATAAAAATGGCTAAAGCATTGAAAACATCACGAATGCTCGTAAGTGTCGATCTTTATACCTATATATCGAACTGCTAGATATACGATGTAATTTGATGCCACTCGTTATTTGCTTAAGCATACCTGTTGATGTTGCGGAAGAATCTGAATGGCGTCCACCACTGGTGATCTAAATGCTCTGTGGATGATGCAAGAACCATGTGATCTAAATGTTCTGGATAATGCGAAAACCTAGAGTTTAGAACTCAGAATTGACTAAAGAGGTGATGGACAAAAATATTTTCTAGCAATTTTAGATAATATAGTATTTCCACTTCGAAAAAGTTAAAGATGATAAAATGACACAGCAACAATTATATGAGATGAAAACAATCTTATCTACACTTTTTCGGGCGAGGCCTATACATTTGAATCTCCTACATTAATTCAAGTGTCTTACTCTGCTGAAGAGATCTCGTAAGATACGTTATGTAGGCCTGGTTAATAGGTTGAAAAATGAAAGGACTTGTTAGCTTGAAGATTTTTTATTGTAAGGTTTGAAGCAAATGATCATTTTGGCATTGTTACCAATCTTCTCCTTCAACAAGCATGGTCTTCTTGTGTGGATGCTCTATCGGCTAGGATAGTCCAACACTTGCTTTTTGCAACGTGGGAGATCATTGCTTCTCTGTTAAGGATGATTTTTACAAACTTGGCCTTCAACCACAGCTTTCATTCTTTTCCAATAAATGGGCCTTTGGCCGTTTTTTTTTTGTGAATTTCTTTTTTCGACACATTTTTCCAGTTGATTGAATCGTGGCTGGTTCATTGTTAATGATGTTCCTTAATGTATATGTGACTGTGTTTCTTTTTCCAATTCCAATCTCAGACTGTTATAAGCAATCTGATATGATGTTCACGAAGGTTTTACGCGCTTATTGTATTCTATAAAGCTGGTCGGTTGAAGACCGATGCTCTAGTTATTTTTGGTTAAGACTGGGTGATTTTAAATTTTCCTTTTGAAGTATATAAGTTGTTGTTCGTGCAGATATGGTATTATGCCAATTATTCTTGGAGATTTGGTGGCCATATCTTAAGTTCTCACGGTGTGGGAGGGACATAATTTGTTTGTTGGACATACCTGTTATTTTCATATCACTGCACATTGGTTGTGAAGGTGATGGCTCTTAAGGTTTCAGGCCTTTTCCAGTTACACTTTTTTTTTAAGCTGCTTGTTTAATTATATTTGAGAAATCAATTCTCCCAGTGGTTTTGTAAATAGCAACTAATTTGCAGGTCAGTGACAACATGATAGAAATATTTGTGACGTTGGTTGAGAAGCGTGGTGGTAATTGGATTTGTTCCATTTAGCTAGGATATATTTGTGCTTTTCAAAACTGACTTCAACACAACAACCATATTTGGTGTGCAGATCTGCGCAAAAAACCCTCCAAGAGCAAGCAATGGAGCATAAGGTGGTCATGGTCCCTCCCATGGAGCTATGCAATCACCTAGGGTAGGCTCTCTCTTTCGTTTTGTTTCCTTTCGTTTGTAGATGTTGCTTTATTAGGTAGAATTTATGTGATCAATTACTCTGTCATCTCAATTTTGATCGCTCATATCTCTTCGTTGTCAAGGAGATCGAAGACGAAAGCAAGCGCAAGCAGCTCTCGCTATTACCCAATTAAAGCCTTTTTCATCTCCTGCGAACAGACGCACAAGATAACCTTTGATACACGCCACTAGCGTTTAACTACTTTACCGAGAACAATCAAATCACACAATTCATTGGCTTCTCCTCTAAGGAAGTAAAAAAAACCCACATGCTCTTTATCATATCACCTATACGAATCCGAAGCTAACCCCTGCACTTGATTCATCCCCTTAAATAACGGGTTTGCCTGCGAGTCTTTCTTTGAATTTATGATGGAGAGATGGGGAAGATGAAAACAATAAATGTGATATGCCGAAAAAAGAGAAAAGGTAGAGGAGGCCTGTCGTCGAGACCCCGTCCTCTTGTAGAGGAGGCAAAGCACCGTAACCGTAATGAAAGTTCAGATCAAGTGCCAGAAGAAATGGTCGACTCTGAAAAGCCTAATTCCATAGCTTTTTCCCTTTTCCTGTGAGTTCGCTGGATTGATTTTAATAGATCAATTTCTTTTTAATTTGTGTGTGTTTTAAGGATTTTAGGAAGCGGAGGAGTTCGAATGTGCGGTGAGTTTCGGAACTCTAATTTTTCTTACCTCTCAATCACTGAATTGAGTCGATCTGATCAAGCCTCAATTCTCAGTGATATGCAGCTCAAATAAGGTGTGCAGATTTGTGCAAAAGACCCTCCAAGAGCAAGCAATGGAGCGTATGGTGGTCATGGTCCCTCCCATGGAGCTACGCAATCACCCAGGGTAGGCTCTCTCTTTCGTTTCATTTGTAGATGCTGCTTTAATAGGTAGAATTTATGTGATCAATTACTCTGTCGTCTCAATTTCGATCGCTCGTATGTCTTCATTGTCAAGGAGATCGAAGACAAAAAAAAAGCATAGGCAGCTCTCCTTTATTGAGAAAGCCTAATCCCATAACTTTTTCCCTTTTCCTATGGGTGCGTTGGATTGATTTAATAGATCGATTTCTTTTTTAATTTGTGTGTGTTTTAAGTGGCCATATGTCCTTAAATATAGGGAGGATTTTAGGAAGCGTTTTATGGAGGAGTTCCAATGTGCGGTGAGTTTTGGAACTCTAATTTTTCTTATCTCTCAATCACTGAATTGAGTCGATATGATCAAGCCTCAATTCTCAGTGACATGCAATTCGAATAAGGTGTGTAGATCTGTGCAAAACCCTCCAAGAGCAAGCAATGGAGTGTAAGGTGGTCACGGTCCCTCCCATATAGCTACGCAATCACCCAGGGTAGACTCTCTCTTTTGTTTCGTTTCGTTTGTAGATGTGGCTTTATTAGGTAGAATTTATGTGATCAATTACTCTGTCGTCTCAATTTCGATCGCTTGTATCTCTTCGTTGTCAAAGATATCGAAGACGGAAGCAAGCACAGACAGATCTCCCTATTACCCAATTAAAGCCTTTTTCATCTCCAGCGAACAGACACACAAGATAACCTTTGATACACGCCACTAGCCGTTTAACTACTTTACCGAGAACAGTCAAATCACACAATTCATTGGCTTCTCCTCTAAGGAAGTAAAAAAAACCCACATACTCTTTATCATATCACCTATACGAATCCAAAGCTAATCCCTGCACTTGATTCATCCCCTTAAATAACGGGTTTGCCTGCAATTCTTTCTTTGAATTTATGATGGAGAGACGGGTAAGATGAAAAGAACAAATGTGATATACCGAAAAAAGAAAAAAGGTAGAGGAGGCCTGTTGCTGAGACCCGTCCTCTTGCAGAGGAGGCAAAGCACCGTAACTGTAATGAAAGTTCAGTGCCAGAAGAAATGGTCGACTCTGAAAAGCCTAATCCCATAGCTTTTTCCCTTTTCCTGTGAGTGCGCTAGATTGATTTTAATAGATTGATTTCTTTTTTAATTTGTGTGTGTGTTTTAAGTGGTCATATGTCCTTAAATATAGGGAGGATTTTAGGAAGCGTTTTATGGAGGAGTTCGAATGTGCGGTGAGTTTCGGAACTCTAATTTTTCTTACCTCTCAATCACTGAATTGAGTCGATCTGATCAAGCCTAAATTCTCGGTGACATGCAGCTCAAATAAGGTGTGCAGATTTGTGCAAAAAACCCTCCAAGAGCTAGCAATGGAGCGTAAAGTGGTCATGGTCCCTCCCATGGAGCTACGCAATCACCCAGGGTAGGCTCTCTCTTTCGTTTTGTTTATAGATGTTGCTTTATTAGGTAGAATTTATGTGACCAATTACTCTGTTGTCTCAATTTTGATCGCTCGTATCTCTTCGTTGTCAAGGAGATCGAAGACGGAAGGAAGCATAGGCAGCTCTCCTTTATTGAGAAAGCCTAATCTCATAACTCTTTCCCTTTTCCTGTGGGTGCGCTGGATTGACTTTAATAGATTGATTTCTTTTTTAATTTGTGTTTGTGTTTTAAGTGGCCATATGTCCTTAAATATAGGGAGAATTTTAGGAAGTGTTTTATGGAGGAGTTCGAATGTGCGGTGAGTTTCGGAACTCTAATTTTTCTTAGCTCTTAATCAATGAATTGAGTTGATTTGATCAAGCCTCAATTCTCAGTGACATGCAACTCAAATAAGGTCTGCAAATTTGTGCAAAAGACCCTCCAAGAGCAAGCAATGGACCGTAAGGTGGTCATGGTCCCTCCCATTGAGCTACACAATCACCCAGGGCAGGCTCTCTTTTTCATTTTGTTTGTAGATGTTATGTGATCAATTACTCTGTCGTCTCAATTTCGATCACTTGTATCTCTTCGTTGTCAAAGATATCAAAGACGAAAGCAAGCACAAGCAGCTCTCCTTCATTAAGAAAGCCTAATCCCATAGCTTTTTCCCTTTTCCTGTGAGTGTGCTGGATTGATTTTAATAGATTGATTTCTTTTTTAATTTGTGTGTGTTTTAAGTGGCCATATGTTCTTAAATATAAGGAGGATTTTAGGAAGCGTTTTATGGAGGAGTTCGAATGTGCGGTGAGTTTTGAAACTCTAATTTTTCTTAGCTCTCAATCACTAATTGAGTCAATCTAATCAAGATTCAAAATTTTGCAAAAAAAAGTAAAAATTTTAAAAAAATTCATAAAAGACTAAAAGATTCGATTTTAAAAAAACTAAAAAAATATTAAAAGAAAAAATTCAAAAATTTTAAGAAAATTCCAAAACTCGGAAATTGTTTAAAAATTTCAGTAGTGATTACAAAAATAGAGAAAAATCCAAAAAGATTATAAAATCAGAATTTTTTGGAAACTTCGAAAATTCAATTTTTTTGAAGGATTTTTAATTTTTTTTTAATTTAAAAAAAATTGTTATTTTTAAAAAAAAATTTAAAAATCCTTCAAAAGGCTAAAATTAATCTTTTGGGTTATTTTCTCATGAAAAGTGGAATTTTTTTAGTTTAGAATTATGTTCAAAGTTGACTAAGCCCTTAGGATTCTACCTTAGGGTTACAATTGTCCTTAAAGACAAATGCCCTTGACTGCGTTATATTAATACGTTTATTTTGGCTTCCCTTTAGTTTAGTTAGGATTAAGATTGATCTTTTTCTTAGTGTTAAGTCTTTGTTATCCCATGAAATGTATTTAATGATTTCCTTGGTTGCTGACTATTACATAATCCAAACTACTTGACAAAATGAATAAGATTAGGTATCGAAAGGGCACTAATTGGTTAATTAGTGTAATCAATTCTCCAACCCTACATTCTCTAATTCGTAGGAAGTGAGACATACTCTCATACCTCACTTGGTTTTTAATCGACTCTAAGCGGCTAGTGGCAACTCTTTCTTTAGAAAATTTTATAGCGTCAATTTAAATACCCAATGTCGAGGTATGGGCTTGAGAGAGCCCATGCCTGATCACAGGCCATAAGCTTGTCTTTTAGATAATACCCCTAAATCTATTCCTTCCCCCGAGGGGTAGGTCGTGATAACCATGCCACGTTGGTTCTCTATCTGAATTTGAAATATACAACCTCTTGTAAGCAAAAGATATATACACAATAGAAGAAACATAAAAAAATTACAGACAAAGATAAGGTACCCTAATCCGAGTCATCAGGAAGTTTTATGGTGTTATTGTTGGGTCTTTCAAGCTCACAGGGGCTAGGTAAAAGCTTAGGGAGAAAGTTACTTATTTCAGGTAAATGATTAGCAAGCAAAATATTGTCATTAAGTGCAACTAGAGCAGAAAAGGGGTTGGGATTGATGATTGTATGGCCCTATTTTGTTTTTCCTTTATGTTGAGCTCGATCGACTGCTGCTGCCATATCATCTTTATAAGGGCCTTCATAGGTAAAGCTAACCCACCATGTCATCCACTCAGGACTGTGACCAAGATGAGATTGGAAGTTTCTGTCCAGATCTTAAAAGTACCTAGTGTACATGGCCTTGGTTATCTTTGAATATCAAACTAAGCACTGTGATCTTCTAGATTATATTCCTTCTTCTTTGCTCGAGAAAAGTCCATTAGGTGAGGAATAAGCATGGGAATGGCTTCAAAGAAGCCGAATTGCTTTGCATAGTAATGAGAAGAATATGCTTCAAAGCTTGGGTAATATCAACAGAGAACCATAATCGAAGATCTACCGGGGACAACACACAAACCCAAAAGTCTTGGAAAGGGTTTAGACAGTCAGGATTGAAAGGTAGTAGTGCTCCTCATTATCATAAGGAAAAAAAATTCAATATCCTTATGATCAATTTCCAAGATGACTTTGAAGTAATAAAGAAAAGGAGAGGTGCTTGAAGGAACCTTCTTGGGTAGACAATTTAAGAGTCAATAGCCTAGATAAGGCCTCCCAAGTACTGCGCCTAACAAGGGGTAGTGACAAAGATTACGAGAACCCAAATCAAAAAGAAACTCAAGATAAAGAGCCATCCAAGCTTGTAAAATCCAGAAAGGACCAAATATGGCACCATTTTTTCAGTCCTGATAACTAGTGAAGCATGGGCAAACCTTCTATACAAAGAAGCTAAAACAATTGGAGCAAGGGCAATGCATCTACCCTATGTGAGATTTTTAGCTAACTAGAGATGATCCTTATTAACCTTAAGCGTGGGATGGCAAAACACATATCTTGATAGCCAGTATAATAGGAAAGTGGTACGTTTATTTTCATTGACGGAACCAATTGCTCTATCATACCACTCAAGGAACTTATTGTAAGCAAGAATTCCATCTAAGATTATAAAAGAGATATCAATATAGGCAACTCCTCAAGATAACGGCCAATTAGCGGAAAACCTACTACAGTATACATGTTTGGCAGAATGACAGTCATGTGTCCCCAAGGAAAAAGAAACAATTAGTCGAGGGGGACCAAAAGCTTACTGCGAACCCATCAGTTCCCGATTTATGTCATAAGAAAATATGCTGATTGCAAACACCTTCTTAATTCTAGCACCTACCCAAATATTTTAGTTGAAAATACCATTTATGAAAATCTACTTCGAATGAGGAAACCCTCAAAATTTAGGAGAAGTTGAAGACTAGATGTCTCGGAAAGAGCGATATTGGAAGGCCAAGTTCTTATGCTTAGAAGGAAAGCATACCTTGAGTGGAGGTGAGACCTTGTTATGATCAATAAGACTAGGACCCAGGAGGAAGTAGCCACTTATACCTTCAACAGCATCCAACAGGTTAAAGCAACAATCTTTGGCATGTTCCCCTAGAGCAACTAAATTGCTGAGTTAACTTGATGAGTCAAAGTTGGAAGCTTTCTTTAGTGCCATGGTGGATGATGAAGTGGAGACGAAAGGAAATCGCAAAGAGAATCTGGAAATAGGATAAGAAGATGAAATACGGCAATGGAATCCTTGAAGAGATTTGATAGAAGACAAGGCCTTAGAGAAAAAAGGAAAATAGTTACCTACGAAATTAGAGGAGGTAATATAGGGAATGAAAATCCATATTGGGGAAAAGATGTTAGAAGACGAAAAGGCATGATCACCTTAGAAAGCCGTGTGAAAACAAGATATTTCTTTAAAAAAAATAAATTCAAATTTATTTCTTTTTTCTTTTGAGGGGGCATATGCTGATATCCAAAATCACCTCTAACATCACGTGCTAACCATGAGGGAATAATAGATGAAACAACCCGTTTTGGTTCATAAAATAAAGAGCAAACAACTTTCGTGGAGGTAACTTAAGCTAAGCCTTGACGGAACTCTAGAAGCAAATTCTAGAGTCGATGACCAAGCAATTAATTGCCACATGTCAAATTATGGGAATAATGCACCGGATTTGAAGATTAAGTGAAATTAACATTATAACTCAAGCGGGAATAACTATTGCAAGAAATGCAAATAAAAATAGTAAGCGATTATTTACTTGATGAGCAAGTTATGCAAGCATTGTCGATGGGTCAGGAAGCAATTGCTTATGGGTAAGGGTGCTAAAAGGGATTGGAAAACATGGAGAATGTTAAGAGTGGTGCTCGAGAAAAAGAAATTGACTGATGGTTACTAGCTAGTCTTATAAATAGCACAGCTTGTTCAACAAAGAACCCCTCGATCAACACATCAACCATCTTTACTTTATCTTTACTTTATCACATTTAAACTAAAATTCCGACGTGCGTCTCTATTTGGTCTAGCATCATCAAATGAATTCTAGTGTTGTTCCACAAGTCTAGCATTATTAATTAAATTCTAACGTTGTGTTTTATATCTAGGAGTATTGCTATCGATTAGATTTTAGCTTTATGCCTAAAAGAAGCTATGTCATAAATTAAATTCTGACATAGTTTGAGTTCAAAGCATAAACTATCCAATTACTAGTGTCCAAATTACACCATTGATTAGATTCTAGTGTAATTTGTACCCATAAGTAGTTAGTCTTTGAGTCATTCAAATATCAATTGTCAGGGTTGTATGTACAAGTTGATAAATAAAATTTTCCCTTACATTTGGCATTCTTTGTCTAAACTCAACACAGAACGTGATCTCCTATAATAAAACTAAAAGGTAACATTTGGTAAAAGATTTTTCACAAAAATCAAAACCGGCAAAATGAAATAATTAATAGCGGTCTCACAAAATTTTACATGATTTTAGATCAAAATGTCTTGAATTCATTATTTTCCAAGTCTCTTTTTTTTTTTTGTCTCTAATAATATATTTTCATGACTAGTTTTAGATCAAAATCTAGCCAAGTTGAGGAGGAATTAAATTTCCTCCTATGATATTAGACTAGAAGGTTTTCGGAATAGTTTGAACTGCTCTCACAAATTTCTACGGAATAGAAAAGAGTTCAAATGTCCGGATATTCTTGTACACACGCCTTGACTGCGTGTACAACTCTAACGGTGCAGTCTGCAAGCTTCTAGAGAAGTCAAAGCGACTACCGCCTTGTCACCTGGGACGACTTCCCCAGTTTTCACACGCGTTCACACGGCATGCTCGCTCTCCCTTAGGCGGCTCACGTTGCCATGTTTGCCCTTCATCTTCACGCAAAGCCGCCACAATATCATTTTCCTCCCTACTTATTCCCCAAGAAACTCGAGGGCCTTTTCGCCACTTCAGTTAGCGTAAGAGAATAGGTCATCGCCCGCCCCTCGCTTTTCGTCCTATATGTAAGACTCGCACTCCACCGGACACCGTCATACCTGTCGTCCCGACTCAGCAAGCAACAACAGACTTCCAGAGATGGTGAAGAGAGACAGAGAAGACACGGAGGTCGAAGCCCTGGCTGTGGCCAACAGCTTGATGCTCCTCTCCCGAGTCGGCCAGAGCACCGACTCGAACCACAAATCATGGCCCACAGAGCGGATCTTCGCGTGCAAGACGTGCAACCGCGAGTTCTCGTCCTTCCAGGCGCTGGGAGGGCACAGAGCCAGCCACAAGAAGCCGAAGCTGATCTCCGGCGACCTCTTACACCTCGGCCACGCAGTGGAATCCTCGCTGGACAAGCCGAAGACGCACAAGTGCTCGATATGTGGCCTCGAGTTCCCGCTAGGACAAGCCCTTGGCGGTCACATGAGGAGGCACAGGGCTGCCATACTGAAGAGCTTGGCTGCGGCGGCCGCGGCTGCAAAGCCTGTGCCGGTGTTAAAGAAATCGAACAGCAAGATAGTCACGGGCTTGGATTTGAACTCGTTGCCGATGGAGGACGACTTGACCTTGCGTTTAGGAAAGGTTGCGCCACCTTTGGTGCTAGATCTCGTTTTGTAGGGCTTAGAGAACGTAGATTGTGTACAGAGCAGTTTTCAGTCGGTGCCTGATCGTTCCTTTTTTTTCCCTTCTTTTTTGTATTCATTGATTGATATTTTGAATCAGAGACTGCGTTTCGCATGGATATTCATTTGTTTCATGCACGCATATTGTATTTGAACGAGATGAGTGAGGGGATGATTACGTTCTCCAGTTTTGGTGGTGCTGAGTCTTAGATGCCAGCGAGTACGTTTGCGGCTGCACTTTTTCTTGTTGGCCTCTTTGTTTGATCAGAAGATGATTAACATCTGAAGTGCGTGCTCTATGTAACAAATGTTTTAATAGTGTGGCCAGCTAAGGAACAGTAAGGAAGAAATGAAAAGCCATGGATATGAATGGCTAAAGCACTGAAAACATCAAAATACAAACAGCTTTATATCGAGCTCCTAGTTATACGATGTAATTTGATGCTACTCGTTATTTGCTTAACTATACCTGTTGATGTTGTGGAAGAATCTGAATGGTGTCCACCACGGGTGATCTGAATGTTCTGGATAATGCAAAAACCATTGAGTTTTAGAAGTTAGAAATGGCTAAAAAGGAGATGGACAAAAATATTCTTTAGCGATTTTAGATGATATAGCATTTCAACTTGGAAAAGTAAAAGATGATAAAATGACATAGCAACAATTATATGAGATAAAAACAATCTTATCTGCACTTTTTAGGTGAGGCTTTTAATATTTGAATCTCCAATGTTAGTTAAAATGTCATAATCTGCTGAAGAGATTTTGTAGGGTACGCTTTGTAGGCTTAGTTAATGGGTTGAAAAATAAAAGGGCTCGTTAACTAAAAAAAAAAAATCATTGTAGGGTTTGAAACTAGTAATCATTTTGGCATCTTTACCAATCTTCTCCTTCACCCGGGATTGTCTTCTTGTGCAGATGTTAGGGGGGGGCCGATTTTAGGTTCCAGGATTCGTATAGGCTCCATTTGGAATTTAAAACCTACATGTTAGAGCAAGTTGCTCATTTTCTTGAAATTTGAAATCTACCTTGCATGCCTTGAAGCCTATAACCTACCCTATCATAAGTTTCAAGGTCGGTTCCAAAATATGTTTAGGTCCTATCCATATCATCAATTTGAACGATTATACCGAATTATCACCTTCTTTAATTACCACCATTTATTTTTATAATTCATTGATTACAACTTATATTTAGATACGAATCTAAAACATCGACAAAATAAAAGTCTTAGTCATAAGATTAAAGTTTAGACTAATGATTCATGATTATACGTAAAATTATTCAAAATTATTCTGACACGACACACATTTTAAATTAAATGACCCTACTCACGCAATCACTAAATGACATAGAAATCATGACATGAAAATATGATGACGTGGCATAAATGACATGGCATAGATGATGTGTGGCTTGAAATGGATGGCGTGGTAATGACATGAAATTGATGCAGCAATGACATGGCATGAGATGACATAGCAACAATGATGACGTAGTTAGTGGTGACATGACATTGATGCAACTAATTCTATATGACATTTTTGTACATTGTGGTTTTCTTTAGAGCTAAAATATGACAATACTTAAAATATGTGATTATCTAATTCAAATTTATGAAATAATTTATATCAAATCCTACTTTATATTAGATAATTTTATAGCTTTTTTGGTCGTTAATTTTCTAATAGACTACATGGTTCCTAAATATGAGTGCAATCTATCCTATTATGCAATGCAATTTTTTTGTATTTTCAAAGTAAAAATTTCTTAAATAAACTCATGCAATATAATATGCCCATGTAAACCATATATTCACCCTATCTAAATTAGGAAACAAAGGCAATCAGAATAATCAAAAATCCAATCTAACATCTCACAGCTCAAAAATTTGATTATTAAGATTTTCATTACGGGAATTTTTCTAATTGGGCCATGCCTAAAAATCTCAAGAACGTCATGTTAGATTTCAATGATTCAAAATTAGGCAATTTGAAAATTCAACTAAGCAAAAGAATTAGGAAACTATTTAGATCGAGGTGGACTCACCGGGGGTGCTCTTGAAGGACACGTTGGAGGCTACCTCGGTGGTGCTTGGTTTGTTGACTGGGAGACCGCCTGAAAACAATAAATTGCTCCTCCACTTGTTTTCTTTTCTCTTTCACCACTCTTCCGCTTTCTCGTAGGACCCACCTCTTTGACCCTTGACTCCATTTGGATTCTGTGCTGCGTGTCCCTCCCTTTTTGGCTCTTCCCGTGGAGCTGAGAGCGAGAGAGGGACCAATCAGGCGTGTGAGCTTCATTGTGGTGTGGTCAAGCTCGAGATGTCAGAATAGAGACGTCCCCAGAATCACGGGAAGTGATCAAGGCACGACGGTGTGGCAGCGTACGCGGTGGTTGGACGGGTGGGCATCGTCTGAACTCGTCGGGATTTATAATGCTGTCGAGAATTGATGGGCATATATATTGGTCTCCGGGAAACCTGCAAAAACAAGTTCAGATGCAGCAGAGAGATAGATTGAGCCCGGCAAGGATTCGTTGGACACGGCGCTGAAAGTAGCTGGAGGTTGTTTGGACGTGACCGAAAGCTGCTGGTGTTGTGGAATCGATGCGGGAGGATCATCAGGAAACCTGAAGGCTGCGTGGACGTCGCTAGAAGACGGCGGTTGGACTGAAGACTGGAGTTGCTGGAGTCGCCTAAACCAGCAAGCAAAACTCGGCAAAGGCGAGGTGACTGGTGTGGGCACCTATAGACGTTGAGGGACGCTTGAGGAACTGGACGAAAGCACCAGAAAGTCTGAAAAAACGCTGGGGTTGCAGGAAACTCGCTGGGTCCACCTGGACGTATAACGGTATTGCATTAAAAGACATTCTCCACCATACGTGAGCGGTTATAAATTCCTTATAGGTTCCACCGAAATTTGAAACTTGTCTATTAGAACAAGTTTCTCATTTTTTGAAACCTAAAACCTACCCATTTGAATAAGTGTCTCATTTCTTTGGAACCTAGAGGCTAGAACTACTTTGCATATCCTGAAATCTAGAACCTACCCTATCACAGCTTCTAAGATTTACTCAAGTTGCACCTATAATATTAATTAAACGACTATTGTGAATCATTTTTAATGATTATCACTTGTTGTTACAATTCATTGACCACGACTTATATTTCACAAACGAAAAATATGAAAAATTAACAAAGTAAAAGCCTCAGTCTTAAAATGGAAGTTTATATTAGTGGTTCTAGATTATACACTTGTCATCAAATACCAAAGAATACTGCAAGATTGTGTGAAGATATAGATAAAGTAAAATAAAATAAAAACTTGTTTGAGATTCTATATCCTAGAAATTAGTATCTATCTTTTGAAACATGTTTCCCAATTTTTGAAATTTGGAACCTATTTTGTATGCATTGGAACCTGAACCAGACAAGTCTCCATTGGTCCATCTTCAATTCTAGGTTCTACTTTGAAAATATGCTCACACCTATTCTCCACTAGTTTTATTATTCTATTGCCACCATAAGTGGGTGGTTCAATAAGTTTTTTTTTTTGTTGGTAAGTGGTGGTTCAATAAGTTGAATCCAGCATAAGTGGGAATTAATAGTTAGAGGTTCTCAAACCACCCGCGGATGTCCGTGATGGTTTGCGCCTTACTATCTCATCGCTAAGGAAATAGATTCGAATCTCCGAGCACTAACACGACTTAAGTGGGGGTTCCAGGGGTGGGTTACTGGGCCAGCTCTCTTGAGGTATTGATACTTGGTTCAGGGGTGCACCGCACATTTTACAGGCTGTGGGCTACCTGGCGTAAGCCTGGCGGGCTCGGTAGATCCTCGATTACCATAAAAATACATATATTAGTTAGAGGTCCTCCACATGACACAAGAAAGGCAAATTGAGGACTTCCTCTAGACGCAAGAACGAGGTGGAATTCTCCATACAAGATGTTGAAAAAGTCATGCAATGAGATAAGTGCGCCGACGCCGTACTCTACTACTCATGGTGGAAGCTGCTGGTTTCTTACCATTCACGCTATGAGATTGGAGATTTACTAAAGTGTTGGGGGACTTCTTGCGTGTTTTCAGTAATGTAATTTATGCTTTTTGTTGAATGATCGGATACGTGTGAATTTGGAAGCAAGTGAGCCTTACATTCAATTTTTATAGCAACGGACTATTTAATCGCAAGTTTGTCTATTGAATAAGCACGGTGACGTTATGACTTACGCTTCCCGTTCCCCGCTATTTCATCCATTCGCCTGGCTGCTGTCGTGTGATGTCTCTGATGACTCGCTTCCACCGCTAGACGCTGCGATTCCATAGCGACAGTATTGTCCACGTTCTTTTGTAGCACGTGAGTCAATTCCTTCCCAGTACCCTGCACTAGTATGGACCGCCTTTTGGGGGTTTTAGCTACTTCATTAGCTTTTTTATATCACCGTGTTCTTAGGTCCTGGCCTCCGATGCCCATCATACTTTCTCCACGTCCTTCCAAAATACATTGGTCAGCTCCTCCCATTGTAACGGGTGAGAAATATCGGCCTAGTTTCTGGTGCCTTAATGTATTTCACTGGAATCAATGGGTGAGAAATAGAGCGTGCTAGTACATTTAAATATTAAATTACGCTTTCATTAAGCCTGAATTTTTAGAATAATTAGTAGTAATCTCGAAAAATTTTACATGATTTTAGACTAGAAAGTCTTGGATTCAAGTTTGTCCAAATCCCTTATTTCTCCCTCTTATTATATATTTCCACGAGCAGATTTAAATCAATATCCAACCTATTTGCAGGAGTTAAATTTCCTCAAATATTAGAGTAGAGGGTCTTCGGAACCGTAGGAATTGCTCACACAAATTTCTATGTAATAAAAAAGTGTTCAAACGTCCGGATATTCTCGTGCACACGCTTTGACGGCGTGTACAACTCCGACAGTGCAGGCAACAAGCTTCCGGAAAAGTCAAAGCGAGTACCGCGTCGCTCACCTGTGACGACTTTCCAGTTTTCACACGCGTTCACACGATGTCCTTGCTCTCCCTGTGGCAGCTCACGTTGCCGTGTTTGCCCTTCATATTCACGCATAGCCGGCACGATGTCACCGTCCTGCTTACTTATTCCGCAAGAAACTCGAGGGCCTTTTTGTCAATCCAGTTAGCTTAAGCGAGTAGGTCACCGCTCGCCCCTCGCTTCTCGTCCTGTGTATAAAACTCGCACTCCGCCGCACGCTGTCATACCATTCATCCCGACTCAGCAGCAAAAAGAAGAAAGAAGAAACCAGAAAATCAGACACTTCCATTTCACATTCTCTGCTACAGAATTCCAGAGATGGTGAAGAGAGACAGAGAAGACATGGAGGTGGAAGCCCTGGCCGTAGCCAACAGCTTGATGCTCCTCTCCCGAGTTGGCCAGAGCACCGACTCAAACCGCAAGTGGCGGCCAACAGAGCGGATGTTCGCGTGCAAGACGTGCAACCGCGAGTTCTCATCCTTCCAGGCGCTCGGAGGGCACAGAGCCAGCCACAAGAAGCCGAAGCTGATCTCCGGCGACCTCTTGCGCCTTGGCCACGAAGTGGATTCCTCGCCAGCCAAGCTGAAGACGCACGAGTGCTTGATATGCGGCCTCGATTTCCCGATCGGCCAAGCTCTAGGTGGTCACATGAGGAGGCACAGGGCCGCCATGCTGGAGAGCTTGGCAGCAGCAGCCGCAAAGCCTGTGCCGGTGTTGAAGAAATCGAACAGCAAGAGAGTCACGGGCTTGGATTTGAACTCATCGCCGATGGAGGACGACTTGACCTTGTGTTTAGGAAAGGTTGCGCCGCCTTTGGTGCTAGATCTCGTTTTGTAGGGCTTAGAGAACGTAGATTGTGTACAGAGCAGTTTTTAGTCGGTGCTTGACCGTTCCTTATTTTTTCCTTCTTTTTTGTATTCATTGATTGATATTTTGAATCAGAGAATGTATTTTGCATGGATATTCATTTGTTTCATGAACGCAAATTGTATTTGAATGAGATGAGGGAAACGATGGTTACGTTATGCAGTTTTCGTGGTGATTAACATCTGAGGTCTTAACAAAGATGCCAGCTAAGGAACAGTAAGCTAGTTATACGATGTAATTTGATGGTTATTTGCTTAACTATACTTGTTGATGTTGTGGAAGAATTTTTTAGGAATGGCTAAAAAGGAGATGGACAAAAATATTCTTTAGCGATTTTAGATGATATAGCATTTCAACTTGGAAAAGTAAAAGATGATAAAATGACATAGCAACAATTATATGAGATAAAAACAATCTTATCCGCACTTTTAGGTGAGGCTTTTAATATTTGAATCTCCAATGTTAGTTAAAATGTCATAATCTGCTGAAGAGATTTTGTAGGGTACGCTTTGTAGGCTTAGTTAATGGGTTGAAAAATAAAAGGGGTCGTTAACTAAAAAAAAAAAAATCATTGTAGGGTTTGAAACTAGTAATCATTTTGGCATCTTTACCAATCTTCTCCTTCACCCGGGATTGTCTTCTTGTGCAGATGTTAGGGGGGCGATTTTAGGTTCCAGGATTCGTATAGGCTCCATTTGGAATTTAAAACCTAAATGTTAGAGCAAGTTGCTCATTTTCTTGAAATTTGAAATCTACCTTGCATGCCTTGAAGCCTATAACCTACCCTATCATAAGTTTCAAGGTCGGTTCCAAAATATGTTTAGGTCCTATCCATATCATCAATTTGAACGATTATACCGAATTATCACCTTCTTTAATTACCACCATTTATTTTTATAATTCATTGATTACAACTTATATTTAGATACGAATCTAAAACATCGACAAAATAAAAGTCTTAGTCTTAAGATTAAAGTTTAGACTAATGATTCATGATTATACGTAAAATTATTCAAAATTATTCTGACACGACACACATTTTAAATTAAATGACCCTACTCACGCAATCACTAAATGACATAGAAATCATGACATGAAAATATGATGACGTGGCATAAATGACATGGCATGGATGGTGTGTGGCTTGAAATGGATGGCGTGGTAATGACATGAAATTGATGCAGCAATGACATGGCATGAGATGACATAGCAACAATGATGACGTAGTTAGTGGTGACATGACATTGATGCAACTAATTCTATATGACATTTTTGTACATTGTGGTTTTCTTTAGAGCTAAAATATGACAATACTTAAAATATGTGATTATCTAATTCAAATTTATGAAATAATTTATATCAAATCCTACTTTATATTAGATAATTTTATAGCTTTTTTGGTCGTTAATTTTCTAATAGACTACATGGTTCCAAATATAAGTGCAATTTATCCTATTATGCAATGCAATTTTTTTGTATTTTCAAAGTAAAAATTTCTTAAATAAACTCATGCAATATAATATGCCCATGTAAACCATATATTCACCCTATCTAAATTAGGAAACAAAGGCAATCAGAGTAATCAAAAATCCAATCTAACATCTCACAGCTCAAAAATTTGATTATTAAGATTTTCATTATGGGAATTTTTCTAATTGGGCCATGCCTAAAAATCTCAAGAACGTCATGTTAGATTTCAATGATTCAAAATTAGGCAATTTGAAAATTCAACTAAGCAAAAGAATTAGGAAACTATTTAGATCGGGGTGGACTCACCGGGGGTGCTCTTGAAGGACACGTTGGAGGCTGCCTCGGTGGTGCTTGGTTTGTTGACTGGGAGACCGCCTGAAAACAACAAATTGCTCCTCCACTTGTTTTCTTTTCTCTTTCACCACTCTTCCGCTTTCTCGTAAGACCCACCTCTTTGACCCTTGACTCCATTTGGATCTGTGCTGCTTTTTGGCTCTTCCCGTGGAGATGAGAGCGAGAGAGGGACCAATCAGGTGTGTGAGCTTCATTGTGGTGTGGTCAAGCTCGAGATGTCAGAATAGAGACGTCCCCAGAATCACGGGAAGTGATCAAGGCACGACGGTGTGGCAGCGTACGCGGTGGTTGGACGGGTGGGCATCATCTGAACTCGTCGGGATTAATAATGCTGTCGAGAATTGATGGGCATATATATTGGTCTCCAGGAAACCTGCAAAAACAAGTTCAGATGCAGCAGAGAGATAGATTGAGCACGGCAAGGATTCGTTGGACACGGCGCTGAAAGCAGCTGGAGGTTGTTTGGACGTGACCGAAAGCTGCTGGTGTTGTGGAATCGATGCAGGAGGATCATCAGGAAACCTGAAGGCTGCCTGGACGTCGCTAGAAGACGGTGGTTGGACTGAAGACTGGAGTTGCTGGAGTCGCCTAAACCAGCAAGCAAAACTCGGCAAAGGCGAGGTGACTGGTGCAGGTCACGACGGCAGGACTGGTGTGGGCACCTATAGACGTTGAGGGACGCTTGAGGAACTGGACGAAAGCACCAGAAAGTCTGAAAAAACGCTGGGGTTGCAGGAAACTCGCTGGGTCCACCGAGACGTATAACGCTATTGCATTAAAAGACATTCTCCACCATATTGAGTGGTTATAAATTCCTTATAGATTCCACTGAAATCTGAAACCTATCTATTAGAACAAGTTTCTCATTTTTTAAACCTAAAACCTATCCATTTGAATAAGTTTCTCATTTCTTTGGAACCTAGAACTACTTTGCATATCTTGAAATCTGTAACCTACCCTATCACAGCTTCTAAGATTTACTTAGGTTCCAACCATAATATTAATTAAACGACTATTATGAATCATTTTTAATGATTATCATTTGTTGCTACAATCCACAGACCACAACTTATATTTAGACATACGAACAATATGAAAACTCGTCATTGAATGCCAAAGAATACTGCAGAATTGTGTGAAGATTAGATAAAGTAAAATACAAAAACTTGTTCAAGATTCTATATCCTAGAAATTAGTATCTATCTTTTGAAACATGTTTCCCAATTTTTGAAATCTGAAACCTATCTTGTATGCATTGGAACCTGAACTAGACAGGTCTCCATTGTTCCATCTTCAATTCCAGGTTCTACTTTGGAAATATGCTCACGCCCATTCTCCACTAGTTTTATTATTCTATTGCCACCATAAGTGGGTGGTTCAATAAGTTGAATCCAGCATAAGTGGGAATTAAAAGTTAGAGGTCCTCCACATGACACAAGAAAGGCAAATTGAGGACTTCCTCTAGACGCAAGAACGAGGTGGAATTCTCCATAAATGATGTTGAAAAAGCCATGCAATGAGATGAGTGCGCCGACGCCGTACTCTACTACTCATGGTGGAAGCTGCTGGTTTCTTACCATTCACGTTACGACATTGGAGATTTACTAAAGTGTTGGGGGACTTCTTGCGTGTTTCCAATAATGTAATTTATGCTTTGTGTTGAATGATCTCGGATACGTGTGAATTTGGAAGCAAGTGAGCCTTACATTCAGTTTTTATAGCAACGGACTATTTAATCGCAAGTTTGTCTATTGAATAAGCGCGGTGACGTTATGACTTACGCTTCCCGTTCCCCGCTATTTCATCCATTCGCCTGGCTGCTGTCGTGTGATGTCTCTGATGACTCGCTCCCGCCGCTAGACGCTGCGATTCCATAGCGACAGTATTGTCCACGTTCTTTTGTAGCACGTGAGTAAACACCTTCCCAGTACCCCGCACTAGTATGGACTGCCTTTTGGGGTTTTTAGCTACTTCATTAGCATTTTTATATCACCGTGTTCTTAGGTCTTGGCCTCGGATGCCCATCATACTTTCTCCACGTCCTTCCAAAATACATTAGTCAGCTCATGGAAGAAGAATGGTGTGATCCGCCATGATGCATTTGACAGAGCAATCCGCCAATGAGGTGAAACTTCTTACTAAAACCACATTGTGAAGAAAAGAGAAAAAAAAAAGACACTTTCTGGACTGAGATTATTTTACAAGCTTGATGGGAGGGATACTGGACTAAGCGAGAAGGAAACCGAGTAGAATATGTACTAGCTCAATGGAGTTTACATCGTGATGATCAAGGCCTTCATTGTTGTAGTAAATCGGGGGGGGGGGGGGGGGGGGGGGAAGGGGGGGAAATACTTTCTGAAAGAAGAATTGGTCTGATCAAAGACCTGGCTGTATTTTTGTTACAATTCAATAGTTCATAGGGGTTGATCAATAAAATTCTTCTCCCCACTTTTTTTGTAAAAGTCCCAGCGCAGTTCAACAACGGAAGCATAAACGAGTCTCACCATCCCTTACTTCAATAACAATAATGCAATGCACACCATTTACGCACCATATAAGATGATAAAGCCAAGTCACTTTTATTTATATAAACGTGATGGACGTCTTGGGTCGGTACAACAAAAAGGCCAAAGCTTTTAACTATGCTCGGCTAACTCAAAAGAACACGACCCTACGTTTGACATATACACCCATCCATCATCTAGTGCCGGCTAACCAAAAAGTATCGTCCTCCACCAGCCGTACGCTCGATCACACCCAACCTGGTGCGTCAGTCGGAGGCGGCGGCAGCATCCCTAGCATCACTTCACCACGCCGGACATGAACAAACAAAAACTCCTGGATAACCGGGCCATCAACAAGACCCACATTGTACATTACTAAGACACAGACTCGGACAAACACCAGACCAGGTACTCTAACACAGGAATGCTCCGTGCACTCCACCTCAACATCAGATGGCAATCCATAATAAATACCATGTGCGACTGGTAGCAAATGCATCTTTCAATTTGAAATGTTAGTCCCCAAAGGGGTGAGTACAATCACTAAGCAGTAAAGATCCACCAAACTACACAATGCGTCAGATAGAACAATCAAGGTATCATGAATAAAGCACATATTATTAATGTATTCGAGCATTTCCCACCTTACAGCCATGCATATATCATCATACAACATGCATATACCACCATGCACTTGTACTCATATCATCAAGCAGCCATGCATATACCACCATGCACTTGTACTCATATCATTAAGCAGCCATGCATATTCACCATGCAACGTGCATATACCACCATGCGCTTGTACTTATATCATCAAGCAGTCATGCATATATCACCATGTAACGTGCATCTACCACCATGTACTTGTACTTATATCATCAAGCAACCATGTATATATCACCATGCAACGTGCATATACCACCATGCACTTCATGCTTGCATTCCCATGAGGTTCATCCCATGCCATATGCATACATCCATGCGCATGATTCAATTCTCAATTTTATATTTTAATTAGATCACATCATTTTTCTTCCCAGGGATTAATGTTTGCATCCCACAATTTATCGCTCGCATTCAACCTGGCATCGCGAGGAGCCTCTGGCACACACCTCCGGGCATCCCAACACTCTTGGGCATCCGGCACCCACACTCCGGGCATCCCAATACTTCCGGGACATCGTTGGCTCACACCTCCGATGGTATCATTATTATCATAATTTATATTTATACATGTATTTCAATTTCAACATGGCATTTGATGTAGCAATATCAAAGGTCTCAATCAGCTTTTGATGTCATATAATATGCCATATGTCACCACATATGCAGCATAATCAACCACTCAAGACATTATATCACATGGAACAATTTCATTTATTTTTGAAAGTATAGCAAAATTTCGGATAAAAATAGATTGCATTCCTTTGTTCATAATTCTTGAAAAATTAGTAAATAGCCTTAATAAATTCTAAAAATTTGACATGTTTTATACAAGATCTAGAGGAAAATGTTTCATGAAGGACACCACCTCAAAAGAACATCATACATTTCGGTACAGTCCATGCATTACAATCTTTATAATTTCGGAATATTGCCACACACAGTTTTATTCACCAATTCAGTAAAAATCCTAAATCAACTCCAAAAATTCTGAAATTTTTATATGTTATAGAAAAACTTCAGAAGTAAATATTTCGAAGAACTCTAAATTAGATTTGTGATAGATTAAAAACTATAATAACCATAACCATCCATAACCCTCGACATCAAATTCTAGATCCAACCGTTTCGGATAAAATCGTTTCACCAACTTAAACTCATCCATTTCCTCTAAAATTTTAGTATGTTACTAATTAACATGTCATCTTCAACTTTCATTCAGAACATGAGATCAAATTTCAATCGGAAAATTTTATAAATTTCACAGAATCATACTAGGTCAGCATTACGATCTCTAGATCTAACTTCTTCAAAGAAAAATAGTTTCACCGGTCTATACTTGTTCATTTCTTTTGAAATTTTGATATGTTATACTTCAAGAGGTTCTCTACAACTTTCATCAAGAAGTTGAAGTGAAATTCCAACTAGACACTAACCTAAAGTTCACAAAACAGCAAGGAAACAGACTACCTTTCTAAAAAAACAGAATGCTAAACCACAACACTTCTCCCCAAAGCTCTGAAATTTCCTCACCTCTACTACATCCGAAGTTTACCATTTTCTACACACACATCACAGCAAACAAATGGTAGATTGATAGACTCTACTTGCCTCTAGTCCAAGCAAATTGCAGCAAGTAAAACGGAGGGCAAGGCGGCTCGACGGCGGCGGCTAGACGGATGCATGGGGGGGCTCGGTCCTCCTCTTCCTTCGGCTACCTCTCTTTCTCTTTTCCTCTCTTGTGCGACACCCCTCCCCCTCTCTCGGTTGCTCCTCGCCTAATCCGCCCCTTCCCCTCACTAATTTCTTCCCCTCAATGATTAACCATCATTAGCTTTGCATGCAATGTGACACTTGGAAGACCCCTCACGCCACTTGCCATTCTTCATGCAAGAGGGGTGGCTTCATCCAGCTAGGCTTGGGCCAGCCTTGGTCGACGGCCCATTGGGCCTCTTGGGCTGGGCCTTCGCCGGTTGAAGGGTGGGGGATTGTGGGGTGGTTTGGCCCAAAAATCAGCCCACTCCCTCCTTAAATAATCCACTATTATTTTTCACTTAAATAAATACCTAATTACAAAAATAATATGGCCAAAAACTTGCAACATTAATCCAAAAAAAAAATCAAATCCATGAGATGCATAGCCAAGAACAAAATTCTCATTATCAAATTATCCTATAGTACCAACTTTGATAACCCAAGAACATAAGATACATTTCCATTAAAGTGTTTGGCCTTAACTTATTACAATTTTTCAGTCTAGTGGCCACAACATACTTCAATGACACAACCATTCACTTTTCCATAGGTCGTAATGCCTCTAGAAATTGCCATGAAATTTTGGGATGCCACAGGTATGAACTCGATCTATATGGGCATAAAGTTTGAAACCATTTTAGATCTTTAATTTTGCTATTAATAGATCATTAATGCGACCATTAATTATAAACTCACTTCAAATCATAAATGAGGCCATTGATTTTAAATTAATTTAAGATCTTTAAAAATACCCTAAAGTCTATATCAAATCTTTAATTTTGCTGTTGGTTTTGAAAATGTTTTAAAACTTCAATCTTTAGCTCGATTCAATCTAATTGTTGCAATTGCTTACACATTTGCAACATTGTTTTTCCCATTCAAACATCATTTTGAATTGGTTACAGTGTGTGATATCTTTGGGTTCATGACTGAGCTAGTAGCATGATTTATACTAATATGTTAGCACAACTAAGAGAATTTATTGTTCTAATCAATCTCTAGTTCTTACAAACTATAAGTGACATTTAGTAATATGTTATGGCTATCTAAATAACATGAACATTTCAAAAACATAATGAATCTATTAGCTTTGACGATCATGTAATTCAATCATTTTGTCTTTCTATGTCCTGATTCAAAGGCCATTGAATTGTTTGTTAAGCCATTAATTTGATCATATGCCCAAATTTTATTAACATGCACTTCTACAAGACATGAACTATTTAGGGTTAATACCATAAAAAACCCCAAATTGGTACACATGTGATAAATTTACCCCAAACTATTTTTTTGACCATGAAAAACCCCAAACCGGTACACTTGTGACCAATTTATCCCGACTAACCATAAAAAACCCTAAACTGGTACATTTATGACAAATTTACTCTAAACTAATTTATTTGACTGCAAAAAATCACAAACTGATAAATTTGTGACAAATATACCCTCCGCTAAATTAGATTAATAGCACAAAAAAATCACAAAAATTGTAAACTGTGACAAACGATGCGTAAAATCCTAAATCGATATAGTAGTCAACTGTTACGTGTAATTTAACTTAATAATTTGATAATAAAATTTAACAAAAACTAACTGAAGGTAAATTTGTCACAAGTGTACCAATTTGGGGTAAATTTGTCAAATGTTTACCAGTTTGGGGTTTTTGGTGGTCAAAAAAATAGTTTAGGGATAAATTTGTCACAAGTGTACCGGTTTGGGGGTTTTTTATGGTATTAACCAACTATTTATTCTTGGTTACATTCCTATCGAGAATTTTAATACAATGTCATAATTAGATTACATAGGAGATCATTAAAAAGATAGATTTCATATTGCATATGCATGTGCATTCATATGTAAACAAACTATGACTTTTAAGTATAGAGATGGTTGGATGGAGCGTAAATTTTTGCACTTGTGAATCATAACCATTCAATATACAAGTCAATATCATGACTTAGGTTTAAGGATTTCACATAAGATCAAAGCATGGACGATTAGTTATTGATTTCGCTAAAAGCTTATATGTAGCTAATTGTTCTATGCATGTTATGTTCACTGAACTTGTCCAATACAAGTACCCGTGTACAAACTCGGATATCATAAATGACTTGTGACTCATCATCCCTTGAGATATCCAATACTCCATGGTGAAGCTTGAGAACACGTCTATCTGAATATGATCATTAATATCCTCTCAATGATCCATCGATGAGAATTGTTTAAAGATTCAGTTTAACACATGTATTCTTAACACTTTAACAATATGTTCGATTGCAATTGATTTTATGAACTCATTTATACAAATGAGACAATGAATGAATATTTTTTTATACTATTGAAATTCCTAATATGTAATTATTACACGATTGCTTTAAGCATATAACTAACACAAGTCACTACTAGTGAGTCCATAAGAAAGATTTCCATCTGTTAGTTGGCAATGCCATTTAAATTAGAAGCATGCATTTAACGCTGAGAATTCAAAATTTGCTTAGAAGTCAAGTACCATCCATTAGTCATCGGCTAATACCCTTTCCAGTCCCATCAAAGGCATCTTCAGCTCTCAACTGTAACATGATCCGCTTCCTGAATCGGTTAAAAACCTTAAAAAATGAGCTCGAACCCATGGAACAGCATCTTCCATGCCGCTCCCAAATTTCAGCTCCTTTCGTCTTGTTATGAATCACCCGTGACGTTCGTTCTCGTGCTCCATTTCGTCAACGCAAGCAAGACTCCAACCACACTTTACCTGCTGTTTGTTCCGTAGTCGAAGCTTCTTCTTTTCTTGCCTGAAACGAGAATCCGAAGCTTAGACCGTTCTTCTGGTTGCGGAAAGCACCACTATGGAGAAAAGCCAAGAGCTTGCGCTGACCCAGATGAGGAAATCAGTTCAGAAGCTTGGTTCTTCGACGGAGGTGATGAAAATCTGTGTTCTTTACAAGTGATGCATTTTCGTAATGGCTCTTGCATGATTAGTTTCGAGTGTTTTCATTTGCTTATCGTTGGGTTTGCAGAAATTCGGCGAGCCAACGCTCATGCGGTTCTTGATTGCGAGATCGATGGACGCGGATGAGGCAGCGAAGATGATCGTAAAATGGCAGGAATGGAGGTCGACATGGGTCCCAAATGGGTTCGTTCCAGAGTCGGAAATAGGCGAGGAATTGGGAGCTAGGAAGATTTTTTTGCAGGGGTTGTCCAGAGAAGTGGTCAACCACTGATGGTCATCAAGGCCAGCAAGCATTTCCCTTCGAAAGATCAGCTCCAATTTAAAAGTAATAAGCTCTTTTCTCCTGCTCGAATTTCATTTTTCTTTTGATTTTCCATTTATGTAATTGTGCAGATTGATGAAGAAATGCGCGTGACTAGATGCAAATGCTAGGCGATTTTCATATGGAGATATGTAGATGATACTGTTGCTGCATTGTTGCATGTGCTGTCAATTTGTAGATGGTCCCTTTCACACGAGATAAAAGTTTCCAGCATATAGTGCATCTTGGGTCAGAATGACGTGGCCTTTATGTTTTGGATCCCTTTATTTGTTTGTTGGCCATTGACGATAGCCGAAGGTCGTTCCCTCTCTCTCTGTCTCTCTCCCCCCCTGTTCCCTTGAATATCCTGCCAAAAGGAAATGATTGACATCATTTTATCGGTCACCCTCCAAACTATTACTTCCTCAAAAATGGTGACCGGCGATTCAGACACCAGGCAGCCTGGTATTAACTACCCGTTTTCCGCATTAATTAATTACCTGATCATAATGAATGAAGGGATCTCCATCTTGGGCCCCGGATGCACCCCCAGGATCAACCTTTTGCAATTTGGTTTATGATCATACCTTTCCTGGCCCTTTGGCTAAGATCGAACGTGCAATGTGTTTACGATAAAAAGCTTCATCTTCAAGTTGTTGCTTGGGTTAAAGATAAAAAAATTTGCTATATTAGATTAGGTAAAGCTTGATTACCCTGCTTTTGCCTTTGGTAAACTCCTAAGTATAAACAGATCCATGGTCTGACATCGGACGTCAACGTTCCTAGATTTCGTTATGGGTTTCGCCATCTGCCATAAATTGATAATTACATGGATGTTTGCAATTCTGTTAGTTACACTTAAATGATGGCCAAAAGGAAAAGTTAACTATAGGTGATCAGTTTGTCGTGAGCAAGCTTCCATGTATGTACGTGTTGTTTTAACTTTATCTATGCCACCTTTCTCGTTGACATTGCTCATTTTCTTAGCTTTTGCAAATTTAGTACCATCACTATTTTTGGGCTTTCTCTGTCGTGAGGTGAATGTAGAGGTCCAAAATACAAACTGTGTTACTTGATTCAGTTTGTCATTTGTGGAATCTTGTGTCTTGATTCTTATCATTTTTGCTTATTCTACTTTATAGATAGCCAAAAAGGCGATCATAATAAACTTAACTGGGCCAAAAATGGTTTTTCTTCATGACATGGAGTATGTTGCATACCTTACATCATACCTTTAACACTCGTAAGTTGCATTTATAAGTAGATTGTGCCTATTTATCCGAGTTCTGATGCCATCAACGCAAAGCAATAACAAAATGGTTATCCTTTTTCCCCTTTTGTTCCATGACAATGGTTGGACTGAAGAATGATTAACCCTGCTTCCCTTATTGATGCAGAATTCGTAATTTATTTACTGGACAAGACCATTGCAAGGTGCGGAACATACTCATTGCGCTTTATAAAACATGCATGTACAGCTATTCTGTGTTAATTTTTGAATTTTGGTATTGCAGGGGGCTTCATTTATCGGTAGCTAAATTGTTTTAATTAGTCTTGATGACGAAGTTGTTTGTCAATAAATTATTATTATTATTTTTTTTTTTTTTTTTGGGGGGGGGGAGGAGAGGGGAGAGGGAGAGGGAATGCTCGTGATAGATATTCAGGATGATTGTATTTGTCGTGCAAAAAAGGAAAAGTGATCTTGGGTTGAGTAGCAGCGACAATCGGATTTGTGGTTGTCATTAGACAAGTACATATGGCCTTGTGCTTCTCAGATATTCGTAGGCACACTAGAGTAAACACACACACAGATGATAGTCATGAAAGAACTAAATCACCCGAACTGTTATTCACCTTCTTAACTTTTCCATCTCTCATTCATATTGGAAACTTAGAAGGATTTCTTCACTGTCATGTATCTTTCCGACATCCTTTAAAGATTGCGACAATTTTGTGGATCACCATTTAATAACTAGATCAGTAAATAGACATAATTTCCGATTTTGGATCCTTGTATAGTTTTTGCCAGTACTACTACATCAGTGTCTCTATTTTTGATGATTTCTGTTTCTGTCTTTCCTTTCTGAACCCTCTTAAAATGTTCCTTGTCAACATTGGAGAAATTCTGGACATCTGCAAACCTGTTTTCCTCCAATAAAATTAGAATCTACCTAATGCTGATGATAATCTCCTGCTTACAAAGAGAGTTATGCTTTTTGGCTGAATTAGTGAATCGTGTTTCCTGACAAGTACGAGTGATTATTGTGGTCCTGAATTTTTAGTTGATCAACTAAATCAAGGTGTATGCATTCCGTTTCAGTTCTTTCAAAGGACGGGAAATAGGGAATGAAAAGGTGATTGCCATTCTTGATCTGCAAAAGCTAAGTTATAAGAATGTTGATGTACGTGGATTCATCACTGGATTTCAGTTTTTACAGGTACTTATCTCACTTAGAGTTTTGTTTCTTATTTATCTCTTGTATCTGTCTGCTAGTCCTTCACACTAGATCTATCTGCTCACAGATGAGAACACGGATAGCAACTAGGAGAAAATTGGTTTGTTCTTATAATGTGATCTAGTCTTAAAAAAGACCCAAATGAATTATATTGTGTAAATATCTGGTCTCCGCTTGTAGTAATCTACAAACTAAAAGCAAAACAAATGAAAGAAGAAAAGAACAACTGAAACAAAAACTCTGCTTAGTGATTCTCCTTTCTGCAATTCTTTGGAAAACTTTTATAATTGCTTAATGGTACATTGTCTGAGAGGTCCTCTTAGTTTTGCATTCACAAATGTTGAAAAATGTCACAAGACTGAGACCAATCATTCAGGAAGAACACCTTTTACCTGCTTATTTTCGCAAAGATTTTCCACTAGCAGCTTTTTAGAGCTGTTTACTTGGGTATATTGAAATGTTCGATTATTATATTCTTTTTCCAAATTTTGAATTTAAAGGGCTCTCTTTTATTGAGAGACTTTTGAGTTTACATGAAAAGGAATATGACTGTTTCCTGCACCCGAAGTGCCATTCTCGAAATGAATTTGTAAGCTATTTATAGGTGACATGATTGATGTGGGACAATACAAATTCATCAGCAATGAAAATTATCCGTGTCATTGTAGTGCAAGCTACTGCACTTAGTTCTATCGATTTTGGGTAATTCAAAACACGTTATAGTAGAGCAAACTAAGCTATTCAAGTCTACTCTAGCCCTTTGGGTTCTATCACCTATTTAAGAAACTAATGCAGTCTAGAACTTTATTCTTTCAGCAAACGCATTTGTATCTAGTCAGAACTTCTTATACTGTGAGTCTTATACATTCAAATAGTTGATTTCCATGGACACATCTAATTTGCAAGATGAAATCAGAACTCTCACGGGAGCCTTAATGTATGAACTTGCAGGGGACGTCATAAAGTTTAAAATGCCCAACCAAAGTTGTGTAGATCAGAAAGGAAAGAAACCCTAACTCCCGAGCACACAGTTTGAAACCTCATGTATAGAGTACATGCTAAGTCTGTTGACTTGAATTTTGTCAATTGTCTTTCTTCTTTTTCCCTTAATCTAAATCTGTTTAAGCTGTCTTTCTTTTTTCCATTTTTGTATTGAGTTTTTGGCGCTCTGGTTTGAAGCTTTAGAACAGAGTTCTTCCATTTAATTCTTTTAGAATTATATCGCCCTTTAGCCTCTGGTGTAATTGGATTAATTTTACTTCCCCACAGCTAGTTGTATCAACCCTGAATGTATGTGAGATTGATTTGCCGCAAGTGAGAAATCGTCAACCGTCTTGATATTGCAGCCAGAAGGTTGATCACGTAACTAATCTTAACCATGGAATGTAGACTAACCTCAGTAATGTCATGTCTAAGGTTCTGTAGTTATTAGAATCAAAGAGAAAAGCTCGTTGGGTAAAGTGAAATCTATCTATCAAAGTATCGACAATGATTATCCTATAACTCCATTGGTATTAAGCATCAGTTGGACAAGAAGTAGACATTATTCTTTAGCTAAAGGTTCTACCACTGAAAGTTCGATGCCTTGATAGTTACGTTCCTCTGAATCACGGGCTTCTTATTACGCAGGCTTACTATCCTGAGCGCCTGGCCAAGCTCGGACATTTTATCAATAGTTCGGGACCAAATTGAGCCAATCAAAGCCACTTTCTGAATATGCCAGGGTTCTTTGTCAGTGTTTGGAGAATGATTTCTCGATTCCTCGAGAAGGCAACACTAGAAAAGGTGCACTTCTTTTGCCTCTGCACATAATTATTCAGAATCAATGCATAGTTTCTCTCGTTTTGCACATTATTCAAATTTTGGCCTAATATGATTTATGCATCCTCTGCACCTCTTTTTTCCCTTGATAGGAGGATAGTATCACCATAGGGCACCAAGGGGGTGCAAGCACTTCTACAAAAAGAACTCAAGAACTTAAAAAGGAGCTCAGTCACAATACAAAACATCTACAATGCCAATCAAAGCATTTGCATCGATGAGTAATTTTCCACTAAGCAAAAATATAGGATTTTGAAACCGAGCTTTCAATAATTACAAAAATTGAGAATGCCTCTCCTTGATAGGCTCTCTTGGCTTGATCTCTCCACATCTGCCGAAAAACAGAAGAAGGAATATAAGCATGAGACGCACCTGATGATAATACATCTTAAACAATATCTACTTCACTAATCTTGCTTGTCAAGCATTGCCTCCTAATCTCGACCTTAATCCTGAAATAAATTCTGCAGATTGTGATTGTGAGCAATGAAGATGAACGAGAACAACTCTTCAAGGAAGTTGGCGCCGAAGTCTTGCCCGAAGAATATGGTGGGCAAGCAAAGCTTGTGCCTATACAGGATGTTGTTTTGCCCCCCTTTGGATAATTAATTTTAGTGACTGGATAAAAAAATCTTCATTTCTTGGTTAAAAAGGGGGAGTAAAAAAAGAGAATAAAAAGAGCAGCTGCAATCTCGGCATCAGCTTCCTCATATGTACTTGTAATGTATTTATATCATTTTCAACGACCTGTTATGTACGTATCACGTATGTATTAACTTGCTGGGCAACTTTATATGCATAACTAAGGTTGCTGTTGATTTTAAGTATCAATCACTTGTTAAGGAAGTATGTGCTTTCAAAACCCACATAGTTCATTGAGCAGGCCAAGCAAATTTTAGCGAACCAAATATCAAGATATATCAACAGAGTAAACAATTCGCGCTCAACAAGAAACCTCGAATCCTAGCCCTCGCTTTAGTACAAGAATGTACACGGCCAACTACCCAGATAATCGTTACTGTCCGTGTAGTGCTAATTTGTGCTACTTGCTTTCTAGGTATGGAGTGCTTGTATGTCAAGGATTAGTAGTTTAGCGATGAAGAAAGTGAGGATGGAAAAGGAGGGAAAGGAGAATAAGTGAAAAAGGACGTGCAGAAGAGGGAAAGGTGCATTCGGAATTATGTTCTTCAAGCACCTTGTCAAGGGGATTAACTGGGTCCCGTTCGGATTATGTCCCAGAAAAGCAAACCAATCATTTGTCTTGCCCAAGAAGGGGTTCATGATGTGACCAATCTAGCCTATTCGACTAGGTTAACTGAATATTAAATTATTAAAGGATTTAAATCATGCGTACAGGATTTAAATCATGCGTACATCACACGTTTCTATATAAGTCATTTTAGTGTAAATCTCAATATCCTCCATTTTGTAATATATTGTATCCGATTGGGGTAAGTATAGATAATCCGAGGGACATAAATTACCTCTTTTATACTTTAGCAGTACAGACCATCTCTTTACACTGTCCATTTGCATCCCGAGCTTGATAATTAGCATGTCCGGGGAGGATCCTAACTTCAAATTTAGTCATATGGCATAGATGGGTTGTTGTTTGTTGAGCTTAACTCCATCGTGTTAAACATTAGGATCTCGATTGATCATATCAATCTTTATCAAGTGACGAAAATTCTTAGATCTTATATGGAGGGTGGCGGGTAAGTTATGTAAATACCTCTAATATGGAGTAATTTGAATTATTATACCGAAGGACATAAGCTTTCTTTTCACCGGATGAGGTAGCTGCCTTCTTCAGTTACTCCTACTTGCCATGGTGGTGATGGTTCGATTTCTCCCATAAGGGAATTAATAAACAAAGCATACCCGGATTAAAAAAAGAGAGAAGATAAGAGTATACCCGAGTCATGTGGGTCACACTAATTATTCCCTCCTTTTGTTTTAGCTTTCCCACCGTGAACTAAAAGGGCATGTTTTCGAGCCATGTTCTAGATTGTTCTGTGATCAGATCCACTATGAAAATCCTGCATCTTTCAGAGGTTTGACCAGATGAGAAAGCCCGCCAATGGCAATCCTCGGATGGGCTTTAGAGGGGGTGAATTGGTTGACCTGACCTTTTGAGCTTTCTTGTGGTTGTCACAGTGTGTAGATGGTGGAGATTGAGGTATAGGAGCTGTGATAAATGAAAAACTTTGTATGTACATAAAATAAGCAAAGACAGTATGAATGTAAAAGATACGGAAAATAGACTTATACAATCATCTGTTAATCCCTCCATTCGTATTGTCTTCCTTAGCTAATAGCCCAATAAAAATCGAGATCTAAAATAAGAAATCTTGTGATGTTAACTATGTCACTTGAAAATGTTTCAAGTTTGCCCACACCGATTGACTTATAAGTGATTATCCTCTGTATATGTTCAAGTGCGTTCAGAATCTGTGGTAGGTTCGAATGTATGTGCGGACATTGCAATTATCTCTCCGTCTTCAAAATCATCTCATTCTCCTACATGTTTTTCGGCAGCACATACCGTACACAAAAGTGGACACAGCAGGACTGGAAGCTCGTGCGATGGACTGAATCACAGCCCGTGGGAAGAGTGAGGGAGAGACTTCTGAAGGTGGCATCTTATCAGGGAGAGAACTTCTCAAGGTGGGGGACTTTTAATCAGGGGAAAGAGAGGAACTTCTGAGGGATGGTTGACTAGTGCTGTTGACTTGACACACTTGACAAACAAGGCTTTCTTCTGTTTTCGCTTGTTGCCCTTCACACAACGCTCTCTACCTTCAGCAATTCAGCATTTTGGCGCACCTCTGTCAAGTCTCCGTCCGGGTGAGTCCCCGATCTCTCTCTGTCCATTCATGCACTCACTCCCACATCATCGGATCATCTCTCTCTCAGTCTGTCTTCTCATTTGGATCACGTTTCATTTTCAAACATGTGCGAGTTCTGTGATGATTAGTGATGCAATGTTCGGGAGGTGTATGTTCTTGTTATGTTCGATCCACCACAACCATCATTATTCTCGAAAGAGTCTTTGCTCGTTGCATGAGTCAGTACTAATTGAATTCTCTTGTATGCTCTTGTTTTCTGTGTTCTTTTCTGTTTTTTTCCAATTACCTTGTACGGATGTCGTGGTTTGAAATCGTATCACAGCGATGTTATTTGCTTAGGATGTCATTCATTCCATTCTATAGGTCTTTTACACTTTAGTTGCGTCAAAGCTAGTTTAATTAATAGTGTATACGAAAACAACTGTGATAAGATGGAGAATGATAGGTTTGAAATTGATCTTTGCATAAGGCTCTTTTGTTTAATGTCGAATCTAGAGTGAACCCATTGTGAGTTATGTGATAAGATGGAGAAGGATAGGTTTGAAATTGATCTTTGTATAAGGCTCTTTTGTTTAATGTCGAATCTAGAGTGAACCCATTGAAAGTTTAGTGATCAACGGGAACTGAAGAGAAGCATTTTTTTGATCTCTTTTTTGTCCTTTCCTTCGAATTTTTCTTTTTTCAAATATGTTTGATCTTTGCTTCTCATTTTTTTAGATCGAATTTTAGCCTATGTAAAAATTAGTCGGACCGGTTTCATTGACATGTGTGACTTTATTTTGGTAGATTGATGAATTCAGTCATTTTTAAGGTTCTAACTTTTGAATGTTTGCTTGTTCATTCAAGCTTTTTTTCTTCATAATGTTTTTTTTTTTTTTGGGGTTGAATCCAATAGTTAGCTTGTGATTTTTTTTTTTTTTTGGAGCGAATAGCTTGTGATTATTTGGTGATTTTTGAATTTGGAGTTGAGAAATAAATTCTTTATTCCTCCAAAAGGCTTTTTTCTTCGTCGGATCCTCCGAAAGGTTTGAATTCGTGAATAAAAGTTGTTCCCGTGATTCTAATTTTTTTTCTAAAATTCATTTTTATGATTTTCATTTTTCCCCCCTTTTATTTGCTGACTCAACGTCCACCGGGGGACACGTCATGGCCAAGTCGACATTAGGTAGTAACGATTTAAAAATTTACTAGCATCAATACTTTGTAAATTGTAAAAACATAGAAAGTAAAATAAAATTCACGGAGGCGCGTGAGCTGACGCGCCGGCGACTGCTCAGCGCGACTGTCCTTCTTCTATATGCTGACTCCGGCGTTGACAGTAGTCGAATCTCTCTCTCTCTCTCTCTCTCTCTCTCTCTCCTCCTCCTCCTCCTCCTCCTCTCATGGCTTTTGCCACGACGGAGCCTCCGGAGATGGACCGCGACGTCCGGTGCAAACCGCGGGCCCGCTGCTTCAGGCCTGGGCGGCGGCGGCGGCGGCCGGCGCATCGGCTGCGAATGCCGATTCCACGTAAGAATGCGACTTCGATGATCGCGACACTCGCTCTGTCGGCTTGAATTTCGAACTTTCGGATGGTTCATCTCTGCGATCATCATTTCCCGCCTTCTCGAGCGGAGTTTTCTTACTCGAATCCGTCATAGATGTTTCAAAAGCCTCTTCCGGCTGTCCTGCTTGCTAGGATGTTCTTACGTTTCGTAATTCGGTGGAAGATGCGTGGCCCCCGGGGGGGGTGGGGGGGGGCGGTGGGGGTGTATGATCTTTTCGTTCCGGTGAGGGGGAGGCGGAGCTAGGTGCTAGTGATGAGTCAGAGAACACATATGCTTTGACTGCGCACTTCATTTGAAATAGACAGTATTGGATTAAGAACCAATTTTGCGTTTGTTTTGGACATAGATCGATGAACTCGTTAGGAGGAAGCGGATCAACGTGCTTGTGTTGTTGTACTTGTCTCGGTGATCTCGAGGATATGAATTTCTCATCCTGCCAAGCGTGTAATTTGGTCATGCAATCGTATATGAGACTTAGCCCCTGTTGAGTTCCCGCATAGTTATGAGGTGTTAGCTAGTTGATGAGTTGCGAATAGGCGCTTTTGATCATGTCTAGTCTTTGTTCTTGAAAATGTGCCTAGATGTACTTGCAAATAGTTAAAGAGTAAGAATTGAGATTGCGTAGTTTGACTCTTTAGTTTTGGTTATGTGGAACCCAATCTGTCATTCTTTATGAGCATTGCGCTGAGGCAATATCCATGTTATGTCTTCAACTTCATTCTTTTTTTATGTGTTTATTTATTTATTTTTTTCAATTGCAGTTAGAGTCTTTGAGATAGCATGGGTAGGACTATTCAGTTGTACGGGTTCTACTCACCAATTAGTGCAGAAGCAGTCAAGGATTTTCTGGAGCAATATCTTGGCAAAAAGACTGTTCATGCAGTGGAAATTCAGAAACCAAGAGTTGGAAAGCGAAGAACATGTGCACATGTTCAATTTACTGATAAATTTTATGGCGAATATATTATTTCTCTCGCTAATAATCAGAATCTCTGGTATGGCAATTCATATATAAAGGCAATGGAACGAGATTCTGATGTTGTTCCAAATCCCAAGGTCTTTCAGCACTCCCTGGATAATGTAACTTTGCATTTTGGATGTCAGACTTCTGAGGATACGTTCACTGCCTTGTGGGAGAGCCCAAATGCCTCTGTAAAATTTGGATTTGGCATGAGAAAATTGTTCTTCTTTTTAACCTGTCATTTTGTGGACTACAAGCTTGAGCTCTCCTATGAGAATATTTGGCAGATTCAGCTTCACCAACCATGTGGTTCAACTCTGAAGTATCTAGTCATTCAGGTTTGATGCTTCAACTTAATGCTTGAAGTTTTTAAGCCATAACATCGAATTGCTATGTTCTTATCGGTATTGGATATGTTGATGAATTGTATGCGGTAGGAGGGCCTAAACAGTGCAGGTTGTAGTGATTCACGATATATAAAAGAACTGCTGTTTTACTTCTCTAAGGGTGATACTCTTTCTAAGATGTTTGATTTAAGTAAACTTCCCCCATCCCCATATTATTGGTAGAGCAGCAATTTTCCTCTGTAATAGCACGATGGTTTTATGTGCCCGTCAAGCTGGACACTACTAATTCTTTTTTTTCTTTCTGTGGTCTTATTTCACCAGTTACTAGGTGCCCCTCGGATCCATGAAAAAGATTCCTGCTCTCTCAAATATTTTATGGCAGCTGCTGATGACCAATGGGTTAGGGAAGTTGATTTTACCCCATCTTTCTGTATTGGCCAATCTTCCTCTTTGTGTTTGGAACTTCAGCATCATCATCAGCTTCCTGATTTTGATAAGTATCTTGATCACTACAAAGAACAGAGTAGGTGGTTCACCCTGAAAAGTGCCCCTCCTCGTACTTATCGTTCAGATCTTGTACCTGTTGTGCTTCCACCAGCTGGAGTTGCATTGCCATATGGAATCTTGTTCAAGGTCTGTTCCTTGGTTCAGCATGGGTATCTACCATGGCCTGTTCTGGATCGAAAATTTTTCCGGCTGGTTGATCCGAGAAGAATGGACATGAATGTTGCTTGCATAGAACATGCTTTGGAAAAACTGGGTCATCTAAAAGATTGCTGTTACCATCCTGTAACTTGGCTTGAGGAGCAATATCGGCGGTATCTGGGTTCTGACCATAAACCTACAGCTGGCACTCTTTCTCTAGATGATGGGTTGGTGTATGTGCGTAGGGCTCAAGTAACTCCTTCTAAGATGTATTTCTGTGGTCCAGAAGTGAATGTTTCGAATCGGGTGCTGCGTAACTATCCTGGAGATATCGATAATTTTCTCCGTGTTTCTTTTGTTGATGAGGAGCTTGACAAAATTTATTCAACAAATTTGTCTCCACGTAACTCTGCAAATGAAGAAAGGCAGAGTGGAATTTATAAGAGGATAGTCTCAACATTGAGAGATGGAATTGTTATTGGTGATAAGAGGTTTGAGTTTCTTGCCTTTTCATCAAGTCAATTACGTGATAGTTCTCTTTGGATGTTTGCTTCCAGTGAAGGGCTTACTGCAGCAGATATAAGAAAGTGGATGGGGGATTTTCATAATATACGAAATGTGGCAAAATATGCTGCCAGACTTGGTCAGTCCTTTAGTTCGTCAATGGAAACTCTTAACGTCAGGAAAGATGAAGTTGAAAGGATACCAGATGTGGAAATTAGAAGGGGTGGAGTTAAATATGTTTTCTCTGATGGTATTGGGAAAATATCTCACCAATTTGCTCTGGAAGTGGCTAGAAAATGCGGTCTTACAATTTCAACCCCATCTGCATTTCAGATTCGATATGGTGGGTTCAAAGGTGTTGTGGCGGTGGATCCAACTTCATCAAAGAAATTATCATTAAGAGGCAGCATGCTCAAATATGAATCATCAAATACGAAACTAGATGTTTTAGCGTGGAGCAGGTATCAGCCTTGCTTTCTTAATCGACAGATTATTACTCTTTTGTCTACTCTTGGAGTCGAGGATCATATTTTTGAAAGGAAGCAAAGAGAGGCGCTATGTCAATTGGATGCTATTTTAAAGGATCCTCTGGTGGCGCAGCATGCGCTGGAGCTTATGTCTCCTGGAGAGAATACGAAGGTTCTTCTAGAAATGCTTATCTGTGGTTATGAGCCAGATGTGGAACCCTTTCTATCAATGATGCTTCGAACATTCTGTGCATCGAAGTTGCTTGACTTGCGTACCAAAGCAAGGATCTTTGTGCCAAATGGAAGATCAATGATGGGATGTTTGGATGAAACAGGGACTTTGGAATATGGTCAGGTGTTTGTACAATTCTCTAGGGTCGGAAATTTGCAGTTTGGAAGCAAAACTATGCTAAAGTCGAGCAGAAGTGAGTCGCTGCTCGACACCTTTATTTTTCAGGGAGAGTTGGTGGTTGCGAAAAACCCTTGCTTGCATCCTGGAGATGTCCGTGTCTTAAAGGCTGTTAATGTTCCATGTCTGCACCATATGGTTGATTGCATTGTTTTTCCTCAGAAAGGAAAGAGGTAAATTTTTTCCTTTTACTGCTGCCTGCTGGTACTCATTTTTTTTACCATGTCAGTTCTTCTCATTCCTACTGAGTAACAATCTAGGCAGATGAGTCTGGATGCATCTCTCTCTGTTTTTTTCTTTTTCAATATTTATTGTCTGAAACCTCTGGTCTCAGCCAACCGCCCCCCCCCCCCCCAAAAAAAAGGAGAAAAAACCTAGTGGGTTTGTTTGGGAATTGTGATTATTTTATAAAAAAGTAGAGGGTGCGCTAGTTTGTTCATAAAGATACCAAGGTGGTGTTGACAATGTGCAAAAATTTTTATGAGAAATATCTTTTCAAGGCTATCAAGGACAGAGTATTAAGCATGTGAATGAACTGAATGACGTATCAGCATTTTCTTTGTTTGGTCATTTATTTATTTATATAGATAGAAACATTCATGTAACTGGGGTGCGCAAAAGATATTGTATGAACAAACCCATGTCGTCCATCCTAGACGACCATATGTAAGCAGATAAAATCATGATCACATTACTTCTGAACTCCATTTTTTCCCCTAGTTGGTCAACTGGCATCTCTGGCTATAAGTAGAACTTGACATATTTCTTCAGCTGTGATTATCATTGTTGCTCTCATGTTATTTACTTAATAGATACCAAAAAGATTGATTTATCTGGACTTTCTTTAGATGGTAAGTTTCATAATTACAAGCAATCATGGAACAAATCTAGATTAGATTTCCCTGTTTGTTCATGCAAGTTCTGCTCTGTACCAGATAGCATTTACACATAATCTAAATGATTTTCTGATATTTTGCTACTAACCTCCAGGCCACATCCAAATGAATGTTCGGGAAGTGATCTAGATGGAGACATCTACTTTGTTTGTTGGGATCCTGATCTGGTTCCTCCTTGTTTTTGTCCACCCATGGATTATACCCCGGCACCTACTGTAACTCTTGATCATGATGTCACCATTGAGGTACTCATTGGCCACTAATAGACAGCTACACCTATTATCTCTGAAAGCACATGCATGCTTGCCCGTTAACATTACCTTTGAGAGGACCACACTGATGTAGTTTGCATTCATATTGTTCGAGTGATATGCTTATGTGCAAAATATCTTGTATGAGGCTGTTGAATGAGATCAATGACTTACCAAAAAAAAATAAGATCAATGACTTTTAAAGAACAGTTGCGGTGGTAATTTAGTGTGGTTTTCTTTTACCCAGATATATCATATTCTTTTGACAAGCAATATGAACAGAAATTTTGCTAAAACCTCAGTTGAATGTCCTATAGTTGTCATCTTTGGCATTGACATTCCATGCTTTTTGGCTCTTCAAATATATTTGTAGTCCTAAAATACAATATGTAGCATGGGATAGGCTATGTTCTGGTACTTCTGAATGGAGAGTTTCTATGTGCAACCATTAGTCATCTATCAGGGAAACCAGTAGATGCACAAGTGCCGGATATCACTAGATCCCCTTGTAGTTTATGAAGGAATGAGATACATGAAAGCTAGATCATATGTATGCACTGCTTAATTCAATTTATTGGGGAACTTAGTTGGCAATGTTTGTTACAAAGCAGATATCTGGGCATCTACTCTGTTTTGTTAGCATAGTGTAATTCTTGTTGCTCAGTATGTGAACCTTCTAGTTCTTTGACCTGTTAAAGAATGTGTCCTTCTGTTCCGTAGGGTGTCTCTTCAAACTTTACTTGCAAAGTCTTTCTCATTTGACATTTCTATATTAGTTTCATGAGGAACTTCATTTGTTAGCATCTGCCGCTAATACATACCTTCTTAGTGGATAACTGATAAAATCATGCTAACCCAACTTAATGTTTTACCATCCAGGAAGTCGTGGAGTACTTCGCAGATTACATGGTCAATGATAGTTTAGGGGTTATTGCAAACTCTCACACAGTGTTTGCAGATAAGGACCCAAGTAAGGCGTGCAGCAAATCATGTACTGAGCTTGCAGAGTTATTTTCCATAGCAGTTGACTTCCCGAAGACTGGTGTTCCTGCTAAAATTCCGTGTCATCTGCGAGTTAGAGAATACCCAGACTTTATGGAAAAGTCTAATAAGTCCACCTATGAGTCTCAGCATGTCATTGGGAAGCTTTACAGAGAGGTCAAGGGGATTGCACCACACACTAATTCTATAAATTCCTTCACGAGGGAAGTTGCTCTGAGCTCCTATGATTGTAGAATGGAAATAGAAGGCTTTGAGGACTACATCATGGAAGCCTTTCAGAACAAACTTGAGTATGATTGCAAATTGAGGAGGTTGATGCATTATTATGACATCAAAACCGAGGCCGAAATGCTGAGTGGGAATATCCTTACGAAGTCGAAATATTTTGATAAAAAAAGAGACCTGGAAGGTATAAATTCTGCTGCGAGGTCCTTGAGAAAGGAAGCCAGGTCATGGTTCGATGATACAGAGTCTGGATCAGCTTCTGGAGGTGTTAATATTTATGCAAAGGCATCTGCTTGGTATCATGTGACCTACCACCCTAATTTCTGGGGCCGCTATAAGGAGGAGGCTCATGAAGATCATTTCTTAAGTTTTCCGTGGTGTTTTTATGACAAGCTACTTCACATAAAAAGAGAGAGGGCTGCTGTAGAGAAGTTGGCAGACATCAGCATTTGACTGCAGATTCTGAGTTAAATTTTCCAAAGCATTCAAGTATATCTTAGATGTATGTCTTCCTTGTGAAGGCAAATTATTTGCATCAGTTCTCATGTAAGTTCCACGGACATGCTCTTATGACATATGTCAATCTGTAATAAGTTTGGTACTGTTGTGTATTACTTTTATGTGTGGATATATATAAGGAACTACTTTTTATCTCAGTGTCATAGTTATGGAGGCAAACGATCCAATGTCGCTGCTAGTCTATTCAATGAAAACAGCATGCATGTCGCCATATTTTTTCAAGTGAAAGTTCTTTGTCCCCCTTTCGGATTTCTTTACCAGAATTCTTGAGATATTCATTGTTCATTTCTTTAGTTTCTCTCTAGGACTGCGGAATGGGGTTTGAATCTCTAGTGTAGCATTCCCTAAGGCACTCATCGACTCTAGCAAGCGATTGATATTGAAATGGAAATGCTGACACTGAAATCACCATGAAAGGACACTTAATTTAGATATAACAGAGTAATTTAGGGCGCGTTTGGTTGTGTTTTGTTTAAAAATTGTTCCGTGGAACAGAAATAGAAAAAAGTATTTCTGTTCGGGAACAATTTTTGAACAAAAATACGCGTTTGGTAAACTTGTTCGGGAATAAAAAATAAAAAAAACATGTTTGGTAAATTTGGATAATTTTTTTATTTCTTTTATTTTTTCTATTTTTTTTTTTTTTCTTTTTCTTTTTCATTTTTTTTTCTTCTTTTGGCCGGCCGCCGCCAAGGCCTTGGCCGGCGACCGCCGGCGAGGGCCGAGCTCGCCCGGGCCGCGGGCGAGGCGCGGCCTCGCGGCCACCGCCAGCGAGGCCGAGGCTCGCCGGCCGCCGGGCGAGCTCGGCCCGCCGGCCCGGGCGAGCTCGGGGCCGGATCCGGGCGAGATCGAGCCGCCCAGCCGGCGCGAGGTCGGCTCGCTTGATCCGGCGAGGCCGAGCTCGCCGCCGGCCGGCGAGCCGCGCCTCGCCGGCCACCGCGCGAGGCCGAGGCTCGCCCGCCGGGCGAGCTCGGGCTCGCCGGATCCGGACGAGATCGAGCTCGCCCAGCCGGCGCGAGGTCGGCCTCGCCATGGCCGGGCGAGCTCGAGCTCGCCCGGATCCGGCGAGGTCGACCTCGCCCGGCCGGCCGGGCGAGCCTCGGCCCGCCGAGCCACCGCCAGTGACGCCGACTGGCGGTGGCTCGGCGAGGCCGAGGCTCGCCGGCCGCCGGGCGAGGTCGGCCTCGCCATGGCCGGGCGAGCTCGACTCGCCGGATCCGGGCGAGCTCGACCTCGCCCGCCCATGGCGAGGCCGACTCGCTCAGCCTACGGCGAGCCTCGGCCTCGCCGGGCCGGCGAGCCTCGGGGCCGGGCGGGCGAGGCCGCTGTCGTCCGGCCGGTCGCCGGCCGTGGCCGAGGCCGGCGACCGCCTCGGCCGTGAAAGAAGAACAAGAAAATAAAAAAAAAAAAAAAAAAAAAGTGTTTCGATTGTGTTCCGTAAACAAGAAAAAGTTTTTTTTGTTTTCGTTTTGCTTTTTGTTCTTTAACAAAAGAAAAAAAGCGAATGTAAACGCACACAAACGCGTTTCTGTTCCTTTTTTGTTCCCAGGAACAAAAGAACAGAAATTTCTGTTCCTGGGAACAGAAATAAGTGGCAACCATGCAGGCCCTTAGGTACTAGCGATTTTATTCTAGTTAATTGAACTTTAGGGCAGTAGAGTCATCTTCAAAAGATGCATCAATGGCGTTTGAGAACAATGAACATTAGAGTCCCTTCCTTGTAGCTCGATTCCAGTAGGTGGCTGAAATCCTGAGTCTTTTCCACAAGACGTTGAAAGAGTTCGTCGATGATCTCGCTTCCGAAGTGTTTTCTGATGATCCCCTCCAAGCCCGCTCTTAGATGTAGCACAATATCCTGTGCATGGACTCCACCTTCATACCTCGTTTGGGTGTCAAGCAGCTCCATCTTCTCTATGTGAAAACTACTGTCCATGTTGACTAGCCGCACAATCTCTGCCGGAGACGCAGGATACAGTGGCATGTTGAAGCAATCCACTTGCTCTTCACTTATTATTCCCTGCAGTGAAAAGCTCGCCCATTTATGGCTCTCTGTCAGTTGAATGAAGTTAAAAGTTCATGCAGTCTAATGTTGATCTCTCTGATAGATGACCATCATGGGAGAAAATTTTAGTGGCCTAACAGATAAGCTGTCAAATCTCGGGATTAGAAGAATTGTGAAAACATTATTGAAAAAAAGGACATTATAATAGAGTTGCATATTCTAAGAAACTTGAGTAAAGCTTCCGTTCTTGGATGCGAGACTACCGTGGCGGTATTATTTGTCGTGCTGTCTATAGATGTGCATACGCATGAAACCTTTTCTTAAGTTGAATAAACTTCATATCCCAGGTAGACTTATTTTTTCCTTCTTCAGTCTAATAAAAGATTATAAGGAAAAGGTCGAACAAGAGTTGGGAGATATTGTGATACCATACCTCTTTGGCCATGTCCATGAGACTCAATCCAATGAGATCATACATTACGCATATGGGTATCTTAGAATATGGAACATCATCTGGTTTTCCAGGCATGGTTAGTACTGCTATCCCTCCTGCGGCAATCTCTTCTGCTCTAGATTTCAGAAACGCTTCCATATCCTTGTTGAACTGACCTGCATATGCATTGCACACTGCCTCGGAAGCATTTGTGCAGTGAATTTTCCCCTTATTCCATGCCAGACAGTTTCTATTCGATATCTCATCAGGAATTCTCGAAAGCCACTGGAGGGCATACTGTGAGTGCACGAAGTGGAGGGAAGACTCAGGGAACAGCCGCCCGTGAAATGACCCCGGAACCCCGGCAGCATAGTAGGGTTTTTCTGGAGGGAGGGACTTGAAGAGGGTGTTGAAGTCATTTGCAGCATGATCATTGAAGAAAACCTGGAATTCGGGCATCTCGGTAAGGAGGCCTTTGGATACGAGATTCTTTTGGATGGCATGGATGGCGTTTTGCATGGCAATGAAGGTGTTTGGTCCGACCGAGCAGCCAAGGTCAGCAAGGCGGATTGTTGCAGGACAGGAGGAGACATAAGCTTCTATGTCGAGCTTGCCAATGATTGCCTCGTCAATCATGGCCTTCAGAACATTTGTGGTCGCTCTCTGTAAAACGGTATTCAAATTCGTGAGGATGACAATTCATCCCCTAGTGGAAAGGTCAAGTAATGCACGTAGAATCAGCACTTTCTCTCGGGAAAATAAATAAATGAGGAGACTGACTACAAGAAACGTGAAATCAGCATGAATGTTAGCATCTATCAGGATATTTCCGAGGCAAGTTATGTAGCATTAGGGAGTTATACAGTGAGAGTAAAAGTCTGATTTGTAGCAGCGTCTTTATCTGCTGCAGCACGGGGTTCACGGTTTCTGCATCTGTCATTTACTTGCACATTTGCTTAGCGACAATATCAAAAAAATGCATGAAAATAAAAACCTGGAAGTAAGAGTTCTTGCTGTAGCTGTAATCCCCCTCCCCGGCGTTCATCGGGTATGCCGCCGGCAGTTGGGTTTCAGCATCGCTCATCTCTCTCTCTGTGAACTTCTCGATTCCCCCCCTCAAGTGCTGGACAACTTGAACTCAGCTGTCATTTTGGTCAGGGGTTCAGTACCTTTTTATATCAAGCGAACCTCATCGGCGGTCTGAATCTTTCAAGAGACTTGTCGGAGCGATCATCAGCAAAAGCGAAAATTCAATGCACAACTAACGTCGGTCTTAATCCTCCGCTTCGGTTCAAATGGTTTAATAAAGCAGCCAGAGTAGGCTTTTTTTACACGAGACAACGCAGCATTCAACCTCAATTCGATCGTGCATATCTTAGACTTTTCAAGGAGTGATTATTCCGAATTTTCTGAGTAAATCACTTGTCTCCAGATCAGCATGTCCTCGAAAATAGGCAGGATTTCCATCCAAGTCAAAAGTCAATTGCGCAAAGTCAAAATTTGATGCCTTGAGTAATCATAATGAAAGTTCAGTTTTTTTATTGCCAAACCCAAAATTTTCCTCTAAAGAAGTTAAAATACTGCATATTTGAAGCTCTGCTTGCCTTCATCTTCTACAGGCTATCTGTGGAGGGCATAGTTAGATGTACTCATCTAACTTAGGTTGTTTGTGAAATTTGAGTTTGGTACTTTAAGCTATTCGAGTATCTGGTGTTGATTGATGACCACCTAGGCTTTCATCAATTGTGGCCGTCTTTGCATTCCGACCCTATACTTCATATTTATAGAGAGTCACACAAATCTATGGCTCTTGATGATCGGGAACCTAAGATCGACATTAGAGGTCATAATTGGCACCTCTTGTTTTACTAGGTGAAAGGCCCAAACAACTTATCAGTGCACTAGCTCACCAGATGTTTTGGTACTCTAATAATCTAATTATTGAAACAGGCAAGATATCTTACTATGAGGCACTCGGAATTTCCCCTGCTAATCCTATCACGGATGGCCTAATATGTAGACGTGTTACCAAACGCAATAATCCTTTCCACTGGCATGAGATTCTCGTTGCATGGAACCAAACAAGATATAAGTTCTTTCTTCATAAACACAATATGGTGACTGGGCAATTTTCCTCAATTAATAATAGGATTTTTATTAATAAAAACCAGAAAAAATGCACAACCTTCTACTAGAAGGCAAATTTATTTTTTTTTTTTTTTTTTTTATTTTTTATTTTTTAAATTTTATACAAGCAAATCTTGAGTAGGGAGTAAAGGACAAGCGTAGGAATCAACTACTATCGGACAGAGCGGGCAATAACATTGGTAAGCACACAAGCATCTACGCATCGATCATTATCTATACTTTATCTGCATTTTAAAATGATGAAGAGTTGAATTCCTTCTGTGTAGCATGATTCAAGTTCTTGACAACACTCGTCCGACAGCTTCCGAAACCAATCGATCGAACAACTCGTCGATTTCGTCCTTGTTGAAGTGCTTTGCAAGCATGCCTTCCATTGCTGCCCTCACGTGCGCCATCCATCCGCGGACGTCGTGTGGGGCGATGGGTTTGTTAGCTCCATCGCTTCAATGGTGAAATCGCCATTTTTGGTGACTAGCATAGTCATCTCTTCCGGTGAGGGCGCATTCAGTGGCAAGTTGAAGGAATCCACTCCATCTTCACAGACTAGACCCTATAAACAGTAGGCAAAAAAGCAAAGGCGGTTTACATTTTGAAGGCTTTATTAGTATTGGGCTTAAGGCCCGTCCGCCCAAGTTGGGCCCAGAAAGCCCGGCCCACGGGAATAGGGCCCGTGGAAGGAGAGAGGTATAAAAGGGAGGAGAGAGAGAGAAAAATGCACCGTTTTGTTTAAAGAAAAAGACGTACGTTTTCTCTCTATGCACTCTCTCTCTCTCTCGTTTTCTTCAAAGCAAAAACAGTGAAGCGCTCGAAGGATTTTGCTTCCTCGGATTGAACAGGGCCTAATTTCTCTTCCTCCATTGGCGTTAGTGTCTAATCTGTGGCTAAAAAGGTACGCTCGAATCCGTGGTGTGCTTTAGAATCGGTGATACGTGCTGTTTTCCCGGGCTCATCTTCCACATTGATTTAGGGGTTCGATTTAGTGTCGAATCCGCTTTTCGGGGATCCGTTATTCCCGACATTAGTATCAGAGCCCTAGTTCACGTTTTTCTCAACCTGTTTGATGTTTTTGATTGATTTTTTGCGAAAGAAATTCGGCCGTACGGATCGGGGCAAGAAATCCCGACACCCGAGCGCTGTTCGTCATTTTTCCTGAGTTTTCGTAAGTCGAAATCAATTTCTCAAGGCACTGGGTGAAAGAGGTCGTCGAGACGAGTCCGGCGACATGTCGTGCGCCGCCGGGAGACGCCGCACGCGCCCACACGCGCGGCCAGAAGGCGCTGCGCGTGGGCGCGACGCGCCCGGAAGCGCTGGCTCGCCCAGCGCGTGCGGCACACATGCCGATCGGCGAACCGGCACGTGCGCGCCGCTGGTGGCGAACCGGCACGCGCCGGTCGGCGAATCGACGCGTGCTGACGTCACCGTGACGTCACCCAACGGTCGGTAACCGCCGGGATGACGTCACCGATGACGTCATCGCCGACGATAGTTGGCCGGGTGGTCACCGGCCGGCGACCCGACCGGAGACCCGACCCGCGGACGCCTGGCACGCGCGCGGCACGTGCAGTCGGTTCGTCTGACCGGTCCAGTCCGACCGGTCCGACCACCGACGACCTGACCATTGACCCTCTGACCGTTGACCGTTGACCGACGACCTTTGACCCGAGAAAAAAAAAATGTGTTTCTTTTTCAATTAAGTCTATGTGGATTATATGTGATCCCTTATTTGTTCTGCATTTGTTGCAGAAACAATGCCTCCCCTGAGGTTGCGCACACCTATTCGCACAATTACCGATGAGCAAAAGAAAAGGCTGTCACCACCGCCCGCGGTGGCCTTGCTGGTTAAGGCTTAGTACCCTATGGGGAAGGGGAGGAGTTCGAGACTTGCAGGCCGCGTTGCTTCAATGCAAAACGCGCGTCTTACCTACGCTTGGGGGTCGGCGGGGGCCCCCGGCACTCCAGGGTTTACTCTCCACCGCGAAGCAACGTGCGGAGGTTCCCTGGGTACCAAAAAAAAAAAGGCTGTCTAAGTTGATAGTTGAGCTGACTGATCATCGATGGGAGAGTGGTGACTTAATTGATCACGTCCTTGAAGTCAACGGCAAAATTCAAAAGGTCATATGGAATGGTCGTCATATGCCACAGTCAGAGATGGTGCGATTTTTCATGAACACTCTTCCACCTGAATGGCAAGATGTGTTGAATCGCATATGGGATGTCAACGGAGCTGCTTCATATAAGAAAATTGTGATGGATTTTGTAAATGAATATTACTGTATTGTTACAAGAGAAAATATCAAGTAATTGAACAAAAGATGATCTTTCCCAGTTCGTGTGCTGACTTGGTGTTAGTTGTATTGGCTGATTTTTGTTAAGTGTGTTTATGGACATATTATGCAATGTTTACTACCTGATTGTTGATGATGTAGCAACCAATATGTTAGTTGTATTAATTGAAAGCATTATTTTTTTTATTGGATATCATTTATCTGTTACTTTCTGTTATTGCTGGTTGCTGTGGGTAATTAGCTATGGGTAGTTTTAGAAGTTTTTGTAACTTCATAGAATTGATTTTGCATGAGACAATCATATAAATGATAGTTCTAAGTTAGGATTTTTGGAGGATGATTGGAAACGTAGTGACCTTTTGATTCTGAAGCCTTACTTGAAATTATTCATTAATATGATGGGTCTATGTAAAAGGGGATGCATAAATTATAGGCATTAATAATTCGTGCATATTGGTCTGATGTGTTCAGATCAATGGCTTCAGCCACAAAGAGCATAGTTGCCGAGCTGAACAAAGGTGAAAAGCTCAATGGTGACAACTATGAAATTTGGCAAATGAAAATCCAGTATATGCTGGAAGAGCAAGAAGCACTTGAGGCTCTTAACCTAACCATGGTAGAACCTGAAGAAGGAAACACTGCGCAGCACAAGAGAGATAAGGAAGCATTTGCTGCATGGAAAAGAAAGAACTCTCTTGCTCGCATTACGTTACTGAGCAACATGGACAATGACGTCATGCGAGAGTTTAGGCGTTTTGACAATGCCAAAGAAATGTGGGAAGCATTGGCGGCAAGATTTGGTCACACTTCGGTGACCAGACTGAGGCAGCTCACTATCAGGTTTGACTCTTATAAGAAGCCTCATGGTCAGACCATGAAGCAACATCTTAGAAAGACGTCAAACATGATAAATGAGTTGAAAGATGTTGGCCATGTCCTGACAAATGAGCAGCAAGTGCAAGCAATGATTCGTTCCTTGCCTTAGAGTTGGGAGCATATGAAGGTGTACCTAACCCATAATGATAATATCAAAACTTTCGGGGATGCAATGCGTCATCTTGAGCTGGAAGAGGACCGCCTCTTGGCGGCTAAGCCGGATGCTGAACTCTATCATGCTAGTTCTAGCTCACATGGAGCTTCGAGCTTCAAGCGCAAACGTCCTAACTAGTTTGATAAAGGGAAAGGCAAGGAAGTAGGTCCTTCAGGGAAGAAACCCAAGCTTAACCAACATGAAAGAGGAAAGCGTCCTCGAATGAAGAAGCTTACAATGGTGAAGTGTTTCAATTGTGACAAGAAGGGTCACTATGCTTGCGACTGTCGTGAGCCAAAGAAGGTAAACACCCCTTGTGCTTTTCAGAACTTTACTTTTGTGTTGAGTTATGTATTCTTAACTAAGTCTAATCCTTTGTGGACTGTAGATTCAGGAGCGACAGACCATGTAGCGAAAGATAGAGGGTCCTTCGTGGAATTTCGACGAGTACCAACTGGAACTAAGTGGGTCTATGTGGGAAACAACTCTAGAGCTGAAGTGAAAGGAATTGGCACCTGCCAACTGAACATGCGTGGTGGACGCACTTTGTTCCTTCATGATGTATTGTATGCTCCAGAGATTCGTCGGAATTTAGTGTCTGTTTTAGTGTTGGTTAGACTAGGTTTTAATATGAACTTCTATAATAGAGGTGTGGATTTGTTTTTAGATACAAATTACTATGGTTGTGGTTATTTTCTGGATGGTTTCATTGTATTAGATATTGACTATGTTAATGCAAATGTTTGTTATTCCCTTATCACATCTCCTAATACCTATGATAATGATGTGAATGTGTGGCATGCTAGACTTGGTCACATTGGCCAACAACGTATGAATAGACTAGCCAAAGAGGGCTTGTTGGGCAACATTGAAAAAGTCGATTTGCCCATATGTAAGCATTGCCTAGAAGGGAAAACGACACGGAAACCATTTGGAAAAGGTAAAAGAGCTGAATTTCCTCTGCATTTAATCCATTTTGATGTCTGTGGTCCAATGAATGTGAAAGGAAGGCATGGGGCTGTTTATTTCATCACTTTTATAGATGATTATACTCGATTCGGATATGTCTATTTGATTTCTCATAAATCTGAAACAATAAGTTGTTTCAAAAGGATTATGAACCTGGTAGAAAATCAATTAGACAAGAAAATAAAAACATTAAGATCCGATCGGGATCGAGAATATTTATCTGATGAGTTCAGAAAATTATGTGATGAAAAAGGAATAGAAAGACAGTTGTCTATTCCGTATACTCCTCAACAAAATGGTGTTGCGGAGAGAAGAAATAGAACCCTACTAGAAATGGTTAGGTCCATGATGGCGCATACTAACTTACCTATTACTTTTTTGAGTGATGCGTTGTTAACTGCTGCCTATATACTTAACCGGGTGCCTTCCAAATCAATTACTTCCACTCCATATGAGTTATGGACAGGTAGAAAACCGGACTTAAGTTTTCTTAAGCCATGGGATTGTGCTGCCTATACACATGAGTCCTCTCACAAGTTTGGGAAATTGGGTCCCAGAGGAAAGAAGAGTATTTTCATAAGATACTCGGAACACTCGAAAGGATATATGTTCATAGGTGAGCAGGAAAGTGGGAGTATAACTGAATTTGAATCACGAGATGTCACATTCTTAGAGGATGAGTTTCCTAAGAAGGGCGAAATAAGGGAAGATTACTCCCTATTTGAAACCTTGGATCAAGATAATGATCTTAGTGGAGTTCGTCCAAGTGGGAGTAATATGAGAAGTGATGAATTGAATTCAAGTCATTCTCAATTACGACCACATGATGAGACGACATCATTATTACCTAATCCAAATGGGAGCATGATGGGGATTGATGTGCAAAGTGTACAATCTCTCATACGGCAAACAAATCCCCAAAGTATTCCCCGTCGACGTTTTGACATTGAATGGGAAACTTTTATGGTTGCTCCACAAGATGAGGATGAACCAAGAAATATTAATGAGGCTCTGAATTGCCCTGGTAAGGAAAAATGGATTCATGCAATGGAAGAGGAAATGGAGTCAATGAAATCAAACCAAGTCTGGGAACCGGTTGATCTTCCAAAAGGACGCAGAACTATTGGGAACAAATGGGTTCTCAAAATAAAGCGAAAGGCTGATGGCTCGATAGAAAGGCATAAGGCTTGCCTTGTGGCGAAGGGGTATAATCAATAGGAAGGAATTGATTATGAAGATACATTTTCTCCTGTAGTGAGATTTACCTCGATTCGCATTATTCTGGCAATAATGGCTAGTCTGGATCTTGAGTTGCTTCAAATGGATGTAAAGACTACTTTCCTCAATGGAGAATTAAATGAAGAAATATATATGAAACAACCTGCTGGTTTCATAGTGAAAGGCCAAGAAGAAAAGGTATGTCGACTTTTGAGGTCGATATATGGCCTTAAGCAGTCATCAAGACAATGGTATATACGTTTTCATAATGCCATAATGGCATATGATTTTACAATGATAAATGAGGATCATTGTGTATATATCAAAAGATCCAATGATCAATTTGTGATCATATCATTATATGTTGATGATATACTAATTGCCGGAAGCAATAGAGAGTTTGTTAATATTGTCAAGAGTTGGTTATCTTCCAACTTTGAGATGAAGAATATGGGTGAGGCTGCATACATTCTTGGAGTTAAGATTTCAAGAGATCGTTCGAAGAGATCGTTGTCTCTTTCGCAAGAAACATATGTAAATAAGGTTCTTGAACGATTTCGTATGCAAGATTGTAAATCCATAGACACTCCTATTGCAAAAGGTGAAGGATTGAGCCATAGACTGTGTCCAGGGACTCCACAAGAGAAGGAACAAATGAAACATGTTCCTTATGCTAGTGCTATTGGGAGTTTGATGTACGCTATGATGTGTACAAGACCCGACATATGTTTTGCAATTGGAATGGTGAGTAGATACCAATCCAATCTAGGTCCAGCATATTGGAAGGCCGTTAAGAGAATACTAAGGTATCTGAAAGGAACTGCTGATTACAAGTTGAATTACCAAGGAAATGATCTGTGACTTGAAAGCTATTTAGATGCTGATTGGGGAGGAGATTTAGATGAAAGAAAATCTACCTCTGGATTTGCTTTCTTACTAAACAATGGCGCCATATCATGGAGCAGTAAGAAGCAAACGTGTATAGCCTTATCCACGATGGAAGCTGAGTTCGTGGCATTATCAGCAGCAGTACAAGAAGGAGTTTGGCTTAAGAGATTTTTGGATCATTTAGGTGTTATTGAGAAAGCTGCAAATCAATTATTGGTTAACTGTGATAGCCAAGCAGCTATAGCATACACCAAAGATCCAAAGTATCATGGCAAGACCAAACATATAGATACCAAGTATAACTTTGTAAAAGATATGGTTGCACAAAAAGATGTGAACTTACAGTACATATCTACGCATAGAATGGTAGCAGATCCTATGACAAAGCCAATACCTAGAGATGTATTTTGTGGTCATGTAAAATCTCTAGGATTGCGTAGAGTCTGATGTACTGAATTGTAATTTCCCTGAGTTGTTCACATTTATGAAATTTTGTTTTTCATTTGATTAATGCCTATGAATCTTTGTTTGATCTTTATGCATCTAAATGCTTAGTGCATTACTTTATTTTGAGAAAGTATGTCGAACAGATATAAGATTAGCCCACTCATATAGGTAATCGCCTCTATTTACTGTGTGATAAATAGAGATGAGATTGTTTTTAAGCTTATTATCTAGGTGATAATCGAGAGCTAAAGCTTAAAACACGTATGTCGCCTTAACTAAGTGTTAAGATGATGACATAATACTTACTATGTCTGAAAGTAAAATACCCCACAGTTCTGATGAATTTTGTAAATGAGTAGATACGTGAACTCAAGTTAGACATTGGATATGTTTGAACTATCATCTGTACGGTATTGAAAGGTGTAGACATACACTCCATGGGAAATGAGTTAATACCGTAATACGTATTTCATACTACGTATGCATGAGACGACCAATAAGAGTGGCAAAAAGTTTGATATCAACTTTTATAACGTGTGAGACTCTTGAGGAAAAGAGTTCCTCAATTTTTAGTCCCCTCATGACTCTTACTTATTTTTAAGATTTCTATTTAGTATTTGTTATCTTAGGGTGTTGCCAATGGTCATGAGATGATTCGATCTAATGGGACATTTCTAGAAAAGCAAGCTGAACTGAAATTGAGAGTTTGAAGGAAAGAGGAAGATCGATTTTGAAGAATCACATTGTGTTTTTGTATTCACTGGTCGACCAATTATGACTGTCTTTAGGATAATCATAGTTGTGAATATCATTGTTTAAAAGAGATCAAGAGAGATATAAATGTGATCGATCAATCTAGGGCACTGCATACTAAATCTACTCAAAGCGTGACGTCCATTATGAGCTGCTATATATTCCTAACAGATGTATAGCAACGAGTTCTCAAAGTATGCTGGTCACACGGATTATTCACCGGTATGAATGTTGAAGAGAGATAAAGAGAATCATGTTCGGCCCACCATGTGCGAGTGGGAGATGAAGGCTTTATTAGTATTGGGCTTAAGGCCCGTCCGCCCAAGTTGGGCCCAGAAAGCCCGGCCCACGGGAATAGGGCCCGTGGAAGGAGAGAGGTATAAAAGGGAGGAGAGAGAGAGAAAAATGCACCGTTTTGTTTAAAGAAAAAGACGTACGTTTTCTCTTTATGCACTCTCTCTCTCTCTCTCTCTCGTTTTCTTCAAAGCAAAAACAGTGAAGCGCTCGAAGGATTTTGCTTCCTCGGATTGAACAGGGCCTAATTTCTCTTCCTCCATTGGCGTTGGTGTCTAATCTGTGGCTAAAAAGGTACGCTCGAATCCGTGGTGTGCTTTAGGAACGGTGATACGTGCTGTTTTCCCGGGCTCGTCTTCCGCATTGATTTAGGGGTTCGATTTAGTGTCGAATCCGCTTTTCGAGGATCCGTTATTCCCAACACATTTAATTACTTGAAAACTTATCGATAGTGAGGAAATTCATATCTAAAATGTCGTTCACGCCGTGCTCAAGTGCAATTAGTCATCTTACAAATGAAGAAAATTGTCTCAGGAGACTAATGTAATGGAATATTAAGTACTTTGCAATGACAAGCAAGATAAAAAGTGACAAAAAAATGCACCAAAAGACTTATTATAATCCTAACATGGCAGGTGATGAAAATTACTTTTTTGCCAATAAAAGCTAATGAAATTTATAATGTTTGATCTTCATAACTCCTATAAAAAAAATATCATCACGTGATATTTTGAGATATCAATAACAATCACGATAGAATGATAAAAGATTTATATAAGAATTAACTTTTCTTTCCAATAACCTTGTACGATGTCATGATCCAAAGTTTTATCACAGGGATATTACTTACTTAGGATGTCCATTGTACTTTAATTGCAGCAAACCTAGTGTAATTAACATTCTGCATATAGGGGGCACACAAGCAATCACACGACAGAATCGCATGGTATAGAAAACAACTATGATAAGATGGAGAAGGATAGGCTTGCAATTGATCTTTGTATAAGGCTCTGTTTTTTTAATGTCAAATCTACAGTGAACTAATATTGACTTCAACCGTCAATAGGAATCGAAGAGAAAAGCATTTATCATCTCTTCTTCATCATTTGGTTAGATTTTTTCTTTCTCAAATATCTTCGACCTTTGCTTCTCATTTTTAAGATCGAATTTTATTCTATGTAAAAAATAAATCAGATCGATTTCATTAACATGTATGCCTTTATTTTGATAGCTTGTTGAAATCCAGTTATTTTCGTGGAGTTTTGACTTTTGAATGTTTGTTTGTTGATTAAAGTATCTTTTTCTTTTCTTTTTCCAATGTTGTTTTTAGCTTGTGATTAGTTGGTGATTTTTGCAATTGGGAATCGAGAAATAAATTCTTTATTCTGGCGAATCCAAAAGGTTTGAATTTGTGAATAAAAGGTGATGTTTCTTTCTAGTGATTCTATTTTTTTTTTTTTGAAAATTCATATTTTTTATTTTTCATTTTTCCCCTTTTATTTGCTGAGTCAATGTCCATTGGAGACACATCATGGCCACGTCAACATTAGCATACTAAAGTTAATGGGTTAATACAAAAAAAAAAACAAATTGATAAAATTTATTCGAAATTAATTTTTTCACCATAAAAAATCTTAAACCGATGCATTTAATTTCCGTTAAATTTGATTAATATTACAAAAAAAAAAACATAAATTGGTATTTGTGACAAATAAGATTAATATCATCAAAATACTCATACTGGTATATATGTGACAAATTTATGCCAAATTAATTTTTTGACTATTAAAAACCCCAAAATTGTACACTTTCAACAAATTTATCTCAAACCGATATATTTGTGATAAATTTATCCTCTATTAATTTCTATTAAAATTTACTGTCAAATTATTGTATTAGATAACACATGACAAGTTGACCAAAGGTGTATTAATTTGAAATTTTATTCTCCATTTGTCATAATTGTACCATTTTTATGATTTTTGTGAAAATAATCTATTTTAACGGAGAGTATTTCTGTTACAAATGTATTCGTTTGGAGTTTTTGGCAATCAAAAATTAATTTGGGATAAATTTTTCACAAATATACCGGTTTGGATTTTTTTTTGTGGTTATTTAAGATAAATTTGTTATAGGTGTACAAATTTGGGATTTTTTATAATAAAAAAAATAATTTTGGGAAAATTTCTTACATGTATATTTGTTTAGGGCTTTTTGTGATATTAACCCTTGACAAACGGGAGAACAACACTACGGCCCAGCGTCCTCGCCCGCTCCCGGTCTTCTCACCTTCGCCGGCGGCTTTCCGGGACCGACGTCGCCCGAGCCTCGAGAGATCGACTCCTCCCCTCACGTTCGCAACCGTAACCGCCCACGCCGCTCCACGGCCTGAGCCTTGAAGACAACAAGAGGGAGAGACGGAGGACCAGCGTTGGGGTGGGAAACAACGAGCGGTGAGGCCTTGGAGCTCCGTTCGTCTACCGCCGGGAGGGAGCTGTTCTTCGGGGATCTTGGGCGCCATTGACTTCTCTTCAAACCCTCTAAGTGCTGCTTGATACGTGCTCTCCTGTGGGTTTAATTTGGTTGCGATGGGTTAGGGTTTTTTTGGTTCGCGGTTCTGCTGTTTCGAGTCTGCTGAATTGATGGAGTCCGGACCCTTCCGGGCCCGTTTTGATGATGAGGGGCCGAGTAATCAAAGCCCTTCCCCTCCTGTTCATCCTGTTCATGGACAACCCGCGTTGGCTGCTCCTTCTTTGAGCAAACAGGGGCCGAATCCTTCGTCCCCACTTGCTGCGATTGAGAACAATGACTCGCGACCTCCTCTTGCTCCTGTTAAGGCCCGTGGAAAGAGTAGAGGTAGATCGACATCCAAGCGCCCTCAACGCAGGGGTGAGTCGGAAAACCCGGTAACTCGGTCTTGAGCTGCTGTTGCTAGTGGAGTGCATAAATGATATAATCTTGAATATACTCCTCCAACCTTTGTGAACAATAAACCAGTTATACAGATGACGGAATCTAATCTTGAAGCCGGTGATTCCAAGCTCTTTGAGTGTCTTGTGGGGTATTTCATTGGAAGGCGATTGCCGTTTAAAGTTATTGAAGAGGCTCTTAAAAAAGCCTAGGGTCCGAATATGCTTGAAGTCATGTCTAATGGGCGAGGACTGTTTGTTTTGCACATACCAGATAGGGAGTTCCGAAGGAAAATCCTTGAAGGAGGCCATATAACAGTTGCAAGGATTCTTCTGGTTTTGCAGCAATGGAAACCAGGTTTGGAACTCAGTAAAGACATCCATCGTTCAGTTATGGTTTGGGTGAGACTTCGGAACTTACCTTTTTCATTTTAGTCAGCTCAATCCATTGGAAAGGTGGCTAGTGCAGTGGGTAAACCACTCTATGTGGATCAGCGGACAGAGCAGATGACAATGCTAACGTTCGCCAGGGTTTGTGTTGAAATAACAGCCTAGCAACCAACTCGTGAATCTATTGAGCTGCTCCTTGATGGTAAATCAGTCGAAGTGAAAGTTAAGTATGAATGGAAACCGCTTGCTTGCCCTATGTGCGGTATCTTTGATCACAACTGTAAAACAACTGCTCCTACAAACTCTGATGTTCCTTCTGCAGAAGCTAATCAGGTCTTCAATGCTAGTGTTGGAATCCATCCTGCTCAAAACAAGTATGTGCATCCTAACTCCCCTACTTGTTCAGACGGTCCTGCTCTCTCTCAGAATTGTCAAAAGCAAGCTATGGTGGACTTACAAGTTCCACTTACTACCCCAGGCATGGACATGATCAATCCTGAGATTGATTCTCAGCTGCAACTGGAGGCAACCGCACTTGTTCCTCCTAAGCCTTCGAAGATCTCTGCTACTAAGGTTTCTACATCTGAGGATGGTGGTGAATTGGTGGCTATGTCCTCAGCTCCTGCCGCTGATCTAGAATGGAAGCAGGTGTAGGGGAAAGGTAGGAAAAAGAAAAAGCATTCTTCACTTCAGGGTGGAAGCTCGGATGAAATATGCAACTCTAGTACTCAAATGGAAATAAATGATGAAGATGTTTTGTCTGTGGGTTCCCCTTCGCCAAAAGGCCCGGCTCCGGATGGTGTTAGAAGTATACAAGAACAGCTCCTCTTGCTTCTTCCTGATCCACCACCCTCGGTGGCTTCAAAAGCACCTGCCACAAGCCGCAGGGCTAAGAAGAGGTAATTCTACCCTCTATCCTTTTTTGATATGTTTTTTGGTTTTTGGAACATTAGAGGCATGGTCAACCCTCTTAGGCAGGCAGAGATCAAGAGATTTGCTGCTGTTAATAAACTCTGCCTGATTGGCCTTTTTGAGACTAAAGTTCCTGAGGAACATTTTGATTCTATCTCGGCTTCCTTAATTAGTGGTTGGAATTGGATTACAAACTATGAGTATTCTTCTCGTGGTAGAATCTGGGTTGGTTGGAACCCGGATCTTGTTTCTTTTGTGCCTATCTCTATCAATAACCAGGCTGTGCATGGTAGTCTGAAGCATAATATGTCTGGTGTGAGCTGCTGCATCTTTGCTATTTATGGAGAACATATTTTTCTGCGTCGTAGACCTTTGTGGGAGGACCTCCTCCACTTTAATGACTTGATGCAAAATTCGGCTTGGCTTGTTACTGGTGATTTCAACGCCATTAAAGACCCATCCGATCGAGTTGGAGGTTCCAACGACCGGATCCCTTATTTTGATGAGTTTGCCCAATGCTTAGCACAAACAAAACTGATGGATCTCAGATATGTTGGCCTCCGTTATACTTGGTCTACCTCGGCAGGAGACGCTAGGAAGATGAGAAAGATCGATCGTGTTCTGGTCAACAACAAATGGAACCTTCATTTCTCGTTCTCTGAGGCTTCGTTTTTGAACCCTGGTATCTCGGACCATACTCCTATGATCGTCAGAGTTCTTCAGCCGGTCCAAAGGAGGAAGCCGTTTAAGTATTTTGAATTTTGGGCTGATCACCCGGACTTTAACTCAATTGTTCGTCAGGCTTGGGACTCCTCCATCATAGGCGTTCCAATGTACATTCTTATTTCCAAGCTGAAAATTGTGAAAGCTCGACTTAAGTTACTTAACCAAGACGCCTTCTCGGATATCTCTGTGAGGGCGGCCGAAGCAAGAGAGGTCCTTCGAAGCACTCAGGTTAGCCTTCAATCGAACCCTTACAACCTTTCTCTTGCTGAGTTGGAAAAATCTCAGCGTCGTGTTTTTATTGATCTGAGGAATCAAGAAGAATCCTTCTTCAGACAAAAGTCGAGAGTGAGATGGCTAAAAGAAGGTGACAAGAATACTAAGTTTTTCCACCATTCGGTGAAGAGGAGGCAGCTTACTAATAGGATCCTTTCCGTTAAGGATCAGTCGGGGGCTATTATCACTAATCTTGTTCTTGTGCCACAAGTTTTTGTCCGTTTTTTCTCGAATCTGCTCTCTCATCATGAGGCTTTATCTAAACCTTCGCTTCAGGAGTTGAAGATGTTTGTTCGTCACCCACTTTCTGATGCTCAGGTGCGGTCCCTGTGTGAGCCGGTTTCTCCCTCTGAGATTAAGAATACTTTATTCTCCCTTGCCAAAGGCAAGGCCCCAGGTCCTGATGGATTCTCGATAGAGTTCTACAAGACTAATTGGGACTTAGTGGGGCCATTAGTGGTGGAAGCAATCCAGGATTTCTTTTCTTCGGGACTGCTCCTAAAGGAGGTAAATACCACTATCCTCGCCCTAGTTCCTAAAGTCCCTAACGCAAGTGCAGTCACTGATTTTAGGCCTATCGCATGCTGCAATACCATTTATAAAGTCATTACGAAAATCCTTGCTAATCGCATTGCTGCTATCTTAAATGATTTGATAAGCCCTTCACAAAATGCTTTTGTAAAGGGTAGGAGGATTAGAGATAATATCCTCATCGCTCAAGAGTTGTTTGCTGGATTTCACTTAGAGCCTTATTTGCCCAAATGTGTTGTTAAAGTTGATTTCCATAAGGCCTATGACACGGTTGATTGGGATTTCTTTGAGCTTACTCTCCGCGCCTTCGGTTTTCCTGGGTGGATTATTTCGCTAATTATGGTTTGCGTACGTACGCCAAAATATTCCATCTCTATCAATGGTGATTTGCATGGTTTTTTCCCTGCTGGAAGAGGACTTAGGCAAGGTGATCCTATGTCACCTTACCTATTTACCTTAGTCATGGAAATTTTCTCTGGAATCTTGCTCTCATGTACTGCTAGCAATGACTTCAAATATTTCTGGAGATGCAAATCTGTGCAACTGACTCACCTCTTTTTCGCCGATGACGTATTCCTTTTCTGTCAAGCTGATTGAGCGTCGGTGACGCTGTTAAAAAAGGGTTTGGACATTTTCTCCTCTTGGAGCAGCCTTTACCCAAATGAAAACAAAAGTGAGATCTTCATCTTAGGAGGGGATTCATCTCTTCATAATATGATGCTACGGGCCTTCGGTTTTCAAGAAGGGAAACTGCCGGTTCGCTATTTAGGTGTTCCGATTATTACTACTAGATTGGGCAAAGCAGATTGTGTTGCATTGACTGATCGTATTACTACCAGAGTTCAATCTTGGGCGCAACGCTTTCTGTCCTTTGCTGGGAGGTTGCAACTAATAAGGTCAGTACTTTTTTCAATTCAAACATATTGGACTAGTGTCTTCAACCTTCCGTCCTCGGTTATAGATAATATTGAGCGCATTTTGAGACAATTTTTATGGAAGGGCACGACCCTTGGCCGGGGTGGGGCCAAAGTTTCCTGGGACGATGTCTGTCTCCCAAAGGTTGAGGGTGGTCTAGGCATTCGGAAACTTAAAGATTACAACAAAGCCTTAATGCTTAAATTTATTTGGATTCTTTTCACTAATAAAGAATCGTTGTGGTGTCGGTGGGTACACTCTAACTTCTTAAAGAGAAGAAACTTTTGGATTTCTTCCCAGCCTCGTTGTTGTTCTTGGGCATGGAAAAAAATGCTTCAACTGAGGAATTACTTTCGCTTATCCTTTGTGTGGAAGATTGGAAATGGCCTATCAGTGTCTCTTTGGCATGATCACTGGCTTTCTTGTGGCCCACTTGATGCCTTTATCCCTTGCTCATTCCGTGAAGGCTTGTGTCTTCCTGACAATGCTGTTGTCGCGGATCTGTTTACCTCTATGGGTTGTTTATTTAAATCCTTTTTGGAAAGATGGGGGATTTCTCTTTCGGTCCTCTCTTCGGCTCGTGACAGGTTTACCTAGTGCTGTGACGCTTCTGGATCATTCTCTGTAACTTCAGCATGGAATTCCATTAGAGTCAAGAAGGATCGTGTTGATTGGGCGTCTTTTGTTTGGTACAATGTTGTAGCCCCGCGGTTCTAGTTTAATTTATGGCTTATAACCAAAAATCGTCTGCCGACCCAGATGCTACTTCTTTCTCATGGTAGGATCGACTATAATGTTTGTGCCTTCTGCAATGATGTTCCAGATTCTGTCGAACATTTATTCTTCGGGTGTCGCACCTCGGCTTCTCTGGCCTATTTTTGGGCCGCCAGGTGTAACCTCCCGTGGCGGAATAGATGTTGGAAAGATATCCTCAATTGGGCCTTAAAGTTCTTATCTGGTAAGGACTTCTTCCATTGCATTGCGCGGTTCTCATTTGGAGCTATGTGTCACCTTATTTGGAAAAAGAGGAATACGATTATATTTCAGGGCGAATCCTTAGTGGTCTCGGCTCTAAAAAACCACCTTATTAAAGTTGTGAGGGATAAAGCTATAACATTCAAAAATGTTCCTCCTACCCCGAGGAATAAGAGGCTTTAGCGTGGTTGGGGGTTCGACCCTGCGGTGTTCTCTCATCTGACTAGTACTCCTTAGTTGCTGCTTTGCGCGAGTTGCTCCTATCTTTCTTGGCTCTCCGTTCTTAGCCGCTTCCTTAGGGGGCTAAGGGTTGGTCAGCCTTGTTGTTATCTCTTTCCCGCTTGTTTGTTTTGTTGCTGTGCCCTTGTGGCTTTCTTGTTTGCCTATGTGGCCTCTTACATTAGCTCCCCTACACTTTGTCTCCTTTTGAGGAATGAGTGTAGGTTTTTGGTGCCGATCTTTTGTATATTGCCTTATATTTATTTATATATTTATTACCTTTACAAAAAAAAAAAAAGAAACCAGAAAAGCAGACACTTCCATTTCACATTCTCTACTACAGAATTCCAGAGATGGTGAAGAGAGACAAAGAGGACATGGAGGTCGAAGCCATGGCCATGGCCAACAGCTTGATGCCCCTCTCCTGAGTTGGCCAGAGCACCGACTCAAACCGCAAATGGCGGCCAACAGAGCGGATGTTCACGTGCAAGACTTGCAACCGCGAGTTCTCATCCTTCTAGGGACTCGGAGGGCACATAGCCAGCCATAAGAAGCCGAAGCTGATCTCCGGCGACCTCTTGCGCCTTGGCCACGAAGTGGATTCCTCGCCAGCCAAGCCGAAGACGCACAAGTGCTTGATATGCGGCCTCGATTTCCCGATCGGCCAAGCTCTAGGTGGTCACATGAGGAGGCACAGGGCCGCCATGCTGGAGAGCTTGGTGGCAGCAGCCGCAAAGCCTGTGCCAGTGTTGAAGAAATCGAACAGCAAGAGAGTCACGGGCTTGGATTTGAACTCATCGCCGATGGAGGACGACTTGACCTTGTGTTTAGGAAAGGTTGCGCCACCTTTGGTGCTAGATCTCGTTTTGTAGGGCTTAGAGAGCATAGATTGTGTACATAGCAGTTTTTAGTCGGTGCTTGACCGTTCCTTCTTTTGTCCTTCTTTGTTGTATTCATTGATTGATTGATATTTTGAATCGAGAATGTATTTCGCATGGATATTCATTTGTTTCATGAACGCAAATTGTATTTGAACGAGATGAGGGAGACGATGGTTACGTTCTGCAGTTTTCGTGGTGCTGAGGTCTTAGATGCCAGCCAGCGAGTACGACTGTGGCCGCACTCTTCGCTTGTCAACCTCTTTGTTTGTTCCGAAGATGATTAATATCTGAAGTGCGTGCTTTATGTAACAGATGTTTTAAATAGTGTGACCAACCAAGGAACAGTAAGGAAGAAATGAAAAGCCATGGATATAAATGGCCGAAGCACTGAAAACATCGAAATCCAAAAACCTTTATATGGAGCTGCTAGATATACGATGTAATTTGATGCTACTCGTTATTTGTTTGATTATACCTGTTGATGTTATGGAAGAATCTGAATGATGTCCACTGCTGGGGATATGAATGCTCTGGATAATGCAAAAACCATTAAGTTTTGGAAGTTAGAAATGGCTATAGAGGAGATGGACAAAAATATTCTTTAGCGATTTTAGATTAAATAGTATTTCAACTTGCAAAAGTTAAAGATAATAAAATGACATAGCAACAATTACATGAGATAAAAACGGAAAAAGTACCAAAAAAGTCATAAATCTATCACATTGGTACCAATTCAATCTTAAACTTTTTAATTTGATTAATTTAGCCCTAAACTTTTCTACATTGTTACCAACTCAGTTCTTCTAACCAACTTAAGTTAGAAATTATTGACGTGGACGCCAACTGGCTGACATGGCTTGACCAATGTTGATGTTGACATTTTTAATAATATTTTAACATTTTTTTAATTTATTGAATTTTTAAATATTTTTCTGATTTTTTTTTTCCTTCTCCGTTTCTCTTCCTTTTCTTTTTCTGATGGCCAGTGTCAGCCATCAACTACGGGCCCATTTGGTTCGGCTTTTGGGGAATGTATTTGCAAAAATGCAAATACCTTTGGGTGAAGGGGATTTTCCGAAATGCAAATATCGTTTGGTAAAATTTGCATTGAGAAACAACTTTGGCAAAAATACCATTTGGTAAAATTTGCATTTGTAAAAGGTTTTTATTAAATTAAAAAAACAAAATAAATGTTTGTATTTTTTTTTTTTTTTGAAGTTTGGCCACCGAACCGCTGGATCTAGCGGCCGGACCGCCGGATCTGGCGGCTGAATGGCCAAATCTAGCCCCCAAACGGCCGCCTGGGTCACACGATTCAGGCCACCAGTCACTTAGGTCGCGCAACCCAGGCGTTGCCTGAGGTCCGGCGGCGGTAGCCGGGGTCGGGTGACCCTCAGGTGACGGTCGCTGGCGCGTCGCCGGCACACGCGACTCTTTGGCCGACGGTCGTTAGCCTCCGATCGGCTTCTCCACCGAAGAAGATGAACAATGATGAATTTGCATTCCGAAAATGCAAGTTGCCAATGGACCTCTACCCCTCGATTCCCCCAAAGGCCTTTGAAGCCCTTTCACGATGCAATTGCCTCTTCCCAAAGTCTTAAAAAAATTGAACCAAACACCACTTGCATTTGGCCAAATCTCTTTAGAGCCCCAAAGCCCATTCTAAATGCTGAACCAAACAGGGCCTACATCCATGGTCTGCGAGGGCTGGCCTCACTTCAGCAAGGTCTCACTCATTGGCCACAAATGAGGATTAGCCTTGTTAAGCCGAGGGTGAGTGCTCAGGTGAGTGATTGAGGGTGTGTCTATGGATGCGACTATGTCTATTGTTGTTGCTACCAAAGTTAATGAGGCAGAGGAGGGGATGAGATATGAGGGAGAGGAGTGAAAGAGCAGCGATTGGGATTGGATTTAGGATTCAACGATGGATTTTGGGGAATTGACGCCATTAATGCCAATGGATCCATCGGGTTTGAAGATTGAGGCTTCAACGACGAGGTTGGGTCATTCACCATGGCTCGGGTGTATTGACGGTGACTCACTATGGTTCGCTGACCCTCGCCTAGACTAGGGTGAGGCTCGTCGGGCTTTGCCCTTGCCCAAGCGAGGCCAAGCAAGGCCAACCCTTGCTCAAGTGAGGTGTGGTAAGGCTACTAGCCACTCTAGCCTAAGCGAGAGTCAGCCTCGCTAGATCTGGTGAGGGGAGCCTTGCTTGGCCACACGGCCGTGCTTGGATGGCTGGCGCTCGCCCTCAGCCTAATGAGGTCGACCCTTGTTGGCCATGGTTGTGGTTGGCGCTAGTCACAAGAAAAAGAAAAGCAAGAGAAGGGGAAGGAAAAAAAATCAATAAATTCAAAAAAAATTATTAAAATATTATCATCAATGTTGGACTCACCACGTCAACCAGTCAAAGTCCACATTAGCAATTTTCAGCTTAAATTGACCAGATGGACTGAATTAATACTAATGTGAAAAATATTTAGGATTAAATTAGTCAAATTAAAAGGTTTATGATTAAATTGATACCAATCTTATCCGTATATTTTTAGGTGAGGCTTTTAATATTTGAATCTCTTATGTTAATTCAAGTGTCACAATCTGCCAAAGAGATTTTATAAGGTACATTTTGTAAGCTTAGTTAATGGGTTGAAAACCGAAAGGATCATTTGCTCAAAGATTTTTTCATTGTAGGGTTGGAAGATAATAATCATTTTTGGCATCATTACCCATCTTCTCCTTCACTGGGGATTGTCTTCTCATGTAGATGCTAGGGGTGAGCAGTTCTAGATTCTATAGAAATTCTATTTGAACTTGGAACTTACTTGTTAGAACTTTGGAACTTGAAATCTATCTTACATATCCTATAACCTAGAACTTATCCTATGATAGGTTCCAGGATCAATTCCAAGATATACCCAAGTTTTACCTATATTATTAATTGAACGATCATACTAAATTATCATTTTCTTTAATGACCACCACTTATTGTTATAATCCACTGATCACAACTTATATTTATACACATGAAGAATATGAAACCTTAACAAAATAAAAGTGTCATACATTTAGATTGAAGCTTAGACTAGTGGTTCTAAATTATACACTCATCATAGGATATTATGAAATAGGATCGCACGAAAACATAGATTAAAAAAAAAAAAACACAAAAGCTTATTCTAAGTTCTAAGTTTTAGGTTCCAAGTTCTACTTAGCTAGAACCTAGAACCTACCTACAAAGTTTCTCAATTTTTGGAACTCATAAACTATCCTGCATATCTTAAAACTTTAAATTAGACAAATTCCCACTAATCTGGTTCTTCAATTCTAGATTCAATCCTTTAACCATACCCCTAATAGATGCTCTATCGGCTATGAGAATCCAACACTTGTCTTTTGCAATTGGGGAGATCATTGCTTCTCCGTTGGGGATGATTTTCACAGGCTTGGCCTTCGACAACATCTTTCATTCTTTTCCAATAATTGCCCCCTTTGTCCAATTTTTTTTTTTTCAATACATTTTTCAGTACACTCATGGACTAGTCAAACTTGGGCTTTTATGGTGCCATAAGCTCTTGAAAGATTCAGCGTTTCTAGACTCTCAAGGTCTTCATCTTCGGTCCATGCTGCCTCGATGCGGTAACTCAATTACTCTACCCCAATGTAGGGAATGATAATCAATTGGGTTTAAAAATGAATTTGTGAGCTCAATTGAGCTATGCAATGGATAAAAGTGCATATGATAGCGAAAGAAATGCTATTCATCATCATAAGGCAATTGAATTTTTGTCTGAGTTCATCTACAATAAGGCATTTGAAGATTTATGCAAGTGAGAAAAAGAAAGTTTTATCCATTTTTCTCACATCATAACATCAACTTTAAATAAATTCTGCATCAACATGGGGTGGTTCTTGATGGGTTAAGTCAAAAGAAATTCTCCAAATTATTTAGGCTCAAAGGTTTAAAGAATGGATTAATTGCACTATTTAAGACAGAGAAGTGAAATGCCTCTCTTCCAGAGACATAGCATGGATTCTTCCAAACCCATACCAAATGTAACTTTTGGCTTTTAATTTAATTAGTTTAATATGCTAATTAGTTTATTCAAGAGTCGCTATTAATCACTTATCGGTATCGCCACTAATCAACTTGGGAGAGCACTTTATTTATGCGATCCAAAGATTCATGGATATGAGAATTTTGTTATGCTAGATTAATCTTATGTCATTTCAATGTCTTTCCTCTTTATTTCAAAAATATTTTGTACACACTGTTGGCTAGTTTGAGTTCTAAGCCACTAACATGCAATCGGTAATCATGCGGATGCATAATTAACAAGTCAAAGTAATAAATAAATACTAGATATATAACAAACACATATACCTCAAGCAAGCAAATCATAACATTACCATAATTAATTTCCAAATATTTGCAAAGTGTCAATGAAAAAAATGCATGTGTAGCCTAAACACGGTTGCTAAAAAAATTGTGCAATTTGAATTAATTCTTTTTTCACTTTTTATTGTTTATGGAAACTAAACAATGCATGAGATGCAATTTTAATTGAAGTTATGTTCATGTGACTAACTTGACATGACATGTGATATGCAATTTATATAAATGTTCTAATTCTATCTTTAAGTAACATTATTGAAAACTATTCATACATGACATGCATTTTAAATTAAATGACCCTAATCATACAATCACTAAATACCGTAGAAATTATGAGATGAAAACATGATGACATGGCATAAAGTACATCACATGGGTGATGTGTGGCATGAGATGGATGATGTGGTAATGACACGAAATTGATGCAACAATGATGACGTGGCAATAACATGGCTTGAGATGACATAGCAACAATGATGACGTAGTAAGTGATAATATGAAATTGATGCAACTATTTCGATATGACATTTTTATGCTTTGTGGTTTTCTTTAAAGCTAAAATATGAAAATACTTAAAATATGTGATTACCTAATTCAAATTTACAAAATAATTTATAATAAATCCTATTCTATATCAGATAATTTTATATTTTTTTTGGTCGTTAATTTTCTGATTAACTGCATGGTTCCTAGATATGAGTTCAATCTATCCAATTATGCAATGCAATTTTTTGTATTTCCAAAGTAGAAAAAATTTCTTTAAAAAAAAATATGCAATATAATATGCCCATATAAACCATATATTCACCCTATCCATATTAGGAAACAAAGGCAATCAGAATAATTAAAATTCCAATCTTATGTCTCACAACTCGAAATTTTGATTATTAAGGTTTTCAATATGGGAATTTTTTAATTGGGGCATGCCTAAAAATCTCAAGAATATTATGTTAGATTTCAATAATTCAAAATTAGGCAATTTTAAAATTCAACTAAGCAAAAGAATTAGGAAACTATTTATATCGGTGTGGACTCACCGGGGGTGCTCTCGAAGGACATGTTGGAGGCTCCCTCGATGGTGCTTCGTTTGTTGACTGGAAGACCGCCTGAAAACAACAAATTGCTCCTCCACTTGTTTTCTTTTCTCTTTTATCACTCTTCCACTTTCTCGTAAGACCCACCTCTTTGACCCTTGACTCCATTTGGATTTTGTGCTGCGGGTTCCTCCCTTTTAGGCTCTTCCCCTGGAGATGAGAGTGAGAGAGGGACCAATCAGGTATGTAAGCTTCACTGTGGTGTGGTCAAGTCAGAATAGAGATGTCCCCAGAATCACGGGAAGTGATCAAGGCACGACGGTGTGGCAGCGTACGTACGCGGTGGTTGGACGAGTGGGCATTGTCGGATTTATTAATGCCGTTGAGAATTGATGGACATGTGTATATATATATATTTATGATCTGAGAATCGCCGTACAGCCAGCAGCCGGCAACGTAAATTCAGGACGACGCTAGCACAGGAATTCACCTCCCACAGCGCCGCACTTAAGTCGGGCAATTGCGCACGCAATGACTCAAAGCTCCCCCAATCAAGATGGGGAGAACGCCCAAACCAACGCGCCCACAGCGGGGTGGGTGGTGTATATATTGGTCTCTGGTTAACCTGCAAAAACAAGTTCAGATGCAGCAGAGAGATAGATTAAGCACGGCAAGGATTCATTAGACGCGGCACTGAAAGCAGCTGGCCAAACGTTCACCTGAAAGTTGTTTGGACATGACCGAAAGCTGCTGGTGTTGTGGAATCGATGCAGGAGGATCATCCGGAAACCTCAGGACTGCCTGGACGTCGCTAGAAGACCAGCGGTTGGACTAAAGACTAGAGTTGCTGGAGTCGCCTAAACCAGCAAGGAAAACTCGGCAAAAGGCTCGGTGACCGGTGCAGGTCACGACGGCAGGACCAGTGTGGGCACCTATGGACGTTGAGAGACCCTTCGGGAATTGGACGAAAGCACCAGAAGATCTGGAAAAACGTCGTGGTCGCAGGAAACTCGCTGGGTCCACCAGGATAACTAACGGTTATAACACTATTGCATTAACTTGTGCGCATCGCATGTAAGACATTCTCCACTGGAAGTGATTGGTTACAGGTTCCTTATATGTTCCACTGGAACTTGAAACCTACATGTTAAAACAAGTTTCATATTTTATATGGACAAGTTTCACTACTTTGCATATCCTGAAATATGAAACCTACCCTATCACAGCTTCTAAGGTCTATTTGGATTGCACCTATATTATTAATTGAACAATTGTTGTAAATCATTTTTAATGATACTTATTACTACAATCCACTAATCACAACTTATATTTACACATACAAAGACTATGAAAAATTAATAAAGGAAAAGTCTTAGCCTTAAAATGGAAGTTTATATTAGTAGTTTCAGATTATACACTCATTATTGAAAACTAAGGAATATCGAAGGATTGTGCGAAGATATAAATCAAGAAAAATACAAAAACTTGTTCTAGGTTTTATATCCTAGAAATTGGTATCTATCCGTCGAAACAAGTTCTCCAATTTTTGAAATATGGAACCTATCTTATATGCATTGAAACATGAACCAGATAGGTCTCCATTGGTCCATATTCGATTTCAGGTTTTACTCTAAAACCATGCTCACACATTTTCCACTAGTTTTATTATTCTATTGCCACCATACATGGGTGGGTTCAATACGATGAATCCAGCATAAGTGGGCATCAAGAGTTAGGGGTCCTCTACACGACACAAGGAAGGCAAATTGAGGACTTTCTGCAGACGCAACAACGAGGTGGAATTCCTCACGCAAGATGTTAAAGAAGCCTTGCGATGAGATGAGTGTGCCGACGCTGCACTCTACTACTCATGGCGGAAGATGTTGGTCTCTTACCGTTCGCGCTACGAGATTGGAGATTTGCTAAAGTGTTGAGGGACTTCTTGCGTGTTTTCAATTATGTAATTCATGCTTTGCGTTGAATGATCTCGGATACGTGGGAATTTGGAAGCAAGTGAGCCTTACATTCAATTTTTGAGGCAACGGACTATTTAATCGCAGATTTGTCCATTGAATAAATGCCGTGACGTCATGACTTACGCTCCGCGCTCCCCTTTATTTCATCGATTCGCCTGGCTGCTGTCGTGTGACGTCTCTGATGACTCGTTCCGCTAAACGCAGCGATTCCATAGCGACAGCACTGTCCACGTTCTTTCGTAGCGCGAGTCAACTCCTTCCCAGTACTCCGCACTAGTATGGACCACCTTTTGGGGTTTTTAGGGCCTGCATGGTTGGCCTTTATTTCTGTTCCCAGGAACAGAAATTTCTGTTCTTTTGTTCGGGAACAAAAAAGGAACAAACGCGTTTGTGTGTTTCGTTCTTTTTATTCTTTTCGCTCTTTTGCGAACAAAAAAGAAATGTAAACAAAGAAACGAAAAAACTTGTTTTGTTTTCCCGAACACAAATCGAAACACTTTTTTTTTTTTTTTCTTTTATTTTCTTGTTATTCTTTCACGGAGAGCCGGCCGCGCGTCATGGCCGGCCACGGCCGGCGGCCGGCCGACGAGGGCGGCGGCCTCGCCCGGCCCACGGCGAGGCTCGCCGGCCGGGCGAGGCCGACGCGCTCGCCGTCCGGCGAGGCCGAGGCTCGCCGTAGCCCGGGCGAGGGTCGGCCTCGCCATGGCGGGCGAGCTCGAGCTCGCCAGATCCGGCGAGGCCGACCCGCCCGGCCGGCGAGCCTCGGCCTCGCCGAGCCACCGCGGTCGGCGTCACACTCGGGCGGTGGCTCGGCGAGGCCGAGGCTCGCCGGCCGCCGGGCGAGGTCGGCCTCGCCGGATCCGGGCGAGCTCGAGCTCGCCGGCCATGGCGAGGCCGACCTCGCCGGCCCGGGCGAGCTCGATCTCGCCGAGATCCGGCGAGGCCGACCTCGCCTGGGCCGGCCGGCGAGCCTTGGCCTCGCTCGGGCGGTGGCCGGCGAGGCCGCGGCTCGCCGGCCGGCCGGGCGAGCTCGGCCTCGCCGGATCAAGGCGAGGCCGACCTCGCGCCGGCCCGGGCGAGCTCGATCTCGCCTAGATCCGCCTCGAGCTCGCCCAGCCGGTGAGGCCGAGGCTCGCCCTGGGCCGGCCGGCGAGCCTCGGCCTCGCTCGGGCGGTGGCCGCGAGGCCGCGCCTCGCCGCCGGCTCGGGCGAGCTCGGCCCTCGCCGGCCGGTCGCCGGCCAAGGCCTTGGCGGCGACCGGCCAAAAGAAGAAAAAAAAATGAAAAAGAAAAAAAGAAAACAAGGAAAAATAAGAAAAAAATAGAAAAAATAAAAGAAATAAAAAAATTATCCAAATTTACCAAACATGTTTTGTTTTATTTTTGTTAGAACAAGTTTACCAAACACGCTTTTTTGTTCGAAATTGTTCCCAGCGTAAACACTTTTTTCTATTTCATTCCTGAACAATTTTTAAACGTAAACGTTACCAAACGCGCCCTTAGCTGCTTCAATAGCTCTTTTTATGTCACCGTGTTCTTAGGCCTTGGCCTCGGATGCCCATCATACTTTCTCGGCGTCCTTCCAAAATACATTGGTCAGTCCATCTCATTGCAATGGGCGAGAAATATTGACCTAGTTACATGTTTCTTAATATATTTCACTGGAATCGATGGATGAGAAGTAGAGTGCGTTATTATATTTAAATTTTTAAATCACATTTTTATTTAACTGCTTGAATTTTTAAAATAATTAGTAGTGGTCTCACAAAATTTTACATGATTTTAGAATGGAAAGTCGTGAATTCAAAATTATCTAAATCTCTCATTCTCTCTCTTATAATTTATTTCCATGAGTTGATTTAGATCAAAATCCAACCTATGTTCAGGAGGAGTTAAATTTCCGCAAAATATTAGACTAGATGGTTTTCGGAACGGTTGGAATTGCTGTCGCAAATTTCTATGGAATGAAAAGAAGTTCAAATGTCCGGATATTCCTGTACACGCGCCTTGACTGCGCGTACAACTCCGACAGTGCAGGCGATAAGCTTCTAGAAAAGTCAAAGCAAGTGCCGCCTCGCTCGCTCGCTCACGTGTGACGACTTCCCCAGTTTTCACACGCGTTCACACGGTATCCTCGCTCTCTCTTTCGCGGTTCACGTTGCCACTGTTTGCCCTTCATATTCACCAAAAGGCGCCACGATATCACCGTCCTCCCTACTTATTCCCCAAGAAACTCGAGGGCCTTTTGGTCACTCCGGTTAGCGTAAGCGAATAGGTCATCGCACGCCCCTCGCTCCTCGTCTTATATATAAGAGTCGCACTCCACCGCATGCTGTCATACCATTTTCCATTCAAAAGAAGAAACCAGAAAAATCAGACATTCTCTACTACAGACTTCCAGAAAATGGTGAAGAGAGACAGAGAGGACACGGAGTTCGAGGCCCTGGCCGTGGCCAACAGCTTGATGCTCCTCTCCCGAGTCGGCCAGAGCACCGACTCGAACTGCAAATCGTGGCCCACAGAGCGGGTGTTCGCGTGCAAGACCTGCAACCGCGAGTTCTCCTCCTTCCAGGCGCTGGGAGGGCACAGAGCCAGCCACAAGAAGCCGAAGCTGATCTCCGGCGACCTCTTCCACCTCGGCCACGCAGCAGATTCCTCGCAGGCCAAGCCGAAGAAGCACGAGTGCTCGATATGCGGCCTCGATTTCCCAATTGGCCAAGCTCTTGGTGGACACATGAGGAGGCACAGGGCCGCCATGCTAGAGAGCTTGGCGACGGCCAACACAAAGCCTGTGCCGGTGTTGAAGAAATCGAACAGCAAGAGAGTCATGGGCTTGGATTTGAACTCGTCGCCGACAGAGGACGACTTGACCTTGCGTTTAGGAAAGGTTGCGCCGCCTTTGGCTCTAGATCTTGTTTTGTAGGGCTTAGAGAACGTAGATTGTGTACAGAGCAGTTTTTAGTCGGTGCCTGACCGTTCCTGTTTCTCCTTCTTTATTGTATTCATTGAATCGGAGACTGGGTTTCGCATAAATACTCATTTGTTTCATGCGCGCATATTGTGTTTGAACGAGAGGAGTGAGGGGATGATGACGTTCTCCAATTTTCGTGGTGCTGAGTCTTAGATGCCAGCGAGTCCGTTTGCGGCTGCACTTTTTCTTGTTGGCCTCTTTGTTTGATCAGAAGAAGATTAACATCTGAAGTGTGTACTCTATGTAACAAATGTTTTAATAGTGTGGCCAGCTAAGGAACAGTAAGGAAGATATGAAAAGTCATGGATATAAATGGCTAAAGCACTGAAAACATCAAAATACAAAAACCTTTAAATCAAGCTCCTAGATATATGATGTAATTTGACGCTACTCATTATTTGCTTAACTATACCTGTTGATGTTGTGGAAGAATCTGAATGGTGTCCACAACGGGTGATTTACTTAACCATTAAGTTTTCTGAATGGTGTCCACAACGGGTGATTTACTTAACCATTAAGTTTTGGAAAAGTCAAAAGATGATAAAATGACATAGCAACAATTATATAAGATTAAAAATAATATCTATACTTTTTAGGTGAGGCTCTTAATATTTGAATCTCCTATGTTACTTCAAGTGTCATAATCCACTGAAGAGATTTTATAAGGTACATTTAGCTCAAAGGTTTTTTCATTGTACAAATTATAGCTAGTAATCATTTTGGCATCGTTACCAATCTTCTCCTTCATTGAGGATTGTCTTCTCATGTAAATATTAAGAGTGATCAATTTCGAGTTTCATACATGATTTTAGATTAGAAGATCTTGAATTCATAATTTTTTAAGTCCCGTTTTTTATCTCTTATAATATATTTTCACGAGTAGTTTTAAATCAAAATCCAGCCGGTGTTAAGAGGAGGAAATAATTTCCTCCTGTAATATTTAGACTAGAAGGTCTTCGGAACAGTCTGATTTGCTCTCATAAAATTTTACGGAATGAAAAAGAGTTAAATTTCCCGATATTCTTGCACACGCGCCTTGACTGGCCGTACAACACCAACAGCGCGAGCTAAAAAGCTTCCACAAAAGACAACTACCGCCTCGCTCACTTGTCACGACTTTTCCCAGTTTCACACGCGTTCACACGCTATCCTCGTTCCCCGTCCTTCGGCGGCCCACATTACCAGGTTTGCCCTTCATCTTCACGCGAAGCTGCCAGACTCTCCGCGAGAAACTCGAGGGCCTTTTCGTCACTTCAGCTAAGCGTAAGCGTATAGGTCATCACCCGCCCCTCGCCTTCTCGTCCTATATACAAGACTCGCTCTCCTCCACACACTGCCAGAGCATTCACCCCGACTCAGCAAGCAAAAGAAGAAAACTGTTAGAAGATATGCAATATTCTCTTTGGAGATTATGATTTGATCCGATTATGTACATATCAATTAAAGATTAGATACATATCTAGATTGATACATAGGATTCTTTATTTCCATTAATTGTACATCTCTAGCTCTATTTACATAGGATCTGTACAGATTACATTATTCATTGAGGAAATACAGAAAACCTTTACTCCTCTCTCGATCACTTTCTTTCACCTTCGGTTTCTTTCATGGTATCAGAGCTTCCAGGCTTCTGATTTGCTTCCGCTCTCTTCTTCTGTCAAAAAAGTTCTTCAACCTACAAAAAGGGGAGCCCTGTTTGACATTAGAATTAATATCCGAAGGATTTCTTTTTACTCACCATGACCTCCCCGCAAACCAGCATCTCTGTCTCTAGGAACTCACCGACTGAAGAAGTAATTCCCCACGATCCGCAAGCTGATCTTCAACCTGCAACACTTGCAGCCATAAGTCAGCAGACTCAATTTCAACCCCCTCAGTGGCGATCCACGCAGACTCAGCTCAATGTGGGGCAACCCTTGGCGGGTCAACCATACCAGTGGATTCCATATCCACTTTATTTCGGGGCAAGCCCAAATCCATCATCGTCTGCATATGTGGGTCACCAGAGCTACGTCCAAGCCGATGGAGGCCCACCAACCACAAACGAGGCAAGCCCAGCCATCGGATCGGAGCAGTTGAGCGGGTTGGGAGAGCCGGGTATGGGAACAAATCCCTACCCGGGTTTTTATCATGCGGGGTATCCAATTGGGGCGAACAAATCAGGTCAAGGAAATACCTACCCGAACCTCGCACTCGGCTTTCTACCTTTTCCGGCGGCGGCGCTCGTTGGACGACCAGAACCCGGCGATCCATTGTTCGTCTCTAATGCCGACGGACCAGAATTGCGGCTCATCAGCCAGCAATTGACCGAGCCAGAAAATTACACAAGATGGTCGCAGGAATTCCGGCGCGCCCTAGCAACCAAAGATAAAGATGGTTTCCTCGACGAAACCATTCCAGTCCCCATTGACGAACGTCTGGCCCGACTTTGGAGGAAGAGCAACCGCCTGATCCGAACCTGGATCGGCAATTGCGTCTCCTCCGAGGTCGCGGCCGGACTCCCACCAACAGAAGAAGCAAAAGAAATGTGGGAATAATCTCATGCAAGATCTCAATGAATTGAAACAGGGTAATATGACGGTCACAGCCGTTTTCAACAAACTTTCGTCTCTGTGGAACAATCTCGAGGCGGCCGAGGAGAAGCTCGTGGGACCGGAGTCCACTCTCAAGCAATACAAATCCATCAAAGATAGGGAGAAAGCTACATGCTTTCTCCTCATTTTGAACGAGACTTACCTCGGATTTCGCTCGCAGATCCTCGCCATGGATCCCATGCCGCCGATTGGGCGGATTTTTCAATTGGCCGTGCAGGAAGAGAGTCAGCGACACGCGACGTCGCCAGACCACACCAGGAGCGGCGAGAGCATCGCACTCGCAGCCCTCGGAGATTGGCGCGACGCGGCCTCCAAAACCCTAAACCTAAATCGCGAGAGAGAAAGGCGAGCGGCGAAATTAGGGTTCACCGAAGAGGAATCCAGGGTATTTAAATCAAACCGGATGGACGGTTAGGATCTGTCACGAGGATCGGACGGCTTGCAAGCTTTTAATCCCTCGATCGGATCCAACGGTGGACAGCCGCTCGCGACAAAAGGATCGGACGGCCAGATCTTCGTTGTAATCAAAGGAACGGACGGTCAGATGCTTGCCACGTCATCAAGAAATTTCGGAAGAAATTTTAAAGGCAAGAATAAATTATTTTGTGATTACTGCAAACGTACTAATCACTCAATTGATAATTGCTGGAAGTTGCACGGAAAGCCTGGTGAAAAAGAAAAAAGGATTTCAGCAGCTTACCAAGTTACTGGGCCGACCGGTAAAAAATTTGACCAGCCCATCTCATATAGTCAGTATAATCAGTTGATGGAGGCAATTCAGAAAATGGACACAACTAACAGAGGAGCAAGTTTCTCAGGTATTATTCATTGCTTGATTAATTCAATATCCAGAAAGACTTGGATAATTGATTCAGGGGCAAGCGACCATATTATATGTGACAGGGGATTTTTCTCAAGTATAAATGACAGATTGAATTTCCCTATTTCCGTGCAATTGCCCAACGGAAATATTACTCATGTTCATGAAACAGGAACAGTCAATCTCAGCTCACAAATTACTCTTAGAAATGTTCTTTATGTCCCAGAATTCCAGTTTAACCTGATCTCTGTGTCCAAAGCTTGTCAAGAGAATTCATGCCGGGTCATTTTCAATGCTGACACATGTTTCTTTCTGGACCTTTCGACTGGGAAACTGATGGGCTTGGGTAGTCTCTCTGAAGGTCTATTTTTCTGGAATAGTTTTTCGAGTAATTTTCCTTGCAATTATTTGAATAAGTCATCATTGTGTAACCACGACTACCAATGATAGAAATTCCATTATGCATTTGAGATTGGGCCACAGTGCTTCTTTTCCATATTCACATTGTCATATATGTCCTCTTGCTAAACAATCTCATTCGCCTTTCCCATCTAGTAATACTCGGACTAGTGAGATTCTTTCCTTAATTCATGTGGATATCTGGGGACCATACCACACATTAAATCATGACGGGTCTCGATATTTTCTCACTATAGTCGATGATTACTCTCATGCGACTTGGACTTTCTTGATGCAGTCTAAGAATCAGACATATTCTCATTTGAAGAGTTTTATCTCACTTTCAAAGAATCAGTTTGGCAAATCCATACAGCGGATCCGTTCCGATAATGGGAGAGAATTCTTCAACCATGATTGCTCCTCACTATTTACTACACATGGCATACAACATGAAAGCTCCTGTGTCTATTCACCACAACAAAATGGCGTGGTAGAACAGAAACACCGTCATCTATTAGAAGTCGCACGAGCCTTAAAGTTCCAAGCGTCAGTTCCAGACAATTATTGGGGAGATTGTGTGGTCACAGCCACTTACCTAATCAACCGAATGCCAACTCAGATCCTTAAAGGGAAAACCCCTTTTGAGTTACTATTTCAGAAGAAACCAGAACTCCAGCATCTCAAGGTCTTTGGATGTCTTTGTTTTGTTGCAACAGTGGGGCCAAGAGACAAATTCAGTCCACGTGCTAGGAAATGCATTTTCATGGGATATCCCAATTTGAAAAAGGGGTATCGGGTTCTTGACATTTCCATAAAGGAATTTCTGGTAAGTCGTGACGTCATCTTTCATGAAGACATTTTTCCTTTTTCTGAGCAAACAACTTCAGATGCAAATACAGGGATGACAGCTCCTCCCCATAGCATTTTATCTGATGAAACAGTGCCTCAAGGTCCTACCTATATACCCATGGAAGAATCAAGGTACATTCCTTCTACTGATTCAATTCTTCCGGTATCAACACCAACACCTGTTGAGAGCACCGATCGCTCAGAAGAAATTTTAGAATCACGACTCGAAGATTCCCATGATGCTGAGGAAAGTTAGCATATAGAGTCGGCACCTACCAGTGCGACAAATACAGACATGACTGCTCCAAGGCGTTCTGGTCGCACCACACGACCTCCTACCTGGACTAAAGACTATATCTGTGCAACTCATTCTCCAGGTACTCAATATCCAATCTCATCATATGTTTCCTTTCATAGATTATCACAGGAACATAGATGTTGCATTAGTCACCTATCAGAAGAACAGGAGCCATCTAGTTATGATGAGGCATCCATTAAACCAAAATGGCAATAGGCCATGAAAGCGGAACTTCAAGCCTTGATTGAAAATAAAACATGGGATCTTGTTTCAATACCCTTTGGTCGCAAGCCAATTGGCTACAAATGGGTCTACAAGATCAAATATCGTGCTGATGGTTCCGTTGAAAGATACAAGGCACGGTTGGTTGCCAAAGGATTCACACAAAAGGAAGGCTTTGACTACCACGAGACCTTCTCTCCGGTTGCTACCGATGTCATGGTTCGTTCTTTTTTGTCTGTTGCTGCTATTAATAATTGGAGTCTACATCAAATGGATGTGCATAATGCTTTCTTGCACGGGGATCTTGATGAGGAAATTTATATGGACATTCCTCAAGGCTTACGGAGACAGGGGGAGAATAGAGTATGTCGTCTCCGCAAATCCCTCTACGGATTGAAGCAAGCATCCAGACAATGGTATGCCAAATTTGCAAATGCTCTGACAACGGCAGGCTTCAAGCAGTCTAAACATGACTATGCTTTATTCACACGGACTAAAGGTATGTCATCCATTTATTTAATGATATATGTCGATGACATACTTGTTATGGGAAATGATAAGGCTACCATAGACAATTTCAAGGATTATTTACATGCTACCTTTCACATTAAAGACTTAGGAGCACCTAAATATTTCCTTGGAATTGAAATTGCTCGATCTGATCAAGGAATTTCTCTTAGTCAACGAAAGTTTGTCTTAGAAATTATATCGAATGTGCCTATCGGGATGCGAGACCATTTGTGATTCCTATTGAGCAGAACACTAAGTTGACTACTGCAGAATATGGTAGGGGTATATCACAAAATGATGATCCCATACTCAAAGATCCATCAGGTTATCAAAGACTCGTCGGGAAACTCATATACCTGACCATGACTAGACCTGACATCTCTTATGCAATATAGACCCTTAGTCAGTTCATGCACAATCCAAAGCAATCTCATTTGGAAGCTGCATTGAAAGTTGTGAAGTACTTGAAAAGGTGTCCAGGACTTGGAATTCTTTTGTCCAAACAATGTGACATGAAGATGAGGGCATACTGTGATGCTGATTATGCTACATGCCCTACTAGTCGAAGATCAGTCACTGGATACTGCATCAAATTAGGGGATTCGCTCCTCTCATGGAAGACCAAGAAACAGCCTACTGTATCCTTGTCTTCGGCCGAAGCTGAGTATCAATCTATGGCAAAAACTACTTGTCAAGTGGTGTGGATACGAGGGTTGCTTAAAGACCTCGGAATACAAGTACGAGGAGCGACAAAATTATTCTGCGACAACGATGCAGCTCTCAAATTGGCAGCAAACCCTATAGTGCACGAGAGGACTAATGTGACATCCTGAAATTTGACCCCGTTTCGATAAAGTGAAATGGGCATTTCGTCGACGTGCCTATGGCCCTTTTTCTCTAAGCTGATCACTCACGAGTTAACTAACCTATTGGGTGAAGCCGTTAAGGGATGTATTAGCTGTAAAATCCCTAAAAGCTACCTAATTGGTTGGATTGATTTTTAACCACGAAATTCAACTCGATTTCGGGAATCGAATTTTAAGCGCGCCATAATTCTTATTTTTAGGATCCTGTCTCATCGCTCGTCAATTTATTGACGGGTCCGAAATTTCAATAAAGAAATTATCGGAAGAAAATTGAAGACCAAAAAGAAAATAGAAAGGAAAAGGAAAAGAGAAAAGAAAAATTGAATTAAATATCTATGTATTTCCTTTTCCTTTTTCCTCTCTCTCCTTCTCTTTTCTTTTCTTTCTTTCTTTTCTCTCTCTCTCCTCTCCCCTTTCCCCCCTTCGTGCGATTCCACCCCCCAACCGACTCTCACTCTCTCTCTCTTCTTTGACCGGTCAAGCCCTACTTTTCTCTCTCTCTCTCTCTCTCTCTCTCTTTCTTCCTCTTCTTCTTCCTTCCTCCGCACGCTCGAGCACGCGAACCAGAAGCTCGAGCAGAAGCTGCAGCTCCGTCGCCACCCGTCCCGCCGCCGCACCGCCGCTCGCACGCCCGTGACAGCCGCCCGCTCGTGCGCCCGCCGCCGTCCCGCCGTCCGCACGCGCCCAGGCGTTCCTCCCCCGCGCGATCTAGCTCTGCTTAGCTCGGTTCCGCCCCGACCAGCCCCCATCCGGCCACCTCCGGCCACCGTCCAGCCCCGCCGGACCTCCCCCGCGTCCCCCTCGCCCTCCGCCGGCCTCCCCTCGCCACCCTAGCCGCCGGAGCAGCCTCGGCCAGCCCCATCCAGCAAGCGGCCGAGTGGGTTTCCAGCACTTCCGGGCTCGTTTTGGGCCGTTTCCGGGCCTCGAACCCGAGCCGTGCTTTGGGAACAATCGTTCCTCGCGTCGCTGCTGTCGGATTGATCCGATTTGCGCGCGATTTGGTGAGTAATCTCACTAATCCAGGATTAGTTGGCTAATTATGCTTAAGGTTGGTTTAGATTTAATTAATTATGTTTAGGTTGTTAGATTAGAATAAATTAGCAATTATTAGCCAATTGTGATGCGAATTAGATAAATTGAATGTGTAATTAGCAAGTAGACGTGGTCTACTATTTATTGGAAGTGTCTCGGGATTTTTCCGACCCTTAGTGGGCTCCAATTAGGCTTTTCGGGCCTAAGTGGATTTTTTAGTATTTAAATATTAATTTTCGGAATTAAATTAAATAATTATTTATTTTCCGAAAATTCAACTGAGATGGCCTAGAACCGGAAAATTATGATGATGACCGTGGTGAAGTCCGTTTGTTTAATTGGGCTTTATTTTGTGCTAAATTGAATTTTTAATAATTATTAATTAATTTTCGAAATTAATTAATTAATTATTTATTTATTTATTTTTTGTAAATTAAGATTTTGATGGCCGACGACCGAAATCTCGTGCTGATCGTCGTGGCGCAATCCGTTTATTTATTTGAGCTCCACGTTGTATGGAATTGAATAAATTGTGACATTTTAGGGATTTACCCTAAATTGATTTGGAATTGATTGAGATTGAATGATTGATTGGTAGATGACCGAGTATGTTTGTTTAGCATTTATAATGCTTTGATTGAGTTGTACAGTGGATGGAGTTATGAGAGAATTGGAAATACTCTGGAATTGAACCAATCAGACACAGTGTATGGACCTACGTAGTTCGGTGATTGAGACATCACTGGCGAAAACGGCGCCTTAAATAACGCACTTATCGGTCTAGTACTCATATTGTTATAGGCATGTATGGTTCGGTGATTAAGGACATCACTGGCGAAAACGGCGCCTTAAAGAACGCATACACTTGTCTATTAAATACATTGTTATAGGCATGTGTGGTTCGGTGATTTGGGATATCGCTGGCGAAAACGGCGCCTTAAAGAACGCACACAATTGTCTATTTGAGTACATGGTTATAGGCATGCGTGGTTCGGTGACTAAGGATGTCACTGGCGAAAACGGCGCCTTAAAAAACGCACGCAATTGTCTAGTGGATAAATCACCTTGGCGAATTTGGCGCCCAAGAGTATTGACCTAGAATGGTCCGTCTGTCATGTAATCGACTAGATCGATTGATTATTGCCTTGAGTCTGATGTTGTAAATTGATTGACTGAATGGAAATGACCGTGAGTGGTCTTATTGGCATATAATCGACTAGGTCGATTTAATCCATGCTTCGATCGGTGATATGATTGCTTGAGTGCCTGTTATGAATTGTACTGACTTGCAGGTGGGATCTGAGGCCAAGGTAAGTCATCTGCTCCGTGTGTGTTTAGGCAGCCTGTAGTATAATGGTTTACTAATCGGGCTTAGTGGGGTAGAACTCGCTGAGATGTAGTCTCATCCCAGTTTGGGGAAATCATTTCAGGACCCCGCTAAGGAGCTGAGGAGGAAGAGTTGGAGAAGGATTTTTGGGAGAAGAAGATAATCCTGAGAGGGGCCTTGAGTATGGCCCAGATGGACTAAGATTCTATCTTCTTTAATATCTCCATTTTGATGTGAATAGAGTTTAGAATAAAAAGTTGTGAAGTGTTGGTTTGTGTTTTGTATAAAGGTTTGGTTATAAATTTCAATATGAAAAATATGACCCGCTTTTCTATCCCATCGTTTTATTATCTGGGGATTTTAACTGCTTCCGCATGTGCTTAAAAATGAAAGGGTCGGCGATACATTGTCATGGGATATCGCATTATAAAATCGACCAAGTCAGACGGATGTGTGCGTGCCTGAGGATCGGGGCGTGACAACTAAGCACATAGAAGTAGACTGTCACTTCACACGAGACAAGATTCAAGAAGGGGTAATTGAGACAGAAGGAATTGGCACAGCAGAGCAGCCAGCAAACATCTTCACCAAACCCCTATGTCATCGACAGCATGCATATCTATTGAGCAAGCTAGGCGTCTTGGACGTCTACAAGCCACCAGCTTGAGGGGGAGTGTTAGAAGATATGCAATATTCTCTTTGGAGATTATGATTTGATCCGATTATGTACATATCAATCAAAGATTAGATACATATCTAGATTGATACATAGGATTCTTTATTTCCATTAATTGTACATCTCTAGCTCTATTTACATAGGATCTGTACAGATTACATTATTCATTGAGGAAATACAGAAAACCTTTACTCCTCTCTCGATCACTTTCTTTCACCTTCGGTTTCTTTCAGAAACCAGAAAAATCAGACACTCCGATTTCACATTCTCTACTACAGACTTCCAGAGATGGTGAAGAGAGACAGAGAGGACACGGAGGTCGAAGCCCTGGCCGTGGCCAACAGCTTGATGCTCCTCTCCCGAGTCGGCCAGAGCACCAACTCCAACCGCAGATCGCAGCCTACAGAGCGGATGTTCGCGTGCAAGACGTGCAACCGCAAGTTCTCCTCCTTCCAGGCGCTCGGAGGGCACAGTGCCAGCCACAAGAAGCTGAAGCTGATCTCCGGCGACCTCTTGCGCCTCGGCCGCATGGCAGATTCCTCGCGGGCCAAGCCGAAGACGCACGAGTGCTCGATATGCGGCCTCGATTTCCCGATTGGCCAAGCCCTTAGCGGTCACATGAGGAGGCACAGGGCTGCCATGCCGGAGAGCTTGGCGGCAACCGCCGCAAAGCCTGTGCCGGTGTTGAAGAAATCGAACAGCAAGAGAGTCACGGGCTTGGATTTGAACTCGTTGCCGATGGAGGACGACTTAACCTTGTGTTTAGGAAAGGTTGCACCGCCTTTAGTGCCAGATCTCGTTTTGTAGAGAACGTAGATTGTGTACAGAGCAGTTTTTAGTCGGTGCCTGATCGTTCCTTTTTTTCCTTCTTTTTTGTATTCTTTGATTGATATTTTGAGTTAAAGACTGGGTTTCTCATGGATATTCATTCGTAATTTGATGCTACTCGTTATTTGCTTAACTATACTTGTTGATGTTGTGGAAGAGCCTATCCACGACGGGTGATTTGCTTAACCATTAAGTTTTAGAAGTTAGAAATGGCTAAAGAGGAGATAGATAAAATTATACTTTAGCGATTTTAGATAATCTAGTATTTCAACTTGGAAAAGTCAAAAGATGATAAAATGACACAGCAATAATTATATGAGATAAAAAGAATTTTATCTACACTTTTTGGGTGAGGCTCTTAATGTTTGAATCTCCTATATTACTTTAAGTGTCATAATCCGCTAAGGAGATTTTGTAAGGTACGTTTAGCTCAAAGGTTTTTTCATTGTAGGGTCCGTAACTTGTAATCATTTTGGCATTGTTATCAATCTTCTCCTTTATTGGGGATTGTCTTTTCGTGTAGATGCTAAGGGTGATCGGTTTCAGGTTTCGTACGGGTTTCGCTTGGAATCTAGAATCTATCCGTTAGAATAAGTTCATCATTCTTTAGAATCTATAACCTACTTACATACCCTAAAATCTAGAAAATACTCTATCACAGGTTCCAAGATTTATCCAAGTTCTACCTATATTATTAATTAAATAATTACAGTGAATTATCAACTTTTTCAATGACTATCATTTAGTACTATAATCTACTTATCACAACTTATATTTGGACACGTGAAGAATATGAAATATTAACAAATAAAAGTCTCAATCATAAAATTAAAGTTTAGACTAGCGATTCCAAATTATACACTCATCATCGATTGCCATGAAATAAGATCACACGAAGACATAGATAAACACACGCAAAACTTGTTCCAAGTTCTAAGTTTTAGGTTCTAGGTTCTACCTACCTAGAACTTGGAACCTACCTGTCGAGACAGGTTTCCTAATTTTTGGAATCTAGAACCTACCTTGCACACCTTGGAACCTATATAGAACTTAGAACCTACCTGTTGAGATAAGTTTCCTAATTTTTGGAATTTGGAACTTACCTTGCATACCTTGGAACCTGGTATTGGACATATTCCCACTAGTCTTCTTTAGTTTCAAGTTCTATCCTGAAATCATACTCACCCCAGTAGATGCTCTATTGGCTATGAGAATCCAACACTTGCTTTTTGCAATTGGGGAGATCACTGCTTCTCCGGTGAGGATGATTTTTACAAACTTGGCCTTCGAGCACATCCTTCATTCTTTTCCAATAATTGGGCCTTTCACCAATCTTTTTTGTTTTTGAATTTTTTTTCGATTTTTTAACACATTTTTTCAATGTACTCAATGACTAGTCAAACTCAGGATTTTACGATGCCATAAGCTCTTGAACAATTCGATGTTTCTAGACCCTCAGAGTCTTCATCTTCAATCGATGCTTTGGACCATGCTGTCTCAATGCGATACCTCTACTACTTTGCCCTAGTGCGGGGAATGATCACCAATTGGGTTTAAATATGAATTTGCAGGATCAATTGAGCTATGCAATGGATAAAAGTATATATAATAATGAAAGAAATGTTCTTCTTCATCATAAGGCAATTAAATTTTCGTGTGAGTTCATCTGCAATAAGGCATTTGAAGATTTATGCAAGTGAGAAAAAGAAAGTTTTATTTATTTTTCTCACCTTGTAATGTCAACTTTAACGAAATTTTGCCTCAATTTGAGGTAGTTCTTGACAGGGTTAAGTCCAAAAAAATTCTCCAAATTATTTAGGCTGAAAGGGGTTAAACAATGGATTGCTACACTATTTAAGATAGAGAAGTGAAATTAGGGTTGATCAGTTCCTGGGCAATCCGATTCCCACTTGAAACTAGGGACCAGACTGGTTCCCCATTTTCAGACTCAAGGATCAGACCGAAAGAAGTTGGAACCGAATGAAACTAGACCAATCGTTCAATTTGGTTCCCAAGCGGTCCAATGGAACCAATTGCATGTGTTTGAAACACATGTTCCCACGTGCAAAAAAATCTAACTCCACTTGTGTGAGCATCGATCACACTTCATATATTTCACACTCAATCTTGGCTAAGAAGGCCGTTGACAACACGTTTAAAGGTGTTGCCTGGCTTGGGTTTTATAGACAATAACTCTTATGCTCTCTAAGTGTTTGCTCAATGTGGAGCTCTTGAAGGCTTGAAGGGCCTTGTCTCTTGTAGATGAGGGAGGGGGGCAGGGAAGGGAGGGAAAGAAAGAGAGAGAGAGGATGAGGAATGAGGGTGTGGCTCTTGAAGCCATAGTACCCTATCAAGTGGAAAAAGAAACTAATAAGTAGGCTTCCTCTTTAAATAGTGAGGAACGAGGAAGGGTTTCGATGGTCTCTTGGCTACATGTGAGATTGTTGTCTCAATAGTACCAAGGAAGGCCTTGAATCAAAGCATTTTGCCATTTCATGAAGATTTTAGTTTAAATTAGATCTTTATATGAATTTAAGAAAAAATTAAACATTTGAAAATTAATCATCGGTCCGGTTAGTCAATTCTACTCCTAGAATTGGGAATCGAACAAAAAATCACCAGTGTCTCTAGGAACTAGACCCAACCACTCAATTCGGTTTGGTTCAGGTGGTTCCCGATTCGAGTCGTTCTTTTTGCTCGCCCCTAAGTGAAATGCCTCTCTCCTAAAGACATAGCATGAACTCTTCCAAACCCATACCAAATACAACTTTCGACTTTTAATGCAATTAGCTTATCATGTTAATCAGTTTCTTCAAGAGTCACCACTAATTAATTATCAATATCAATGTGAGAGAGCACTTTACTTATGTAAACCAAAGATTCATGGATACAGAAATTTGGTTATGCTAGATTAAATAAACATCATATCAATGTCTATCCTCTTTTAGTTCTAAGCCACTGACATGCAATGGATAATCATGCGAGTGCGTAATCAATAATGTAACACTCAACAAATCAAAGTAATAAATGAATACTAGAGATATGACCAACACAAATACCTCAAGCAAGCAAAATCATAACCTTACTGTCGCGACCTGCCCTCGGGGGGAGGGAACAGGTTTAAGGGTATTGCCTAAAAGACGGGCCTAAGGCCCATGATCAGGCGCGAGCTCTCCCAAGCCCATACCCCGCGTGACGTTGGGATATTCTTAAGAAATTTTGCATAAAAGGAGTCGCCACTAGCCTATTGGGGTCGGCTAGAAACCAAGTGAGGCATGGGAGCGTGCCTCACTTCCTACGCAAACCAGAGAATTTAGGTTCGGGGGACTTGATTACACTAATTAACCAATTAGTGCCCTTTCGGTACCTAATCTTGTTCATTTTAACAAAATGATTTTTTGCAGACAATTTGGATTGATTTCATATTTATCTACTAACATATGAGGTGATCATGCGGATGCGCAATCATTAAAGTAATAATCATAACTACCAAGATCCTAATTGCCATAAAATTAAACACATGCAATCAAACATAATTAGATATGCAAATTAAACATGCAACATAATTAATATACGAGCACATAAATGTCTAATTACCCTAAAATGGCAATACATGGCAAGTCCTAATCAAACCCCATCATTTTTGGATTTTTGAAATTTTAAATTTTTTTAAAGAAAAATAATTATTTTTTAATTTTTTAAATTTTAATATTTTTTGGATTTTCGAAATTGTTTTTTTTTAAATATTAAAAATATATATTTTTTTTTGAACCGGCCGGACAGTCGGGTCCGGTCGGAGACCGGACCGGGTTCGGTTTGGCGTGCCCAAGCGAGCCAAGCTTGGGCCGGCCCAAGAAGTCTCCCTCCTCTTTTCTTTTTTTTTAAAAAAACCAGGCCAGGCCCACAAGCCCACATTACACCAGCCCAAGTCCAAAAACCCATAAGCCCAAATTCGCCCCAAACCCTACCCGATTGGAGGTTCCGGTCCGAGGCCCGTTGCTGGGCCGAAACCCTAGGGTTTCTTCGCATGTGCGTCTCGGCCGCGGATACGCGGTGGGCGGCGGACGGCGGCAGCAGAAGAAGAAGAAGGCGGCGGCGGTTCGCGACGGCAGTCGATTGGTCGAACGGCAGCAACGGCGCGCCTTAGCTCGAACGGCGTCGGGTTGAAGCGGCGAGGAGGGCGAGCGGCGTGGTCGCCGGGTCCGAACGGCACGGCGGAAGCAGTGGTGGAGGCGGTGGTTCGGCGAGGGGCGGGACAACGTCAGGGTCGCGGCAGGCTCGGAGCGGCGCAGGGCGGTCGCGCGTCGCAACCGGATAAGATCCGCCGCGTCGGAGCGCTCGAGTGGGAAGCTTGGGCGGAGGACGGCGGCTTGGCGCAGTGGGTCGCTCGGATTGCGCGGTGACGACACGCGATGCGCGGTGCCACGGGGTCGCTTCGGCACGAGATCGGGGCGCAGGCGTGGCCGCAGATCCGGGCGAGGCGGAGGCACGGCGTAGTGGTGGCCGGCAGAGGCGGCCGTTGGGATGGCGTGCGGAGGGCGGCCCGCTCCGGACGGCGTCGGGTGGCGCCGTCGCGCCCTCTTCCCTCGGATCTTGTTTGTTCGAGCAACAACGGCGCCGGCCGCGGGTTGCTGGCGTTGCGAAGGGCCGAGCAAATGGGGCGGCGGTGTCGCCCGCCGGACAGATTTGCAAGTAGCTTTGGCGGCGAGTTGCTCGGTTTCTCCGAGTGGTCGGCCGCGGCGTCGGCGGCGAAGCCGGGTTGCGGGGAGCGGGAGCGGCACGGCGAGAGGACTAGGAGCGGTGGCTCGGAAGAGCTCGGGTTGAGGTGACGAAGCCTCCCTTCTCCGATTCTTCCCGACCTCGATTTCTCTCTCGCCTTCTCCTCCGGTTCCTCTCTGTTTTCTCTCCTTTTTTGCTTTTTTCTTCGTCTCTCTCCAGCTCCCTTTTTCTTCTTTTTTTTTTCTACAGGAACTTCCGCGAAGACTACGGTCGAGCCAGTTGCCGGTCGGCTGCTCCCGACCCGCGGATCATGCCGCGCCCCGCCACACCGATCCCCTTGCTCCCCTCGTCGCCATTTTTCTCCGCTTCCGGTATTTCCGTGCAAGTTTTGCGGCGAAGACCGGTTGGGGGAGACGACCGGCTCTCTCGCTGGCCGGGCTGAAGGAGGAAGTCGACGGGGCTGGGCCTAGCGTAGGGAAAAAGAAAAGGAAAGGGGAGGTCGCGCTAAGGTCGGATTCGCCCGACCCGATCGTTTTTCTTTATAATTAAATAATATATATTTTTAAAATTTTTCTTTTGTGATTAATTCCTAACATTTAACTATTTTAGGTATATATAAAAAAAAAAAAAAAATAGGTGTCAACACTTACCATGATTAATATCAAATATTCACAAATTTAGGTGTCAACACTACCACATTCACTTGTGTGTGTAAGCTAGTTATATTATTTTATTGCCACCATACGTGGGCAGGTTCAATACGTTGAATCCACCATATTTGGGAATCAAGAGTTAGGGGATCCTCTACATGACACAAGGAAGGCAAATTGGGAACTTCCTCTAGATGCACGAACGAGGTGGAATTCCCCGTACAAGATGTTGAAGAAGCCATGCGATGAGATGCGTGTGCTGACGTCGTACTCTACTACTCATGGCGGAAAGTGCCAATCTCTTGCCGTTCACGCTACAAGATTGGATGTCTGCTAAGGTGTTTAGGGGCTTGTTGCGCGTTTTCGATAATGTAACCCGTGCTTTGTGTTGAATGATCTCGGATACGTGTGAATTTGGAAGCAAGTGAGCCTTACATCTAATTTTTGTGGACCATTAATTCGCAGGTATGTCTATTGAATAAACGCGGTGACGTCACGATTTACGCTCCCCAGTTTCCTCTATTTCATCAATTCGCCCGGTTGCTGTCCGGTGACGTTGACTCGCTCCCCTAGCTGAAGGTTGCGATTCCATGGCGATTGCACGGTCCACGCCTTTTGGGGTTTCTAGCTAGTTCATTAGCTTTTTGATATTTACCGTGTTCTATAGGTCTTGGCCTTGGATGCCCATCATACTTTTTCCACGTCCTTCCAAAATACATTGGTCAGTTCATCCCATTGCAATGGTAGAGAATTACTAACTTAATTTCATGTTCCCAAATATATATTGCGGAAATCAATAGATAAGAAGTAAAGTATATTAGTATGTTTAATTATTAAATCACAACTTTCATTTGGACTAGAACAATTTATAGCGGTCTCATAAAATTTTACATGATTTTATATTAGAATGTTTTGAATTCATAATTTTGCAAGTCCCTTTTTCTATCTCTTATGCCTACGTTGAGGAGGAGTTAAATTTCCTTCTGTGATATCGGACTAGAAGGTCTTCGGAACAGTCTGAATTCGTCTCACAAATTTCTACGGAGTAAAGAAAAGTTCAATTGTCCGGATATTATTGTACACACGCCTCGACGGCGTGTACAGCTCCAACAGTGCAGGCGAAAAGCTTCTTGAAAAGTCAAAGCAAGTACCGCCTCGCTCACCTGTGACGACTTGCCCAGTTTTCACACGCGTTCACACGGTATCCTCGCTCTCCCTTTGGCGGCACACGCTGCCACGTTTGCCCTTCATCTTCGCGCAAAGCCGCCATTTCGCGACTCATTCCCCAAGAAACTCGAGGGCCTTTTCGCCACTTCAGTTAGCGTAAGCGAGTAGGTCATCCCTCGCCCCTCGCTTCTCGTCCTATATAAAGGAGACTCGCCCTCACTCCACCGCACACTGTCTGTCGTACCAGTCATCCCGACTCAGCAAGCAATAGAAGAAACCAGAAAAATCAGACACTCCGATTTCACATTCTCTACTACAGACTTCCAGAGATGGTGAAGAGAGACAGAGAAGACGCGGGGGTCGAAGCCCTGGCCAGGGCCAATTGCTTGATGCTCCTCTCCCGAGTCGACGAGAGCACCAACTCGTCGTCGCCGAACCACAAATCGCGGCCTACAGAGCGGATGTTCACGTGCAAGACGTGCAACCGCGAGTTCTCGTCCTCCCAGGCGCTCGGAGGGCACAGAGCCAGCCACAAGAAGCCGAAGCTTATCTCCGGCGACCTCTTACACCTCGGTCACGCAGCGGATCCCTCAACGGCCAAGCCGAAGAAGCACGAGTGCTCAATATGCGGCCTTGAGTTCCCGATTGGCCAAGCCCTTGGCGGTCACATGAGGAGGCACAGGGCCGCCATGCTGGAGAGCTCGGCGGCGGTGGCCACAACGCCCGTGCCGGTGTTGAAGAAATCGAACAGCAAGAGGGTCATGGGCTTGGATTTGAACTCGTCGCCAATGGAGGACGACTTGACCTTGCGTTTAGGGAAGGTTGCGCCACCTCTGGTGCTAGATCTCGTTTTGTAGGGCTTAGAGAACTTAGATTGTGTACAGAGCAGTTTTTAGTCGGTGCCCAATAGTTACTTTTTTTTTTCCCATTTTGTATTCATTGATTGATATTTTGAATCAGAGACTGGGTTGTCCATGGATATTCATTTATCTCGCGCGCGCATATTGTATTTGAACGAGAGGAGTGAGGGGTAGATTGCGTTCTCCAGTTTTCGTGGCGCTGAGTCTTAGATGCCAGCGAGTCCGTTTGCAGCTGCACTTTTTCTTGTAGGCCTCTTTGTTTGATCCGAAGATGATTAACATCTGAAGTGTGTGCTCTATGTAACAAACGTTTCCATAGTGTGGCCAGCTAAGGAACAGTAAGGAAGAAATGAAAAGCCGTGGATATAAAAGGCTAAAGCAATGAAAACATCAAAATACAGAAACTTTTATATCAAGCTGCTAGACGTACGATGTGATTTGACGCTATTCATTCTTTGCTTAATTATACCAATTGATGTTGTGGAAGAATCAGAATGGCGTCTATCACTGGTGATGGTGATCTGAATGTTCTCCATAATGCAAAAACCATTACGTTTTAGAAATTAGAAATGGCTAAAGAAGAGATGGAAAAAAAAATATTCTTTAGCGATTTTAGATAATATAATATTTCTACTTTGGAAAGTTAAAGAGGACAAAATGACATAGCAACAATTATATGAGAGTAAAACAATCTTATCCGTACTTTTTCCAGTGAGGCTTTTGATATTTGAATATCCCAAGTCAATTCAAGTGTCATAGTCTGCCAAAGAGATTTTGTAAGGTATGTTTTGTAGGCTTAGTTAATGCCTAATGGATTGAAAAAAGAAAGGACTTGTTAGCTCAAAGTTTTTTTTTCATTGTAGGGTTTGAAGCTAGTAATCATTTTGGCATTGTTACCAATCTTCTCCTTCATTGAGGATTATCTTCTCATGTAAATGCTAAGGATGAGCGGTTTCAAATTTCATACAAATTTTACTTGGAACTTGAAACCTACTCATTAGAACAAGTTCATCATTTTTTAGAACCCGAAACCTATCTTGTATACCTTGAAATCTAAAACCTACCCTATCAAAAGTTCCAAGGTTGGTTCCAAAATTTACCCATATTCTATATATATTATTAATTGAACGACTACAACAAATTATCACATTCTTTAATAATCATTGCTTATTGCTACAATTCACTGATTACCACTTATTTTTGGACATGCGAAGAAACATTAGCAAAATAAAAGTCTCGGTCATAAAATTGAAACTTAGACTAATGGTTTTATATTATACATTCATCATTGGATACCATTGAACAGTATCAAATGAAGACATAGAAAAAAAAAACACACACACACACACACATCCATACAAAAACTTGTTCCAAGTTCTAAGTTTTAGGTTCTAGATTCCACTTACCTAAAATCTAGAACCTACCCATCAAGACAGGTTTTTTAATTTTTGAAACCCGGAACCTACCTTACATATTTTAACCTGAAACTGAATATTTTCCATCTAGTTCGATTCGTCAGTTGTAGGTTTTACCTTGGAACCATGCTCACCTTTAGTAGATGCTCTATCGGCTATGAGAATCCAACACTTTCTTTTTGCAACTAGGCAAATCATTACTTCTCCGTTGGGGATGATTTTTACAAACTTGGCCTTTGACCACATCTATCATTCTTTCCAATAATTGGGCCTTTGGTCGATCATTTTTTTTTTTTTTTTGTGAATTTCTTTTTCGACTTTTTCAACACATTTTTTCAATATACTCAATGACTAGTTAGACTCGGGCTTTCACGGTGCCATAAGCTCTTGAACAATTCGATGTTCTAGACTCTCATGGTCTTCATCTTTGGTGGACCCTTCAGAGCATAGTGTCTCAATGCGATAACTCAACTACACTGCCCTAATGTGAAGAATGATCACCAATTGGGTTTAAAAATAAATTTGCGAGCTCAATTGAGCTATGCAATGGATAAAAGTGTATATGATACTGAAAGAAATGCTATTCATCATCATAAGGCAATTGAATTTTCATCGGAGTTCATCTGCAATAAGGCATTTGAAGATTTATGCGAGTGAGAAAAAGAAAGTTTTATCCATTTTTCTCACCTAGTAAAGTTAACTTTAACTAATTTCTACCCCCAACATGGGGTGGTTCTTAACATAGTTAGGTCAAAAGAAAATTTCCAAATTATTTAGGTTCAAGGGGGTTAAACAATGGATTAATTGCATTGTTTAACTATTTAAGATAGAGAAGTGAAATGCCTCTCTCCCACAAACATAGCATGGACTCTTCCAAACCCATACCAAACACAACTTTCATCTTTTAATTTAATTAACTTAACATTTTAATCAGTTTATTCAGATATCGCCATTAATCAATTATCGGTATTGTCACTAATCAGCTTGGGAGAGCACTTTACCTATGTGAGCCAAAGATTCATGGATACGAGGATTTGGCTATGCCAAAATTAATCAAACATCATGTCAGTGTCTTTTCATTTTATTTCAAAAATATTTTGTAGGCAATGTTGGCCAATTTTCGTTCTAAGCCATTAACATGCAATGGGTAATCATGTGAGTATGCAATTAATAATGTAACACTTGACAAATCAAAGTAATAAATAGATACTAGAGATATGGCGAACACAAACACCTCAAGCAAGCAAAATCATAACATTGCCATGATTAATTTCCAAATAATTGCAAATTTAGGTGCCAACACTACTGTGGTAATTTGTGCATGTAAGCTAGTTTTATTATTCTATTGCCACCATACGTGGGCAAGTTCAATACGTTGAATCCACCATATTTGGGGATCAAGAGTTAGGGATCCTCTACATGACACAAGGAAGGCAAATTGGGAACTTCCTCTAGATGCACGAATGAGGTGGAATTCCCCGTACAAGATGTCCAAGATGTTGAAGAAGCCATGCGATGAGATGAGTGTGCTGACGCCGTACTCTACATGGCGGAAAGTGCCACTCTCTTGCCGTTCACGCGACAAGATCGGATATCTGCTAAGGTGTTTAGGGACTTGTCGCGCGTTTTCGATAATGTAACCCAAGCTTTGATGTTAAATGATCTCGGATACGTATGAATTTGGAAGCAAGTGAGCCTTACATCCAATTTTTGTAGCTGCGGACCATTTAATCGCAGGTTTGTCTATTGAATAAACGCGGTGACGTTGACTCGCTCCCCTAACTGAAGGTTGCGATTCCATGGCGACAGCATGGTCCACGCCTTTTGGGGTTTCCAGCTAGTTCATTAGCTTTTTAATATTTACCGTGCTCTTTAGGTCTTGGCCTCGGATGCCCATCATACTTTCTCCATGTCCTTCCAAAATATATTGGTCAGTTCATCCCATTGCATCAGTAGAGAATTATTGACCTAATTTCATGTTCCTAAATATATTTCACGGATATCAATAGATGAGAAGTAAAGTACATTAGTATATTTAAATATTGAATCACAACTTTTATTTGGATTATACAATCAATAGTGATCTCATAAAATTTTATATGATTTTAGACTAGAATGTTTTCAATTCATAATTTCGCAAGTCCCTTTTTCTATCTCTTATGTCTACGTTGAGGAGAAATTAAATTTCCTCCTGTGATATTAGACTAGAAGGTCGTCGGAACGGTCTGAAAATTCTGGTACACGCGCCTCGACGGCGTGTACAACTCCAACAGTGCAGGCGAAAAGCTTCCAGAACAGTCAAAGCAAGTACCGCAACGCTCACCTGTGACGACTTGCTCAGTTTTCACACGCGTTCACACGGTATCCTCGCTCTCCCTTTGGCGGCTCACGCTGCCACGTTTGCCCTTCATCTTCGCGCAAAGCCGCCACGATATCACTGTCCTCCCTACTCATTCCCCAAGAAACTCGAGGGCCTTTTCGCCACTTCAGTTAGCGTAAGCGAGTAGGTCATCCTTCGCCCCTCGCTTCTCGTCCTATATAAAGGAGACTCGCCCTCACTCCACCGCACACTGTCTGTCGTACCAGTCATCCCGACTCAACAAGCAAAAGAAGAAACCAGAAAAATCAGACACTCCGATTTCACATTCTCTACTACAGACTTCCAGAGATGGTGAAGAGAGACAGAGAGGACGCGGGGGTCGAAGCCCTGGCCAGGGCCAATTGCTTGATGCTCCTCTCCCGAGTCGACGAGAGCACCAACTCGTCGTCGCCGAACCACAAATCGCGGCCTACAGAGCGGATGTTCACGTGCAAGACGTGCAACCGCGAGTTCTCGTCCTCCCAGGCGCTCGGAGGGCACAGAGCCAGCCACAAGAAGCCGAAGCTTATCTCCGGCGACCTCTTACACCTCGGCCACGCAGCGGATCCCTCACCAGCCAAGCCGAAGAAGCACGAGTGCTCAATATGCGGCCTTGAGTTCCCGATTGGCCAAGCCCTTGGCGGTCACATGAGGAGGCACAGGGCTGCCATGCTGGAGAGCTTGGCGGCGGTGGCCACAAGGCCCACAACGCCCGTGCCGGTGTTGAAGAAATCGAACAGCAAGAGGGTCATGGGCTTGGATTTGAACTCGTCGCCAATGGAGGACGACTTGACCTTGCGTTTAGGGAAGGTTGCGCCGCCTTTGGTGCTAGATCTCGTTTTGTAGGGCTTAGAGGACGTAGATTGTGTACAGAGCAGTTTTTATTTGGTGCCCAACAGTTCCTCTCTTTTTTCCCCTTTTTGTATTCATTGATTGATATTTTGAATCAGAGACTGGGTTGTGCATGGATATTCATTTATCTCACGCACGCATATTGTATTTGAACGAGAGGAGTGAGGGGTAGATTACGTTCTCCAGTTTTTGTGGTGCTGAGGCTTAGATGCCAGCGAGTCCGTTTGCGGCTGCACTTTTTCTTGTTGGCCTCTTTGTTTGATCCGAAGATGATTAACATCTGACGTGTGTGCTCTATGTTACAAATGTTTCCATAGTGTGGCCAGCTAAGGAACAGTAAGGAAGAAATGAAAAGCCATGGATATAAATGGCTAAAGCACTGAAAACATCAAAACACAAAAACCTTTATATTGAGCTGCTAGACATACGTTGTGATCTGATGCTATTTGTTATTTGCTTAATTATACCTATTGATGTTGTGGAAAAATATGAATGGTGTCCATCACTGGTGATCTTAATGTTATTGATGTTGTGGAAGAATCTGAATTGTGTCCATCACTAGTGATCTGAAGGTTATTGATGTTGTGGAAGAATCTGAATGGTGTCCATCACTGGTGATCTGAATGTTTTGAATAATGCAGGAACCTTTAAGTTTTAGAAGTTAAAAATGGCTAAAGGATATGGAAAAAAATACTCGAGCGATTTTAGATTATATAGTCTTTCAACTTGGAAAAGTCAAAGATGATAAAATGACATAGCAACAGTTATATGAGATAAAAATAATCTCATCCGTACTTTTTCGGGTCAAGCTTTTGATATTTGAATCTCCTATGTTAATTCAAGTGTCATAATATGCCGAAGAGATTTTGTGAGGTACGTTTTGTAGGCTTAGTTAATTAGTTGAAAAACGAAAGGACTCGTTAGATCAAATATTTTTAATCATTTTGGCATCGTTACCAATCTTCTCCTTCGTTGGGGATTATCTTCTCATGTAGATGCTACAGATGAGCAATTTTAGGTTCTGTACAGGTTTCACTTGGAACTTGGAGACTACTTATAAGAATGAGTTCCTCATTTTTCGAAACCTGTAACCTACTTTGCATACTTTGAACCTAAAATTTACCCCATTACAAGTTCCAAGATTGATTTCAAGATTTACCCAAATTCCAAATATATTATTAATTGAATGATTACAATGAATTATCACTTTCTTTAATGACCATTGCTTATTTCAACAATCCATTGATCACAACTAATATTTTGACGCGCGAAGAATATGAAACATTAACAACATAAAAGTTTCAGTCATAAAATTGAAGCTTAGAATGGTGGTTTCAAATTATACTCTTATCATCAAGCATCATGAAATAGGATCATGCGAAGACTTAGTAAAAAAACACACGTGCACATACAAAAGTTTGTTCCGAGTTTTAGGTTTTAGATTCTAGGTTCCACCTAACTAAAATCCGGAACTTAACCATTGAAACAAGTTTTTTTTTTTTTTTTTTTTTTTTTTTTTCATTTTTGGAACACGGACACTACCTTATGTACTTTGGAACCCGAAACTAGACATATTGCAACTAGTCCGATTCTTCAGTTCCAGGTTCTACCCTGGAACAATACTCATCCCTAGTAAATGCTAACACTTGCCTTTTGCAACTGGGGAGATTATTGCTTCTCCATTGGGAATGATTTTTACAAACTTGGCCTTCCCGACCACATCTATCATTCTTTTCCAATAATTGGGCCTTTGGCCGATCATTTCTTTTCTTGAATTTCTCTTTTGGATTTTTTCAACACATTTTTTTCAGTATACTCAATGACTAGTTAGACTAAGGCTTTTACAATGTCGTAAGCTCTTGAATTATTCAACATTTCTAAACTCTTAGGGTCTTCATCTTTAATCAACCCTTCAAACCATGGTATCTCAATGCGGTAACTCAACCACTCTGCCCTAATGTGGGGAATGATCACCAATTAGGTTTAAATATGAATTTTCTAGCTCAATTGAGCTATACAATGGATAAAAGTGTATATGATAGCCAAAGAAATGCGATTCATCTCATAATGCAATTAAATTTTCATTGGAGTTTATCTGCAATCTAGGTAGCACGGACACGTTCAAAGGGCCTCCGTGTCGTGTCGGACACCCCGACACTTGTCCGACACGCTTGGACGCACTCGGACACGCTCAGACACGCGGTCAACACGTGTCGGAATTTCCGACACGTGGTCAACTCTTTCCGACATGCGCGTCGGAGCATGTCCGGAGGGCGGATCTGCAGGTGCAAAGGAAGAAGGTGATGGAGGGTGGAGGCAAGGGTGAGGGAGCTGAGGTGACGCTGTGAGCGACGGCGAGGGAGGGCTGTGACCACCGACTGCAATGTCGGAGAAGGCTGCGATCGTCGACTGCGCCGAGAAGCCTTCTCGATCGTCTTGGTCGGCTGCGACCACCGACTGCAACGCCGAGATGAAAAACCGCAACACCACGATGGAGGGCTAGACGCGAGGCTACGAAGGCAAAAGGAAGAACGGAGGTGAGGCAGCGGCGAGAGAGGTGGAGACCGAGCAAAGGGAGAGGAAAAATAAGGTGATTGCTAGGGTTTTTGCCCTTTGGGCTGTTTTTAGGGAGAAGAGGAAGGAGAGAGACGAGGCGTCGGCGGCTTCTAGGGAAAGAAAGCCTCATGCAGGGGAAAGAAAGCCAACCTCGTGCAGGGGAAGTGACAGGCGCAAGGGTGGGTGGGGGTGGGGGAAGAAAACGTGTGCTGAAATAAATGGGTGGGACCCATTTAACCCTAAAAAGAAATAATGAACATTAAATAACTTTATTAATACATGATAAGGCTAAAAAATAAATAAATAGACAGGTTAAAAAGTTATTTCAAAAAATAAAAGTACTAGATATTAAATAATGATAAATTTTGATCATCATAGAAAAATATAAATTTATTTTGACTCTAATCTTTCATTAGTTATTTATTTCATCGATAAATTTTGTTAAAGTAAAAAAATGTCTTTCCAATTTTTTATGAATAAATTTATTAATGTTATTAGTATAGATTTATTATAGGCTCTTTTTTATTGTTTATTTATTTATGAATTTGAATAAATTAATTTAAATATAAAAATTAATCATGTATATATAAAAATATTTATTTAAATTTAACGTGTCGGAGCGTGTCAGAATTCTCTACTTTTTGAGAAATGACGTGTCACATGTCGTGTCGCGTGTCACGTGTCACGTGTCGCGTGTCGATGCTACCTAGTCTGCAATAAGGCATTCGAAGATTTGTGCAAGTGAGACAGAGAAATTTTTATCCATTTTTCTCACCTCGTATTGTCAACATTATCTAAATTCTACCCCAATGTGGGGTGGTTTTTTAGAGGGTTAAGTCAAAAGAAATTCTCCAAATTATTTAGGCTCAAAGGGGTTAAACAACGGATTAATTGCACTATTTAACTGTTTAAGAATGAGAAGTGAAATGCCTCTCTCCCAAGCACATAGCATGGACTGTTCCAAACCCATACAAAACACGACTTTCATCTTTTAATTTAATTAGCTTAACATGTTAATCAATTTATTCAGAAGTTGTCACTAATCAATTATCGATATTGTCACTAACCAGCGTGGGAGAGCACTTTACCTATGTGAGCCAAAGATTCATGGATACGAGGATTTGGCTATGCCAAGATTAACTGAACATCGTGTCGGAGCCTTTCCTCTATATTTCGAAGATATATTGTAGGCGGCGTTGGCTAGTTTTCATTCTAAGCCATTAACATGCAATGGGTAATTGTGCAAGTACACAATTAATAATGTAACACTCGACAAATCAAAGTAATTAATAAAACTAGAGATATGGTGAACACAAATACCTCAAGCGAACAAAATCATAACCTTGCCATGATTAATTTCCAAATAATTGTAAATTTAGGTGCCAATACTATTGCAGTAATATGTGCGTGTAAACTAGTTTTATTAATCTATTGCCACCATACGTGAGCAGGTTCAATACGTTGAATCCACCATATTTGGGAATCAAGAGTTAGGGATCCTCTACAAGACACAAGGAAGGCAAATTGGGAACTTCCTCTAGATGCACAGAGAAGGTGGAATTCCCTGTACAAGATATTGAAGAAGCCATGTAATGAGGAGTCTGCTGACGCTGTACTCAACTACTCATGGCGGAAAGTGTTGGTGGAAAGTGTCATTTTCTTACCGTTCACACAACAAAATTGGAGATTTGCTAAAAGTGTTTGGGGACTTGTGTTAGGTGATCTCGGATACGTGTAAATTTAGCCTTGCATTCTATTTTTGTAGCAACGGACCATCTAATCGCCGGTTTGTCTATTGAATAAGGGCGGTGACGTCACGACTTACGCTCCCCCGTTCCCTCTATGTCATCGATTCGCCTGGCTGCTGTCGGATGACGTCTCGCATGACTCGCCCCCTCGCTAAACGTTGCAATTCCAGAGCGACAGCACTGTACACGTTCTTTCTTGGCGCGTGAGTTAATTCCTTCCTAGTACCCCGCACTCGTATGGACCGCCTTTTAAGGTTTTTAGCTACTTAATTAGCTTTTTGATATACACCGTGTTCTTTAGGTCTTGGCCTCAGATGCCCACCATACTTTCTCCATGTCCTTCCAAAATACATTGATTAGTTCGTCTCATCGCAATGGGAGAGAAATATTGACCTAGGTTCATGTTCCTTAATATATTTCGTGGGAATCAACGAGTGAGAAATAGAAAACATTATTATGCTTAAATATTAAGCACGACTTTCATTTAACAATGAGTTTTTAGAATAATTAATAATAATCTCACAAAATTTTACATGATTTTCGATTTGAAGGTCTTGAATTCATAATTTTTCAAGTCCCATTTTTTATCTCTTTTGATACATTTTCATAAGTAGTTTTAGATCAAAATCCAGCCAATGCTGAGAGGAGGAAATAATTTCCTCCTGTCATATTAGACTAGAAGACCCTAGAAGGTCTAGGGAATAGTCTGATTTGCTGTCACAAAATTGTAGGGAATGAAAAAGAGTTAAATTTCCCGATATTCTTGCACACGCGCCTTGATTGGTCGTACAACAGCGCGAGCTAAAAAGCTTCTAGAAAAGACAAAGAAACTTCAGCCTTGGTCACTCGTCACGACTTTCCCCAGTTTCACACGCGTTCACACGCTATCCTCGCTCCTCCCTCCTTCGGCGGCTCACATTGCCATGTTTGCCCTTAATCTTCACGCAAAGCTGCCAGACTTTCCGCGAGAAACTCGAGGGCCTTTTCGTCACTTCAGCTAAGCGTAAGCGTATAGATCATCACCGCCCCTGGCCTCTCGTCCTATATATAAGACTCGCACTCCTCCACACACTGTCAAACCATTCATCCCGACTCAGCAAGCAAAAGAAGAAACCAGAAAAATCAGACGCTCCGATTTCACATTCTCTACTACAGACTTCCAGAGATGGTGAAGAGGGACAGAGAGGACACGGAGGTCGAAGCCCTGGCCAGGGCCAATTGCTTGATGCTCCTCTCCCGAGTTGGCGAGAGCACCGACTCGGCGTCGCCGGACCGCAAATCGCGGCCTACAGAGCGAATGTTCGCGTGCAAGACTTGCAACCGCGAGTTCTCCTCGTTCCAAGCGCTCGGAGGGCACAAAGCCAGCCACAAGAAGCAGAAGCTGATCTCCGGCGATCTCTTCCACCTCGGCCACGCAGCAGATTCCTCGCCGGCCAAGCCAAAGACGCACGAATGCTCGATATGCGGCCTCGATTTCCCGATGGGCCAAGCCCTCGGCGGTCACATGAGGAGGCACAGGGCGGCCATGCTGGAAAGCTTGGCGGCAGCGGCCGCAAAGCCTGTGCCAGTGTTGAAGAAATCAAACAGCAAGAGAGTCACGGGCTTGGATTTGAACTCGTCGCCAATGGAGGACGACTTGACCTTGCGTTTAGGAAAGGTTGCGCCGCCTTTGGTGCTAGATCTCCTTTTGTAGGCCTTAGAGAACGTAGACTGAGTACAGAGCAGTTTTTAGTCGGTGCCGACTGTTCCTTTTTTTCTTTCCTTATTTTGTATTCATTGATTGATATTTTGAATCAGAGACTGCATTTCGCAACGATATTCATTATTCATTTGTTCATGAACGCATATTGTATTTGAACGAGATGAGGGGGTTCTGCAGTTTTAGTGGTCCTGAGTCTTAGAGGCCAGCGAGTACGTATGCGGCTGCACTTTTTCTTGTTGGCCTCTTCGTTTGAACCGAAGATGATTAACATCCAAAGTGTGTGCTCTGTGTAATGACAACGGCAATTTGGAACTGAACGTAAGCGATACGACCGCGTACGTACGAGGGCTTCGAAGGCGAGATTTTCTTCTATTTACGTTCATATACTGCAGAAGGAATTCAACACGGCACCGATGATAAAAGTGCAATAAAAAGCCAACCACAAAAACTTGATGGAAGATCTTTTTCGAGGAACGGACAAGTCATAAAAGTCGTGCGATCATTGGTCCATTTTCCGTTATCCTTATATTGAGTTATTAGATACGCGCCTTACGTCCATGAAAGGAAAAAATTCTAGCCTCGTACTCAGTCTCTATCATCCTCTCAGATTCTTGTGGCTAGCTCGCCTCGTCAGGCGCTGAAGCACGCGGCACCCCTGTTGTTGATTTTCTCCGGCCACCCGGCTTGCTGCCACACACCTCCATCGTTTTCTCTTGTGTCGTACGCTAGTCTGTCTTGTTCATTTCCCCCTTTTGGCTGCATCCCTTCACCAATGGGTCTCGATTTGGGGAGGCTCCGATGTCGACTGCCATCGACGTGATTCGATGTCTATGACAGGTAATCTGCTACAATTTGAGATGAAAGAGAGAGAGAGAGAGAGAGTTGTCGTCGGCGTTGGCAAGGCCCCATCTTCAAGTCCTTGTCAATTGTGGGGACGGTGAAACACACATAATGGAAGGAGAAAGTTGCCGGTGGTATAGAGAGGAAAATGTTCAGGTCGGTTGTAACTTCAGGAACATGGATTCACGCTGTACTATAACGCGAATTCAACTTTACGCAACATGGTAGATGGGAATCAAAGCCCTCTCTTCCTTAAAATCGGTATAAAATTTGATTTATAAAATTTGTCAAATTCTTACCGAGCCACTTATTTATGACCAATCTTCAAATCGCTTTACAAATCATTTTTTCGGGTAAATAGAGGATTTCATCCAGAGACTAATGAGAAGCCCAAATTCCACCTATAAGACGGTACTTCCAAGGGCTATGCAGTAATGGCCCTATTCTTATAATCTGATGAAACCGTTTTATCATCATTGGGTTATGATCGAGAAAAACAACTTCTTGAGGTCGTTCAATCCCCGTCTTAGCCGGCTTATCCGCACTCTGATTGGCTTCACTGTAGATGTGATTGGCTCTATAATCTTCTGGTAGTTCCTGTTCAAGCTCTTTTCATCATGTGAGGCTTTCATTGAAACGGCAGCATCTAATTCCATTTCAAGGGCTATTGGTGTTGTTTTTTAGGGGTAAAGGACACCAAAAATCCTTAGATTTTTATTCATTTTGCAATACCCTCTCTCTCTCTCTCTCTCTCTCTCTCTCTCTCTCTCTCTCTCTCTCTCTCTCTCTCTCTCTCTCTCTCAATGTTGTCCTTTTTTTTTTCTTTTGTTCAACGTGATTCTAAAGATTTGACGCGATCTACAAACTTACTAATTTATCAATTTCATTCTATATTCTCCTTTATATTTTGGTCCTTTCTCTACGGCAATCTCCATATGAAAATGTTAAGAGTCACCAACTATTAGTCAAGATAAACCTCGATGACCCTTATGAAGGATCATTAATTTTCTAAACAAACCCCTTGACAGTACTTACACACTATGAGTGTTGATGTGTTTATATAAGCTTGATCATGGTGAATAATAAACATGTCGGGGGTGAGTTGACCCTTTTTCTTTACTCACAACCTGCCTACACTTGTTTAGTGGGAAATTTAAAATGTCTCTCGTTTTAACATGGCATGTTTAGATATATAGAAATATTGCAACATATAACCACAAGTAAGCATTATATGTATAAGGATTCATATCTTATTTATTTTTTTTTTGGTGACCATATCTTAAATGTTTCATGTAGTGTAATCCATTTAATTAATGTGTTGTGTTTGGGTTTTAACATTGAGACATGAATAATAAAGATTTTGTGGTGGGATTAAATCTAAATTTGAAATAGTGTAATTGAGAGGAGAGAATAAAAAACAATTCGGTGATTAAATCAACCATATACATTAAAAAATGGGATGAAATTGAACAAAAATAATAATAAGTGAAAACTAAACAAAATATATATCCACGTCAACAAATTCTAGCAATGATTTCATCAATAACGAACACATTGATCTAACTTTTAAAAAGTTCGGAAATCACATTGAATAAAAAAAAATCAATAATGATAGCAGATAATTAGCAAAAGTTGTATGAACTCCTGGTGTGTTGCGCTTTTATTTTAATAGTCATTGATTGTTATGTTTTGAAATCCGAAACGATATGATTGGGGTAGAATGAGAACGCATCAAGATGACAGAAGATATTACCATTTCACATGATAATTTGGACAAACCTCGGTCTGGTTACTTTAGTCTTTGTCCTAAAGATTGGGTAACTTTTCCTTCGCGAGAGAATCTGTCGATGATTTTCATATGTGATTATAATTTCCTCGGTGGCAAAATCCTCATGTGCACTTAGTGGAAAAGCACATGAAGTTAAAATACTTTCTCGAGCAATAGTGGAAATCGAGCTGTCCTTGATTTGTCTACAACTATCTTCCTTCGTGTTTAGCTGGAGCATCGGATGCCCACTTGCTCATGATCACGACATCACATTTTTCACCGCACAGACTCTATTATTTAATTCCGCATCAATGAACGTATCAAATCCTTATAAAAATTAACTTTGTTTTCCTCGGAGGTATACTCGTTCGGACAAGAATTAAATAGAAGAGTTAGGATTTGGCAGTATAATTGAAAATGGACGACAGAATATTCCGAATTTCGCACCAACTTGAAACTGAAATCATCATTAGTAGGATTTAACAGTATAATGGCAGAATTCAGTTGACGGCCAAAAAAAAATACCCAGTCATGAAATCAACGAGTAACTCTGTAACAGGCTCCATTGACGAGAATGAAATTTGATCGAGCTAAGATAAGCTTGTCGGTAATGGAGAGAGTTGACAGCACGGTATGAATCATCGACAAAGCCTTTGAGATACTAAGTTGATCGCCAGATCATTAACACCAAGCTATCCCAGACTTTGGGTTAAGCACTAAATCGGTGCCATCAATGGATAGAGTAAAGGTCTGCCGGGTTGTTGATTGAGGATTGAGATGGAAGATTGACATCGGTCAATAATAAGAACACGATTCCACGAGTAACCGTTTGTAAGAAACCATTTTCTAGTATCATTTACTTTGTTGATAGCATTTCGTTCTAGTGTTAGTACACGCATAATAACCATTTTATTCCTAACCAAAACTATCTTTTTGTTCTTGGGAATAGGTTTGAAATAAAAATCAATTTGGTAACGCAATTTTATTTTTCGATTTTTAGAACTAAATGAGAAATTAAACTTTTTTCATCGCTCATCTTCATTACTAGTTGACCGTCCACCCATTGCCACTTGCCCACTACCACTCGTCAATCGCTATCTACCTTCACTATTCGCCATTACCACCCAAAAGGGAAAAATTTTGTGTTATTATCAAATGAATTCCTATTCTGAGAACAAAAAAATTTGTGTCATTATCAAAACCTATTTTTGCTCAAAAACTCGTCCGGGGAATATAAATAGAAAAATTTATTCTCGAAATAGAAAAAGATATCTATAATAGAATGATTATCATCCGCACCCTTTGTATATTCAAATTCTTTTTCATTTACTATCCTATCCAAAATCAATAAATGAGCCTTCTCAAACATTGTTAATTCACTCAATCCATCAATGTAATGGCGATTCACGTTTTTGGTGAAACGGATCTAGTTAATGTCCATTACTTTTCTATTTAGTGAATTAAGTAGCCACTTCCTTACTAGATCAAGTAAATTTTTCACTCAATCGAATCTCCTAAGGCAATACTAATAGGGTTATCAAACAAACTAAAAATATTGAAGTGAAGAATTTTAAATTTTCAAACACTTATTGAAATTATCAACTATATCCTTATTTAAATTAATGAGCTAGAGAGTTCTTCTCTTGATCAAAAGAAAATTTCATTCATCCATCATAATCAAACATGAAAGGAACTTAGAAAGCTTCCAAATAGTGCAAATTCCAAAAGAGCTGCAAAACAAAACAAACCCTGGAAAACAAAATAGCTCAACCTAAAGCTAGTAATGGACACATGCCGAGATCTTTCCTCTTTAAATTATGGCTTGTCGTGCGTGCCAAAGTTCTGTGTTCTAAACACCATCGCCATGTAGAGACAACAACATGTTGAACAACCACATATCGAAGAAATCATAACCATGTCTTGGGCATCCTATTGGTTGGATTGTTGATGACTTTCTAACAAAATTTTCAATCACAAGCAGATTTATTCATCGTGACAATTAAAGAAAAACAATAACAATGAGCGAAAGAAGAAGCTAAACAAGTCGAAGATATTTTGGAAAACCCCTCTAACTTAAAATTATTTACATTGTCTCAAAGGTTTTCCCCAAAAATCTAACTAAATGCACCTAAAGTCAAATGCAAGGGTGAATGGAAACTTGATTTTTAAGTCTCATAAATATGCACGTGAAATAAAAATTCTTGAATATCATTGTTTTTTTTTAAAGGTTTCGGTCCTTGGGTAGAAAACGTGCAATCTGTGAGATGGATCATTGAGTAGAGATTGGTGCTGAAAGAAGACGTGTCCCTGCATTCACAATCGACTTCCGAACATTCTAATGCGCGCGATGTACAGTCTGCAAATCCTTTAGGCTTTGCTCAAGATCTTGATTAGTTTAGTCACAAAACATCAAGAGTTCAAAGTAGTTATATCCTTACGCGCGACTTGGGTGGGATTCCGAAAGTGCATGTTCTGATGTTTCCAATAAAGTGGCAAAGATTAAACTCCGTTTGATGAAGAGACGTCACAGATTAGGGCAAATACGTGATTACGTTTTATTCATAAGCTTATATTAATTGGTGAAATGATATAATATAAGTATAAAATTCATAAAAATCTAGACAAAACACAAAAGGGGAAATTTTCACATTCCTTCTTAGATACAAATCAAATTGAGAACAGCATGTAGAATTGATAAACAATTAGTTCCACACGCGAAATAAATATGGGGTGAAACCTTATCATGACAACATGCAAGAAATACCAAGTAAAATGCTTAAAATGTGCATTGAGGAAGACAACATAAAGATAAGACCTAATAAAAAATCCATAGGGGCAGAATCGAAAGTTGCAAAATCGATGGCAACCACGTTTAGTTACCAAATAAAATAATGAAAAGTACAGGTGAGAGGAATGGATCGAGCAAAGATAATGCTCCGGGTATATGCTTGGAAGATACTCTCTCCATTATCGTTAAATCCCCCTCCTTTCTTACTTTGGAAACTCCCGGTCTCTCTCTCTCTCTCTCTACTTTTTCGTGGCCTCAGTTTTGGTGATAGAAGCTGCATCTGCAACTGCAATGGAGTCCTCTGGCACTCGGGCTGGCGATGAAGGAGGCAGTGATGATTGGATAGATCGTGGCCGTTGACCCTTTGTCGGGTTTATATAGATTGGGCAACCGGTGACCCTTTGGCAGTGCGTATTGAGGAGCATGTAAGCTCAAGCATCATCATACGAGTATTGAACTTCAGGACTATTTATGTTTCATAGGACCACAGTTGTCTTTTTACAGTCTTTTGCCTATTCGTCTTGATTCCAGTCGTTTTCTTCCTTTTTTGGTGACGCTTCCGATTCTTCTGATCAGTAAAAATATCCAGAGTCATCCATTGAGCATGTTTGCTCGGTCTGGATCACCGATTCAATGGCTGACTGGTTCACATAGCAAACTTTAGATCTGATGTGATAACTTTGTTTCCATGAGATACATAGCTGTTCTTCGCAGCATCGACTTGTAGCCCACAAGGACTGTTCTTCAATTTTATGTGCTTCACATCAATTGCTCGTAAAATCCGAGTTCAGGGCCCGAGCCATCAGGGGATCAGCTCGCTGCTCACAGATTGAGCATTCTCGTTTCGAAGCCAACCTCCTTCCTTGCAGCGCTCGGAATGTATGAATCTTATTAGAGGAGGGACCGTGCCCAGTGCCTCCCAAATGATCGTATTATAACCACTAGACCTGCTCAAATGATGAGACAGGCCTTCGGCGCATGCTAGGCCGACGATCGGATCTAGTTTTTGAGGTCATATTGACGATAGCCCACGGTTGTCCTCTGCACATAGAGAGGAATAGCTCCGAACTCCCAGTAGAAAACCATTATTCGGGATTTCATCGTTGCAAAAACACACCGGGAAAGTAGCTATGCCAAATAATGCGTGTGTATATCTTTTAGGCTACAAGCCAAAGTGCACTGGCATGGATGGCTCGTAAGAAGCTTATTTGCTCTGAGTCTAAAGCTAAAGATGGGTCATGAAACAGGCCGCAAATATGAGAGAGAGAGAGAGAGAGAGAGAGAGAGACGTGCAGGTTTGGCAAAACATTCCGCAGTTCCATATGTAAGGTGAAACTCCAAATTCATATTAAGCGTATGAGACTATATTATCTCAAGATGACTCAATGAGGGCCAATGTAGAACAAATCACATATTGAGGGCTGTAAGGATAAGTGTCGAGGCTTTGCCTTGATCATACAGAAAGGCGCTGGTGATTTTAGCTAAGGAATTCTATATATCCTACAGAATATCAACAAGCGTTCTAATACAAAAGACAAGATTGCTAACACAGTAATGCCCAAAGCAACCCTCTGGCCCATTCCTTTCGGCTTTGGCGATTTAGTCCGCGACCTTGCTGTCTCTGCTACAGTAAGCCTATTTCATATTCGTGAAGCCCGTAAGCAACTCTTTTGGCCTCGGTGATGAGGGCATCTGCTTCCCAAATAAAGTGATTTGCTCCTTGAAGTATCCTTGTCAAGATTCAAGACTAATAAGTGATCTGACTCAACTGAAAGGCTTCCTTCAGTTCGTGCGGCAAGAAACTTTAATGTTTCGACCATGGCTACTGTCACACCCCAACTCACAAGAAAAATGGCATGACATGGCCGTCCTTTCATCAAAGGACGCAACCTCAACATAACCAAGATTCAACCCGATATTAACATATATATATTTGACAAAAATGGCATTTGGTTACAGTATTAGAGTATATCTATAATCCACAAAATCAAAAAATATACATTCTGAAAAGATTAACTTATAAATTTATCAATTATGCACACGTCATACCAAAAAGTTTTCACCACAAAAGTCCTCCACGAACGAACGCTCACGCCTATTCGTGACTCGCTATAGAACTTGAAAAAGACAAGTATAAGAGAGGAATGAGCTACCACGGTTCAGTGAGTAACACATTTCTTTAAGCGGATCAAGAAGTTATTATGCACATTTAAAACACAATCGTAACTCACTTTATCATAATACATAATCATAACTCAAATGCCGAAGATACCAATGGTCCAATATATCAATAGTCTATTCCATTTATTAATCTCATCAAATCACATCGATGGTCCATTCCATCGATCAAACCCAAATTACAAGTCAATGGTCCACTCCATTGATCAATTCATGCTCAAATGTTTAACCATGGTCACGCATAACGCCCGTGATAAGACGGTCGAGATCCCCTCTTGGCAAGGTCTTCACCTATTATTAGCCAGTGGCTTGGCCCACAAGAATATTCTAGACTAATATGCATACCCACACACCCCTCAAGTTCCACAGAAACATTGAGCACCAACCATCAATCACAATATCCAGTAATCCAACGTCAGAAAAAAAGTCATATCACAACTCAAAATTTGATATATAAATATCAAAGCATTCTCCAAAATATTTCAAGATTCTTTTATAAAGAATTTCACAAATCATTTTTCAAACAACCATTCAAATCGAAGTCAAAATATAACTCCCTTCAAACAACAAAAATGGCAATAATAGCTCGGTCATGTTTTATGCAACAAAATATGCTTTTTATCAACTCATAGAATATATAATCCAACACGTTTCTCAAAACATGAGTTTAAAATATAAATAAGAAATAGTGTCACTCACCTAAGAAAAACCAAAAATCAACTACAATGCATACTCGAACCACACACTTAGATCCCTAACAATTAATGGAAAAACAATATCAAAAAGGCCGAGAAAAGAAAAAGATATTCTTACAACGACTCGCCTATACTAGGTGCGCCACAAAAGCTCACATTTAGCGAAAACCCATCATTTTTCACTAGGCGTGGCCCATGCACCAACTTCGTCATGCCATAACTTCCTCTACAAAATTCCATTTCAAGCCGTCTTACAGTTTTTAGAAAACTCTCTTAATATACAATAACAACCCCAACTCAGCTGCCCCAAAACAGTACCGAAAAAAACAATAACAACATAAAGACTGAAGCTACTATTCGCTACAGTACCAAAATGCGTCATCAACTTCAAAATTTCGTTTCGGACAAAATGCAAGTTCAAATCACGATCCGTAAGATGCTATAGCTTCACAACATCCCAAAGTATCATTTCTATAAAAATATACAGCTCAACAACTCAAAAATCGGGTTTCGCCACACAAATATTCAAGAAATCCGAATTTCAAGCCCTAATTGCGATGATTGCTTCAAGTATGTGATTAAGGGCTTCGATTTCTTACCGGTGTTGCAAAACACACTTGAGTCAGCTTGATGAGGCGTCCGGATCATGAGCGTGCCAATTTTTTTTTTCCTTTTTCCCTTATTCCTTTCTCTTCTTTCTCTCCCCTCCCATTTTTCTTTCTTTCCCCTGCTTCTGCCCGTGCTCCTCTTTCTCTCCCTCTCTCTATCTTTTTAAAACACAGCCAAGCTTCCTCCACTTTTCTTCAGCTTCTTTGTTGACTTTTCAACCATTTCTTTTCCCTTTTTTTTTTAAAAGCCTATATATTACGGCTACTGCTTCCATCTACGCAACTAAACTTTGCGAAGCCATCCACTAATCCTTAATTGCTGTTGTGGTGAATTTAATGTGCCCAATTCCATGCGGATAACTTGCTTTTTTTTTTTTTTTCTTTTTCCCAAAAGAGATCATAAATGGGTTGATAAAAAATAAAGCCCAAATAAAAAAAGTCATGAATAGATCATTTTTTTTGTCAAAATAAATGGGTCACTTTAACGACCCATTATTTAACCCATTTTCCAAAGTTCACACCCACATCCACAGTTTAAATGACTTAATAGTCAAAACTCTTGACACTACTTCCGTCACTCTTCTTCGAGATGCAAATTGTGTCGAATTTATTGTCCTCAGAGTTCAGAAGCCTAGACCAGACCAGTCTAGCCGTTTTGATGCCTTCCTACCAGTGATTTAATGGCATGATTGGCTGAATAGACTTCAGAACACTCTGTACTCAAATCAAATCCCAACCTTGAACTCTTATTTCGATCCCAAAAATTCATCCCTAGGCATCGACCTCGCACGGATCACAAACACAAGGGGGAGGGGGAGGATCATGCTAAGTGAAGAGCATGACTCGGGATCAACAATTGAGCTCGACTAAATTAGTGCAAAAGCACGACAAGGAGATCAAGGTTGAAGAGATGGAGGGAAAAAAGAAGGGCGAGAGAATGATTGGAAGAAGCGGAGAAAAACAACGGAGCTCTAACAAGTCATCAAATGCAGCTTGCGAACAAGAGAGAGAATGAGCTGGGACTTCTTTTGGCGTTCAAAAGGGGATTTTCTTTTTCTTTTAAATGAGTTTTTACTAGGGAATAATAAAGTATTTCTTATGTCTTTTCTCAAATTCATTAGGGGATAATAATACAGTACTTTTTTTATAATAATAATAATAATAATACAGTACTTGAGAGGTGTAGAATCGCCTCGCACTGACGGTTGTTCGCTGGGCAATGTGAACGAGTGCACGTTGAGGTTATCTTTTGACTGTAGCTAATAATTGACTCTAAATTATCCATGTTGACGGCTAAATCATTAATCACCTGTTTGAATGGATGTGGGTGTGGGCTTTTGACTCATTTTGACCCTTTTTTTTTTTTCTCAATCCATTTTTTAAAAAATGAGCTAGTTGTACGAAATTGGACTCATCAAGTTTGAGTCGCACAATGGACATGGAACCCATTTTGCCAGCCCTAAGTTTTTATAAGCATTTCAGTTTATGGTTTTTTACGTTTTTTATTTTATTTACTAATTTTTTTATTATATTTTTAATTTGATGTGAAATTTTTATTCAAATATGAAAAGCTTCAAGTAGGTTCAATACATAAGTATGAACTTTCCTATACCGGGTTAACTATTAGTTAAAATGGATTAGTCAATATGGATAGTAAATATGGATTGAATCATTTACGATCAAACCCAATCCATTTATTTGATGACCCTAGTCGGGGCAAACACAACTAATGACTCCAGCCATCAATCCCTCCACAAATGAATAGACAATCTTTTATTAGGTCAAAAATTAAATGGGATCTATGAACTAAATGATAAGTTCCTTAAGCAATAAGTAAGCATCTTATTTAGCAGAAGATATTTTTAAGAAGAATTTAACAAGTGGGTCCCACAAAATCAAGGCAAGCATTTTTTCCGCATTAAGATGCTAAAGCGAGCGAACAATGGTCGAGTTAATTTCTCGAAAAGCGAAAAAAAAAAAAATACAACAAAGGAAAAAAGAGACGGAAGTGGCGTCGCCCGGGTTCGAACCGGAGACCTTCAGTGTGTTAGACTGACGTGATAACCAACTACACCACGACACCTCGCCGGCATGTAAGCGACGTATTATTTTACTAAAACCTTTACAGTTGACTCCGGTCGCCCTATAAAATTATCTTCCTCTCGTCGCTCGAAACCCTCCCTTCCTCACCGAGTAAAAATCCACCACTCCCTCCTCTTTCTCTCTCCTCCGTCGCATCCGCGAGCTCTCTCTCTCTCCGTCCCCCTTAGGGTTTCGATCTCGATCCGAATCCGGGAATCATGTCCAGCGCCCTCGACATGTCTCTTGATGACATCATCAAGAGCAACAAAAAGTCCGGATCCGGCGCCCCCAGAGGCGGAGGCGGAGGCGGGGGCGGCCGCGGCCGTGGCGGCGGCGGCGGTGCCGCCTCCGGGCCCGGCCCCACCCGCCGCCCTCCGAACCGCGCCGCCGCCCGCGCGAACCCGTACGCCGCCCCGAAGGTCAGCTCACGGTTTCCTCCCCCTCGGATCCGCTCTCCCCTACTGTTTTAGAACTCTGCGAAATTTCTGTGTTGCCGAGGATCTCTCGGTCGTCGGTTCCGTTCCCCATCCCTGTCGAAGCCCCTGACTCGATGCCTCGTAACGATTCTGAAGGGCGTTGTTTTGGTTGTTTTTGGGGGTTTAGGCGCCGGAGACGACGTGGCAGCACGACATGTTCGCCGATCAGGGACTGGCGTTCCAGGGGCAACCCGGCCGGGCCTCCGCCATAGAGACTGGGACGAAGCTGTATATATCTAACCTGGATTATGGCGTCTCGAACGAAGATATCAAGGTAACGGCTTTCAATTTCTGTTTTTTTTTTCCTGCTACTTGAAGCTGAAACCGTTCGTTATCTCGTCGTTTATGGCTGTTTCTCTGTCGAGCTCGTCGCAAATCTGGTAGAATTATTACGCTAGCTAGTTGAAATTGTGTGGATCTACTGCCACAGTTGCGTGTCAGAGTGTGTTTCGATGCATTCGTGCTTGGGATTTGGTACGAGAGATGTGTAGTTTGTCATCTGGCCCTAGTTAATTGAAGTATATTGCCTGTGCTTATTGATTAAACCAAGGTTAGCGTGCTTCATTTGCTAAAGAAGTATGATATGATTTAATCCATGTAGTTGATATGATGTGTCGGTCCATGTATGTTGTTCGTTCTCTCATGAAAAGAATGTTCTTGTTGTGGTTTGCTGTTGTGTGATTATTGCATTCATTTCAGCTGGTCAGTTTAACGTGTGGTGTTTTACTGAGAGCCAGAGAAACTCAACCCAAATTAGCAATCTAATTCTTATTTTTCTTTCTTGCTCGCATGCTTTTCTCCTATGGAATTCTTTTAATAGTTTGAGGTGTTGCTTGTCCGTGTCTAGCTTCCAGTGCCTAGCAGTTACGAAATTTGCATTTTAGTCTGTGCGAGGCAATCTGTTTCTCTTCTCTGTCATGTTCTGTAAAATATTACATAACTTAGAGTGCAGTTAAGTCCATTTATGTGCTTTTGGTGAGCAATTATGGGAATTTTGCGGTAAATGTTAATTATTTTCCTTTTCTGTTGGGATTTTCTCATGCAGGAACTATTCTCCGAGGTTGGTGACCTAAAACGTCATGCGGTACATTACGATAGGAGTGGAAGATCCAAGGTAGTGCTGTCAAGCTATTGCCTGACTGTTGCTGTAATAAAAAAGATAGAATATTTCTCCTGGTTTATTCTAAGAAAGCCTTTTCTTCATTCAGGGAACGGCTGAAGTTGTTTTTTCACGCCGTACTGATGCCTTGGCAGCTGTTAAGAGATACAACAATGTTCAGCTTGATGGAAAGCCGATGAAAATAGAGATTGTGGGAACAAACATTGCGACTCCTGCTGCTGCTCCTGTCATTTCAAATGGTTCTTTCGGAAACCTGAATGGATTTCCAAGAGGGTATGTTCTAAAAATTATGACTTGCCCTCTGAACAGATAATTTTTCTGTGGTGTCTAAACCAAGGGCAGGTACTTCATATCATCCTATGGAGCTTGTGAGATTTAAAGAGATAGCAAAGTTTTCAAATATGCTTGGGTCCTTGAACTTAGATGTATTGTGTCTTTGGTGCCCATCAATAGGTTTCTTGGTTGTTTCTACCCTTGATATATTTTCCGTTGGATTTGTTCTGTTTTTATTTTTATTTTTTTTTTTAATGAATGGCAAAATTGATTTAACTTTTGTTTGATTCATTTAAATGTTTCTTATGTGAGTGAGATTTGGTTACTTCAATATGCTTGTGCATCCATCTATTCTTTAAGAAGAGATTTCTTTTGGTCTCTGATTAAATTTTGGACAATGCTTTACCATCTTTCTTATCAATTCCAAGGCTGAAATTGTTAACATGTTGGTAGCAAGAGACTACTTGGTTACTTTTCTCTCTTGGGTCGGTGTGGTATGGTAGGAATTTGGCTTGCCTCTCTTGTAATGCATTGTACTTCTAATTTCAAGTCTTCTGATGTGTTTGTGTAAGCAATGCTTCTTTGTGATGCTGATTCAATTTCCTTGATAACATCACTTTTGCATGGATGATGGAAAGTATGGATTGCCTGTTATACTGGTGGGATGTTGTTGCAATCCCTCCGTAACATTACAGCATTCTGTTCGTGTTTGCAACCTTTGCACTTGTTAATGCTTATTGAACTTGCTTTTGCCTATAAGTTGTAACAAGTCAGAATTTCGTCTAGTGTTGCTCGTCAATCATTTTGCTGATACAGTGGTCTTCATAATGTATGTAATCAGGGGACAAGCTAGGGGAGGTGCTATTGGACGACCACGCGGTGGTGCCAGTGGCAGTGGCCGTAGGCCTGCTGCAAGGGGTCGTGGACGGGGAAGAGGTCGCAGCGAGAAAGTATCAGCCGAAGATCTTGACGCCGATTTAGAGAAGTACCATTCAGAAGCGATGGAGACTTGAGTGCCATTCTACTTATCTGGTGTCTTTTATGTTCTCAGTGATATGTCTGTGATGATGCGACCACTTTGCCTATTAAGTGTGTCTAGAGGAGGATAAAGTGAATTCTTGAACCTTAGTTTATGGAGTTTGGGGTTTTATTCTGTGACTTGGAGACATAAGTTATGAGGGTTTATGGACAGCTTCAGTATGTACTCTGCAATTATTCCTTTCGGTTCCTTCAGCTTCTTTAGTGTGACCAATGCCGTTCTCCCTATGCAACATTCGTATGTCACTCTTGCCCAAGCATATGGAAAGGAGGTTGCTGTGAGATGCGGAGTTAGTAAACTTGCATGAAAATCAACTGCAGCGGCTGTTTTTCTTAGCTCTACTGCATCACATTAAGAGCTGGACATTAAAGGTAGGTTTCACTGTGACTTTGTTTTTTCCCTTGCTTTTGGTGTCTAGAGTTTTAGGACCAGAAATGTTGTCCTGCTTATTTTCTTATATGCCTTTCTGGGAGAAATTTGTTGCGGTAATCTTTTCTGTATTAAGGATTGGGCTTGAGGATTTGGTTGACTGTTAGTTATACTGAATCTGTGGGTACTTGTTTCAAGTTGGAATTGTCAATTATTAGTTGTCTTTATCAACTATAATCGATTAGCACCAGACAGCTTAGTGATTTGAGAATACTGCTTTATATTGTAATTTTTTTGTTTTGTAGTTCATTGGAAGTTGATTGATGACTGATTTGAGGATCTTAAATGGTTATAACTTGTTACTGTCAAAGTTATGTCATGGTTATCTGGCTTGCACTTCTCTCTGAGGATAGTGACTTGTAGCTTACGGTAGCTTGCTCTCTGTCTTCTTCCAAGTATTGCCAAATCTAACTGGTGAAATAGGGCGAGTTGGTTGTATCGTGTTGGCATTTAAGGCATGGAGCTAAAAGGTTTTTCCTTCATGAGGCAGGAGATTGTTCATGTGTTCTCTCCATTGACTCCATTGAATGGTCGCCTGTTAATTCTCCAGTGCACAACCTTGTGGTTTACTGCATGAGTACTGACAAACTTAATTTCCGTATGATCCGAAATGAGCAGATAAGTTACTAACATGGCAGCATGGAAAGGTCCTGGCCATCTATAGCCTGAACTTTGACCAGGGGCCTCGGATTTTCTGGTGCGTGGATCAGTTCATTTTCCAGTGTTGACCCATTGATCTTGAGGTACAAGGAATTTCCTGTCGTTCCAACAGACCTCGAGACTGGTTAACGCTGATGGTGTTTTGACATGTCATTCGGGAATATGCTGATATGTTTCTAGCACCTTTTCCTGATCCAACGGACTATGCTGAGAAGCTGGATGTTTCAAAGCTTCCATGCGAGTCCTCTTGCAGTTATCTTGATGACAGCTTGCCGTGGGAATAATGCCTAAGCAGGATCTACGTCCATTATTTTTTCCCTTGTCCTCTCATTTCCCCGTTGTATGATGATGTAAATGTGCCTCCCCCCCGCCCCCCTTCAGTTGAGGTTTGATTAGTGTTGCTGTTTGGGTAGGAGGTGAAAAGAACGGGAAAAAAGAACGGACTCGATAGAACTCTCTGGGAATCTGCAGGGTATCTAGCTTTCGTTCAGAAGTGTCTACTGTTGATGTTGTTTACTTATTGTCTTGTGCATCGCTTGAGCTTTGATCAAAAGGTGGCAGGGCTTGGGTGGCATAATATCAGAATGGTAGTTGTGTAAGGTTACGATGCTGGCGAGTTGTGGCATGCATAGATTACGTGTTTGCCACATACGAAGGCATCTTTTTTCCATAGTGGTACTTTCCACTGGGTAACTCTTTTTTTTTAGCTTGTCTCCAATTTCTATCCCCACGGATTTGTCAGCCCATTGTTCCTTTAAACTGAAGTTTGTCCCTTCCCATACAATAATATTTTTTTTTTTGGATAAGACGTCTCTCCAATTAAATGAGTGAGAATAACGACGAAAAGTGAAAATGCCGACGTTGACATCAGAAACGGGGGAGTACGTGGGATTTAAAGGCTACGTCGGAAGCACTAGCGTACGTCAGGAATGCGCCTGACTGGACTGGATCACCGCAGTCCCGCACGTAGCAGCTTTAACTCTCTTTTGCTATTCTGCAGCGTTGTCACCGCTGCCTGTAGGAAGAATCGGTACAGCTGTTAGTTACCCCACGTAACCGCCAGACCTCCACAGCATTTTAAGCTTAGCATCCCGTGTGCAAAACTGGAGACGATAGATTTTGTGCGCTTCACAGTAGCAGATATTAGAAACACGAAAATAACTATTGTAAATTGTCTCTTAAAGGAAATTTAACGATCATAAAAACATAACCACGGGAGGTGTCACTGGAGGTTGTTCTAATGATCATCTCACCCACTTGAGAAAAGTAAGGCGGGGAATTTGATTTCTCACTTTCGAGGGTTGACATAGAAACTCATAGATACCCTTAAGAGTGATGGAATAGGGTTTTGTAACCTCTTACGATACATAAAACCGAGAGACCATACCGAAAAAAACAAACGTTTCTATCATTGTGGCGGCTACGCCACTTGACCCTATTTAAAAGCGTTTTAGCATCTTTTACATTAGACTCGATTGTGTTGATGCGTTAAAACTCAGAACGGTTAAGAAACATCAGGCGCAGATACCCTTGGGCTCCTAAGGCAGGCTCAAATGGCGCGCAACCCTCGACCAAATGGCTTTGCTCCGGCTGGCTCAGGGCACAAACAGATGAACGTAACCTTTTTGGTGCAGGACATGCTCTATATTCAAACGATTCTATCTCAGCATTTCTTCAAATTACTACCGAAAAGACAAGGTAAAACGCAACTGATCCATCTACCAGTTGCAACACACATTTTATGAAGCAAAAGCCATCAGGCCCTCTAGCCTTCGAGCATCAGCAGGAAGAGCTCCTGTGTTCTTTGGCCTCCCACCTACATCGGGCAGGAAGCGGACAGACATTCGAATGGAAGCACCATTTGTGGAAACAATACACGCAGTCGACATGGCTTGGGGTAACCATGACTTCAGATTTGGGCAGTTACATGAACGGAGCAGAGCTTTGAATTTGACACTGATAATGGACACTCACAACTCATTCGGATGGAGAGGTTACAAATGGAAAAGGTCTGCAAATGCACAACACTATGATCTAGAGAAGATGATCCCTTCCACCTTTTCATGTAAACCTAATGCACAACTTAAGCCATTTTTGGCCTCTTCATCCTTTCCCAGCTAGAATATACAAACCCCACGAGAGCATACAGAAGTGCCTTAATGCACGAGACTAGAAAGTGCCAACATGAAGAGGGCCAATACCATGGATATAGCAACCGGAAAAATAGACTTATGAGATGTCGAGGGTAGCGGCCCACCTGTGAAACGATATAATAGCAAATCTTAGAACACATCTATAATATAACTGAGAGAAACAACATGAAGTTCTGTTTTCCGTGTGCACATGCATTTCTATATGTGATCTAATATATTGTCAATTTGTTAACCTAAACTCCACAAACTTAAAAATGACTAAGCCTTCTGAAGATTGATCGTGTACTGCAATCTTTTAAAGCACAAAGTGAGAGAGCAAATTTTGAGAACAAAATCAATTGCTATTCTGGGTATTTGAAATTAGCTAAAAGTGGATTCAGGTAAGACAAATATCAGCTGAAGTTTTAATTGTTTGCTTTTACGAGTCCCAGAGGAATCTAACTATATGAAAAGTACATGGTTTGGCGAAACTAATACTGTGACATGGAGCTTTTAATTGGATAAACTAAAATGCTTACTGGAAAAAGCAGATCTAGCGCATCCCAAGCGGCATGGCGAACAGCTCTTGTGGGATACATTGGACCTCCAGGAGAGGTGAAGCTATACAAACAAGCTTTTAACCTTGTAATAGTAGCCATTCGCAATTCCATGCCTGCATAAATTAAATTATACGACATCAGTATCCAACCAAAGATAACCAGTACACAGGTTTAGTAGTGATTACCCTGAAGATACTTGAGTTGCGATAGATAATGGATAAGGACAGGCTCCACCTTCAATTTCTGAAGCTGTTCAAAATAAAAAAAAGTTCTAATACTATGGAAAAGCATTAAAGGCAATACAGGCTTCAAAATTTCCCTCTTAGGTTACAATGCCAAGTTTTACCTGGTCTGCAATTTCAATGACAAATACATCTGCCGGACCACCAACCAGGAAAGCATTTGGAAAAGCAGGGCAATGCTTCAAGAAGCTTTTAAGTTTATCAGCTGCATGGACAACATATGGACAATAACTACACAAATGAACAGTATATAAGCTACTGCATCATAATTGCAAGAATCAGATTCATTAAAAAGCAAGCCTACCTGAGTTGTAGAAGAACATGAATCTTGAAAGTAACAGATACAGATCGCGCTGGGCCTGAAATGACATGAAGAGGCTTCCGAATTAAAATCAAGCCTTAGTGGAGTAAACAAAACCTATCATGAGGACACTACTTTAGTATCACTGTGAAGTATTGTCTAATAACATACGAAGTATTCGTGCAATGGTTCCTCACCTGCACAGCAATTCTATTTAGCCGTGTTGGCTCCAATACAACTTCTTCAAGTAGATACTGCACATCCAACCAACATGGATGACAATCAAATCATTGCCAATCTAAATACCAGCTTTAAACTGAACTTAAATGGATTATGCTGATTGAATGAGACAAATTACTAAGGGAATTGATTCTTACACAAAAGAGGGTCTGAAACCGCCTGGTATTTGTCTGGATATCAATCCTGTGGAAAGGCCAAATCCATCAGCAAGACAAAGCCTTGTTTTCTTAATCTAACTAGTAGGTATCCTACCACCCACAGCCAAACGTTTACAGATATTATCACTAGTGAAATTAAGAAAACTTAGACTTGCTATCGTGTCGTTGCAACTATCTTTCTCTCTCATGGGCACAGGTCTAATCTGAGCTTCAATATCCAAATGTAAATCTGCCACTAGGCACTGATTCACAGATAAAATGGCAAATCTTGAAAGACAGACCATTACAAACATTGGAAGAAATCATCAAAAGGATCTAGAAATTCAAAGCTGAAAAAATAGTTTTAATGATTTTTTTTTTTTTGGCTAACCATGTAAAAACAAACAACTAAGGTTATAAACCACACAAACTAAAAACTTGCAAGAAATTCAAGAACAATTTTCACTTTGTTTTCTGTCATTCTGATTCGTCAATTTATTCTATGATTACAACTACGGTGGCACCCTTCCTATGTAGAACAGCAAATCCAATAACCACTCAATACCAACTGGCAAGTAATTGCTATATTTCATACCAGAAAACATTTGTAGCACCTTCAACAAGAGCTGATGAGTAACGCAGGAGCACCTCCGGATTCTCAACTTCAGCTTCAAAAAGCTTCATAAATGAAGGTAAAATTACACTTCAAAAAGATATTCAACAAGATTAGGCATAAGATAATTCAAGACATGTCATAGAGTCGAGAACAGTTCTTAGAAAAGCTCATTGACCCTGCTTCAAGAACTAATTTAAAAACACATACAGAATGCATTCCTATGAACTACTTAGCCTGGTTTATTCTTAAAATGGCATCCTCTTTAGCCTAGCTTTTATCAGGAACTGGAAAAGCATCTGAGCCTCTGAGTGAGTAGCAGAAAAGCTGAAAATAAATAACCATGACACTGTGTAAAAATTTAAAGGGTGGCATAGATTTCTTAAGATCTCCTTGTCAATGAAGAGAATTGATGTATTTTCTTCAAGTCCCCTACCACCTCTAAGATGTACATCCCCTATTCCCACGCAATCTCATTATATTCAAGGTTTAACAATAAAAGAAAGGCTGACTAATGCTGCAAACCCATTGAAAAAGTTTTTGCCAGTAATAAAACATGCAAATATTAAACAATTTTCCCACTGAGCACAGTGTCAAAAAAGATATATAATAGCCCAATAAAAGCAAGGCAGGAACTCAAAGCATGCTAGATGCTTCATCAAAACTCTCATTGGAGAGAACTGGTTTGTGAGAAATATGCTTTGAAGGAAGCAAGACAGTATGATTACTTATGCATTGAAAACCGAGAGCAGGTACCAGTAGTAATATATAGGATTGATAATTTAAGTTTCACCAAAGGGAAGATGAGTCAGAAAACACAAGCATCATTATTTCTTCAAATATTTAATCTATTCCACTCGCTGTCCTATCCGATCAAAAGCATTATGATTACAATGTCATAACACTTCATGGAGATAGTAGAAGAGCAGAGGACAAGATCTTTTACCCATTTGTGGAACAAAAGGGAGAAAATATGAGATGCGAATGACTGACTCCAGAGCTGCACAATTAAATCAAGAATTGGTTTTCCACTCTCTGGCGAGCAAACGTAGTAATCAGCAAGGATGTCAAAGTAGCATAATTGATCATAAACACCATCATCAGCAGGCAATATCGAATCTTCTTCCCTGCTGAGAATTATATCTGTTTTCAATATCAATTAAGGAAAATGAGAAGCTAGGACATTTGTATGCCAGAAACAGGAATGTAAGATCTTGAGCTGCCGAAACATGTATTGATCTGCTTTCAAATAATGCTTAATTATGAGTAGGTAACCTATCAATGTTGGGTTACATGCATTGTGTGTTCTAAGTTCTAACAGACTGCTCCCAAAAACAAAGTCATGATAAATTCATGCCACATGTATTCATAATCACTGATTTTTCCCGAGGCAAACTTGTCACTGGTCACACCGTATTTCTGACGATATCATCATCTATTGTGATCCTTACACTGCCATATTAGGATTGTATTGTACTATGCATCCCCAAGATTTTCAAGTTAGGCATTAGCAAAATCTTCAGACAGGTTTTGGCAAATTAAACCAATGTAGAAGACACCATAACCTATGATTATCACTGAATAGTGACGATGATAGTTATAGGTTCTAATTTTTTACCTTTGCTCTGATGTTTAAGTTGAACATGAAACCAGACTCAAATTCAGTGCATCTCACCTTTTGCTCTATCGTCAACCTCCAATGCTATATCGGCAAACAGCTCTTGCAACAAGTTGCGCCTCTGTGACGCGGAAGCTAGAGCCTGGAGAGGAATGTAAACGCATGAATCTCCAAGGCAAAAGCTTAAACACCGAAAACAACAATCTAAACCTGGAATTAGCAACTCAAAGCACAACATAGTACTTGCAGACTCCACAGTTAAAACACAGCTCAGATGTCAGATCAACCGATACATCGCCATATTAAGCAAGTTCTCAGACTCCCACCGAAATCGTCATCGTGCAGCATCGGTGCTACCGAAAAGGAAAGCTAATCCAACTATCTAGGCGAATCTCAGATGCAGAATCCCGGCACAAAATTAAGTGATCGGACTAATTCGAAGAGGCCAAATCGAACGAAGAACGAACCCGCTGGAGCTTTTTCTCGATCTTTTGAGACAGGGCGCTGAGGTAAGCAGAACTCCGAGGCGTCGAGGAAGCTTCCGGCATTTTCCCTCCGACGGCGACACCTCCAATTTCATAGCAATGGAGTCGCGACGCGAGGCTCCGAATCCGCAACCCTAGGCGCGCTCTCCACTCGAGGAAGGAGGAAACCGAGCCCGAAGCAGCTCCAGTTCTTCGCCGTCCCTGCGACGGCGACGGCGAGAAGTTAGGGGGATCACGGCGTGGCGTACCGACGATCTTCGGCTCCGGAGGGAGGCGACGCAAGCTCGCCGGCGCGATCGGACGGTGAATAACGGAGGCGAGGTCGGAAACGGCGTGCGGGGGAAGGCGACGGGGTAGGAGGAGGGGACGGCGTCGGTCGTGGAGGGGCGGGGGAGAGAAATAGGAATTTGGCTCGATGGCGTGGAAGGGAGGTGTGGAACGCGTGTTGCTGACACTTTCCACGTGGTAATCGTTCCTGGATTGGATCGGATTGGATTTCCAGACAAGGACGCCCGAATGATTTTGATTTGTTTAATCACATGATGTTTACGCGTAACCAGCAACCTCGAAAATAAAATTACTTCACATCATGTGATAAAAATAAAAAAATTAAAAAAGTTTCCATATTATACGTGATCATTCGAATATTGTGTAGAACGCCTTCCCTTGAATTTTTATTTTTATTTGGAAAAAAACCACCAAAAAACTCAAACTTTATTTATAATAATAAATTTATTCCAAACTTTTTTTGTGATACGAAAAATCCAAACTTTATAATTTTATAAATTATGATTAAAACGTTTTTATCTTATTCTTTATGTTTTTTTTCTTTTTTTTTAAAATTTTTCTTCTTCTTCTCTCTTTCCTCCGCCGGCCATAGTAGAAGGAAGAAAGAAGAAGAAAAAAAATTTTAAAAGTAAAATGACCAAAATGCCCCTCTAATTTAGGGTAAATATGTCACATAAATGAAAATTTAGAATTTTTTGTGTTACAAAAAAAAAGTTTAAGCTAAATATGTTACAATTAGCAAATTTCAGGGGTTTTCATGTCATAAAAAAATAAATTGATAAGGTAAATTTGTCACTTTGAACAAAATTTGAAATTTATGGTGATTTTTTCCTTTTTTTATTTTTTGGTTCTACATTCGTCACGTCACACTTCATTTTAGATTGCCAAAACTAATAAACAAAATGAGAAAGCCTCTCAGGTGTTATAGGAACTCATAAACTTCACCGATGCCTCTCAATTCAAGAGGACAAAAGGCATCGAGCAAAACTCGAAATGCAATTGTTGTTATGCGAAAGCCTTGCATAATGTTTCAAGCGAAAATGCCCGTTCTTCTTCGCATATAGGAACTAACGCCAATGCTCTCTCTCTCTCTCTTCCTTCCTTCCGTGCACGCTCGCAGACATGCATATATGCCTCCTCCTTCACCGAAGGTTCGAATACGATCTATAAGATTCACCACATAATTTGTGCATTCGACTTTGCTACTCACAGAAGACGTGAACGTGTTGACACGACCAAATGCGTTGCAAAAGAGCGCTGCTCACTGCAAAACCAATCTCCCTATGCCTGGTCCGGGCATTGAGTCATTGAGAGCAGATGAAGACTAAAAGACCTTCGGATAGCACATGAGATCAACTACTTCGAATACGCTACCATCTGTCTTCGATTATGCTCATTCTACTTTGAGGGAGAGATCTTTAAGGAGATGGGATTCCACTATTATACATGAATATATGATCCCACCACTTGAAACTGATTAAACAACAGCCATTCTTCTTCCAAGAGAAAGAAGAGCAAGACCATCGCTTATTGTTCATCAATCTTCCTTTATGCCTCTGTCGTCTTTTGCTGGGTTAAGGCCTGCTGAGACAATAGATAGTCAGGCAGGTGGCCTAGCCCTAGCTAAGAGAGATTCTTTAACCACAAAAACATCAACCATTTAGTCGGCTTTTCACTCCTCCACCACTTCTTACCTACTCCAGTCTCTCTAAGATTCCATGAAATATCAGAAAGCATAATCTTAATCCTAATCAGACTGACCAAGAGCAATCGCAGCTAAGTCAACTCTATCCATTCTTGTTTCAAGCTAAAAACTTGAGGAAGAAGAGCTTATTCAACTCGAGTTCACCATAGAACCCATCTCTGGAACCGAAGCCAAGGCCCAAGTTCAACCTCCACCACGTGAACACTACAAGCTAGTCTCATCCTTATGCCCCATCCTTTCTATCTATATATTGATTGATACCCTCAGTTCCTTCTCTCCTTTCCTTCTCTCCTTTTAAGGACGTTAGCTAGAAGTGCTTAACGCCGGTTTCTTTCCCTAAAAAAGAAGTGAATCTGGAAGTGACTCCGCTAAGGCTAAGACTTCTTCCTTTCTAGCCCTTGAAATCCGTCCACTAGAAACGGATGCGTGAACAAGAACAGAATCTAGTGAAAGCAGAACCAGCGCTTAAGAAAGAGTAGGATAAGTTGGCACGTCTTTCACTTGGCTACGAAACTATGCTATGATTCCGTTCTCGAAAAAAAAAATAAAGTAGCCCTGCCTACAACAGCAGAAAGAGAACTGCGGGAAGAGCAGATAAGAGGAGCTTATCCCCCCCTCGGGTCAAAGAAGACCAAGAAAATCTCGATTCAACATAAGCTGCTAATAAGGAGGACCTTGCCGGGTTCGTTCAATCAACAAGCCTTAACGCCCTTGAGACGGAATCAACTCCTTTTATAAATATGATACCACCAAAGTCAAGCAGCACTGGCTTCTTCCTATGCACATGGGATGTACATCGATTCGCTGATGTATCTGATATTTGCAGTGTGTAGCCGCTGCACACTCCGATCACGCAAAGCAAGGGCAAATCCGACACACGCAGGCAAATGCAGAAAGAAATCACTTCATTGAGCAGATTGTCCACAACTGTCATGTGCTAACTACGTACACACGTGCCTGAAAAGAAGCTGTATCTTTATCATCTGATTGCATGTAGAAAGAAGAAACTGCAGTCAATGCACTTTGAAGCAAAATGACTATAATCATTCACATAGATCCGCTTTATCAAAGAATATGTAGTAAAACATCTGAGGAATGCAAATTAACCTGTTGCCGACACCTCTGTCTGTGATTTTTTTTTCTTGTTTCTCTATCCAGTTGGTTCCGGAAATTGCAATTTAGTTCATGCACTTCATCGCTTTACTAGACAAGTACGCTATGGCTAGCCTCGGACGCTATCCAATGACTAGACACCAGAAGCCAACAAAAAGGCAATCAAGCTACTTTATCATTAGTCAAGAAACTAGCCAACTTGCCCAATAATGGCATCTTCTCTACAATGAAGTGATGCTTGGCATACAGGAATTGGCAGACAGAGAAGGACAAAGCAATAATACAAGCCTGCGCCATAAAGAAATGCACTGTATAAACAAGTTATACATACTATATGCTAGAAGGTAAATGGGGGTGGCAGACCAAATGGAAAGACTGAGGGTGCAGATACGAAGTCACAGAGGTCAATGATATAATCACCAGCCCATCAATGTTCTTCTAACTCTATCCGCAATCTGATTTTTAGCCATTGCATTTGTGAACTGGAATTCACCACTAGCTTCCAGGAGAAATTTGTATACTTCCCACTCTCGATCTGATGCAAAATGCCTGCCAATTTCAGCCTGATAAAGCAAATTGTCAGCTCTACAATCTGAACAATCTAGAAAAGTGGTTTTACAATACGAGAACTGAAATAGGATGAAGGTAAGCTTGTGATCATCCATCACAAGAACAAACCTTGTACTTAAATTGTCCAGATACACTTGCTTGTATTTATTCACCAGGTATTTGTATATTTGTCCTCCTTGACAAAGTATAGTATTTGTCTTTTACCAGAGATAAACTTTATTTCATAAACAATTACCAGAGATATTGCATTGCAGTCATGCTTACCGAGAAAATACAGATGCCCAACATTTTTAGTGCCAGGGTAACATCATAGAAAACTCGTGGTCTTCCCTTGCCAGATAACTCAACAGGATTAGCTACTAGTAACTCGGTGTCCGGCCCACGGCTGGAAATGATAACTCGTAGTGGATGGAGCATCTCCAATTTCAACCTAGAAATAAGTGCACTCTGCTTTTCAGGATCAACAATCTTTTTCCCACCTGTTTGCTGGATAAAAAGGTCTAGATCACGATGCCCGTTGACATTTGGCGAGAATCGACCATAGGCTATCTGTATCAGGGGAGTAATTATTACAGCATTAAGTCATTACTAATAGAAAAGAGTCAACCAATGACATTTTACCATGGACTTAAAACAATTGACCAATGTAATTTATGAAGCTGCAACTTTCAGGCATCAGAGGCCTTAACCCAGGGGTAATATGACATAAAAGAACATACAGGCAATTGTGCGTAGACATTCTGACCGGAACTTTGTGCAACGTGACATCTTTAAGCACGAATGTTTCATGCACTTGATAAGGATTCTGGACAATCTATTGGCAGAAACAAAGCACCGAAAGAATTACTGATCTAGATAGGCTTGCTTCTCTTGCTCCAAAGAAATAGGAATAACAAAGCGGATTTTGCCAAATGGCGTCTCTCATGTTATATGCAATCAATACATTGAAAATTGAAACATTCCTCATTACTATATTTAACACCTAACAGTGCTCCAGTCCATTCATCAACTAGAACTCTATAGACTTTAGCCTGGACATAACCAACTCAAATACTCGATGAAGTGTTTTTTCTCTCTTTTGTCCTTTCAGAAAGGATGAATGGATAAGCTAGGGGGATCATACATCTTCCTAGAATTGTTAGTATACAACCTAGGTAGGTTGACAAGCAGAAAGTTCAGGCTGCATCGGAAAAACGTGCCAGAAACAACATTAAGGGCAACAGCATAGACAAATTATCAAAAATGTACCTGAATGCTGCAATCTTTCAAGGTTCTCATAATGTCATACAGCAGTCCCTTGTGATCGACACAGTGGATCTGGAGCAGTGTATGAGCTGGGCTCAGAGTATTGTCTGCACTGATAGTGGTCTTCTTCAATTTTGTCAAGTCTGGAGTAAGGGCTCGTGAATAAGTCTCATCCTTAAGTGGTTCACATCTAAAAAGTTCTTCAGCGGCTGCAGGAGAGAGTGTTAAAATAGCCTGATGGCCCCCATACTCAGGGCCCGCCAACTGGAGTTCACAGCTGATACATGATTCACCTAAAACTGCATACAATTGTTCACATGTCTGATCTTGCCGTTTTTTTGTGTGTAGAAGGTCCCTGCAAAAAAAAAGAAAAAAAAGAACCTAGTACAGTCAACTGATCTTGCCGTTCATTGTCATTGCTGGATAATCTTTTAATGTCCTCACAAAAACTACAGAAAGTCATCGAAAGGGAGCACATATGGTTGCATTAAAAAAATTAAAAAGAAAGCCTCTGCAAGTAATGACCATCCTGTATTAACAAGCTGTATATCTAGATGCATGGAAAATCTGCACAACTTACTACATTAAATACTCAAATATAATTTAGTCATATTCTTACATGTTATCAGTGATAAAGAAGAGGTCCAGGACTCTCTCATCTGGGGTTGTCATCACTTTCACCCTTTGAATTGTGAGTTCAAGCTCACAGAGAACTCGAGTAACATCTGAAACAAACTCAAATTCATTCAGATACAGTTTTAAAAGATAAATCAAACAGCAATCTTATATTACGTAGTATCTGAGATTACCATGTAACAAACCCTTGCGATCAAGAGAGAGAAACTTCAATAGATACACTGGAGATGATGTAGAATGTGCTGGCTGATGGTCGAGGTAAAATTGCACTGAGGATGATGGGCATGCAGACATAAGACGGTCTTTCAAATTTGACCATTTCACAATGAGTGTGCTGGTATGTGGAAGCACCCATAATACAATGTAGCACCAGATTCCATCAGTCGAAATATCTGCATGCAGAAATAGCTCTCCCACATTAGTAAATCCACTTTGCTCATGAAAATAAAATGCGCATCATATGCGACGAAAATAAAGCCCCATCACTCCACCACCAAATTGGCAAACCGCAGAGGAGCTAAACAGCAGGATTGACCTTACTTTTCTATTGAGAAATCATAAGTTTGAAGCATTAAACACACCACTTCTGTTCTGACCAATAAAGGAGAAACACACTACTTCTATGACTCAATTTCTAACTGCCTCAAGCATCTGAGTCAAACCCCCTTCTCATATCTTACTGCTACCAAAGAATGACAGAACAAGGACAAAAATGCAAATCGCTAGCTACACATTACCCAGATTCTGAGGAAACTCCTGCTAAATTTTTCTCTGAACCAAAATGTAAAGACAACAGCAGACGCGACCAGCAGCCACCTCGAAAGGATTAACGATGACAGCAAAACGAATCTCAGCAGACGTAAAACCGAGCAATTCAGTAAGCAATTCTCATGACTGAAGGCAAAAATAACCAACGGGAGTGAAAAAATCATATATTGCGAGTTCGTATACCTCCTTTGGTGATGCAAAGGCCGAAGTCGAGAATGGTCCTGCAGATATCGCATCCGAGGCCGGTCTTGTCAGGGCAATTCACAGTAATGACGTGGGGCTCCCCAGGCTTCTTCGGCTTCTGGATCAGCACGGCGTCGTGGCTCGGGACCCCCATCGCCGCGGACCGCCGATTACCGGTCGGAATCTGCTCTCGCCGCCGAGCGGCGCTCGCATGAAGGTTGGAGTCTCCGGCGAGTGTTCCCGCGACGTAGCGCCGGGAGAGAAATCTCTGCAGCTTTCTACAGAAATCGAGCGAGAGAGAGAGACAGAGAAGACGGACAGGATAAAAAGAAGTGGTGGTCGGAGGGGGCGACAGAACAAGGCATTTGTTGGATCCGATGGTGGCGGGGCGGTGCCCGGGAAGGAGGGGGAGTGAGTATCGGGTGCATCCGAATCACGTGAGCCCGGCTTATGTACGCCGCTAGATCATGTAGATCCCCACCTGAGGCCTGCTTCATCGGACGATAAGTAATGTTAGGTTCGTGTGTATCCGGGTGCAGCTAATGCTTGCCGGTGGGGGACTGTCCCTAAAACCCCAGGTCGGGCGATCGGAGGGCGGAGATCTTTACACGTGGCGTCCGTGGGGCCGGCTTTCGAAAGCTTGTCTTTTTTCTGGTAAGTACGTCGTTCGGTCGGGCAGCCGGCAAAATAGTTGCTTCCTCTCCGTGCGCACAGTTTCTTGGCCACAGGATGAAGGATCTTCCAATTATATTCTCTTGGAGGTAGAGAAAAAAACGATAGAATTTTTATCGGCATTGTCTTTCAGCACCGAAATGCAAATCTCGCCGGATGGGACGATCTCCCTCGCCCTGAAACACTCGATACCGGGTCGAAAATATCAGGTGCGTAATATTCAAGATCGCCCCCAAAGCAACCTTGCAAATAACAAAATTCGAATATAATTTGAGCAAAATCTCAAAACATATTGGTTGAGCAGAAACCAAATTGGCATTATATTTTTCCCTTTTCGAGCTTCACAACGTGTGCCGAAAACGAATGGTGGTGGTGCTCTTTCACGGCTAAGTGGATGAATGAAGAGCAGGTCATTTTGGTGGAACATAATGTGTAGACGTGAAGAGCAGGACCACTCGAACTGAGGCACTCCTTACAGACCGAGAGAGAGAGAGAGAAACTGAACGCTGCTTCGCCCGGAAAAGACTGCAGTTTATATGACCGTCTCGCCGATGCTGTGTTGGCACAGCTGAAGAGGTAGGGTTCGGCCGTAACAAGATAATTAGGTCAAAAACGAGTACGGCGATGGAGCAGGACAAGAATCTAACATCAGCACTAGAAGCACAGTAACAGCTCTTGGGCGAGGCCGAAGGATGTATCAAAATGTATTCTCAATCAAGACACAGTACCGACGGTACACTTCGTAATCATGGCTGCTTGGGACAAAAGATCCTCCTCTCTTTTTTTATTTATTGTCTTTGTATTGTTCCCACTAGAGTTGCCAGAATTCTGTCCATCAAAAATGTTTTGGAAGCTCTTGTCTATTCATAATCATCAACGAAAAGAAATATCTGGAGCCCTTTAGCCAATAGCTAACAAAAGCTAATCAAACATCATCCTATTGCAGCCGACAACTCCCGATCATTGTGTCAAATCATTTCTTTCTTAAAGCACCTTACCAATAATAATTGCTTGATACAGAATCTTACGTTTGATAAATTTTTTTTAAAAAATTATTTTTTAAAATAACTGCTTCAAAAAAATAATTTTTAAATAGAAGAACGTGTTTGATAATTACACAAAATTTATATTTCGAAATAAAAAAATAATATAAACATGCCTTAGATACTACAATATCTAAACCTACCAGCATATATGAACGGGCGGGACCAATTCAGCTACAATTTTACCAATTTTATTCAATTTTGGAGAATTTGTCATTCTCAAAGGGAAAAAATTCTTATTTCAATCTCTAGAAGCCTCTTTAAAGAAAGATTTAAATAAAATAACAGATAAAAGTCGGAGTAATGCTGACCAACCCCCAGAACGAGGCCGTGAGCGAGCCATGCGGATCAACAGGACGGGCTCGGCCTTTTAGCGAGGCCCCATGGGCCCATTTCAACCGAACCCATTCTTCCCGATCCAACGGCCAACAGCCAAGTAAATCCAACGGCTGCAAGGGGCCGCAGAGTAGGGGTATTCACTTCCATCGAGCATAGAATCCATCACCGGGCAAAGGGCAAAAAGCTGCTCAGAGAGAGAGAGAGAGAGAGAGAGCAAATCGAGTAGAGGAAAGAGAGAGAAGATGAGGAAGTTCGATCCATGGCCGGTCTTCTTCAAGAGGGAATTCAACAGGACGTGGCCGTTCCTCGTCGGCTTCGCCGTGACCGGCGCCATCATCACCAAGTTCTCTCTCGGCCTCTCTGGTAACACCCTTTTTCTCCTTCTTCTTCTTCTTCTCCGATCTCCTCCGATTCTCTCGTTTCAATCCTTCGCCGCTGCCCTCATCAATCCCGCGATTTGCGTCTTTTTCGCAGAGGAAGACGCCAAGAAGTCGCCTTTCGTTCAGCAGCACAAGAGGTAACGGTCGATCTCGATAACCCTAATCACGATTTCTGGATTTTGGTTTTTTTTTTATTTTTTTATTTTGTTCTCTCGAGGTCATTGGGATGTAATATCAGTTAAAGCATGCTTAATTACTGCGTCTCTGGTGTCCGTTGCATAATGTATGACGTGCCTCGATTTTTGGCATTGGCATTGCTTCTTGAATAAACCTGAGATGCGAACGAAGAGGTTCTTGTGATCTGTGAGATATGAATTGTATCGAAATGCTTGGCATGTTAACGTTCGTGCGTTTACCATTATCAAGTAATGTTATGACATCGTTTGGGGAAAGAAAGGGGGGAAAAAGAAAGAAAAAGGATTAAAGCTAAAGTCAATACAGTTGGATGTCCGCTGTTGTCAATTGATTTGAGCATTAAGACGTGAGATTCTCATTACGGAACTTGCTGATTGATCTTGAGACGAGCCAAAAAGCTGTAGTTTGACTTGTATTAGCTCGATGTACGAAAAAAGGGTCTCATTTGTCTTTCTATTGCTAGCAAGCAACTGTGTTTAAGGTGTTTGGCATCCGCCTTGCCATCTTTAGGAGTGATCTTTGCATGTTGTTTGCTTGAGCCACTTATGTTGTGTCTTTCTCTTGTACAATTTTAGTGGGGCTCACTAAATTCTTTGAATTGAGCGAGGATTCAGTTGCATCCTTGTCCATTTTCCACTGTTGCTCCTCCCTCGTCATCATGACCCTTGTTGACACCTGATTATCAGATGTGTCAGGGTAGGGGATGACATTAACCTGCTCACTTTCAGCATGATATGATGATTGTATTTCTAAAATGCATACCTAGATGGAGACGATGCATTATCAGGAGAACATCTACAATTAACTTGACAAAATATATGAAAATCGAGTTTACATGACCTGAATATAGAGAATTAAACAAGTGAGAACAGTGATGATTCACGACAAGTTATGAAATATAAATATCTTACAGGCTGATTTCTTTATGGGGACCTCATCAATCTTAGGAAACCCATCAAGAATAATTGATTTCTGAAATGGATCAGTAGTTATGTATGATATAAACCCAAGACTTCCTATGACCTTATTAGTATTGTGGATGACACTACCACTTTTGATCTTTAAGTAAGATTTAGTGAGTGCCGTTCCTAGATCGTGATGCATGCAAGAGATCAACTTGTTTTATTTCCATAATCTTTGATTAAGGGAGTAATGTTGTTGCTCATTTTCAATATTGCTGATTGGTTGGCCATAGTGGATGCTAAAGCTGTGAAATGCTTCTAAATAGATATGGCATTGATTCTGTTTTCAGCTCTATATCTGAGAGAGCTATTTGCAACTGGGACTGCTAGTTATGTGGTTCTATTGCTGTTCATGACCTGAATCACTGCTGGTTTTGTCATGAAATACGTGTGTCATGGTCGTATAGTTGTGTCTTTACTGTTTTGTTTGTCTTGCATGATAATATTAAGTTTGGGCAGCCCGGAAAACGACATGGAAATAGAAGATTGATGTGGCAACTGCATATTACTCATCTTCCTGTTGTTTTCTTATAATTAAAGTTTGTAAATTTTGCATCTATGTTGTTGACCAAATCCCCACATCCTTGTTCCTTTGAGAGTAATGTGGATGCTGCTTATGCTTTGTAGGTGAATTCTTGGATGGTAATCGCATTGCCCCCTGTGCACCTGAGCATTATGGGAGGAGAGATTTGCTTCCTTTGTTCGAATTGACAAAATAACAGGAGAAAGATGTTTGGGATTCTCTGCGTTTTTGCTTCTTTTGGATTCTGTGGATTTCATGTACTTTTCATATGAAGCAATCGAGCATCCATTTTCATTGAATAAGCCCTGTGTTGGGAGCTCTTTTGTGTTACAAAAACGTGGAGGATTTGGTTGAGCCTAGACCGCTTTGAATTCTTACAAGGGTTCTAGGGCTTTGAAACAGGAAATTAGATTATTTAATTCGTCAATACAGACACCAATTTCCCTTCTAGTTGCCAATTTTAGCGATGGGAGAACTGGGGAGAAGGAACAAGTACTTAGTATTGAAAGATCTTTAAGTTAATTTGGTATAAACAATTTTTTGCCAGGGTTAGGAAGGTTTAAGGGTCTACTCGCTCAATAAGCGGAAGAATGATTTACAAGGCATTTGCAGCAAAATATTAATCGATTCCTGTGATATGGAAGTATCACTGTGAACGGAGGTTGTTATTGAAGGTGATTCCATGGGTCATCTCTTCGTGTTGTTTTTCATGGACTATTAGGATCCCCCCGGAAGTGGGGAGGTAATGGTGAAGATGATAGGAGAGTAGGAATCGGGATTTTGTATAGACGTAGGCCATACGGTATGCTAATGCTTTTGTCCGTCCAGTATGGCATTGGCATTGGCAACTTATCTGTGGCCTGGAGACCATTCATCTGTCAGAAGCTGCTTCATCAAGAGCAATTCTAAGCACGAGCTGCCTATGAATGATTATACTTTGCTTACGCGATCAATGGAGATGCGCCATGTCCATGAGCCTGTTGAAGATGGAATGCGGACAGGATTTTATTGGCTTAGGCTGCATTTGGTGACTTGCTAGATAATAAAAATTTCTATTATTTTGTTTTCGGGAGTAAATTTGGAACAAAAATCCATTTGATAATTTTTTTTTTTCTTGGGAATAGATTTGGAACAGTATCAAAGAGTAAGAAAAAAATTTGGTTCTTTATTCCTAAAAATAATTCTAGAATTAAGCTAATTAATTTTTTCTCTTCTCTTCTTTCTTCTTGTTTTTCTTCCTTCTCTGCTCTTCTTCAACTGCTGCTACCATTAGCTAGCACCGCCGTCAGTCCCTGGTGACTAGTTGGACGACATGCGGCAAGCTCACCAAGGCCAGGTGAGGCTTGCCGATGGTTGAGCCAGGGCTGTGCAAGGCCAAGCTCGCCCAACCGCCAATGAGGCTCGATACCTCGTTGAGGGCCAGTGATGCTCCTGCGAGGTCATCACTGGCCTTTATCTAGCCAATAACTGGTCATTTGGAGGTTGGCAACTGGCAAAGTGAAGAAGAAGAAGAGAAAGAAAAGAAAAAAATGAAAAGAAAATGATTTGGATTAAAAAACGAGAATGATATCAACAGTTATTAAACGAGCTTTAAAATATTTGAAATTTGTTTTTGAAATATAATAAAAAAATAATCATTTATGATAAAAAAAAAAAATTGTTACTGCGTTTTTAAAGATTTAGTTTTTATTTTGAGGCTCAACTCATGTTCTTGAATCATCATTTTCAAATGCGCTGCCAAGTGAATGGTGGCTTTCTGGCCGGTAGCCATTCTTGAATACTGGTCCCAGGTATTCCTCGTCTCTTGGGGGAGTAAAGAGGCACGAAAAAATGCCATTACCTTTCTCTGGTTAATTGCTACCGATCTACTTCAAGCCTACCTATGAAATAATATAGGGGTGTAGCATAACTTCGTAAATCATACACGATTAGCACAGAAGTTAGAGCAAATCTGCCGAAGGCACCGATGTAGTAGCGGTGTTTCGAACAACAATTACATGGCGTTTAATGCTGAATATCATAATGTTGCACTTGTCATCCAGAAAAAAGACAAAATAATATTGCACTTTCTCGGTTCGGGTAATCAAAGACAGAAAAAGTACACAATTTCAAGAGAGAAACAGAGACAATATCCACTTAATTGTCTATAACAGGAAGACAGCTTCAGCAAAGCAGAGAAGAAGTGTATTAAATTGGCATCACGCCAACAACTCAATGCAAAAACTTAGGCAGGGACAACTCCTGCTCATTAATAACTTTCTTCAGCAACGAATCAAATCTTTTTGGCGATGCCAAGCCTGGTTCGGAAGTCATTCTCCATTAGAGGAAGGCCATCTCGCAACTTGACCTTCGGTTCCCATCCCAGCAGTTCCGTGGCCTTAGTGATGTCTGGTTTTCTCTGCTTTGGATCGTCGGGTGTGTTGTCCACCATCTTTATCTCCACCTCAGGGTTAATGAGCTGCAATAGATCAAAAAAAAAAGGCAAATGACTGACAGTAACTGCAACAGCTCAAGAACGTGCCCAGAAACTTTAAGCGAATGCAGTACATTCAAGACTATAAGAAAAAGCACTTGGTGTCCCCACCAAATAGGCATTGTAACATTCGGTATGCTCCAACTCTCGAGCTACAGGTGCACTTTTTGCAATTTTTCTAAGATATTTTGCATTCTTCACAAGAATATCTTCCTAACTGAGCAGAAAATATTAAAAGGAGTCATCCAGTATCAAGAGGTCACCTCTTTCACTGTCTTGGCAAGTTCCAGCACAGTAAATTCCCCTGAAAGAAGAATAAATAAGCATCACGGTCAGTAACTTCCCTTCTGATTGATGAAGATGTAAATGCAGGTTCATGGCAGCCCATTGTGATCAGTATTGAACAGTATATATTCTGTTATTAACCTGGGTTCCCAAGATTGATAGGTCCAGTATTTTCTCCTTCCATGAGCCTAATGAGCCCATCAACCTTCAGCATTCAAACATATAGTCAGCGTGGTAATCAAAGGGGGAATACCTAATGTTGCAATAAGACGATCAATATGTATGTATACATGTAACTTACCAAATCAGCGACATAACAGAAACTGCGGGTTTGTGTTCCAGGCATCTGAACTGTCAATGGTTCACCTCTGCATGTAAAGATATAAAATGAAATTTACATCTACACTGAAGTGGCCTGAACATATGACAGTAGATGAGCCAAAAACCGCCTAAGTTCACTGCATTGGCATGATGACATGGTCAATTTGTAATACATCTTTCATGATTAATTCATCTCTAAAGTCAATATTCAGTACCTAGACAGCTAGTAGAACTGAAGTACTGAGGACTTACCGAAGTGCTTGAGCAATGAAATTGCTGACAACACGTCCATCGTCAATATTCATTCGTGGTCCATATGTGTTAAAGATTCTAGCAACGCGGATCTCTGCTTAAAAGGTAAAAATGAATCAACTTTCAAAAATTACAATAGACAACTTTCTATAAATAAGTGAGCATTTACCAATGCCATGCTGTCTGTGATAGTCAAACATCAAAGTTTCAGCAACACGTTTTCCCTCATCATAACAGCTCCTAACTCCTGCAACACAAAATGACATCCTTACTGAGGTTAAATTTTATCAGATTTGTCAGGGAATAGCCTTAGAGCTTTATTATAGATAATTCTCACTCTTCCACATGTCTCCAGTGCATGACACAATAAACAGCAGCCAAGCATTGTACTTAGCACGAACAGTCAATGTGTCTCATATACCTTGTGCAATCATTTCCTTCCTTTGTACAAGTGCATGCATATTACAAAGGATGATAAATAATAGAATACTGTACTTTGATTAAAATAAGGCAGATAGCAATATTTATTAGCTGTGTGGATTGAAGCAGTCTATGACAACACCTGTAAAATTTCATAGAATGTGCAAGAGAAATGACGGGCATCCATGAAATTAACTAAGAAATGCTAGACAGACAAAGTATGCAGCCTTTCTTATTTTTCTTCCCATATAAAGGAGCGAGTTAGCGCACACATCCCATAGAGATATCGTTAATCAAGGCAAGATGAACAGAACTTTTCAGTAGTTACAAACTGCAAATTTAGGTGACTCACCAATTGGGTTGACATTGCCCCAGTAACTCTCAGGCTGGGGATGTACAAGAGGATCACCATACACCTCTGATGTTGAAGTGAGTAAAATCCTGTTTATGCACATTCAAATTTTAGTAATTACACTGAAGTTTATAGACTTATAGTTACAAGGCTGAATAAACTAACCTTGCTCCCACTCGTTTGGCAAGTCCTAGCATGTTCAGTGTGCCAATCACATTAGTCTTGATTGTCTGCCAATTTATACCGTTAAACATTAGAAATAGCTCAAATTGCATAACTATGTTATGCCAACTATTATGTGGAAAAAAGCCCATGTATTAAATTTCGTATCATTTAATATTTCGTATGTTTAATAAGTGATTAATGAAAATTGAACGAAATACTATATTTTAAACATCAAATGAGTGATTTTTTTAATAGAGAATGCTTCCAATCAAAAGTTGATAATTATCTATGTGTCCAAAGGGTTTATTGTTCAAACATTCATCAAATCATGAACATGCATTCTGCTGAAAAGATGCAACAAACAACGATATTGCCAAACAATTTAGCCAGAGCAGGAAATCTCAGGGAATACAATGCAAGATGTGCACCAAATAAGATGATCATCACAAAGGACGGTAGATCTTCTCTTGGCGACCATAAATTGAAGAACAAAGGTTCTTTAACATAAGGAAAGTGGGAGAGACAATAACGTGCTGCAGTAAATAGCTATTCTAATTAATATGCAAGACCTGCAATAGACTGACTGATTACTTGATTTTGAAGGGAAAAATGAGAGATTTGGTGCGCAGCTTGATGAACTAATGCAATCAAAGTAAAGGCCCTTAATAGTTATGTTGCCAAACTGAATAAAGAGCACATCCCAAAAGTAATCACCTTGACAGGATTGTACTTATAAAAGATTGGAGAAGCAGGGCATGCAAGATGATATATTTGGTCAACTTCTACCAACAATGCCTCTGTGACATCTGTAGAGAGAAAAACAGTAGTTTGATTCACAAGACCATCGCATGCACGCGCGTGCACAGAGGGCTGAAGATCATGAAATCTACAAATTAAAAGTACCGTGTCGAATAAGTTCGAATCTTGGATGTCCGATCCATTTGCTAAGATTGTCCTTTGACCCGGTGAAGTAATTATCTGCCACAATTACCTGACATACAAAACCAATGAGGTTAAGAAAACATGAATTCTAAGGATAGAAAGTTAAAACGTGCCAGTGCCTGGTGCTAGTCCTAAGTAAATTCTTTTGACACGAAATGACAAAACTAGGGAAGGCACCCACCTCATTCTTCTCATTCTCCATTAGCCTGTCCACTAAGTGAGAGCCTATGAACCCAGCCCCTCCAGTGACCAGGATTCTCATGTTGGACTGCCATCATCAACAGTAGCAAAAATTTTTGAGAACAAGAAGAGTAGAGAGACGGTCAACTTATAGTGACCATGGTCTTCACGATAGACGAAATCCAGGTACTGAGAAATAATGCTAGATATAAATTGGGTCCATACAAAACAGGGAAGCACAGTTCCTTGTCAAAGGAAAATAAAAATAAAAATTAAAGACAATGGTAGAGGGACTAATCTTGGCTCTACATAAAACAGGGGAGCACACCTGTATCCTTTGATGAAAGAAAATAAAGAGCAAAGCAAGAAAACCATAGGTACGAACGGGGATGGGAATGAGAAATGAGGATGATCGTGGAGCAGGAACAAGAATGAGAGATCCAAGTAGATAAATCAGACAGTTGGATCAACTAAGTCAGATCTATCGCTCACAGATTGTACTGGATGAATTACATAACCTTCTGGCGACGCAATACCTCCCACAAAATGGCCCATCACATCACCGAACAAAAATTGGCAACGAAAAGACGCATGAAGAGAAGGGAGTCCATGCATGCCAATATGATACAAGAAGAGCTCCGTAGTTACTACTGCATTTGCAGCTCCTCAAAAGCACGATTTATGTCAATTTTTCCATCAATATCCAAAGAATTAGCTAGTACAAACCCCAGATAATCATATCACGAGTAAGCAAAAGGGAAAATAGCCTCCTACCTGAAAAAACTTGGAATTGCGCAGAGGCGAAGGGCTCGGGGGTGGTTTTGTCGTCTGGTTCTCCCCGTTGGACACATTCTTGGCCATCGTGTCCCCGCTAGTTATTAGATCCTCGACGCTTTAGGAATCTGCAAAGATTTCGACAGAGGAAGCCCCCACTCATAAGTGCCAGCATTAAATGCTTTTCCAGCTAAAATCACGCCAGACGTTAGATCGCGCTTCACTGAACATCGATCGTAATCTCTCGCGCGCGCTTACGACGCGATCGCTCAGTTTTCCCCAGACAACACGTGCAAAACTCTGAATCGCGTGACTCCCGGTCAAAATGCAGACGACCGAAGGTCGCACATCAAGCAAGAGCAGCTGACCATTCCAAGTCAAAATCAAAGACTGGCAAAAACCGAAGCCAGAAGAAAGGAAGGCACGACGCGACTTACAGATCGAACAGAACACCGAGAACAACGAGACGCTCGCACCGCGATACCTTGGTCCTCACTCGATCCACGAAACTCGGACATCGGTCACTCGGTATATATACAGCCAGCTAGCCAAAATAATATTTGCAGGCATCGAAGCTTCTACTACCAGACTGACCATAAAAAAAAGTTAAAAAAAAAAAAAAGGAGGAGGAGAGCGAGGGACGGAAATTAATGATTAAAGAACGAAAAGAGACTTCGCGATCAAGCAAAAGAGGCGAGGCGACCGCTGACAGGCGCCATCGTGCCAACAACCGAAGCCCGACCGATCTCACCAAACGGACAGCTACGACATTCCCATCACGAAATCGTTAGCTCGAAGCTTGAGAGGGAACCTGCGGGACGCGCGCTCGATCGCCTCGCCAGCTGGTCTCCGGGATTCGACTTTCGCGGGTTCCTGCTCGGCGATTCCCTCGCGCGAGGTTCGAAAGACGAGAGGCGCGGCGTGCGTCAGCGGGAACGCGTCACGAGGGAATTTATACGGAGAGGAGGGGAGGGGGGCATATGCATTGGAATCAACTTCCTGGAGTAGAGTGGGGGAAGTGGAGGAGAAGGTTCGCTCCTCCCTCCTCCTCCTCCTCCTCCTCGTCCGTCTTCTTCGCTCGTAAAAAAAAATGAAAATTCTAATTTCTTTGAAAAAAAAGAGAAAAAAGAAAAAAGAAAGATGCTGTCCATTGCAGATGTTGCATGGGATTGGGTCTCCCGTCCGGGTCCGGGTCCGGGTCCGGGTCGCCATCGCCCGTGCGAAGACGTGCGTCGTGTCGTGTGCGTGAGGGGAGGCGGGCGGGGCCCACTTTCCGTTTGACTGCGATGCGAGGGAAGGGGACGGGGGGAAGGGAAGGGACGGACGGACGGGCCTTTTTCCCTGTTTTTCTGGGGGACATTATCCTGTCATATTTGTTTCTTCTTCGTGAAAAAAGAAAAAAAGAATTTATATAATTGCAACAAAATACACGTTCGTGTTTTCCATACGTCATCGGGCCCCGTCTCGCCCTTGGCTAACTAATAAAGAAAGCGATCTTGTCAGTTTGCGTCGCGCGTTGGGATTGGGAGCTCCAATTCCAATTAACAATGAAATAAATTCTCGAAGGAACAAGAGGCAACCCAGTGGCTGTAGTTTAGTGGTAAGAATTCCACGTTGTGGCCGTGGAGACCTGGGCTCGAATCCCAGCAGCCACATTTCTCTCTTTTTTTATATAAATATACATATACATATACATTTTTCCTCTGTGGTATATAGGAATTTGAAGCGTTACAACTATTTGAAGTTAAAAGTCTTTCGATATAGAAAACGGCAATCCGTTTTACGCTACAAACAGGAATTCCCCTTGCAAGTGAAACTTTTTTCACGGTCCATATATTCTTGCCTTGTACTCCACGATGGGAACAAAACTTTTTTAGATGAATGATTCAGCATTTGTACACAGATAATGTCCTCAAGTCTCTCAGCCGCGCAAGGCCTGAATCTTGCAAGAAAAGTCGTGCAAGTTCGCTATTTGGCTAGTCGGATTACGCCACTGCACGAGTTCTTTCATGGCCTTCTCGATCTCTCTCACTTCCTTTAGCAAGCTACTCATGCAGAATCCTAAAGCACCCAAACTGAGGACCATTTCGCTTTTGATCGCGTACTCGGCTTCGACGCCATCACCGCCACTGCTGATTTTATGGAGCACCTCTCGAGAATGCTGAAGATAAGAGCCCACCATGTTCTCGACGTCACCTTCATCAAAACGAGGCCTTAGCAGGTTGGATTTTGTTGCTTTCCCCAACTCGAGATCACAAGAAACGCTGGTCTCTTGAAACTGCTTCTCGAGAAGCGAGACTGATTTGATTGAGTTGATCTCCTCGAAGCATTTCAGCGAAGAGCTCGCGAGATCTCTGTAAAGTTCAAGGTCGCTGTGAAGCTTATTCAGGGCCTCTTCTGAAGAAGCAGCCGCAGCCTCGAGCGCTGACAATTCTTGTTCGAGGAACTTCCGCGCATGGCCAGAGAAATGCAAGAGGTCCACCATCTTTGACAAAGACCCCAAGAGCCTACTGTAGCAAGCACTGTGAAAGGGCACGAACCAGAAATTCGGCTCTACATGGGCTTCCTCGATGAACTTACCGAGCTCAAGCACACTCATCTTGACCCTCTTTTGTTTCTCTTCAAGATTAGACATCTTGGTGTTGTCGAGTCCACCCAGTGTCGTGACCGTGGCAATGCACTCACGTATTGCCATGAAACAATCGGTGAGCTGACGCTTAGCCAGAGAAGAAGCTCTCGTGGGCTGCATCAGAAGTTCCACCGCTACCAAACAAGAAAACCCAATGAAGGTCTCGACTATTCTTGCGATAGCGAATTCGCTTGGCGGGCCGAAGTTCTTCCTACCCAGTATCAACACGGCTCCGATCACAGCCGAGATGCCGCCTGCTTGGCCGTACATCTTGCTCTTCCTAAGAAAGCTACAGAAGACGAACCAAGGGACGAGAGAAAGGACTCTCACGGGCAAGAACCTCTGAAAAAGAAAGCAACCTATGACTCCATAAACGGATCCCAGCACCGTGCCCTGCGCCTTGACGTTGGCCACCTTGAAAGTGGCCTCTCTGGCTGAGGAATAGCTGACGGCTAGCGGAAGCCCGGCCCAATAACCGTCCTCCCTGCTGTACATAAGCCCAAACAGCACCGCTAGGCCCAGCGAGAGCGAGCACTTGAGCGCGGGGACGAGCCTTTTGGGGCTCATATTGAAGCCCCACTCGTTCCAGTCTCTTCTGAAACAGTGAGAAAGCCCGCTTTCTTTACCTGTTGACTTTTCGTCTTTTCTAAGAGGATCATCTTGGGGTGAGGTCAATGGTGTGGTCTTGCCGTGGAGGAGTTTCATGCAGAAGAGGAAGAAGATGGAGGGCAAGTGCTCGGGCGAGGTCTGTACTTTGCGAATAGAGTCGAAGAAGCCAATTATGTTTTTGGAAACTGATTCAGGGACGGTTGAAGTAGAATCACCCGGGGAAAGCCAGCTCTTAGATTGCCTCATGATCAGAGCAATGTGTTCGTCTAAAGCGAGTTTACAATTTTTGAGCGGTCCATCATCATCGGGCAATGTGACTGGGAACGAAGTGATGCTCGTTACTGCCGTCTCCATGCCACGCAATTGTGTTTCTAAACTTTCCTGCAATCTGTCTCCTGGGCTCATGTGGTATGGTTTCAAGGACGTGAACGGAACTCTCTCCCAAAGCGCACTTTCCTGTGGTTCAAACGGAGTCGTTTAGCTTCCACTATTGGAGAAGGAGATTCAGCAGTGAGCTTCATATTTTAAGTTATCGCAGAATGATCGAGCAAGTGCTTGGTTTGCTATTTTTGGAGTCAGATTTTTGTTGGTATTCCAAGACAATTATCAAAATAATCAAATATGCGATAATGAAGCGGTTAGGGGACCCGACGGCTTGTGATTGATCACTGTATATTTTCAAAATCATCACCTGATGGCGTTTGATATTCCGAAGAAGTATGTTCCCAGCACGGGACAAGCATTTGGCTCGAGAGATAAGGGCGAGGGCGGATTCTTCGTCCTCGGCGATGAACGCCTCGGCAAAGAGCTTCAACCTGTTCGAGGCATTCTCGGCGTAGGCCTTGCAGTTCTCTTTTATCTGCATGCAGAATTCTCCATCGTCAATTAATTTATGAGGGCATGCTTATGTCAAGCTTACTGAAAAAAAGAAAGAAAGAAAGAAAGAGAGAGAGAGAGCTCCACGGTTCCAGAAAATCCACGTGGTAGAAAACCTACTGCAACGGGTAAAGTCCCACTAACAGCCTCGGTTGAGTGAACTTCACGTGGTTGACGTAATCTGCGTACGCAGAGCGTCATGTCTCTATGCGGTTGACCCGGGGGAACAACATGCACCACACAGCCAGATTCAGGACAAATAAAATGGATGTCATCGGATTTACCAGTAGCCATATACCTAGTAGACATGATTAACCTATATTCTCATGATAAGGCAAGAATATCTCTCTTCATCGTCTTCCGGTCGTTTGCCAAGTAGTGCTAAGTTGCAGGGATTACGGGCTAAAGTAAGATCACATCTCTACACAAGAAAGTATCTTGCATGCATTGATTTTGGCATACCTCATGACAGGCCGTCCTCGGGATGGGGAGCGACAGGGCCAGCGGGCAAGCGAGGGCCCCGACGGCCGTGCTGGCGGCCACGTGGAGCGGGTGCATGACCGCCTCGATCCGCTCCTTCTCGATGTAACCGATCACGTACACCAGCACCACCTGCCCCAGCGCTATCCGCTTCGCCGTCCCGTGCGTGGCCCCCGGCAGCGCCACCACGAACGACGCCAGCGCCACCGCGAGCGCCGTCGTCCCGGCCGACAGCCTCGCGGGGCCGATCAGCCAGAGGCTCAGTATCGCGGGCCCGATGCTCTGGGCGGTGGCGTACAGCGCCAGCCAGCACCCGCGCAGCGTGTCGCCCAGGGAGGCGTCGGTGACGACCAGGATGACCGTCACGTAGGAGAAGGCCGGGAGCGGCACGGCGCGCCGCAGCGGGGCCGGCCCGTACAGGGTGGCGCACGCCACGACGGCGCAGGCGAGCGCGGTCCGGAGGGCGGACGCGAGGCACGCGCGCCACAGGGCTCGCGCTCGCTCCGGCTGAACCGAGGTCCCACGCGTCATGGTCAGAAACGAGCTGGTGACTGCGGTTCTTGCGTCCTTCCTCGTGCGTGCTTGTTCGAGGGAGCGACGGAGGTTATGACGAGGTTGGTTCGAGAACGTAGCGAGCGAGGGGAAGGGGCGTTTTGTAGGGAGAGGGCAGAAGGGACACGGGGACGGGGCCATGATGATGTGAGTGGATGTGGGGATGGGATGCATATGGGGCGTAGTGTCACTAGTGTGGTGTTGTGCGTTACTGACGCAGCTCGACTTAATACCTTGTCGAGCGTCGCTGATTAGTTCTAACTTCTAGTTCGCAATCGGTGGATAGAAAAAAAGGGGCAACCCGCAAGCACAAACGTCTTTGCGAAGGGGGTGTGGCTCAGCTTCGCGAGCCAATAATCTCCTTGGCTTGTTATTGTTATTATTAATTTTTTTTTTTTAGAAATGATTGTGTGACAGTCTTTAACATACAGTAAAAATAATAATTTATTATGCAACACTAAAAATTAGAGAGAAATGATTACATGATAATCTTTAATATATTGTGAAAATAATAATTTATTCTGCACCACAAAAAATTGAATCATAAATAATTATAAATTATTGTGAGAAGCTCATAATAAACCGTTATTCTCACAAGTTTCTCCATGACTTTGCTATAGTCCCTTTCTTTTTTAATTTTCTAGTCCTAGGGAAACTAAGGTTTTAAAATTAGAAGCAAAAAGAAATTTTGATTAAACGGGCGGTCCTAGAAGAGGAATTAGCTTAGTGGGGACCTCCACGATGTTAAAGTTAACTACCAGCCCACTCTTTATGATTAATCTATTTACGGCATATGAAAGGCTTATGCGCTCAATTTATTTATCGTTTTATCCCTTGTTCTTTTCTGATCAAAGGTCGGACGCCTTTGGAGTATCTGAGGAGTCTCCACGTAAGTGCGCATCTCTAGCCGACGACCGTCAAGTAATCGTCGTACGGTCGTCGGTCGTCACGTTGTTCTCCAATTTGGCTGTAGTACAGATTTGAAACGATTGGAAAGATGTTTTACTCCATAGTTGAAGTTATTGTTAAAGTTTCGAAGGTTAAGATGCTTATTCCAAACAAATCAATTACTAAAATTGTATCGCCGTACGGAAGATGATACTTGATTGGTAGAATCTTGATCTTCTTTAAGTGCACTCACAAGGAAAGATGCAATATTTAACGTTGCACAAAAAAAATGAAAGTGCATAGATATGAGCGGGAGAGAATCCCACACATATACTAGTTTTATGGCCATTTATGGAAATAAAATGAGAAGAGGAGGGTCCTGTTATGTTCAAAAGGTGACGGACTGATTTTAACCACAAAATTTGTTAGAATATTAAATAATAAAGCATGCCTTTCTTTAAACAGTTTAAATTTTTAGAATAGTTCGGCAATGATAATATAAAATCTTATTTAATATCGGAGCCACTGTGATTGAAGAAACCCTAAGTATTAGAGCCATTGTTTCTAAAGAAATCCTAAGTGCACATAGCACCTAGTGGACCTCGAGTGAACATAGCGCCCGATGCATCCCAAGCAAACCCTCAAATAAATCCAGGCATCCCACCATGCACCCAAATAAATCAATCTCCGCCACTCAATAGTGTTCACTATGTGTGCACATATCTTATGTGAGGAAGAGCTTAGCCAAATCTATTGGCTTTTCTTTTGATGCCGGCCGCACAAGCCACATCGCTCAATAACTATTTTCGCAAGCTAGTGGTATAGGTCTCTTAATGTTACGAGATAGGTTGTATTGGCCGCATCACTCAACTATTATTTCGTAAGCCAACTATATCGGCCACTTGCTATTTCTCCTCTGATTCTCGACCTTTGGCGCATTTTTCGAGAAGCCAACACTACCACCAGACTCCTGCCCTTAGACTGGCTAGATCTAGAAGTTTTGCCACCTAATCTGCCAAGTCTGGGCCGTTGGACACAATTTCATTTGATTTCAAACTCAAGGTGAAGCTTGAGGAGGGATGTTAGTTTAATTAAGGAATTTTTTAGGATAATTTCCTATGTTATAGATATATTGATGATTTTGTTGATTATTTGTATCTCTCAAGAGTACACATATATTTCACTTTAATTGTGCATATCTTAATTGAGATATAATGCTAAAATAATTATCTAATAAAACTTATAAGTAGACTGATGTATTTTTCATTAATATATCCATTGAAACATACATAATTTTCTCAATTCTACTTTCCACTTTATTCTCAACATAGTACCAGAGCAAGAGGAGGTCTTAAATTCAAAATTTTCCAAGCTCCATTTACCTCATCAATTAAATATGTTCACACTTAGTACTAAGCAAAAAAACCAAACTAAGCATAAAGGGGGAGTGTTAAAATGGTAAATGATAAATCATGCCTTCATCTAATAGCTTAAATTTTTAAAATCGTCGACAATGATTTCACAAATCTATCAAATTATTTATCTAAAATGGGATGACTTGTTTATTTGGTTGCCAAGGAGATGGAGAACTATGTCACTGTGCCCCTAAATGAAAGGAATATTAGTACACAAAGAGAGAACTGTCAATGAATTTGTCAATTGGAACAGCAGCCGTTCACATATCAACTTCAATGATTCTTTTTATCCTTAAACAGGTATATGTGAATGCGAAAATACACAATTTATATATCATTCTGGGCAATATTATTTTTCTTTCGCTCGGATTGCGATCATGGGCTTCTCAATCTCAAACCTTTGCAATTCTAGTGATGATGCTCCCAACTCAAAATCGAACGTCATTGCTGCAGGAGCCTTATGGTAATCCCGATGAAGGGTGCTTGCGGCTGGTTCCTATCCCCATCCTTTTCGAAAGAAGCCAAACGAGTTCTATACCAAGGAACTTATTTTTCCTTTAAGACAATGAGCATATCCCATCGTGTTCAAATCAACTGAAGATTTTCTGCAAATTCGGGCCAATTATCTAATGTCTAAACTAAAGAAAAGTAAAAAAGATGGGAAACGACATATTGTCTTGTACTCCAATTTGTCGAGCTAAAAAGAGATTACGAAGATGGACTTTTGTAAAGCACAAGGAAAGGAACCTAGCTATAGATCATATTAAAGCCGCTCTTTGTGAAGAGTTTGATCTTTCACATGTTTTGGGAAACTGACATTTGCATTCGGCGCAAGATGGTTTTTTTTCCGCCGTTGCTCAAGAGCATGTCCGGAAAGGTGCGGTCGGGAGGTCTCGGTCGAATCCCCCTCGAAATTCCGGCGGGCCGTCGTGCTAGCATCTCCTCTCGATTCGAAAGCACGTTCCTTGTCTGCACAACGAGCGAGTTTCATTCGCTGCCCTTCCTTTACCTCGGAAGATTCAGACCAGGACCTGCTCCGCCTTTAAGGACACTCCACGACGGAAGATGCAGGCTTTTTCCCCCGAGTGCTTCGGTGCGTCTACGAATGAGCTGAGAGCACGAGCGCTACTAAGCTAAAAGAACATGAGATGCGAATATGGGATGATGAGCCACTAAAACAAGTTTTAACAGGAGGTTCAGATCCTTTCATATGCCTCGCTTTTCCCATTGGAAATTAATCATTGGATGTCTTAGAGATCTCGACTCTACATGCGTTATAGATCTAAAATAAAACAATGATAATGACGATCAAACTTTTTAATGAAATAATAATAATATCAAACTTTCCTTTCAACAATGAGATCAGTGTATATGAAAACAGTTAAAAAATCTGCGAAAACTCGTGTAGTGAAAATCTAAGTTTCTAGATCTTGCCTCGTGCCCATAGTCGTAAACTCGCAGTTTCACTAGCACATGTTGGGGTAGATGCAGTCACGAATACTTTAACATATTAATAAAGTTGTGGTCGAAAATGCGCGACCCATGATTTTAATGCCAACCAGCACGTGAAGCCCTACCGAAATATGTACAACAAAATTCTGTTGCAGGAGGTGACACTAGAAAAGTTTGATTCCCTAGCACCAGATCAAGCATACAAACTGTTTCCTCGTCATAATATGGCTCCAACTTTCATGACAACAAAGCTTCAGAGTCAAGGCTCAAGGTGGAGCTTACTCGTGAAGGACAAGACATGGACCCGTAGAATGAAGCAGCTGCATCCTCCGAAATTTTTCCGGACTAGCGTCCTAGGTTGTCGATTAAACTAATGCTCGAGAGAAAGAGACTAAGTGGGATTTCCCTAGATTTCCACTTACCCAATCTCATGTCCCAAACTTTTTGTTTCTCCTGCAATCTGCTCCTTGAGAAGGAGGAAGGGTCACATGGGACGCGGTCGATCCGCTCATTGAAGAAATTATAGTAATCCCTCGAGTTCGTTAAAGCAGTCGCACATGCGACTCATCATCCTCTTCTTAATTCGCTATTATCTCTTTCCAACGAATTTAGTACATTCGATCCACAAAAGTCGGTTAAAAGAGGGGCACGCATCAGAATCTGCATCACCCGCACATCGCTGCAATTGGGTCGGACAAGGACAAAATTTTGCGTTCCCAGGCACTCACGGACGCCCCCACTCCTTTCTTTCTTCGTTGATGTCATCAAAAGAAGCTCCAAAAGTTCAGTTTAGAATTCAATAGCCACTAGCTAGCCGCTCTTCTATGACCAGGAATGCTGGGTTGACGTCAGTTTAGGTCATAGCCTTCCAAGCCAGAATACCGTTGTTGCATTTTGACTTGTACGTGTGGCGACACTCGTTCTATAATTACGACCCTCTTGTTAAATGGTACAAATGATGTATTTCGCGTGAAGGCTTTTTCGACGTTCCTCATCGAGACAATACGGCAAGGGAGCTCTCGGAAGCGCTCTATATTGGGTGGTTCTTGTTCGGAACAGAAAAGCTTGTTTAGTTCTCTTTTCCCTCCCTTCTGTCTTTATCCATGAGCGCCAAGGAATTGACCTAACATAGAGTGAACAAGAACGAGATGCGATAGCTCTTCTCGTTTTCTGCCGGGGCAGGTGGAACACAAGTGGAGTGACTCAGCGCAATTTCACTTGATAAGCATCCCCCACCTTTATATCAGTTTCTCAGCCCAAATGTTGAGTGCATTCAATATCAGAACTCAATTGTCGAATTTAGTTTTCGATCGTTAGGTAGATCCACCCGAGCTTGTACCGGAACTGTATTTAGTAATGCTCATTTAGTTGCGTTAACCAGTGGAATCTGCAACATCTTTACTGTTCTTAAGGATCTCATAATGGCCTATAGATGGCTCGAGAACCTTATTCCTGAATATAACTAATGGCAGACATGATGAACCGTTCACAAACAAAATAACCTATTGGTTTTCCAGCACAGGACTAGATAAGAATTACTGCATGCATTTTACGGGAGCACTCGCAGCAAATAAGGATCTTTCCGCACAAAGCTGGTACGACACGTGTTAATTCAGAGTTTGTTAATCACGACTTGAGTTATGCAGACCCTTTTCTACAAGAAGATAGCCTGTTGCCGTAGGAAGCTTCAGAGTTGCACAAACACGTACTTCAGACGTCCCATCCGTTCGAGATGCGAGAGGTCACCCGAGATTACTCGAAAGAGCATAAGAAATTAAAAAGTGACTCATACCAGAAAAAGGTGACGTTGAGATCCAAGTGGCATGCAAATTGGCCATGGCCTATCGGTGGCAATTGAGGGGTCTTCCGTGAGGCAACAGCTCACCCGTGAATTTGCACCACCAGGTCCCTTTCAAAAGGACGGTTTGTTGGAAGTACGAACGTGCAATCTTATATCAGCCTCATTCTCGTTTTATACTTCCCTTCGCTTACGAGAGTTTAAAATTTTACAGCCACTTCCAAGAATATAAAGTCAAAAATGTCACTCAATGAGCATAAGAAGAGTCAATGCTTCCCAGAAACTGGAAACGAACTATCCTGGGGTTCGCTGCTCTATAATTGCAATAAAGACCATATGCACTGGCAGCCCCAGAAAGAAAAATTCATGTTATATCAGGTAAATCTCAGAGGCCAAATTTGTCGAAGAGAGATTATACCACCAACCACATGACATGACAAGGAGAGGCTTTTGCGACCTTGCAGTATCATGCCCACTTTTGCACGTTAACTCCACTTTTTTCAGTTTAGGCAGCAACATATGTCTCTGTGAACACCAACTAAGCATCCTTATATAATAAGTGCATACTACTGCTCTTATTGACAGACGACTAGCCCACAACTTAATTTTCCACTTTCCCTCCCTCCTCGTTTCCTTCCTTCTTAGCGTTCTTCACTCTCTTATGCACTTTCTCTTTCTGCTTCTTTCTTTCGTCTCACCGACAAACTCTACAACCCAATTACTGCTCTGGCTCTTGTATTTTTTATCTTGACACTGCAATACCATCATGGCCACATAAAAACTCTCAAAATCCGAAGCAACAATGACCGAGAACAAACCGTTCTGACTCTGGCAATCTGCCAGAAGAAACCACGCAGGAAATCTAAACAGACTAGGACCAAAACAAATCTCTACTGACATAAACTCTTGGCTTACAGACTCATCTCCACTAGAGGAGGCATGAATGCTAAAACAAATTTGCCTAAAGGACCTTCCCTTAGTTTCAATAGAGTGTCCCCATAACAGAGACAACCGGCTGCATATCTCATGAGAACTATAAGGGACGGTTCTCTGGGTCAGATAGCAGAGTAACTAGGGCTAGGAACATGAGCATGACAAGCATCGCTGTTTTCACCGCCATGTCCCAGTTAGTGTTGCCGTCTATAAGCCTCTCATAATTATGGACATTACATTGCTCCTCTCTGTCCTCAACAACAGAAAAATCAGCCCCAGAATTTGGGTTCTCGGTCTCAGAAGGCTGAAGCACATCGCAATTGTTCATGATTCTACACTTCTTGCAATTGCAATTTCCACCTAGATACAAAGGGAGTGTGGGAAGACTCTCGGCAAGAACCTTCTGATAAATCCCTCCATAAATCCTCAGCTTCTCTCGGGTAGCAGGTCTCAGAACCTGACAGAGAAAGAGACTTACTTGAGCAAGTTTCAAAAGTATCTAAGAATAGCACAGCAGGAAAACTTGGTGCTAAAGAAATCCTCAGATATGTCAACATTACCTGTAGTAGAGTCTGAGCAATAACTCGCAAAACAGGGGAAAGTCGTATAACAAACACACAACCAAGCCGGCCTGGGTAATGATCTTGCAGAAGGGTTAAACAAGATCTCATTATTTGCATGGGAATTCTATATGGAGATAAACCGTGACAGTCAACGACAACTGTAATTCGGGTACTTTCAGAATTAACCAAGTGAAGCACTCCATATTCCACCTGAGATACTGCATGGCAACCATTTCCACCCATAAATATATCATCCAAAAAGCAAAAGTACAGTAAAGGTAAATTTGAAGTAATAATGACTGGTTTATTAAACTCAAAGTTCAGCTAATTTGAGGAAACATAAGCGCACATATCATAACTTGGCAAATTAAGATATCCTAAAGAGCAAAAAGACTGGCATATAGTGATTGACTTGCACATCCTCAGTCATAATCACGACATTTGGACAAATACTTGTGATCAGAGCAACTCTTGCATGAAATTTCAGGTTTTACAAAAGAATGTTTCATATCTAAACTAGATCAAAGTACAAATTACTTGAACAAGTGATTTGACGAATCTTGTTATAGTTATACTTTTCAACGTCAAGAATCCTCATCTGATAAAAATACAAAAGCAGGTCACAAAGACAATGTAGTCAAAAAAGTATGACTGACCCTTATACTTGATTTAATACATGCAACTTCAAATGCAAAAAAAAAAAAAGACAATTAAATCTCATTACTGAAAGGGCTAGAAGATAAAAAATGAACAAGCATTTAAGAGAGCAGCGAAACATACTGATAGCTTGAGAGAAGCGAGGTCTCTCGTGTGATGGCAAGGTGATGAAAGCTAAGCCAAGCCGCACAATAAGACATGGTCTATGTCTCAAATCAAATCCATGCCAAAAGAGTAAATTCGACCAAGCCCGAAGTTCTTCCTCAGTGAGGAGTCCATAAGTTTCCCTCCAACGAAAGGTCCTCTTAATTGAGGACACCAAGGATGAGAAGTCACCATTTGCGGCAACATGAAATCTATGGAGCTCATCCTCATCCATTCTACAAAAGCATTACCTTAAGTTACCATGCTTCAATCAAACCAATGATACTTTAAGCGACCCAAAATTGAGAAAGAAAGTATGAGTAATTGGAGAATCAATCAGTAAGAATATAAAGAAATAACCATGAATTCCTTGCTCAACAAAAGTCATCATCAAGTATTCATATTATAATCTGAGACTTAAAGAAAGTTCAATTAAAGTACTCTGCTGCGGTGCTGAACATAGTTAGTGAACTTACCTATCTGGCAAGGTAATCCCTTGATCATCCAGTTCTTTATGCAAACGGACTAACCAATTTTCTGATGCTAGAATCTGAGGAGCTTCATCACAGATCCTGTAAATGAGAAAATATTCTAGTGAATGCATCAACAGCAGAGACATCACATCTGATATAGAGGAAGGGAGGATTCAGGAGGAACTTCAATAAAAACCAAGAAAGTTTTTTTACCAACCTCGTAAATGCACAATTACAACACATTCAGAGAAAGAAGAACCATAAATAGAAAGCAAAAGAAAAGCAATTTGATATTGGTGACCACAATCTTATTCTCGCTGCTAATGGGAGATCAACCAGAGGATTGAATCATTGCTTAGAGCAAGGTAGGAGTATAAATCATGACTCGAGTCTCAACAAATTCTTTATCTCAGGTATTTAGAGAGTAAATTTGATTTTCGAGATAACCTTATGAACAGGCACTAAATTCAATACAAAATTCAACACAAATAACATCCATTCATAGATTGGCACATAAGAATGAGCATGTTAATCAATATGCCTATACAAATAATTTTCCTTAACTTTCAAGCAATATCTAGAAAGACATTTGAAGTCAATCTCAAGTTTGGTCCCTTACGTGCACTTGGTATCTGAAGTATGCTGCAAAGTAGCCGGATCTGAACGTACATTAGAATATGCTTGGGAATCACTAACGGCATCCAAACTTTCAGTAGTAGGCTCATCTTGATCAGAGAATGCTGTCGCTACGGATAGAACTAATAGAGGCCTGGACAACGTCTGACAACATGAAATCACTTAATTGACATTTAATGAGATGAAGTGAAAGCATGAGATGAAAACAAATTGCACCCATTAAATTAAGCTAAATCTTTAAGTCTGCGATGTTATTGTTAACAAGCTGAGACTATGCCTTCAGTGTCCATAAAGGAACTTTAGAAACTGCCCGATGGAGTTGATAAGACTGGCAAACCAATACGTACATAGACAATCTCCAAGCAAATTTAGGCATCTGGAGATAATATTGCACCTTCTAAAATATGTCAATTATATCCAAATGACAACAGAACGAAAAAAAAAAAAAAAAAAAAAAAAACACACAGCCACTTCTATGATTGCATTAGACTCCAAAAGAATGCATGAGTTTTTTGCAAATAAATTTCTCTACAGTCTCAGGAATATGCCTTAGGTATTTTTCTTTTGAAATTTTCCATCTTAAAAAAGAAATCAAGATCAATAATGGACCGTACAAACCTGCATGCCTTTTATCAAACCCCTGAAGGGAGCCCATCTCTGTAGCCACTTTAATGGTGGGTAACAGAGAAGTTGTAAAGCCTGAAGACCGCGCCAGGCAAATGGACACTTGGCCCTGGAAAACCTCCTCACAGTTTCTAGAGCTGCAACTTTGAGCAAAAAGAATGCTACATCACCAAATACACCGCTACCAATTCTACCATGTCCCAGGGAAGCTATGTGCCTGTAACTGAATTTATTCTTAGAGAATGTTTTTGGCCTTGATGCAACCAGAGACTTCTGAGAAACCTTTTTACCAGGAACGAAACTAGCGTTTTCAGGGTTTTTGTTCAAGGTCGAATTATGCTGCAAGTCTTCCATCGAGATGCCTCGACCAGATACCTGGCTCCAGTTAACGGGTAAGACCGAGAGTAATTCCTACATACATCACTAAACGAGCCCAGTCTTGTTCAACTGCATCACAGCTTCCGACAGAACTGTCTACTCTTGTCAACACATCAACCTGCCCAAGTCAATAAGCGACACAACTACACTGGATCATCATTCATAATATCCTCAGGGCAAAGAAAATAATCCCAAAGCTCAACTGAAAATGACACTCGATACACAGAAGACTCGGGAATAGATTCCGGCGATAACATTTGAGGGACCACCTTAACAAGTTAGACGCTATGACACAACAGCTCGCATGCCTCCATTGCGAGATTCTAAAACTCTGCCAACTAAAATCAGAGATTCGTCATTGGCATTTTTAGCAAGTGCAGGTAATTTCCAAACGCGTTATGGTAACTTCATCGATGTGTCAGCAAATCATGGATGCGTTGAATCGGCGGCCTCCGTCGGGATCAGTCCACATGGTTTGCATCAACAATTTCCGACACCAGATAGCTCAGACCAGACCATTCAGGATAAGCAAAAACGAACAAACACAATCGTTCTCGTTCTGCAGTATCCTCTTCCGCGCGATAAACTTGCCTATTGAGTTGAAGGACCGAAGAGATGAGGTCTCGTAATGAGAGACCACCTCGATCGCGAAAGTCGGACCGGATTTGGAATGCGGAACTTATCCAGGTCCAATCAGCTAGCTAGGTACGGCTACCAGATCGGACCGGCGATTCGGGATCGGAGTAAGAATTCGAACCGAATCCGCGAAAAATCGAGCGAGAAGAAGCTTTTACCCGGGAGAGAATCTCCGTCGAAGCGAAGCGGCCGCCTTTTGCAGGAAGCTTTTCTCGTAACGCCCTTCCGCTTCCGGCGTTCGATCGGCGCCGGTGCGGCGGCGCAGTTTCTCGATGGGGGAGCTCGCCACCGTCAACGTCAATGGCCGAAGGAAAGGCGGGGGAGAGACAGACAAAGCAGGAGGAGGAGTAGGTGGAGGAACTGGGGCCCACCTGGGCGGGTTCGAGCGCCGTGGACAGCTCACCTCAGTCTCGCCACCACCGCATGCCACACGTGTTCGGTCGATATCGTTTTTGGGGTTCTATTGAACGGAGGGGATTCTAGAATTAGATGCGCAATCGCAATTTTTATTTTTATTTTTGTCAGTAATCGCAATTAGCTCCCTTAAAAAGTTTATGATACGGAAAGCTAAGGCTCGGCACACGTCACTTTCTTGTCCCGTTGTCCGCCTATCATGTGATTCATTCTTAGTAATTTCCTTTTGCGACTTGACTCTCAAAATGTGTTACTTTTGACGGGTATGATCATATGACGTTTTTACTTTTTTCCAACTAAAATATTTTCGATTTACAAATTTGAAGAGAAAAATCACTCGAGTAAAACCAGAAATTTGCACCAAATATGCTTGTTTTGGGCTATCGGCTTACAAACATCAGACAATTTAATTAATTATCATCTCAATTTGAAGATATCGAATGGAATTTAATTTATATTGTCACACTTCACATCAATGATATACCAAAAAAAAAAAAAAAAAGATCAGTAGTGATTAAGATAAGATATTTAGTTACTGTTTCATAAATCCAAAACTCGATAGACATATCTATTTAATGAATAAGGGCAAAAGTGCAAAGTATTTATGAGAAATTAAACTGAAATTCAATAATATATTGGTGTTGCTTATAGAATTTGAAGAAGAAATTGCAAGGAATAGATAGAGACCGGTACAAACAGTTCGATTCCCTTCTTTTTTCCTTTTGGCTTGAAAACTATAATTATATCTATTCTAGACAAATGCAACCACAATCTTACTAAAATCACCATATTATAGATATAGTCATAAAATGAAAAAGTTAATATCGCATTGTAAAAGTTTTATACTTCCATAAAACTTATTGCAAGAGAAAATAATAATATTATGGATTGGATTGCTAAAGTTTATCGTAATAAAATCTTACCTTCAAATTGGGTCTCTTGTCCATCTTATCCTTTCAAACTTACTGTTTTCCTAAGCAAATTTTATGTATTCTTTAAGGAGAATTTTAAAGCTTTTGAACCAAATATATATCATCTCAAAATATTTCACTGGTTTAGGTCTATTTTTGTTCTTGCCGCCTAAGGAGAAGTTGCTATCAGTTAATGAACACGCAAGAAGTCCACGTGCCACTTTGCCAAGACACGTGTAGCAGCTCCCATGAATTCTTCCCTCGACCTCCATAACATCCCCCTGAATCCAAGGAACGACGGAAGACCGAACAAGGAGAGCTAATCTCGATCGATCCGAGAATCGGGCCCCGTTCGACACCACACTCAGCTCGTGATCAGTGAACAGAGCCGTCGCATCGTCGAAGAAAGAAAAAGGCAGAAGCAGAAGGGAACATGAATCCGGCACTCGCGTACGTGGTGGTGTACGTCAAGGACGTGGCCAAGTCGGTCGCTTTCTATGCTAAAGCCTTCGGCTACACCGTCCGTCGCATCGACGAGTCTCACCGGTTGGTGATCCGCGCGCTCTTTAATGTTTGGTGTCGATTCGTTCTTGGATGATTTTGTGTACTGCGAACGTACATAATCCATGCAATTTCATGTTAATCTTGCTCTTGAATTAGGATGGGGTGGAGGATAAGTCTGCTCCGCCCTTTTGGATTTGCCTAACTGGGTAATTCGAATGGCAGCATTTCTTTGCTCAAACAATGTGTAATTGACGCAGGTGGGGAGAGCTAGAGAGTGGGCAGACCACGATAGCGTTCACGCCGCTGCACCAACGTGAGACCGATGATCTGACCGGGGTGGTCCAAAATCCCAAGTCCGGCCGTGATCGCCCCCCGGTCGAGGTTTGCTTTGCTTACAGAGATGTCGATGCCGCATACAAGGTTTTGATTGCTTTTCATTTGATTTTAGGAGCGATTCATTATCGATCTTAGAAATGAGATGGCTACATGCTACACTTTGTATTTTGAATGCGATAGGATTGTTACTAGTTAACTGAATGATATCATCCAGCTTAATCAAGAAATGTGGATCCTCAAACGTAGAAGTCTTCTTCTAAGCCTTGTGATTACTCCATGCTCTGATCTGAAAGTTTCTATGACTATTGAGGGTCGGCTTTTGCGTTCCTAACTTCTTCCATGTGAGCCATATAATAACTGATGAGCTAATCATCCTTCACGACGTCGAATTAAATAATTTCTTGCTCACCCTTTGTTGCCTTGAATGTATGCTTGTTGGATGAACAGAGGGCAGTGGAGAGCGGCGCTGAGCCAGTGAGCGAGCCGGAGGAGAAGGAATGGGGACAGAAAGTTGGGTACGTCCGGGACATAGATGGGATCGTGATCAGGATGGGGAGCTACGTTCAAGCGCCGAAACAAGACTAAAAACTTTCGATAAGATCTGCTCCGTCCTCCTTATAGTCTCTTTTCTACGTGTTTGTATGCTCCCATATTTTGAGGACATGGGACTGAGTCTACTTTTCTGAAAAAATAAGATGCCAAATGCCGATTTTCGCAGTTCATTTCATGTATAAGAGCGCATGGGATGCGCATAGATGCAGCTGCGCTTTTGGCCTCTGGTCTCATTAGGTGAATCTGATTGTACTTTGGAGATGTTTACAATGTGAGGAGAGCAGGATCGTGCATGCATGCGCACGTCGAGCTCGCATCACGACTAGACACTGAGCTAGCGTTCGAAAAGAAGAAGGAGCAAGGACTTGGTATCGACCTAATATCGAGGTCAAAATTAGGTTCTTTATTAAGGGGTGTAAAAGGGAAAGGTTTTGTTGATTGTTTTGATCTTGACTATGATCGATCTTTTGAGCTGAGAATTCACGAGATTTGATCACTCTCTGCACACTGCGCAGTGCTTGATAATGCGTTTTGTATTTAAAGGAAAAGAGGTCCCCCAAAAGGTTTTTGCATCGGTGATAATCATCATGTTCGGACCCCGCGGGGACACCGTGTATGATGCGATTAGCAGGAATTATTATACGGCCATGTAGGCACTGTCGTGGATGGGATTCGCCGAATTAAATGCTAATCATTGAGCCGAAACAAGTAGTGATCATTCCACGTTTGAATTTGGGGGGAGATCGTGTCTTGGTTCATGATGCTTGCCGAACTGTAAGTCATTTCCAATCCATTAACCTTGTTGAATAACTTTTCATCTTTCTTTCTTTGTCTCTCTCTAGAGCGAAGACCTCTCGCTGACCAGCAACAGCATGGTGACAAAATATGATAAAGAGTAAACCCCGGGACGGGTAAGTACCCATGGTTTCGTTGAGATGAAAGGAAAAAGGTGAAGTGCGTAGGATCTGAGTGGGCTTAAACTTCAAAAGAAATGATTTAGGCTATCCTCGCGCACTCATTCTCCTTTCAAGTTTCGACCTCATTAATGGGTCTCCTCTCGAGTTTCTGAGTTCCAATCATTAAATCTTTGGACATTAATCGAGTTTCTCGAGAGATTTTTGCCCGAGGATGTTGTTATGCTGGGAGCACTACTCACGTTAGTACTCGGTCATTCGAATATTCACAGGAGAGTGGCGCTCATCCATTCAAACGTATTTTCAGAGCGCATGGAGGGAAAGTGAAGTACTGCACCATGTGTGGTCGTTTATGATGTTTGGTGCGGCACGAGGGAGGAGGGTGGCCACGCGGTCATCATTCGGTTAAGTAGCAGACAGAATACGACAGAATCTGACGAGAGCACTCAAGCAGAAAATAATAGAAAGTACCGGCGCGACACATATGATGGAAGTAATGATTAACGGAGGAATGATGACGGGGGAAGAAGTCAACGCGCAATGAAGTGCGAAGTCCCCGATTTCAATTATCCCTTCTAAGCTTTTTATCAGAGCCCGGTAACTAAAAAGGCATAGGATTCCCCATTCGCTTTTTAACAGACATTCGCACAAATTTTGTCAAGTTCGGCCATGATTACTGTATCACTGTGGACCATGTCACATAGACATGGGCATGCCCGTGCCTGCTTCGAGATATATATTAAGGCACCAAGTGTCAGTGGAAGAACTTAATCTGTTCCCCCCTTGCGAAAATGTGCCGGGCCGCTCCGAGAATGAGAAGGCAGGTACAGGCAGTACCGGTACTTGTTCGTCTTCTCATTGCATGCCTTCTCTGGGCATTTTCTCTACGTTCTCCCACCGTTCAGGCTCAAGCGGTTGAATCAGGCAAGTCATTGCTCTTCGCTTTCATGAACTTATTCTGTTCTGATACATTTTCGGCATGTTAACCAATGGAGTTGCGCCGCAAGTCTTCTTCTGTCGTTTCAGTTCAGGATACATGGTATTATTTCATGCTACACATGGGAAAAATGCTCTTAATCTAATTCATGTTACATCAAACATTTGGAGAAGGGAAATGCTCTTGATTAAATTATATGTTGATATTCTCGTTTGGATAAAAACATTCACCGCGTTATGCGTGCAGTTCGTCCAACGGCAAGACCATCCCCAGTAGAGACTGCCCATTTGTACCCTGGAAACATGGGACCTATGTTGGTGAGTGCATGAACGTCCTTGAACCTTCATTGGCCCATGCTCGAGGCACCCAAACAGTTTTCATTGCCTTTGGGCCTCTATTCTGTTATGCATTTCATTTCTGACTCCTGATGAACAGGGCAAAGAAAAGAAGACGCGAAAAACTCCATCGGGCCCCAATCCCACCGGAAACCATCGGCCCCCGACAAGACACTGAAACCACTGATGCGCTTCTACAGCACATGAATGGAACTACAACCGCAACTTAATATAGATCGAGTAGAGGGGAGCTTGGTATAGTCAGGTAGGTTAGGAGATCAGTACGGTCAGCCTTATGTTCTTGTACAGAAGTTGGATTAGATGGAATATCCATGTTCACACGATCTGCTATTAGCCATGAGATGCACTGTTAATGAAAGCAAGAAACATGAAAGCCCCAAAGACGTTTTGCTTTTGTGGACATTTATTTTCAGTTTAAATTATTGTTTATGAAAGTGAGAATTTCTTTGGGCATGCTCATCGCAATGGCAGCTTCTCACTGACCTCAGAAATAAGTCAACAGGGTTCCCCAAAGAATTGAGTACATGGCACATTTAGTTCTGAACTCGCTCTCGGTATAGAGGAGCTGCTCAAGCATCTAGTTGTTGACCTCTTGTTGAAAACTCATACAAAAGGAATGGATATGTCAATGTATACAGGCAATGCAATAGTGCAACACCATTCCGATGCATCATGGGATATGAGAGTCGGTGAGTCAAGCAAGTAGCTAACTTTTGTTGATTGATGGCATTAATTCATGAGATGAACGTGTGGGCACCAGTACAAAAAAAATGGCTATAATTTAGCTAAATACAACTTCCACAGATATACAAGGACTCACTGTAGACTACAAAAATATATTGAACAGTACAAAATCATACGGCGCGTTTCCGCTTCGACCTTTTGCTTCTCCTCGGCCGATTAAGCTCTGGTGTCTGTTTGCTGCCAGTAGAAGCATAAGCTCCCTCCAAGACTTCATCCCCCTGCAAGAAACTCTGAATTAGCTCCTATATCTCCATAATAACCATAGAGCAGAAAGTGCATTTGCAAAGTGCACTCCTCCATGAACAGATTCATTGTTAGGTCCTCTAATTTGCATTTTTGCCCCAACTAAATTTTTTATAAAAGTTCTCCAATCAGGAATTTGTTCAAACATGCATAGGTTTACATAGATTTACCTTGTCTGGAGAATCTTCATCTGAGCCATCTTCATCACCATCTGATCCAGTCGCTACATCGATGTCTTCTGCCGGTAGTGCCTTGCTTAACTTCTTCTTTCCTTCTTCCTTTAATTGCCTAAACCTGCCAATTGCAATTCCTTTCCAGTGAGACATCTATAAAATAAAGTGGTAAAGCTAGTTGCACACAACAATGACCTTTCTCCTTGCCGTGCTGGCTGAGCAGCTGATCGTTTTGCACGCCCAGCTGTGATGATGCCACTTGCATTTTCAGTCACAACAGGCTTTGCCCCTCCTAATTTGCGTAACCACACTTGTTGTGCTGTACTCAGGACATTGTTTGTAAACCTAAAACCAGTAATGCATTCCGCACAGCTCAATAGACAGAATAACTCAAAGGAGAGGAAGTGCTACTGAAGAAATGGGAAGAAAAAGCTTCTTTAAAAAAAAAATTAAAATAATAACTATGATAGGGACATACAAACACAAAGTATTTCCAGGAAAAAAAGTCTATCTGACAAAAAATGCAATATCTAGGGGATGCCATATAGCAAACTTACAACCATGTAATCAATACAATTGGTAGAAAATCACTGGAAAGGCCAAAAGAAAAAAAGAGAAACAAGCATCCAAATCTCAAACAACTTGCATCAGATATATCAGTTGATAAGAAACCAACCAGTAAATTGATAATCCCGATGGGACGGACAAGGAGAAGTAACCAATCATCAGAGGAAGAAATTTGAAAACAAGTAGTGTGTTCTTTTGTGCTGGATCATCCGACTGCAAATAAAAAGTCAATAAGATTCTAATTGCTTAGGAATTAAATAATTTAGAGAGAAGCAAGAAGAGACTCATTCTTTTACCTGAGGAGGTTTCATAAGCTCCATTGACACATACTGAGAAGCAACAAGAAGGACAGGTAAAACTAGGTATGCCACAGTGTCACTCCAACCCAATGGAGGATGACCATCCTGCACGTAAATATTATCATCAAATTCCTTATATGACAAGACAAGTCTGTCAAGTTAATTTTGACATCTCGATTCTAACTAATTCCATGTTAAAGAATGCTATAAGAGGAGATGCTTCATGTCGGACTCCTACTAAAGTGAAAGAGTAGCATGGCATACAACTTAACTTGCATCTCAGCAAAGCCAGCTGAATTATGGTGGCTACTGTTGACAATGGCTTGCCTAGTTAAAATATGGTAGACAAACTTACGCCAGCATAACTAGTATAATGTGTCAATATCCAGAGAAAGTGCATATATGACTAATGACTTTTCTATACATCAATCTATTGTATCTATAATAGAGGAATGACTACTAAACATAGAATAGGTGAAGCTCATAAAATTCTGGTTACCACAAATGGGAAGAGCCAAGAAATGCCAGATCCACTTTGTCGGGCAGCAATTGTAGTAGGTCCACCCAAAGAGGGGATCCAAAAGAAACCTTCTGTTAATAATCCCTAGAATTCAAAGCATGAAAATCTACGATCAGAAACTTGTGAATGATAAAAACAGCTATCACTGACATCTGATTGGACTTGTACAATAATCGACACGGATATAGAAAGGTTCTCCTATGTGGTTACCTCATTTGCCACATTAGAGAGAGCTTGATATAGACCTATCCAGACAGGTATGGTTGCTAGAGTTGGGAGGCATCCTGTAGATATAAAAAATAAATAAAATGTAGAGGAATAAATGTACTAACCGCGTCAAATGCATTGTAAAATTAAGGAGCAAGGATAATGACACTAGTGACTATCAATGGAAGACAGAAGAGAAAAAAGAAACCTACTTTGAAATGAACATATCAGTAGTCTACACAACAGAGACAGTGAAATGAACATTTCATGACAACTGTTAATACATGGACAGAGCAAAACACTGAAACCTGTGGTTCCCAACATGAGAATTGCTTTGCTTATCATTCATCAATTCTTAGGGTAAACGAGTGACAACATGCAGTAATGCTGTACAACCAGAATTATGTAACCGCTGAAGCCAACACGATGTCTTTGGCATATAAAATGGCAACATTTTTTTTCAGCATGTGCCTTGCAGGACAAGGTAGATTTGAATATCTTGTCCCAATGTTAACATAGATGCACCAACTTAACATATGAGTAAACGTATGTGAATAGGTGTGTGCATATTGCTTAATTGATCTGAAAGGGGAGAAAAGTTTCCTTGTCATTCCATACCTGCCAAAGGATTGACCCCAGCCTGCCTGTATAGTCGTGATGTCTCAAGTTGTATTCTTTCCTTAGGAGAACAACAATAAAAAAGATAAATAAGGAACCTAGAAAGGGAAACTCTAATTAGATAAAGCCAAAATGAATGCGCCTCACCTGATTCCCCGCATATCTTTGCTGGATAGCTTTGATCTTAGGTTGGAGATTTTGCATGGCCAAAGTAGATTCCACCTGCATATCCACAGATAAAGCGAAATGCTACCATCATTTCTAGAAAGACTTGATGAAAAAACTATTTGACAACAATGTCAAGGAGACTCCTTTTCTTCACTAAGCAAAGAAACCGTTATTTCCAAAAGTCGGTCCAAAACATATAGTTAACATTAACAAAAGGGAGAAGAGATATTATACTTGATTACAGTCCATTCACATTGGACATCCCATTTCGGTTAATTGATGAAATACGAGACCTCTGAGATCCAACATAGGTATTCCAAATTGACAGTGGGACTTTACCTGCTGCTTTGTCAAAGGCAACGTGGCAATCTTTACAATTACAGTAAGCAATATAATTGCAAAACCGTATGCATAGGGGACATGCACCGCACTGAGTCCATCCTTCAACACCTGACAAAAAATAATAATAATAATGATAATAAATGAGAGGAATTTGTTTATCCCTGGCTGCTTTTCTAATTGACCATATCAAAAAGGACCAAACTATCCAATTTGCCGCAAGATATGATCATTCCTATACACATTTCCAGAGATATCCCTGCTTCTACACTTACTAAAGCACTGAAAAACCATATTTCAGTTTAATAACAGCAAAAGCATGCAAAGTAGCGACTATCAGAGTACTGTAATGAATACGCTCCTCTTATGACAGTGAAGCTGTTCACATCCACATCAAATCATTCCAAGTTAAAATGGCTACTGTAACCACAACTATTTCAGAGCACACAATATGTAGTTCATTTCCGCAACAGCTCAAGTTTGCCAAGTATTCAAGCAAAACTCTCAAATCCAACATCCTTTAGACATGTTCTCGTGCTTTCGAAATTGAACGCATCAAAATTGAACTCTGCAACCGAATTCTCCTCAATCAACAACCGGCCCGACACAAAACAACCTCTGAGCACGCCATAAGCATTACCTTAAGAACGAATTCCATGCCATCGGATATGAACCCGAACCAGCCTCCGCTCTTCTGTGCCGCCACGTCCGTCGAGCCGGGATCAGCTCCGGCGGCGGCCGAATCCGCCGCGGCGACCGCGGCGTCGGCGAGCGTGTAGAGCAAGCCCTCGGCGCGGCCGAGCGCGGAGCTCAGATCGAGAGGAGAGGAGTCGAAGGAGTGGACGGGAGGGATGTCGTGGAAGCTGAATTTCACTCTCGTGGCGGCGGTGTGGGGGGCGAGCCGGCGGAGGTGAGGGGGCCCGCGGAGAAGGAGGCCGCCGCGGCGAGGGGGCGGCGGGAGGGGCGTGCCGAGGAACTGCGGGGATGAGATTAGGGTTCTCGCCATGGAGATTTGCGGAGGCGGAGAAGAGTCGAAATTCAGCTTCTCATCAGGAGGAGGAGGGAAGGAATGATGGAGAGGAAGGCAGTTACGTGTGAGGAGATGAGAGGCAGTGGAAGAGCGACGACGACGATGAGTTCAGGTCAGGATTCCTTTTCCCGTTACGTATTTTTCTTTTTTCCGGTATTATCCGCAGTTTGTTTCTTTTTTTGTTTTTGTTTTTCCCGTGTGATTCGCTGGGGAAAAATTGGGATCGAGCCATTAGCGGCTGCGGGGGGAAATCGCTGGTCGCGTTTCGGCCAATCGATGAGCTCCTCCGCGCATATTCTTTTTCCCATAATAAGTTTTTTCCACTTTCGGATATTTGGGAAACAAAAAAGGGGAAACTCTGAGATCTGAGAAATTATGAGAACATATCCATTTGTGTCGGTATTTTCGAGAGTTAAAATATTTGAGATATTTCGTATTGAATGAGACTTAAAATATTTGGGATGCTTTGAGAATTGAATTTCAGGAGAAAAGAAAATAAGTCAAAAGAAAGCGATAAGCTCGATGAAAATAGTCATTATGAGGCAAGTGTATATTAGTAGGCAACGTGATTAAAAAGAAAAATGACATAAGTAGTTCCTAAATATTAGCTTAATGTGCAATCTATATGAATTTCAATTAAATATGAAATATAATTCATGAATTTTTGTCAAATTTCTAATCTAATACCGTCATTATATGAAAGTATTCGATGTTATTTTTCTATCATTTCAAATTAATGGATAATATTTAATATTTTCATGGATTGTATGAAACAAATTAAAAATTCAAAGACATCCTTACACGTTGAACTAAAATTCATGAACCATGTTAAATAAATCAAAGGTTGAAGAACGACACTGCACATTGAATCAAAGATTATGGACTGTTTGTGTCATTTTCCCTAGTAAAAAAGGAAAATTGTCCATTGGTCATTAGGTGGGTTGTTAGAATTTCTTTTGTCATTTGTTCTAATATATATATACATACATCGACGAGAAGCTAATTATTCAACTTCTCGTGAAACAACAAAAAGTCATTTTTAATGTTTAAAAGCTTTGATAAAATTAACACAATTCAAAATAGATTTAATTGTCCACATATGTAGGTTTTATGATCATTTAAAGTGCTTGATGTTAAATAGAATTTAAATTCAAGACTTAATGAGGGTAATTGGACTTTTTTTTGTGAGTTAATGTCACTAAAAAGGGAAAAAAGCCGGAAATCTCAGCTACGAGAAATTCAAAACAACTTATGTAATGACCTGAGCCCACTGTATAATATTGTTGGCTTTTAACACTGAGTCGTCAATGCTTTAAAACGCGTTATACAAAGGCAGAGGGTGGGTCTATTGTCCGCTTTGCAGGAGTGGCCCACCGGCCCACCCTCCCTCACGGCTTTGTTTTTAGCGCAGCGGAAGTGTAGTGAAACGTGTTACATAAATTAAAGCGATATGGGACGGGAGACATGTTCTTGGCCTCACTCGCGTACTGTCAAGGCGATCTCAATCCATCCCTCTGTACTGCCCCGGGTCTAAGTCGTCACATTCTCCCCTCCTTACACGCGGTCACGGCTTTGTTTTCAGCACAGCGGAAGCGTACGTGAGACGCATTATACAGATTAAAGGGACCCAAGCCTTTATAAACTAGCCCATGACTCCCCCTAAGCGATGTGAGATGGGAGATATGTTCTTGGCCTCACCCGCGTACTACCAAGGCGATCTCAGTCCATCCCTCTGTACTGCCTTGGGTCTGGGTCGTCATAATCTCCCCCCTTTACATGCGGTCAGGAGTCGGTTCTAATACCATTTGTAACGACCCGGGCCCCACTGTATGTCCTCTTTGGACACTGAATCCTCACGGCTTTAAAACGCGTTATACAGGGGCAAAGACGCGGCCCATTGGCCCGCCCTCTCCCAAGCCATAATATTGTCCACTTTTAAGGCGCGGCCCATCAGCCCACCCTCCCTCACGGCTTTGTTTTCAGCGTAGCGGAAGCGTACGTGAAACGTGTTATACAGATTAAAGGGACCCAAGCCTTTATAAATTAGCTCAAGACTCCCCCCTAAGTGATGTGAGATGGGAGACATGTCCTTGGCCTCACTCGCGTACTGCCAAGGCGATCTCAATCCATCCCTCCATACTGGCCTGAGTCTAGGTCGTCACATTCTCCCCCTACATGCGGTCACGACTTTGTTTTTAGCATAGCAGAAGTGTACGTGAAACGCGTTATACAAATTAAATGGATCCAAGCCTTTATAAACTAGCTCAAGACTCCCCCCTAAGCGATTTGGGATAGGAGACATGTTATTGGCCTCACTTGCATACTGCCAAGGCGATCTCAATCCATCCTTCCGTACTGCCTCGGGTCTGAGTCGTCACATTTTCCCCCCTTTACACACGGTCGGGAGTCGGTTCTGATATCATTTGTAATGACTCGGGCCCCACTATATGGTACTGCCCCGGGTCTTGGTCATCACATTCTCCCCCCCTTACACACGGTTGGGAGTCGGTTCTGATATCATTTGTAACGACTTGGGCCCCACTGTATGTCCACTTTGGACACTAAGTAATGTGGGACAGGAGACATGTTTTTGGCCTCACCTGCGTACTGCCAATGCGATCCCAATCCATCCCTCCGTACTACCCTGAGTCTGGGTCGTCACATTCTCCCCCCTTACACGCGATCATGAGTCGATTTTGATATCATTTATAATGACCCGGGCCCCATTCTCCCCCCTTACACGCGGTCATGAGTCGATTTTGATATCATTTGTAACGACCCGGGCCCCACGATATGATACTGCCCCGAGTCTGGATCGTCACATTCTCCCCTCCTTACACGCAGTCGGGAGTCGGTTCTGATATCATTTGTAATGACCCGAGTCCCACTGTATGTCCGCTTTGGACACTAAGTCCTTACGGCTTTAAAAGCCGTTATACAGGGGCAGAGGAGCGGTCCACTGGCCCGCCCTCTCTCAAGCCATAATATTGTCCGCTTTGGAGACGTGGCCCATCGGCCCACCCTCCCTCATAGTCACGGCTTTGTTTTCAGCGCAGCGAAAGCGTATGTGAAACGCGTTATACAGATTAAAGGGACCCAAGCCTTTATAAACTAGCTCAGGACTCCCCTCTAAGCGATGTGGGACGAAAGACATGTCCTTGGTCTCACCCGCGTACTGCCAATGCGATCTCAGTCCATCCCTCCGTACTGCCCCGGGTCTAGGTCGTCACGACTTAGCCATCTTAAAAATAAAAGGATTCTTCTTAACTATGCAATTTAATAATCGTCGCTTGTCTATCTTTCAAAACACAAATATGTGTTCCAAGAGAGAAAAGCTTAGAAATCTATCACGTTTTGGCACATATCAAAGGGTGATTCGTATTACACACATATATACACACACATATATATATATATATATGGAATGGATCATCAGCGTTCCACAAGGGCTTTTGGGTTTTTCCTCTTTCTCGTTTTATTTTTCCTTTCAATTTAAATAACGATCATTTTATTTTATTTTTCTATACTGCTTTGAGTTAAGATAAAATCTATGTTTTCCATGATTTTGCATTTTTTTTTTGTTTCTCTTTGTTTGCTTTTCTTTTTTAATTAATTAAATTCAATTTTACCTTGTTCTATTTCTTCAATTTACCCGTTGAAGCTATCGCTGTGCTTTGTTATTTTGTATTTCCTAATTAACCTACTCATATGGGTTTTATGATTATCATTTTATAATTCTTTTAAAAAATTTCAACTGCTTGATTAATTTTGCAATAACTATTCAAGTTCCAAAACGATCCTTGTATAATTCTCGTATCTTATTTTAAAAAAGTATTGCTTGGATGTGATTGAGGAGTGCCTTTACATTTACGCTTTTTTCGTTATTTATCTTCCTAGTGTTTTCTTTGATTTTTCAAATTTTCCCTTTTCTTTGATTTTTCTCCGTTGTGCAAGTGTTTTCTTACTCTACATTTATTGATAGATGAACCAAAATAATTCTATTTATCATCATCTTCTAAAAAATATTATTGTTTCTGTCAATTTTTTTTTAAATAATTTAGATTTGAAAGTATGATTTTTATTAGGTCCAGTACTGGTGTGAAAGATAGTTACGCACTCGCTGATAGATGTGGTTTGTATGTGGACCTAATTTAATTATAAAGCTAACTCCAAGCATAACTATCACTTTTTCCTCTTGTTTTTTTTTTCTTCCCAACATGGTTGTTTGAATTTGTTTGATCTTCGGGCGACATGACATTCCATAATGCGCCAGATCTAGCTTCTTCAAATACAGATAAAGTAAATAAATGTCTTGCCTATGTTATTCTGAAAATTTCATGAAGTTTCGCAGCACCACACTGCCCATTTCGGACAAGAATAGATTGTCCAGTCCATTACGCCTTTAACCACTAGTTTGGCCCAAAAAACAACGTCAAGAAATTGCTGCACGTTGTACCTTACATTCTTCTTTTCTTGGCTGTAACATCACATAACCAATAATCTCGTACTTCTCTAGCCTTATTCACCAAACAAGCTAAGCCCTTTACGTACTCAATCATTTACACAAGTTTGGCCCAAAAAACAACGTTAAGAAATTGCTGCACGTTGTACCTTACATTCTTCTTTTCTTGGCTGTAATATCACATAACAAATAATGTCGTACTTCTCTAGCTTTATTCACCAAACAAACTAAGCCCTTTACGTAATCAATCACTTAACAAGTTAGCATTTATTGTGAAGACGAACGGTGCTTTTAGGATACCGATGCTTGGAAGTCTATAGATGAACGTATATCCCTCGAATTTCACGAAGATTCAGAAGTTTGAATTGACGAATAGAGAATTGCGCCAATGCCATTCTTACTCCTCAGCAATCTGGCGCCCTTTGTCTCTGCGTGCTACGTACTTACTCAACTCAACGGATCGCCAATCACACAAGCATGTCGAAAACCTGCATTGCGCTTGCACTTGCACTTGCGCTTGCACTTGTACCGAAACATTGCGAATAAAGTAAACAAAGACACGCAGATAACGACTGAGAAGTCCATCTCTACATTCGCACCCGAGGCAGTATGTCCATGTTTCAACATTCCCAAAATTAAAAATGAGAAAACGAGACATTGTTGATGACTTTCCTCTCATAATAACCCTCTTATTATCCATCAAAACCTCCTCGCCATCATACTAGCTTTCAAAGAAGAATAAGAACGCCAATCGGACTAACACCCATCTTTACCATCCACCATTCGGATGATCTTAGTCTCTCTCGCAGAAGCATCCGTTTGCTGAGAAGAAATCAAAGAAAGGCTGGTCACCGTTGTTACCACCATCTCGAGCCTCCGAAGAAGAAGAAGCGGAGGTCGTAGCCGAACAGTCTTGATCAGCACGAGAACAGTCGTGATCAGCTTGAGAACACTTTGACGTATCTTGTACCGCCCTGCCTGTTGGGTGCAAAGGAAAGAGGTCCAAAGTTTCTTGATTTCTCTCGACGGTGCTGTCGTTGTTGCTCTCAGCTGTTTGGTGGAACGTCACGTCATGATGATGTCCTTGGGGGTGCGCGGGGTACGCAAAACCTGTACGACAGAATGTTTTTGTTTTCTCCACGAAGTCAGTCCTCTGTCTCCTCTTGATGCCACAAGGAAGAAGCACCTTCGGGCATTGTGGGTACATCGTCCCTATGTCACTCTGCGGCACGAAGTACGGTCCACAAACAGCTGACACCAAGACAAGCAAAACCTAATCAAACTCAGTAAACTTTGTGACCAGAAAACCTCGGTGGCCTTGACGCCGTTAGCAAGAGAGGCGTGAAAGGAAACAAAAAGAAAAAAAAAGAAAAAAAAAAAAGAGCTTTGCATGTCCACACGCATGTGTCAGATACAATGCCAAAGACAGAAATGAAAATGGAGGGTTGTGGTACGATCGAGAAAGTTGATAGAATATCGTTCGACATCAAAACGAGGGACCCCACGTGTATGTTGCCGCAGAAGTAGAAAAAAAGTGAGCTCGCTAGCAGCGAAGGCCGTATACAATGCAAAGAAGGTACAACATAATACTAGGAGGAGGAATTGCGATATGAAGCTCGAGTTCCAAAGGGCTAGCAAGCCTCGCATGAGAGAGACCGACTCGGAATGCGAACAGCGTTGTTACTTCATGACATTCTCTTTTTGCTGGTAACGAAATGTTGAGAAACAGATGCCAAACAGGCCAATCGTATAAATAGAGAAATTTGTCTGTGCAATGCAAAAAGAAATGTATTAGGACGGACCATTTGGGCAAGGAGGATGGAAGGCGGTACGAGCAGACTTGTGGAAGTAGCGGTTGAGGTAAGCCAGGCTCTCCTGCTTCTCCTTCTGCCTCTGGCGGGCCTTGTGGTTCTGGAACCAGTAGAACACGTTCTTGCCCTCGATGTGGCCGTACGCCTTGAGCCTCCCCGTTATCTGCTGTATCTGATCCGCCGTCGGCGTCCTTATCCCTTGCCTGTACAGGCTCTCAGTATGCCGATCTGCTCCTTCGTCGGGTTCCACCGCGAGCTCGCCGGCGAGCCCCCTCCGGAGCCGCCCATGGCTTCCGCGTGATGATGGTCCTCAGTACCGATCTCCATGATGAACTCGCAAGTCCTTTTTGCGTTTCCTTAAGCCTTTGTATGGAGGTCTAGGGTTCACACGAACGGACGCTTCGCAAGCTAGAGATGTGCTGTTGCGCAGGAGAATGTGAACCTTTAATGAGAGAGAATAATGAGAGGGAGAGGAGTGTCACATGCTCGTTGCATGGTTCTTGTACTCTTGCGCAGCGAACAAAGAGATAAATAAGAACGAGGGGGGGAGAGAGAGGGTCAAACAAAAAGGCGAGAGAGAGAAATGTAGGGCATTGACATGCGTATTGTATTTTGTGCAGAAAATCTCTGAAAACATGGCGGGTAGCGGCTGGAGGAGGAGGCTCTCTACGTAGGAGGTTTCGTGATTTTGGGAGAAAAATATGTATGTGTTAAAGAGAGAGAGAATTATTAACAAATTACGGGTTTTGTTTCTTTGGGTAAAGTAGTTTGGGAGGTAGTGGTAGTGTGGGATCGTTCCATGTAAATGTAGGTCTCGGGAATGACAGAGGGACAGAGAGGGAACATAGGTCACGCCATTGAAGGAAAGCAAGGGCAAGAGGGTAAATACCGGGGGAAAAGGACAGCCGGTTGGGCGGTAAGGAAGTAGGGCTAGGGCTAGGGCTAGGGCTTTGGGAATTGAAGAAGTTGGAGCAGAGATACAGAGAGATGGAGATGAAGTTGAAACGTCTTCCTGGGTCCAGCTGCTTGTCTTTGCCCTCGGTTCTTTGTGGGTGCCTCTTGGCCTTCTCCTCGTCCTTCTCCAAGTTCTTGACAGCAACTCTGTCATGTTCAACCACCCTTCTTGAGTTGCCTTTTCAGCGCTCAAACCTTCTTCGTCGCTTGTCCGTTAGAATTATGAAGATATTCGATGGTACAGGTCGTTCCATTTGCCTTCGAAGAAGAAGATAAGACACGCAGAGCTGCAAGCATGGCAACTCTTCTCAACTCTTTGCCATTACTCGATACAGTGGCTCTTTCGGTTTCCTATGGTGGATCAATCCGCGCGAAAGATTCTTTATATGCATACAGTGACTTCTCTTCGATCTCCTTTCGGAAATACAAATCATCCGAATTCAGATGAGCAATGCTGTGTAGTTCCCAGATACATTAGCAGTAATTCTGAGCGCAGATTAGGCTAGTTTTGGCAAAGATACATTGCAGTACCTTCATATTGTAGATTCGGATTACTTGCTGGAATTACTTAAACGGTCGATCCGAAATCACAATGAAAACCTAGGTATTAGAGAAAATTTGTCCAATCAGCCCAGCTCGTGTTAACATTGCTAGACAAATTTGAATGAAAACCTAGAGTATTTGTTTTGATGGTTCAACTACGTATAATAACATATTAGCAATGCCACACCGCCCTTTCATGATAAAAAATTACACTCATTTCGATCTTAATATACAAAAAATCATGTTATTTTACAGTGTAAGCATGAATTCTATGTATGGCAGTTGTTGTTTATAGTGAAGCATCGCCGCAACCACTATCCTAAGCAAACAAAATTACAGCTTTACTGAGTATGGATTGAGAAGACATTTAAGCAATCAATGTGAAATGCTTGAAGAACGAGTGAAGAGAATATTTCAAACTTAGCCTCCAAGGAAATATTTGAAAATATATGGGTTTGCACCCTAAGCAACTTCCAGAGTAAATATAGAGTACACAGAACGGAACGATTGTCTTATCACTTTTTCTACCAGTGTAGTCGGGTTAAGTTCAATTTTATCTGAGTTTGGTAAAGAAGTTCATTCAGGCTCCGTTTATGCGATGCAAATGACTTTGTTCATACGACTAAAATTGACTTTCATCGCCTGTTAGAGAGACATTGGTGTTCCATAGCTCCCCTCGAAAAGAGGCGAACATTCCCTTGATTTTTCTCGTCCATTTGGAGGTTACTTTACGTGCAATCTAATGCGCTGTGAGCGAATGAAATCGGCAGTCGTGCTTGGAGCGGAGGATCATCAAATCGCCGTCGCGTGGAGAAGAGAACGGAGGAGGTGGAGTGGGTGAGCCATCGCGATTCCGACGCGGAAGGCGCCGTTACATGCGAAGCTCAAACGCTTCGCCGCCAGTGTTTCGGGCGTCTTCCTTATTTTTTCTTTTTGGAAAGATTTGAAAAAGCAAAAGATCATTTGCCTCTCAGTCAAATGAATAATGGAAGGACGACGGAAGGAGGGTGGTGGGTGGCGAGCGGGGCTTTGAGGTTTTGGTCGTAGCCTTGTCGTGTTGCTACGGCGTTATGAATACGATCAGGTGCCGCCACCTATCAGCGCCGCCTTGTTCGGCGCGACCTCCAAATCGCAGCCCCAATTTCCCGCACCGAATAAGATGCAGATGAGACGCTCCCCCTCAATTTTTTAATGGATTTGAAATCGAATTAAATAGTGCTTCCCAATTATCTCCTCTTTTTCAATTTGGTCAGCACACGACAAATTCCATTTTTGACATGACGTGCTTGGCCAAAAGCGGTGAAAAGAGAATGCCATGCAGACGCAATCGGGATTCTCGGTTTCGTAATTGGAGCAGGTTTAATGGTGGGAATAAAGTATTTGATCTTAGTCTTATTTCTTAAAATGATCCTCATATTTAGGTTCAATTCAATTCTATTTCTTTTTTTTTTTGTCTAAAATGAAATCACTAACTCTTGGTTTAGCTTCAAATTTGCTCCCGTTACCTCCATAAAATGATTACTTCGGTCCTTTCAGTCGTAAGTAAAAATAAAAATGAAAACTCTTAGTTTGTCAAAAAATCATCTAAAATTTATGTAACATTCTCTTTAATTTAGATGTGGGGTCCATAAAGTGGTCATTAGCGAAGATACAACATAGCTAAAACTGACCTTTAGATTTTTTAATAGAGAGTTGGTAGACATATTTATGATTAAAGTGAAAAAATAATTTTTTATGAAGAAAAGTTTGGAACAAAATTAGTACTAGATTTGAAGTTTTGAGGATTTTTAGAAAATTAGGTTGATTTTTGTTATTCTATGATCCTCAGATTAAGCACATAATGCGTGTTCCATCATCTAAAAGATATACACATACGACACAACGCAAGTACATATAAATTACTATTAGTCAATCTTATTGTAACCAGAAGCCGACGACTAAATACATAAAGAAGTTTTGACCAGGCCAACCTTTTTATTTTATTTTTTTGGCATTCATGGCGCATTTTGTTCGCAACTTTTTACCATTAGTTCACTTCACTCACTGTGATCGGATATCATCAGAAGGGGGTTCTCGTCATAACGAATGTGCATCTCTATTCACTGTTGAACGGATGCCATTCCTTTAACATGACATGACCTTCGATTCGTAACTCTAGAATATGAATGAATGCCACCTGATAGAAAGTGGTGGAAAATGTATGCCCAGTAAATAGACCATGGGCCTAAAAACAATAATAAGGTTTCTCGGAATTTATTTATTTTTTGGTCGGTAAGGTTTCTCGGATTAGAAACTCCATCGTTTATTTTTTTGTTTTTTGGGGGGAAATAAAACAAAAAAAAAACAATTGTTGTTTTTTTAAACAAAAATGAAAAAAACGTTTTCTTCTCTCTCTTCTTCTTTCTTCTTCTTTTCTTCTTCTTTTTTTCTTCTTTTTTCTTTCGCCGGTCGCGGCCTCGGCCATGGCGGTGCCGTCAAGGCTGCCGGCCCCGTCGGCCGGTCGCCGGAGGCCGGCGACCGGCCGAAAAAAGAAAAAATAAAAAAGAAAGGAAAAAATGAAAAATAAAATAAAAATGTTTAAAAAATTAAAAGAAACAAAAAAAGAATAAAATTTACCAAACGTGTTTCTATTCATTTTTTATTAAAACCAAACGTTACCAAACGCGTTCTTTTGTTCAAAAATTGTTCCCCGGAACAAAAACACTTTTTTTTGTTTTCCCTTAAAAAAAAAAAAAAACGTTATCATTCGCACTAAGGTTTCTCGGATTAGAAACTCCATCTTTCCCCCGGGGGGGGTGGGGGGTGTGGGGCAGGATTCTTCCACAGAGCCCAGGCCGACTCGCGGCTCATGCAGCGATCGGCCTTTATCCTTGGACGGCGTCCATCTATCTTTTTTTTTTTTTTGACCCAGATAACCCCGTGCACCGCTTCACGGCAGAGTAAATCCTGGGAAGGAGTAGAGTCACCACCACCCTTACTCTACTCCCCGTGTAAGTCAGCACGACGGATTCGAATGTTGGACCTTTTGCGAGAGGAACAAACGCTTGAGCCAATTGCGCCCAGCGCTGGGTGGTGACGGCATCCATCTATCCATTCCAAATTGCACGACAAGAAGATCTCCTGCTCGACCAAAACTCCATTTCACTTTTTCCACATGATTTTCTTCGAGAAGCATCGACACCCTCCGAAAAATTTCGTATCATATAAGACATTTCGACACATGTCCGACACTCTAATACTTGATCAACAGATGCCAGAAAATTTGACATCTAATTAATTCTCTCGATACTCTCTCACACGCGAGTTTAGAATTCAAATATGCAAGTTCGGAATTCTAACAAATATGAGGTTGATATTAAAAAAATTTCAATAAATAAGGAGTTAAATGTAAGTTTAATAATAATAATAATAATAATAATAAATTGAGAAGAAGAAAAAAAACTTTTATTTTTCTCACATTCTATGACATATAATTCACTCCCCAAAATTTCTTTTTTCTTCTCTTCCAACACGCTCCGACAACAAGTCCAAAATGCGAATTGCTTTTTTTTTTTTTTTTTTTTTTTCAATTTTTATGGATTTTTGGAATTGTGTTGAATTTGTCAAATTAAAATAATAAATAATATTAACAAATAATGCATTAATATTTTTAATGTAAATTCATTTTAGACTCTTTTTGTTTATTTATTTATTTTTGAATTTGAATCAAATTAATTTAATATCATGTATATATAAAAATATATATTTAATATACAACGTGTTTCGACATGCTTAAATTCTCTATTTTTTTTAGGAATAAGGCATCAGTGTGTTTTGTTACGTCGCATGTTATGTGTCGATGCTATGTAGGTTTTCCCCTTTCCACATGCCACCGGCAAAGAAATACAAATTCTGTGTGAAGGAATAACATCTGAATACATGACATCTCTTCCGTTTAAAAAGGCAGAGGATGATCACAATTTTACATCTTAAATAGTACACTGCATCAATTTCGGAGACATTAAAACTCGCGGCTTTTCCTCCACCATCCATTCATTCGTTGAACAAGCCCTACAGCGGTCAAGACGACAATGACCGATGAATTACTGGCTGCACAAGTGGGCAGGTGATCTTCCACCTTCCCCTTAGACGTGAAACACTTCCGAATAAGTTAAATAAGACCAAAATCACGAAGAAAAAGCATAGAAGAGGCAGCAAAAAGCTTCAATTATCGTTATCAACTGCATTTGCAGTCAAGGGCAGCTCTGAAGGCTGAGCGTCAGCCTCAGCCTCGGTCTCAGCCTGTTCCTCAACCTCAACTTCAGTCTCAGACTGTACTGGGAATTCGACCTCGTTCTCGTTCTGTACCTGAACCTCCACCTCGGTCTCAGACTGTACCTGAACCTCGACCTCGGCCTCGGACTGTACCTGAACCTCAACCTCGGCCTCAGCTTCAGCCTGTGCCTGAGCCTCCTGCTGCCGCTCAATGAAACGGCTCAGTCGCTCAAGCAATTGAGCAGCCTTTCGTTTCCCCCTGTCCGTTCCATTTTGTGCCAATTCCACCAGTGGGTCCATGATTCCAATTTCATTTGCCTCTAACAGATAATGCTGATCTCCAGAACAAAGATGCACCAAAACAGCAGCCGCATTCTCCTTGTTCCTAGGAGAACCAATGCGAATAAATTCTACTAGAACTGGCACTGCCTTTGCAGCACCAATGACAGCCCTCCCTTCAGTATGACTGGCTAATATCGCCAGTACAGCCAGTGCCTCATCCACCATAATGCCACCAGGTTCAGTTAGAAGCTGCATCAGTGTGGGTACAATGCCAGCCCTAACGGCTTTCCCTTTGTTACCTTGATAAATGCACAAATTGAAAAGAGCTGTTGCAGCATCCTTCTTCCCCCTTTGGGTTCCCTCACTGAGAAGCAACACGAGTGGAGGAATTGCACCAGATGCACCAATTATCACTTTATACTCATCTACAACAGAGAGGCTGAAGAGAGTGGCCGCTGCATTTTCCCGTGCTTCCATACTCCCAATCCTCAGAACATGGACTATGCCTGGAACCGCTCCAGAGGAGACAATATTACCTTTGTTCTCATCACATATTGAAAGGTTTAGAAGTGCGGTGACAGCATGCTCTTGGATGCGTGAGTCTCGAGTTGAAAGGAGGCGTACGAGGAAGGGAATCGCACCTGCTTCAGCAATGGCAATGCGATTATCTGCATTACGCTTCGCAAGAAGGCGAATCTCACCTGCAGCTGACCGCTGTTCCTCAGGATTCTCAGAAGCAAGCTTGCGCAGAAGAAGTTCAATCATAGCGCATTCAGCAGGGAAGGCGGCTGATTTAGATTTAGTGGGTCGAGAGCTGCTGGGTGGTTTGGGTGGCTCAATGCCATTAAGCTCACACCATTGAGCTATGAGGCTGCGAAGGACATAGTTGGGCGTAAGAGTTGTGCTAGAAAGGGTTTGCTGTGTCTTTGGACATGTCTTATGACCCGAGTCCAGCCATTTCTCAATGCATGAGCGTTCATAGGTCTGCAGGCAGGAAAAACAGTGATCAGTACATAAGGACTGTGATTATGTGCAAACCGTACCCAGGCACATGCCCGCAAGAGTAGAAGTTTTTGCATTTTGTTGGTTTTAACATATGCTAACACAAGATCTGAGAGTTGCTAAGGATTATATGCTAATACAAAAAGTCTAGAATGCTACATGCTGGGGCCAAAAAGGACTCTTGGTCCATAGTTAGATACAGTCTCCCATCAGACTCAGAATAGATCGGTTTGTTATGTCCATGAGATATAGCTGCATTCCCATGATAGTGTAACTGCAACCTAGTCATGACCCCACAATGCAGGAAGAACCATTAATACACTTACTTGGCCTGTTGACACAATAACAGGATCCTTCATCAACTCCAAGGATATTGGGCAACGGAAATCATCTGGGATGACTGGTGTATTTTGATTGTTATCAACTAATGATTGCCCGCTGGAACTGGGAAGAAAATTATTTTCGCTGGCAGGCAGATCCATGTCAAGGTTCTCCGTCTGCACAAAGTCTTTAATTTTCTTCAGCAACATTGATATCCTCTCAATGCTCTCGCCAGGATCTCCACCACTTGCACAAACCATCTCATGTAAAGCCAGTGACTCCTGTTTAAGGTCAGCTATCTTCATTAACTCCAACTTTTCCGCCAATCTCCTTAATACAGCTGGATCCGAGGTTGTGTCACTACTCTGGTTATAAAGGCCAAAAAGCTCTTCATACAGCTCGACATCAGGTGAATCAACTCTTCCTTTGGCTCTTCTAAATTGTCCAAGGACGAGCTCAGCCTGGAAGTCATAAGGTTAGATACTCTTCATGAAACCAAAAACTCAAAGTTAAGAGTTCAAATACCTTCCAAGAGAAGGATTCTTAACGTATTGGGGATAAAGAAGGTTTGGAATAGATGAAGTCCACTCTTGTGTGGCCAATTTTCTAGTCAGTTATATTTTTATCAGTACTAACCTGCATATATAAGGGTCTATGCAACAAGTAGATTCCACAAAAATTATGTCAACATCACCAAGAAATTAACACAGTACATAGTTTAACCGTAACCACATCCCAACAACTGAACAGGACATGGTTTCAAGGATGAAATCTTACCTGTTCCTTGACTTCATCTGATATGTCCAGGTTTTCATAGGAAATGCCACTTAGAGCTTGTTCCAGTTGTGAGGTCACCTCATGACATTTATTCATAATCTGCTCCCTTTCTAAGACCTGTAAGAGAGTGGAAAAGAAGAATATAGTCTAAGAAATGAAAATTAAACAGATTTAATCCATGGAAAGAGCCTTGCTTTACACTTAACTAATGGCCTTTCTTTGTTTATTCCTCCAGAGAAATCAATTGACTAATTTAGCAGCAGATAAGTGTAATACTGCATGTGCAATCCCTGTTGTAGTGCAATTAGAAAAGTCACATTTGGTTGACACTTCGCATCACCAGTTGAATTAGAGAGAGAGAGAGAGAGACACACACACACACACACACACACACACACGGAATAGAGCGGTTTTATGGGGCTGCACTAGTACTAACGCAAAATGTGGTTGCCCTCCATTCAGTAAGAGACTTAATAAAATTTACAGAGGCAACACAATTCAGTGATGGGTACTCCAACTACCAACCCTGCGATCCTCCCTTCCCAAAGTGCCAATTCACTATAAGTTAAACATGAATATAGTGTTCAGACACAATGACTGGAAAGCAGCTTATATCTTTGCAAAGTTTTATAACAAGCAGGATACTCGCATGCAGTAGGGGCATAAGGCATAAGGCATCAAAAGAAGCAAAGCTACTGAAAATGCAAGGAGAATCAACTTCTTCCTTCCTCTTGGTCTTTCAATGCCAAACGCCAAAAAGAACCATAAATCAAACTTAGCCATTAAGAGCAGTCAGCAATTTCTACTATCATCACAAGCTACTAAGCTCATAGATGTCGACAACAAATCTATAATACGCTCCTCTTGGCAATTCGATCCTACTGACAATATCAAGACCATTGCTCCGGTTTTGCATCTTCCGTCCTCGGACAGTACGACACCTTCGGTCGATATGTGCCTAACTACTTTTTTACAAAAAATTTACAGAATTGACCCCAGAAAAGGCAAAACTCCACTAAAATTTCACATCAAACCAATATGAATGGGGGTGTAAGAGTGACCTGCAAACCACTCAAAATGACTTTGATATCTGAAAGTTCCCCGAAACAAAAATCAAAACTTTAAGGGAAGGGAGCCACGGAATCCAATAGACCCCAAAAAAGGGGGCGGATTACCCAGGGAGCACATCGAAACTGGGAGCGCGAAATGAACGGCACGCACCAGGTAAATTTTGCTGCCTTCCGTCCCGAACCTCAGCAGCTCCTTGGCGGAGCCCAGGGCCTCCAGGAGCGACGCCAGAGCTCCGATCGTCCCTTCGGGCATCGACTCCTTGCTGTCCTTAATCTCCTCGAACAGCGGGGTCAACAGCTTCAGTCGCCGGGCCAGGTTGCAGTACTGCTTCTTGATCGCGCTCCTGTAGCCGGAGATGGAAGCTATCTCGTTCACCGCGTCGATCACCCTCTGAGCTAGCGGCCCCCTGTCCTCCTCCGCCGCCGCCGCCGCCGCCCCCGCCGCCGCCGCCATCATGGCTCGCTCTCCGAATCGGGCGGAGATGAGAGAGCGCGCTTCCGGCGAGGGTCCTCGAGGGATGATGATGAACACCCGTTGACTTTACAGAGAGGGGCGCGCGCGAGCTTCCCCGTGCGCTCCTAAGTTTGGAGCGAGGGGAGGGCGTCGCTGTCGCAGGCCATGCCGGAGAAGGTGAAGTAGCCAAGCTCCTTCGGTCTGAAAGTTGGAAAAATTGACAAAAAATCAAGCAAGACCTGCTCTTTGGCCCCACAGAAGAAAAGAAAATCAAATCAAAATAAAGGTGAACGCTCCTAGCCGAGTGCGGAGCTGACGACTGTAGTGGGCTCGGCTCGGCTCGGCTCGGCTGAGGTTAGGTTATTACGTGCGTTAGGACATGGAAGGGGACTGGAGTTGGGCTGGGTTAGTTGAACGGGTTAAACTAATCGGGGGAAGAAGGGACTGAGATTCTGAGCGACTCGAGTACGGAAATTTCTACGGCGTGCTGTCTGGAGGTGGGCCCACGCACGCCTCCTGTTTAAGACTATACCGACCCGAAAAAAAGTAAATAAAAAGGAAACCAAGACTATTTTTTCTTGCTCTTCATTTAAGCAAGAGCATTCTCATATTTAATATTTAGGCCACATTTATTTCGCTAAAAAATTTAAAATAAAATAAAAAATATTATCCTAAAAATTATCATTTGTATTGCTTGTCGATAAAAAAATATTTTTCATTTTGAACAACAATTTATGTTTCCTTCATTTTTATTTTTAGAAAAATATTTTCGAAATCATTTAATTTTCATGAAATAAACGAAATCTTTATGTCTTTCAAAATCATAGATGGGTTTGGGCATGGATTTCTATGTCCGGCCTCAAGTTCGATCTAGTATGTCAAACTAACACTATGATCAACTCTAGCACATTTGGATGCATTTTCTTCTAGATTGTTTACTTAAAATTCAGCAATGGCATTTGGGGTATTGATAATTTTGCATATACTTTTCACAGCATGCTTGGAACCAAATGTCATTAACAGTGATCATCCAATAAGTTCCTTAGAGTGGAGTTATCAACAAACATGTTGAGTGTGTTACTTTTTCATAACACATTGATTCGCTCGTTTAATCAAATGAAATATCGTCAATGTTGTGCTTAGAGAAAGAGAGTTTTCGAGGTTTAGATTCCAAATATAAAAGATCTATATTCAAGTTATGTTATTATTTGCTTAGGGCAATTTTAGGACTTTCACATCTTATGTGACAGTAAAGTCTTACTACATACACCTTGGCATAATAATTTGCATGTATACGTGAAATTAGTTTGGTAGAAATTTGGAATACTTCATGTCATTATTTTCACCATTGCATGCGTTGTGCTCTAAATGAATAAAAAATGGTTTCGGGAGGCATAAGAATCATGGCAAGCAAAAAGCATATAAATGTAGTACTTTTTTTTTCTCAACCATCTTTTGCATCCTCGAATTTTATAATAGAACTTTATAAATTCTCTTTTAAGAATATTTGATTTAATATCCTTCATATTAGATATCAAGCATGATAACTCAGTGATACACGATAGAACCATATTTAAAATGTGCAAAGCAATCAAATATCTAAAAGGTATTAGATGAGAGTGACCTATTTAATTCATGACGTGATTTTTAAAGTTTGGTCAACATTATATAATTTGCAAACTCATTTCGTAGATGTTGCAAAAGATGCAATGCAATGAGTAAATTTTTGAAAGAATCACAATGCGAAGTTTAAATTTTAAATTCCAAATCGAAAGTATATAGTTTTGGTAATAGAATATCAAATTTTAATCCAAAGTATTATGATTTTAAAGTGGTTTTGTTGAGCATATATATGCGTTACGTGCAGCTAAATTTTAAGAAGTCAAGCATTTAAAAGAACGTAGGATATTATAAAATAAAATAAAAATAAATTGGAGCTCTTGCCTTGCGATTTTGTATTGATGTAAAAAACTATGGCTTCCAAGCATAAGCTTTCCTCGTGTCGCGCATGCGCATTAAACAGGCAAGCAAAAGTAAATTCAGACGCAAGTGGTCGTCCCACGCGTTCACGGATTTCACGCCGGGGAATCGAGTAGACACCATACACGTGGAACCAGGAGACAGGCGAGGCGCCAACTGTAGTGGGCCATGGTGGCCCATACCTTGTCGACACGTGGCCCACCTTGGCCGGGAGTATGTGGTGGGTTAACAGCCCCGTCTTTCGGTCTTCGTCCGTCTGACCCTAGACTCGGAGTCAGCACGACTCGGTCCGAGCGACTCTTCTTGCGGCTCGGCTCGGCTCGGCTCGGCTCCTCCCAGCTTAGCCCGCGCCGGCTTGATTAGCCACTTCGGACTGTAGTCTCCGTACGGTTTTAAATTCGAAAAGTACAGTAAAAGAAGACGTCATTATTATAATCAATATTTTGGACCATAACATTTTTTTTGTCCGATTATTTATACTTAAAAGGTCCTCTACGAGTAATGTTGGCAATGATTCGTCGCTCACCGGGCCGCCCTATATTTGACTGGAAAAGTACTAAGAAGAGCACACCGACCAAAAAACATTAAAAAGAGCACGTGCATTATTGGAGATTCAAACTACAGGAGCAAAAAGTAACCAAAACTTTTGATATGACGCGTTTACATTTTTACCTCCATTAAAATTCTTTTGATGAGAATGGTTAAAGATGTGCCTACATAGACATCATAAAACAAACAATGTTGACATGATATACACGACTTAAGTGAAAAACGACCTTATTTTAACTGAAAAATCATCTAATGAAAAAGGATAAACGTGTCACATACATATAAATCTAAAGTTAAGGTAAAGTCACATAAAAGATAGTTTAGAGTTTTTTATATTACAAATTTATGATAAATGCGTTGGAGTGAATATAGTTTAAATGTTTTTTGTGACTTTTTCTTAAACTATAAACTAGTAATGTAATAAATGGGAACTCTAAGTCATTAGTTTCGAGAAGTTTTGGATAAAGAAGGGTTTATTTGGATAGGTTAACCACAAATTTTATTAGTCAACAAGAGGATACGATTAACCTATTAAGCTCATCATTTTGATTGATTTTCCAAACTTATAAATTGAACAAGCTAATATAAATACTCAAATTGAAATCAAAAGCTAACTAGTTGACACTTTCAATAGTCAACACTTCCAATTTGATTATCGATCATCAATTTTTTTTATGACACTTTCAACACAGCACCATTTGCAACATGAGCACTAGAAGTTTCGCTTGATTAGTCTAGATATACATGCAAAGTTGCTATGTATATGAAATAACTTGCTAAAAAATGATTAGTTTTCACTCGAATAAAATAATTCTATCTAACACAAAATTACTCCTATCGAACTAAATATTGATACAAGGACGGTTGGATAATTTTAACTATTCAAAGAAAAAAGTTGCTCTCCTACTTCATTTTTGTCAAAAGTTAAAATATTAATTAAATGTTAGAAAGACATTGAAATATTATATAGGAAATTGACGTTATACGTTTCTCTTTATTATATTAGGAAACCTCACCTGCTTTGATTAAAATTTAATTTGTGTAAGCGCTGCGAAAAGGTGTGAAAGCGAGTCTTTCTTTTCCACTTAACCGGAACACGAGAAGTCCCATTTCTATCATAGTTGCTTCGAGATAGTATAGTTATAGTTGCTGCCGGCAGTCAATGAATGTGCTCTTTAATTCGATTACTATTCTATGCTCCATCTAGGAGAGTCGGAGCAGTGTTCAACTTTCCCCCTTCCACACGCCACCGCAAAAAGAATACAATTTCCGCGTGAAGAAATTTGAATTGAATAATGTGACGGGTCTTCCACTTAAGAAGGCAGTGGATGACCAGAATTTTTAACATCTTCAATAGTACATCTCTTCCATTCAGAGAAATTTGTACCGTACCTCGCCGGCGCCGCTTTTCTTTCACAGTCCATTCAGACCGACGAATTACTTGCTTCGCAGGTGGGCAGGCTTCTGAACAAGCTAAATCAAACCAAAAAACACGAATAGAAAGCACCAATGGAGGTGGCGAAAAGCTTCAGCTATCGTTATCGACAACATATGCAGCCGAGGGCGGCCCTTTTGGCTGAGCCTCAGCCTCGGTTGCGGCCTGTACCTGAACCTCGACCTCGGCTTCGGCCTGTGCCCGAGCCTTCCTGCTGCTGCTCAACGAAACGGCTCAATCGCTCAAGCAATTGAGCAGCCTTTCGTTTCCCTCTGTCTGTGCCGTTTTGTGCCAAATCCACCAGTGGCTCCACGATTCCGAGTTCCTTTGCCTCTGACAGATGTTGCTGCTCTCCAGCACAAAGATGCACCAATATAGCTGCAGCGTTCTCCTTGTTCCAAGGAGAACCGACACGAATAATCTCTACAAGAACCGACACTGCCTTTGCAGCACCGATGGCGGCCCTCCCTTTTGTATGACTGGCTAATATTGCCAGTACAGCCAGTGCCTCATCCGCCATACCCCCACCGGGTTCAGTCAGAAGCTGCATCAGTGTAGGTACAATGCCAGCCCTAACAGCTTTCCCTTTGTTACCTCGATAAATGCACAAATTGAAAAGAGCTGCTGCAGCATCCTTCTTCCCCCTTTGGGTTCCCTCGTGGAGAAGCAACACGAGTGGAGGAATTGCACAAGATGCACCAATTGTCACTTTATACTCATCTACAGCGGAGAGGCTGAAGAGAGTGGCCGCTGCATTTTCCCGTGCTTCCATACTCCCATTCCTCAGAACATGGACTATGCCTGGAACGGCTCCAGAGGAGACAATATTACCTTTGTTCTCATAGCATATTGAAAGGTTGAAAAGTGCGGTGACGGCATGCTCTTGGACGCGCAAGTCATGAGTTGAAAGGAGGCGTGCAAGGAAGGGAATCGCACCAGCTTCAGCGATGGCAACACGATTATGTGAACTATGCTTCGCAAGAAGGCGAATCTCACCTGCAGCTGACCGCTGTTCCTCAGGATTCCCAGAACCAAGCTTGCGCAGAAGTTGTTCAATCTTGGCGCATTTGGCAGGGAAGGCGGCTGAGATAGTTTTGGTGGGTCGAGAGCTGCTTGGTGGTCTCGGTGGCTGAATGCCGTTAGCCTCACGCCATTGAGCTATAAGGCTCCGAAGGACACCGTTGGGTGCAAGAGTTGTGCTGGAAAGGGTTTGCTGTGTCCTTGGACATGTCCTATGGCCCGCTTCCAGCCACTTCTCAATGCACGAGCGTTCATAGGTCTGCAGCAGGGAAAAGAACGATCAGTACATAAGGACCGAATATGCACAAATATATCCAGGCATTTGCCCACAGGGGGGAGGGAGGGGGGCGCAACAGGTATCTTTGTATTACTATAAAAATTTTGTGTTAGCCTTCTCAAAGGAGGAAGTTTTTGCATTTTTTAACATATGCTAAAGCAAGAGCCTAGAATACTAAGGATTATAAGCTAATGAATGAAATATGCTGCGGCAACAAAGGACTCTTTGTCCAGAGTTAACTATCTCCCTGTCAGACTTGAAATACCTTGGTTTGTTATGTCCATAAGATACGGTTGGATTCCCATGATAGTGCAACTGCAACCTAGTTACCTAAGTCATGACCCTACGACACAGGAAGAACCAGTAATGCACATACCTGGCCTGTTGACACAACAACGGGATCCTTCATCAACTTCAAGGAAATTGGGCAACGGAAATGATCTGGGATGACCGGTGTTTCTTTATTGCCATCAACCGATGACCCACTGGAACTGGGAAGAACATTCCTTTTGCCAGGAGGCGGATCCATGTCAAGGTTCTCTGTCTTCACAAAGTCCTTAATTTTCTTCAGCAACATCGATATCCTCTCAATGCTCTCACCAGGATCTCCACCACTTGCACAAAGGGCAAAGATCTCTAGCTTTTCAGCCAGTGACTCCTGCTTAATCTTCATTAACTCTAGTTCTTCAGTCAATCTCTTTAAGACAGCTGGATCTGGAGCTGTGTCACTGCTCTGGTTATAAAGGGCAAGGAGCTCTTCATTCGAGTCGACATCAGGTGAGTCAACTCTTCCTTTAGCTCCTCTAAGTTGCCCAAGCACGAGCTCAACCTGGAAGCCAAAATGTAAGACAATCTTGATTGAAGTATCGAAACTAAAAACTCAAGGTTGAGGTTTCCAAGGCCTTAGAAGAGAAGTGTTATTAACATGTACGAATTGGGGATGAACAAGGTTTGAAATAGATGAAAGTCCACTCTTCCGTGGCTAATTTTTCAGTCAGGTATTTTTGGCGGTGTATTTTCACCGGTACTGGCCGGCGTGTGTAATAAGGGTCCATGCAACAAGTACATTGCACAAAAATTATGTTCAGCATCACCAAGAAAATAACATACTCCATGCGGTCTAACCGTAAACACGCCTGGATAACCAGAAAGAAGAAGCTTTCGAAGATTTCATCTTACCTGTCCCTTGACTCCATCGGATATGTGCAGGTTTTCATAGGAAATTCCATTTAGAGCTTGTTCCAGTTGGGAGGTGACCTCATGATATTTATTCATAATCTGTTCGCTTTCTGAGACCTGCAGGAGGAGCGGAGGAAAAAATTATATAGTTTAAGATATAAAGATGAAACAGCCAAAATTAATGAAATGCATCGTGCGTCTTTCAATGCTCCTGAAGAATAATCAATTTCTTCCTTCCCCTCGTCTTTCAATGCCAAACACCAAGAATCATAAATCAGCAAATCAGCCTCAGCCAAGTGGATGATAATCAAGGTGCGTTTGATGACTATTCTGTTTCCAAAACAATTTTTTGTTAGAAATGATTTTTCCGATTCTATTCCATGAACATATTTCTAAGTATTTGAAGCTGTTTGGTAATTGTCCAAAATTTTTAGTTCCATGATAGTAATGCATTTGGCAAAAATTTCAAATTCTTTTGTAAATTAGAGTTTCTTTTAATTTTTTAATGCTTTGATTATATTTCTCTCTCTTTTTCCTTTTTTTCTTTTTTTTCATCCCTCCTCTTCTTCTTCTTTTTGTCCTCCAAACATGCCGGCCACGACAATGGCCGGCAATAGGCCAAGGCGAGACTCAGTGAGGCTCGGCCTTGCCCAATTTGGACAAGGCCGAGCCTCGCCAATGGTTGGGTGAGCTCGCACCATCGAGGCCCGACCTCACCCAGTCGGCATGAGGTCGGCCTTGCCCTAGCCTAGCGGGGCCGAGCTTGCCTGGCCAACGGTGAGGCTTGACCTCGCCCAATTAGCATGAGGTCAACCCTCGCCAGGCTAGGGTAAGGCCGGCTTCGGTGGCCAGGCGAACTCGCCCAACCACCGACAAGGCTTTGCCTCATCCAAATCTGATGAGGCTCAGCCTCACCCTATCTTGGCAAAGCTCTAACAAGCTCATTGGACATCACCTAGCTGATTGCCAGCCATGGCGGGTTCGGGTGAGCTTGCCGGATCTCACCTAACCAATCGCTGGCCATCACCATAGCTAGCAACTGGCAATGAAGAAGAGGAAGAAGAAGAGAAGGAAAGAAAAGGAAAAGAAGAAAAGAAAAGAGAAAAAGAAGAAAAATTGGTTCGATTCTAAAATTTATTCTAAAAGAACAAGAAGCAACTTTTTTTTATTCGTTGATTCTGTTTCAAATCTATTTTCAGGGAAAAAAATGGATTTTCATTATGGAGAATAAAAATTTATCAAATTGAGTTCTATTCTTTTTTTGTTTTAGAATAAAATAAAAATAATAGTGTTACTAAATAGGCCCCAAGAACCAATGCTCTGCTTTTTGCCTAGTCCGTTGTCAAGATAGCACGATGTCATTTCGTCAATGTGTGCCTGGGTGCTTTTGTTTTGCAAAAATGTATTAAGTACCATCCACTCTACCTCTAGGATCTCCCTCTTCAAGCTAAATAGCAACACTCCGCCCTCATTGCAGACTCTCGATTCACTTTTTTCACATAATTGACTTTAGCCTCTCGTTTATCAGAAGCCCCCCAGAAAAGTAACAACACTGAAATTTAACGTCAAAACAGTGTGAATGGGGATGCAAGAGTAACCTGCAAACCACTCATTGATACCTGAAAGTTCCTAGGAAACAAAAACCCAAAAAGCTCTAAGAGAGGAGCACGTAGAAACTGCGAGCGCGAAATTGAACGGGACGCACCAGGTGATAAATTTTGCTGCCCACTGTGCCGAACCTCAGCAGCTCGTTTGCGGAGCTCAAGGCTTCCACGAGCGAGGCAAGAGCTCCGATCGTCCCTTCGGGCATGGACTCCTTGCTGTCCTTAATCTCTTCGAACAATGGGGTCAACAGCCTCAGTCTTCTGGCCAGATTGCCGCACTGCCTCTTGGCGGTGCCCCTGTGACCCGAAATGGAAGCTATCTCGTGGACTGCATCGGTCATGCTCTGAGCCAATGCTCCTTTGCCTTCCTCCATGACTCGCTTTCCCGATCGGGCAGAGAAGAAGAGGCACTTCGTCGTAGCATTTATTTTCTAACATTGACGTCGGAACGCTGAAGAATTCGGTGACGCGGTTGAAACAAAAGACCAAAAAATGGTCTAGAGAGTATTAGGATGCTTCCTGGTTGAAAACTTGATACCACACATAAAGATGATAGTGCCATAAATTAACAAAATAATATTTTCCTTTACTCATAACAATAAGAAAAAACAGAAACTAGGGCGCCAATGATAACGATTCTATTTGTGGCCAGAACTATTTTTCTGTTCTCAAGAATATGTTTGAAACAGAAATTCGTTTGATAACTCAATTTTATTTTTTTATTTTTGAAACAAATTTTTTCTTTAGAAATAAATTTGGAATAGAAATGATAAATAAAAATTATCTATTTTTCTATTTCTAGAATAAAAATGAGAAACAAAAATTTTTCTTATTGCTCACCCTTGTTAATAGCCGGTTGTCCACCTGTTGCTGCTCCGACCACTGCCCACCGGCCAACAGGTTACCGTCTATCATTTGCACTCTAAGCCAATAGGTTATTGTTTTTTTTTTTTTTTTTCATAACTAATTTTTTTATATAATAAATTTTAGAGAAATTCCAAATAAGAGACTAAAGTATGGCCGTTGTCTCGAAAGAGAGTTCAAGGTGAACTTTATCTCAAATGAAGCCTAAAGTGTCCAACATAGTCTTGAATTAAGACCTCTTGAGCACATGCTACTTTTCAAGTTATGATGGGGGCATTTTTATTTTTTACCAATTTTTCTTAAATTCTTCTTGATCTGTTCTTCCTTTTTATTCCTTCAGTCAACCATAATTAGGGACTTCATTTATAAAAAAAAAAAATGGAAGGAGAGATCCACTTGCGGTCTCCCCTTGAAAAGCCACAAAGCACGAAGTAACCTTCGAAATAGCCGAAGCTTTGAAACTTCTCGCTCACAGCTCACAAGATTCTGACTTGGGACAATCTTGTAAGCCGGGGCAATATTGGAAGCCTCGAAGTTCCTTCTTGTTGGAAAAAAGCTAGCGCAGAGGAAAATCACAGCTACCTGCCGAAATTCTTGACCATTTCAAGCCAAAGATGGATTGGGACGGAGACAAATTATTACACCGCTTTACGCTTAAAATAAGAAAAAAATAAAATTAAACTTATGGACCTGTATTATTTAAAATCAAAGAGGTGAAAAGAAATGAAATGATGGGATACATGTAGGGATGCCAAACCAAATTGAAAATTGAAACAGAAATGGAAATCGAATCAAAATTCCTTACATTTTTTTATTCAGTTCGGTTTTCGATTCGAATGATAGAAAAATAATCTTTTATTTTGCCAGTTCAAATATTTTCTGTTCAATTTGGTTTATAAACCAATAAAAATCACTAAAACTTAATACCCCGAACTAAAATGGATCTTTCTTTGCTCGCTTGACTCTAAGCCAGAGACTTGGAGAGAGAGGGAGGGGGAAGCAAGATTGAGAGATGGCGATTGGATTGTCCGTGACCATAGAGGCAAGGCTAAGCCCCGGTATGTGAATGATGGATTTGAGGATTGGCTCTTTGATTCTTGCGTGCGATAACCTTATCTTCGTCATTTTTAAGTTTTTTGTGCTCAGCCTCTTGGTAAGTTCAAATCTTTTTGTACGTTCGTATATATTCAATCAATTCCTAAATGAGATATATATAAAAATCGCCCCTATATGCTGATTTCAAGTTGAATGCCACCTGTTTGACAAAATTGTAGAATGAGATCCATCTAGATTTGCCTCTTTTTATTGATCACATTGGTCTAAATCAACCCACTTCATATCATGGTGATTGCTTTGTTATTTGTTGCATGTAATTTCTAATTTATTGAGTAATTGTGGAATGCCTCCTTAAATATGCTTTTCTTTGTCATTGGTTCTGTTTATTCCTTTGGCATTTAATTGTGATTACCGAATTGTATAAGTGATCGAAGTTGTGGAACTTACGTTATGAGGAAATCTTTTGTGCCTTTGTTTGTCTTTTCAGTCAATTCCCCCAAACCGAACCAAATCGGAGTTTCGATTAGGTTTGTATTCGGCTCGAGTCGGATTTGATTCGGTTTAGTTTAGCAGTTTTCCTTAACAGTTCGGTTCAGTTAAGCAATTTTCCTTAATGGTTCAGTTTGATTTTTTCAGAAAAATTGAACCAAACCAAACCATTGTCGTTCCTGGGAGGTGGTCAAATTCTGTAAAAGAAAAAAAGATGCTTGTGGCCTCCTCTTGAGGGGTGACCGCCCTTTGCTCACATGCACGTTGACAAACAACTACTTCTTGTGTTGTGGCTCTCACCGCCGAAAGCCTCGACAGCTCGCCGCTGGTCCAGTGCATCCTCCGCGGGAACATGATGGAGTCGGAGGCAATGGCACCGACTCGAAGGGTTTCGCCGACGAATGGTGTAGAAACTCCCACCCACAATTGTTTAGGCCCAATCAGCAAAAGTACAAAGTGGTGGGTTTAAAACAAGATTATTTTTTATAATAAAATTATCAAATCAATTTAATTAAGTCATTCGTTAATTATATTTTTTAAAAATTTTAAAACTCAAGTTTTAAATTTTCATGATAAATTTTATGGTTTAATTATTTTTAAAAATTTTTAAAATTCAGCTGTACTCTCACTATAAATTTTAAAAATTTAATGTGTGCGTGGAAGCGTTCAAAAAAACATTTCGGAAATACTTTTTTTGTTAGAACAAAAAAGAACAAATGCGTTTGGCTGCGTTTGCGATTTAACTTTTTTGTTTTTTGTTAAACAAAATTGGAAAAAAAAAGAAACACAAAAAAAGTTGTTTTTGGAGAAAAAAAACACTTTAAACGCTTCTCTTCTTTTTCTCTTCTCTTCTCTTTCTTTTCTTCTTCTTTTTTCTTCTTTTTTTCTTTGGCGGTCGCCGGCCTCGGCCATGGCCGGCGACACCCTCGAGGGTCGACGACCTCGCCGAAGCGTCGCCGGCCCCCGGCGAGGCTCGGCCTCGCCCGCGCCAGCGACGCCGAGCCTCGCCGGATCTGGGCGAGGTCGAGCTCGCCTCGCCGGGGGGCGACCGTCGTCGTGGTTGGGCGAGGTGCCGGCCGTCGGCCGATCGCCGGAGGCCGTGGGACCGGCCGAAAAAAGAAAAATAAAAAAGAAATGAAAAAATGAAAAATAAAATAAAAATATTTAAAAAATTAAAAGAAACAAAATAATAATAAAATTTCAAACGTGTTTATTCATTTTTTATTAGAACAAACGTTACCAAACACGTTCTTTTGTTCAAAAATTGTTCCCCGGAACAGAAACACTTTTTTTTATTTCTGTTCCCTGAAAAATAAAAGAACAAAAACGTTAATACCATTCGCACCCTTAATATACTTATCGCTTATTATTTCAAGAAAACTCGTCTCCTTAAATAAAATTTGATTTGCGCAACCGCTATAAAAAGGTCGGGGAGCGAGTCCCAAATTTTCCCCGAGTGAAAAAGCAGAGTCGTTTGTTGGTTTGCCCTCCCCAGCTCGACTTCCTTCTCTGACCTTAGCTTTGTTGAAATGGCGTCTGAGCCGATCCGGCGCGAGCAGTGGCGCGAGAGATGAAGTATCGGGAGCAGAAGATGGCCGAAATCGACGACCAGAGGACGCCGCGCGAAGGTCGCGCGAGCTCAATCGGACGTTGCATCGCGTCCTGCGTCTCCGTCTTCCTCACTCAGTTCGCCCTCGCTCTCATCCCTCGCTTCTTCTACGCCTCTCCACTCCTCATCCAGCTCGCCCTCTCAGGTCTCTCTCTCTCTCTCTCTCTCTTCTCTGTGCATAGTTCGAATATCGCGAGATGCGAATCGCATGCTGGCTTGTCCCGTGCAGCTCTGGCGCTCGTGGCGGTCGTAGGATTGGCAGGGAGGTGCAGGCGAGCTCTCGGAGTCTACGCATCAGCCCCTGCCTTCGTTGTCCTAAGTATCGTGTACATTTGGGTCGTCTACGTGACCGTCGTCAGAGAAGGTGATTCTCTTCTTCAGTCCGTAAAATAATCGCCCGCGTAGCGTCGAGATAGTACTTACGCAGTTGCTGTTAGTCAGATTTATGTACTCTTTAATTCGATAATTATACGCCGGTGATCGTCCGCTGTTCACCGAGGATTTGTTCGTCCTGATCGGAATATGGTCGGCACTCAGCAGCCGGTGAGTATGGTCGAGCGGTGCACGGCACGAGACTCTCCATTGCGATTGGCAGTTATCATATCCATCAGGCTGTAAAGAGGTTCTATGAGCTTCTTCTAAATCGATGCCGAGTTCGTTACTGGCTCGCCTCTTTGTTGGGGTGAGATTCCGTGCTTCCCATGGAATAGAGTTGCTTAGCCATTAAGTCAAACAGATATAGGCCGAATAGTCGCTCTCTTAATCCAAAGGAAGGCGTTTTAGTTCGTGTTGTCCACTCATTCATCATGGATTTTCTGCAATCTAGATTAGGTAGGAACATAAAAGAAAGCAACATCGTGGCTCATCGCTGTTTACTTTCCATCACAGCGGTTCCACTGTTGATGGATGTTTTGTTCCATGGAGAGGTTGCCATGCTTATAATAGGTCTTTGCAGGTTGGTCCTCTCCATTCCTCCAACTTTCAATTTTTTCACCTGCGTAAATCCATTCATCCGGACCTGTTTTTATTTAGATGCTTTTGCTGATATCTCTGTGGTGACTGGTTCTATGCTAATACTCATGTATATGGTTGCAGTATTTTTAAAAGAGATCCCGGTCGTGTAACCCCTGGACCTTCCTCGTCAAGCGAACTTTGTGATGGTTCTTTCTCTGGAGTCAGTGAGGTACTAAATATTGGGAAGTGACTGAACATGTCGTTATCACTTAATTGGCAATCCCATACACGCAGAGGACCTAAAAGAATCATTTATTCAAATGTCGTCTGCCCTTCTTATCTTTCAGACTAGCTCTTTGATGGGAAGAGTCAGATATTGTAGAAGTTGCGAGGCATATATCAAAGGGTTCGACCACCATTGCCCTGCATTTGGAAATTGTATAGGTAATGGTAAGCTCTACTTGGCAACTGAACTTTAAAGAGACTCCTCATTACAACTAGTTTAATTCTTCATCAGTCTTACTTGTAACCATCAAGCATGTTTCCTCCGCATCACATTGGTGTTGGCATCACTATGCAGGTCAGAATAACTATTTCCTTTTCATGGCTCTTTTGGCTGGATTTCTTATCACCGAGTCTTCTTTTGTGGCCTGCTCATCTAAGTGTAAGTTCGGCTTATGCTGACTTCATCCAACTCTTTATAAGCATTAAATTAGCACTGGGACATTCCCCCTGGAGTTTGAGCGGGGGTCAGAATGATTTTGCGGGTGAGGTGAGCCTAGATTATGAAAGAAAAAACTTTGATATTCGACCAAACTATATGGCATTAAATTTCCCAAGCTAATCATTTGCATCCATGTATCTGCCAATGCTACTCCATATAACTGCTGGTACTGCTCGTTATTTGGCAGATATGCAATAATTATCTGTAGATGAATTGATGAACAGACTGAGAAATTGGTCATTGAATGCTGAGATAGTCTTAAATGAATTAGGGTATCTGAGGAGGCATCCATCTTCATCCAATCAAGGTTTAATCAATGTATAGGTTCCTGAAGGACAATTGTAACTTTTCTGTTTGTATCTTAGAGATTGGATAAATGACACTGCAAACTGTATTTGCTCATGTTTCCATGTTAGAAATGTTCCAAAGCTGTGATCAGTGTGTAGGACAATCAGAAGTTGACTGTTAGATACATTTTAAGAATTGGATAAATAGTTCCGCTTGCTGTATTCATTACTTTGGTCAAAGGGCAAAGGTCGTTCCTTCGTTTTACCTTCCGGGCTGGGAGCTGATCTTTAACTCCGCTATTCATGCTTTACATGTTAGAAATGATTCATCTTCCAGCCTTTCACGTGTTCTTTTTCCTGTCTTGTGCATCTGTCTGCTGACCGTCAGTTGCTTCTAAATCTTCAATTCTTTACCAAACTAGATTGGAGGTTAGTAATTGTAGTTTGAAAATCATTTGAAGTATATAAAGTCCAATTGGGTCGTCCATTGACCTAGTGACCTTCTAAAACCATCTTTTTTATGGCTTCAGAGTAATATGGCTGCAGACTTGGTCATTGGTGGATTGCTGTTTTCTCTGCTCCAATTGCTATGGCAGGTCTAACTTTTTTCTTGTTTACAAGTTTTTTATAAGTTACTTCTTGTAACATATAGAGGCATTGTGCGAGCATAAAATTTGTCTGTGTCGTGCAGGGTATATTTTTCATGTGGCACATATACTGCATATGTTTCAACGTTAGAACTGATGAGTGGGTAAGTGCACAATCGGTTGGGCACCTTCCCTTGAACACACACATATATATATATTTAATTGGATGAATCCTGGAGTACGCATCATCCTGGCATGCATCTTTTGCAGATAAACTGGCAGAAGTATCCAGAGTTTCAACACCAAGTTAAATCAGAACAAGGTAAATTTACTTGCTTTTCTTATTCCATCAGCTCAATGGTTATTCACAATTCTATAGACAGATTCTTTTTCTGTCTCAGCTGTTTCGTCATTTGGTTATCTAGGGCAAAGTTCTACTAATTTGACGTTCTGGAACCCATATGACAAGGGCATCCTGGGGAACATTAGAGAGTTCCTATCATAAAAAGAACCAACCTATGCTTCCCCCGACACTGGAAGCACAGCAACGTAAGTGATCTGAATTCGTTGCTCTTTCTATGATTCTGATACATAAGGAGCTGTGCCTGCTTATTACGATGCCATCACTGCGACCGATAGTGAAGGATATTTATTCGAGGTTCACCTTCTGATCTCTCAGATCATGTAGCATAGAGTGAAAATATATTTGCACTCTTCTAGAGTTTTGGTGGTGTCTTATCTATTTATCAGAGTTTTGAAGTAAGAAGGAAGAGCTGATGTGGAGATTTTTTTCCTCTTTTATTTAGAGTCTGACCCAACTAAATATGAACTTAAGAATAGCAAGCTGTAGCAAGCTGTAGCAAGCTGAAGGCAAGAAAAGAAATTTCCAACAATCCTCTGAAAATATAGAACCTCCTTTTTCCAATTCCCCTTTTCCATTTACTTTCTGTTTTATTGAGCTTGCATATTTGCATTAATACTAAATAACTGACTAAGATATGACGAAATTTCTAAGAACTCAAACGATTCAGCTTGATTTATTTTCACTGAAAAAGTGAGAGCTGATTACATATTTTTGGATATACTGGAACACAAAAGCACACAACGACACAAACAGAAGCAAACCATTTATTCACAACTCATAGAGTTGTATTCTGGGAATTGCGTAATGCATTTCGTCAGGAGAACAGACTCCGATATTAACCAGAGATATCAATGGACTTCACCTCCGGCTTCTTCTCCTCTTCCTTAGGCACAGTAACAGTGAGCACCCCATTCTCCATATTTGCCTTGATCTGGTCCATCTTTGCATTCTCCGGGAGGCGGAACCGCCTCAGGAACTTTCCACTGCTCCTCTCAACCCGGTGCCACTTATCCTTCTTTTCCTCCTTCTCCTTGCTTCTCTCCCCACTGATCTGAAGGATTCTCCCCTCTTCCACCTCAACTTTCACTTCCTCCCTCTTCAGCCCCGGCACGTCTGCTTTGAACACATGGGCCTCTGGAGTTTCTTTCCAATCAATTCGCGCATTGGCGAATGCCGAAGTTTCACGAGCCGAGGCGGGCACATTGGTGAGTGAGGAGGTGAAGAAGCCATCAAAAGGGTCCCAAATGTCTAGTGAGAATGGGTCGTAGACATCAGTTCGGCGGCCTCCGAACATGCTGGGAATGAGTGACATCGTGATCACTGATCAGGGAATTCGGGAAAACTGAGATGATCTGCAATGTATGTATGAATGGACGTTATAGGATGATTTCTGGTGAGAGGGGAGCTAAGACCCCTAGACTATATATAGAGCTGGGAAGAGTATTCTGGGTCTTGTTGGAAAGATGGAAAGAGACATTGGAGAACTCTGGCGTCTTCAAGTCGCTTTTTCTCTTACCTTATCACCAAATTAAAGTGGTGCTAATAATGGACCCTCGAGACTCTCTAATCTTCCACCATATTCGCGATGCTTCTTTTCTTTTCCTGGTCCTGATCCATATCGAGTGAAACATTCTGCACAGGACTTGGACGAATACCTTATTTACTTTGTAGCTTATATTTAATTATTTACTTTCACTGCAGCAGAAGGCGTCGATTTCTTCACTTGCATCTCAGATGATATATATTGTTGGACCGCTTGTTATTTGGCCATCTGTTGCTTTTGCCAATCTCTAGTACTATTACCACTTTATATATTGTAAATGTGGAAATTGAGTCTAAAGATGTTACGTTCATTTGGGCAAATAAAATGTTTGATCAACCGTTCTTTGTCAAGAACTTATAAGCATTAGCCAGGAGGACATACAGAGTGTGAAGAAGAGCAGTTTCAATTGAACAAAGTCGGGAGCATGTCAGAATTCGAATTGCTGGCTTTACGAGCCGATATCACGTTACACAAAGTTTATATGTTGCAATTTCCTAACATAAACGAAAAGTTCATGTTGATTCTAACTTTAAAACGTTGTTAGCGCTGCACAAAGTTCTTCCAGAATATTGTAAAGTTTAACGCATTTTTTCCATTTTCTTCTTTCGGAAATGAAACTGTTCATGTGGGTTTTCTTGTTAATTACATCGAAGCATGAAGCAACGATATTAATATTGCCTAGGTAACACTTCGGGCAAATCAAATGGGCCCAATCAATAGGCGGGCTTGTGATAGGCCCCTGAAAATAATGGATCAATGGATAGTTTGGGCTCAGTGTCAGGCCTCAAATCCTTTCTCTAGCCTAATTAAGAACGATTAAGTTACAATCTATTGCTCCAAGTGGGTCTTGATGGGCCTGTCTGGTCAACTATTAGTCCCTGCCTACCCAATTGGACCTGTTAAATGGGTCAAGGCCCATTTATTAATACATATTTGATGGGCTAGTTGTTTTATGGGTTAGTTATTTTCAGTAAATAGTTGTTTTATGGGTTAGTTATTTTCAGTAAATAGATTATAAATATGTTCAGAATGATAAAGTCCAAAATTTTGTGGATGTTAAATGAATTAATAACTTATTTAGATTTAACGCATCTCTATAACCCTCTTCTCACTCTCGTCCTCATTCAATTTTGTACTTGCTTACTCTGCACTTTTACCTCATTTTTTGATTAAATGTGGAAGTATATTAGTAATGTGGGTTGGGTAGAGTATGAGTTGGGTTGAATATGGATCACTAGATTTGTATTGCATAAAATCAATTTCGACTTAACCCTACTTGCCCGTTTGATGATCTATTGCCCATATCATGGGTTTGCTTATAGCGTGTCATCAAGGTCATATTGACCAATATACTCAATCTCGCAACCCTAGGGCTACTCTCTCTCTCTCTCTCTCTCTCTCTCTCGTAGCTGAGTGAGCGAACGAGCAAACCACTTTTTTCAGGGGTTGAGTTCAGATTTGATCCACGGATCTTTTCAGGCTTTTATGATGGAGTTCTCTAACTCGCTCATGTTAAATAAAAAACTCTGATGATCTGCTGCTAAAAGCTCCGTGAACATGGATTGAAAAAGAGAAGTCCCGGCTGCATAACCTTTCGAAATTTTGTGATGGGACTTACAAACCCACCCAAACCTGAGAAAGCGATCTGACTCACCAATTATGGGCGCAACTGGCCAAATTTTATGTTTTCTCTGCGCGGAAACGTGTTCGACCATCGCTCCTCATAGCTGCAATCAGCAAGATTCAGCACGCAATCGAGAATGTTTCGCTTAAAATGGCTGCGTGAGATGGGGACAGCTTAGGTTCCACAAGGAATCACTCGATTACATTAAAGATTCCGCGTAAAAAAGACAATAAGATGCGTATCTAAGCTGAATCATCTTGACAAGCACTCGTGGGATTCCTAGTCCGTCACTCCAACCGTGGGTCCATTTCTTCTCTCGCCGCCGGGAACAATCCATCGCTTGCTGCAGCTTCCACGGACACTCCACACGATCTTTCCTTCCCCACCCTTCTTTCCCTCCATTCGTTTCGGCGCAATTACTGTCAATAACACCCGTTCAGAGTCATGAAGAGCCTACAAAATTATGATATGCGGAAGCTCATCGTTCGATTGATAAATACGTACTGATTCAAGCTGCACGGATTAATTCAGCCGATCGAGTCTTTTTGGAGCTCATTCAATGCACGCGTACGAGTTAGCGGCTGAGTTTCTTAGTTGCCCACTTGTGACCTTTACCGGTCCCATGCTCTGTTGGGATGTTTCGAATCGGATACTAAAACACCAACTCTCAAAAGCTTAGTTGGCACTCTTTGATGTAAGATCGCACTCGTGGCTTCTTTATGTCTCTTTCATCAGTCAATTCATCAACTTACAATAAGCTCTTGCTTGAAGAAATATGCAAATGAATCTCACTTTAACGCGAAACTAACATAAGTTAATCATAGCTTCCGCTATCTGGCTATCTCGAAATGGAATCGGTTGCGTCTTTAATCTCACTTCGGCATGCAAGGAAACTTTGGAAATTTGACCCTCTAGTTCGATTTTTGAGGCAATCGATCCAGAACCGTCTTATGAGAAGGAGGGAAAAGAACAACTTTTGGATTTTGAACAAAGATCATTCAGTCCAGAAAATTGAGTAGACTGAATAGAACGTCTCCACTCGATATTGCTCGTTAGAATGGCAAAATTCAAAATACAAGTGAGATTGCGAGGGGATTCATGACTGAAAACCACAAAAATTCATGATGGCTGCAACATGTGCTCTTTCCAAGGAATTTATGCTCATGTTAATCGAGTTAAGCCGTTGCAAAAACGGTACCCTTTACTCGGTCTATGGTTTAATGACAAACCAGGCACTGAATCTATTTTCACAATCGATAGTTGGGCCAAAATTGGCTTGTACAAGATATAACTCAAACTACAAGAATGTGACTTCTTTGAGGGAAGGAGCTTCTAACTACTCAAGTGACAAATCATTTGGTTCGGTTGCTAAAGACAATTTCATGGTGCTTGAATATGGCTTATCTATTTAAGCATTTGTTTAAATTTGGTACCTAGGATTAGAAGGGTACCTTCATTCGATAAAATTAATGGGGTGATTATGTCATTAGGCATTAGGTGTATACGATAGATTTAACTTTATATAAAATTTACAGTCAAGTTGGCCTCTTTAAGATGCTAGAAGCAACTAAGAATTTGCACGAAATAGATTGTCCCATGATGGCATCACGGATTCACGGGTATTAGAAAGAAAGTTCGAATTTAATGGTTTTGTTGGGATATGTTCAATCATGTTATAACATGAAAGGAGTGTTTTGTCATCATCGTAGGAATGGTAAGATTCGGACACATGCAATAGCTCCGCATCCCGGGTAGATCTAACATCCCTAACGTATGCCTTATTTTCAGACTTGTTATTTTGATAATCTAGTTTTTTATTCTGTAGAATTACCTAGTCTAGAACTTCACGTCACCTTTGCGTTTACATGTAGTCGTGCAATGTACCTCTGTAAGTTTACCATTCGGTAGATAATTATAAAATATTAAAAGATTACGTAGTCAAACTAGTTTCTTTTTTGGTCGCTGACGTATAATTTTTCTTCCATGCTTGGTAGGTAGAGCGTCGGAATCCCACAAATAATTCAACAGAAGAAGACTATCATATCCTTAACGGCAAAATATCTACTTGGATATCTAAAGCATGGAAGTAGGTGTTTAACAGCTAGCTAATGATCTAATTAGCCAATATAATAAAGGCCAAGTTAGAACCGGAACCCATTAGGTTTGATCAGACATTTTCAATCCAAGCAATTATAAGAGGCTACGAAGGCTTTGGTGCGAGCCACGAGGTACTAAATTTCCCACCAAAGCACCTAACGTGTTTGATGTGAGTTGGTATGTTTTGGGTGATTCTTTGAGTTGAAATAGAATTTTAAAGATGCACAAATTCAAAAATTTCAATCATGAATATGCAACGTTGTGCCTTGACCATAGTAGTTTGTATTGAGATCAATAGCATCTCTCGTTTTTAAGAAAATAATTAATATGTAATTTGAAAGTCATGAATGAAAACTACTTTGAATATAACATAGCTAAAAAGATTGCTCACCACTCTAAATGTATTTACATTGATTCCCATGCATTCAATTCAAAGTAGTTCGAATTTACTTTAATGAATAGATCACTTTAGGAAAAAAGTCACAATAAATCCTAAATTTTACCCAAAGTGATATATTTACATTAAATTAATTTTTATGATAACAAAAATCCCAAACTTTTTCTTTGATAATCATTTATCCTAAACTTTTTTTTGAGATAAAAAATCCCAATCTTTTTTCTATAACACAAATTTTTTGAGATAAATTTGTCATACAAATAAAAGTTTGGGATTTGAAAAAAGTTAGGGAATTTTGGTTTCATAAAAAAAAAGTTTACATAAATATATCACATTGTATATATAAATAAGTATAAGTTTCGGATTTTTGTGCCACAAAAATAATTAAGGATAAATATGTCAAGATATAAAGTTTTGGGTTTTTTTTTTTTTTTTTTACTTTTATCCATTAAGAAAAATTTACCCTTGATTCCACGGTACTATCTTTCATGTACGGTTCATTTAAGAATGTCATTTTCCATCATTTGAACCTAATGGGCTCTATAGACATACACGCCTTTGGAAAATGACAACCAAACCCATTCTAGGATTGAGCCAATCTTCATTCTTCAGGACGTTCAACACTTTCGGCTGCAGGTTCGATTCCTGCCTTGGAGAACACAAATTTAACTAGAGAAGCAATGACAGTGGGTCGTTGTGCTAATTTTTCTTCGGTTAGCTTCTTAATTATAGTCTCTCACTTTACATCATTAAAGAAAAAAAGAAAAATAATGACCAAAAGAGATAAAAGGTTGCCCAAGAGGGACCTACAAAATAGCTTATAAGATATTTTCCATCCTTTTCTCTTCTCCTCAGACCTCTCCCGATGCGATCGCAAATTCACGTCGCATCGTCGTTCATCATTTCCTCGTGAGCATCGTGACTTTGCTTTTTCCTGCTTCTTTGTTGGAGAATCTGCTACAGAATTGCAGCCTAGCTACAGTATAAACTTGCTGGACCAAACCAAGGTGGTTCCGAAGATATCTGTACTTACAATGATCGCGATATTTAACCTAAGCTCGCAGCGTCGGTTTAACACATTCGATCCATAATCTCCGAGCATTAGGACTGCTAACCTTTTCTCCGGGTACATTCAGTGGACCTGGATGGGTACGCTTACAGCCAAAAGAAAACAACAAAAAGATGCCCTTTCTGAATCCTCGCACTAGCCTCAACTGCACTGGGGAAGGACGAGATTCTTGTTGACAATTCTGAACCCTAGCAGAGACTCACTTGTCTTCTTAAATAAACCCATCAAAGGCAACGAGAAAAGATGAAAACTCATCTGATCTTCTCTAACATCTATATGCAGCAGTACGGCGCTGCCACCGACACCTTGTCCGCTAGTGAAATTATCTTTAAGTCTAGCCTCGGTTGACCCGCTATCTGAATATCCCTCCCGGTTTATCTAGGAAATGAAAACTGAGAAGAAAATTCAAGACATATGAAATGAAGTTACAGAATAATTATAACACCCAGTCGTACTGGCAGTCGCATGGCCAGATTCACACAAATTCACCTAAACACTGTCACATAGTATTTACTTTAATATGATGATCAGTGCTCATTCACCCTTACGATTTTTTTCTCTTTGGTATTAATTGATGAAAATGCTTGTTAACCGTTGGACTGATATGTTTCCGAAGAATGTCGGAGTCGGCTTAAATGTACCATAGGTCCAGCAAAATAGTGCAGGGCTCAGTCACTATAGCAGGATCACAAGTTGATCTTCTAGGGCCGATGAATTGACATGCACACAAGGAACTCGGGGAGACGTGAAATGGGAAGTTAGCTATCAGCCCATCTCCCCTTTATTAAAGGACATGACACCTAAAGTGACATTATAAAATGGGAAGTTACCTATAAGCTGTCTTAGCTTTATTAAAAGACACAGCGCACGAAAGGAAACCCGAAAATGCGATTCTAAAGGGTGCGACACAAGGAGTAAAACGATCAATTGCACGGAGAAGTTAATCATAAGCCGTCTAAAAGTGAGATGACATCGTAATAAAAAAAATTCCCAAGCAAAGGCGTTTGCTTGGACAATAACGCTACGAGCCGATTCCCCAGAAAAGCTGGTAGATGACATTTACTTGAATTTGAAGTCCGTTCGAAACAAAAAAAGTAAGGGGGAAAAAGAGGAGATGAAAGGGCTGAAACACAAGCGTTTGGCCGGACTGGAAAAGGCAAATTTTTTGACCCCAAGAAAGCGCCAACGTTGTCAAGATCGCCGATGTCGGGTTGGGGTATTATGCTTTGCTTGCGGTGTGATTCCAAGGGCTTGAAAAATCCATTTCCCACTTCCTTTTCGACGTGTTTTCCTTTGTCTGCAGGCTTCCTCAGGCCCCTCCTATGTACTGCTGAAAATCGTTTTAACTCATCTCATGGGGTCAAACTCCAACCATCCACGTGCATCACTCCTGGGCCAGGGCAAAAATAATGTCGGACGCAAGAATTCCGGATACAATAATTCGTCCACCGATACAAATATCAGTATACCGATCGACAAAGAAATTGCTGACGGGGGAAGTTGTACCGTTGCGTATACTGCGTTTCTATAGGGTCGGGACGGTTGACTAGTTCTCCGACCGACGTCCAGTTTATGACATCATTTTTATGTATTGAATCTTTATGTTATGTTACTGGGATAATTTACTAATTCTCAAGCTCTTGTTCGGCACGCGCAAGGCAAAAAAAAAATGAAATTGGGTCATCTAAATGAGGAGAAACTGTGGCGCCACCGTGAGCTTTGACATGTGAAAACCAACCCCTCAGCAGCAGCCGCCCCGCCGCCGCCGCCGCCGCGACCAGCCAAGGCGGAAGTCTTCCAGAAGGCGCGTCCTCGTTAGCCAATCAGACATCCGAGGAACACGCGTTCAAAGTTGAATAAACGAATTAAATTCGGTGAAGCAGAGCCGCCGAAGTCCCATTTCTACCCTTTCCACCGGCAGATTCCCCGAATAAAATAGCCAGGGCTTTTATGCTGCTCCTGCACCGATTTATCCGATCCGGCCCCGCCCTCTAATCCGAATATATTTTTGATGCCCATCAGATAATTAATAAAGAAAAAATACCTACGGAGATGCGCTCGCACGTGTGGACCGAGAAACTTGAGGAACAAAGGAAGAGATCAGTGAAGAATAAGATGAAAGAAGCACTTTAGTTTCTCTATTGTGGTCGTGTAGAGAAATTTATCTTATTATAAAAGCATTATCATTATATGTCAAACGAAAGGAAGAAGCAAGGGTAAATTTAGGTTCGTTTGTTTCGTAAAAAATTAATAATTTGGATATTGATCGTCTATATCTCTTAGAAAAAATTAATGAATGAAAATTATTATCATAATACGGCAAAATATTTAGATATAAATTGTTGTAGATAATAAATTTTAAGCGACATGAGTGATCATTTTCTAGGAGAACATTTTCCAAATTTGTTATTTTCTCGTGGAACAAACGAAGCCTTAGAAATAAAATTATATTCACAAATTTTGTAGGACAATCTCAACTAAGCATGAACATATTATTTATTTGGGGAGACAGACAAGGGGACTAAAAGTTTAATACTTGACCTCATGTTTCGATAATCTTGCAAGATTTTATGGTATCGCCGCCAAGTGTTTTCAAAGTTTAAAAATATGATAATATGAATACGTGATTTGATTGGGTGAAATTCCGCTATCACCTCTTGTTGACAAACGAAACAGGGGTTCCTTCGCATGCCAATTTCACGAAGGTGCATGTCCTCATTCTTATTATTAAAATTCCTGTCGCCCCCAAAAAGAAAACCCAATTCCATTGAAAACACATAAGAGTTATTTAAAAAAACAAAAAAAAAGAAAAAAGAAAGGAGGAGAGAAAACGAGTCGTGGAAAACCAGTTAGAGCACGGTCCGAGTTTCGGACAAGGACTGGCAATAGTAAATTAGACTGGGGGGCCTTGGACTTGATCGCGAAGAGTTGGCGCAACAACGCGGAATCGAGGAGCGGAATTCACCCAACTGCCCCCGAAAAAATATCTGACTCGCTGCCCAGAACAGTCAAAGTCGCGGGTACGGTCAGCTTCCCCGCCCCCCTCTCCGGGCAGATCCGGCTGCCCAATCCCCAATTTAACCCTCCGTATTCTCTCTAAATCCCCGCGATTAAACTAATCGCGATCAAAATAATCGCGATTTAATCGAAAGTCCTTGCCTTTCTCTCTCTCTCTCTCTTCTTCCTCTGTGTCCTTGCGAGTGTTCTCACGGAGCAGAGCACACATATATATATACGGGAGCCACTTTTGCTGGAGGCGCAATGAGCACCCCCTGGCCACCATCTCTCCTCCGTGCATAGAGGTGGAAGCGCGCCCCCACCGGCGGCGGCGGCGACGGCGGCGGCGGCGGGTGAAGCGAGGAGATGGGGCAGGGGCTGAGCTGCGGGGCGAGCCAGGAGCACGGGCTCTTCACCGCCGTGCAGTTTGGGGATGCGGAGATCGTGGGCATGCTCCTGGACAGAGATGCGAGCCTCCTCCACCAGACCACTGCCTACGATCGCCAGTCCGTCCTTCATATCGCCGCTGCGAATGGCCAGATCGAGGTGATTCGTCCTGCCAAAAGTCCTTCCTTTTCGCCTCTGTCCCGTGTCGTCTTTCTCTTTCTTGGTGGGCAGTGGGCACCGTGGTAGTTTAATCTGATTACATTTGTGGTTTTCTGTTGACTCGGCTCGCATTTCGTCTTCAATGAAAGTTGGGTCTCGTGAGTTTGGGTTGTGAGCTCCGGTGTGTGTTTTGTATTTTTTGCAGATTCTATCCATGCTTCTGGATCGGTCCCTGAATCCTGATTTATTGAACCGGCACAAGCAGGTGAAGTTCGTATAATGTCTGCCTTTTGTTTAGTGATCTAAAGCTGTTCGATCTAGTTGGCTTTGCTTCTTCTTCCCGATCTGGGATTCACTCTTTTGTTTTCCTTTCCTTCTCTGGGTTGCGATATGGTCTCAGACTCCGCTTATGTTAGCCGCAATGCATGGCAAAATCACCTGCGTGGAAAAGCTGCTTGAAGCCGGAGCTAATGTAAGGCGAATTCTGACTCTTTCCCTTTTACTATTTTTTGGGTTTGCCGAGTTGTGACGTGGATTGCTAATCGGAGATTATGTTGTTGTTAATCAGGTATTGAAGTTTGATTCGCTCAATGGAAGAACTTGCCTGCACTATGCTGCTTATTACGGTCATTCTAATTGCCTCAAAGCCATTCTTTGTGCTGCTCAATCTAGTCCAGTTGCTGTCTCTTGGTGGGTCTCTCTCTCTCTCTCTCTCTCTCTCTCTCTCTCTCTGGGGCTTGCCATCAGTGGATAACCTGTGGGTCATTTGATGAATTTTAGGGGATACGCACGATTTGTGAATATCAGGGACGGCAGGGGTGCCACACCATTGCACCTAGCAGCCCGTCAAAGACGGCCTGATTGTGTGCACATTCTTCTGGATAATGGAGCTCTAGTTTGCGCATCAACTGGTGGATATGGGTAATTCTTCTTTAAATTCCACGAGGGATTGATAGTTTAAGTGCTCAGCTGCCCAAGAGATTGATTTTTGTTGTCTATAGGTATCCGGGAAGCACTCCTCTTCATCTGGCTGCGAGAGGAGGATCTCTCGATTGCATTCGTGAGTTGCTGGCATGGGGTGCGGATCGTCTTCAAAGAGACGCGTCTGGGTAGAATCTCTCGCTTTCACCTTTGATTTTGCATATCCACCATCTTATTAGAATGTGACGAATGGTTGATCTTAAATGGGAAAATTATAAGAATGCCTTGAAAACGTCTTTGGAATTCACGTAAAAGTAGATTTAGGAAGAAAGTGGGAAAAAAAATCAAATAAAGAAAAACCTTGAAGGGAAGAGGAGGAATGCAATTGGATGGTGTGAGTTCCTTTTGCCTCATATATCGTGTCCTCATCTTGTTATATTTTCTAGATTCACTTAGCAAAAAAAGAAAATAAGATCTTTGTATATTCAGCTTAGCTCTGGCAGTTTAACGGGAAAGAAGTTTCACATTCTGGAAGAATTATTGTATTGACTCCATCTGAATGTCAAATGCATCTAAAAAATTTCAGTTTCACTTGTGTCGCATTTGTTGAAGTTTACTGTTAACTTGGTTTCCTTTCTGATTCTGGGTTTCCTGATCTTCTAATGATGCAGGAGAATCCCATACATGGTTGCTTTCAAGCACAAGCATGCAGCGTGTGCCGCTCTGCTAAATCCGTCATCCGCAGAGCCGCTTGTCTGGCCATCACCTTTGAAATTCATTAGTGAGCTGGATCAAGATGCAAAACTTCTACTGGAGCGAGCCTTGATGGAAGCAAATAAGGAGAGGGAGAAAAGCATTTTAAAGGGAACTATATACTTGCTTCCATCACCATCACATTCCGACTCGGGGATCGACGATGATATTTCAGAGGTACTGGTTCCTACTATAAGAACGGCAGGATTTCTGATAGTCTCCCATTTGTCTTGCTCTCAGAAGTTTATTCACGTTCTTCAAGTTTGTGAACTGTAGATTGGCTTTGTTATGAGAGCATTGGTGCGTTAGCTAATCTCAGTTTCACAGACAGTAGACCAGTTTAGTGAATTAAGTTAACAAATGACTCACGACAAGTGGGAACTAAGCCTGGAGGATGTTGAGTATCTTAGATCCATTGTAACTTTCCCATGATATTTGGGACCTACGATGGAAGACTCTGCAGGTCCTGATGACAGTTAAAAGAATTTGATCATGTCATTTGATGTTATTGTCTCGATTGTTTTTGATCAACTGCCAGATTGCGACCATTTGCTTTATGTAGACGCTTGGTACACTGCTGGGTTTAATGATAGTGAAAACTCTAATGGGGCAATCTTGCATGCAGGCCAGCGACACCGAGTTATGCTGCATATGCTTCGAGCAGGTGTGCACCATTGAAGTCCAAGGCTGCGGTCACCAAATGTGTGCGCATTGCACGCTGGCTCTTTGCTGCCACAACAAGCCCAACCCCACAACCTCATCCCTAACTCCTCCAGTCTGCCCCTTTTGCCGAAGCAGCATAGCAAGGCTAGCCGTTGCCAAGAGCAAGGACTTTGATGAAGCTGATCATGAGGTTGGCGACATCAGTTCCTCAAAATTGCGAAGGTCGAGGAAGTCACGGAACTTTAGCGAGGGAAGCAGCAGCTTCAAGGGCTTATCAGCCGTCGGAACATTGGGGAAGATGGGCGGCCGTGGATCTGGAAGGATCGCAGCCGATACTGAGTGGGTTGATAAGCTTTGAGACTACGAGTAGCTGTGGTTGGCGATCAAAAAGATTATTTTGAAGCCAAGAGAGGGATATAAAAAATGGAAATTCGAAGGAGAAATTTCTTTGTCTGCGCCGGGCCGTGGTGGTATGTATAGATAGCCAAAAGAATCTGCTGCTATTGCCAATTTGGGGAATAAGCAAGAATTGAGTTGCAGGCTTGGATTGGTAAGTTTGTCATCTCAGTTAAAAAAAAATTTGTTGTAGTCTTTATGTTTGTACTCTAGAATGAAGCTGGATTGCTGATTTTTGAGCCTTGTTAGTTGTCTGTACTGGGAAAAAGAAAAAAGGAAACTATTTGATCTTTCAAAGGGAAGAAATGGTCAACATTCATGAGCGGCTGCTACTTTAGATTGTTGTGTGTCAAAGACCTTTGGAAAGAGTCAAAAAAGAATTTGTGAGACCCCCTACCTGGTCTCTCCTCTTTCCCCTTTTTTTAAAAAGGAAGAAAAGGGGAAAGAGTGGCAGCGATATGTAATTAGTAATTTACTTCTTTTATTCTTGCTCGTGTAAGAAAAAGATGGAATTGGATGAAGAAAATGAAGGGGAAGTCCCTGTTTAGTAGGGCATCATATCGATCTTTGCTTGTCTTATCTCCAAACTCTGATGGGTCTCTATAATTTGGGAGAAACTTGAAAGGAGCTTCGTTCGTGGACTCTCAAAGATCTGACCGACGCGATGAACGGACGAATGAAAATGAATGAATCATCAAGTGGGGTGGTGGGGCCACGGCAAAGTGATGATTGATCTGACAAGATGCTGACGCGTGGACTGTATGGGGGTGCGTGGTTTCTCTGACAGAGACGCTGAGGCCCCCACAGGAGACGGGCCCCCGAGCCGGTTGGCAGTTTGTTTCCGTGTATTTGGCGCTTATTGTAATTGGCTTCGGACCCCTCTATCCTATCCTATCCTATCTGGAGAGGACCGACTGAGTTATGTTCCATCTTTTTTATAATTGCGAACTTTTCTGTGGAAATGAAATGAAAACAGGAGAGGTGGGTCACGGCAGATTCAGGACGGGGGCCTTTTTTTCTACACCGCTCCCCTTACGTCGACACGCCTCTTTTGACTTTAGGGTGTTCTCGGTGCCCCACGGCCCGGATTTAGGGGAAAAGCATATGAAAGATTTCGGTGCCTGAATGATTACATGACGTCCTGGCCTACGGGTAATCGTCCTTTAGGTCGGAATCAATTATTCTAACTCGAGGCATGACGAGGGTAATTTCCTTCCTTATGGGTCTTTTCTTCATGCATGACTTGGGCCCCATGGGTTGTTCAAACTCCTAGAACATGAAATTGAAATCAGAAAGATTATGACCTCTTCGTCTCGTATACGGGTCCATTGATCCCATTTTCACGTGAAACCTACGGATGGGGAACTTGCATAACTGATGACTTTGACCGATGTGGTCTATTTGGACCAAGGGTCCAGACTAGTTATCAAGGGTCGCCAAGCCCCGCGTTATTCTAACACCATCAGGATTCAAAACTTGAATTAAAGCGTGTTTAGGATCACGGGCTGAGCATGAGAAGTTTTGATCAGCCATGTGCAATAATTTCAAATCTACTGCCTAACAGAGAGTGAATCTTTGTTTTCTACCGCTGATGTGATGAATATTCCACATTTACTAATGTCAACAGAAGTAACTTTCAGTCAATATTATGAATAAATCATATCGTCAAAGAGGACATATCGAGCAGAGTGGAATCATTGGAGACAAGAAGTAAACCAATAAATCACATAATCAAGGATTCTCATAAATGGCTCCAACGACATGAATCTGGATGAAGAGGAACGGGTCATACACGATAAGTACAAGCAGACAAGCAAAACACGCTCCACTTATCAAATCAACAACGGTATATCCCTCAGCTAATCGATTGAATATCATCCCAAGAGACGTCAAAGCACGACCGAGTCCGTCATTCCGTCTGACTCCGCAATAAATTCCTGCCCACTTGTCGATTTCGATGAATGAAATTACTTCTTTCATCGGGTCAAATCATGAGAGAGGGAGGGCAAGTTGGCAACGCGCAGACTGCAGTGGACGAGACACCAATCTCCATACGACGAATAATCCTCGTTTCCGCACACGGGTTCGAAAAGGCCAGTCGTCGCGATGGATCTTCCAATGTCATTTCCCATACGCTATGAACTTTCGAGAAATACATTTGAATACTCCTCACTTTCTCCATCTCCAATATAAGCACGCAATCTCTTGCTGATTGCGTTGAAGCCTTGTTCTTTTCAATTCTAAATCTCGATTTCCTTTTTCTTCTCTCCCTTTATAATAGTAAAAACAACTTATTCTACTACACCATGTGATCTTGATCTCACTTTAGTCCCATGACTTAGTGGAGCAATTTTGATGATATAGAAGTACCGTCACATAAAGTTCTGTACAAAATCAAATAATTTCTTTTTGGATGTGAATGGTTCAACGTGAATGATATAACCTAATTATATTGACACTTTTATCTCCATGTATTAGGTGACGACTTTGTTGGAATATATTTTAATCGAGAAATAGCGGAATGCCTTCTAAAGATATATAGTGTCAGCATTAAACAAGCACTATTCTCGCATGTCCCCAGAATACTTCTAGATGCACAAAAACTGACTTATGAATTTGATGAAAGATGGTATGTACGTGGAGATTCCACCAACACCATGTGTAAGAGCGTTTCTGGGGAGTAAAAAGGAACACCGTTACTTCAAGCAAATGTTCATGGCAACTCTCACATCAGTCCACGGACGGTACAGGTACTTCGAAAGGAAAGAAGCAAAGCCCTCGTATTGTGTCTTGGGAACGGAGCAACGCTAGATATTTTGCCAAAAGAAAGTCCAAAGAGAAAAAGGGTGAGTGCAGGGCCAATTATGACGCTCACCCGGCCAAAATCTCCCTCTGTTTCCCCAAGAACATGATTGATTGATTGATCTTTTCTGGGTACACGAAGAAGATGACCAATGAGGGTTAACTGGTACTGCCTCATCTTCAGGTACCACGTGATTGGACGGTGCGTCGTCAGTCGATTTCCTTAGCACTGTCTAGTCCGTGTCCCATGATGATCTGCTTTTGTAGTACCTCGTACAGATGTTCTCTTTTAATCCTGATGCCATGCGACTCTCTCTACAGCGCTTATTGACAGGAGTAGCGCAAACCTAAGTTCTTATTTGAGCCCACAAATTATGGACCTTCGGCTTTTAAAATGCCATTGGAGGCCCGGCAAGAGACCGATGGTTAAGTCCATCGCGAGGTGCTGGGCAGAAATCCGAATGCTGTTGAGAGAGCAAATGGGCCTGACGCACAAAGAAGGTTTTCTATGTCTGCCGTGCATCATGTCTGATCTGACCAATAAAAATGCGTTTGGTAACGATTCTGTTCCCGAAAATAATTTTTGATCAGAAATGATTCTTTTTTATTTTGTTCCCGGGAATAATTTCTAAACATTTTAAGTCGTTTGGTAATTGTTCAAAATTTCAATTCCTGAAATAGAATTGTGTTTGATCTTGTCTTTCAAAATTTCTACTCTAAATCATTTTTTTATTTTAAAATAATTTTATTACTTTTTTCATTTTTTCCTTTTTCCTTCTTTTCTTTTTTTCCTATCTCTCTCCTATTCTTCTTCTTCAAGTGGTCGGTCGCCAGACCGGGGACTGACCAAACAAGGGCCGACGACCTCACCAGAGCGTCACTAGTCCTCGGCTAGGCCCGCCTGGCCACCGGTGGGTTGGGTGAGCCTTGCCGGGGCTAGGCTTGCCTCCAGCGAGCTCGCTAGACCTTGCCTTGGCTCTGGCGAGCTCGCTTGATCAATTGTCGGCAACCAATGACGGTGGATGGCGGACGGTGGACGGCGGTGGGCGGCAAATACGGCAGTGGATGAAGAAGAAAAAAAGGGAAGAAGAAAGAGAAAATATGTGCTTGATTCTAGAATTGTTCCCTGGAATAAAAATCAACTTTTTTTTTAATTTAATTCTGTTTCAAATTTATTTCTAGAAACAAAAAAAATAGAAATTTGTTCCCGTGAACAAATTTTTTACCAAACACGATTTTGTTCCAAAACTATTCCGTAAACAAAAGAATAGAATTTGGCACTGTTTGGCCGGTTACCAAATAGCCCTAAAAGATCTGCAATCTCGATTAATTTCTTCCCCATGTTAGCGTGTACCATGTAGTGGATATATGCGTTACTTCGTCATAACACATTCTAGTCGATCGATTCGGTGAAGAATTTGATGTTCTGGGTCTCAAACAAGACATATAGCGCAAAATGGTTTCCTAAAAAGTTACCGTCTGCTGCCTAGACGGGTCAAGTTCATCATACGTATCACGGAGCAACGAAAACCACGTTGGTAATTTGTTCAAAACAAAACGTAAAAGAAAAACATACTTTGCAATGCTTGTTCAACATCCTCTAAACACCGTAGCATCTGAAAAAAATTGAGTTGATTCAACGTATTTACTGAATACCGGTCATGGTTCATAAATATGACCAAATTTAATGGTCCAGGACCACCAAGTGATGGACAAACCTGTCAAGCCACAATGCCTCGATCATTTCTATAGCTATAGCTCGAATGCTATGACACCATCATAAATCTTCTTAAAGAGATCCTGCAACTGCGTGTATGCTGAAGTTTAACTCTAGACAGGTTGGCGAATTGGATCGTCGGCCACTTCTCAGCCAGTTTCTGCGAGTCTGCGACTCATTAATGGTTGTTATGGTGTGTTTGAGCGCGTGCACGTGTTTGTAGTTAGATTAATGCGCCTAACCTTCCGCACAGGCCTGGGCAGAACTAACTGTTCAGTTATCTTTTCTTCTTCTGCTCTTTCTAGTTTCAAGTGCACTCGGTATGTCCTTTATCCACTTCATCACGCCATGGACCAACAATAAAATTGCAGGAGATCAAAGGGATCGCGAAGTATATTGTGCAGATTCTTGGATATAGGAATGCCTCTTTGCTCGCTGCTCAATACATGACATGTCTGTTGCGAAGTATATTGCCGAAAGTCAGTTTTCGTTTTCCAGTTGACCAATGTGAATTCTACGCGCACGATGCAGTATATGAAGTACATGCAGTTTATAGCTAAATCTGTACGTACATGTAAATCGAGACTGAATGGGGTTCGAGTAATTATGTCGGCTATAATTTACCGGTTCGAAAGGAGAACAATTAATCAATGCTTGACATCTGTGCACCTGCAAGGCTAAAATCTTCAATGCTTATGAATTGACTACAAGCGCTGATGCACGCATTAAGTTAGTGAAGATGATCCATAAGCGAACCGAGGAAAACGTCGATCCGTGTGGGGACTCGTTTCGATCATAAGAAACCAAATTGTATGTCGTATTGCACTAACTAAAGGAATGGAGTTGAGTTGTCCTCGGCTCACTCCTTGCACAGCTCAGTTCAAGATCTTCAAAATCTTGTAACTAGTCACGCCACAATCCACCGCACGCTTATAACTATGGAAAGAAAAAACTGATCTCCTGTATTGCCACGATTCCATATCTTTCCTAATTTAATCATGCCATTCAGAGAACTCATACTTCGCGCGTCGGTGCTGCATCCCCTTCCTTGGGTCTCCGGTTTATCTTCCCGCCAAAATTCGTCGACAGAGGAGGTGCGAGGGAAGACTGAATCTCGCTCGACAGATCGAGCAAGACTCGCCGGCACTTGGCCGGCGCTTTGGGTGGCGTCTTCGAGTCGAGAATCTCTTCTGACCTGCGCTTCCTCGGCGCCGGCGGACACTCGGCAAGCGGCGGTATCTTGCTCTCCGCGGACGTAGGAGTCTTGAAGCCACTGTCGTCATCTTCTCCGTCCACCTTGAATTCTTCGCCGACGCTAGACGGCAGTTTGATCACCAAGGAGGGAGAGGGCACATCGATCACGACAGGATTGCGCCCTTCGGGGTTCGTTCCATCCTCAGAAGGCGCAGTTTCCGAGGAGTTGGAGGAGGGTCTCGCGCCGTCCGGATCGCCCTCGGGAAGACCAGAAGACACTTGGGAAGTGGACATGCCCGCGGATGGGGGAAGATCTTCTCGAAGTGCGTGAAAAAGGGAGAAGAGGAAACAAGAAAAGGGACGCTTTGAGAGAGCGAGAATGGCCAAAGAAGGCGGAAGCGAAGGAAGGGGAAGACGGGGTTGACAGTGAAATAGCAAGAGGGGTCTTGCAGTGCGGGGAGGTGGGAAAGAGAATCATCACATCACCCACATTCTTCCTTCTTTGGACTTTACCCACTTACGAAGCTATAATCGAGAGGGAGAGGGGGGCCATAGATACAGGTCCACCATGAGAGAAGGATCCGATGCAGGTATATCAGGGAACTTCCTACCTAAGCTTTTTATACGGATCTCAAGCGTATCTGGATCTTCAGGTTTAGGGTTTGGGATAGTTTGGAGTTTGGCCATCGCTAGATACGGTCGTATAATGATATAGTTGCGGAAAGGGAAACCTTATATTAGGAGACATAACTAAAAGAATTCCACAATATCTTCTATTCAGTGGCGAAACAAAGAAATTTCGTGCGAAAAATTTTGTGGATCGATATGAAAGTACTCAATATTACATCACGCACCTAATGGGTTAACTAGTTGTGAAGTGTCAAGTTGTGCGATATTCAATATGTAATTTACGTGTTATTTCCTCCGACATCTGTATATAGTCATTATTTTGCTCGAGCCAAATACGCCAGTTGAGTCTTTTTTTTTTTTTTCTCAAGCAAAAGTTACTGATAACAATATCGGAGGCGCTCCTATCGAGACTAATGCTAAATTGAGTGACACGGATGAGACTCCAAACTCGAGATGTGATTCAAACACACAAATCTGGATGATAGAATGATAGATACAAAGTATTTGTACGTAGAGACACATTAATTTCAAGGCTCTAATGGTAGATTAGATATGGCAATCGAGACTTGAATCGCTTGTCCTAGAGAAATAAGACACACTCACATGTCCCCTGTCTAAAGTTGAATGAATGCCCCCGTGAGCCAAGCTTTCGGGGACCCAATTGGGATTGCTTGGATGTTACACCTTCACAGACATTATGAAGATCTATTAACGACGGAGGACCACAAGCTTGCTGACTCACTTTTCAGCATACTTTCGTCCTATTATCTTCTCACGAATTGAAAGAAGACTAGGAGCAAGAGAGAAGAAGGGAAGAATGGTAAAAGGAAGAGAAAAACTTTGGGAGAATTTTTCTGTGTTCTATTCGATTCCTTTACTGCGTACAAAACATGTAAATATAGTACAGGAGGTGCACAAAAGAAAGGAAAATATATTCGATGAATCAATCTAATATTTGATTAATCCAATCTAATCCTTTATTAATTTAATGAATCAATCTCAATCAGTAAAAGATTTCGTGCAGCTCAAGCATATCTTCCACCACTCCCCCTCAAGCTAAAGGCTTGTAGATGTCGAAGACGCCTAACTTGCTTAATAGATATGTTTGGTGAACACATTTGCAGATATGTTTGGTGAACACATTTGCAGATATGTTTGGTGAACACATTTGCAGGTAGTTCTGTGGTTCCAATTCCTCTTATTTCAATCACTCCTTCTTGAATTTTGTCTTGTGAAATGGCAATCCTTTTTTTTTTTTTTTTTTTATATATAAATGGTTTTCCAAAAATGGGTGATCAAAAGATCGAATCACTATGCGTATCTTGCTAGTCGTTACTTTTGGTGGTTTTGATTTTTGGCTCCTCTTCCTATTCTATTGATCAGAAGCATCTAGCAGCGCCACGCCGGTTTCGAATTCGATTCGAAATGAATAAAAAAAAGGACCTTATCCCCCCTCCCTTTTCTTTCCCCCCATTTCTAAGGGCCTCGTCCTCACCCTATTCATATGACAATAAAGGACTGCACCTATAGTTGATCATGTCGATTCAATAGCTTCCCAAAAAAGATTCAAATAGAAGGAAACACCAATATTAAAAAATGAAAAAGGTTTTTTCTTGATTAAGATGGGAATCAATCTTTTTCGCCACATCGCGTATAATGGGAATCGAAAAAAATTCTTCCACTACCCTATTTCTATCTAGTTATAGTCCACTTGTTAAGGTCAACCCTTGTCTATTTACAGAGCGTCAATTTTCCCCAAAAACAAGATTCAACTTGCGTGTTGTTTTGTTCTTTCATGCGCTATGGGATTTGCTGCAAGTTTGAGAACCGCATCATTGTCGCAAAACAATTTTGTTGGTCCCTTCACTTGTATTCCAAGGTCCTGAAGTAAGTCTTGTATCCAGACTATCTCGCAAGTGGTCTTTTCCATGGCTTGGTATTGCGCTTCAGCTAAGGATAGTGAGACAGTTGCTTGTTTATTTGTCTTCCATGAAAGTAGAGATTCTCCCAGCTTAATGCAGAAACCTATGATGGATCTTTGACTCATGGGACAAGTTGCATAGTCTGTATCACAATAAGCTGTCTTCTCCACATTACATTTTCTAGAGAGAAGAATCCCAAGTCCTAGGCCTTTTTAAAAGTATTTTATGACCTTCAGAGCAGCATTCATACGAGATTGTTTTGGATTGTGCATAAACTGGCTTAGCATTTGTACTGCATAACATATATTAGTCAGGGTCATAGTTAAGTATATGAGTTTCCCAACGAGCTTTTGATAACTTGACGAATCTCTAAGTATAGGATCTTCATTTTGAGATGACCCCATATCATGTTCTGCTATGGTTAATTTGATGTTTTGCTCGATTGGAATAACAACCAGTTTGCATCATGGTAGTCCGACTTTTGATATGATTTTCAATACAAATTTCAGCTAACTAAGAGAGATTCCTTGGTTAGATTGAGCGATTTCAATTCCAAGAAAATACTTCGGTAATCCTAAGTCCTTAATATGAAATGTGGAGTTCAAATACTACTTAAGGTTCCTTATGGCAACTTTATCGTTCCCTATAATGAGAATATCATCAACATATATCATCAAGTAAATAGATGATATACCTTTTGTCCACATGAATGAATAGGGCGTGATCATACCTGGATTGCTTGAAACTTACTATTGTGAGAGCATGAGCAAACTTGGCGTACCATTGCCTAGAAACTTGTTTGAGGCCATATAAGGATTTACGGAGACGACATACACATACTCTATTCTCCCCCTGTCTTTGTAAACCGTGAGAAATATACATATAGATTTCTTCATTCATGTCCCATGAAGAAATGCATTATGTACATCCATTTGGTGTAGTGGCCAATCGCGGAGAGCAGCTACTGACAAGAAAGAACGAACTGTCATATCTTTGGCTACTGGAGAGAAGTTTTCATGTTAGTCAAAATCTTCTTGCTGTGTAAATCACTTAGCCACTAATTGAGCCTTGTATCGTTGAATTGACCATTGGATAAGAATCTACAACGCACTAGAATGCCCTTGTTGATGATCCTTTACTTCGACAGCATCTAGGGTTCCTCAAAAAATGTGATATCTCACACCGGGTAAATCCTTAACCCTTCCCCCTCTTACTAAGACTACAGAATGTTCATGTGAATTATGACCAATACCAGGTATATAAGCAATAATTTCAAATCCAAAGATTAATCGTACTCTGGCAACTTTATGTAAGGTAGAGTTTGGTTTTTTGGGGGTGATAGTGGAAAAGTTGACAGATAAGTCACCCTTACTGCCACTTTACAGAATCGTACATGAGATTTTCACCTCATATGGCTTCTCGAAAAATTCTTTCGAAATTATTGGGTCCTTTTCCTCATTCGAGAATCTCCTCCCTTCTTCCACTTCATCCTAAAGAGTAACTAGGACCAATTCAATTACGTTTTCATGTTCCAATGTTCAATCAGCATTACCTTTCGTTTCCCTTACTCTTTCCTATATTTTATTGTCCTAGTGGATACTTGGGAATACTTGGGAATTATACTAAGCGATCCATCTCACACGAGCCTTATTCTATCTATTTTTTTAGAAAAGTCACCCATTTGCAGCTAATTGGTTTTCAATTTGGAGGTGGCGTCACAAGCTCCCATGTCTGATTTTCTATTGAAGCTTGCAATTCAGCTTCCATAGCTTTCTGCGATCATGGATCAATAGATGCTTCATCATAACTAGGTGGTTCTCGCTCTTCCGAGATACAACTAATGTAACATCTATGTTCTGGAGAGAGTTGATGGAAGGAAACATGAGATTATACAGGATAAGGGATTCCTAGAGCATTGAGTGTTGCACAAACGTAATCCTTGGTCCATGTTGGTGGACGAGAGATTGGACTTGATTGTCGTGGAGGATCCTGTTGCGGTAAAGATGATAATGATTCTTCCACGGTGGCATCTGGCGAAGAACTAGAGACTTCTTCAATGGGCATAATATTGGAAGATAGTTCCTCAGCTGTTGCTGGAGCAGAAACCTCATCCAAAGTTGGAGCTGACATTGGAGTGAAATTCGAAGTCTACGGAGGTGTCGTAAGTATATATTCAAAATCTGAAGATAATACTTCCTCATATAAGAAACGACATGACATATCCATAGTATCTAGATCCTCCTTTGAGAACCCGTCCGCACATAATGGAAATACTTCTTCATGAAAAAGAACATCTCCGCTTATGAAGAATTCAACTATAAAAATTTCAAGGAGACGATATCCTTTCTGTAAATTTGGGTAGCCCATGAATACACAACGTCGGGCGTGGGGATTCATCTTGTCTCGAGGACCCATTGTGGTAGCATAACATAGACAAGCAAACACTATTAAGTGTTCCAGCTCTGGTTTCTTCCCATAAAGCAGTTCAAATTTAGTTCGTTCACCAAGAATTCGAGTGGGCATATGATTTATTAGATAAGCCGCCGTGATCACACAATTACCACAAAAGTCGCTTGGAATTTTAGTCCACGCGCTACTTCCAAAAGATGGCGATGCTTACGTTCCACCACCCTATTCTATGGTGGGGGTATAGGTGCATGAGAGAAGAAGGAAAGAACGGTAAAAAGGAAGATAAAAACTTTGGGAGAATTTTTCTGTGTTCTATTTGATTCCTTTACTGTGTGCAAAAGAAAGGAAAATATATTCAATGAATCAATCTAATATTTGATTAATCCAATCTAATCATTGATTAATTTAATGAATCAATCTCAATCTGCAAAGATTTCATCCAGCTCGAGCATATCATCCAACACGAATCACCTCTCTCTCCCACATGATCTTCTTATATTTGTGATCTGCTTCGGACATCAGAATCTAAGCCGTGCCATCGCGGAACTTAACTTTTATATTGTGAAGGATTCCTTGATGTTAAAACCACGACAGAAAAGGATTTTCCGTACATACGTGAAATTGTCAAATTAGAAGTTCACTGTTACCGCGTTGATCTCAGATGATGACACGTTCTTGGGATGTTTGTCTTGCGATTGTTTTGGATCTGCCGGCCTAAGTTGAGAAGATTCTGACGTATAAATTTTGAGGGTTAGGCAAGAAGAGGTGAAGATGGGTACGGAATGATGGAGGTGGCCCCCCCTCCCTCCCCCCGCTTTTTTCACTCCTTTGGTAATGAAACGCATCGGTGGTTAAAAGGGCAAAAAGGTGGGCAGGGGGAGATGAAAAGGAAAGAGTTGAGGACACAAACACTCACGCGCACAAACTCCGATGGCAAAATTGTCTGTGCTGCCTCTCCATGCTCGATGAAGGCTTAATGATTTCGGTCCCCCTTGAGTTGGGGGGCAATCATGCCCAATGATCACCACCAACAATCATCTCGGCACTTGCCGTCTGCTTCACTTCATGTCCTTCCCGCTTCTTCCGCTCCCCTACTCAAGTGTTATTGACCCATCGATCAACTCTCGATCACACATTTCGAGCCGTGACACAAGCAAGCCTGCATATAGCGACCTAATTGTTGAATATAGCCTGCTCAATCAATGGACATTAAAGGTGAATAGTTTTTGACTTCATATTGAAATCTATTCATTGAAATAGACTCTTCATATTTTTTTTTGAAACTTTGGAATCTACGAGGCATGCTCACCCCTAACGGACACACGCTAAATCCAAGCAGGTGAAGTCAACGCCGCACAGTGTTTTGGGCGGTCGAGACTCGGTTCGTCGATCTTCGTTACGTATGGACCGGACAAAGGCAGATTCCCTCTCGGAACGGATATTCCCGGTCGGTGGGCCCCCCGCCCATACGTAGTGCGCTCCTCATCGTGTTCGGTCGTGGAGGTCGGAGCTGCCGTTGACGTGTCGGGGCCTATTTTCAAAGCCATAGATTGCTTTCGGTTCTGCAGTTCGAAGGTGTGCCAGAGGTGAAACGCCGCCACGTGGCATTCCCCCTCCTTATTTTATTCATTTTGAAATAGGGACGTCTGACGAGCGCGTTTGCGCCTGCGCCTGCTTGACATGGCAACACCTTGTTAGCGTTTTCTGAGACATCCCTCTCTTGTTTTCAACAAAGACGGACGGGCGTGGGCAGTCGCTGTCTCAATGCAGGTGGACCCCGCGATGCGGTTTAGACGGGAGGGGGACGCGGTGAAAATTTATGGTGACGTTTATTTCAAGGTAACCTTAATGTGGAGAATATTTTGTGAAAATTAATCCCATGCATCGCTTACAAAACTAAATTAATTAATAATATTTTCATCACCTATGAAAATAATTGATGATAAATTGTTATCTATGATGAAATTTTTTTTTATTCACTAATCTTTCTAAGCTATATAATTAATTGAATTTTGAAAAATGCTTTTTAAATTTTGGAAGGAGGAGGAAGACAAGTTGGCGCGAGCCGAGCCGAAGGGGAAAAAGGCGGGGCCCACACAGGGAGAAAAAGAAGAGAGGCGGGCCCAGCCAAGGTCCGATCCGGCCTGACCTGGCCTCTCTCAATTTTTTAAATTAATAATAATTTTTTATATATATTTTTAAACATTATGCATTTAAGGAAAAGAAAAGTTAGGCGTCAACACTGGCACTCATAAGCTATAATTTTTTAATATGCAAAAGGAAAATCTATATAATAATCGCAAGAAAGATTCAACAAAATAACAATGAAAAGAAAATGAGAGAAATTGCAGGCGTCTCCTCTGTATGCTTGTTTATCCAAAGAGCAGCTTTCATCATGAAGAAGAGCCATTAGAGGCTGGTCCCACAATTGGTGGCACTAGCAAAGGGATTTCAATTTATGACGTACTCCCAGTTTTTTAAATGACCAGCAGAGAGAAAACTGACATCCCTGATCGTTTGTCTAGATATTGTAATGGGATATGTTCAGCAGAAGTCCCAAAACTTATTCGAAAGTGCGATTGAACATAAAACTTACAAAAAGATCAAGTCAGTTCAAAAACTTATCGAGTTGGTTCGATTAGTCACTAAAATTAACACGCGTCCAAGAAAGTTAACGGAAATTGCGACGTGGTGACGTCATATTTTAAATGATTTTTTTATTTTTCAAATGGCTTTTTTAAATTATTTTTATTCAAAATCTTTAAAAATTAGATTAAAAACTAAAAAGGAAAATCTAAATTTATTTAAAAAAACAAAACTGTTCAAAAAAAAAGGGCACTGGTAGACTTCCGCCGCCACCCATCGCGGAGGGGCCGGCGACGGCCGCTCGCCGGGCGGGTGGCCGGCCCTCGCCGCCCTCACGGGGGACGGCGACCGTCGCCGCCCTGGGCCAAGCGATGGTCGCCCGCCTTGGGCGAGGCCTTATCAACCCTCGCTCGGGGCGGTGAGGCTCGCCATCTGGCGAGCCTCACCCTGGCGGCGACGATCGTCGCTCGGCCCCTCCGGTGATGGGCGGCGGCGCGGGTGGCGATGGCGGGGAGAAGAGCCCGATTTTTTTAAAAAAAATTTAAAAATAACTTTTATAACTTTTCTTTTTAATTTTTGATGAAAATAAGATAAAATAAATCTAATTTTTTAGTTTTTAAATTTTTTTAAATGAATAAAAAATCATTAAAAAATCAACGTGGAAAATAAAAAATAATTTAAAATGACACGTCGGCATTTTTAACGGAAAAAGCTAACGATATTAATTTTAGGACTCAATTGAACTAACTTGACAAGTTTTAAGACTTGATTGAACTTTTTATAAGTTTTAGGACTCAATTGTACTTTTTGGACAAGTTTTAGGACTTCTACTAACATATCCCTATTGTAATTGAGCAAGTACTGACATCTTATTTGAAGTTGGAGTTCTTAGAATGAACTCTTGGTCTTTCACCCAAAGTAACTCCAAGAGGATTGTTGTGTATATGTGAAGTTAATGTCTCAAGGGATTCCCAACAATAGGAGTTTCTTTTACTAACTTTTCTTCAATTTCCTCTCTTTTATCTAGTTGAGTTCTTTGTCAATAATTCTTTTTCCTCTTTTGATACCACTGTCATTTTGTATTCTCTTTTATGAATGATAAGCTTGTCTATTATTGTTGCGTTCATTTTCATTTTTTAGCTAAAAATGAAAAAAAAAAGAAAAAAAAAAAAAGAAGGAACCTATTGGACCCTGGAACCATGATGAGGTAGGTTTCGGGTTCCAAAAAAATGGGGAATTTATCCGAAGGTAGGTTTCAGTTTTTAGGCGGAACCTGTAAGGAATTTGGAACTACTCACCCCTAACGGAGAGGGTGAAATAAATGGGTGGGGAGACTTTTTTGGGTCAGAAAATAAAAGCATTGAAATAATTTATTTATTTTTTTGGGAGGGGCGGGGGGTTGGTCAAAATAAATTAATAAATGAGATTAAAAAGTGATTTCAAAAAATAAAAATATTGAATGTTAAATAATAATAAATTTTGATCATTATAAAATATCATAAATTTATTTAAATAAGTTCATTCTAATCTCTTATTAATTATTAGTTTCATCAATATTTTTTATTAAATTTAGCTTTTATATTTATTTATTTATTTATAAATTTGAATCATATTAACTAAAAAAATATTCTTTAATACATAAGAAATTCTTTATTTTTTTATAAATGACGTGTCGTGTATCAGTGTCGTATCGTGTGGCGTGTCACATGTCCATGTTGATCTTACTTAGCTGACGAGTGCGTTTGCGCCAGCTTCACATGGGAACTTCTTGTTAACGTTTTCTGAGACATCCCTCTCTTCTTTTCAACAAAGACGAGCGTGGGCAGTCGCTGTCTCAATGCAGGTAGACCCCGCGATGGGGTTTAGACGGGACGGTGAAAATTTATGGTGACGTTTATTTCAAGGAAACCTTAATATGGAGAATATTTTGTGAAAATTAACCTCTTGCATTGCTTACAAAACTGAATTAATTAATAATAATTTCATCACCTATGAAAATAATCAATGATAAATCGTTATCTATGATGAAATTTTTTTTTATTCAATAATTTTTCTAAGCTATATAATTAATTAAATTTTGAAAAATGCTTTTTAAATCTTGATTTTTTTCGTCAAATGAACACATCCTCAATATCTAAATTTTTTATGAAGAAAATTGTCAAATTGCCTTTGCATCGAGATAGTGTCAATCAAAGCCCAAAGTCGCCTATTAAATGCCTTACAGTTTTCATATGATTCATTTCTCATATCATGGAAAATCAGTAATTTCGGAAGTTGTGACATCTCTAATTGTTAAATTGGCTTGACAATTGGCTTGGGCACTGTTAGACGAGAGCCCTTTAATTTTCGGAACAGATGATTAAACCTCGAAGGTTGGTAGCTAGAGTTAGCTGGTCTTGGTGGGATTTTCTTTTTCTTTTTTTTTCTCAATCGTGTATTTAATCGCTAAAAGGAATTGTGATCTTAGGGAGTTTTCCACAAAGTTGCAGCGTTGATTAAGTTTTATTTTATTTTTGGGTCATAAGTGTTGATTGGTTTTGACTGTCGGTATCTTGATGACGTTCTAAATAAAGAATAACCACAGAAAACAACGTAACCTAACTTGTCGCTAAGTCTAACCTAGCACCGAATGTGCATTATCAAAAGGGAGTACCAAGTGGTCCTATTTTGTCTCATTCCAGCAAAATTGCTCTCCACACGTCATTCAAGTGTTGACTGGGCAAGGTTATTCTATCCTAAAGGAAGATTCCTAAGGAATAAACGATTTGAAAAATATTTTATCAAAAATGATTATTAATATCTCTTAAAAAAATCAGTCAATGAATTTTTTTTATTATTAGTGACAATTTAGGAACTTTTTATATTTGTAAACAATAAAAATATTTTTCGTTAATTAATTTTTGTAAGGGATATTAATGATATTTTTAACAAAACATTTTTAAATTTTCGCGTAACAAACTTACCTGAAAATATGTGACTTTTTC